>CM046307.1:25351230-27851230 GCA_025267735.1 Mactra quadrangularis | reverse complement strand
TTGAAACATCCAGTATGTCACTGCCAAATTTTGGTTTTTATGATGTATTATGTGATGTTACATGAAGTACAAGAGCAATTCTCCCCTTGCCAAGTGTTTATTAATGATCTAAAATGGTTAAAAGACGAAGTTTGTCTAAAATTGTCTGGGAGTTGATTCCAAAGTCGGACAGCGGCATACCTGAATGATTTCTTACCACATCTTTCTGTTCTTGGTAAAGGTACCTCTACAGTATTACTGTGTCTGAAACTATAATTAGAGTTTTTAAAATGCAATAAATCATTTAAATAAGCTGGAGACATACTATAAAGAATCTTGTGAGTTTCTAATGCAATTGTTCTTAATCTCCTGACTTTCAATGACACAAGAAAGTACGGAAAGTATATAGTTGCTGGGTATTTACTTTGTGTAATATTCGTTACTCACTATGCTAATTGATTATACATTCTTCGTGGTACGCTCCTTTCGGTATGACTGCACAGCGAATATGACAATTTATGTTTCAAACAAAATGAACCCAGCATAGCGACGAATATCGTTTTAAATATATTTCTATTATAATTTAGTATAAGTAGCTTGCTTTGAACAATGACCTTTAAAACATGAAACATATCAATAACTATCTGATAGAATAAACTAAAAATGTGTAAGTAATTATAACTAGCATTTTCCTTAACAAATCCAAACATTCAGAATTTTCTACAATTATATAGGGGCCTACATACAAGGGCTCTACATCGGTATACGATATATATCGAATACCGGTATTGTAGGTTTTATAGATACATGTATATCGGATCGAACGTTTCCGTATCGAACAAAATATCGATCAATGACGATCATACTAATAAAAATCATGGCTGGCCTTACCTTATGATATGACATTCAGTTACGCAAACGTCAAGTACACTGACCCAGTAACGTCATGTTTGGTTCTTTTTCAATCAAAAGGAAGTAACTGTTGTCGTTAGAATGTCCTTAATAATTACCTACAGTCGTTTTCAATTTGTCCGTGAAACAACAATCAGCATTTAAAATACAGATCAATTCTGGGAACCAGTAGTCACTTGGATTTGTTCGGATAGATCGCAATGTAAGAAGAACTTGATACGATATGTCATGTAAATAGCTGAAGTTCTGAAATATTATGTTTTTCCTTGTGCCGAATCTAGACCCTGACTCACTGAATGCAATGATATATCTTTAAAAATGCAAACATCATACACTTTAACACTTTAAGGTATTAATAAGACAGTGCATTTAGTAGTATTATATATTTTAAAGTATTATGAAATTGTATGCATACAACTCACTTGTTAAGTACAAAAAGAGTATGTATTAATCTAGTAGCTATCATATAAATATGATAATCGAAAAGAGCGAGTGGGGGAACAATTATCTCTGCTCTGCATTACATCTTTCACTTTTTATATCATATATGAATCATTATAATTTACTGTACCAAAGAAATCTATTATACATGTGGAACAAGTAACACACACGTTTGCGTCCCACTTTTCAGGGAAAATTCTTTTGAGATAAAAATCTTAATTTTCCAGTCGCCATCTTTGATATCTAAGCGAAACACCTCTCGAACTGAATCGCGAGCGCATGCGAGCACTCGTGCATCGTCGGAAACCCACGGTTCTCATACGTTATGAATATTATCGTTGGCGAATAATTGTACCCTGGGTAACCGAGCATATGGCACTTGAAAGCTTATTGTCGCCCGGAGCGCTCACATTGTTCAAAACACCTCTGATAACACGGGAGCAATACCACGTGACTATGACATCATAAATGCCACGGTTTTTAGAAAACATTGAATAAGCAGCGTCGACTCAGAGTTAAAAGAGCTGTATGTTTTTCGGCGTAGCTGTCTAAGCTGGATTTTGACCTACATTTCTGTATAATGACGTATGTCTGGGAATTTCGGAAATCCGCCGTTCTATTGGATGATTTTATAAGCACTGAAAATGACGTACGGGGAAAACAGAGAAAATCCCCTCTTCGATTGGATGACCCTGACACGCGCGAAAAAATAAAGGCCACACTATTGTAATGCAGTGTTTTACGAAATTTTGCTTCGTTCGTAGATTTTTTTTTTGGGTAGACTTCTATTGCTTTCCAAAGTGTTTTTTTTTTATATTGTAACAATAAAAAGTTACGTGTCAAACACAATATTTTATGGGTAAAATGAATTACGTCTCCAGATGTGAACCGGTTTCTAGTAAAAAGTCTGACATATTACCCAATAATTATTAAGTTAGCCTCACTGCGTCCAGTTTCCGGGGTTTACACTTTGAGAGTCACAGCTCCACATATAGACCAGTTCATTGTTATTGTTATGATGTCTATAAATAGTTACAAGGAGCTGATAAAGACTACAGGTAACCGTTCGCTGGTTGGCAAGAAATGATAGCGAGTAAATACAATGAAAACACAGTAATTTTAAAATTGCAATTACTAAGTCATTTTTCATCAAACAATTTTGCATTTCATATCACTAGAAAGGTCTTGAAATTCATATTTTGAATATCTAAAAATTATTTGTCAAAAAGAATTGTTTTTTGTTGGCGAGTGTTTTAATGATCTGCCCTATGAAACATTTAATATTCATAGCTCGAAGAGTTATGTTTAATCAATTTAATCGTGCGGTTAAAGTGCTACTAGGGTATCAGTATTTTTTGTGAGCCACAAAATAAGAAATCTAGACGAATCGGTCTAGTAAACGCAGTTGTACCCCTTGTATATAAGTATATTAAAGGTATGTTGGAAAAATCAAAGGGAGGTAACTTGACAATTCCCTGTGGTTATCAGTGTACGGCAATTGCATTGGCTGTCATATTGTTTACGGTAGGCAATCATGTGCCAAGTCTGCGAAACTGGTCTGCAAATGTTGTTGATGAAGTGATGATGCGTGGTCACAACTTGTATGAGCAAATACTAACGGAATCTGGCAATCCATCACCACGTCAAAAAATAGGTTTTAACATTAGTGGTCCTATGTAAATGGCTCTTCTGTGACCTTTGACCTTTTCCTCAGGTGAGCACCCAGGGCCCTTTGGGCCCTCTTGTTTTTAAATCGACGCCGTTTGTCTTTTTTAAAGACATTTCTTGTTTAATTATTGACAGATTTCTATGATACCTACGCGGTGCTAAGCAGAAAAGTATACACTACTAGCTGCGCATCACATCTCCAACGCCAGTTTGATCTTTTTTGCTAGCACCCTGAAAAGCCGCGGCCGTGCCGTAGTGGTTAGCATGTCTGACTTCGAATCCGGAGATTGCGGGTTCGAGCCTGGTCGCGGTAGGTCATACCCAATACATGAGTTGTCGGCCTTGTGGTAGGGTAAGTTAGTACTGATGATAGAAAAGTGTCCAGGAAACCTATAGTAAGAAAAGCTGACCGCCGTATATATATAAGATCTAAGATCTGGTGTGCTAACACCCTGAAAAACTATTCCATTTTAGCTTGCTACAGTGACAAGTCGTCTTCCATTTTTGAATAAGAAAACTTTGGTGGGTTCTCCAGGGTGTTTGTATCATGTTTATCTGACAAGAATTAGAAGAGTTACAGCTCTTTAAAGCTCTGAGTCGATTCGGGTTTTCACTGTTTTTTTTCTTCAAACCGTAGCATTGTGATGTCACAGTCACGTGGTATTGCCACCGTGGATAGAGGATCAACATAATATGTTATATTACTCATGCTTACCTTATACTACGGCGGCATAGAGGTGACATTGAGATACATTTAAAATTCACGTGCGCACGCATTAACGTTTACGTGGCCACGCAATAGCTTTACGTGCGCACATATCCAACTATTTGTCCTTTATCGATAAGCCTAGTAGGCTAGTTCGCGCTACATAGAAATAAGAAGGACATTGGTACTTAATCTATTATAACTCGGATTTTTAAGTATTTATTATTCCATCCCATTCAGTTTCATAAAATTAATTCTATCCTCTTTCTTATGGTATATATCTTATAAAATTTGAAAAATAAATAGTTGGGGGAATTTTGAGTTAAAAATGTTAACCCAATTTCCTATGCATTTCAATACAAAAATGAAATTTTTTACCTCAACATTGGCAACGTTTCGTCCAATTTCTGTTCTATCATTTAAAAATCTTTTCCATCCCATTCGGATTCAATTACTACGATCTTTTCTTTAACAAATGGTATAGGTTTTATAATTTTTGGAGAATATTTAGTTGGGGGAAATCGCGAATTAGTTTAGTAAGTATTGTTTTTTCCTTCTTTCGGGAGATTCCGTTTCGCTATACGGAAACTGGCGAAGATAGCCGAACGACCGATAGCATACGAGGCTTTATCGCTACCGATCTTATCAGCGGTCAGATAAATTATTTGTTATCGAGCATTATAATCAAAGCCATAATATGAAGATATATTTATTAACAGTCAACTTGAAAACCAACTGCTTTACAAACATGAAGTTATTAAAATATAACATGCATTTAAGAAACAAAATAAACTGTTAAACCATTCTGCTTTCTGAATTTGAGTTTGACTAAATGTCCATGTTTTAAAAAAGTGGGGACCAGACTATATTCATTTAAATGTCTAAAAAGCTTGTTCTTTAAAGGTGTTTGAAATAGATAAATGTCTATTTTCTTTGCAATAAAAATAATTTTAATTTTGATAATGGGGCTCTACAGATACAAGATTTTTTAATCTATGAAAATAAGTCTTTGTGACTAAAACGTGTTTTTTTTTCAATTTCAAGTTTACTTGTCACAAAAGTTGAAAATCGTATGGCATTGTATAATTCGTTATTTGTTTCTTATTTTTACACAAATTATACTGTAAACTAATTATTTAAGAAGAGGAAAATACATTATTTAATTTTATAAAACGATGCTGTTTAAATGAATAATTAAAGAACTTCACCTTTACAAGGTTTCCATTACTAGAGAATTCATAAAATAAGTAATAAAAATCAAATGAATTTTAGCTCATAAAACTTATAAAAAATAAATAATATACGCATAACCGAGAAAAACAACAACAGAAAAACTGATGACTGTACATGTATTTTCTCGTCTTATTTGCCTACTCATACAGTTTAATGTTGTTTCAACTTATAACATTAGTCTGTTCTTCACAGTATTTTTTATCAATATACTATTTAGACTTGTTATAATGCATTTTCTATAATTCTTTATTCTTTCTGATACGACCTGATATGCATTGATGAACTTTATTACACTCCTTATTGGACCCCTGTTGGTGCGTTTATCTACATCCAAGCGGGTGTCATTTTATGCAAGGACCCTATATAAACAGGGTCCTTGTTTTATGACAGGATACTACAATTATTATTATACCACCCAGGTCGTAAAACATACACAGGGTAGCGAGGATGTTACAGATTTTTATTTTTTAAACAATAAATCTGTGAAATGCTATCTGCCTGTTTTTGGCGCTGAAGTTTTTAAAAAATAGCCGACGTTTATACTTTTCAAGGTTGAAGCATCCATTGATATTGATTGTTCCAGATGTTTGTCTTTATATGAAATTATATTACATATTTTCAGTATTTTAATGTTCAGTCATTTCGTTCATATATATATATATATTTGCCTTTCAAAGTTATAGCATCTATTAAGTGTACAATTTATATGCCTATTGATTGATGTTTTTAATTGTCATTGAAATAATTATTTATGTTTTTTATAAGTATAAATATGTACATTTATGTACATTAATATATCTTTATTCTTACCGCGCACTGCAAGGTTTATTATTTATAAGTTTATATGAAAATATAATAGATATCAAATGTTGGTAATATACGTCATGCAGAGTCTATCACGTATCACGTGATATATTGAAAGGGTTGATCAGTTTTATCAATCTGTGATCACAGCAGGGTGTCATATCGGAAATTTCCGAACAATACCGAGCGCAACAACGGTGGCTCTGATTAATTATCGATTTTATCGAGAAGTCAAATCAGTAAGTTACGAAAGGACAAATAGTTGGATATGCGTTATAATTGACCAATGAGAGTTGTCGAAATTGGCGGCCATTTTGTCGGCTGTGCGCACGTACCGCTATTGCGTGGCCACGTAAACGTTATTGCGTGCGCACGTAATAGCTACTGCGTGCGCACGTACAGCTATTGCGTGGCCACGTAAACGTTATTGCGTGCGCACGTAAATTTTAAATATTTCTCCATGTCACCTCTATGCCACCGTATTATACTAATTTGGATTTTATTTCATTTCGATTAAATCGTAAATTCATGTGTGGGCGGAACCTGAAATGTGATAACACAGTACGTATACGTAGTTCATTAATATGCAACATTTACCCATATTTAACTTAAAGCCACTGTATGAAAATATTTACCACAGACATATACGTGAAATAATTTAAAAACAACATGCATAAGAGACACAATAAACATGTCAAATCATTAAATTGCTGTCTATGTTTAAGTGTAAACAAGTGCCCATTTCTTAAAAAGTAGGGTTCTTTTTAAGAGCGTACGGTATTTGTTTTGTTAACGCTGAATTTGTACATGATCCAAAATCATGTATGATTTGTTTGAACTGATACGAATCTAATCAATAAATCATTTAAAAGTATCTTAAAATCTCTACTAAGATTGTCCATGTAGATCTTAAGATAAAATTATTAAATCTCCAGTAAAGTTCGAGCAGGTAATTAACAAGAAATGATAACAATCTTAAGATGCAGGATCTACGAGGGATGATCCAGACATAACCGGACTGCTGATGCACTTTCTGAACACTTAAAGTAAATTTCAAATTATTTCCCTGAAAGTTCAAAGAGGATGGGAGGTCAAATTCTTTTCTTGGTATTGAATGGAGGTTAAAGGTAAATGGCCAATCCTGCATTTTACGTGTCTGGATCCCCATCAAAATTAGTGAGTTAAATTCATGGAAAGCTGGCCTAAAATGAAATTTTCTCGCGCGTGTCCCCTATCAAAAGATGTTTCAAGTAGTCCAAGAGGGAGGGAAGTGCTCCCTCTGTCGCTAAGGTGTAAAGGGGCGCAGCAAACCTCATCGCTAGAATATATCAGGGTCATGTAGTGAAGAAACATTGCGCACCATGTAACATGTTTTCTGTCTCTAGGAAACCTGCACTTTAGACCTCATTTGGGAATATAATAGAAAGAAATGGACATTTTGGGTTAAACAGGGGACAAAATTGCACTTTTTGCCCTTTTCGCTCCGGCCAAGCGTTTCCATAGTAACTGGAATTGGGGTTCAAATGGTTTTACTGAAGAACAATCACTCAGGGAATAACCTGGTCAAGCTTCATATCCGTTAGTAAATTAGTAATGAAATAAGATCATCTGGAAATAGCCCTTCCGAGTAAAGGTAAAAAGTTTGTATATTTTCGCCAATTTCGCTGCCAGTAAAGGAGTAACTATTAGTAGCGCTGGTTTAACTAAACCCCCTTCCCCACCCCCGATTTAAAAACACGATATTTGTAGGTCCATTTATCGAAAGTTAGTACAGAAGTACTATAGTGACTAGTGAGTTCTATATACGGAGATTATCGTTGAAAGTTAAATAAAATTTACCACGCAATAGTTAGTCATTTTCTTCCTGGTCGTTTTCTTGGTAGTTACAGGGGGTTAGTGGGTCACACTCTTTTCCTAGAAGCACTGGAATGTTAGTTAGTCGAGATTTAAAGTACATGTACTGTAACTGACCATGATTCTACATGTAAAAAGATAGTTGTCATACCTGCCCACCACTTGCACGTGAAAGTCTTGTGGTAAAACTTAAATTAGCCGCCTGGCTAGCTAAGTTGGTAGCACGCAAGTCTACTAATCGAGGCGCCGTGGGTTCGATTCCCGGGCGGGGCATACTTTCGTGGAGCTTGGTCATGAAATTATTTCTACGGCCATTCTCCCTTCTACCAATGATTTTTAATTATGTAGGGCAGTTGTCAGTCACTGACGAAAGTAAGCTCTTAGTAGGTGGTTAACAGCGAAATCCAGGGATTTTGCCTTTCCAGGAGCAGTGAATAGCTTGACTGACTGCCGTTATATGACCTATACAATGTGTTTCTACGGCGTTGAACCCAACAAAAACCAATAAACAAACAAACAAAACTTAATTCATATACACTGCCCTCCAAAACTTCCTTCACATTACAATTAACTGAATAACTACATGTAGTGCATTTTTACTTCTAAGCTTCAGTTTGAAGATGTATATTTTTTATTCAATATGTTTCTTTTTCATGCGATAGAAACAAAGTTTGATAAGTACATTTCATTTTTTGAGTTGCATTTAGTAACATTTAGTAGAGTAATCCATCAGCCTTTTAAACTATGGTCAATGTATCTCAATGAACCAATATCAAGTTTGAGATATTTGTAGGCTTTCATAACCAATGCTTCCAAAAAAGAAAAATTTTAAATTTTAACAACAACCTGCTTTTAGAATTGTTTGAAATCCCATTAAATACAATGAAAATCGCTAAATGTGTTTGGGAACTTTTAAAGGGATGTGTAAACATATTCATTGAGACTGACACTATCAACAGGCCCTAAATTCATTGGTCTAATATTTTAGAGCGTCCCCGTAGACAATCTGAAATGATACAAAATGTTTAGATGTAAAACTAACAGTTTCAGGAATATACAAGCACACTTTAATTACATCAAATAAAGTACTGCCCAACATTTAAAATGCATCACACTTCGTGGAAGAGATACATAAAGAGATGTCAAATTTCCTATTTCTAGTTTTTTCTCCGGATCACACTAATAGTGTTATTGTTTCATAGATTGGCAACATTAAAATATCAGAATATTATACTTTAAAAGATAACTCAAGTCTAAAATTGATTTTGTTGACTAAAATTAATTGTCGAGTTTATCTTTTCCTCCGTAAAATATGGATCTTTTCTTTTTTGTATAGAAAAAATAACCGCATGGCAATTCTGAGAAATAACAATAATTGTGTGTTTGGTATGTGATGAGAGCACAAAAGACAAAGTCAGATGACATTTTCCATAGTGATTCAATTAGCCATTTTCCTAAGCATATCGCTAGCTAGCACATCGCCTCCCCCTTCTCATACTCAGATGTTGTTAAGATACTCGATCGAAAATCTTGATAGCCTTTGGGTACGAGAAATGATCGCCCCCTAGGAACCTTCGATTTGGTATTACATACTTATTTGCTTTGGTGAGTATAGTAACAAAGAACAACGCGCTATGTAGTGGCTTCCTTAGAAAACTAGCCATTTATTATACCACGTTCTGGGAAAGTGATGTGAACCCTCCGCATTGATTCCTCGTACCTTACGCGTACATCCTCCGCGTGTCCACAAACCTTTAACGCATATCAAGCTATAAGAGATTGTATAGCCGTTAAACGTATCAACGCCGCTAAACGTCGCAACTGACGTTTTAAATGTCGCAACACTAACGCTAAGCGTCGCAACCGCCGCTAAACGTCGCAATCGCCCTGTCGTTAAACGTCGCAACGCTGACGGTAAACGTCGCAAAAAATCGACTGCCGTTAAACGTCGCAACCTTGTCGCTAAACGTCGCACTTAGTAGGTAGGTATAGTATCGAGCCTAATCAACAAACAAATATTACATAGGACAAATATCACTTCAAAGCAGCCACTCTTAGCCCCCTTGGTCCATAGCAACTACTCTTACACCGTATGCCAATCGCCTTAAGGCCAAAAGTATCAAATTATACTTTCCATAGCAACCGATTTGAATAAATAATTAAATATTTCATCATAATATTATATTTCTTGTTATTTAAGATATAAACTAGTGTAATACAATGTGATAAATTCTCTACCCAAACAGTTCTACTCTCAATTGTTTGTACAAACATACAATGTATTTTAGACTGACTGTGGTTGGCATTGAAAAGAGTAGTAATCCAACTAATAGGACCTAATCAATTGAAGTATATAAGAGGGAAATAACTGATTAGTATCTCTTTTTAGTAGGGGTGTAACGGTTAACCGATATACCGGTTAATATTGCAATACGAGTTCTAACGGTTTTTAACCGGTTCGTTTTTCCTTGGACCGGTTTTTGTAGTTAAGTGTCATACTGCTTGTTTTTATCAGAATCTGATCGTTAAATGTTCAAACAAATGTTCAAATGAATTGAATACTTAAAATGCTCTTACTGTGCTTTTATATGTTAGACATTTAGTCAATTGAAAGAAAAATATCGTCTGTTTCAAACCACGCATTTTTCTAACATATAGACCATATAGAAATATTGATGACGTCATTGAGATGTGTGCAGTTTATGTGTGCGTCATCCATGCACGTGGACACAGTCCCAGATACCGTAGCAGAAGACACTGCACTAGTTGATGACGTAAACAAACTTGGGGTTGATGTTACAGAAGGCGTTGTAGCTAAAATTGAAAACATGAGTTCCTTAACGTGTGCAGTAATACATCAAATACCTCACAGCGCTTACGTCACGCTTTGTATAAGAAGATAAAGCCTCTGCAGGGAGATTGGTATTACATGAAGAACGTTTTGGAGTTTAAACGCAGTGTAACACAAAAAATGATCATTTCATGGCGGTCAGCTCACACAACCAAGCTTTCCTGTACCTTTTGTCTAAAACCAATTCTCACTTACATTTAAAAACAAACTTCTCCGAAATTGTATGCCTCACAATGGAGAAAAATTGACAATTTAGTAAAATTTTCATAAAAATTAATGTATTTGCATATGATAAAATATAAATAAAAAATGTATAAATAACCTATACAATGTATGCTTCACCCCCAATATTTTAATGGAACCGGCTATGTTTATATAGTTGCATTGTTTAAATAAACCACCTGTAAAATCAAAGTATTGAAAGTACAGAGAACTGAATGTTGTACCTTGAGATTTTTCACATAAATGTTTATTACATAATGGATCAGCACAACATTCTTTGCATTGTTCTGATGCGACTTGACGTCCAACCAAAGAACCTTCACTTAGACCATTACAATGCTGTAAATATAGTGAGTTCGAAAATACAGTGTCGTTAGATTTCCCTGGAGAAAGACTGTAAGTTTACCTTGGATCTGTTTATCAACGGCCAGCGATACGATTTGAACCGTTGCGATTCGTATCCGGGGTCTATAGTCACATGATCTAATACAACAACCAATCAAGTAAAACACAGAACTACTTTCTATGCGACTGAGTAAGAACTATTTTCTACACAGACAGAAATACAAACTACTTTCCTTTTGACAAAGTATGGTCTATTTTGTTGCGACTGAATTTTCTACGCGATAAAACAAAAACTATTTTGCTTGGTATAAACAGGAATTTAAATGCCTTCTGTGCGACTGATTATGACCTTTTTTCTACACAGACAAAAGATGGAACTACTTTTATAAGACGAAAGAAGAAACTATTTTCTTGCACATGAGTAGCAACTATTTACATTAAGAAAACAGTAGGAACTATTTTTACGGAAGAATACATACCTGGTTATCTAAACATCCTAGATTGTAAGCTGTCTCCCCCTGTGTAATTTTCATATCCATATAACATGACTGAAATATGTTATACATGTATATACTCGTATGTATTTTATTTATGTATTTTAGGCAAAATGCCCATGTACATCACAATATATAACTACATTTTACCGGTTTAACATACATACATGTATCAATATCAAAATTACCATACATTCAAACAGATAAGTATATATAAAGTAAATTTTCATACATTCCTACAAACATTCATCATAAACTCATACATGCATTCATACAGGCTCATATATGCATTCATGCATAATCTCATACATACAGTTATACAAAAACACACAAATTCTTACTTTCATACAAAACCACTTCCATGCATTAATGCCTGATCTCATACATTAACACAAACATACATACACTAAATGTATATCATTCTAATATAGACTTAAATCACGTGACATTCATAATCTCGGGACCAACTTTAATCATTTGTCTTTCATAAATCACGTGACATACCTGGAAATCTCGGCACTGGACTGTGGTGTTGCAGCTGTCTTTATCAGATACGTCAAAACACGCGTAACAATCTATTATACCTGTAATATGAAATTATTTGTAAATTTTATGCAACCGTCAGTGGCGCAGATATAAATACTGCTGATTTAAATACTTGATTGTATGCATAGAAAGTGAGTACAGAAATACTGTTATAGGTATTTATCAGCGGCATGTCCATCTCTTTAAGATTGATTTATTAGTCGAAATCAATCAAATTCGAAACAATTCTTATAAAAGTATTGCAGATTATTTTTCTTTTAACTCATTAATTGCTGCATGGTGTTTTATTCATTGCCAATGACAGGTGTTAATTTTGCACTATAAAGTTTAGAAAGGTCCTGATTGAGTAAGATGTAGTTTGTGGTCAAAGCTATGAGTCTGCCAGATGATATGTAGTAAATTAAGTAAACGATATATTTTATAAATGTAATGTAGCAAACTGCCTTGTACTGCCTTGCCTTCAAACTAGCTTGTATGACCCCTTGATAGAGTGTCATGCTACGACTCTAGAGGTCGTGGATTCGAATCTCAGTTCGGACCATGGGTTTTAATCAGGTTACATTTGGCGTCCAACGTAAATAACCCAGTAAGTATTGTGTGATTGCACCCTTAGATAGTCCCACAGACAATCAAGCTCCAAGAATTAAGGAGAGGATGCATGTAGTAGAGGTATACTGAACCATTTGTAATCCCTTGCCTTCAAGCTAGATTTTATGACCACTTGATAGAGTGTCCGCTTACTACTCTCAAGGCCATAGGTTCGAATCTCTCTCCTGACCATGTGTTTTTAGCGGGTTACAATAAAACAAGATAATATCGTACCTGTTACAGTTTGACAAGAAATAGTCAGGACAATAAACAACAAGCTAACTACCATTGTGTCGATCTCTGAAAGAATTATGTTCGTCAATTTAAAATTCTAAAAACTTTGGCCAATGTTTTCCAATGAGTTCGAAGCTGTATTATATAAGTAAAATTTAAATCTTAGCCGTATTTTCATCGAATGACACCATAAAGCGTAAAAGAAAAAAAACCGTATTATTCTATGAAGAGAACAAGCATTTCACTGTAAAGTCTGTCAGAATACAATGAGAACTTACACCGTGAGCGTGTGTGGTCGATTGGTAACAATGTTAGTCTGGAAATCATTGGATAGCCAACTCGGTGTTGGTTCAAATCCCATCTCAAACCTACCTCGTTGTTTCCTTGAGCTATAAACTTAATTCTGTTAGCTCAGTACTTAAGGGGGTCAGAAAGCGAATCGTTGGTGATTAATCAAAGAACATGATTCTTAATCGAACAAAAACATATTAGTTTAAACTCTCGTTAAAATTTACTCATCTGACAGTGGCGCGTACATTAACTCCGCTAATTGAAATATAATCGATCGATCATAAGTACAGAAGTACTGTAGTGAATATTTACATCATCAGCATTATTGTATGCAACACTGATTGTTGAATAAAGCTTAACGGTAAACAAAAAAATAAAGATATATTTACATGAAACATACATGGTCACAGTCTAGTTTTATATTTCATTGTAAGATGATTTAACAAACATGTATTTAACGTCATATGTTCCGTGCTGATGTACTCTTACTTGATAAGGCATAATTTCAAAAACACAATCTTATCAACTCTGCCCTGTTAACATAAATAACTTGTACAACTAAGGGAGGTAATTCATTATATAGTCATTCTATCTTTATACAAAAGGGAGGTAATTAGTATGGAATGAGATGCACAATATATGTGTACAATGACAACGAGTCTTATCATCTAATTATGAGACTTTTTTACACTCTTTAAATGGATACTTCCTCTTGAATTTCTTTCTATAGCGACTTTCCTAATTATTGAACCCTTGAAACGTTCGTTTTACAAACAATTATTCCGGTCTTGTTATGGTTTATCTATATATCCTCTCTATTAATTTGTTTATTGGGTTTACAACCATTCCAAAATATAGTCATTTTACAACGGTCAGCACACCTAACCATGTTTTGCTTGACATTTTGTCAAAAGTCAGGACCCACCTACCCTTATTCAATGCAGTGAAGCTCTATATACATATGTATATCTTATTTTTCGAGGAACTTTGACTTGATTGGATTATAAGAGTGAGGCCAAAATAAAACTAATTGTTACTCGAACTTGACTCAAACCAACGACCTCCGACATTCCAGTCCCCACCACTCGACCATGGCTCAACTTGATACATTACCCAATAAGGGACTTTAGTCAGTTATTTCCCCGTGTACAATTTGTCAAAATTAATGTTAAATAACTTTTTTGTTAAACAATTTGATTGAAATTCAAACTAAAAACTTTTAGGGTGAAGAACTATCTGATTTTCATCACTATTGTTAATGTCTTCATTAAAAATAAAGATATTAGATAAAATATTTTGTTATCTTTACATAAGAATTCAATGATAAAATCCGAGATTTCCAACTGTAAGGACATACTTACCAATTGGATTGCTTCAGATTTTATCAGGGAAAGATAACTGACTGAAGTCCCTAATTGAAATGATTTTTAACCTTGCTTTACGAAGTTTATTAATAAAAAGTGGTTCTAAACCAATTATCTACATACGCGAGGTCAAAGTGCACGTGCATAATTATTATAGTCTGCATTAATGTAAACAGGTTAGTATCGTAGCATACTTTCTAATGAAGTAGAAATTTATCTCCAATATCAGAATCCAAGATCGTTTATGGAGCAATTATTCAATCAATCGTTTCTTAACAGATCAAGCATATGGAGAATAGTTCGTAAAACTGGTAGTACACTCCTTTTTTGGGGAGTAAAAATATCGTGATTGAGTTAGTTCCCTTTCAACATCAATTTTAGAGTTCAACATAATCGACTTCGTGTGGTGTTATAAACCGATAGAGTATCGATAACATAAGGACCTAATAGAGATAATAAACACCGTCTGTAAGTGATTTAGTTGTCTTACGTTGGTCGCCAAATGTTACAGGGTGCTTACTGCAGCCTGATTGGGACTCGAACAAAAGACTCCTCACAAGGCGGATGCTCTCCAGGCTGACCAATCCGGTTGCTTAAAATAAAAGTTAAATTGTGAATTGTTTGTTTGTTTGTTTGTTAATTTGTTTGTTGGGTTTAACGCTGTGGCAACACATTGTATAGGTCATATAATGGCGGTCAGTCAACCTACTCACTCCTCCTGGAAAAGCTAAATCTCTTAATTTAGCTGTTAACCAACTACTAAGCGGGATTCAATGTTTCTCAACTGAGAAACATTGAATCCCTTACCCTGATGGCACCTTTACAACACCATTATTATACAGTTTACTTGAATATCAAAAAAAGGTCACATGACATATCGCTGCGATTTTCTCGAAAAAACGCTGTACGAGTAAGGATCAATTTACTACAGTCTTCGAATTTAGCCTGTGGACCGTGGACGAGTCCATTATATTTTTACTGGGTTTAACGCTGTGTCAATACAATTAAGGTCGTTTTACGGCGTCGAGTGCACCTAACCTAGCTTTCCTGGACCCTTGTCTATAACCAGTACTCACCTACCCTTCCACAAGGCCGGAAACTTCTCCATATTATCTAATCAATGGAGGAAAATTGACATCATCGTCAAATTTTCATGGAAGGGTATAACCTCTCCGGGTGGGATTCGAACTCGTACCGCCTTCGGGACACGATATTCTAAATTCCACTGCGCTACCAACGGCGCTGTCGATCCGTGTCCATGTAAAATACCGGTCTAGCGATTTTAGTGGTCTGACGATACATTTGTTACTGTTAACTGTAACAGCTTACATTTTTCATATTCAATAAAAAATTTAATATCGTTAGTTAATGTTATGTTATCTAATACATGTATTAAGATATATTATACTAAATCATTAATATGGACTGCATTTTTAACGTATCAGTTCGCTAAGATTTTTGGTCCAGAATATTTCCATTTTGCCGGCCCGAATGTCCAAAGCTGCATGATAAATGTTTGTCGTGAAGGCTGCCGATTTACAACCAGTGTCATGACAAATTTGGCGCATAAACGTATAATTGTTTTTTTTCACTTGTCTGGGTTGCATACATCAAACCCGTTCATTTAAATTCTCGCTACAATATTTCTATTTTACCATATATAATCGAGTATTTAAATCAGTGGGGCAAATGTATGAACCATGGACAATTGAGTAACATTACCAATAGAAATGTTCGACGGTTTGGATCATGAAGTGTATGGTGATCAATGGGTTGGAACGAGTGTGTTAAAGTTATTTAACTCAACTCGATTCAATGACGACGGTTTAATGTAGAGTACATAGAGCGTGAATCACGGGTTTTGTGTGCCTACTAGCTGAATGATCTAAATTAAGTTATGTGTAGTCATGTAGCTGTGGAAAACAACCGCATGTTATGGTGAGTTAAAATATTTCTTAATTATTCTTTAATTACTAATTTAATTAATATCATTTATTACTTAATGATATGAAATATACATGTAGATATCGCTTGACTAAGTAGTAAGCAAAATGAGCAAAATATAATGTGTGTAGACAAGGTTTGTTTTATAGGGTAGGTCGACCACGTGTTAAAATGTACGATTTGTGTTCTTATTATAAAAATGCAGGTAAATGTTGCATTATTTTGTATACAAGCATACACTTTGAAATGGGTATAAATACTAAATGGAGGATAGATGATTAAGATTTATCGTTATATTATAACAAATTGTCTCTTTTCCGTATGTTTTGTCTTTTTGTCTTCACAGACGTATATGTAAAATGTTTATTTGTTTCGCAGGCTACGTGATGTAGCTATTGTTGGTTTCGTTTGTGTGTGGCGTGTGGGGAGGTGTGCGTGTGGGGGGGTGCGAGTGTGAGTGCGTGCGTGCGTGCGAGCATGGAAACGTGAGAATGTGTGTGGAGGGGAGGGGGCGGCGTGTGTGTGTGGGGGGGGTGTGTGTGTGTGTGTGTGTGCTTTTGCAATACTGGTTATGCATTTTGAAATTTATTTGCTTGTGAAAAAACACTTACATATACCTTTCTTTTATAATAGAAGAATACTAGTTCTATTTTGATATAAGTTTACACGTAACAAATATATATACTGAACCAAAAAAGAAACTTTCGCCAAGTTTGATTGTAAATATGTTAGTACAGTTGAAATTATTTTGGCTGAAAGCTTACATCTTTGTAAATAAAAATGTATTGTGGTTCTTTTAAAATCGTCATTTTGAAGGAAAGGATCAGATTGATTGTTGAATTTTAAATTAAAATAAGGTAGGGGTCATTTCTAAAGTTAACAATCAGTAGCGTGCGTGACCGCCGTGGGCGATGCTGACTGCCTGACAGCGACGTCGCACAAGCTTGTTAATGTCAGCCTGTGGAATACTATTCCATTCTTCAAGACGTCGATGTACGCGTCCGTCTATCCAGATTATCCCAAAGATGTTCAATATTGGGTTTAAATCCGGACTTTTTGAGGGCCAGTCGTGGATGAAATCAACGTTATGATTTTGTAAATACTGTATTATTGACACGAGCAACAGTTTTACAAGCTACTACATGTATATATGTGTGTACATGTAAGTGGTACCCTTGAACAACTGGCACATACATTGCGAAAGTTTCTTTTTTGGTTCAGTATAGAAACGTCTACAGTTGATTTATGTAAACAATCACCGGCCGCCGGCACGGTCCCAGTTCAAAAACACTATAATACATGTATGTAATTTGGAACGCGCCGGCCGCCTTTGTAAACAATGCGATTATTTACGTGGTCGGTTCCATTAAAAACTAATATGTGGGGGTTAAAAGACCCTATTTTAGTTCAATCATATTTTGGCATATAGTCGTATTATTCAATTTACAATGCACTTGTGCACTGTTAGACCGTATATGTCACAGAACGAATATGTCACGCATGTGAAATATTTGGTCGGATATGTCTCGCGTGTGATATATTCGGTCAAATATGACATACCATTCAGCCGAATATAGCACACATAATGTAACATATTCGGTTGAAATCAACTTTTCCACGCTAATTAAAACGTGTTAGACCGTATATGTCACAGGACGAATATGTCACGCGTGTGAAGTTACCATGAGCAAGCTGGGATACAATGTAAATGAATGAGAATAGCATAAACTTGCAGACATCGTCATTTACTAATAGCGTTAAAGTCGTGTGAACATAAATTATCATTACTGTACAGTTTCACAAAGTCAACGACTTCTTCATATACCTTATAAATAACAGAAAATCGACATTATTGTCGAAGTTTAAGTGAAGGGCATCACTAAATGAGACTCGAACAAGCTACCCTCATGAGCGCTAGATTTGAAATTATCCACGCAGCCTACTGCGTTATGGAACCAGGTTGCAGACTTTTCCGGTATCTTTAAAAACATAGCCCACACTGATAGCTCAGTTTGTAGCACACAAGTCTACCAATCGAGGTGTCCTAGGTTCGATTACTGGACGGGGCAAACGTTCGCGGAGTTTGGTCATGAAATAATTTCAGCGGCAATTCTTCTTTTTGCCTCTAATTCTAAATCATGTAGGGCAGTTGTCAATCTCTGACGAAAGTGTGTGCCTAGTCAGTGATTAGCAACTAAGTCCAGAGATTTAGCCTTTCCAGAACCGCTGAGTATGTTAACTGACCGCTCCGATATGACCTATACCATGTTTAGCTACTGAGTTAAACCCATTCAAAAATGTTAATGTACGTGTATATGGATCTTCCACAAATTATACTGTTAGTGAAATATTCTACATTGTTAATAAGTATAATGTTTTGGTACAAGTAACATGAAACCATAGGAAAGGGTTAATGAGCAAAAACTGATAAAGCAAATAAATTCTGCATATTTTAAAAATTGTAAATGTTAATTAAGGGAAATTAATCATGACACGTTATTACATTCGGAAAATCACTCGGGTGATTCCGTAAACTGACGATCAGTGTGTTGTGCAGCAATCGCCGAGTAGTTCCGAATGGAGTGTGTAAAGTACGGACATTTTAAACGCCTCTATCACAGTTGATACAACACGCACGAGATTTAAATTCTTTTTATCGGTTTCAAGCATAGTTTCTATAGTAGGGATTATTTTCTAACCACGCCTGTGTTGTTATAACGTGTGTTAAAGTCATTGAAGGGGATTTTTTAGACTAAACTTAATTTTTACAGTCGGGTTTTAGTGTCCGTTTTTTTAAATCTTATTTTATTTATGAACTTCAATTTAGAATACGTTGTTCAATTGTACGGGGCAGCGTTATAGAAAGACTTTCAATACATTTGGAATTTGACAACTATCAGTGAGTGTTTTCATTCTTTTTACTGTGCGTTTGCGCTATCAAAATTGGAATTACTAGAGTGTGTTACTTGCCAGGGTAGCTTTCTTATATGTTCAAATTTTAGGGAGGATTTATAAGCGACCGAAAAGCTCATCTAAGCAGGGGCGTCCCGGGTTCCAGTCCCAGTCAGGCTACTTTATTTGTCACCTTGTTACAACGGTGCACGACTTTGGTTCGCGACTAAATAGTTGAGAAATGTGATAATAAGTTGCTCCCAACCGGTCTGGGATTCCGAAATTCGTGACGATTTTCAATTTGTGGGGGAGAATTTAACGGTACTTACCTGTTCACGTTTTAGGGGGATGTATTCAAAGCGGCTATTTAGCATAGGCAGGACTGCAATCGCCTTGAAAGCGGGATGAAGTCCTGGGTTCGAGTCCATTTCAGGCTGCATATTTTTCTCACCCTAGGACATACCGAATTAATAAGTTTTGAAGTTCGGATAGTTATGCATGTAGCTAAAAAATATATAAGCTTAGTGCTTCTTTCTATTTTTCTAATTTTACTGCTCACGCTTATGATGTACATTTTTGACCTCATGCTAGCTTTATTATTGGAACGTGCTTTTTTGTTTACTTCTGTAGTGCTCATATCGAATTTATTTCCGGTCATGGATGGTTGCGAGGTTACATACCATTCAAAACACCTCGACCTCACAGCGAACGGCCGAGGAGTTCCGAATGGTTGCATATACCAATATTTAGTAATTGTAGGGCCTATTGCCTAAGTATATCGCTACGTAGCGCTTTTTGCCCTGGTACATAAAACGATAACTATGTGATTTAAAATCTAAGGTACCAGAGGGCGAAGCGATACGTGATGATAGGTTTTAGGCAACAGGTCCATAGACTCGAAATTTAAAAAAACAAACATGTCGTCTGCTTAGAGTACAGTCATTCGGAACACCTCGTTCATTCATTGAATGAATATTATTCCTAGTGAATGGCCGAGGATTTTCGAACGAGGATACAGTACGTCTATACCTTTGACCTATCTACATTGAAATCCAATCAAACACGACCAAAACATTACCGCCATTTTAAATTTGAAATGTGTAATAATTGGAAACAAGGAATTATGAAATTGGAATATATTTTATTTTATCAAATAAGTCAAGGTATAGCTCGTTTAGGATAATTTGAGACAAACGACTCAGTTCGTTTACATATTTGGGACTCGGGTATTACATAAAACAGGGAGGTCAGCTGATTTGTGTAATGAAAGTCTTAAACATGTCATAATGCGTTGAACGTGTGTTCTCGTATAAACAAAAATTTTATATATTTTTATAAACTAAATTTAATATATCAAAAACGCACTGATAATAGTCGATAATCACGTGTTTTAAACTTAAATCCACCTGTGTATGAAAATGGTATCGTTGTATTTTGTCTCAAGTTATCCTAAACGAGCTATAATTTATTATTTACTATTCAATTTACCATACTGCACAGATCACTGTCTTTCTTTTAACACAGATCGCCAGCATATTCAAATAAATCGAACATCTAGTTAGGACTTTGATTTCGGTGCACCACCCAACAAGAATAACATTAAACGATTAGATAATAATTAAATAAGGTTTGAAGGCAGTTAGGTTAAAAAACCGGCTATAAAGTTATATCAGAAAAACAAAATATTAATAATAAATGCAACATTATTTTACTGTGTGAGGTAATCAAGCGTGGACTAGGTGACTATATAGTCATTTCTTGCTGTTGGGTTAACCCTTTAGCGACGCAGTTAAGTGTCTCGCCTGGCTACCGGGAGAACCAAGTTCGATTCCCTATCAGTGCCTATGGTTTTTATTCTTCCAATTTACTTTACAAGTTAGGTAGCCTATGCTTGTTGTTGTTCGACAAACACTGGCTTCACGTGCTCAGACTTGTTACCCTGGTACCCAGACTACTAGAATCTATCTCTCAATCTTGAATCTGTTCTACATTTAATGTTATGTCGACAAGTATGTGAACTAGTACTGGATATCCGTAGGCGGTACCAGGATTTCTAGTATTGGAATGCGGAAAATTCTAGTTGGGGGGGGGGGGGGTGCGGGCAATTCTAGTTAAGAGGCGGGCGGATAAATAACAAGCAGACTGGGGATCCTGAGGGGCGTAAGTGCCCTCAACGGATCCTGAACAAAGCCCTAATTAGAGGCCCAGGGGGCGGCGGCTCCAAAAGTTCCTGAGTTTTGGGCATTTCTAAGGGATTCAGACACATTTCCAGAACCTTAACTATCCTTACCCAGGGTATATACAATATAAAGCATCTGTATTTATATCATATGATTTTCTTTAAACTCGTTAAATACGCACACATATACTTTAATAATTATTTCTATCAAGGAAACGCAATTAAAAATCGGTTACAACGCCACTAAACGTTACAATTGACGTTAAACGTTGCAACACTAACGCTTATCGTCGCAACCGCTGCTAAACGTCTTAATCGTTCTGCTGTTACATGTCGCAACGCTGAAGCTAAACGTCGCAAAAATCTACTAACATTAAACGTTGCAACACTAACGCTAAACGTCGCACTAAGTAGGAAGATAAAAGTAACGAGCCTTTACAACTGACAAGTATTACATAGGACAAATATGACTTCAAAGCAACCACTCTTAGACTCGTAGCAACCATCAATATCTCCTTAGCAACCACCCTTTGGATCATAGCAACCACTCTTTCACCCTATGCAAATCGCCCCAAGGTAATAAGAATCAATTATACCGTCCATAGCAACAGACTGGAATTTCTCAGCAACTATTATTGTACCTTTACTATCCCCTTAAATGTCCAATGCAATAACTCTCGCGGCCATAAACTTATCTCAGTGTCTATTTTGATCATCTTCAGATCAACTTTCAAATTTTATTTTATTTTATTCAAATTGGGTTAGATCTAGATAGACAGGAATTAAAGAGGCCTTATTCTTGCATTAGCGGTGTTGCGACGGTGAGTGTCCTCCGTTACAGGTCGTCCACTTAAACATTGAATATATAAACATGGCAGGTTTCATTGCACACCAATATTTAGGGATGAATTATTTTTATAATTTTACAGTTTTGTTAGTTAACACTTATTTTAAACAAACATATCTTGATAAAAATTTACAATGTGCTTATACGTTATTTATAATGAATATTAAATGTCAAAGCGGTATGTTTAAATCAGTAAAATGCTGTTCATGCATCTGCTTATTCACCTAATTAGTGGGCAAGTCCATTGTTTAAAGTACAAAAATATGCATGACCTAGAATACTACCTGTAGTGCTAATGTCATTGCTTTTATGTTTATATACATTTGTATTAACAACTTCTTGTTTTCAGATTGTATGGCTTTATGGATTGGATCAGCGATATGAAAATACTGCTGTGATAAAATCATCTGCTTGTGTATAGATTGGATTGATTACAATGACTTATGTCCTCACTATAATGACAAAGGAAGTATATTTTCTAATGTTTAATATTAAGTTAGTTAAAAGTTAAAGTTTTGTTTAAAATCCTGCTCTCATGTATGCACATTGAGTCGGCTTTATGGTCTTGACATCAAATTTATCATCATGTAGGTGACCCTTATAGTTTAACCCGGGTCGATAGCGCAGTTGGTAACGCGCCGTGATTTGGATACTCTTGCCCGAGGGGGTGCGAGTTAGATCCCACCCGGGGAGGTTATACCCTTCCATGAAAGTTTGACAATAATGTCGATTTTCCTCCATTGATTAGATAATATGGAGAAGTTTCCGGCCTTGTGGAAGGGTAGGCGAGTACTGGTTATAGACAATGGTCCAGGAAAGCTAGGTTAGGTGCGCTGGACGTGTTGATACGGCGTTAACTCCAATAAATAAATAAATAAATGACCCTCATAGTTGCTTTCGCGTGGATAAAGTAAAGTGTTCATATATTTTTGTGTTAGAAAACAATAGTTGAGGTCATTGCGCGATTATGTTATAATTAGTTCAGTAATATGTAGTTTGTCGGCATAACTGTTTAGCAATCGGTTTTCTTCATACGTAAGTAGCTAGACTGAATAAAAAATATTGTCATTTGCCTACACATCCCTTTAATATAATATAAGGTTATTAGTATTTCATCTTTACTTGAATTTTTAAATTTTACTTATAACTTTGTCTTTCTTTTTCAGCTGATGTCATTTGAGGCGCTTTTGTATTAAGTTGTGGTAATATGAAAGCTGATACATGTATACATGTATTTAAACCCCTGCCATTGAAGGATTTCCGTTTGTTTGAGGTAAATATGAAACGATTCGGTTATGACTGACTTGCTGGAAGACTATTCAACAGTAACAGCTACGAATGAGTGAGTGTTAATTTATTTATTATTTTCTAGATATGTCATTTGTTTGTGAACTTAAGTATTTGTTAATCGTTCATCATCGGGAAGTCTCAAACTTTCTAGTGCTGAGTTAGCAATCTCTACCATCTTTAACAACAACAAAATTGAGAATATTTTGGCAAATAAATAATTCTCCCAGCATGAATTATAATAGGGAATTTTCAAAATTTGACTCAATTTGGGCCCTAAATCAAATCACCATTTTATGGATGAAGGATCACATTCCAGTGTTTGCCCATTATGCATCCTTTTAGAATGGGCGGACACTTTTTAAATCTATTATTATTTATTTATAATCGTACATTATTCTTCCATTGGCTATTGAATAAGTCAGTTTCTCTTGCTGTGTGGGTGGGTGAGAAAAAAACGTAGTATGTGCGTGCATGCATGCGTGAGTGAGTGTATGTGCGGGTGTGTGACGAGCATGCGGCTATGTGCGAGTGAGTGTGCATGCGTGCGTGTGTGAGGGTAGGTGTGCATGAGGGTCAGGGGGGTTGTGAGTGTGTGTGCGGGCGAGTGTGCGTTTGTGATCAGTAACTGACTCATTCATTATCCAATTGATGTACGAGTATAGCACTTACTTTGTTTATCAACAAATGACATTTCTAGTTCAGTCAACTTTTAGATTTTGTTGTTGCTTAATTTACTGTGATTGGCGTTATTTATTGTCAATTATGTTTTGTTTTTCTTTGGTCCTTAGGTTGTCCGTGTCTGATCTGAGATTTGCACCGATATCTCAGGTCCCCGCATGCATATCTCCCCCATCTGTCCCATCCCCGCCATGTAGAGGGTTCGGTCTGTTGGGGTTTTTAAGAGTCATTGGCTTCATATCCCCCAGCACCAGTGGTTCGAAATACTTTGGTCACCATTATTTGTATTCTTGCTGGCTTGTAGAATTTTCTACCAGTTTTACCTAGTTAAGACAAAGCTATGCCATAGGGGAGGTGGGAATAGGCCATAGGGTTAATATAGGTAAAGAAGGTTGTGGCTTACTGAAAAATGGGAGGGTTTGCATTTATAGGGTTCTACTTTGCAAGAGAGGGAAGTAGGTTGGAACCTTTTAGGAAGTTGGAAAATATATTTGGGTAATTTTTTCTTTAGAGTTGAGGTGGGCTATTTTGTGGCAGTACAATTGATTAAAGCTATCATAGAAAGGGGTTTGAATTTGGCTATTATTGTTGTCATGTTTATGGTTTAATCGCTTCATGCAGAATGTTACTACATAAAACGGGGACGTTGTTTGATTTCTATGGTGGCTCTATCCAAATGTATCTGTAACAGCCATGATTAGTTTTTTTTCTGACATACATGTATATGTTTTACAAACAATCTTAATGGTATTATTAGTACTAAGGCGACTGTATTAGATACAATTAGGGCCTGCTTGATATAATCATTAAAGCTTGATTTCATACACATTACAGGGTACTTTTTACGTACAGTTTTAATCAAATGTTTCTGTAATAATATGCGTAACACTTTTGGGCTTACATTATTTTAGAAGAATTTGTATTTGTAATGTATACATTAATTTAATTATATTAGACATTAACAACCTAATCCGAAGTTGAATATGAAGATCTAAAATTGAATAAATACGGGGGTTTGCTCAAACAAATTTTGGTAATTACCCATTAAGCCTTACAGCTGCGTATCAAGTGTACATATGAATTGGGTGTATATATGAATGAGTTAAAATTCGTGTGCTGCACTTATTTACAGACAAAGATAATTCGGGATTACTTGATATTAACATGAGTGTTTTTTAAGGTTGTAAACGTTTTTATTTGTAATCATACGCAACAAATTGTATTAAAGCTATGAGTATTTTTTATAAAATTGTTTTCACAACTGACTGAGGGATTCTAGAGGTACGTTTTTTAGATCGCCAAATTTCCCAGTCATGTAAAAATCATCGAGCTCAGGAATCCGATACCTTTGTAAGATTCCAATACCGCAATTATATGTCCTGCGCATTCACGACGTTTACGTGTAATTTTGTTTTAGGAGCAGTGGTCCAGTGGTAGAATGCGCGCTTGAGGATCGAAAGGTCCCGGGTTTGATCCCCGCTAGGGGCACTGCTTATTTCCTTGAGCAAGAAATTAACCTAAAATTGTTCCACTCCACCCAGGTGTAAATGGGTACTGTGACGGATCGCCTGCCTGAGGGTGATTTCAGTGACCAGGAGTTATAAAACAAGATTGTAAAGTCGGCTGAACATGTAGATGGAAGCAGACTTTAAACCGCACTTCAACTTTTATCTTTTGTTTTAAACACTTCGGGCACAAACTTGTATGTTTCCGGACAAAGAGTGCAGAGGTATAGTGTAATTATCGGTCCTCGATTGGGATACATTTTGTCACCTAAAAGATAAAAGTTATCAGGAAAATTCAAATCCGTTCCAATCCGTCTCATTTAAAATTACATGTACACCATGTATATCCACAAAAACGTGTGTATGAATGGCATAATAACATTTTTCTCGCACATTAGTTGGCCATTTTATTAAACTATGACGTGAATATAAGACTTAATGTTTTGATTTCGTTTTCCAACCCTACAACAATAAAAAACGAACATTGCTGACAACAGATTCTACGTAGGATAATACCTCAACCAAAGAATATGCAATTCACACGGTTCTGCTTAAATAACATGGTCTTGGTTCTTTAAATTTCATGTAATTGGGTAGATTAAAGAGAGATTCCTGTGTATTACCTGTGATTTTACAGAAATGTCAACCAATGCGTCTCTTACTCTTAAACGAATTAACACCATACCTAAGCAGCGGGAAAAAGTACATTAGGTAATAAGATTTTGTGTTCTGGTGGTGGTTTTTAACATGAGAAACAAATATTGAATACAGTAACATCATTTTATGTCGAATAAATGTTATCAAATGTTCATTTACATGAGACACAGACGTGAAACACAGATAGATTAATTATGAATGGTAAAGTTAAATGATAATATCAATTTAAAGGTATCATCAATGGGAAATGTCCCCTTCAAATCACATTATATACGCCCATGCTTCGTGTAAATTTCGATACACATACATACAGACGGGCGATCGTGATAACTACACAACAGTGCTGTTGACCATGAATAGTATATAAACACAGTATTGACTAGTTTGAGAAAACCCCTGATATTTTACAATTGTAGATTTCTAGTTACGATTCGGATTAGGTTGTAAATGTCTAATAAGAATTCTTGTATTATGACAACTAATTGTAGAATAAAAACTTTTATATTTAAATCATATATTACATTTTTTCATCACGAAAGCGAGATAACAACTCACTCTAAGTAGAAGTTTTTATCAAGTAAATTTATGCAAAAGTGAGCTTTGTATTGAAATTATCGGGAAACTGACATTATTTTGACACTGATGTGGTATGAATTAATATTTACCGTTGACCGAATTGCGTGCTATAGTCCGATTTTATCCGGTAAGCCGTGACTGCACTTTTGTATTTATAGATTTTGGAATATTCCTACAAAAAGGTAACACAGCTTATTAACCAACCAACTGATTACTGCCTTTATCATAATTATTCAAGTTTGATTTAAGTGACTTAATAGTCGTGGCGGTAAGACACTTGGATTGATAGAAATTCGTTTGTTACCCCGGGTTCGAATCCTGCTTAGTATCCTTTATTCTTTGTTTATAATTTTTTGCAATCATGGAAACTAACAACTCGAAATATCTGTGCAGCACGAAGCCAAATGTATAAAAAATAGAATATACATATTCGCCTGAGTGTGTGCTTAGTTATTACTTTTATGTCATACACTTAACTGTCTCGACCGCGTCTTATAGAAATGATTCTATGCACATGCATTTTATAAGAAAGAGAAGCGAAATGGGATGCATGTAATTTTGGCACATTCGTTCGATTGTATCCTAGTTTGGTTTCTAATCAGCCACTGCATTTGAAGCCAAATGTATAATATAAATGTATTATTATTCGGTACATTGTAAATTGCTGGATATAAAATATAAAGAACCAAGGAAATAAAGCAAATAGAAATTAAACAAAATCAAATTATAGCACAACAATCATTATATGATACGGACAACTATACATGTATTTAATAATAAATTAAAAAATGTGGAGGCGGTGAGGTTCGAACCACTGCAGTAAAATTTATGCATTGGCCACGTTTCCGACTCGTTACCGACTGCCCTATTTAGAACAATGATTTTGAATTATTATATCATGCATATATACTTGAGATATTATAATTTGTATTCATTTTTAGTGTAGTATTTACTGGTTATACCTATCGTCATGGTTATGATTAGACTCATCCAAACTGTCACGGCTCACCGAATAAAATCAGACTATACTTATTAAGATGTTAAATATAGCTCTGATAGTTGCGTTTCCAAAAATGTGATAGCAAAGCATTATTTTAAGACAATGATAATTATTCGTTTTTATTAGCTCGACTTTTCGAAGAAAATGAGAGCTATTGCTATCACTTTGGCGTCGGTGTCGGCGTCGGCGTTGGCGTTAACGTTTGCGTTGGCGTTGGTTTTCAGGTTGAAGTTTTTTAAAACTCTTATATCTTTAACACTATCCAAGTTATTTTATAGAAAGTTAGTATACTTATTTAGTTGGACTATATTAACCATGCTGTGAAAGGGGATAACTCTGGATTAATTATTTTTTGAGTTATTGCCCTTTTATACTTATAACATTGCAAAATATGAGGTTAAAGTTTTTCCTATGTAGAATATCTTTAATACTGATCAAGATATTTGACTTAAAGTTTGTATACTTACTTGTCGGTACAATATCTACACAATTATGAAGGACGTAACTGTGGATGAATTATTTTTGGAGTAATTGCCCTTTTATACTTAAAAAATGGCAAATTATAAGGTTAAAATTGTTCCTATATGGAATATCTTTAAAACAAATCAAGATACTTGACTTAAAGTTTGTATAATTAATTATCTTTACTATATCAACACAACTTTAAAGGGAGGTAACTGTGGATGAATTATTTTTGGAGTTATGCCCCTTTATGCTTAAACATTAAGATTAAACTTTGTTCTAATGGGATATTTAGTCCTTTTTAAATGTATTTGAATAAAAGTTGGAAGGCTTAATAAAAGTTCTTCATCTATCCGACTATAAAGGGACTCTGGATGAATTACTTTCAGAGTTATTTCCCTTTATACTTTAATAGTTAAGATAAAAATTCGCTCAAACTGAATATATTTTGTTTGATAGAAAGTTAGTATTATTTGACAACATTAAACGTGCACTTCATTAGTTTCCGTATCGATTTACGGCTTCGTTCGTATACAACCTTCAAGGTTCGTCGCTTCAATTAGTGACACTATAAGATATGGATGGAAAAGTAACGATTGTTTTCTATCATAGGGTTTGTAATACAGGGGTAAAGTACTGACTTGACGATCGTAATACCCAAGGTTCGATTCCCGCACAAGTTGTTTTTTTGTAATTTAGCAAACACCGGTAACATATTAGCTACACAATGACTTATCTATTACGATAAACTATTTGACTGAATATAAATTATAATTATTTTATAATATTTTTTGTCTTTTTATCATAATTTATCTTTATTTATATTTGTATTATTCTATTTACATCAATCTATTAGTATATATACAAACATGAAACACACAAATTTAGTCACTTTCACTCGCGGTGTCTGTTGAACTGTTGAGACTGGCAGTGTCTGTTGAACTCTTTTCACTGGTGTCATCCGCCAGATCAATAACACATCTTTCCACCTTGTTGTCTGTGAAGTGGTCACGCTCCTTCATCTCCTTGATGATCTTGTCTACATGGTCACATGCCCGCCGCCACCTGTCCTCTCCAATCCTATCCAAAGCATCGTTCGTCAGTTGTTGTACATCATCTAACCTGCAAGCAAATGAAAAACGCCATAAATGTTTTAAAAATTCTAGCGGTTGAAAAAAAACACATTATGTTAAAAGTTATATATAGATTATCATGTTATGATGTATTTACCTGAAACGTAGTATTTTTCTGTCGAACATTATGTTTAAGTTGGCCCCAGATTAGTTCTATGGGGTTAAACTCAGGGTGGTATGGAGGTAACCTTAGAACTTCGTGACCGTTACTTCTGATAATATCATCGACAACAAAGGAAGGGTCTGGCATGTGTTGTCTCACTTTTTCCAGAAGCTTAGGTTTTAGCATGGTATCATCCACATTAACGTTGTGTTCTCGCAACCATTTCTGAAAACAGAACAATATTGCTTAAGACTTAAAGTATATAGGCTATAAAATAGTTAATAATCAGTTAAATAAATTTAATATGATGAAATGTATCTTGGCATTTTATTTAATATACCTCGATCCGTCATTTAAAATAATAATTATGCAATAATGAAAAAAATATTTGTAAGCAAACCTTAATATCATCTTTCCTAGTGTACACTTAATGTTGGGCATTTGGGTGTCTGTGTAGAATGATAGCTTGCATTGTCCATGACCACGGCACATGGCGGTTGGAGGTTTGGTAGTAGCATTTCGGTAAGCCATTTTGTGAAGTTCTTGCCGTTCATTTCCTTATGGTAATCCTCTGTGCTTGTTGATGCCTTATAAACCAGTTTTGCTCCTCGGATGAACCCATTTCGCGATCCTGCATGTACAATGATTAATCTCTGACCCCTGTTACATGGAGGAAGTACCCCTGACTGGTCTGGGCCCTGCCAACATCTCTTTGCTGAATACGCCGTATCGATCCATGTTTCGTCAACAAATACGAACTTATATCCTTTCTCTGCCAGTTCCTTCCTTCGCCGGTAAAATGCTAAACGCTTTTCAACAATAGACGGATTTTCTATCAACACCTTTCTGTTGTTTGTCGTATGTTTCCACGAAAATCCTAACTCTCGTAAAGTCCTGCGAAGCAACTCCCTACTGCCGGGATAAGATATTTCTTCCTTCAGCGTTTGATGGAGGTTCCTAAGTGTAGGCAGCTGACGTCGTACAGAATAGAATTCTTGCACCTTGTTGCGGATAACCGTTCTGTCAAAGTCATTTCTTCCTTTGTAGGACCCTCGTTTACATCGTGTTGGTGACTTTAAAAAACCTGTCTCTCTAGGTTCCTTTCTAACGTTGTAGATAGTCCTTCGGCTGTAACCTGTAGCCTTAAAGACTTCTCTATGAATGAACCGGATTTCTTCTTAGAGTGATCCTGAAAGTACTTAGATACTTTTGCGCTTTTGCGATAAAAAGCTTTTCTTTTGAACGAAGTTTCTTCAAAGACCTTATGTGACATGGTTATAGACTGAATGACTTTCATAAATGAAAACGCCAACTATATGTGTAATTCATTTAGCGGCACGTATTTTTAATGTCGTGGAGTCCGTGCGCCGTCGTGTATACAAGTAGTAAAAACAGCTATTATGTTAAAATTGCAAAAAGTTTTATGCGGGATCGAACCCGTCAAGTCCAGATTGTTAGGTGGTACGCTTTACCACTACACCAAGTCCTTACATACTTCTCCCTGCCCTATTACTAAACCTTTAGGAAATATATTCGTGGATTTACGGAAATATTTTACGGAAATTCACGACTATGCATACAGTGCACGTTTAATGTTGTCAAATGATATGCTTTTTCATCAGTACTACATCTACTTGACTACAAAGGGATGTAACTCTTTATGAATTATTTTTGGAGTTGTGCCCCTTTTCAACTTTTAAATTAGGGTTTAAGTACTTTAAACTGAATTATTTTCAATACTTACCAAGATACTTAATTGACAGTTAGTATGCTTATTCATCAGAACTACATCTACACAGGGACATAAATCTTGATTATTTTTTAGAGTTATTTCCCTTTACTTAAATGATGAAACTTGTTTAAATTGAAGTATAAATAGTTCCTTATAAAGAATTTTAAATGAAAGTAGGTATGCTTATTCATTGATACTATGTCTACTTAACTTTGAAGGAACGTTACTATGGACGAATGTTTTAGCAGTTATGCCCTTTTTATATTTTTACAAATATGAATTGGTAATTATTGTTTGGCTGATTTATTTCCTTTAACAAATTAAGTCCTGTCTTGAAATCATTTTTGGTTAACGATAAGCCTTGCCATGAACAAAACACTCGAAAAGTCGAGCGCGCTGTCCTTGGACTGCTCTTGTTAAGCCTAGTTTTGGCTAGTAATTAACTAACATAGCTCAAAATAGAGAGTATTCTCAACACTGCCTCTTGTTTACTTAATGCCTTAAGTGTAAGACTTATGCATTGACTGATTTATTTGGATAATTTTAATAATCAAATATAAACTTACACATGTACTGAGGAAACACCTTCATGTATGGGCGTACAATATTACAATTATTTAAGTTGCAACTTTGAGCCTGCCATCCAACAATTTTTGTATGTCACATCAATTGCCCCATATACACCATAGCCTGTCACATACTGCAATGATGAATTGTCACTTTTTAGAACTTTTGTGTTTGTCTATCATACATAACGATAAGCTAGATCTGTAGCAACGTTGTTATCGCGCTGGGTGTTAAATCTAGAATCCCGACCGGGCGGTTATACCCTTCCATGGAAATTATATAATACATGTAATGTCAATTTTCCTTCATTGATAATGCATTTTGAGAAGTAGCTAACCTTGTTAATAAAGGTCCTCGGTCTGCCGTGAAATAACCTTAATCAATTACCATCATTTCAATAGGCTCAAATCGAGACCAACTCTGTTTCAAATACAAATAGTACTTCGAAAATACAACTAAAGCAATTTAAATATGTAGCATTCTTCATTTAATTTACATAGAGTTAAATTTCTGTCAAGCAGTTCTTTATTTTTATCAAAATCATTATCATATGTGTGCATTAGATAACATGGACATATTATTGACCAATGTTTATGAACTAACATAGAATAATACGACACATATTTTCTCACTATAAAACATACCGTTGTTCCTAAGCTCATGTAAGTTTACGTCCTTCAATAAGATAACAGACACACTATAAGACTTGATGTTGTTCCTAAGCTCATGTAAGTTTATGTCCTTCAATAAGATAACAGATACACAATAAGACTTGATGTTGTTCCTAAACTCATGTTAGTTTATGTCATTCAATAAGATCACAGACACACAATAAGACTTGATGTTGTTCATAAGCTCATGTAAGTTTACGTCCTTCAATAAGTAAACAGACACACAATAAGACTTGATGTTGTTCATAAGCTCATGTAAGTTTATGTCCTTCAATAAGATAATAGACACACAATTAGACTTGATGTTGTTGCTAAACTCATGTAAGTTTGTCCTTCAATAAGATAACAGACACACAATAAGATTTGCTGTTGTTCCCAAACTCATGTTAGTTTATGTCCTTCAATAAGATAACAGATACACAGTAAGACTTGGTGTTGTTCCTAAACTAATGTTAGTTTATGTCCTTCAATAAGATAACAGATACACAATTAGACTTGATGTTGTTCCTAAACTCATGTTAGTTTATGTCCTCCAATAAGATAACAGATACACAATGATACTTGATGTTGTTCCTAAGCTAATGTAAGTTTATGTCCTTCCATAAGATAACAGACACACAATAAGACTTGATGTTTTTCCCAAACTCATGTAAGTTTATGTCCTTCAATAAGATAACAGATACACAATAAGACTTGATGTTGTTCCTAAACTCATGTTAGTTTATGTCCTTCAATAAGATAACAGACACACAATGAGACTTGATGTTGTTCCTAAGCTCATGTAAGTTTATGTCCTTCAATAAGATCACAGACACACAAAAAGACTTGATGTTGTTCATAAGCTCATGTAAGTTTATGTCCTTCAATAAGATAATAGACACACAATTAGACTTGATGTTGTTGCTAAACTCATGTAAGTTTGTCCTTCAATAAGATAACAGACACACAATAAGATTTGCTGTTGTTCCCAAACTCCTGTTAGTTTATGTCCTTCAATAAGATAACAGATACACAATAAGACTTGGTGTTGTTCCTAAACTCATGTAAGTTTATGTCCTTCAATAAGATAACAAATACATAATAAGACTTGATGTTGTTCCTAAACTCATGTTAGTTTATGTCCTTCAATAAGATAACAGATACACAATAAGACTTGATGTTGTTCCTAAACTCATGTTTGTTTATGTCCTCCAATAAGATAACAGATACACAATGATACTTGATGTTGTTCCTAAGCTCATGTAAGTTTATGTCCTTCAATAAGATAACAGACACACAATAAGACTTGATGTTGTTCCTAAACTCATGTAAGTTTATGTCCTTCAATAAGATCACAGACACACAATGAGACTTCATGTTGTTCCTATGCTCATGTAAGTTTATGTCCTTCAATAAGATCACAGACACACAATAAGACTTGATGTTGTTCCTAAGCTCATGTAAGTTTATGTCCTTCAATAAGATAACAGACACACAATAAGACTTGATGTTGTTGCTAAACTCATGTAAGTTTGTCCTTCAATAAAATAACAGACACACAATAAGACTTGATGTTGTTCCTAAGCTCATGTTAGTTTATGTCCTTCAATAGGATAACAGACACACAATAAGACTTGATGTTGTTCCTAAGCTCATGTTAGTTTATGTCCTTCAATAAGATAACAGACACACAATAAGACTTGATATTGTCCCTAAGCTCACGTTAGTTTATGTCCTTCAATAAGATAACAGACACACAATAAGACTTGATGTTGTTCCTAAACTCATGTTAATTTATGTCATTCAATAAGATAACAGACACACAATAAGATTTGATGTTGTTTCTAAGCTCATGTAAGTTTATGTCCTTCAATAAGATAACAGACACACACTAAGACATCCTGTTTTTTCAATAAATCATAAACGTTTCTGCCCTTTCAAACGATAACAGACACACAATAAGATTTGCTGTGTTTTCCATGACACATTAATGTTTATGTCCTTAATTCGAAAACTAACACAGAAAAGACATGACGTTGTTTCTTTCTTTTACGTACATTTCTGACATTGAAAACGATAACAGAAACACAATAAACATGCCTTTTTTCCATTCATTATGTTGTTTCTGACCTTGAAAACGATAACAGACACTTAAAAAGCATGCCGTTTTTTTCCATTCATTATGTACGTTTCTGACCTTGAAAACGATAACAGACACACAATAAGCATGCCGTTTTTTCATTCATTATGTACGTTTCTGACCTTGAAAACGATAACAGACACACAATAAGCATGCCGTTTTTTTCCATTCATTATGTTGTTTCTGTCCTTGAAAACGATAACAGACACACAATAAGCATGCCGTTTTTTCCATTCATTATGTACGTTTCTGACCTTGAAAAAGATTAAAGACACACAATAAGCATGCCGTTTTTCCAATTCATTATGTTTTTTCTGTCCTTCAATACAATAACGGACAAACAATAAGAATGCCGTTTTTTCCATTCATTATGTTGTTCCTGACCTTCAAAACGATAACAGACACACAATAAGCATGCCGTTTTTTTCCATTCATTATGTACTTTTCTGACCTTAAAAACGATAACAGACACACAATAAGCACGCCGTTTTTTCCATTCATTATGTTGCTCTGACCTTGAAAACGATAACATACACACAATAAGCATGCCGTTTTTTCCCATTCATTATGTACGTTTCTGACCTTGAAAACGATAACAGACACACAATAAGCATGCCGTTTTTTCCATTCATTATGTTGTTTCTGACCTTAAAAACGATACTGAAGTTTCGTCCATCGGTTTCGATGAGGACCACTGTAGCACATCAGTTTCTTGCTGTCGGTTGATTCTTGTGTGTCCGGAGGTGGCTCGTGAGACCTATACGGGCACGGAAGTAGCGACCGCAGTCGTGACATCTGAAGTCTGTTGTTGTTAAAGTTGAGGACTTGGTGGCGGCTCGAGCCTTACGCTGTAGGCGCTTCTCTTTCTGGACTTCCGTACGCACACGTTCAGCTTTCTTGGCACCAGATGTTATCGTGCTGCTCCATTCTGTTCTATTTGCTGCTAGTATTTCCCAGCTATCAATGTCAATGTTCATTTGTTTAAAGGACTGCTTCAGACTGTCTTTGTATCTCTTCCTCTGACCCCCAACTGAGCGTTTGCCTGTAGTTACTTACCATAGAGAAGCTGCTTTGGTATGCGCTCATCTGACATGCGACAGACGTGACCAGCCCACCGTGCCTGGTATCTCTGTAGAGTTGAATGGATGGACGGGATGTTTGCTCTGGCAAGGACTTCTGTATCCGGTATCTTATCTTGCCATTTGATGCCAAGGATGTTACGGAGCCGTGTAGTGTGGAAGTGGTTCAGCTTGCGTGCATGTCTACTGTACACTGTCCACGTTTCACAAGCATAGAGAAGGGTCGTCAGGACAACAGCCCGGTACACTTTCAGCTTGGTTTCTGTTGAGATGCCTCTTCGATCCCATACCGATGACCTCAGCCTGCCAAATGCAGCACTGGCCTTGGCTATACGACAGTTCACTTCGTCGTCAATGTGGACACATCTGGACAGCGTGCTGCCTAGATAGGTGAACTTTTCTACTGTCTGAAGAGTGATGCCTTTCACCTTGATGTTGGGCTCAGTGTATGGTTTTCCTGGGGCAGGTTGGTGCATGACTTCAGTTTTCTTTGTACTGATGGTAAGCCGAAGTTGTCACATGATGTTGCAAACTTGTCCATGGTCTGTTGCATACGCTCTTCTGTATGGGCGTTGAGCGCACAGTCATCAGCAAACAGGAGGTCTTTTATTTTCTTGACTTGAACTTTGGTGGTGGCATTTAGGCGCCGGGGGTTAAACAGTTTGCTGTCGGTTCTATAGCGGATTTCTATGCCTTCATCTTCTTGAGAGAATGCATCCGTGAGCATTGCAGAAAACATCAAGGAGAACAGGGTTGGGGCAAGAACACATCCTTGTTTAACACCATTGTTGACTGGGAAGTCTCTGGATGTTTCACCATTGTCATTTACGTGTGCTGTCATACCCTCATGGAACTGTCGAATCATAGTGATGAAGGTAGATGGACATCCAAATTTTGCCATGATCTTCCATAGGCCATCACGACTGACAGTGTCGAAGGCTTTTGTTAGATCAACAAAGGTGGTGAAGAGATCTTGATGTTGCTCCTGACATTTTTCTTGAAGTTGGCGGGCAGCAAATATCATGTCCACAGTGCCTCAGCCTGCACGGAAACCACACTGACTTTCTGGAAGGTGACCCTGTTCTAGATGTTTGATAAGTCTGTTGAGAAGGACTCTGGCTAGGATCTTGCCGGCAATGGAAAGTAACGAGATTCCTCTGTGGTTGTCACATGATTGTCTATTTCCTTTCCTTTTGTACAGATGGATGATGGAAGCATCTTTGAAATCTTGGGGTAGGGTGCCTTTATCCCAACATGACTGGAATAGTTCTGCTAGTTTCTGTATTAGTGTATCACCTCCTTCTTTGTATATCTCTGCTGGTATAGCGTCGGAGCCTGGTGACTTGCCATTCGACAGTTGGTTGATGGCCTTCTTCACCTCAATGATGGAGGGTGAGTGGTCTAGGTCTTCATTTATTTCATTTTGAGGCAGACGGTCAATGGCAGCTTGGTTGATGGAGGATGGACAGTTCAGTACCGATTCAAAGTGTTCTGCCCAGCGGTTGAGGATGGACTCCCTCTCTGTGAGAAGAGTGGACCCATCAGACGCCAGCAGTGGTGCTGTGCCTGAGGGTTGAGGACCGTATAAGGCTTTGAGGGCATCATAGAACTTCTTAGAGTCTTTCAAATCAACGAAGTGCTGGATTTCGTCAGCTCTAGTACTAAGCCATTGATTCTGCATAGCTCTGAGACGGTCTTGGATTTCCCTGCGGATGTTGTTGAATAAAGACTTCTTTGATGTAGATGTTGGGTCGAGCTGATAGGCCAGGAAGAGTTGTTTTTTGCGTTCCAGGAGGGCTGTGATTTCACTGTTGTTGTCATCGAACCAATCCTGGTGTTTACGAAAAGCTGGACCTAAATGTCTGTGTGATGCAGCATATATTTTGTCTCTAAGTATAGCCCATTCTTCCCCAACAGATGCTTCACCAAACTTGAGGTCACTAATTTCACTGTTAAGGTCTTCGATCAGATTCTCAGTAACGACTTTGTCATTTAGCTTGGATGTGTTTAGACGTTTGGGTGTTTGTTTCCCCTGGGGTCGGCGTTTCGGTTTGATCTGTAGTTTCACTTTGGAGATGACTAGGCGGTGGTCTGTCCAGCATTCAGCCCCACACATAGCTTTGGTAACACAGATGTCCTGACGGTCAGCTCTGCGTGTGATGACATAGTCTAGCATGTGCCAATGCTTAGATCTGGGGTGCATCCAAGTTGTTTTCTGGCGGTTTGCAAGGCGAAACATGGTATTAGTGATAGTCAGATCGTGAGTACTGCAGGTTTGAAGCAAGAGTAATCCATTGCTGTCACATTTACCGATGCTGTGTTTACCGATGATTCCCTCCCATGTTTGATGGTCAACACCAACTCTTGCATTGAAGTCGCCGAGGATTAGTAGTTTGTCATCTTTTGGTGTGCTGGTAATAATAGTGTTCAGCTCTTCATAAAACTTGTCCTTAATGTCATCAGGATTTGTCATAGTAGGTGCATAGGCACTGATAAGGGTAGCCTGTTTTCCGCCAGTTAGAGGTAGTTTCATAACCATGAGTCTGTCGTTGATTCCTTTTGGTAAGCAAGTAAGCTTTTTCACAAGGTCTGACTTGATGGCAAAGCAGACCCCAGCTTCACGGCGTTCATCTTGACTTCTTCCACTCCAAAAGAATGTGTATCCAGGACCTTTTTCTGTAATGCTACCTTCTTCTGCAAACCTGGTCTCACATAAGGCAGCCACATCAACGTTGTATCTGGCAAGCTCGGTGGCAACTAGAACTGACCTTACAAACGATAACAGACACACAATAAGCATGCCGTTTTTTTTCCATTCATTATGTTGTTTCTGTCCTTGAAAACGATAACAGACACACAATAAGCATGCCGTTTTTTCCATTCATTATGTACGTTTCTGACCTTGAAAAAGATTAAAGACACACAATAAGCATGCCGTTTTTCCAATTCATTATGCTTTTTTCTGACCTTAAAAACGATAACAGACACACAATAAGAATGCCGTTTTTTCCATTCATTATGTTGTTTCTGACCTTCAAAACGATAACAGACACACAATAAGCATGCCGTTTTTTTCCATTCATTATGTACTTTTCTGACCTTAAAAACGATAACAGACACACAATAAGCATGCCGTTTTTTCCATTCATTATGTTGCTCTGACCTTGAAAAAGATAACAGACACACAATAAGCATGCCGTTTTTTCCATTCGTTATGTACGTGTCTGACCTTGAAAACGATAACAGACACACAATAAGCATACCGTTTTTCCATTCATTATGTTGTTTCTGACCTTCAAAACGATAACAGACACACAATAAGCATGCCGTTTTTTCCATTCATTATGTACGTTTCTGTCCTTCAAAACAATAACAGACACACAATAAGCATGCCGTTTTTTCCATTCATTATGTACTTTTCTGTCATTCAATACGATAACAGACTCACGTTATGGCATGCCGCATGTTCCTTATCTCTTGTACGATTATGTCCTTCAATTAGATAGCAGAAATTCGATATGACTTGCCATTCGGCCTTTTTTCTCATGTAGGTTTTTATATTCAAATGAAAATTTTTTAATACACTTAAACATATCAATATGTCAAGAACAAAGTTCCAAAAGTACATCTGTACAGAGTATCCAAAGCCAAGAGAGCAAAGAGCGGGTTCTACAGCCACCGGTTGACGGACCTTGCTTCTCGTTGGTTGTCCAGCACACGTGTCCAGGTCCTGGCTTCCGATTGGTTGATGGATTGCTGGTTGCTACCAAACAAGCACCTGCCCCAGACTGGTTATCACTACATTTGTCTTCATACAAATTGACTTCCTCTGTCATAATGTTTATGTTGGGTTCTTTCTTTGCTAAGATGATTTTAATAACTGAACCCTGTCGTCCTGTTCTTATTCCCATGTAGGTATATGTCTAAAAATAAGGAAACAAACATACAAATTGACATCTTCAGATCTTATTTTCATGCAGGTTTCTATCTTTAAATAGAATAACTACAAACAGAGCAGTATTGTGTTCTATCCTTATTATCAAGCAAGTCTATATCATACATCACATGCAAAATTACTTCGTCTGTATAATTGGTCATGTAGGTTTCTATCTTTAAATAAAGAACCTTCATACACTACAACATGTCATTCCTTGCTGTCTGGTAAGCATCTGATTAAGAAAAGAACACATGTAAACACCATGATATCCTCTGTCCAAATGGTCATGTAGGTTTCTATCTCTTTGAATAAAGCAACTTAGATTCACTAAAACATGACATTCTGTCCTTATAATCAGGTAAGTATCTGTCTCAAAAAAGAAAACATACATACACTATGTTATCATCTATTCATTTTTTCATGTAGGTTTCTATCTTGTATTAAGATAACAGTTATACACTAAAACTGGCATTTCGTCCATATTTTCATGTGTATTTCTGCCTTAAATCCAGCCTTACATACAAATTGACCTCATCTGACCATTCATGTAGGTTTCAATCTTTATGAAGAGCTACATATTACACACTGCAGTATGCCGTTCTTGAAAAAGTTAATTCTGATAACCAAAACCATGTCCTTTTGTCCTTATTGTCAGGTAAGTATCTGTCCTCAAAAAAGAAAACATACATACACAATGCTATTTTCTGTCCAAAGATTCATGATGCTTTCTATCTTATTAAATAAAACAACTTTGATTCTCTAAAACATTCTGTCCTTATTCTATTCATTTTTTCATGTAGGTTTCTATCTTATAATACGATAACAGTAATACACGAAAACTGTCATTTTGTCCATATTTTTATGTGTATTTCTGCCTTAAATCCAGCCTTACATACAAATTGACGTCCTCTGTCTATTCATGTAGGTTTCTATCTTTATGAAGAGCTAAATATGACACACTGCAGCATGTCATTCTTTGAATAAGTTAATTCTGATAACCAAAAACCATGTCCTTTTGTTATTATTGTCAGGTAAGAATATGTCCTCAAAAAAGAAAACATACATACATTAAGTTATCTTCTGTCCAAAAATACATGATGGTTTCTATCTTTTTAAATAAAACAACTTTGATTCTCTAAAACATTATGTTCTCATTATCAGGTAAGTAATTGTCTGAAAAAAGAAAATATACATACACTATGTTATCATTTATTCATTTTTTCATGTAGGTTTCTATCTTTTAATAAGATAACAGTAATACACTAAAACTGTCATTTCGTCCATATTTTCATGTGTTTTTCTGCCTTAAATTCAGACTTATATACAAATTGACCTCTTCCTTCCATTTATGTAGGTTTCAATCTTTATGAAGAGCTTAATTTGACACACTGCAGTATGCCATTCTTGAATAAGTTAATTTTGATAACCAAACCATGTCCTTTTGTCCTTATTGTCAGGTAATTATCTGTCCTCAAAAAAAGAAAACATACATACACTTAGTTATCTTCTGTCCAAACGTTCATGATGGTTTCTATCTTTTTAAATTAATACAACTTTGATTCTCAAAAACATTCTGTCCTTATTCTATTCATTTTTTCATGTAGGTTTCTATCTTGTAATAAGATAACAGTAACACATGAAAACTCTCATTTCGTTCCTATTTTCATGTGTATAACTGCCTTAAATTCAGCCTTACATACAATTTGACGTCTTCTGTCTATTCATGTAGGTTTCTATCTTTATGAAGAGCTAAATATGACACACTGCAGCATGTCATTCTTTGAATAAGTTCATTCTGATAACCAAAATCATGTCCTTTTGTTATTATTGTCAGGTAAGTATCTGTCCTAAAAAAGAAAACATACATACACTTAGTTATCTTCTGTCCAAATGTTCATGTAGGTTTCTATCTTATAATAAGATAACAGTAATACACTAATACTGTCATTTCGTCCATATTTTCATCTGCCTTAAATCCAGCCTTACATACAAATTGACGTCTTCTGTCTATTCATGTAGGTTTTCTATCTTTATGAAGAGCTAAATATGATACACTACGGCATGTCATTCTTTGAATAAATTAATTCTGATAACCAAAAGCACGTCCTTTTGTCAGGTATGTATCTGTCCTTAAAAAAGAAAACAAACGTACAAAATGGTATCATTGGTCATTATTTTCATGTAGGTTTTATCTTTGAATAAGATATCTTTAATACACGACAACATGTCAATCTGCCCTTATTCTCGAATCGGTATATGTCATTAAAATAAAAACATACGTACAAATTGACACGTTCTGTCCAAATGTTCATGAAGGTTTATATCTTTATAAAGAGACAACTATAATACACTACAACATATCATTATGTCCTTATTCTTTGAAAGGTATCCGTCTAAAAAGAAGAAAACACGCGTACAAATTGTCAACATAGGTTCATAATTTTATGCAGGTTACTATCTTTGAAAAAAACTGTAATACAATACATTACTTTCGGTCCTGTAGGTTCTTATCTTATAAAATATAACTTTAATGCACTATAACATGTCGTTTTGTCCTAATTTTCAGACATAAAAAAGAAATCAAACAAGTAAATTGACATATTTGGTCCTTATTTCCATGTAGGTTTCATTCTTCGAAGATGATGATTTTAATACACTTGGCACTTAGCATGTCTTTCTCTCGTAATATCTAATTGTAATCTGTTTTTAATAAGATTTTAAACACACTTTTATAACTTGTCAATTTGTCCTTTTCTCTATGTAGAGTTCTTTCTTTAAGTAAAATATCCTAATGTATGGTTTGTTTCCATTTGGGAGTTTTTTGTAACAGCATATTCAGCAGTTAAATTACAAATGGTAATATTTATTTGAAATTTTTTAATGAATAATACAACACATATCTACATAGTGATCAATGTATCAGTAAAAGATTGGAAAATTTAAAGAACTATATTTACCTTAAATAAATAGATCCGTGAAATGTTTGAATCTTTTTCAAATCAAATCAGTACGCATTTTATATTATACTATTTGTTCTGATCTATCGTTAAATATATTAATAAAATTGTTGTATTCAATGCAAATTAAGATAATAATAATTATCCAAAATTTAGCATATCATAAACATTTTAGTATTGTTTTTATTACATTCAATGACAATTTGATATTTAGATCATACAGAGGTGAAAGGATTTTTGCACAATTCTGAATGAAGTCTTTCTTAAATCACTTAGTTATTTAAGCTTTTGACTTTGTACAGATGTACCAATCGTCTGCCACAATGCTAATATATAAACAGTCTGTGTAATAGCTACATGGTCAGATAACTTTTGAACATACAGAATTGATCTATACATATACCCACTCACATACAGTTTTCTAATAACATATTCATTGTATGTAGAGTATATTGATAACCTTTTTGACCCTTGAATGAATATAAAAAACAATTGTTAAATACATGTAATTAGTACTAATGATGCTTGATAACGATGTACTAAACGATAATCGGCTTGATGAAGGTAAAAGAGAGGAACTTGATAGCTCTCAATTGAAAAGAAAACTAAAGTGTCCATAATTCTGAGCAATCTAGTAAAGGGCCCATTTTTATGGGAGGATAGCTAGATCGGAATGAAAGAGACAAAACAGATAATTCTGAGCAATCTAGTGAAGGGCCCATTTTATGGGAGGATAGCTAGATCGGGATTATTTGTTAACATAATTCTGAGCAATCTAGTGAAGGGCCCATTTATGGGAGGATAGCTAGATCGGAATTATTTGTACATTATTCTGAGCAATCTAGTGAAGGGCCCTGTTATGGGAAGATAACTAGATCAGAGTTACTCTTTAAACTTATAAATAAATACACAGTTCTGATTAATCATGTGAAAGACCCAATCTATGGGAGGATAGCTAGATCAGACTTTTAAACAAATCAGCAATGATGTACCAAATACATAAGGTACTAGTTAGTATATAGTTGAATGTAAATGATGTTCATAGTACTAAGTCTTGCTAGGGTGCTGCTTACATGTATATGTTTAAAACATGTTTAAATGAAAAACACTGGTGTCCTAAAGTTTCTTTACACATGTTTTTTTCATATTCTCTTTCGTTTTAAAGAACTTGCAAACACATTTTGCTTAGTATTTCTGCTTTAAATTTATAATACATAAAGACTATAAATGATAGTTATGCTAAACTGTAAATTAGTTGTGAAACTAATAATTACATGTTAAGTATATCAATGTATACTTCAAAACATCAAATTTAATGTGTAAAGAAACTTTTGGACACCAGTGTATATGTAACATCGACAACCTTTTGTATCAATGATTTTATTGTTTTTCTTAACAATCTCTATATAATGAATTATGCTGTTGGTAACATGGATGTGAAAGTTATTTTTGTATAGTTCATTTCTGTATATAACTTTTCTGATTGGTTTACAGATTATAGGTAACTGAATCATTTTGGATATTTTTATAAATACCAGCAGTGTGTTATAAATAGCACTGTGAACTGACATTGGTAATTGGTATAGAGCTTGTGCTTCATAGCTGATGATTAGAAAGACTTTATTCACTGATATGATATTGTTATGATATAATGCATTCATGAAGTTTTGTAAATATTGTGTTATCATAATTAATTTGCAACGATATTGTTATATTTGAAATAGCCAGTTAACGTGTGCATAAACTCAGTGTAATTAATCATATTATAGTACATGTAATTTAATTAAATTTTGTTAAAGTAAACATTATGAGGACCTTTAACTATTATATTATGCACTTTAAGTTATTTCAATGATCCGATACTGTGTTTTGTGTTAAGTTTATAGGTACATGTACATTCAAGTGAAAAAGTTCCCATATTATTCCAATCTTTTCTGACTGATTTTTGCTCTAATTTATATTACAGTTTTTATTGATGTCGTTTCCAATTAATGTTGCACAATTTGTTCAATATGCTGATAAAACTTCAAAAAAAGCAAACTGACCTCTAACACTCTGTCTGGTCACAGTTTCCCGCCGTGATATAACCCTAGATTTCCTATGAGTCCAAGGATTTTTTATCTCACCAAGGGCTTTTCTCTCTTGGGTGGATCCTCCCTAACTGATGTAAGGGATTCCAGATGGTAATCCACATTGGTAGGTTTCACCAAGGGCTTCTCACTTTTAGGTGAATCCTCCTTATCATGTGTTGTGGATTTTCTCCTCCTCCTTGGGGTCGTTCCTCCTCGCCTGATAATATTGAATATATATCTTGGACTACATAAGGTGGGGATCTTTGATGTGAGCCACTACCGGTTGCTGCGTCTTGCGCAGACTTCAGGAGACTTTGGATCCTTAACCTCACATCCTGGCACGTAGTAGTTGGAGGCAATCCTGCACTGGCTTCTCGTTAGGAACATGCACACCTTTTGTCTCGGTGTGATATGTGTTCCAAGATCCAAGAGGCTTCAATATAGAGTTAAACCTCTTCCTGCATGTCAATTACCCAGCGCCAATTACGCTTAGATTTGGCGAGGGCATATTGATGACATAAATAACTCTTGATGTCATCAGGTTTTAACCCAACTGATGACCCTTTTTATGTTTTTGGGTCCCTTGTTGCTCTTATAGCTGCACAATTGTGTTTGTAACTTTTTTTTTCCTGATGGCTTCATCAGTAGATCAAACATATATATTTGGCACATATAAGGCTGCATCTTTATCGGCAATACCATGGCAGAACCTCCTAACAATGAACTCATCATTGAACTGTTCAGCTTTTACAGCTTAAGTTTCAACCATTTGCGCGAACTCTTCCGAGGTTCCCCCCTCGTGTTGTCGTATTGACATCAATAGGTACCTGTATGCTTCGGTTTCTTCTCTACTATCAAACCTCTTGTCAAGTTTCGAGTTTGTAAACCAAGTGCGTGAATTCTACGTTAAGAACTGTTTTTCTGGCAAAAGAATTGAAATCTGCTGATAAAAGCAACCCAATTACTTTTTCCATTGAATACCTTATTTTTTGTTATGTTACCCATAGATCTTCTCCTAGGCAACTCTTCTTCTTCTTCATAATTCAAATGAACGTGTCCTCTACTCATTCTGTTACTGAATCTGGTCAAGGGTCTGTCATTCACTAATTCAAAATATTCCGCGACCCTTGCAAGTCTCCTAAAATCATTGATGGATGTTCTTCTTTCACTGTCTTCCACATACTCTTCGTTGGATCTTCTCCTTCTTGCTGCGTCCAAGTATTGTCTAACCGGAGTGTCCTCTTGTAGGTTCATTCTTGTTTGACGTGGAGTTGATGCAGTAACTGGTGAACTGCTTCGCATCTTACCGTCATTAATTTGTCAAAGACGATCTCGGAGAATATAATCAGCCATACCACCACAGGAACTCACCGGTGTATCACAACTTATATAGTCCAGAGTACATAGTTATATTGATAATGATAATGATTATATCAGTTATAACAATAATAGTAATGGTTACTGCCTGCACATACCAGTCATCGCCTCAGCGTGTATTAACTTATTCCGTTTTCACGGCCACCACTCCTTCTTATGTCTACAAGAATAATACAGATTATATGCTAATTTTTATGCACACTGATAGATCACATTTCAATGCCCATTGCAAAGTACAAAATCCGTCATTTAAAGTTACAAGCAACATAATTGTAATGGTAAGAACTGCGTTTTTTGTTATCTAAGAAACGACCTCAACAACATGAAACTCAAACAGTGCTCATAGATACATGTTATTTTTGTTACCTTAGAAATGACCGGAACAACATGAAACTCAAACAGTGCTCATATAAACATGTGATTTTTGTTACCTTAGAAACGGCCTCAACAACATGAAACTCAAACAGTGCTCATATATACATGTTATTATTTTGCTGTTTCAATTGTTTTGAAAGGAATCCCATATCTAGGACTGTATTTACTTATTCTATAATAAAACGTGTTCTTTTGGGGGTCAGAATATGTTTAATTTGTCTCCATGGTAATAATTCAAACAATAAATAAGTTAATAGTGTTGTGTTTCTACATTTTATATCATAACTTAGAAATCCTTTATTAGGCTTTCTTTGAAATTGCAGATGGATTAAAAAAAACATTAAATATTCAATTTCTGGAATTAGTTACCATGGCAAACAAATACTTACCATTCAAAAATATGATTCCCTCAAGTGACAACATATATAACCATAAAACTATTTAGAGGACCAGTTTAAAGAGAGATCAATATTTCCAAATTTATTCATTTATTTGTACTGTTGCCATGGGTACAGACTTCATCCAAAATTATTAAAAATGTTACTTGTTATTTTTTGAATTTTTTTTGGAGTTAACGCCGTATCAACACAATTTAGGTCATTTCACGGCGTCCAGCGCACCTAACCTAGCTTTCCTGGACCCTTGTCTATAACCAGTACTCACCTACCCTTTCACAAGGCCGGAAACTTCTCCATATTATCTAATCAATGGAGGAAAATCGACTTTATTGTCAAATTTTCATGGAAGGGTATAACCTCCCCGGGTGGGATTCGAAACCGCACCCCCTCGGGTACGAGTATCCCAATCCCGGCGCGCTACCAACTGTGCTATCGACCCTAAAAATTACTTCTGGGTAATTAATACATTGTCCAGTCATATGACAGAATGTGGGCCACTTTTGCTTTATGGTCAAATAAATTAGGGTTAAATGAACCTACTCATTTGCATCAATTAAAGTTTATGTAAGTAGTTTTGTTTTGCTATCACATCAAACGCTTTTTAAAGGAGATGTATAGAAATTAATTAATAGTGATCGAGATTTTCGTACATTAAAGATAATACAGATCTGTCGCATTAAAATTCGAATCAACTCTATTGACTAGTTTATCCAAACTAATAATGAAGTTATGAACTGCCGAGGAGATTTATATTTAGATTTGACGAATCTCGCCTTGCTGTTGAAGAAATAACCTTTTAAGATAGTCGTTAACATTTTTTATAGAAGCGTATGGTTTCTGGTTAAATTTGCCACACTGTACATGAGTTACCCTTGGATTTCTTAGTCTTAAGAAGAGACATAAAGTTAGTTATCATCTTATCAATTATTTCCGGGGTATTGAATATGAATAAAACTTGATTTCCCCAATGTGTTGAATATCAAGTTCATGATACCCTCCGACGAGTTTAATCTATTTCTCCGTGTAAGGTGGATTCTTTTGGGTGTTTAAAACGGCTTTTAAGTCCTGATTCGTTTGAGTTTATGTAAAATACATATGAAGAGGAATAGCTTGGTGCAGTTTTTTAAAGGTTTCAAAACTAAGGATTTCTCGGGTGATACATAAGGATTAATGCTAAGAACACAGTGATACATATTGGGTGGGTTCAGGATTAGGGCTAAACTTTTTGGGATATTGATAAGTTTTGTCTTAACTAGGTAAATTAATTTTTATTGCAAGTCAGCAATCTTGGAATAATGGTGATCAGAGACTTTCTATAGCCCTGGTGAATAGGTGGGAATGGTAGCGGAAATGACCGCCCTAAACGGACCAGTGAACCCCCATGGCGTAAAAATCCCTGCCCGTGCCCCTCCCTGTACCTTACGCATGCTTGTCCGTGCTCCGTGTCCCCTACTAATGTGCTTTTCTTTTTCAGCATATCTTTTGTTAAATTATGTTAATACCTTTTGGTATAAAAATGCATATATATAATACATATTTCTTTCGGGTTTCTCTTCTCGTGTTTTGTCTATTTCAGATTCCGACTGATTTGTATGGATCAAGATATCTGTACAACACAATGCTACGAGGTAATTTCCTTATAATCTACACTTTCACAAAAATAAGATTTTTTCCTCAAGTTTTTATTTTGGACAATCATTTTGCTATGTAATCTACGTTACAATAAATACATGTCATAAGAAAGTCAAATACAGTAGTTATTTTTAAACCATATTATATAAAATAAAACTGACAAACTTGTTTGGATAAAACCTAATTCAATTGTTTTAATTTCAGTCAGTTAAAAAACTGTTTGGTTTAGTCTCAAGTGAAATGCGAGTTTGTTGTTTTAAATTCACACTAAAAACTCTTGGTCTTTTATCTTGAAACATTTTATGTATTTTCATTATTAAGATCATCTAACAACAGTCAATCCAACTGCAGTGAAACTATATCTATTGTAAAAAAACCGCTATAGTCTGTTATTGAATTCCCTTTTCAGATTGTTTGTGAAACTTTTGCCTGGTAGTTTTTTAATATAGATACAGTACAACCCCTCTTAAACAGCACCCACTGGGAGGAACAAAAATGTGTTGCTGTTCAGAGGTTGTTGCTCTGCAGAGATTAATTTCCATTAAAATTGCATGTAACGTGATTGCAAAAAGCTGTTGTTGCACAGAAATTTGTTCTGCAGAGGTTAAACTGCATTCAGCTTCTAATTGTATATGTATCATAAAGTAACATTTCTGTATGGTTTTTATTCCCGTATGTTTTATTTTAGGTTGCGATGAATGTCTATGGATCTTGACAAGTAAGAAAAGACAAAATATGGCCATTTTGAGTTGGACGGATGAGTAAATGGAAACATCACGTTATGATATAAGCTCCCGTGGTAAATACTATGAAATTCTCCGAAATTTTATCAAACAACATTAATTTTGTTTATAAACATCAATGAAAATATCGTTGTTAGACTATTGTCGTCACTCTTCATATGCAGAAATTTACAGGTATTGATCAGTTATCAGTAGCATCTTATAGTATTCTTATTCTAACCCGGGTTGGTTGCGCAGTTTGTAGCGCACCGGGGTTAGGAATCTCTGTGTGCCGAAAGGGTAGTGCTTCCAGTATCACTTCGAGAGGTTATATCCTTTCGTGAAAACTTAATTGGTATGTCAATTTTCCTCCATTTATTAGGTATATGGAGAAGTTCAGGCGTTGTGGAAACGTGGATAAGTACTGGCTAAAGACAAGTGTGTAGGATAGCTAGGTTAGGTGCGCTGGACGCTGTAAAGTAACCGAACATAATAGAACAGAACATATCTTTTATTTTGTCACAGTTTACATGGTAAATACATGTTAACAAATTATAACATAAATACATGAATACAACATGGCGGTATAATTTTAAAAGTTAAAAATTGATTTTTATTAATACAAACATAATAAATGCAAGTTACAGGATTGTCAAATGTGTTGACACGGCTTTAAACCCAGTACTTATTCTAATGAGACTTTGATGTATATAATTTCAGGTTTGTTGCTATGGACACAAAGATTCAAGAAACATGTCAAGCTATTTCGATGTCTTCAGTCAACTGCAGCAGAAGAACGAACGCATATCAAGATTCGTTTTCATGTTATATTTTGGCCTGTTCATTCCTAACAAGTCGTCTCGGACTTTTTGTCCTTGAGATGCTTGTTGCCCAATTTCATGCCCTTGATATAATTTGGCCCGCTGATAATTAACAAGTCTCTCGGACATTTTGTCCTTGAGATGTTTGTTGTCCAAGTACAATTTTCAAATCTTTGGTGTTGGTTTTAACTTGAAACACATTCATCAACAATCACAACTGTATCCCTTGGCAACGGATGTTGCATGGAGCCAAGCCGCTGGTATTTGTGATTAGTTGTGCATCTTAGAGTACAGGTGTTTTTATCGTCCATGGTTGAATTTTATTTAACCGTCGGTGCCTCATACATGAGCCCTACTTATTTAAATACTCGAAAAATTCCGTACATGAATACGGGTTAGTTATCTGTTATCTATCTTAAGTACAGAAATGATGAGAATACGGGATAAAATGTATGCGCCACTGACAGTTGAATGCATTTTAACAATGAACGATTCATCAATATCTGTGCTGAGTTCAGTTACCGCGAACGTTACAGAACTTCCGTAACGATACATTCGGAACTCCTCGTCCATTTGCTGCGAATAATCTCGGACATACTCAGACGCTTTTTTGAGACTACCGGTGTTGAAGTTAACAAATATGTGGCCGAGAAGTTCCGAATGTATCGTTATGTAACGTTCTTTTACGTTTTGTGTAATTGAACACATACGCAGTGTTTAAAAACTGGTGACATTCGGAACACTTCCTCTGTTCATTGAATGAAAGAATAAACAGTCGAGGAGCTCCGAATGGATTGGTAATTTACACGAGCTATAGGAAATATACGGAAATTCCGTATTCATAGACAACTTTTCACAAAGAGGCTAGAGACACGGAAAATTCCGTATTCCTCGACAACTATTCAAGTAGAGGCTAGAGTCACGGAAATTCCGTATTCCTAGACAACATTTTAATAAGAGGCTAGAGACCCGGAAATTCCGTATTCCTAGACAACTATTTAAGGAGAGTCTAGAGACACTGAAATTCCGTATTCCTAGGCAACTGTTGAAGTAACGGCTAATGACACGGAAATTCCGTATTCCTAGACAACTATTTAAGTAGAGGCTAGAGACACGGAAATTCCGTATTCCTAGACAACAATTTGGAAATTCCGTATTTCTATACAACTATCTAAGTAGAGGCTAGAGACACGGAAATTCCGTATCCCTAGGCAACTATTTGAGAAAAGTCTAGAGACACGGAAATTCCGTATTCGTAGACAACTATTCAAGGATAGGCTAGAGACACGGAAATTCCGTATTACTAGACAACTTTTTAAGAAGTGGCAAGAGACACGGAAATTCCGTATTCCTAGATAACTAAACAATGAGGAGATAGAGTCACGGAAATTCCGTATTCCAAGACAACTATTCAAGGAGAGGCTAGAGACACGGAAATTCCGTATTCCTAGGCAATATTTAAGTAGAGGTTATAGACACGGGAATTCCGTATTTCTATACAACTATTTAAGTAGAGGCTAGAGACACGGAAATTCCGTATTTCTATTCAACTATTTAAGTAGAGGCTAGAGACACGGAAATTATGTATTCCTAGGCAACTATTTAAGTAGAGGCTAGTGACACGGAAATTACGTATTCCTAGACAACTATTTAAGTAGAGGCTAGAGACACAGAAATTCCGTATTCCTAGACAACTATTTAAGTAAAGGCTAGAGACACGGAAATTCCGTATTCCTAGACAAATATTATAGGAGAGTCTAGAGACACGGAAATTCCGTATTGTTATACAACTATTTAAGTAGAGGCTAGAGACACGGAAATTCCGTATTCCTAGACAACTATTTAAGTAGAGGCTAAAGACACTGAAATTCCGTATTCCAAGACAACAACTTAAGTAGAGACTAGAGACACGGAAATTCCGTATTCCTAGACAACTATCGAAGGAGAGTCTAGAGACACGGAAATTCCGTATTTTTATACAACTATTTAAGTAGAGGCTAGAGACTCGGAAATTCTGTATTCCTAGACAACTATTTAAGCAGAAGCTAGAGACACTGAAATTCCGCATTCCTAGAAAACAACTTAAGTAGAGACAAGAGACACGGAAATTCCGTATTCCTAGACAACTATCGAAGGAGAGTCTAGAGACACGGAAATTCCGTATTTTTATACAACTATTTAAGTAGAGGCTAGAGACTCGGAAATTCTGTATTCCTAGACAACTATTTAAGTAAAAGCAAGAGACACGGAAATTCCGTATTCCTAGACAACTATTTAAGTAGAGGCTAGAGACACGGAAATTCCGTATTCCTAGACAACAACTTAAGTAGAGGCTAGAGACACGGAAATTCCGTATTCCTAGACAACTATTTAAGTAGAGGCTATAGACACGGAAATTCCGTATTCCTAGGCAACTATTTGAGTAGAGGCTATAGACACGGAAATTCCGTATTTCTATACAACTATCTAAGTAGAGGCTAGAGACACGGAAATTCCGTATTCCTAGGCAACTATTTGAGAAAAGTCTAGAGACACGGAAATTCCGTATTCGTAGACAACTATTCAAGGATAGGCTAGAAACACGGAAATTCCGTATAACTAGACAACTTTTTAAGAAGTGGCAAGAGACACGGAAATTCCGTAATCATTGACAACTATTCCAGTAGAGGCTATAGACACGGAAATTCCGTATTCCTAGATAACTAAACAATGAGGAGCTAGAGTCACGGAAATTCCGTATTCCAATACAACTATTCAAGGAGAGGCTAGAGACACGGAAATTCCGTATTCCTAGGCAATCATTTAAGTAGAGGCTATAGACACGGGAATTCCGTATTTCTATACAACTATTTAAGTAGAGGCTAGAGACACGGAAATTCCGTATTTCTATTCAACTATTTAAGTAGAGGCTAGAGACACAGATATTCCGTATTCCTAGACAACTATTTAAGTAAAGGCTAGAGACACGGAAATTCCGTATTCCTAGACAACTATTATAGGAGAGTCTAGAAACACGGAAATTCCGTATTGTTATACAACTATTTAAGTAGAGGCTAGAGACACGGAAATTCCTTATTCCTAGACAACTATTTAAGGAGAGTCTAGAGACACTGAAATTCCGTATTCCTAGGCAACTGTTGGAGTAACGGCTAATGACACGGAAATTCCGTATTCCTAGACAACTATTTAAGTAGAGGCTAGAGACACGGAAACTCCGTATTCCTAGACAACTATTTAAGTACAGGCTATAGACACGGAAATTCCGTATTTCTATACAACTATTTAAGTAGAGGCTAGAGACACTGAAATTCCGTGTTCCAAGACACCTATTTAAGAAGAGGCTGAGACACGGAAATTCCGTATTCCTAGACAACTATCGAAGGAGAGTCTAGAGACACGGAAATTCCGTATTTTTATACAACTATTTAAGTAGAGGCTAGAGACTCGGAAATTCTGTATTCCTAGACAACTATTTAAGTAGAAGCTAGAGACACGGAAATTCCGTATTCCTAGACAACTATTTAAGTAGAGGCTAGAGACACGGAAATTCCGTATTCCTAGACAACAACTTAAGTAGAGGCTAGAGACACGGAAATCCCGTATTCCTAGACAACAACTTGAGTAGAAGCTAGAGACACGGAAATTCCGTATTCCTAGACAACTATTTAAGTAGAGGCTATAGACACGGAAATTCCGTATTCCTAGACAACTATTCAAGGAGAGGTTAGAGACACGGAAATTCCGTATTCCTAACCAACTATTTAGGTAGAAGCTAGAGACACGGAAATTCCGTATTTCTATTCAACTATTTAAGTAGAGGCTAGACACACGGAAATTCCGTATTCCTTGACAACTATTAAAGTGGAGTCTAGAGACACTGAAATTCCGTATTCCTGGACAACTGTTGAAGTAACGGCTAATGACACGGAAATTCCGTATTTCTATACAACTATTTAAGTAGAGGCTAGAGACACAGAAATTCCCTATTCCTAGACAACTATTTAAGTAGAGGCAAGAGACACGGAAATTTTGTATTCTAAGATAACTTAACAATGAGGAGCTAGAGTCACGGATATTCCGTATTCCTAGACAACATTTTAATAAGAGGTTAGAGACCCGGAAATTCACAAGCATACAATGAGGAGCCAGAGTCACGGAAATTCCGTATTCCAAGACAACTATTTAAGTAGAGGCTAGAGACACCGAAATTCCGTATTCCTAGACAACTATTTAAGTAGAGGCTAAAGACACGGAAATTCTGTATTCCTAGGCAACTATTTAAGTAGAAGCTAGAGACACGGAAATTCCGTATTCTTAGACAACTATTTAAGTAGAGGCTAGAGACACGGAAATTCCGTATTCCTAGACAACTATTCAAGGAGAGGTTAGAGACACGGAAATTCCGTATTCCTAGACAACTATTTAAGTTGAGGCTAGAGACACGGAAATTTCGTATTCCTAGACAACTATTTTAGGAGAGTCTAGAGACACGGAAATTATGTATTCCTAGACAACTATTTAAGTAAAGGCTAGAGACACGGAAACTCCGTATTCCTAGACAACTATTTAAGTAGAGGCAAGAGACACGGAAATTTCGTATTTCTATACAACTATTTAAGTTGAGGCTACAGACACGGAAATTCCGTATTCCTAGACAACATTTTAATAAGAGGCTAGAGATACAGAAATTCCGTGTCTATAGCCGTTAATTGAATAGTTGTCTAGGAATACGGAATTTCCGTATCTCTATTTAAGTAGAGGATAGAGACACGAAAATTCCGTATTCCTAGACAACTATTCAATTAACGGCTATAGACACGGAAATTCCGTATTCCATGACAACTATTCAAGAAGAGGCTAGAGACACGGAAATTCCGTATTGCTAGACAACTATACCAGGATAGGCTTTAGACACGGAAATTCCGTATTCCTAGACAACTATTCAAGTAACGGCTAGAGATACGGAAATTCCGTATTCCATGACAACTATTCAAGAAGAGGCTAGACACGGAAATTCCGTATTCCTAGACAACTTTTCAAGGAAAGGATAGAGACACGGAAATTCCGTATTCTAAGACAACTTTTCACAAAGAGGCTAGAGACACGGAAAATTCCGTATTCCTCGACAATTTTTCACAAAGAGGCTAGAGACACGAAAATTCCGTATTCCTTGACAACTATTCAAGAAGAGGCTAGAGACACGGAAATTCCGTATTCCTAGACAACTATACAATGTGGAGCTAGAGACACGGAAATTCCGTATTCATAGACAACTATACCAGGATAGGCTTTAGACACGGAAATTCCGTATTCCTGGACAACTTTCCAAGTAACGGCTAGAGACACAGAAATTCCGTATTTCAAGACAACTATTCAAGGAGAGGCTATAGACACGGAAATTCCGTATTCCTAGACAAATATACTAAAAGGGGCTAGAGACACGGACATTCCGTATTCCTAGACAAATATACTCAAAGGGGCTAGAGTCACGGAAATTTCGTATTTCTAGACAAATATTCAAGAAGCTAGAGTCACGGAAATTTCGTATTCCAAGACAAATATTTAAGGAGAGGCTAGAGACACAGAAATTCCGTATTCCTTTACAAATATACAAGGAGAGGCTAGAGTCACAGAAATTTTGTATTCCTGAACAAATAAAGCGAGGCTAGAGTTACGGAACTTCTGTTATCTTAAACAGCTCTATTTAGCGAGACTAGAATTACGGAATATCCGTTACCCTCGACAACTCTATAAAGCAGAACTTGATTTACGAATTTCGATTATCCTAGACAACTCGATATAGCAAGGCTAGAGTTAAAGAATTTCCCGTTATCCTAGACAATTCTATTAAGCAAGGCTACAGTTACGGAACTTTCGTTATCGTAGACGCCTTTTAAGGTGAGGCTATATAGTAATGGAACTTCCGTATTCATATGCAACTATATGGGGGGAGGCTAGAGTTACGGGACTTCCGTTATCACAACTTTAAAAAAGCGATGCTAGAGTTACGGAAATTCATAATGTGGTTATTGCTTCAACTTTTAAACAAAATATGTCAATATTCATTATTATTTGAAAGAAAGCAAACTTTTTCGCCATTTTGCATCCAACTGTAACACCTTGGTCATTCACAACAAGTAAATGGTAGAGGTGTTCCGAAAAGGCCATTTTGGATATTGATAATAAACTGACCGGATCGGAACTGACCGGATCGGATCGTTGTCGTCATGTGGGCATACTGAATGTCCATGTTTTGAGCCTAAATAGAAATAGGTCCGTAGTCTAGCAAAGCACATGTTTTTTCGTATTTTAGTAAACCCGGATCGGGCGCATCATGATTTTGAATCTGGTGTCCCAAAGGTGATACGGGTTCGAGCCCCGTCGGGGAAGGTTATAACCCTTCCATTAAAATTTGACAATTATATTGAGAAGTTTCCCTTCTTGTGGAAGGTTAGGTGAAATTAGTTGCGCTTGACGTCGTCAAGTTACCAAAATGCGTTGACTCGACTAACGCTCAGCATTCACTGAGCTGCATGGGGAACAATTCGGAACTACCCCCGACAGATCGATTCTAACATATTTCAAAATAAACGAACCAAAAATTATTTTTTGTAATTATCATTTTCATAATTAACAATACGTAAATTAGTTCAATACCATGAGGAATTCAGTTTGCATCTAACCGCAATAAATACACAAAAATCGGTTTGCATTCAGACTGAACAAATATACAAAACTGGGTTGGCATCGTGACTTTACAAATCAACCTAGGATGCAATCTAATAAAACAACCAAAATCGGTTGGGATACAAAATAAGTAAAACGACAAAATCGGTTGGCGTTTAGACTGAACGAATAAACAGAAATCAGTTGGCATCCAGCCGCTACAAATAGACCAAAAAGATTTGCATTTAGACTGAAGAAATAGACAAAAATCGTAAAGATCGAATGCAAGCTAAACAAAACAACTAGAATGGTTTGGGGTCCAAGCTTAACAAAACGACGAAAATATGTTGCCATTTTGACTGAACAAATAGACGAAAATCGGTTGACATCTAGCCGTTACATATAAACCAAAATCGGTCGGCATTTAGACTTAACAAATTGACGAAAATCGGCTGATATCTAGCCGCTATAAATAGAAGAAATTCGGTTGCCATCTAACCGCTACAAATAGACGAAAATCGTTGGCATTTAGACTGAAGAATAAGAGAATAATATATTGGCATCTTGACTTTACAAATCGACGAAAATCGGTTGGCATTTAGACTGATCAAATAGACAAAAATCAATTGGCATCTAGCCGCTACAAATCGATCAAACCGGTTTTGATCCAAGCCAAACAGAACTACCAAAATCGGTTGGCATTCTGACTCCACAAAACGACAAAATTCGGTTGCTATCTGAGTTCACAAATCGACCAAAATCGGTTGGGATGCAATTTCAACAAAAAACAAACTCGGCTGGGTTCCAAGCTAAACAAAACGACGAAAATCGGTTGGGATATACTGAACAAATATATATGGAACTTAGAGCTCAGGGGCGGATCCAGGATTTTTTCTAGGGGGGGGGTCCGAATTTTCTAGGGGGGTCCAAACTTTTCTAGGAGGGGGCGTGCAAACAATGAACCACAGCCACTTTATACACATTTTGCAGAAAAAATGCAACATATTGATAATCAAAACTACATAAACATTAAATCTTTGATAATTACCGAGAAAATTGCTTTATGCTTCTTAAAATGACTTACAGACAAGTAATACTCCAATTTACGTAAACAGATATCCTGTAGATCGTTGTCGTACAGGATCTCTACTGTCTCCGTGGAAGGTCACGTCGAGATGACCTTTATGTCGACTGATCAATGCGTAACTTTCATCTAGACAAAACACTATTAATAACATTTTGATATCGACATTTCTATTTTTAGACCATGGTTTGCGAGCTAATTTAACAGCGGTATTATTCACAGTCTGCGATTGGACGGGTCATTTCAAATTGCGTGACGTAGACGATGTAAACAAGTTTTTAATCATAACAATTTCGTCATGAATATAATGATGAGAAAAGGTCACCTGAACGTGACCCTCGTTTGAAAACGGCTAGATCTAAATTAGCGAGTATGCGAGCGGAAAATTTAGATCGGATTTTAATTAGATTGATATCCAATTTTGCCACTTTTTGTACTCGTTTTCTAGAGATACAATACGCTCCTCCCCTTCAGATTCCAGGATAACTTGGACATACAACTCTTTAATTATTTCATTAATTTTGTAAATATTTTCATGTCAAATAAATGAATCAATAATGGTTAAAATGGCATGAAGATGTAGGTCACATTTGTGTGATAAAATGTCGGAAATGCGCATTTAAAGTAATAATTTTTAGAATGCAAACAACTGATTATTTATTTATATTAGAACAGCATAGATGATAGTATCTGCAATGAATACTGAATTCATTATTTTGAGAATCAATAATTCTTTGTAATTCGTTTGAAAACTGCCTGTTTCTGTATTGTGCATGTATTGTTTTCAGTGTTTTTATTTTTTTAACTTCCACCCACGTAACAGCTGTGGAATGAACTGTTTGTCTATCTTATTATTTTGCTGGTATTTTAAATAGAATATTTTTACAGCCTTGTTCATTAATATTGTTTTCTGTGCTCACTAGGAAAAATATAAAAGATCTTATTTCCACCTTGACGAATATGAATATTCTGTTTCATGTTCCGTATTTTTTTAACTTATTATTTTGTTTATTACCGTAAGAGTTCATGTTATTGTTAAATGTAACTAATGTTACTATAAGACATAGGACCGGATTTTTTAAGTTTTATTACAGGGGTTTTCTTAGATTCGTTGTTTTGAATTTCTTTCATTTAAGTTCAGTTTTTCTAATAAGTTTGGATTTGTTCATGAAAAATATTTAAAAACAATAATAAGGCTATTTATCTCCTTATACAATACACATAAATTATATATAAAAGTGGAGAAATGACCGAGTTTGCCCGGTTTGGTTACATGTACATTCGGAAAACCGCTCGGGTGATTCCGTAAACTGACGATCAACCCTCGGATATATTTGGTGGATGAATATGTCGAAAATCACAGCATTATTGTTCGGTTTTAAGCCTACGCTAAAAAGTAATCCCTACGGAGATGAACGAAGTTGCCGGAAAGTGTCGAACGCTATTAAAGATGGCTGACGAGAAGAAAAGAATGTCAACACATTTAAATTATCGAGAGATTTTGTGTAGTTGGACAACTAGGTCGATTTGCTTTCGGTCTCAATTGATTTGAATATCATTGATGAAGTACTGCAGTGTGTTTAAAGTGTCCATATCTGCATGGCTTTATATGATAGCGGTAAGTCGAGTTTCTTTCATCTCGTGATTATGATTTTAAAGTGAAACTGAAAGTTGAATTGATGCGTACCACTATCTGATTCACTGAAGCTTAAGAAAGTTTGTATAACGCTGGAATTGAGACGATCCGTCCTAAGTCACACTCGTCCTTAGGCCGTCCGTTTTGATAAGTGGACAATTTAGTCCACTTACAAGTTATATGCATGTTTGCAGCCCAATTGCAATGGCCATGCCCATGAGGAATAATTCGGCCTGGTGATAGCGATAGATTATGTGTTTTTTGTTCCATGCTAATTCCATTTAAAACATACAGAATTTACTGCTCAAAATAAACAAATTTCATGTCATTAAAATTGACAAATGGAATGAAAATTGACCAGCTACCCCAATTGTTTGTTAGTTTGTTGCGTTTAAAGTCGTAGCAACAGAATGTATTGGTCTTATAAAGGTGGCCAGTCAACCTACTCACTCCTCCTGGAAAGGCTAAATATCTGGATTTAGCTGTTAACCAACTACTAAGTGCATACTTTGGTCAGTGACTGACAACTGCCCAACATAATTAAAAAATCAGTGGTAGGAGGGAGAATGGCTGAAGAAATAATTGCATAACCCAGCTTCACAAAAGTATGCCCCGCCCGCGAATGGAACCCACGACACCTCAATCAGTAGACTTGTGTGCTACCTACTGAGCTAGCCAGGTGGCTTTATACTAATTGATATGTTACAATGAAGGAGGACTGGCAAGGTAATGAATTAGGAAAAAGTAACATTCTTTTATTGTTTCAAACACAGGCAATCTGCATCTCTCATACTTATATATTAGTAGTCATGGCTAAAGGTTGCGAATGGACAGACAAATCCTGTATAAATAGAAAGGTCCATCTAGATCTGCAGGTAAACTCTCAGACTGTCCGCAAAAATTTGATCTCAAATGAAGGACCCCTGTTATTTCTAAGAGACCTGTTTATAAATTCATTGATTACCAAGTAATTATCAACTTTTGTCTATTTTTTTTGCTTTGCAGATCTTTGGTTGAAGCTCTACCTTCATAAGGTATTTAACAAGAACCCATCAGATATGATCATATGAATATTTGAAAAGGGTTGTAAACATGTATACTCCAGTTCTAGTTACTCCAAGTACAGTAATAAAACAAAATCATATACCTTATTACAACAGTGACTGTTTCAAGTATTGTAATAAGGTATATGATTTTGTTTTATTACTGTACTTGGAGTAAAATAGACATATACAAAGTGGGGACAGATTTCCATGTCTGAGAAATTTTAAATTTAGGTCTCATGTATGGTGCATGCATGGACCTGTATGATAAATCAAGTAATTGACACAATCTCATGGGTCTGATATATTTTTAGCAATACTTAACACACACATAAATACATACATACATATTGTTCAAAATGCTTTACCAATAATCTTGGGGCTAAGGGATGTTTAACGTAATACTGATTGACAGCATTTGACTTAAATACAAGTAATTGTCTCTCCCTAAGGCTTGTAAATCCCTTGATTTTGGAGTGGATGCTACCTAAGATCACTGACAGTTAGTTTTACTGACTGATCCATCCAGTCAGGCTGAATTTTTTAACTGCGATCATCCTTCATTCATTTTGAAGCAACTTTAGGAGTTGGCCTTCTTCTAAATCATCCTCAGACTGTCTGTGCAAAGTGTCATTGAAGGAGCAACGGTCAGGTATCAGACATATTTATGGAACCTGTGGCTTCCTTCTTGACAGATTGATATTCTTTTGGCAATACTTTTCATATTGTTTGTCATAGAAGATTGGAGTGTATCCAAATATGTAGCCTTGTTTAGAAAAGATTACATTGTAATAGTGTTATTATTTTTCAGTGTTGTAAGCATTTGCTGTATTTCATGCTTAAGATTATGTTTTAGGTCATAGAGAAAGTTACTAATGTAAATGAAAAATATGAAGAGTATTCAACTGATAATGGATAACAGTCAATGTAACACAGGGACAATCAGCAAAAAACTATCTCAAGATATTGGTGAAGGTAAATATGCTATACATGTATTATTTTCAATCTCCCATTAGACCTTATGCATCCTGGATTGTCAAGGTTGTGGTTTACTCGTAGAATGCAGGATTTCAAATTTGGATTGTTTTATTTATTCCTGGTCATGACTTGATACACCCTACATGAAATCAAATATTTGTTGTAATTTGTGTAGAGGGAAGTTGTCACCTTGTGGCAGGAAAAAGGGAACCTGATAAATGAAAGAGTCAATAGTAACTGATAAGGGTAGCTGGCAGCCATACGTAACAAAATATTTGGCATTTAAATAGTGTAAATCTATACCAAGGCAAATGTCTCACAATGAAACTAAAGCATAACTGGTTGTATGAATAATATTTTATTAGATAATATGCTGAAGGTTTGAGCATTAAATATTCAATTCATGTAAATGCACTTATAGAAATTAAATAGTAAGTGATGAAAACTTACAAAGTTTAAATGAGTATTTGATATTTCAGATGATGCCGCACAGTTCAGATGGCTGCTCTAAATACAATGAAATCTTAATTGGATGCTGAAAAGTTGTTTTCTTAAATTCAGTTAATGAGTAAAAACAAGTAAGTATTTTGTAAAAACAAATCCAATATCTGTTTTCTTCATACTCATTTTTTATTTAACTTGAGGTAACAATCATTACTAAGAGTATTAAAACACTAATTAGTGAGCATGGTTAAAGTATAAATAATATGAGTTTTATGTTGCTTCAAAAATTGGCAAATCATTTGCATGTGTTTTGGTGCGATTAGAATAAACTGTGGTATGTATTTATTGTGGCACTACCTGTCCACTGTCCACACACTAACTCAGTATCTTAAAATCACCAACAATATAACAACAAACACACATCATAGTTTAATAACTTATTATTTATATAGGTTTTACTGGCTAACATATTTACAAATACACATCCGCTCTCCAGGTATCACGGAACTGGAAAGCAACTTTCGGAACTAACGCTGCAGGCCACCAGACGGTATCAATGATCACATGGTGATCAGTCACGCTCTCATTGGTCAAATAACCACTACCAAACTCTCTATTGTTCTGGCAGCGTGCCATTGTGTTACATTATTTGTGCATTTTTTACATTTTACTAACAGAAAGGCAAACTATCACACTTCAATGTTTGTTATAAAATGGCTTAATCTTGTCATTTCAAAATTTGTACACATTATGATGCATCATTTATAAAACATAATCTGATGTAGTTGGTTTATATACTTTTTACATTTTCAGGCACTTGCATATTATAAGATCAACGAGAATATAGTCGATATGTTTTATTATACAAAAATTGCAGAGTTTACAAATATAAGATGTTCTCAAGATACTCACAAACTCATAACCAAGGAAGTCAAGGCAGTGCTTCTTTATTTTGTTTGGAAAGAAGATTGAAAAATCATGAGGAATCATCCAATTGGAAATTAATCAACAGGAGAATAAGACTGAACTAATATTAATATTATTAGTGTTCAAAGAACTGTATATTTTAAAGGACTAGAAATTAATATGCATGTTACAATTGAAATATAAAGTTTATAACTTATCAGCTATTCAGATGTGTTGGTAGACACTAGTTATCTCAAATTAACAATAAATGACAAAATAGGAAATTTTAGGTGGTACATGCTGAGAGAACAATCGAAATTAAATTAGGTATAAGATTTAAGTAGTTGCTTGATCCAGGAGGCTGCAAAAAATGATCATATTATTTTGGTTTTCATTTTATTATTTGAAAAGAAAGAATATTGATGTGCTGATTAAGCTGTATGCTTTGGTTCAAATTGTATCTGTACTTAAAATATTTTTCTAATTAAATTGATTTTTGTTCAAATTATGTACAATCTGTTAAATTATTGATCTATGTTTTATTTATTTGTTGTTTATTGTTCGTTTTTTCTAAACTGTCAAAGTTTGAATAATTTCACAGTGAATGATTACACGCTATCTCAATATTTGAGTGTCAGACAAAGAGCACAAAGTCACCGTGAAATTATTCATGTTTTGATAGTTGAGATCAAATGAACAATAACTACTCTTAATATTTGCCATAGTAACTATGTATTATAGTGCGAGAATATTATTATGAGCTTGAACTACCTAATTATAATAATTACACATTTCACTTACATAAAATGGTGAGATTACTCATGCCTGTATTGGATTATACATGTTATAGCAACCTATGCTACTATAAATCAATTTTGTATAAGTGGTATGTTATTGTACTTTTAATTTTGGACACATTATCACTGTTTCAAAGTATTAATTCTTATGAAAAGAAAATGAATTGTTTAGTATGTGTATTTTGCTGAAAGCTTCTGATAAAGCGCGATTTACAAACGAAGACAAAAATAGACTGTAAATACCAAGTTTAATATGATCTTGCATAAAGGTCAAGCTCAGGTTAATATTGTCGAACTACAGTGTATATCTTAGTGTTGATATATTTGTTATAAGGTTGCTTAAACAGAATGGCATTTATTTTGCTTGCTTTTGATCCAAACCTTTTCATAAATAATGAAAATGGAACTTTTTAATGATACAAATGAATTATTATCCAAACCCATTTACTTTGCTCATGGAATGATATTACTTCAAAACACTATTTTCTTTAGCTTTGACTGCTTGACTATGTTAACATCGGTATATATGCAGCTGGTGAAATTTTGATTAAACAAAGTGTAAAATTTACGAAGTTCAAGCAGCCTTTCCTAATTGAATGATTGAAACTGTTAAACAAGGCATGACTTTTATGCCAATTTATAAAATGTACATCTGAATAATGTTATAACTTGGATTATATTTGTACTTTACACCATTTCTCTATGCTTGTGATTGATAATTTTCTCACTATTCACGTGTACAAAATTATATTCATGAATAATTTTACAGTAAAATGTGTCCTTAACAGCTTTTTAAATTTAATAGACTTGACATGTTGCATTAAAGACTGCATTTTTGGCTATTGAAGCCCTTACATATTTTTTTAATTGACAAAATGGGTTTCAATTCATTGTAACAGGACTTTCAAAATAATTATAATTTTGTTTGAAATTTATTGCATGATTTTAAAATAATTTTCAGGAATAACTGTTCATAGTTACTAATTTATTTGTTAATTATTAACCAGTTGATGTTTTATTGTAGCAATAGAAAATGAGATTTTAGTTTTTTTTATTAAAAAACTTTCATTTTTCGTGTATCTTTTTATTTATCATAATTACTGATCTAATTAAAGAAAATAATATGAATAAAAATATTGTTGAGAAATATATTAATTTTCAAGACTTTTGTCTGAATCCCAATTTTGTAAAGTGCTAACAGAGATGTGTTTATGACTGGTAAAGCCATAAAAGTTAAGTGTTTGATTCTCATGCAGATTTTTGGAAGTAAATGGTGCATTGGGGCACATGATTTTTGTTTATTTTAGTGCAATGAAGAATTGTAGTAAACACCAGACAACAGGAAGATACATGGCTTTATACAATATTCAAATTTTTCATTAATGTTTACAAGTTACATCAATTTGGCAAGCAGTATGTGTGCCTTAATATTCAGTTGTTTAAAATCTGAGACACCAGAATGAATGAGATGCTTATAAGGCTCAATAAAAGCTAGCTAGAAGTCGAGCTCTCAAGGGCGACCATTTGCCATGTGACATATTCTTGTTGCAAGTACCAAAGAAGTTATATATATAGTATCAACTGAGATCTGTTATCAGACTGATTTGGTTTTTTATAGTTCTGCATAAAACTGCTAGCATTATTGGTGTCATTAATTCTGATAGTAGTTTCAAGGATAAGTCATTACTAGATCACTATCATTTGTTATCAAGTTTTCTTTCTTATATGTAGAGTTAAACTATGCTTTGGCTAAAGCTTGTCTCAAATTCACAACCCTCTTTGAGTGGTTTACATTGATTTGAATGTGGTTTAGAAAAAGGTGGTGTATATGTTTAACAGAAAATAGTTTAGTTATATTGCATCAGGGAATTGGATATTATTGATAGTTAGCTGTGTCTCTGATTGCAATGACTCATCAACCAAATCAATGTCCCTGAAGAGGCTTTATTAGATCTTGGCCTGGTAGCTTAATTCAATACTAACATATAACCATAGACCCTATTTTCACATTTAAATAGGGTCCTTGGTATAACCTTTACTTGTGGCCGACAGCTGTCCTGCTTGATAGGCAGAGTTATTATGGCCATAGAGGTCTTTTAGGAACAAACTTAAGCATATAGAACATACAAGGATTATGATTATTGTAATGGTTCAGAAAATCCACTCAGTAAAGGAATAGGTGTAGACATGCAAGGTTGATGATGTTGTAAAAGATAGAGAACAATCTTGTCGACATTCCCTCAGACAAGTTCTTACAGCGCAATGAAGCACGTACCCGAGGCCATCATAGGTTCTTCCACGAATGCATTAGAGAGAACAGATTTGCCAACGCATTCTTCCCTAGGACGGCTAAAGAATGGAACAACCTTCCATCATCAGTTGTTTCAGCGCCAACATTGGAAGCCTTCAGGTGTCTCCTACCGGAGTGATCTGACAAAAATATCAAATTGACTAGTGTAAAAAATTTCAAACTATATTTAAAACTTTTAACATTTTGGAGATGTTTGGCCATTGTGCATGCTCAGTCTGGCAGAGCTTAATACAATCTGTCAGATCCCAGCTCTTACCGGGAAGAAGAAAGGTGTATGTCGCCGAGGTTATGATACAGCACCTGTACTCCCTTGCCTTCAAGCTAGCTTTTATGGCGACATGGGGGGGTGTCTGCTTATGACTCTTGATTTATTGGGTTTGACTATAAGGAAAATGGAATTTGCATGGGTTATAATAACAAAGAATGTAAACATAAATAAACAACAGTGATTGATATCAATTTTAACACAGTATTTATTCATATAATTAGATTCTATATTTAGATTTTTATATATATTTATTAAATCACAAACTAGCAAATAATTTTATTATTCATCGAGTTTAGTGTTCTTTTCTGAAGTATATATTTCATTGCAACTTGATTATAAAGCTACAGTTATTAAATCCACATGTTGGTTTATTCTCCTAGTTGTGTCCGAAATTGCACTAATGACAGTTTATCCGAATATATTTCCACTTTGAAGATATTGACGAATAAGAAAATCCGACCGATTCTAAAGTTAAAATAACATTGAATCAATAAAATAACATCGTTTTCCAACAAAAAATATCACTCCTTTCCGGAATAATCACGCTTTTCCCCTAATTTTTAACGAAGCATCAATATTCTTAACGAATTGTTTACAATCGCCGCCATTTTGTCGATCATGTGATACCGAAAGTAGTGCCATTACTTCAATGGCGGCCTCCTAGATATATCCGAGAGTATGTTACGCAGTAATATCCGAGGTAGTTCCGAATGGGCGCGCCTTTACTTCCATCCGGGTCTAGACAGAATGCCTCAGCTAAAGCAACACTTTTATCTGAGAACATTAAAGATTGTTGAAACCTTCAATGAAAAAATGAAGGTCATTTTAAATAAAGAGATATGTTAGCGGTTTGAACTTTACATACCATTTTACACTCACCGCTAAACGTCGCAACACCGATATAGCAAGAATAAGGTCTCCAAAGCGCTTGCCTATCTAGATCTAACTCAACTTAATCAAGTTTGAAAGTTGATCCGAAGATGATAAAAAAAGACACCGAGATAAAGTTTATGGCCGCGAGAGTTATTCCATTTGATATTTAAATGGATATTAAAGGTGCAATTACGGTTGCTATGGAACTCAAATCGGTTGCTTAGGACAGTATAGTGGACACTTTTGGTCTTATGGCGATTGGCATAAGGTGTAAGAGTGGTTGCTATGGACCAAGGGGCGGTTGCCAAGGATATGTTGATGGTTGCTATGAGTCTAAGAGTGGCTGCTTTGAAGTTATATTTGTCCTAAGTAATATTTGTTTGTTGATTAGGCTCGACACTATACCTTCCTACTAAGTGCGACGTTTAGCGGCAAGGTTGCGACGTTTAATGGCATTCGATTTTTTTGCGACGTTTACCGTCAGCGTTGCGACGTTTGACGGCTTGGCGATTGCGACGTTTAAAGGCGGTTGTGACGTTTTGCGTTAGTGTTGCCGGCGCTACAAAGATGTATGCGGTAGAGTCCGAATACATGAATCATGACGACGTCGTAATGACAACTTCGACAAGAAACAGATTCTGAAGGCATCAGAAACTTGATTAACGGGTCAGTTTTTACGCTGAATCAATTGCTAGATTCTGGAACAGGATATATCTGAGGAACAATGTTCTTATATAACACATACTGATGAAACAGGAAAATAAAACAATTTTTTTGTATTTTTTATTATTTAAAGAAAAAAGCATACATACAAATATACCCATATACATATCGTTAAATACAATTTGTTATCAAACCAATTTTATATTCTAAAGTTTAACCAGTATTTGCCTTATGTTTTATTCATTTATACATACTATTAAATTTAATGGTTTAATATCATTTAAATGCCGTGTTAATGAACCAATCTTTTGGTACTAAAATCAGGTGATTCGTTATAAAAATGTTTTCTATTGTACACTAGCTAACCATAGACCTTGCCTACTCCATATTATTACCGTTAAAATTGTGTGTTAAATTAGTTTTTATGCTAAATTATATTATAAATAAATCATCTGACACGGATGCTACATTGTATACTAACCATTAATATACATGCATTTATTTGTAAGAAATACATAACTAAAGACATCAATAAAACATAAGTCATACATGAAAGAGAAAACATAAGTATTCCACTGGCGAGGCAAAAGAGAATCATTTATGGAATCATCAGTAAAACATAAGTGATACATGACTAACATTCATAAAACATCAGTGAAACATAACGGTAAACATCAGTAACTGATACATGACTAAAACATCAGCAAGAAATATGTAATACATAATTCCTCTGTAAAACATATTTAAGTCATTTGTGATACATAACTAAAACATCAGTGACCTGTTTTGTGTCTAAGTTATTCATGACTAAATGTGATTAAAACCCGATCTAAATTTTCCGCTCGCCTACTCGCTAATTTAGAGCTGGCCTTTTACAAGCGAAGGTCACGTTCAAGTGACCTATTCTCATCATAATATTCATGACGAAATTGTTATGGTACGTAACTTGTTAACATCGTTTACGTCACGCAATTTGAAATGAGTTGCCCAATCGCAGACTGAGAATAATACCGCTGTTAAATCATGCAAACCTTGGTCTAAAAATAGAAATTACGAAATCAAAATGTGATTAATAGTGTTTTCGTCTTGATAAAAGCTACGCATTGATTGGTCGACACAAAGTTCATCTCGACGTGACCTTCCACGGAGACAGTAGAGATCCTGTACGACAATGCTTTACAGGATATCTGTTTACGGAGATTGTTCATGACTAAAACATGTGTAAGATTTTAGTAAGAAAAAAGTAAGTAAAACATAAAATTCCAGTAAATCGTGAAAACGTGGTTCAGTTATTAATGATACATAACTAAACATGGATTAATCATCATTGAGACATAAATCATTCATAATCAAAACCATAAATGATGCAGAAATAAGGCATGAGTAATACATAGGAGAAAAATCCAATAAAACGAGACTGGGTAATCATTGAAACATAATTAAAAACATCAGTAATCGAGATTGAGTCAAAAGTGATCCAAGGCAAAAAGTTTAAGTAAAACATGGTTAAATCAGACATAAAGCATTTCATCCTCGAACTTCATTTTCATGATAAATTCAGTTAGTAATCTAACGACTTTGACCAACTTTTTTTCAAGAAAGTGCAATGTAAAATGATAACTATTGTCTCTCATTGTTATTGCATGTTGAAGAGATCCATCCAAATAGTCTGCGTAAAACATCTACACTTTTTTTTTCTGAATTCAGAGTCCTTTGAACAGAAGATAAATGGATTAATGGCATAATTTAAGTAATAAGACCTTACGAAAAACTTGTATACAGCTCTCTGTGTCACTGTCATCGATTCGCTGAAATCAGACTTTAAACTACGCGCCAAAATCAATCCCAATGGAGGAAGATAGCCTGCCACAAATGCCAATGAAACTAGAAACATCATAAACGTTGCTTTTCTTGCTTTAGCCCGCTTCTCGTATTCCTCAGACAGATTAACCGGATCATGGACACTCAACTTCTTTTCTTGTTTAATGTGTTGTATAGTAACTTTGCCGATCAAACAGTATAGTATACCCATAAACACGATGCTGAGACAAAATATAACCATTCCAACAATAACGTATGTATGATCCCCTTGGTTGTTCCCATAGACACATTCAGACGCAATGACGTCATATCCTGGTAGTTTAAATTCATAGATGTCATAAACCACAAAAATCGGAGTTGATATAGCACATGATGCAATCACAGCAAAAAGGCTTAGATAACGTGCCTTTTTATAGCTTATTTGCCATCCATGTGGTCTATAAATTTTGCGAAACCTGTCCAGTGCCACAATGAACAAGGTGCTTCCCTGAGCAATATTTGAAGCCAGTAATATAAATGTGTCAATTTTACACCAAACTGCGTTAGTAAACGTGAACTGTTGTGTTAACGACCAAATATCACTCGGTATCATAACAAGACAACAAAATATGCCTTGACAAGCCAGGAAAAATACAAACCATTTTGGACTGGTTCGTATTTCGATGAATAGACCATAAATATAACATACTAAGCCATTCCCTGACACCCCAACAATAAGTATGATCAACATATATACCAAGGTAGGTATAAGTCTGCGAAATTCTGCTTCATTTAGTTCTTCTAATGTCTCATTATTTCCAAATACTCCACTCTGATTGGCTGAGACATTCATCGCGAATATTTCAAATTCAAAATACTATTCATACATCTTTTACAAAATTATGTTTTATCTTCTTACATATTAAGAAATAACATGTCCAGTGTCATTTTTTGATAAGCAACACAATTCAAATTTGTTAACTCGGCGTCATTTCTCCACCATACCGTTCTTGTAGGAAACAATCGTTTATTTTGAAAAAAAAATATTGAAAAAACACCACTGTTTTTGTGTTTATCACGTAATAGATATATCGTAAATAGAAAAGTCACCGAAGTCGATCTAATATAGATATCTTTCAAATCAATATGTCATTGAAAATTACTCTTAAAATATATCCTTATTCCAACACAAACTACTCATATATGTTAAGATAAATTTCACTCCAAATTTCACTCATATAACATCACAGGTTAAACTTTGCTTGGAAGCATTTGTCAAACACAAATGTTCAAAACAAAATAATGGCATTTCAATACTAAAAACGAACTCATATATTCAAAGTAAACACATGTATATACATGTAATATACATCATAATAGCTCTAGTCCTTGCAAGCAAATGTCCTCTCAAAATGTTGCCTTGAGAACGAGTGTGGAAGACAAGAATCAATAGTTGAATTTCGATTCCTAATCAGTTCGATCTTCACTTCATTTCACGGAATCAATGTTAATAATTATTTTCTTATACAGTATAAGTTCATTCTCTCGAACACCACCAGGTCGAATTAATTGGCTGAGTCGAACACATTGTCTGGCACCGATCAATTTCCCTTTTATATCTATATTAGTCAAGCTCTGTTGTGTCGAACAGGACTGATTCGAACTCTCGAACCAATATCATGGTCCCGTGGTTAAAAAATACACTTTAATACCATTGTCTCTCTCGAACAATAGATTTTCACACATGGGCCGTAAAATCTTGACCGAAGTAATTGTTTGTGACGCGTGATAATAACACGGCGTGAAAATCGCTTAACAATAGATTTTTTAATTGATGTTAATTTGCCCGAGACATTGTAATGCGTAATCATTATACAAGTAAGTAAGTAAGTAAGTAAATTGTTTATTTTCGTGACATGTGTTATGAAAACATTACAATTATACATGTACTGCATAAAAATTGCTTAACAATAGAATTGTTTGTTGACTGCAATTTGTAGACGAGTACATGTTATTTAATGTCATAGTATGATTAAAATTAAATGACAAAACGAGTAACTAAGGTCTCGCAAAATATAATTAATTAGTGCATATACAGCGTGTTTGTTAGTTTTAATTTATAGAAACTGATAAAAAATGGTGCAATTTCGGTAAAAAAGAAGTCCAAATTAAGGATCAAAATGTTAGAACAAAATATACACACATATACAACGGCGGGAAAAACTTATCGGAGGACCCGGTCACATCGAACCTTTCTCACTTAACCATATTAAAGAAATGATCATTTCATCTACTACAACTCACCTTTATCGCAATTATGTTCATAAATGTAAAATTAACGGACAACAAATATGTAGTTGGCAAATTAATTTGCAGTTATTACTATCTCATATACATAACACATAAATGAAGCGTGTGTTCGGGTTATATACTAAACCAAGGGAGATAACAAATACAAAAACAATTACAAAACAAGGGGAAGTAATAACGTCGTACTTGGACGAAATTCTGCCGGGTCGAACACATGGCTCTCTCGAATTATTTTCCATGTCCCCACGAGTTCGAGCCAGCCAGTTGGATTACTCGAATTTTATCCTTACTTTTCAATGCAAATTTGCCAAAATTAGTCTTTAATAACTTTTTGGAAATCATTTATTTGTTTGAAATTGAAGCTCAGTATTTTAAGGTAAAAAACTATCTGAATTCATCACTTCAGGACTTCAATGATAAAATCCAAGGATTCCAACTGATAGGACATACTGACCAATTGGATTGCTTCAGGTTTTATCAGGGAACGATAACTGACTTAAATTCCCTAATTATGAACATACCGCGAAGTCGGAATCCACTTGATCCGGGATCGATGCTATAAAACTTGACGATGGACTCCATGCTCGAGAGCTCAAATTTTTGTTACATGTGTAGAGTACTCATGCATGTCTCTATGATATGATTGATATAATTGAATAATGCAATACATATTTATTCGGGGTTTCTAAGATGCTTACTTATTAGGAACTGAATTGTTCTTTGAGTCGGGAGCTCTTGATCAAGTATTATAACATTTGGTCCTGTTATCTGGGCTGAATTCAATTACCGCGAACGCTACAGAACGTTCCGTAACGATACATTCGGAACTCCTCGATCATTTGCTGCTAATAATCTCGGACATATTAAGACGCTATTTTGAAACTACCGGTGTAAAAGTAAACAATTATATGGCCGAGGAGTTCCGAACGTATCGTTATGTAACGTTCTGTAACATTCGCGGTAACTAAAGTCTGCCCAGTTTGAGTTCCTATTTCAATGTTATGGATACATGCATGTTATGATTGAGTATTCCAGAACCCCGTATCATTATGAACTAATGCTTTCATCATTATGTGAAGCACACACTCCTTACAATAAATAATGTCGAGACTGCATTGCCATCACATAGATCACGTGATGCTAGAAGTACCAAGTGACTTATGTTTAACGCTCAACATCGGCGTCCCATATTAAATGTGGCGGAATGAAGCAGAATGTAGCGTAAAGAAATATTAAATGGTCTGGTTTCTAATAAGTAGCCATGCCAGAGAAATAAGACGCATGTATATTGTACCAAGACATATAATCACGTAATTGTGAGCATTTAAACAAGCTTTTGAATTCGTCAAGATAAAGAAATCAAGATAAGTAAGATCAATAAAGTGCATATGTTTAATTACAACGTTCCATAGTTCCGAAATGCCTATACAAGTATTAAAATCACAGTTGAATTTGTTTTCTCTAATTTCACGACACAATATATTTGCGCATGACTAGTTTATCGCTCGATTCAATATTTGTGCAATTTATATCTCACTAACCATCAAACCGAACAGGACCGATTGTGATTTTTCGAGAAGGAAAGGTTTAATATGCAGTTATTTTATTCACTTCTTGATTTCACATTTTTGTCTGGAAAGAGAAATCGGTGAAAACAAATTTGTGTACTTTAATAGTTGTTTCTATAGATCACGTGACTGTAGACCCTGAGTGTATTGTAAGTGACATAAGTCAGATATTTCTCCTTGCTTACTCTTCAAATAAGTCATCCGGAACTCCTCGGCCATTCGCTACGAATAACCTCGGACATATTGAGACGCCATCTTGGCACTACCTTTTCGTCACATTGCCAAACAAAATGCTTTGACCGGAGTTGAAGTAAACGAATCCACGATCGTTTAGGCGATGAGTAGTGTTTCGTTTTTAGTCAATAAATTTGAAATTACGCATTTCAATGATATCGCTAAACAATATTTAGTTAAATATATATAGTCCATTTAATTCAGATAAAAAAATAGGCTAACCTAGACAAAATTGCAACAGAATTTATTTTTGTACTAAGTGAAAGTTCGTATTCATAGTAGTATCCAAAAAAAGTTGCACTCAAAAATTCGAGGAGAAAGTCCTTTTTGGCAAAAACGTTGAACATGAACAAAAATGTGGATTAGCTCCCTTTACAACTATCTAATATCATATAAAAATGAAAACAATTGTGAATTAGCTCCCTTTATAACTATCTATTGTCATTTACGAATGAAAACAATTGTAAAAATACAACTTATTATTCAAATTCTTTATAAATACAAAATTAAAAAAGGTCATTTTTTATAAATGTGTCAAAACGAGTCATTTATCTGGAATCTGCTTTACATGTATCTTTCATGTGCCTTTACTATAATTGGTATAACATTAATAAATAAGAGACATAATTGTTCAGTTTTGGGATTAAAGTACTAAAATAATATCTAAAACTGCGTATTTTTGGAATCTGATCGTATACAATTTTCAAAAATCATGAATGATAACAACTTTTAGTTTAAACTACAAATGTGTCTAAAAAGGGTTCACATGTCATTGATATGAATTTATCATTTAATGAACAAATGTGATATAAGTACCAACATAATACCTGAAACTATGGATTTCAGGAATGAGCTTCTCGTGTATCGATTATTTAAGCAGATTTAATAGTCAACATATGCTACAACAGCTGTTGTAGTTCATGCTACTACACGAATGTAATACAGATGAATAATAGACATTACATAGATAAATATTTAAAATGCCATTTGTTACTTTTGTTACTGTTTATACACATGAAATTTTGTAACATTTGTTACAGAATGTACTTACTTACGTTCCGTTTTTTTATAACCTAAGGTTTAGCTTTTGATCATTGTCACTGTCGGCATTTTCGCTATCAGAGGCTAAACTAGATCCTGACACTGTGCAAATCATTGAACACTCAAGTTCGTGCTATTACAGAAGCAACTTGAAATGCAATTCGGTCGACAGCTACATCGAATCACTTTAACATATCTTCAGGGACAGACTGTAACTTAGTCTTTACAGGCTGAACATTTCAGACTCACATCCCTACTCGTATGGATTTATGACCTTCCATATTTGTGTCTGTATGTATACTCTTCGTATGTTACATGATGTTGCGCCATTTTTGAGACAAGCTTTTAACTTGCAAGCACGATGTTGCACTGACTACTTTTGTAACAAACTTGTGCAAAGGGAGGTTGTTAGTGAGGCCAATTCATGATGAATAATAGAGCATAATGATCTCTCGCCAGGTTTGATGTCTATATATATCTGAACGGCTTCTTTGAACTCTGTGTAAGTTCTGGGGAGTTTTAAAATTACTGATTTTACAACGTTAAAAGATATTAAAGTTGTTTTGCATCCAATTAAGGTATGCATGACAGAGAGAAGTAAACACAGCTTGGGACTTTTTTTTATTTAGCAAAGTCCCATTCTCGAGTTTCCTTACTTTGTCAGACCTGAAGACAATGTTTTGGTCAAACAGGTTAGTACGGTGGCACAACAAAACCGACAACAGTCTATAATTTTCAAATAATGACGGAGGAAAATTTGCTACTTGTAACTCATACACAAGAAAGTTAGAAATCGTTTACGCTCAAATATATAGTGTGATGCTATTTTCATGTTGTTACTAAAACAAATGATATATCAAGTGAATAAAGCTTTACTTGGATATCATCTCGTTTTTAAAAACAATTCTTAGAGATAACATTAATTTGGTGAGTTTAAAGTTTCGTACTCAGCGCTCAGACAACAAAAATATCGTGACACGAAATTTAACACTAAACATGATCAATTTTGGTCCTAACGCGCTACCGTAGTAAAATATTTCTATTTTTCAAGGTCGTCACCAAAAACGGTATTTTAATGAATTTACTGCCATATATAAAATTAATTAAATGTAGATATATAGGTTCACATCGGAAAGTCAACTCAAAATTAAAATACTACCGGCATCCATTACTTTTTGTGACCCAACAGCTATATTTACTGCGGGACAGAAGTACGGAAGCGTCGCAGCGCCTTTTAATATAAGTAGAAAATGCATTATTTTAAATTCATTTTTTATCACTTTCCCCTCGTTATTTGGAGTGCAACTTTTTTGTGTGTGTTTTTGTATTGATGGTCTTTCGCACAGAATAAAAATATTTTCTGTTGCAATTTTGTCTAGGTCAAAAGTTGTATTGAATGGACTAATAACATAGACAATGTTTTGACTAAGATCTGTGTGTATACTATGAGAACTTTTTCATAGTCGTTACATGCTTCGCATGTGCTTTTCCTCGCGTAGGTAGTAAAAACACTTGTAACCAATATAGACCCCAACAATCATTCCTAGATTATTCATTCCTGAAAAGTCGAGGTGTTCCGAATGCAAATGAGTAGGTCCGATTAGGTAGACTACTCGGATTTTGCCCAACTTTTTTCATTAGTCTTATAATCGTCCCTTATAACTGTAGTATATATAGCTATTACATCTTGACTTCCGTGGCTTACACCTTAGCACTAAACGCGACGTTTAGTGTCAAGGTTGCTACGTTTAGTAGCGTTGCGACGTATAGTGTCAAGGTTGCGACGTTTAGTAGCGTTGCGACGTTTAGTAGCGTTGCGACGTTTAGTGTCAATGTTGCGACGTTTAGTGTCAAGGCTGCGACGTTTAGTGTCAAGGTTGCGACGTTTAGTGTCAAGGCTGCGACGTTTAGTGTCAAGGTTGCGACGTTTAGTAGCGTTGCGACGTTTAGCAGCCCTACATCGTGTATATATAAAAAAATACTTTCAAAGTCTACCATATTTTTATTTCCGAGATTTCTATAAACACGTTGATGAGATTTGATCGGCTTATGACTAAAATCAAATAGCATTCCAATTAAAGTCAGTCGATATTGAATAGGCATTACTTAATAGTTACCACTCTCTTACAACAGAATCATTTCAAGTAGCTGAGGAAAGCTAAGCATAAATTAAACAAGAGGGTCGTTATGGCCCTTTATCGCTAACCGGGGTACCACTGAAATAATTATACATACTCAGAGCAAATAAAAATTTCCAACCAATTTACATGGTATTTGTATAGAATTATAGCCACAAAACTGTTAACAATATTTTTCTATTTAAAGCTCCGGTGACCTAGTTTTTCTAAGCAGATGACCCATGTTCGAACTCATCCGATCAAATACGTAGACAATCATCCTCACAAAGTTTGATGATAATGGAGGTAAAAATGTATCCACTAGAATGTTCGCAAACAGTAGTCAGACGGGCGACAAACGATGGACGCCGGAAATCCAACGATCCTAAAAGCTCACAATGAGCTAGTTCAGGTGAGCTAATAAAGAAAAATACAGAATTTAGGGTCTACAATTTTTGACACACGATTTATGGCCCCTGCTTTTTAGAAACGTCATTTCCTTCCCATAGTGAATGATACACTTGTGGTCGTCTGTTCTATAAATGGTAGCGGTACATGACGTCACTGTTGAACATAATGACGTACATTCTAGAATGCTTCTTGTCATCCTCTCTTCTAGAACTTTTGATAGCAAACGATTATCATTGTGTACATCATATTGTATCTGATTACTTCAAGTGGAATCATTTGCCAATTTTGTAAATTGATCGCTATCTGGAAAGGGTTTGTATAATTCTTAAATGTTTTAAATTATAGGAAACAAGTGTTTTTAGAAAACAAAACAATAGAAATTTTACAAATATAAACAATATCATGAATAGAATTGTGTACTTATTTGTACTGTAGTAAATCGTATTGTTTTTGTATTGTATGGTATTACTTGTATAATATGTGTCATGTTTTTAAGAAAGGGGTTCCATGTAATAACTACATATTATAAGTATTTATCTTTTCGCTGATTAATGAAACCTTACCATCACTGTCAATAGTGTCTGTAGAATCTTTGTTTGGCTTTACACTGCACGAACCTTCATATATCTCAATATCCGGACATCTGATGACGTCACAAAATTCCCATTTCTTCTCCGGATCTGACGTAAAGCACCATGGCGCGCCTTTACTTCCATCCGGGTCTAGACAGAATGCCTCAGCTAAAGCAACACTTTTATCTGAGAACATTAAAGATTGTTGAAACCTTCAATGAAAAAATGAAGGTCATTTTAAATAAAGAGATATGTTAGCGGTTTGAACTTTACATACCATTTTACACTCACCGCTAAACGTCGCAACACCGATATAGCAAGAATAAGGTCTCCAAAGCGCTTGCCTATCTAGATCTAACTCAACCTAATCAAGTTTGAAAGTTGACCCGAAGATGATAAAAAAGACACCGAGATAAAGTTTATGGCCGCGAGAGTTATTCCATTTGATATTTAAATGGATATTAAAGGTGCAATTACGGTTGCTATGGAACTCAAATCGGTTGCTTAGGACAGTATAGTGGACACTTTTGGTCTTATGGCGATTGGCATAAGGTGTAAGAGTGGTTGCTATGGACCAAGGGGTGGTTGCCAAGGATATGTTGATGGTTGCTATGAGTCTAAGAGTGGCTGCTTTGAAGTTATATTTGTCCTAAGTAATATTTGTTTGTTGATTAGGCTCGACACTATACCTTCCTACTAAGTGCGACGTTTAGCGGCAAGGTTGCGACGTTTAATGGCATTCGATTTTTTTGCGACGTTTACCGTCAGCGTTGCGACGTTTGACGGCTTGGCGATTGCGACGTTTAAAGGCGGTTGTGACGTTTTGCGTTAGTGTTGCCGGCGCTACAAAGATGTATGCGGTAGAGTCCGAATACATGAATCATGACGACGTCGTAATGACAACTTCGACAAGAAACAGATTCTGAAGGCATCAGAAACTTGATTAACGGGTCAGTTTTTACGCTGAATCAATTGCTAGATTCTGGAACAGGATATATCTGAGGAACAATGTTCTTATATAACACATACTGATGAAACAGGAAAATAAAACAATTTTTTTTTGTATTTTTTATTATTTAAAGAAAAAAGCATACATACAAATATACCCATATACATATCGTTAAATACAATTTGTTATCAAACCAATTTTATATTCTAAAGTTTAACCAGTATTTGCCTTATGTTTTATTCATTTATACATATAATTAATTTAATGGTTTAATATCATTTAAATGTTAATATCATTTAAATGTCGTGTTAATGAACCAATCTTTTGGTACTAAAATCAGGTGATTCGTTATAAAAATGCTTTCTATTGTACACTAGCTAACCATAGACCTTGCCTACTCCATATTATTACCGTTAAAATTGTGTGTTAAATTAGTTTTTATGCTAAATTGTATTATAAATAAATCATCTGACACGGATGCTACATTGTATACTAACCATTAATATACATGCATTTATTTGTAAGAAATACATAACTAAAGACATCAATAAAACATAAGTCATACATGAAAGAGAAAACATAAGTTTTCCACTGGCGAGGCAAAAGTGAATCATTTATGAAATCATCAGTAAAACATAAGTGATACATGACTAACATTCATAAAACATCAGTGAAACATAACGGTAAACATCAGTAATATAACTGATACATGACTAAAACATCAGTAAAACATCAGTAAGAAATAGGTAATACATAATACCTCTGTAAAACATATTTAAGTCATTTGTGATACATAACTAAAACATCAGTGACCAGTTTTGTGTCTAAGTTATTCATGACTCAATCTGATTAAAACCCGATCTAAATTTTCCGCTCGCCTACTCGCTAATTTAGATCTGGCCTTTTCCAAGCGAAGGTCACGTTCAAGTGACCTATTCTCATCATAATATTCTTGACAAAATTGTTATGATACGCAACTTGTTAACATCGTTTACGTCACGCAATTTGAAATGAGTCGCCCAATCGCAGACTGAGAATAATACCGCTGTTAAATCATGCAAACCTTGGTCTAAAAATAGAAATTACGAAATCAAAATGTGATTAATAGTGTTTTCGTCTTGATAAAAGCTACGCATTGATTGGTCGACACAAAGTTCATCTCGACGTGACCTTCCACGGAGACAGTAGAGATCCTGTACGACAATGCTCTACAGGATATCTGTTTACGGAAATTGTTCATGACTGAAACATGTGTAAGATTTTAGTAAGAAATAAGTAAAACATAAAATTCCAGTAAATCGTGAAAACATGGTTCAGTTATAAATGATACATAACTAAACATGGATAAATCATCATTGAGACATAAATCATTCATAATCAAAATCATAAATGATACATAAATAAGGCATGAGTAATACATAGGAGAAAAATCCAATAAAACGAGACTGGGCAATCATTGAAACATAATTAAAACATCAGTAATCGTGATTGAGTCAAAAGTGATCCAAGGCAAAAAGTTTAAGTAAAACATGGTTAAATCAGGCATAAAGCATTTCATCCTCGAACTTCATTTTCATGATAAATTCAGTTAGTAATCTAACGACTTTGGCCAACTTTTTTTCAAGAAAATGCGATGTAAAATGATAACTATTGTCTCTCACTGTTATTGCATGTTGAAGAGATCCATCCAAATAGTCTGCGTAAAACATCTACACTTTTTTTCTGAATTCAGAGTCCTTTGAACAGAAGATAAATGGATTAATGGCATAATTTAAGTAATAAGACCTTACGAAAAACTTGTATACAGCTCTCTGTGTCACTGTCATCGATTCGCTGAAATCAGACTTCAAACTACGCGCCAAAATCAATCCCAATGGAGGAAGATAGCCTGCCACAAATGCCAATGAAACTAGAAACATCATAAACGTTGCTTTTCTTGCTTTAGCCCGCTTCTCGTATTCCTCAGACAGATTAACCGGATCATGGACACTCAACTTCTTTTCTTGTTTAATGTGTTGTATAGTAACTCTGCCGATCAAACAGTATAGTGTACCCATTAACACGATGCTGAGACAAAATATAACCATTCCAACAATAACGTATGTATGATCCCCTTGGTTGTTCCCATAGACACATTCAGACGCAATGACGTCATATCCTGGTAGTTTAAATTCATAGATGTCATAAACCACAAAAATCGGAGTTGATATAGCACATGATGCAATCACAGCTAAAAGGCTTAGATAACGTGCCTTTTTATAGCTTATTTGCCATCCAAGTGGTCTACAAATTTTGCGAAACCTGTCCAGTGCCACAATGAACAAGGTGCTTCCCTGAGCAATATTTGAAGCCAGTAATATAAATGTGTCAATTTTACACCAAACTGGGTTAGTAAACGTGAACTGTTGTGTTAACGACCAAATATCACTGGGTATCATTACAAGACAACAAAATATGCCTTGACAAGCCAGGAAAAATACAAACCATTTTGGACTGGTTCGTATTTCGATGAATAGACCATAAATATAACATACTAAGCCATTCCCTGACACCCCAACAAGAAGTATGATCAACATATATACCAAGGTAGGTATAAGTCTGAGAAATTCTGCTTCATTTAGTTCTTCTAATGTCTCATTATTTCCAAATACTCCACTCTGATTGGCTGAGACATTCATCGCGAATATTTCAAATTCAAATACTATTCATACATCTTTTACAAAATTATGTTTTATCTTCTTACATATTAAGAAATAACATGTCCAGTGTCATGTTTTGATTAGCAACACAATTCAAATTTGTTAACTTGGCGTCATTTCTCCATCATACCGTTCTTATAGGAAGCAATCGTTTATTTCGAAGAAAAAATATTGAAAAAACACCACTGTTTTTGTGTTTATCACGTAATAGATATATCGTAAATAGAAAAGTCCCCGAAGTCGATCTAATATAGATATCTTTCAAATCAATATGTCATTGAAAATTACTCTTAAAATATATCCTTATTCCAACACAAACTACTTATATATGTTAAGATAAATTTCACTTCAAATTTCACTCATATAACATCACAGGTTAAACTTTGCTTGGAAGCAATTTGTCAAACACAAATGTTCAAAACAAAATAATGGCATTTCAATACTAAAAACGAACTCATATATTCAAAGTAAACACATGTATATACATGTAATATACATCATAATAGCTCTAGTCCTTGCAAGCAAATGTCCTCTCAAAATGTTGCCTTGAGAACGAGTGTGGAAGACAAGAATCAATAGTTGAATTTCGATTCCTAATCAGTTCGATCTTCACTTCATTTCACGGAATCAATGTTAAGTAGTTTCGTCTATATGAATTAGGTCAACTAGTAGCTGGAAGGTAATTATTTTCATATACTTATAATTACAAGTACTTATATGATATCATCAACATCTATTATTTTTCCTTCTCTTCTATGGCCATTCTCCCTCCTACAAATGATTCTAATTATGTGGGACAGTTGTCAGTCATTGACGAAAGTATGCTAAGCGCATTATCAAGAGATTTAGCCTTTCCAGGAACAGTGAGTTGATTGACTGGCCGCCGTTATATGACCTACACAATGTATTGCTACGGCGTTAAACCCAACAAAAACAAAACAAATCTATTCATTATAAATAATTGGACTATATCACTTTTGGCAATGCAATTGTGAATTCTATTTCTTTAAATTTGTATGTCGGGTTTCCTGTAGTCTTAACTTCACTTTGTATTTACGAAAATAACAACAAACAAGTAAATACAATACCAGACGTGCAGTTTTAATGGTTTACAGTTATGAGAACGGTAGATACAAGTACAAGATACAATGACAATACAGTGTAACTTCTGCAGAGCGACTTCCGGCGGAGTTTGAAAAAATTGCCGCTCTGCAGAGGTGTCGCTCTGCAGAGGTAGACTTTTTCTACGGATCACGAAACGGCCGTTTTCGGTCCGGAAAACCGGCCTTTATCCGTTCCGTAATGTAAATACAGTTTTTTTAGCGAGCGCTGATCGACAAATTAAAAAAGGTTTTAATAAGATTACGAAGTTTTTTAAATAAATAATTATAACGGTTGACAATTCCTAGCATGAAGGTTAGTTTTATGCTAAAGAAAGCAATACACTAGAGAAATCAATTCTGTTACTGTCTAATATTTTTATACTTGTTAAATGGCGAATACTATTTAGCATGAATTATCGTCGTCTTTTCGGGAGTAAATATCTGATATAATCTTAAACCTCAAATGATCTTAAAACAGAATTTATTTCATCGAAGCTTTTAATAAAAAGAACAATAACAAATAAGTTTCATTAATTATCGTCAACTAGCTAGACGTATGTGCATCTGATACTTGATGACGTCAGCCTACCAAACAAAGCGCTCCTCATCTAAGGTCCATTCGATGGTGTCATGGAAACCATATGTCACTTGTTTATTAACACCTGTTAGTCAAATGTTTTAGCAACATGACACTAGAGGGTAGTGTTATACGATTAAGGGTTTCGCTTATTGTTTAAATCATCCAGTTATATATAATTATCGATTATTGATGTAAACCTCGCTAGACTTAGTGTCGCTGTATAGAGGTAAATATTAACTTTGGGAATTTATTTGAACGGCCGTTTACCGCTCTGCAGAGGTGTCGTTCATTAGAGGTAAATCATAGAGTAAAATCATCGGGGGGAATTCTAATATGCCGCTCGTCGGAGGTTGCCGCTCGTTAGAGGTGCCGTTAGCAGAGGTTATACTGTATAGGGATATTAAATGTCAGATAAAACAATGTGACATCATAGTAATACATGAATGAAATTATCCTGTTTCTTTACGAAAATGTAAACAGATATAGCATGAAATACCTATTTAATTGTTTAAATTTCATGACTTAAGTATATATAACGCGCCAGTCTCGCCCAGTAAAAAGCGGAGATCGACCTTTTTTTTTAAGTTTAGCGCTGCGAAGCGGCGGTAAACTTATTACGACCATCTCGACGGTCGTTTCAGATTTAGCCAACCGAAGTCTAAGACAAAGTAGTTCTGTTGAAATAACAGACAAAAATGCATCATATGGAACATAAAATTAAGTAAATCATTATACAGTGTAGTTACATTCTGAATTTCAAATTGTTTTGATCTTGTCTCAAAAACTATAAAAAAATACGTCGGGGTGGAATTACGATGACGATGTGTTTATCTTAATATAGAATACAAGAACTATACATTTTTTCACATTCTTGCTATTTGTTTATAAAAACTACATTTGTCAGTTTAGCACAAAGGGAGGCAACAATGGCAATTAGTCATATCCTATTTAACTCCCTTGCGCATGTAAATCGTATTCGATAATATTAAATATACGCCCCGGGGGCATGTTTATGATTTTAAACACATGGTATAGAAATAAACAAAATACGACGTGTGACTGTATAAATTTTGTTTTCCAATTTTTGGATTAGTCTTCAATATATTTTTGTAATAATATTTAAATGTCTAGTTAAATAATAAATAAAGAATCTGCAACCTTAAGTAAGACAGAATTAGAGACCAATTGAATTTAATTGACATAATAAACTGCTTCTGTTGACAACCCATTCGTTAGTATTTTACTTGTGATAGAAAACATCACAGTTTGATTATGTTGGTCGTTATTTGACTTAAATGTCATACATATAGCCAAGCGTTTGCCTTCTGTAGGCGAAGCATTTGACTGGCTCTGGTCGTTCCCAAACACCACGCCATTCCATTTTCATAGAGAATGGAAATAAGGCTTGGTTACCAGAGCTGTTAATGTTTTGCTAGGAGTTGGCTTACGCTGTTGATTTTGGTGTTTATCTCCGAATGGAGACGAACCGACCTGCATGAGTCGTGCATGTGGTCGCACGATCATGGCGCTTTATTTCCTGTCTCTATTAATTCCCCTCAAAACATTTTAAGTAAGAAGATATACTAAATTTATTTAACAATAATAAATAAAATTAAATCCTATTTTAATATGATTGATTAAAATAACTATTCTGTTATAAAATTTCTATAGGTCTTTGATTTATTCAGTTTTATTTTTCCAAAATAATTGCCCTTTCTACAGTCGAGTTCCTTTCGACAAATGCCTTACTAAATTTCTAACAATCATATCACGAGGGGTTCAGTAGATAGGAAATAGTGCCAATGCAGTTTCACATTTTATATATACTGTATCACATAATCTGCACTATTACGTAGTTATACGTATGCAAATTTCAAACAAGTACGGTACGTGTACAAAATAACATTACGTGTTTGTGTTAACGTTATAATAAGATAATCCAGTCCATTTCATCAATTTTCAAAACATGGCATATGAGTCCACACTATTGTGGTACAGCGACAAAGTAATAATTTTTGTGAGTGCAAAATTAATCATTTAGTTCGTGTGGCTCAGTGAATAACACAGTAGATATTACTCATTTGTTTTTATATTGACAATAAAAGAATATTTCTGAATATATTCAACCAAATCTATTTGTGACGGACTATCTTGTTCTTAAATCGACTCACCAAATTACAAAATTCACTTGTAGGGCAGTATTAAAAATAACAGTTGTGTGATTTATTTGAACAAACCTGTAGGGAGTTCAGTTACCGCGAACGTTACAGAACGTTCCGTAACGATACATTCGGAACTCCTCGGCCATTTGCTGCGAATAATCTCGGACATATTTTGACGCTATTTTGAAACTACCGGTGTTGAAGTAAACAAATATGTGGTCGTTTAGGCATTGAGTGATGTTTCGTTTTTAGTTCGTAAATTTTGAAACATCACTCATAGCCTTAACGATCGTATAATTCACGGTTTATTAGATTAGATTATTCGCAGCGAATGGCCGAGGAGTTCCAAATGTATCGTTATGTAACGTTCTGTAACGTTTTGTGTAATTGAACACGCTACTAGTGTGGCTGTTAAACCACCATCTCTTAGCCAATCATGTTTGTAATGTTAGAAGGCTTAACTATTACACCAACTAAACACTTACAATAACATATCAAAATAAATACAATTATATAATATTGTTATAATATGTATAAGTTAGATCTATTGTATTCTGTTCTGTTCTGTTCTGTAGTAATAAGTTATTATGATTATTTATATTGTACTGACATGTCAATGTACTTGTATTTGGCGCTAGGATCTAAGACCTTCCGGTGGTTATATGAATAAACTTGTATAATATTGTATTATCATCCCGAGCAGCTCCTGTCGTGGATTAGTTCAATGTATTGTTGGCAAAAAAGCGCTAGGCTATTTCATCACTTTCTTACATTGTTATACATAGTAAAGTCAAACGTGTGAACATTCAATTTAGATGATATTTCTCATATACTTGTACATGTATAGTCGGTTTAATATAAAATAAAGAGAGTGGATAGATGTGAATTGTATCAGCAAAAAAATGTTGTTACCTGTAGCGTGTTCAGTTACCGCGAACGTTACAGAACGTTACATAACGATACATTCGGAACTCCTCGGACATTCGCTGCGAATTATCTAATCTAATACACAAATATGCGATCGTTAAGGCAATGAGTGATGTTTCAAAATTTACGGACTACATGTATAAACGAAACCTCACTCAATGCCTTCAAAATAGCGTCTAAATATGTCCGAGATTATTCGCAACGAATGGCCGGGGAGTTCCGAATGTATCGTTATGTAACGTTCTGTAACGTTCGCGGTAACTGAACACGCTACTGAGGGGGCAGTCATAATTCTGCTCTGCCTGACCTGATAACGATAGTGGTAAGGGGTAGGAATAGTTCGTTTTTTTATCAAATGTCAAAACATGAATAATTTCACGGGGAATGCGTTTCTTAAAAAACATTGTCGTTATACATCCATTAGTTTCCAAAGTGTGTATTATGATCGAGTAAAGCTGCTTATTAGGGCTCTATATCGGTCAGAATGATCGATACGATATTCGCATCGATACAAAATGATCGATATTCGATATATCATATGATATTTCAATAATAAATATATTTTTTTATAAAACTGCAAAACAGTGATATTTTATTCATTTATTTTATTTGATTAACACCATACTACTAAATATACTGTCTTATTGATATTTAAATGTTTAAGTCTTTGAATTTTGCATTTTTAAGAAATATCATTGCATCGATGATCGAGTGAGTCTCATTCTCGTACCCGAACAAATCCAAGAGACTTCTGGCTCTCAAAATTGATCAGTTTTAAAATACTGATCGTTAATAGTTCCCAGACTAATAAGGAACCTTAATCAGTTATTTCCCCTATTATACTCTTCAAATAGGTAGGTCCAATTAGTTGGATTACTTGGATTTTATCCTTACTTTTCAATGCCAGTTTGCCAAAATTAATCTTAGTTAACTTTTTTGTAAATCATTTAATTTGTTTGAAAATCAAGCTAAGTATTTTAAGGGTAAAGAACTATCTAAATTTTACCACTTCTGTAAATATCTTTTTTAACAAGAAAGATATTAGATGAAATATTTTATTATCCTTACATAGGACTTCAATGATAAAATCCGAGGATTCCAACTGTAAGGACCTACTTACCAATTGGATTGCTTCAGATTTTATCAGGAAAAGATAACTGACTAAAGTCCCTAATTGAAAACGAAAGTACATAAAATAGATATTCTAACTGAAACAGTTACTTCTCTTTGATTGAAAAAAGGACATAACATGACGTATCCGATGTAAGACATTAATGAATGTCAAATTATGATATTGTTTGTCCACATATTATAACATACCTAATTGGAAGCAGTAGAATGTCGATTTGGCGATACAAAATGTCAAATGATTTGCAGACCATGGATTTTATTTGTATGACTGCCATTGATCGATATTTTGTTCGAAACGGAAATGTTCGATCCGATATATCTGATATATCTATCGAACCTACAATACCGGTATTCGATATATATCGAATACCGGTGTAGAGCCCTACTGCTTATGCCGTATGATATGTTTAAGTCAAGATATGTTAATAACAATTAGGCCGCCAGAACAAAAACGGTGCATTCAGTCACCGTGAAATTATTCAAGCTTTGACAGTTGAGAAAAAACGGACTACAATCCATACTATCACTTTAAATACAAACAACAAATAGACATGTTCTAACCAATTTGTAGTACCATAACAAATCAAGTATGACTACTAGCACTTACTGTAATACTAATATTCAATCTAAGGGCTCGAGCATGTAACCAAAGCGTAAAACGTGGCAGTAACACTCATGTAGGTCTGTTTTTCAGATTCCCAGGCCGAATAAAACTGATGTTGTTGCTGAAATGTAAAAGGGAGGCAACACGTGTAGACGTACTTAATATAAGTAAAACTAGTTACTTCCCTTGAAAAGCAAATTTGGAACCTAAATGCTTCAACATTTATCTCAAGAAGTTGTTCGCTCCTTGTAAAGGAATGCGCACTTACCAGACAAATTTAGTGTACAGAAAAACAAGTTATTTGATTCTTTCCGTCGTAAATCATCCAAAAAAGTGTAACAATGATCACAATAGAATAAAAAACAACAGTTATCTAGCTAGGACATGTATTCGAGTTTTAGGAACCACAATTCACATACATTGTTGTGATTTTCCTAATAGATGAAAATAAGAATAAGTACAATGAATGCATTGCTATGTGTAATATTGTTATTTATTAGTAAATTATATCTAACTACCTATTGCATAAAATATTTCCTTTTCAATTGCATTAAAGGTACTCATTCATAGAAGTCAACTTAAATATCAACCTTTTTTATTAAAATTGTATGGAAAACATTTTTGGAAGCAGGAAAGTAGTGTTCTGATAATGACAAGTTTATTGCAAATTGGCATATAACTACAAATAATATAGTTTCGTGTAGTAAAAATCTACCCCATATGTTTCGCTATAGACAATTTCAGTGCATTTTTGTAACTTTTATTGTATATTTCTTGCAATCTTTGTGTCAGTTTGTCTTAAAATATTAAGAATTAATGTTTTAACACAATTACCGACACTGAATGATTTTCTGAAATTACAGATAAAAATTAACCAAATCTCTGAACTAGTACCTTTAATAAAATGCAATGCTTGTTGATATATTTCGTAGTTTATAAAGGTAGTTTAGGATACGCCAGACGACATTAGTCATGGTTAGGTAAGGAATGCATTGATATATATAATGGAAGTAATGGTTGTGCAGACTGAATCATGAATGTTGTAAATATTAATCGTTGTTCCTTTGAGAAAATAAGAAGAAAAGTTTCCATTTAAACCAAAGGTAATAAATTGTATCGGAAAGATCGACTTGTCACAGAAACAAAGAAAATATCAAGTTAAACGAAAAACATGCAGAATTTGATAGGAAACGGTTACTGTGTAGCGCTGTTCAACGTCACAACGCCGCTAAACGACGCAATTGACGATCGCTTCATGTCGCAACACATTCGGAACGACCTCGGCGATCATCTACGAAGATACACCTCGGATATCAATCGTAGTAGAAATACAACAAAGTTATGAGGTCAGGCGATTAACTCTAGGTTAAGTAGTGCCGATGTAAACAACAAACATGGCGGGTCAGTTTGCTGAGAGCATTGAGTATGCACAAAAATGTTTAAAAGTCAATTTTGATCTTAGTTATCATCAGTTAAAGGCATTGAAGAGCCTTTATACTTTGAAAGATACTGTTGCTGTATTACCAACAGGGTGGGAAAAGCGTTATATTTCAGGTATGCCAAGTCTCAAGTCCTATCCTTGGCAGACGACACTGCTGTTTACATTGAAAATTATAAAATAAAAAGCTCTTACTCTTTCATACTTCCAACAAGAGCATTTTATACATGAAAATGTTCCTTTAGAAATATACAATGTGATGCTGGAAATTAATTCAGATGAAAACGTGTAACGAAATACATGTATGTTCATTTACAAAATTAATACCGTAAAAATGAAAAGATAGTAAGAACATTTTACAAACTTATTTATTATTAAATCATTAACAGAACATTATAGTTCATATTCCAATGAAAGTACTCCAATATTTATAGCCTAAATAAATGTTTAAAAAAATCTAAGGTAAATGAAAATAATTTTGACAGGTACAAGTGTCATGGGTTTTCACGACCATGTTTACTTTAACTTAAGTTTTTCCAGATAATTAGATACATGTTATCTATAACTATGGTTTTTCATTTGCCTTAGGCCACACCAAATTGATTACTTGTTCTTCGGATTTTTTTAGAAAAAAAAATGGGGCGAGCGAGCGAAAAAAAAATTAAAATATTTTTTTTTTACTTTTGAATTAAACCAAAGGCGAGCGAATTAAAAAAAATATAAAAAAATTTTTTCCCTTTTACATAAAATCTTAAGTGAGCGAATAAAAAAAATAAGCGACAAAATAAAAAATCGCAACAAAAGTTAAGTCGCGACAAAAAATTTAGTCGCAACAAAGCACTTGAATAGGAGCTTTTTCTTGTCTCATTGGATGATGATATGAATAGCTTATCATCCCTAGTTTTCCATGTAAATACATGTTCAATGGCAATGACTGTTTATGTTGTTTGCTTACATCTTTGATAAATAAATTCTACGCTTTTGTCTATTTAGGACAGCATATTTCTATTTGTTTTAATAGTATTTTGTGCACTGAAGCCCTTTCACATGTCTGTTCAAAGCCAAATGTCAAAGATATAATCAGATAATTCAGTACCTTTTGATCCCTACCATCAGCATGTTCTGTGCTCTAAGATTTGAACTATACATAAGCATTAAAACAAAAATGGTTAAAATTGATGTTCTAGAAATAGATCAATGCCTATGATAGACATAAACATAACTGACATTAATTATTAATAATATTAGTTACAATTCAGACTTAACGTGAATTTCTGTTAAAATCAACTAATGTACTCTCAGTGAAATAACGTAGATCGACGTAGGTTCTGTACGTCACTAAGCATTGAATCTATTCTAGCTGTCCTATTCATTTGACTGTTGCGTTGTAAACGAACAATCAGATTTGTAGATTTAAAACGCTAGCAAATACGAATTTCGCTGATTGAATTTTGACGCGACGATAGCGCATCTGTTTTAATTATTATGCGACGATTGGCTCTTGCGCGACAAGGGCACGTTATTGGCAGAATCATAAAAAACAAAACAAATAAATTAATACTTGTTGATAATACGATCAAGGGTTAAAAAACCCAAACAATAAGGCCTATCAGACTAAATGTTATTACGTTTAAAACTGTGAAATTTTCACAATTATTTAGCATTAATTGTGATAATTATCCTACTTACCGCTAAATTTTAATTACCCTTAGCAAACTTGATGTGTAAGACTGTTAGCTTCGTTCAAAATAGAAAGTGCAATGTGACCTCCCAATGATACCCTTGCTTCAAGCAGATAAAACTTCTGGGCCACGATTGCCGGTTTATGCCCGAAATTCCGCCCAAATACGTCTATGCGGATGTCCTGTGGCCAATTGAGGCCAAAAACGGGACCAAAAATTTTTGGCCCGAAATAGACTTTTTTCCTGATACATCATGCGTTTTTTCGAGCGGAAAAACTTTTTCTCTGGAACCGTTTCCATTTGTGCCTCAGTCCCTTCGTATGGTCCAGACGAACCAGGAAATGTGCCACAACGGTACCTGAGGCACTTCCGGGGCCAGTGGGCCCATTTACAGGCCGGTACATAGACCCATCTAGGGTTAGGCGCGTTATGCGTAAAATATCGTTTTTGGCCACGATTGCCGGTTTATGCCCGAAATTCCGCCCAAATACGTCTATGCGGATGTCCTGTGGCCAACTAAGGCCAAAAACGGGACCAAAAATATTTGGCCCGAAATCGTGTTTTTCCCTGATGTATATCATTTGTTTTTTCGAGCGGAAAAACTTTTTCTCTGAAACCGGTTCCATTTGTGCCTCAGTCCTTTCGTACGGTCCAGACGAACCAGGAAATGTGCCACAACCGGTACCTGAGGCACTTCCGGGGGTCAGCGGACCCGTTTCCAGGCCTGTACATAGTCCCATTTAGGGGTAGGCGCGTTATGAGTTAATTGCCGTTTTTGACCACGATTGCCGGTTTATGCCCGAAATTCCGCCCAAATACGCCTATGCGGATGTCCTGTGGCCAATTGAGGCCAAAAACGGGACGAAATTTTTTTTGGCCGAGATCGACTTTTACCCTGATGTTTATACATCATGCCTTTTTTTCGAGCGGAAAAACTTTTTCTCTGGAACCGGTTTAATTTGTGCCTCAGTCCCTTCGTATGGTCCAGACGATTCAGGAAATGTGCCACAACCAGTATCTGAGGCACTTCCTGGGGCCAGCGGGCCCATCTCCAGGTTGGTAACTAGTCCCTATCTAGGGGTAGGCTTGTTATGCGTAAATTTCCGTTTTTGGCTACGATTGCCGGTTTTTGCCTGATATGATCACCTTGATATTATGTATTCAAAAACAGCTGGTATATCATCGGTATAGGCACTAAATTTCATATGAATTGTGTAAATATGTTGTAAATGCGTTTTTAATAAATATAATTCATCAAAAATGTGATTTGATGTAAGTAACAGCTGTAAAAGTATGCATGAATGTTATGGTTAAAACGCTTACCTCGCCAGTTTTAAGAAATGCATTTTGAATTCCTCAGACAAAACTACATTAGAATTACTCATCAAACCTTTTGGGCGCGATACCGCAATTAAGACCCTGCGAGCTCTCGGACTAATGGGCGTTTTGCATGGACCTGGCCACTAATGCATCCACGTGCTGAAACGCTTTACTTCACTGCTCGTGTCCGATAAAGGCTAACGCGTCCCGTGTGAGCAGTAAAACACCATCGTACCTGTAACACAAAGAAACAATATTAAAAAAACCAATAAAAATCGATTTAAACTTAAATATTACTTTTTTATCATATGGAACGTTTATTACCTAAATGTTGTTTTGTCGAACGTAGTCTTTAACTTGACCCCATATCAATTCAATTGCGTTGAATTATGGGTAATTTGGAGGCAAACGCAAGACTTCGTGCCCATTACTCCTGATGACTTCGTCTATGGCGTAGACTGGCGTTGGTCGATTCTGCCTGGCCAACTCGAGCAGTTGGGGCTCGAAGAAGAGTCGGCTCGTGACTTGTCCGTTTTTTTTCAACTGTCAAAACATGAATAATTTCACGGTGAATGCGTTTGTTAAAATTATCGTTGTGATACAATTATGAGTTTCCGAAAGTGTGTGTTATGATCGAGTGAAGCTGCTTATGTCGTTTTATATGTTTTAGTCAAGATATATTTATTAACAATTAGGTTGCCAGTATAAAAACAATGCATTCAGTCACCGTGAAATTTTTCAAGATTTGACAGTTGAGCAAAACGAACAATACACATTAGAACAACGCAACAAAATAAGTGGACACAAGACAACCAGTGCACAACAGTAATGGACTGCCATACAATTGATAATAAGGTTCGGAAGCTTAATTTTAAATTTGTCAATATACCCTATACTAACTGATAGGTTTAGCTATACACATATTTTCCTAAGTCCCAAGGGAACAATACAGAAAACTTGAATAACACTGATATTCTTGTGGGTACCGTTGGGTATTCTTTATTCTCGTACCCAGGGTTTAGGCCTATCAAGTTTTTTTGGTCAAAACTTGATCAATGAATGATTTACACGTATATCAAAATTTTAAAATAAAACACAATTTCTTAAACAAAATACAAATAGTACAGTGGTAAAACGTATGGTTGCCATGCTTAACTGCAGTTCAGAATTGACGGTTCGGTTCACAGGTCAGATTTGGCAATGACGGTTCGAATTGTTGTCATGATCAAAAATATATTACATTAACCAGTATTAATACAAACGATCAGTATGTATCGACTGTAAAGACGTCAGATGGCTCAGTTTATTTTGTTGAAAGGCGGTGAAATGATTAGATATTAATTTTAGTGACTGGCGATGTGGCCATGCTCTCAGAATCATATACCTTGATTTGATTACAGGGATTCTAAGCGATTCGAGTTGAATTCCAAGGTGGTAGAACTGTGCAAGTCCTAGCACAAACATCAAGCGACATCATGAACCACTTTGTCAATTTTGGTGTTTCGTGGATAATATGATAATTTCTATTGTTTAATAAAATAACTGACTTCACAACTAAATCTAACCTATCTAGATCCAGTATATTATGACAATGCTGTGAATAATGCCAGACATTTTCTATCATTGTTTAGATAATAAATTACTCATGATTGATTCACAACAGCATCACAGCTTCATAAGAACAAGTATGTTACTCATCTCGTACTCAATGACATTACGATATATTGTATTAAAATTACTTGTGTGTAGGAAACAAAAACCCTTCGTGCAATAATACAATAGTAAATATGTATCTCAGCTGTTTCAAGGTATAAAACAATTTGTTCGACTGTAGTAATATGAGTCTTATAGCCAAAGGTAGGTACTAATGTTTTAACTTTCTTACGATAATAAAAGGTTTTGTGAGAGACGTCAACAGTCATTTAGTACCATAAATAAGAAAATCATCATTAAAAAGATAGGCACCATGTGTTTCCTTATAGATCTGTAAGAATACCTAACTTTATTAAGACAAAACCTTCACCAATCTCCATAGAAATAACAAAAAATCATTAAAATTGTTTTTTTTAGTAAAAAGGATTATGGTTTAAAACACATTCCTGATGTATTCTTTTTTAATGTTTTGGTTGGGTGTAACGCCGCAACAACAGAGTATATGTTTTATAACGGCGGTTACTCAAACTACTTACCATTGTTGAAAAGGCTCAATCTTTGAAATAAGCTGTTTACCAATTACTAGGCGCATACTTTTGTCAATGATTGACAATTACCTAAAAATAATTTAGAATTAGTGGTAGGAGGGTGCATGGTCGTAGAAATTATTTAATGACAAGTATTCTTGCCAGTTGTTGGTTCGCTTCTTAAAATGGGTATTCATAATTTAACTTGACCTACTTAAATCTAGTCTCTGTAGCAAGTCTTAATAATGCAAGAACTATATCATTATTTTTAAAATGAATTCAGATGCCGAGAAAACCCCCATACTATATTCTAATAAATTACCCATGATTAATTTACAACTACAACACAGCTTTAAGAGAACGAACATGTTACTCAACTCGTTCTCAATGACATTACGATATATTGTATTAAAGGTATTTGTGTACGAAGCAAAGACACTTCGTGCAATAATACAATAGTAAATATGTATCTCAGCTGTTTCAAGGTATAAAGCAATTTGTTCGACTGTAGTAATATGAGTCTTATAGCCAAAGGTAGGTACTAATGTTTTAACTTTCTTACGATAATAAAAGGTTTTGTGAGAGACGTCAACAGTCATTTAGTACCATAAATAAGAAAATTATCTTTGAAAAGATAGGCACCATGTGTTTCCTTATAGATCTGTAAGAATAACTAACTTTATTAAGACAAAACCTTCATCAATCTCCATGGATAAAACAAAATAAATCATATTAATTTTATTGTTTTATAGTATAAATGATTATAATACCATAAAAGGCAAACATTGCATGACCAGAAAAAAACATCTCTCATACATTATGATGAGTTTAAAACATGTTCCTGTTGTAATTTTTAAAATGTTTTTGGTTGGGTGTAACGCCACAGCAACAGAATATTGTTTTATAACGGCGGTTAGTCAACCTACTCATACCGAACTTTCTTGATCATCTATCACTTAAACCGTAGTACTGGCGCCATTATTGGAATGGCTAAATCTCTGAATTACGCTGTTAACTAAAATCTAGGCGCATAATTTCGTCAATGACTGACAATTACCTTACATAATTTAGCATGAGTGGTGGGTTGACTGATGGCCATAGAATAATTTCATGAGAGTATTCTAACCCGAATCGTAAGCTCAGTTGGTAGCATGTCAGGCTACAAGTCCAATAGTTGATGGTTCGATTTCTGATTTGTGCCTGCATACCTTTGTAGAGTTTCATCCGGTTAGCTCTGTTTCAAGCATGGTTTATAGCTATTCGGTGAAATAATGTTCTAATTACTAGAATAAAGTTAAAAAGCTTGGGTTTAGATAATTAGACCTTTCCTTGGTGGCCGCGATATGATTGGATGTTTAAACAAACGCTGCAACGTACAGATCACATGACATTAGGGTATTTAACACACAGTATCTCTATTTATTTATTACAATAATTTGTATTGACTATACCAAATGATATATTCTTTGTAATATAGATATATTGTTACTTAGATCATAGTCCTATATGTCTTTGCAATTCTTGAATATCAAGTCTATGAAATGCATTTTATCATTCGTAAAGAAAACATTTAAATTTACAGAAAACATTAAGTATTAAACTGGTTGAAGTTTCATTGAATAAAATATACACACATTAATAAGATATATATCTCCTATTTACAATCAAAGACATCTGGCACGGCACATTTCCACTAATGACTAATACAGAACATGAATTTAAATAATTTTATATTGAATATAATTATATTGTCATCGGAAACTTTATGTCTTCAGCAAACCCGTGTCTATACTGTTATATTCTAATGAAAGGGTTCGATGCCGCATAAGGCGATAAACAAAATATTAAAAAAGCGGCCTATAAAATGTTGGAAGCCAAAACTATGTCTACGGTGGATCGGGTCACCCGTGATTACATATTATATGCCATTAAATAAGTGATTTAATGAAGGCCCTGCTATTTTCCAAGGGCAGTCGTATTGGCCCGAGGACGAAAGGCCAAAGGCTTATAAGACTGCCGAGAAAAAACATATTGAAAGATATTTTGATATTGACCCTGTACTATTAACCAATCAGAGTGCAGAAATTAAATTTGTTATTGGACCAGGGCCAATAAGTGTTATTAGTTCTGTAACAGATTTCGACCCTGTTTTTAGTTTTATTCAACAAGTTTTGCATTATTGTGCGGTTAATTTAACACCATACAGGATAAATAACACATAGTAATTAAAAAACTTCATAATAATAGTGTACTATAGTGTTCACTGTTGTTGTCAATGTTATTTTAAAACTGTTATTTCTATCATGGAAGTGCAGTCATCCTTTGTTTAATGGAGATTTAATTTATAAATCAGTTAAGTGTTTACTATGATCAAAGGAACGCACTAGAATTTATTTCTACATTTGTTACAGTATGCACACATGGTGTTTATCGCCATTATAATAGTGGGTCGTCTGTAATACAACTGGCGGTAAATTTCGAAAGACCGGTAGGGCCATTTCAACATCACGAATTCCCGATTTAATCTTCATGTATTCACATTTTCAACATACGGAATTCACGAAATCACGATTTCAACTTCACGAAGTCAACTTCAGGAATTCAACTTTATGAATTCACGATTTCAGCTTCAGGAATTCACGATTTCAACTTCATATTAAGCCATACCAAATTGGAATTCTGTTAAGCGTCAACTAAAGTTTGACAAACCTAGGTACCTATTCACAAAAACACACAAACCGAAAACAAAACACAAATATTTTACATATTTACATATTAGATATTTCAATCACTTTCGATTCTCAAAGAGCGTTCATGACTTTGGGCGTTCCAAAACACCACACCAATCCTTTTTCATACAGAGAAGGGAAATAATGTCTGGTTACAAGAGCTGTTTATGTTGTGCTGGGCGTTGGGATTACGCTGTTGTTTTCGTTTGTCTTTGTGAGAAGACGAACAATCTGCACGAGTCGTACATAAGATCGCACGATCATGGCGCATGGTCCTGTTTACCCTCTTATAGTAGAAAATAGTAAAAAACATTTAGTAAATTTAACACCACTTTTTAAATTTACTTTGGCTCTATATCAAAAATTCTCACTCAGAGTCATTTTGGTTTAAAAGTAACTATATCTACAAACGTTTTAGTCATAATTATTGCATATCTTATACATGTAAGTTTCCTAAAAGGTTTGTAGATAAAATTACTTTTCAACCAAAATGATTCTTTGAGTGAAACAAGACAAAATGAATATTTGATATAAAGCCAAAGTTAATTTAAACATGATGTTGCCTAAAATCAAGTTGCCTATAGTGGTGTCTAATTTTACTAAATGTTTATACTTAGATATATAGAGGGGAACAGTGTAGCGCGACATGATCGTGCGACCTTATGCACGACTCATGCAGATTGTTCGTCTTCTCACGAAGACAAACGAATAACAACAGCGTAAGCACAACCCTCAGTAAAACATCGACAGCTCTGGTAACCATGCCTTATTTCCCTTCTCTATATGAGAAAGGATTGACGTGGTGTTTTGGAACGACCTGAGCCATAATATGCTTCACCAAAAGATGGTAAACGCTTGGTAGTGTGTATGACTGAACGTCAAAAGTACAATCCTTTATTGCGTAGTGTCATCTTTTGTATTACAGGTAAAAAACTATTCAACGGTTTACGAACTTTTTAGATAACCATGTCTACTAAATTCAATTTGACTTTAGTACAAGTAATTTTAAGATGGTATGTTCAGTGTTAATAATTTAACAAGTCACACAATTTTTATGTCAATTAAGGACCTAAATTACCCATTAGATCAATATTTCAAAATTAATATACACTTCAAAATTATTTCCATTTTCCCTCTAATATTTTATGCAGTATATTTAAACGATATTATATTTATGCCCTTAGGGCATTCAATTGAAATATATACAAAAGAGTATCTACTCGTATAAATATATATGCAAGGGAGACAATCTAGTCTAGGATACAAAACACAACGGTTGCACCCCGTGGCATTTTAATTGAGGTTACCATGTAATATAATAAGGCCATGCCAAATTGGAATTTTGTCAAGGGTCAACTGAAGTTTGACAAACCTAGGTTTTTCCTAAAAGAAATCAGTTATCGAATCCCGCAACAACATAATTATTTTAAAAAAATCGACAACAATTTTGTGGGTTTTTTTAGATAGAGGACTCTAAATCCTACGCGCACGCGGACGCTTAACAAAATTCCGAAATGGTATGGCCTTATACAAACAACGTGACGTCAACATTATCTGTATCAGTTAGAAAGAATACGATACCAAAAAAGGGCTATATATTTACGTAGAGCTGTTTCAAAAACAATTTATATCATTATTCAATTGACATGGCAGTAATGGGCTGATTGCATCTCAATTGCGCACCAAAACGAAAGTTGCCGATTGCAGAGGACCTCAGTGCAAATAGTGTAAATAAAACTTGTAAATGGATTACTGCAACATTCAATAATGACGTGACAGAAATGCAATTATTATAAGAGATTTTCTGTCTTCATCAAATCAATCCTATATTGTAGTAATTTCAAACTCAATCTCCTGTCTCATAATGATGCTCAGATAATTTCAGAAAATCATGGAACAATTACAATTACAATTTTGTAATACATATAGTCTCAAGACAAATCAACTAAATTGAAGACATTGAAAATAAATTGTGCCAATAAATTAAAAAATCTTTGCTCCACCACCCAGGTACCGCAATATCCTGTACAATGCTCTCAGACCAACAAATTAAAACAAATTTTACTCCACCACCCAGGTACCGCAATATCCTATACAATGCGTTCAGACCAATAAACTAAAACAAATTTTACTTACTCACTCCTTTTAATTTGTTTTTAAGATTTCAAGATATTTGAACTATTGTGGTGGGGCTACTAACCCCAATTACATAAAAAAGTTCTTTGACAGAGAAAAGTGAAGTGCAGCTTCTTTGGACCAGCACCTACTGGGACAGTCTAAAGTGTGTTGTTGTACAGAAGTTGTTGTTCTGCCGAGGTTAAATTCAATAAAATTGCACCTATGAGAAATATAAAATATAACAGGCATTGTCAAAAACATCGTAGGCCCTTTTTACTCCAACAAGTAATCATTGCAGTTGTCACGGGTTGAGTTGTCTACGGGTTGAGTTGTCCCGTCTCCATTGCAAAATTTATATGTCCTGAGAGTAACCTCATTTTTCCTGAAGAGTTTCAAGAACGACAACACAAGCCAGCGTTGTATTACATTCAAATGAGATGTTAATGAGTTTCACGCTTGAACTACGCCTCTTTGTCTATGTTGAAAATTGTTGAAGCGTGAAAAGAGTTATCTTATACTTTCTTGTTACCATTGGAACGATGCTAATTAGCATCGTTCCATAGTCGGTTTAATATGTAATCAAGGGAGTGGATAGATGTGAATTGCATTGTGTTACATAATACTGGTCGTTCTTTTATGTAGGAACAAGTAGACCTTTGAATCAACCCCTATCAATATTTGTTTCACCTGCTTAAAACCATCAAGACGATTGTCCTGAACAAAAAAATGGTAGAAAATCTCAATTACATTGTTAAATACATTATGTTTTATAAACATTTGTGCATGATGACGCCTAAACATTTGTTTTGTTGAAAGTATGAACTATCCAATATACAACTGATCGAAAAGCTTTTCGTCTTAAATACAGATCTTGGTTTTCTTTAAAATAACATAACATGCTGTATTAACTTGATCGGATGAATTCAATAAAATCATTCGTTTGCAGTAGTTTTAGACTAAAATGCGCTTCCTTGTCTCCCAGTAATAAGCAATAAGGACAGTTAATATCTCAAAACTTTGGCTAGCTTTCAAATAGATTTGTCCGGTTCCCAGTCGTACTTTGACAGGTAAAAGAACGTCAGGCAAAGCATGAAAATGACCGCGTCCTATTAATGAATTAGGTATTGGATTATAAGGGTTTCATATGAACATTTCTCACTACATGGGCTTTAATCTAAAGATCATTGTACACTAATTACAGTGGATACCTTTTTAGTACATTTGTGTAGTTCGGTTAAATTTATGATAAATAAAGTTTCCGAAATTCTAACGAGACTATTTCCCGTCTGAATTGTGTTCACTTTGAGACATGGTTCTTGTTTAATTGTCGCTAAGTATACGAGCAATCAGTAAATCGACTCTGAATTTCTTATATAGTACCGAATTCCTACTAAAGTTACTATTGTCAGCAAATGATCATGCAGATAAAGAAAACGTATACGATAATTTTGTTATCTGAATAAAAACTGGGAGTACAGCCATGATCGTGCTTTTCCTGACCTGATACCGATAGTAACTTATCTTTGGGCAACACTGTGGCGTAGTCGAGTGGTTAAAAGTTTGCCACGTGGTAAAGTGGTTAAATACAGTTGGTGTGATAATCTGGCTCAAGCTTGCCAGTGTTAGATTTGAGCCAACGCCGTGTGTACATTTATTTACGAAGGGTTTACCATTGTGTTGAAGTACAAAATAAAAAATAACATAAAATTGCAAATAAATCGAGCGTATTTCACGAACTTTATAATTTCATAAAGGCATCCCAGTCGTACCGTACGGCTGATGTATTGAAGTTGGTATCAAATAATTCAGCTTTCAAATGACCAGTTATCTCTATTGGCCTGAATCAAAGGAACTTAACAAGAATTACAATGGGTTCCTTATTTTAGTCGTTCGGTTACTGTAATCCTAAATAAAGATTCCGAAATCCTAACGAAAAATAGTCAACGTCCGAATCGTGTCTACTTTAAAGACATGGTTTTGACTTAAGCGTTCGCTAAATACAAGTACACATAAAAAAGTTGGATTGGATTGACTAAAATAGTGCGGAACTCCTACCAAATTCAAAATCGTCGTCAAATTTCACGCCAAATAAAGAGAAAAAAAATGTAACCTTAAGATGTACTCGTGGGCGTCCACATTAATGCACTTTGCCTAACCCAATTCTGATCAGGGGCAAGTAATCCAGACTAGTCATCATGTAGACGTTCACCACTCTAGCACCAATGCTTATAGAGCGTACAAAATAACAAAATGTGTTTGTGTAAACATTAAACAATCTATTTCAGAGGTAGGCAGTATCATTCAGATTCATCAGAATAAGTGTGGCGGATAAACAACAACTCCTTGGTCAATCATGCTTGTAATGGTAGAACGCTTTACCGCTTCATCATTACACCAACAAGACACTCATAAAACATATTAAAATATATTATATTGTAATCAAGAGCATTCCCTGTCGTGGATTAGTTCATTGTATTGTTTATACAAACATGCAGGATTTTGTTTTTTTGTACGAACTATAATTCACACAGTCCCATTACTTTTCGGATTGAACTCCGGGGCAAACCAGTAGCGTTCAATTACACAAAACGTGACAGAACGTTACATAACGATACATTCGGAACTCCTCGGCCATTAATTCGCTGTGAATAATCTAATCTAATAAACAAATATACGATCGTTCAGGCAATGAGTGATGTTTCAAAATTTACGGACTAAAAACGAAACATCACTAATTGTCTAAACGATCATAATTATATTTGTTTACTTTAACACGGGTAGTTTCAAAATAGCGTCTTCAGAAATATGCCCGAGATTAATCGCAGTGAATGGCCAAGGAGTTCCGAATGTATCTTTACGGAACGTTCTGTAACGTTTTATGTAATTGAACAGGCTACAGTAGCGCTCAATTACACAAAACGTTACAGAACGTTACATAACGATACATTCGGAACTCCTCGGCCATCAATTCGCTGTGAATAATCTAATCTAATAAACAAATATACGATCGTTAAGGTAATGAGTGATGTTTCAAAATCTATGGACTAAAAACGAAAAATTACTCATTGCCTTAAACGATCGTATATTTGTTTACTTCAACATAGGTAGTTTTAAAATAGCGACTAAATATGTCCGAGGTTATTCGCAGCAAATGGTCGAAGAGTTCCGAATGTATCTTCACGGAACGTTCTGCAACGTTCGCTGTAACTGAACTCCCTACAGAACTAGAACGTCTACGTGAAGAACTGCATTTGGTAGGGTAAACGGTGTTGAATTGGCGGTCATCGGAAAGTGGCCACGATATTGTTTTAAATTTAATAAGCTACTAACTCGATTCAGCGAGAAATAAAACCAAAAACCGGCACGATCCGTCTCTCCACCTTTAGACCACTGGGTAAAACCGTAATAAACCATTAGCGTGTTCAATCACACAAAACGTTACAGAACGTTACATAACGATACATTCGGAACTCCTCGGTCATTCGATGCGAAAAAACTAATCTAATACGCAAATATGAGATCGTTAAGGCAATGAGTGATGTTTCAAAATTTACGGACTAAAAACGAAACATCACTTAATGCCTAAACGATCATATATTTGATTACTTTAACACCGGTAGTTTCAAAATAGCGTCTAAATATGTCCCGAGATTATTCGCAGCGAATGGCCGAGGAGTTCCGAATGTATCGTTACGGAACGTTTTGTAACGTTCGCGGTAACTGAACGCAGGGCTGATATGGTTCCCAGTCGTATTGTCCGTTTTTTCTTAACTGCCAAAGCCTGAATAATTACACGTTTACCGAATGCATTGCTTTTGTACTGGTGGCCTAATTGTTATTAAAAATATCTTGACTAAAATATATCATACGGCATAAACAGCTTTACTAGATCATAATACACATTTTTGGAAACTCATTGATGATTTACAGCAATGATTTTAATAAACGCATTCATCGTGAAATTATTTATGTTTTGACAGTTAAGAAAAAACGAACAATACTTTGACGGGTAAAAGTACGTGTCTGGCAAAGCAAATAATGGCTGCGCCCAATGTATTGTACCAGATATCGGATAATCATGCCTATGAAGGTTTAATTCAAATGATTTAAGTACAAGAACTAAAATGGATGCCTTAAATCATTCTTTCAGTTCTTATCATGCTTAATAAATTCTAACGAGATTATGGTTAATCGTTAGCTATATTTATGTTAAAAATGAGCAGTCGACTTCGATGACATAATTAAGTACATGTAGTTCTAAACTTCTATCTTACTTACTGTCGTCAGAAAATGATCATGCAAATTAAAGAAAAAGTAAAAGGTAAGTTTGTAACGTGATGAATTGAGAGCGCAGTCACTATTGTGCTTTGACTGACCCGATAACAATAGTGGTAAGGGGTGGGTAATCCGGTATAATCTTCATAAGCCACGTCAATAATTACCCATAATGACTTCATCCTCGCCTAAGGCAAGTTTTTTGCTGACCCGATCACGATAATGGTAAGGGGCATGTAATCCTGCCCCGTGTTCAGTTACCGCGAACGTTACATAACGATACACTCGGAACTCCTCGGCCATATATTTGTTTACTTCAACACCGGTAGTTTCAAAATAGCGTCTAAATATGTCCGAGATTATTCGCAGCAAATGACCGGAGTTCCGAATGTATCGTTACGGAACGTTCTGTAACGTTCGCGGTAACTGAACTCAGCCCTGCATAACATGAGTCCAAGGTGGAGATCTACTCCGAGGTGGAGATACGGTGACTTCCGGTTTGGCAACTCGACTCTCAGGGCTGAGTTCAGTTACCGCGAACGTTACAGAACGTTACATAACGATACATTCGGAACTCCTCGATCATAAAATTGTTTACTTTAACACCGGTAGTTTCAAAATAGCGTCTAAATATGTCCGAGATTATTCGCAGCAAATGATCGAGGAGTTCCAAATGTATCGTTACGAAACGTTCTGTAACGTTCGCAGTAACTGAACTCAGCCCCGGTTCCTCCCGATCTACCGGCTAAAATAACCGAGATGCACAGGGAGAGTGTGAACTAGGCATTATAGGCGTGTTGTTCAATTATAAATAATATTTTATTTACATGTGTAAATACATGTATATATGAATCCTTCGAATCTGTCTTTGGAAATTATTAGTCGATTACTTTAGTACTTCAACAACAGGTTGAGCTAAAATTCCAGAGTTTGAATCACAGTTTTAAGTACCCCGATTAAGTTCCTAATGTAGGATTTTCTTAACTTTTCAATATAAATGTCCGATTGATAATGAAATTGTGTATAGGACCATACTGTCATCTGGCATTTTATGGCTTTTATACCTCTATCTGTGCAAACCCTGTTTGTCGTACATGTGTTGAAAAGCAGAAATTCTAATATTTCTTTTAGCTACGATTTAACAGAAAAATAGCAATTAGCTTATAAATCGTATCTTTGCAGGTGACACACCGCATTACAATAGACCTACGACAATTCCTCATGTTTGAAGCGACATTCGAGTGATTTCTAAATTTTTCGTTGTGCATATCAACACACTTATGACTTATGACTTTTACCAAAACTGACCACGTGAGATTTTTGCACTAGAAGCACGTGCACAATTTCGATTGCATGACAAACCAGCTTTGCATCGATAAAAAAAGCAAGTAAGCAGACAACTGTATGGTCCTATGCACATGTCCATTATGGACCGGACATCATGTTGGAAAATAAAAATTTCCTACAATATGGAAATCGGGGTTATACACTACAGTCCAAAGAGCACCGTCACAGGCATTTAACTATTAAATGGACAACGTTCAAAGAGTGTGACCATTTCATATTGCATTACAATCTCTCATACAGAGTTGTCGATCCTTACAGTGAAGATCACTGTAAGGATCGACAACTCTGTATGAGAGATTGATTGCATTATGTTATGCAAACAAAACCATTTAGCGAAATGGTATTTCATCGAAACGGTCAGTCGATAGACAACTCTATAAACTCTTGGAAAACTGTGGGAAAGCTCTTGGAATGTTTGCGTCAAAGAACCAACGGTGGCAAAACCGCGGGACTACGACATTAATATGCTACGGTTTCAAGATGAAAAATCAACCATGACTCAGTTTTAAAAAGCAGCAATTCTTATAATTTCTGTCAGATTTACACGAATCATACGCGAGGCTAAGCAGAAAAGTGGTATACACATCTTCACGCCAATTCTACACTTTTTGCTAACAGGCTGAATTTTTACTGTTTACTTCTTGAAATCGTAACATTTGTGATGAAATAGTCACGTGGTATTGCCACCGTAAGTAGTAATGGGAAGTTTGTACCAGCATTCGGAACTACTTGGGAGATCTTCTTCGCAGATAAACCTCGGGCATTCGGAACATCCTCGGCCATTCGCTACGAATAACCTCGGACATATTAGGGCGTCATTTTGAAACTATGTAAACAAATACACGATCGTTTGTGCGATGATTTAAGTGCCGTTTTTAATCCGTTAATTTTAAATGACACAGTTCAATGATACCGATGAACAATATTTGGTTCAATTTAAAAGAAAAAAATTTGTTAAGATCTATGTGTAAACTGCAAGAAATATTTTGCGTAACCGTTAGGTGTTTCGCCTCGCGTAGGTAGTAAAATCACCAAAATCCAGTGAAGACCCCCCACGAATCCTTCCGAGATTATTCATTCATGAAAGGTCGAGGATGTTCCGAATGACGACAGACAACTCTTCAAACTCTTGGAAAACTGTGGGAAAGCTCTTGGAATGTTTGCGTCAAAGAACCAACGGTGGCAAAACCGCGTGACTACGACATCAATATGCTACGGTTTCAAGATGAAAGGTGAAAAATCAACCATGACTCAGTTTTAAAAAGCAGCAATTCTTATAATTCTTGCCAGATTTACACGAATCATACGCGAGGCTAAGCAGAAAAGTGGTATACACATCTTCACGCCAATTCTATACTTTTTGCTAACAGGCTGAATTTTCACTGTTTACTTCTTGAAATCGTAACATTTGTGATGAAATGGCCACGTGGTATTGCCACCGTAAGTTGTAATGGGAAGTTTGTACCAGCATTCGGAACTACTTGGGCGATCTCCTTCGCAGATAAACCTCGGGATGTCATATGGTAAGAAAGTAGATCTAACATGGATTCCGTAGAAATGTAGAATTAAATGGAATTTGGTTTCTGTGGTAATATAGTCTGAAAGAAGGTTCTACCCAGAAAAACAATCTATGGTCATTTGCTACGATAAAGACTTCCGACTGTTGTTTTGTAGCTAATTAGAAGAGCAGGCAAATTGTTAGGTACACGGCCAAGTATTAACAACAATAGAACTATTTGCCAGCTAGTTAATCGCCGAAACTAATAGCCTGGTTGTATTCCTACTACGTCAGACGTCCGAAGAATACCTTCGTAGATGATCGTCAAGGTTGTCCCGTATGTTTGTACCAGTGGTGCTTTTCACAAAAGTTCTTACGATAAAAATCTTTGTAAGTCAATTTCATATAATTAGCAGTTCAATGTCTGATGGATGCTACGCATAACTATGATATGATATTCAAAAGGTAAACACTATTCTACACAATTCTAAAATATTTAGAATTGATAAGCCAAACAATTAGCGTAATATTAAGGTTTCTTGCTTTTGATTTACGAAGATTTTTTTCGTAAGCATTTTTGAGAAAAACACCACAGGTCAATATCAACATTGTTATACCAGCCGCAGGGAGACATTTAACTGTTACATCTTCAAGTTCATAGAAACAAAATGTGACCAGGATGAGAGTATGAACTCGTTTTTATGCGGACTAAATAGCATTTTCATGGACCATGATACTTACGTACTACGTGTTAGAAAAATCATGGCTTACAAATGAACGGAAAAGTTATGAAAGGGGCACACGCAATTTTCTTAACAGCACGTATTCAAGCATACATGGGTACACTTTACTATCCCAGTATTACATATACCAAACATAGGTATGCACCTCTAAAATTTATATCATTTTCAGGGTGCATACCCTAGCTTGGTCGTAATTGTAAGGCTAGTTCGTGGAGACATTTTCTAACTTGAAGAAGTAACAGTTAATTGCGTCCGAAATAAGAAAAAAAGACCAACACTCAGAAAGCACACCTTGTCGTAGAGCAATTTATGCTCAGGTATGCTTAAAGACCATGTAGTTATAGTTTAATATGTATACAATACATGGAATAACACTCTGATCTTGAAGTTTCATATACAAGTACATAAATAATGTTTATAAATGTTGCTTTGTTTCTTGACTTCTTGCGGATTCATACGACATTTTCACCACACTTGGTCACGATGCTCAAAATTCATATAACCCTGCAAAAATAATAGAAATAAACTTTTATTACCATTTACTATGTACCGCAGTACAACGCTAGTTACCTAACTTGTCACCGTTACTAGTTAAACTAACTTACAGTGTTATATATTTTGGGGTATATTGAGTTGTTTTTATAAATGCCTTGGGGGATTTTTGCAAAACTAGTTGACCCTCTGAGTTTTATTATTATAAGTGGTTAACTAGTTACTGTAGCTTATTAACCTCTTTAGCTAATTAAGTGATTAACTAGTAAACGTAACTAGTTAACCACTTAAAAGCGTGTTTGCTATGTGGCTGTCTATTGGCAGAAGGATCGTAATTCACTCTTTTTTCACTCAACAAGGGACTTTAGTCAATTATTTCCCCTTGTATACTCTTCAATTAGGTAGGTCTTATTAGTTGGATTACTCGGATTTTACCCTTACTTTTCAATGTCAATTTGCCAACATTTATCTTAAATAACTTTTTTTTGTAAATCATTTTATTTGTTTGAGATTCAAGTTAAGTATTTTAAGGGTAAAGATTTGTGTAAATTTCATCACAACTGTTAATATCTTCATTAACAAGCAAGATATTAAATGAAATATTTTGTTATCCTTACATAGGAATTCATGATAAAATCCGAGGATTCCAACTGTAAGGACCTACTTACCAATTGGATTGCTTCAGATTTTATCACGGAAAGATAACTGACTAAAGTCCCTAATCGATTTACGACCGTTTTGCGCTAAGACCGCGATATTCGACCATATTTATCCTTGTACGTTGGAGAACTAAGATCACGGTCGAATTTTCACGGAAAGGTAACACCTGCCGTAGTTGGCTTTAAATGTTAATTCCGAACTTTATAAGTCTCACAAGCCAATTTTAAACTTACAAAGCAGAATGGTTTGACTATTTTATTGTGTCTAGGATCTGGTATGTTAAAATTTAACGACTTCACGGTTTTTTAACAGTGAACTATATTCTTTTAAATGATCCTAAATCAAATGGCCATTACGAACACTGATGGCTCTTAATGCACAATTCCCATATTTAAAAAAAAAATTATATGTTTTTTTTTAAAAAATGGAAAGACCTCATGTTAGGGAAAACAAGCCATTTTTTTAAATTATTGAAATATGTCATACATGTATTATACATCATTTAAAGGGTTATTCTTTGTAGAAAACAAAAATGCAAACCATTTTCTTCTATCATGTTCCCGAGATGAAATATACCCATTGAAGTTGACCACCGTCCATTTTTTTAGCCAAAATTCAACAAAGATATTTCTCATTAATCAATTAGGCAACAATATACATTTGAAAAGTACTCATGCTCTTTTGAGTCAACATTTGATTAAATCTGTATTCAATATGTTATTTCTAAAGAAATAACTAAGCAAATCACTCAAAATAGAAATCTTACTCTCTGATATATAGCTTAAAGTTATTGGGATAAGTATATGTAACTCACTGTTAAGCGTCAGGTATAATTTCCGAATCTCCCTCCTTATTATCCTCTATTAACTTATAAGTGTAAACAGATTGTTCCTCTTCTCCTACATAGACAATGTTAAAGAACTTTGGAAACCCTGGGACCTGAAAATAGCATGAAAATAATGTTAGAAAACTACTGAAAAAAGTAGGTAATTGCAAAAACATATATTGAACTATTTTAGAAATGCAACACCAGGTCAAAATTTTAAGAAATATTTAGATATGTTCAGTTTTGAATACCACATGGTTTCATCAAATATAACTCAATGAAGAAAGCATTCTAGATAAGAATTATTTATGTTATAATAGGATCACCTGTAATGGTAACATAGCAATTTTAATATTAAGAGAAAGAGTAGTCCCAAATTGTGCTATCTAAATTATCAATTTATGGTGCTTTCTCAAATAGAAATTGCTTCTAAGAAATTTAAACCCAAATGTTTGGTGATCAAATACTGTTATGAGCAAAAGTTTAAATCAAGAAAGTATAAAAAACCCTGGGTCTATACCGCTGTTGGTAACGCACCAGGATTTGGACTCCCGTGTCCCCAAAGGATACAAATTCAAATTCCAGTCTGAGAGGTTATACCCTTCCAATGTCAATTTTCTTCCTTTGATAAGATATATGGAGAGGTTTCCAGCCTTGTAGAAGAGTAGGTGAGTACTGGTTACAGACAAAGATACAGGAAAGCTAAGTTAGGTGCCCAGGACGCCGCAAAATGACAAAAATTGTGTTGATCGTGCATTTAACCCAGTAAAATAGATATAAATAGAAAAATATTAAAAAAACTTCCATTCCCTTTTAATAAAGCCAGTTCTAGCAAATGATTAAGTTAAGCTAGGGTGCAAATTAGTCTATTATTCTATATATTGCTAAGAAACATAATAAAGCTACATGCAAATGTATTTCAAAGAGGGACAATAGTCAGTTATCTTTCCCTTAAAAAAACTAAATTATATTTCAATTGATTTTCATTCAAATCATAGGATTAAAAAAGTTGACCTTAAAAATAAGGGTAAAATGCAAATAGTCCAACATATTGGAACTAACTATTTGAAGAGTATGCCATGCAATAGGAAGTAACTGACTTATGTCCCTTATCTCACATGTTACATACTTAAGAGATGATTTTGCCAGTGTACCAAACCTCCTTGCCATCTTCAATAAATTTGTGTTTAACTCTCTTTTGAACAAGGAAAATGAATTTTTCTGCGTTTAAGTGTAACGAATTAGCAGATAAATTATTTCCCTTGTATAGGTAATGATATCCAAAAGGTGTCGCTATAACACACGAGTTTTCGTGTGTGTGTGTAATAGGATTTGATTCATTCAGCTTTGGGCAACCGACAAGTAAAGAACGCTAATTTTTCATACGATTTCCTGGTTCTCTATAGAACGAGTTTCACAGTATTTTGATATGATTCTACATGATTTTATATTGTATTATGATGTATGATTGTAAAAAAATGGGTTGCCCAAGTGCTACATACAATTACAAATAGTAATTTATATTTAGTGTTGTTCTTCATTTTTTGATAAATGAAATGTTGGAGGGAACCTACTTGTTTATCTCTCATTTGATGTTAATCAAGAGTGAAAGCATGACTTAAAAGTTTCTTCACATTTATGGTAAGCTCTTCAATGGTTAATGGAATGCGTTTGTTATTTACTACTTTTGTGAAATTATACACTGAGGGATCTTTAGTTTTTTGGTTTAAAATTTCCTTTCTAAAGCGAAGTTGTGCTTTTAAGGCAGCTATCTTTGAACTTTTAGTTTATATGTCTCTAATGACTTATCAACTGTGTCATGTGTTTGCCAAAGTCCATAGTAAATTATTTCTTGAGTATTAAGTTATTGCTGTTTAAGTTTCCTTGCTTCAGCTGCGTCTTTCTCCTGTCTAAGTTTTTCAATTTCAAACGCCTTTGTTCTCTAATTATATCTTGCCTTTCTTTGAATTTCTTTCTTATTCTTGTAACATCTTTTCTACTTTGTTCCGTAATACGTCTTGTTTCGTTTTGGCTTTTACCATCAAGCCATGTACTGGTTTTGTGCAAAGAAAACATAATGTAAACTTCTGATGCTAGGGTACTATTGTAAGGTTTGAAGCGAATTGGTCATAGTACGCAAAAACTCTCTCACAGTGTTTGTTATGTTTCTCTACACTTTCAGTGTCCTGTATGTCCTCTTCACTGACTTCAGAATATTTTCCTTCAGGAAGGTAATCTTGGAATTTTCTGGATACATATTGACAAATTGATGGCAAAATTACATTCAATATTGTAAGACAATGTGAATCATATTGACTATCAGCTATCAAAGAATTATACACCGCATCATGTTTCACCTCGCCATTGAAAGGTGTAATGTTTCCAATCATGAATTCGCCAAGGTTATCACATGCTTCCCTTAATTTCAGCTGTAAGTTCAAGTAATGTTTGTTCATATCTAAAATGTTACCTCCTTGTTTTCTAACAGATTCCATAGTGGAGTACTAATGAACTTACAGACTAAACCAAGGGCTTTACACCCTGCAATAAACACGGGTTGCTTCAGATCATGAAGAACTGAATTGGTTGGTCTGTTTAATTCATAGTTTTCTAGGAAATTTATCATTTGTTGATGTAAAAGATATACATTGTACCTGTCCAGCATTATGAAATAGGATGTTAAATCGGTTTCCTCTGTATGGAACAAGTTTTAGTGTACTAAAGTTGTTATCTTGTAGAAAATTATGTATGAATGTAGTAAACTGAATATGACAGCCCGATTCCTCATCAGCTCCCCTAGCGAAGGCTTTACAACAGGTTCTCACTAAACGAGTAGTTCCTGACTCAGTATTTTTCTTAAATGTAGGATCATGTATTGGTACAGACGAGTCAATAAAAATGTCTTTTTCCACTTCCAGTAATGACTTGTTACATGTCTCTGCAATGTGGACAATACTGTGAAGGCCACAAAAAAGTTCATAAGTTTACTAACTGATTCTCTTTGGTTATTGTTTAACTGATAAAAATTATTTATTGTATAAGGAAGAATGCTTTTTCTGTAGTCCTCTAAAAGTTCATTAAACTTTATTTCAGTGCTAGAACTGTCGGACATAGCTGATCTTATATTTTTTAAAATTTCATTTGATGATTAAGAAAAAGGTCTTCCTTAGATTTTGATTTCCCTGTATCAGGCAGTGGAATTTAAATAATTTGCTTAAAAAAGCTATGTAGCTGAATTTGTGCTTGTTTTTGATGTACATTTTTCTTTAAATGTTTGTATTTTTTGTTAATTCTATCAACTGCTGCACTATAGGCCCGTTCGCTCGCCAATGGCAACCCTTTATTAATGACCTTTTCAATAAACCACTTTACACATTCCTTTTTGCCATCTTTCAGCTTTTCGATTATTGTTTCATTTAAAACTTCATCCATTTTTCAAAATATCACTTTTAAAAGTCATGAGAAGTAAGTATGTTTTATCAAATTGTCTATCTCTCAGTTACTATCACTTTTCTACATATTAATTTTTCTGACTGTATTATAACTGTTAGTGTAGTAAGATGTATGTGAATCTGTAATTAGCAAACAATAAATCTATCTAAGCACTACATGCAAAGTTAATGAAACTACATAGACTAGGGCTGTCATTGAAGATGATTTTGCATCAATTTGCATCATGAATAAAACCTGAGTTTTGATTGAAAATTAAATTCAATAACCAATACAGTGGAAAGTGTTTAAGTATTATGCATTCTTGTCATAGATGTCACAAAAGCAAAATACTAAAGTAAATATTTTGTTGTAAATAGATCATACTTATAACCTAATGGCAATTTTCAGTGATAAAATAAGTTAAGAAAATTGACAGCAAAGTGATATTACCATTTTCAATGACAACCCTTACACAGGAATTAGTACAATTAGTACATGTAATATTCACATGCAATATTAGACACAACAAAATTCAATGCATTAACCGAATGATTTGTGTTTCAAATACAATAATTTTATATAAAAAGTTGGGGAAGTAAATTTATTAAGGTTTTGTAAATAGCCAATGAACAATATGGCCTATTGATACATTTAACAAGAGCATTTCCAAATTTATCAGTAGATGTCACTTGAAGGAATAGTCTGATGAAAAACTACCAAATAATTATAACAGATTTCTTGGCCCAAAATATGAAGTTTTAATTTTCAGACTTACTTTCAAATTCAAAACTTGTCTACTTTCAAGACACAAATCATTTGGTTCATAGGATTATAAGGTTAGTTGGTTATAAAGAAAGCAGTAGGTTACATCAAGCAAAACAATGATTAATAAACATGAATATTATGGGTATTATTTGATTACAAGGTTATATTTAACAGAAAGAAGCACAATTATCCCTTACAATATGTGAGATACTGTACAATAATGCAAAATCACTAATGGTACAGGCTGCTACAGTCAAGTTAAACGAAGCTTATTGTTTTTGTTCAAAAGCACTGTGTGGTATGATATTGATATAGAGTTATCCATTAATTATTCATGCATAGTAGACTTTACATTTCTGCTCTGTATGAACAGTCTAATATCAGAAAAATGTAATACCACAACAAATATTAATATTTATATTAATATCAAATATAATATTTGAAAAGAAAAATCATACTGGTCTGAGGTAGTTATCTTAATAATTGTGCTTCTTGACTAACTACTCAGTACTCAAACTTACCACACTAGAAGTTGGGTTATCTTGAATCTTGAATCGCTTGTCAAATCGTCTTTCTTCCAAAAAACACTGGACTGTTCTGTAAACAATTACACACTTTTTCTATACTAGAATAATAAAAATAAATATTTTTCTTGGCTATTTTAGTTATCGCATTCACTCAACCAGCCCGAAGCCCAGGGCTAGTGAGAATAACTAATTTCATATGTCTGACTAGTTGATTGTTTTACATTCTACGATAGTATACATACAAAACAGGCAAATGCTAGATAAAATAATGTAAGGCAAAGTCTGTACTTATCTCTGCAATTGATATATTATGTTAATAGATTCACAATGTTTAAGTTAAATTCTATCTTCATTGCATATTTTGCCAATATCTATGCTCCCTTTTAAATTATGCGTCACTAACGCAATTAGCACACGTTTGAAATGAATTTATTATACTCACAGAAATCCTCTTTGATCAAAGTTGGACTAGCTTCTATATATTATATAGCCATCATCTAAGTCTTATTACAGTTCTGATAACTAAAATGTTAAAATATAAATTTGAGCATGCTAAAAATGAAATTGAATACCACATTTTCAATCAAGAAGCAACTTGACATACATGCCATATTTATATTTTATAAGCCTTGCCTTGGCTTGGCCCTTGAATATGACCGTGAGGTTCTATCCCTGCCAGTGGATGGCTGCTGAACAAGAAAATTCACCATGATTGCTAAGTAATAGCTTATTTCAGGAATTTATTCAATTTCAAACGTATTAATTATTTGATGGCGATGCAGCATCACTCACTCAGTCACTCAGCCTCTGCCCAACCCGGCCCAGGTCAGAAGTCTGGTGTTTAGACTTTGAGTTTGAGCATGTCCAGTGATAGAAAACTATGTCTATTCTTTTTATATATCTTATATATCACACCAGTACATGTCTTTAAGGTAAAATATACAATATCAACTAAGTTATTTGCAAGTAATTACTCAATTTCTAGATAGGTCATTAATGCAGTTAATTTCAGATATTTTCGGATAGCGGTAAAATTTTCGTAAAATACAGTTTTCTCAGGAGTTGTAATCACTACATTACGGTTATAATTGATCAAACAATACATAATAATTATATTTAAACTGACAAAAACAAATTCTCTAACCTTATAGTGTTATTAAATTAGGGTTAAATGAACGCTATTTAGCAGAAGTTTTTGTGATGTTGACGAGTACTCAAGGGAGGTAACTCGTCTACTAAATTTTACAGCATGGCTGAGGGGGGTATCTTTAAGGGCAAAAAGAACATAGAAAGAAATGTTCAATCATCCTGAAAGTTTGCATGTAAGAAGAACAGACTAGCATCAGTTGTACAGACAGCGTCCAAAAAGTGACCATGGCATGGTTTGGGTGAATTTAGGTCGTCAAAATAGACAATTTCTAAAATAATATTTGAATGATCCAGTACATTTTTTTAAGTAAATTTGTGATTTTCCCTTAGTGTACCCCTTTGTCTATATGAGTAGTGAGAATTTTGGATTACTTTTGCCTTTTCTCCATATATTACATAGAAATATGTTGAAGCATACCAAGTGATGCAAACAATCAAAATGGCCGCCGACTTGTAAAAGTAAGATGCTATGTATAGTTCAACTCTTGATATTGGAATTTTATTGTACAAAGGGTTATCAATGTGTCTTTAGGCAAGCTGTTTAATGTTGTTTCTGCCATTATATAAAAATTCTTTAATTTTATGTCATTTTGAGGAAAAAAACGTGTTTGAATAAGTGTTGTTTTGCATAGTGGCAGATATGCGGCCGGTCGACTGCACATGCGTTTGTTATCGCTACTCATGTTTGAAAGCCTCTGTCATTACATGTGTTTCTAGTATTATGCGGAACAACATAGCAACTAGGGGTGTAACAATACGGTAAAAAGCGTATTGCAATACATGAAAGCCGTATTGCAATATATTGCGATACATATTGTTCTTTGTGCATACATGCATAGCATGAATTAATGCACGTGCATCGTCTTAATTTGATAAACATTGTACATAGATATTTGTATTTTCAAATGATCTACACGTATTATGCTAATGTTTGAATAAGTTAGAAAAAAGGTTTTTAATGGAAATTCTAAGATAATTATTCTCTTACTTTACGAAAAATAGTTCAAGCCTCAAAACACATTTAAACTGTCTATTCACACAGTTAAATTCCATACTCTGATGAAAACAATCAGTTTGGAACATAACTAGAAAAACCGGTTCAGAGAAAAACGAACCAGTTCAAAACCGTCAGAAGTCGTATTGCAATATTAACCGATATATCGGTTAACCGTTACACCCCTAAAAGCAACAAATTGACTTCGATGCTGAGTTTCTTAGTAATCGTTTGAACGTTTAAGTGGACAGGACTTCCATTAAATATTCAGGAGCGTTTCCGACAAAGCAGTTATACATATATGTCAATATTTTAAATTCAACTCTTTGTCTACGGGTACCCAGTGTAAATCGAATGAATGATTGGCACAGCAAAACAAAAATGTCATATCGCGCAGAGTAAATCAAACAATGCATGTTTATTATCAATGACGTAAAAAGAATTTTTAAAGAAGAACTAATATATATCAATAGCATGATGATGACAAAATGAATCTTAAACTTTGTAAACTAGTGAAGATGTTAAGCCTTTGTTCTAATGAACCGCAGCACAAATCATGTTTTAATAGGGTTTAACGCCGTATCAACACTATTGAGATCATTTTACTACGTCCAGCACACCTAACCTAGCTTTCCTGGACCCTTGTCTACAACCAGTGGTCAGTACTCACATATCCCTTCACACGGCCGGGAAACTTCGTCATATATCTAATAAATGGAGGAAAATTGACACTGTTGTCAAATTTTCATTGAAGGATATAACCTCCCCGGGTGGTATTCGAACCCGTACTCCCTTCGGGACACGAGATTCCGAATCCCGGCGCGCTACCAACTATGCCACCGACCTGGTTGCAATACGAATCAAACCGTGACACCAAACCGCAGGTCGAACCAAACAATGATAGTTCTAAGTCGCCAGGGTGAACATAAATTTGATAAAAAATTCCAACGTACTTACCATTGAAACTCAAAACTAAACGTAGAGATTCCATTTACTTATAAGCCCAGCTCAAAATGGAACAAATTTGAACTTGAATTATTATGTCTTTATCAGCAGACATCCGTCACAACCTGAAATGTACATCATATAGGAATACTAACTATACATAAATGTTTCTTTACAATAAAACTTCATTTGCTGATCATTTGTACGAAAGGATGTTGTCAGGCCTAAGTATCTAAATATCAAAACCAACTTAACCACCTTGGTTGCAATGGTAGACCGCTTTACCATTACACCGACATGACACTCATGAAGCGTATTAAAATTATACATAGTATATTGTTATTGTCATCCTGCACATCCTTGTCGTGGATTAGTTTATTATATTGTTTATATAAACAGTTTTTTTGTATTTCTGTACGAACTATTAAAGCATGGCAATGCAGTTGGAATGACTGCCATTACATGATCTTAATAATGTATCAAAATAAAAATATCATAGCACCTTTTCACAAAAAATCTTACGAAAAGTTTTGGAACTCGAAATCTACACAATATTCTACATAATTTAATAATATTTGGAACTGATTGACCAGAAAAAGATCATATTAAGTATGTCTCTTGCTTTTGGCTTACGTTGATTTTCATCGTAAGTTTATTTTTGTGAAAGCGTCACCTGTGTTTTATTATAAAATGAAAGCCACAAACTCAGATTTCACTTGAGACTAAACTCAGCAGTTCATTAACAGACTCAAATCAATATAATTGAAGTAAACCTATAAATCCAAACAAGTAAAACGTTTCATTTTGTATAATATGTCTTTAAAATAACAATAATGATACTATATTTTGTTGTAAAACTGATTAAGTTAGCTAAAAATGAAATAAATAATAAAAAAGATGGGTTTGAGTACAAAGTTGAGAATTTTAGTGAAAGTCGGTCTGGTTTTTACTAAGAGTTACCTTGTTAGCTTGAATTGTCTTGATTGAATTTCTTGGTTCATAAATATCACACAGAATCTGAAATAGACAAAACACGAGAAGAGAAACCCGAAAGAAATATGTTTTTGATGACATACACATTATACCAAACAAATATATGAAAAAGTTAAGAAAATAAATGCTGAAAAAGAAACAAATAATTAAAGGACGTGGAGCAGGGGCAAGCATGCATAAGGGACAGGGAGGGCCACGGGCAGGGAATTTTACACCATGGGGGTTGTGTGGTCCGTTTAGGGCGGTCATTTCCGCTACCATTCCCACCTATACACCAGGGCTATAGAAAGTCTCTGATCACCATTATTCCAAGATTGCTGACTTGCAAGAAATGTTTGTTTTACCTAGTTAAGACAAAACATATCAATACCCCAAAAATCTTATCCCCAATCCTAATCTAATTAAAACTCCATCTGAAATTCTAAAATTTTCGACGTGACCCTCCTAGCAAACCTTATGTTCGACAGCGCTCTAGAGGTTATCTGTTTACGGAGATTGTCCCAATCATGAATCTATCCTTTAGTTATCACTGTAACTACAACTAATCAAAACTTAAACAGTCACTATCAACAAACCCTAAATTTCAATTTTTCCCGGAGGTATAAAGTAAACTCGTCTGTGGGTTTGGTGAATTTAAAACACCTCTAATAAACAAGATTTTTGGTAATGAATGCAAATACACATGTTTTGCTAAAATATGTTCAGATACATTATTTATTGCATTTCAAAGTGAAAGTATACCGCAACCGAAAGTAGAATTTGTTAGTCAATACTTGAAACCATAGTTTTGATCACAGTATGTTTAAGATGAAGTCTTGTATAAAAAAGGAACTGCTTTAAAGTTCATAATTAAGCTCTGAAACTATTTTGGATCAGGAATCACTAATAACACTTGAATATAAATGAATACAGTGTGCTCTTATAAAAGTATCTCCATTTTTTTAAATGATGGAAACTTTTCAACAAACTCATGATAAGTTTGAATAATTCTTGTAATTTGAAATACTTTTAGGAGTTGGTAAGAAAGTTTTAAGAAACCTACACTGCAGTTTCAATTTAGTTGCTACCTTAACAGATAGGGTACTGAATACAACATGAAAACATCTTTGGACTGAAAAATTACCGGAGGGAGAGCCCTGACAAGTAGATAAACGAGCATGTTTACAATCACTCTTTACGTCTCAGATACACGAGCAATATACGAGTATAATATACTTGTGTGTAACTTAACAACGAACAAGGTCAGATAAAAACCAAAACAAAAGAGGGAAATATAAAACTACTCGACTTATGATGTGTTTGAACTGCAGGGGCGAATCCAGGATTTTTTCTAGAGGGGGTCCGAACTTTTTCTAAGGGGGTGGATCCAAACTTCGCACCATAACAACATTATACACATTTTACAGAATAATGCAATATATTTACAATACGAACTAAATAACCAGTAAATTTACGTAAAGCAACGAGAACATTTGCTTCATGTTTCTTAAAATATGACTTGACATAGTGTATGTATACTTTATCTAAATTGAAGATAGAAACCTACATGAGAGTTATAATTGAATGACATGTCATAATGTGTGTACCTTTTGTTAATTAAAGACAGGTGCATACCTAAAAATAAGAAGAAAATGGCATGTCTTATTGTGTGTAAGTTATTTTGATAAAAGGCAGAAACTTACATGAGAGTCATGATAGAATGACATGTCATATTGTGTGCATGTTATTTTATTTGAGGATAGATGCCTACATGGAAGTTATGATAGAATGACATGTATAAGTGTTTGTGAATGTTATTTTAATTGAAGATAGAAACCTACATAAAATATGACTTACTGTCAAGAAATACACTATTGGACAGATATATTTTGGAAATTATAGGGGGGAGGGGGGTCCGGACACCCCTGACCCCCGCTAGATCCGCCTATGAACTGTGGAAACATAACACGTTTCAGCACAGAGTGATACTGAAGATTCACAATGTTAAACAAAACTTTATAGAAGAAACCAGACATGGAGATGTGAGAAGGAAAAAAACGGCACTGAATGAACAGCTGTATAATACAGAATAACCATCAGTCATTTAACAGTTAATAGCTAACTTCATGGATATCATTCATGTACATACAGAAAATTGTATTATGAAAAGAACAAGTCAAATTTTGCAAAGCGAAGGGTTTGAAAACTTTGTAATCATAAATCGTGTCATGCTGCCTTTTGTTATATATAATTATTGTATGCTGCAACTGATTGTATGTAGCATTATTATTATTTTATATACTATGTAGATCTATTGCAGATAGATGCGTGTCTGATAAGAATTGTACTAATACTGTAACAACATGTCAATGGCTGTGGGCAAGAAATAATGTAACCTGCTGTAACTGAGATTAAAACTCAGATCATCAGCGTTCTTCAAGTTTTAAGTTTAAATTAATACTTCATTCATAGTCTGTTCATAGTTAGTTTGTTTTTGGATTTAATATAAGCGAATTGAACAATCTGAATCAATATACAAGTGCAACATTAATTATAAGCCAAATAAGAAAGTATTAACAAAAATTTCAGCTCAAACATCAGTCAGAAAGCATTGGAATAACTCAAAAACTTTTCACTTGAATGCATCCTTAAATTTTATAGAAAAAAACGCTGTTGTATGGATGATTGGAATTACAAAATGTATTTAAACTGCATTCAATATTTGTAAGTCCGTAGAATGATTTTGAAGAATAACTCATACCATTAATTGATACAACGTTCCTTATACTGTTTAGTTTACAAACCCTGTAATTACCTTAACAAGTTGAAACAATATGCTTAATTAAACAAATATGATAATAAAATCAATACAAATATTATTTACAGTGATTGTATGCACACGTTAATTGTGTCTTTAAAAAGGAAAAAAATATCGCAACAAAAAAAACCAATTATAATAACACAATATTTCAAAAATCCTGCATGCATAATGTTATTACAATATCATACCAATAAACAAAGTCACGTGCTATCAAATCATAAGCCATGAAGCTTGTCACTCTATACTAATTACCATTGTCTATGTACAATACAAATTATTAAAAAATGCTGGAATTTATAAACATATGCAAATTGACACATTTAGTTATTTATAAACTCCAAGCCATGAGTTAAGTTATACATGTACATAAGTTTAATCTACACTCAATACCTTCCACACCCATGTAAACAACAACATAGTTCATTATACATAGCATGTTTGTAGACTTTCAATTCAAAGAAAATTCAATAAAATTTATTCAAATTTGTTAAAAACATACACATGTAAGCAGCACCCTAGCCAGACTTAGTACTATGAAGACTATTTTTATTAAATCATTTACAGTATATAGTACCTTGCATATTTTGGTACATCATTAATTTTAGTACTATGAAGACTATTTTTATTAAATCATTTACAGTATATAGTACCTTGCATATTTTGGTACATCATTAATTTTGTTAAAAAGTAATTCCGATCTAGCTATCCTCCCGTAAAATGGGCCCTTCACTAGATTACTCAGATTTGTGCGTTTATTAACTATGCATGAATTCCGATCTAGCTATCCTCCCAGTAAACTGGGTCCTTCACTAGATTGCTCAGAATTATGCTTTACAAATAAATCCGATCTAGCTATCCTCCCATAAATGGGCCCTTCACTAGATTGCTCAGATTTATATGTTATACAAATAATCCCGATCTAGCTATCCTCCCATAAATGGGCCCTTCACTAGATTGCTCAGAATTATCTGTTTTGCCTCTATAATTCCGATCTAGCTATCCTCCCATAAATGGGCCCTTCACTAGATTGCTCAGAACTATAGATTGTTAATTATTGTCGAAATAAAACACTTTCAAACTTCCCTCTTCTTTACCAAGTCATTCACTTTTAAGTACATCGTTATCAAGCATCATTAGTACTTCTTACATGTATTAAAAAAGCGTTGTATATTTTTCAACAATCAATAACGCGATTAACGTACTATGTACAATGTAAATGTAATCAGATCTATGAACGCGAAGGCATGAGTATAGATTAAATCAGTTTGTAAAAAGTGACTTTTTAGCCATTATTATCAGTCTGTTTATATAATTTGTATTGTGTCACAGAATTGATAATTTTGGTAAAGAAAATTACAACAAAATATACTGGAGTGTTCATTCTTATGAATTTTACGTTTAATGATATAAATAACAAAAAAACATAGTAAAAGATAGATTTAAGTAAAAAGTATAACATAAAATTCCTAAAGATTTAATTCAATTCATATTCACACATTCCACGGGTGTATTCATTTCAGATAAAAAGTTTGCGAATTTTTCCAATGGTTTCTAAATAATCATACCTATCATATATCAACTATTTGATTTAACATTTTTGAACTGCTATCTCTATTTGTATTTTGACAATGTAACATGTACTGTTAAAATCCCAGAATAGAAACAGACAATACAAAAAGATATTTATACCCGCAGATGTACAGCAAATGGACACCTTCATAAAAATTAGCACTGAATGACGTGCAATAGTGTCCGTCTATTATCTGTTTTAAAGACAGATCTATACCTATCTGAGAGAGAAGCTAATGACATGTTTTATTGTTTCTATGTTATTTTAACTTACAATGAGGACTAAATGAACAACATGCCGAATTGTAATCAAGTTGAAGATAGAAACCTTCATAAGGGTAATGACAGAATGACATGTCAAATTGTGCGTGAGTAAATTAATTAAAGACCGATACTTACATAAAAAGATAATAACCTACAGAGAATAAGAACCAAAGATGTATGTAAGTTTTTTAACCTCTTTTCTATCCTACATAAGAGTAATGATAGAATGACATGCCATATTGAGCGTATTCAATCTTAATTGAAGACAGATACTAATGATACAAAAAAGAATGGCATGTCATAATGTGTATATTATATCTTAATTGAAGAAAATAACATACAAAAGAGTAATGATAGAATGACATGTCATATTGTGTCCATTTAGCTTAATTGACGACAGAAACTTATAAGAGAATAAGGAAAGAATGACATGCTATATTGCGTGTGTGTTATTTTAATTGAAGAAAAACCAAACTGAAAGTAAGGAAAGAATTCCATGTCATCTTCTGTGTATGTTATCTAAATTGAAGACATAGATTAACAGCAGAGTAAAATGATAAAATAGCATGCCATAGTGTATGTATGTTATCTGGATTAAAAATAGAATCTACATGAAAGTAATAATAGAATGACATGTCATAGTGTATGTATACTTTATCTAAATTGAAGATAGAAACCTACATGAGAGTTATTATTGAATGACATGTCATAATGTGTGTACCTTTTGTTAATTTAAGACAGATGCTTACATAAAAATAAGAAAATGGCATGTCTTATTGTGTGTAAGTTATTCTGATAAAAGGCAGAAACTTACATGAGAGTCATGATAGAATGACATGGCATATTGTGTGCATGTTATTTTAATGGAGAGAGATATTTACCGGAGAATATAGAAAAATGACATGACATATTGCGTTCATGTTATTTTATTGAGGATAGATGCCTACATGGAAGTTATGATAGAATGACATGTATAAGTGTTTGTGAATGTTATTTAATTGAAGATAGAAACCTACGTGAGGGTAATGATAGAATGACATGTCATAGTGTAAAAATGTTATCTTAATTGATAACAGATACGTACCGGAGAATATGGAAAAATGACTTGACATATTGCGTTTATGTTATCTTAATTGAAGACAGATGCTTACATGAGAGTTATGAAAGAAAGACAAGCCTAAGTGTTTGTGAATGTAATTTTAATTGAAAATAGATGTCACATGAGAGTTATGATAGAATGACATGTCTACGTGTTTGTGTATGTTATTTTAATTGAAAATAGATGTCACATGAGAGTTATGATAGAATGACATGTCTACGTGTTTGTGTATGCTATCTTAATTGAAGATAGAGACTTACATGAGCGTTATAATTGAAAGACACGCCATTGTTTGTGCATGTTACTAATTTTAAGACAGATACTTACCTGAAAAAAAGATAAAAATGGCATGTCTTATTAAAACTAAGGAGAGAATGACATGTCAAAGTGTGTGCATTTATCTAAATTGAGGACAGAAACTTATATAAGAATAAGGAAAGAATGACATGTCATATTTCGTGTGTGTTATCTTAATTAAGACAGATACTTACCTGAGAATATAGAAAAAAATGACATGTCATATAAGGGGTTTGATATTTTATTTGAAGATAGATGCCTATGACAGAATGACATGTCTTATTGTGTGGGTATGTTTTTTTAATTGAAAATAGAAGCCTACATGAGAGTTATGTTAAATGAAATGTCTAAGTTTGTGTGTATATGTTATCTTAATTGAAGACAGATACCTACATGAGAGTAATGATAGAAAGACATGTCTTATTGTGTGGTTATGTTTTTTTTAATTGAAGATAGAAGTCTACATAAGGGTAATGAAAGAATGACATGTCATATTGTGTTTTTTACCTTTATTGAAGACAGATACTTGCCTTAGAATAGGGAAAGAATGACATGTCATATAGTGTGCATGATAGTTTTACTAAAGACAGAATCTTACATGAGAGTTATGATAGAATGACATGTCTAAGAGGGAATATATGTTATCTTAATTTAAGACTGATACTAACTATAGAATAAGGAAAGAATGACATGCCATAATGTGTTTCTGTTATTTTAATTGAGGACAGATTCTTATTAAGACTAAGGAGAGAACGACATGTCAAAGTGTGTGCATTTATCTAAATTGAGGACAGAAACTTATATAAGAATAAGAAAAGAATGACATGCCATATTGCGTGTGCGTTATCTAATTTAAGACAGATACTTACCTGAGAATATAGAAAAAATGACATGTCCTAAAGGGGTATGACATTTTATTTGAAGATAGATGCCTACATGAGGGTAATGATAGAATGACATGTCTTATTGTGTGTGTATGTTTTTTATTTGAAGATAGAAGCCTACATGAGAGTTATGATAAAATGAAATATCTTAGTTTGTGTGTATATGTTATCTTAATTGAAGACAGATACCTACATGGGGAAATAATAGAATGACATGTCTTATTGTGTGGTTATAATTCTTTTAATTGAAGATAGAAGTCCACATAAGGGTAATGATAGAATAACATGTCATATTGTGTTTGTTATCTTAATTGAAGACTGATACTTACCTCAGGATAGGAAAAGAATGACATGCCATAATATGTGTATGTTATTTTAATTGAGGACAGATACTTACCTTAGATTAGGGAAAGAATGACATGCCAAAATGTGTGTCTGTTATTTTAATTGAGGAAAGATACTTACATAAGAAGAGGGAAAGAATGACATGGCATATAGTGTGTATGATAGTTTTACTAAAGACAGAAACTTACATGAGAGTTATGATAGAATGACATGACTAGCAGGGAATATATGTTATCTTAATTTAAGACTGATACTAGCTACAGAATAAGGAAATAATAACATGCCATAATGTGTGTCTGTTTTTTAATTGAGGACAGAAACTTATATAAAAATAAGGAAAGAATGACATGTCATATTGTGTGCATTTATCTAAATTGAGGACAGAAACTTATATAAGAATAAGGAAAGAATGACATGTCATATTGTGTTAGTTATCTTAATTGAAGACAGATACTAACCTAAAGAAAAGGAAAAGAATGACATGCCATAGAGTGTGTATGATATTTTTACTAAAGACAGAATCTTACATGAGAGTTATGATAGAATGTCATGTCTAGCAGGGAATAAATGTTATCTTAATTAATGACTGATTCTAACTTTAGAATGAGGAAAGAATGACAAGCCATAATGTGTGTCTGTTATTTTAATTGAGGACAGATACTTATTAAGACTAAGGAGAGAATGACATGTCAAAGTGTGTGCATTATCTAAATTGAGGACAGAAACTTATATCAGAAAAAAGGAAAGAATGACATGTCATATTGCGTGTGTGTTATCTTAATTAAGACAGATACTTACCTGAGAATATAGAAACAAAAGATATGTCATATAGGGGGTATGATATTTTATTTGAAGATAGATGCCTACCTGAGGGTAATGATAGAATGACATGTCTTATTGAGTGGTTATGTTTTTTTTTATTTGAAGATAGAAGCCTACATGAGAGTTATGATAGAATGACATGTCTTAGTTAGTGTGTATATGTTATCTTAATTTAAGACAGACGCCTATATGCGGGTAATGATAGCATAACATGTCTAATTGTGTGGTTATGTTTTTTTATTAAAGATAGAAGTCTACATAAGGGTAATGAAAGAATGACATGTCATATTGTGTTTGTTATCTTAATTGAAGACAGATACTTACCTTAGAAAAGGGAAAGAATGACATGCCATAATGTGTGCATGATAGTTTTACTAAAGACAGAAACTTACATGAGAGTTATGATAGAATGACATGACTAGCAGGGAATATATGTTATCTTAATTTAAGACTGATACTAGCTACAGAATAAGGAAATAATAACATGCCATAATGTGTGTCTGTTTTTTAATTGAGGACAGAAACTTATATAAAAATAAGGAAAGAATGACATGTCATATTGTGTGCATTTATCTAAATTGAGGACAGAAACTTATATAAGAATAAGGAAAGAATGACATGTCATATTGTGTTAGTTATCTTAATTGAAGACAGATACTAACCTAAAGAAAAGGAAAAGAATGACATGCCATAGAGTGTGTATGATATTTTTACTAAAGACAGAATCTTACATGAGAGTTATGATAGAATGTCATGTCTAGCAGGGAATAAATGTTATCTTAATTAATGACTGATTCTAACTTTAGAATAAGGAAAGAATGACAAGCCATAATGTGTGTCTGTTATTTTAATTGAGGACAGATACTTATTAAGACTAAGGAGAGAATGACATGTCAAAGTGTGTGCATTATCTAAATTGAGGACAGAAACTTATATCAGAAAAAAGGAAAGAATGACATGTCATATTGCGTGTGTGTTATCTTAATTAAGACAGATACTTACCTGAGAATATAGAAACAAAAGATATGTCATATAGGGGGTATGATATTTTATTTGAAGATAGATGCCTACCTGAGGGTAATGATAGAATGACATGTCTTATTGAGTGGTTATGTTTTTTTTTATTTGAAGATAGAAGCCTACATGAGAGTTATGATAGAATGACATGTCTTAGTTAGTGTGTATATGTTATCTTAATTTAAGACAGACGCCTATATGCGGGTAATGATAGCATAACATGTCTAATTGTGTGGTTATGTTTTTTTTATTAAAGATAGAAGTCTACATAAGGGTAATGAAAGAATGACATGTCATATTGTGTTTGTTATCTTAATTGAAGACAGATACTTACCTTAGAATAGGGAAAGAATGACATGCCATAATGTGTGCATGATAGTTTTACTAAAGACAGAAACTTACATGAGAGTTATGATAGAATGACATGACTAGCAGGGAATATATGTTATCTTAATTAATGACTGATACTAACTATAGAATAAGGAAAGAATGACATGCCATAATGTGTGCATGATAGTTTTACTAAAGACAGAAACTTACATGAGAGTTCTGATAGAATGACATGTCTAGCAGGGAATATATGTTATCTTAATTTAAGACTGATACTAACTATAGAATAAGGAAAGAATGACATGCCATAATGTGTGTCTGTTATTTTAATTGAGGACAGATACTTATTAAGACTAAGGAGAGAATGACATGTCATATTGTGTGCATTTATCTTAATTGAGGACAGAAACTTATATAAGAATAAGGAAAGAATGACATGCCAAAATGTGTATCTGTTATTTTAATTGAAGACAGATACTTACCTTAGAATAGGAAAAGAATGACATATCAAAATGTGTGTCTGTCATTTCAATTGAGGACATATACTTATTAAGACTCAAGAGAGAATGACATGTCAAAGTGTGTGCATTTATCTTAATTGAGGACAGAAACTTATATAAGAATAAGAAAGAATGACATGTCATATTGCGTGTGTGTTATCTTAAATAAGACAGATACTTACCTGAGAATATAGAAAAAATGACATATCATATAGAGGGTATAATATTTTATTTGAAAATAGATGCCTACCTGAGAGTAATGATAGAATGACATGTCTTATTGTGTGTGTATGTTTTTTATTTGAAGATAGAAGCCTACATGAGAGTTATGATAGAATGACATGTCTAGCAGGGAATATATGTTATCTTAATTTAAGACTGATACTAACTATAGAATAAGGAAAGAATGACATATTGTGTTTCTGTTATTTTAATTGAGGACAGATACTTATTTAGACGCAGGATAGAATGACATGTCAAAGTGTGTGCATTTATCTTAATTGAGGACAGAAACTTATATAAGAAAAAGGAAAGAATGACATGCCATATTGCGTGTGCGTTATCTAATTGAAGACAGATACTTACCTGAGAATATAGAAAAAATGACATGTCCTAAAGGGGTATGACATTTTATTTGAAGATAGATGCCTACATGAGGGTAATGATAGAATGACATGTCTTATTGTGTGTGTATGTTTTTTATTTGAAGATAGAAGCCTACATGAGAGTTATGATAAAATGAAATATCTTAGTTTGTGTGTATATGTTATCTTAATTGAAGACAGATACCTACATGGGGAAATAATAGAATGACATGTCTTATTGTGTGGTTATAATTCTTTTAATTGAAGATAGAAGTCCACATAAGGGTAATGATAGAATAACATGTCATATTGTGTTTGTTATCTTAATTGAAGACAGATACTTAACTTAGAATAGGGAAAGAATGACAAGCCATAATATGTGTATGTTATTTTAATTGAGGACAGATACTTACCTTAGATTAGGGAAAGAATGACATGCCAAAATGTGTGTCTGTTATTTTAATTGAGGAAAGATACTTACCTTAGAAGAGGGAAAGAATGACATGGCATATAGTGTGCATGATAGTTTTACTAAAGACAGAAACTTACATGAGAGTTCTGATAGAATGACATGTCTAGCAGGGAATATATGTTAACTTAATTTAAGACTGATACTAACTATGGAATAAGGAAATAATAACATGCCATAATGTGTGTCTGTTTTTTAATTGAGGACAGAAACTTATATAAAATAAGGAAAGAATGACATGTCATATTGTGTGCATTTATCTAAATTGAGGACAGAAACTTATATAAGAATAAGGAAAGAATGACATGTCATATTGTGTTAGTTATCTTAATTGAAGACAGATACTAACCTAAAGAAAAGGAAAAGAATGACATGCCATAGAGTGTGTATGATATTTTTACTAAAGACAGAATCTTACATGAGAGTTATGATAGAATGTCATGTCTAGCAGGGAATAAATGTTATCTTAATTAATGACTGATTCTAACTTTAGAACAAGGAAAGAATGACATGCCATAATGTGTGTCTGTTATTTTAATTGAGGACAGATACTTATTAAGACTAAGGAGAGAATGACATGTCAAAGTGTGTGCATTATCTAAATTGAGGACAGAAACTTATATCAGAAAAAGGAAAGAATGACATGTCATATTGCGTGTGTGTTATCTTAATTAAGACAAATACTTACCTGAGAATATAGAAACAAAAGATATGTCATATAGGGGGTATGATATTTTATTTGAAGATAGATGCCTACCTGAGGGTAATGATAGAATGACATGTCTTATTGAGTGGTTATGTTTTTTTTTATTTGAAGATAGAAGCCTACATGAGAGTTATGATAGAATGACATGTCTTAGTTAGTGTGTATATGTTATCTTAATTTAAGACAGACGCCTATATGCGGGTAATGATAGCATGACATGTCTTATTGTGTGGTTATGTTTTTTTTATTAAAGATAGAAGTCTACATAAGGGTAATGAAAGAATGACATGTCATATTGTGTTTGTTATCTTAATTGAAGACAGATACTTACCTTAGAATAGGGAAAGAATGACATGCCATAATGTGTGCATGATAGTTTTACTAAAGACAGAAACTTACATGAGAGTTATGATAGAATGACATGACTAGCAGGGAATAAATGTTATCTTAATTTAAGACTGATACTAACTATAGAATAAGGAAAGAATGACATGCCATAATGTGTGTCTGTTATTTTAATTGAGGACAGATACTTATTAAGACTAAGAAGAGAATGACATGTCAAAGTGTGTGCATTTATCTTAATTGAGGACAGAAACTTATATAAGAATAAGGAAAGAATGACATGCCAAAATGTGTATCTGTTATTTTAATTGAAGACAGATACTTACCTTAGAATAGGAAAAGAATGACATATCAAAATGTGTGTCTGTTATTTTAATGAGGACATATACTTATTAAGACTCAAGAGAGAATGACATGTCAAAGTGTGTGCATTTATCTTAATTGAGGACAGAAACTTACATAAGAATAAGAAAGAATGACATGTCATATTGCGTGTGTGTTATCTTAAATAAGACAGATACTTACCTGAGAATATAGAAAAAATGACATGTCATATAGAGGGTATAATATTTTATTTGAAAATAGATGCCTACCTGAGGGTAATGATAGAATGACATGTCTTATTGTGTGTGTATGTTCTTTATTTGAAGATAGAAGCCTACATGAGAGTTATGATAAAATGAAATGTCTTAGTTTGTGTGTATATGTTATCTTAATTGAAGACAGATACCTACATGGGGAAATAATAGAATGACATGTCTTATTGTGTGGTTATAATTTTTTTAATTGAATATAGAAATCCACATAAGGGTAATGATAGAATGACATGTCATATTGTGTTTGTTATCTTAATTGAAGACAGATACTTAACTTAGAATAGGGAAAGAATGACATGCCATAATGTGTGCATGATAGTTTTACTAAAGACAGAAACTTACATGAGAGTTATGATAGAATGACATGACTAGCAGGGAATATATGTTATCTTAATTTAAGACTGATACTAACTATGGAATAAGGAAAGAATGACATGCCATAATGTGTGTCTGTTATTTTAATTGAGGACAGAAACTTATATAAAATAAGGAAAGAATGACATGTCATATTGTGTGCATTTATCTAAATTGAGGACAGAAACTTATATAAGAATAAGGAAAGAATGACATGTCATATTGTGTGCATTTATCTAAATTGAGGACAGAAACTTATATAAAATAAGGAAAGAATGACATGTCATATTGTGTGCATTTATCTAAATTGAGGACAGAAACTTATATAAGAATAAGGAAAGAATGACATGTCATATTGTGTTAGTTATCTTAATTGAAGACAGATACTAACCTTAGAATAGGAAAAGAATGACATGCCATAGAGTGTGTATGATATTTTTACTAAAGACAGAATCTTACATGAGAGTTATGATAGAATGTCATGTCTAGCAGGGAATAAATGTTATCTTAATTAATGACTGATTCTAACTTTAGAATGAGGAAAGAATGACAAGCCATAATGTGTGTCTGTTATTTTAATTGAGGACAGATACTTATTAAGACTAAGGAGAGAATGACATGTCAAAGTGTGTGCATTATCTAAATTGAGGACAGAAACTTATATCAGAAAAAAGGAAAGAATGACATGTCATATTGCGTGTGTGTTATCTTAATTAAGACAGATACTTACCTGAGAATATAGAAACAAAAGATATGTCATATAGGGGGTATGATATTTTATTTGAAGATAGATGCCTACCTGAGGGTAATGATAGAATGACATGTCTTATTGAGTGGTTATGTTTTTTTTTATTTGAAGATAGAAGCCTACATGAGAGTTATGATAGAATGACATGTCTTAGTTAGTGTGTATATGTTATCTTAATTTAAGACAGACGCCTATATGCGGGTAATGATAGCATGACATGTCTTATTGTGTGGTTATGTTTTTTCTATTAAAGATAGAAGTCTACATAAGGGTAATGAAAGAATGACATGTCATATTGTGTTTGTTATCTTAATTGAAGACAGATACTTACCTTAGAATAGGGAAAGAATGACATGCCATAATGTGTGCATGATAGTTTTACTAAAGACAGAAACTTACATGAGAGTTATGATAAAATGACATGACTAGCAGGGAATATATGTTATCTTAATTTAAGACTGATACTAACTATGGAATAAGGAAAGAATGACATGCCATAATGTGTGTCTGTTATTTTAATTGAGGACAGATACTTATTAAGACTAAGGAGAGAATGACATGTCAAAGTGTGTGCATTTATCTTAATTGAGGACAGAAACTTATATAAGAATAAGGAAAGAATGACACGTCATATTGCGTGTGTGTTATCTTATTTAAGACAGATACTTACCTGAGAATATAGAAAAAAATGACATGTCATATAGGGGGTATGACATTTTATTTGAAGATAGATGCCTGCCTGAGGGTATGATAGAATGACATGTCTTATTGTGTGTGTATGTTTTTTATTTGAAGATAGCAACCTACATGAGAGTTATGAAAAAATGAAATGTCTTAGTTTGTGTGTATATGTTATCTTAATTGAAGACAGATGCCTACATGGGGGTAATGATAGAATGACATGTCATATTGTGTTAGTAATCTTAATTGAAGACAGATACTTACCTTAGAATAGGGAAAGAATGACATGTCATATAGTGTGCATGATATTCTGACTAAAGACAGAATCTTGCAAGAGAGTAATAATAGAATGACATGTCTAGCAGGGAATATAATTATGTTATCTTAATTTAAGACTGATACTAACTATAGAATAAGGAAAGAATGACATGCCATAATGTGTGTCTGTTATTTTAATTGAGGACAGATACTTATTAAGATTATGGAGAGAATGACATGTCAAAGTGTGTGCATTTATCTTAATTGAGGACAGAAACTTATATAGGAAAAAGGAAAGAATAACATGTCATATTGCGTCTGTGTTATCTTATTTAGAGATAAATACAAAACTGAAATTAAGGAAAGAAATCCATGACATATTGTGTGTATGTTATCTTTCTTTTGTGTGTTTATAATCTTAACTAAGATACAGGTCTACATGAGAACAAGGGTCAATGGGCATGCAATATTGCGTGATTTTTATCATTATTGAGGATAGGAACCTACATGAGAGAAAAGCCCATAGATGTCAAATTGTGAGCATATTTTTAAAGACGGATACATAACTGAAAATAGAGACAGGATGGCATGTCATAGTGATCTAGTATTAGACTTATTGTATTCACAGATTTAAACTTACATGAGAATTAGGACCGATGATGTCCATTTGTAAATATGTTTTATTGAATTTAATTAGTCCAAAAACTATTAATGGGCACTATATAATGTGTTAGAGACAAACAGAAATGACGCTTGATACCAACTCTTTTAGTAGTAAGGGGACAGGCTAATAAGTCCTTGCGAACTCTAATAACTTTTAGAAAACTGTTGCTTTATGAACATTGGATTGAATTGTAAAATTACTGAACTACTTTGTGTGATCTATAAACTCTTACTATACATTAAGAACGACTCACCGCAGTGTCCAAACGAACGTTACGAGCGATAGAGATTCTACCTTTTTTATCGTCGTAATAATATCACACACTTAAGAAATTAAGTAAACATGAGGCGATATTGATGACACCAATAATTTTAGATGCTTACTACGGTACTAGCCATTAAAAGCATAGACTTATAATGATATTTTGCTATTACCTATTGAACGCGAAACCGTTATAATTATATTTTAAGATCTAAATGAATAGCATGCAACTCGATCACTATTTTATAAGGAATTCATACCACTTCAGTACCATGATATATACTCATAATTTGCATTGACTATATTAATTGAAAAGCTAATTTTCTGCAAAATTCTGATTTAATAAAAGGGTCTACCTTTAATGGGTTATTATCTCCCTTTGACATGATTAGTTAGAGTGAGTTATTTTCTCCTTAAAAGCCTTACACAGTAATGTATGCCAAAAAATCTAGTATAGATAATAAAAACAAAAAAGTGTGGTCAATAATATTTTAGCGAATTCTTAGTTTAAATATATAATGAGGGATGTTGGTCCGTTATCTTTCCTTGATAAAGATTGGATCGATCCAATTGGAAAGTAGGGCCTAATAGTTGGAATTCTTGGACTTTTTTATTAATCTCCTATGTAAGTATAATTCCAACTATTTCAAGATTTTTTTCTTGTTAATTAATTTATGGTTTTACGGCGCATCAACACAGACAAGTCATATTGCGCCGATTCTTGTTAATTGAAATATTAACTAGAGTAATGAAATATAGATAGTTCTTTAACAAAATAATACTGTGCTTGAAATTTCAAACAAATTCAATAATTAAGAAAATAGGTATTTAAAATTGATTGTGTCAAATTGGCATTGAAAATAAATGGTAAAATCTTAGTAATCCAACTGATTGGACCTAACTATTTAAGGAGTATGCAAAGGGAAATAACTGACAAAAAGTTCCTTACATAAAACTATAAAAAAGTGAAAGCAGATTCATGTCGGGGACCAATGTGCAACTTTGTTATTTGTATGAAATAAAATCATATTTCAGATCAATCTGATTAAAATCCAATTTAAAATTATTCGCTCGCATACTCGATTATTTCACGACAGCTGCCTACAGGATATCTGTTAACAGGAATTTATTTTAGACAAGTATTACTACAATAGATATACCAATCATTTTCTTAAAATACTGTCACATTAGAAATGATACCATGATTAAAGTTATATAACTTTTTTAATATTTTAATAGACAAAAAAACAAAGCCGTTACAAATTCACTTGAATAGTCCCCCAAGTGAAAACATATCAACGTCCCCATTTTTTAGTAGTAACCAATCAATAAATACGACTAAACCAGCAAAGGAACAACAATAATATTCAATATATAGACATTTTTATAATTATTTAGTATACAACAAATCGCTCAATTTTTCTAAGCTTTTGAAATACATCACATCTTCTTTCCACGGACTAGCCAAAGCGAATTCTCCCATTTTCTGAGTAAGCTCCTAACTATTTCATGTATTGTTCCAATGTAGAACCCAAAGCAAGTTCATGCAGTTCTTAACTGAATCCCAACTACGTACCAAAATTAACACACCAACTGTCCCCAATTTCCCAATACATTTTTGTCTTAACTAGATAAAACTGATTTAAACCCTACAAGTCAGCGAGAATACAAATAATAGTGACCAAAGTATTTCGAACCTCTGATGCTGGGGGATATGAAGCCAATGACTCTTAAAAACCCCAACAGACCGAACCCACATCATGGCGGGGATGGGACAGATAGGGGAGATATGCATGCGGGGACCTGAGATAATGGTGCTAATCTCAGGCCAGACACAGACGACCTAAGAACCAAACAAAAACAAAACATAAATTACAAAAGATAAGCAACGACAAATTTAAACGAAGTTAAATGTTAACAAAAAAGTTAAAAGAACTAGAAATGTCATTTGAAAATAAATGAAGTAAATGCTACACATGTTTGTCAATTGGATAATGAATAAGTCAGTGACTGAACACACATTCAGGCACGCATGAACACACACACACACACACCCCCACACACCCCCACACACACCCCACAAACACTCACACACTCAATCACCCACCCACTCACTCACTCACTCACTCTTTCACACACTCACACACCCACCCCCGCATGCACGCACATACAACGTTTACACACACCACACCCGCATACATTAGGAAAAGCTGACTTATTCAATAGCCAATGTAAGGGTCATGAACATTAATAAAGGAACGAATTTTGAGTTCGCTTTATAAGGATGCGTTATGCGCAGACATTGGGATGTGACTCGTCATCCCTGAAAGAGAGATATTTTAGAGGCAAGAAATGAGTCAAATTTTGATAAAATACCCTAAACAATCATATTAATTTTTTTAATTATCAACCAAAATCTTGTAATTTCTGTCGTTGCCGAAGATGGGTTGTTTCCTGATAATCAACTCAGATCTAGAAAGTTTGAAATTTCTCTATGACAAACAATAACAAATACTGAAGTTTATAAACAAATGACATATCTAGAAAATAATGAATATATCTATATACACTCACCGATTCTGAAGTGTTACTTTTGAAATGTCTTCCAGTCTGTTCATCATAACTAAATATCGAGTTAATTATTTACCTTTCAAACTTAACCACAAGTTTTAAATATTTCAGCTTTGTGAGCTACTTTAACTTAATGCAACATCGCCTTAACTGTCACCAGCTGAAAAAGAAAAAAACGGTATATGTTAGAAAATGAGCTTGATCTCTGGACTGAAGTCAATAAATCAAGACTGAAGTCTTTAAATCAAGCTAGAATAAAGCATTTTACATTGAAGCAGTAGCCAAAGTAAGGGGGTCTTAGGTTCGAATCCCGCAAAGAGCACAACTTTTTTTGAGCACAGAAACATCTGTCAATGCCTTATTTTAACCACTTCGAGAGTCACATACAAGGCAGTAAATTCGATGCACCGGGTCAATGTTATTCAGTAAACATGCTCTGCGAAAATGAGGCAGATCTTATTTTAAAACAAATTTCCAAATTTACTTTTGATGAACTGTATTTATAAAAATTTGAAGCCCGCCCAGTTAGATTAATTAATAGCACACAAATCTACTGATCGAGGGGTCGTAGGTTCGATTCCAGGGGGGGGGGGCATACTTTCGTGGAGCTTGGTAATGAAATAATTTTCTACAGCCATTCTCCCTACTCCCACCGGAATGTGCGCCTACGAGTTGGTTAAAAGCTAAATTCAGAGATTTAACCTTTCCAGGAACATTGGGTAGTTAGACTAACTGCCGCGATATAACAAATAAAATGTGTTGCTACAGCGTTAACCCTCCCTCCAAAAAAGGAAAATAAACTTCCATTGTCAAACAAGTGAGGACGTTCCTTTTTCTTCATCAAACTTGTCTTCACACAACCAGTTGAACATATAACAGTATTTTCATAACATTGACCCATTCCATTAACTTATATAATCTGAAAACAAACAAAAATGTAAATATAAATACGTGAAAGCAAAGACAGTAGATCTGATATAGGACACACTGTTATTGATTTGCACGTCCCTAGTTCGAACCCAAACTCCCCGCGAGACGCTAGTAATATTATAAATGTGACAAATAATGACCGCCATTGCTTAGCTACTTGACAATTAAAACTACTTATCTTTATGTACTTAGAACATCATAATTTACTCCAAGAAAACACATTTTTTAGAAAACATTGAAATATAAATGAAAATACTGTAATGAAAGATACTTGACTCTCTGAGGGACGAATTTACTTGTGGTGGCAGTGGTTATTGATTCAATAAAGGGAAAACCGCTGCGGGGAGTTTGTGTTCCTTTATATTAGTCAAGGTGTACTAGTTACCAATAAATAAGCATACACACTTTCATTCATATATCTTGATGAGTATTGAACATATTTCGTAATGAAAACTTAGAACTTTCACGATAAAGTATAAAGGGACCTAACTTACAAAATAGTCTATAGTTATGTCCCTTTATAGAAGTGTATACGTGTGTATGTAGTAATACTCTGTAAAAATACAATCTGTCATTAAAATATCTGGATTAGTACTTAAAATACTTCATTGTTTAAAATAACTGTAACTAAACAAACAAGGGTCAATATGTATTGCAGGCAATACTGAAGTCTCATACTATCTATGACAATTGACAAATTCAACAACAGCAGTATTCTTGACATCTGTTTTCAGGGACTAGCTTAAATCACCAATCTAGCTTGAACAGATTTTTTAAAAATATATATTTTAAGAATAAATCTTAAGTTACACTGTAATACAACTGTTTTGGTGAAATTTTGACTATTTCCATATCTATAAAAATGTTGACCAAAAATAAGAAAGTGATAGATATGCATAAACTACTTATTGCAACATATTCACGTACTAAGTTTTATCAATTTAGATTGAATCGAGTTTGAGTTACAAACTTTTTGATCAAATTTCGACTATTTCTGTATCCATAGCAACCAGAAATTTAACCAGAAAAAGGAAATTCAACCAGTGTTTTCTCCAGGATCAAAAATTAGGGGGTCACAAATGACCCCCATGTTCAGAAATAGGGGGTCAAATGGGAATTTAAGGGGTCAACATTAAAATTACACACTTGTGCTTAGATGTTGGGAGATGTTCTTTAGCTAGCCAGTACACAGATCTGATGGCGCACACAGCAGCTTGTCCTTTACTTGACAGAATAGTTTCTGTTTGTTTAGCCATGTTGCGTCGTATTGACTGAGCTTCCAAAGCAGCCTTGTGTTGAGATGAGGAGATATGTCTCAACAAGGTGGAATGGCGAAAATTTGTACAACCATGTAGATGGATGCCTTATTCTCAGATGAACAAATTGAGCAAGTCATTTTATCGTTATCAAAGTTCAACCAAGGGTTTTCCTTCAACCAATTCTGACGGAACGCTCTTTAAACGGGATTTTTTCTCGGACTTTTCGTCGTTAGATTTGTTCGATTTTGCTGCGGCCGTAGGCGAAATTTCAGCGGATCTAACGCACGTAGACGACGTGGATGGCTTTTGATCATCGTCAGGTGATATAGGTCTATCATCTGTCTTAGATGTTTGCGTAAAAAACGCTGTTAATCGACGCTGTTTTGGTGCAGACATCGCGGAAAATGACGACATGTAATCAGAATCATTTAGGCGCTTAACTACGTGATTACATAGAGTCTGACAAGCGCCTGTATGACGCGATTAAAATTGGGCAAGTATAATCCGCTGACGAATATGCAGATCTGACGGACGTGACTATAATTTGACGACGATTTTTGCCTGCGTCACAAAATACGCACTGGTCGTGTTATTGCGCGTCAGAGCCGAAAAAAGTGCGTAAAAAGCGCAAAAACGCGCTCTGGAGAAAACACTGTTCAACAATATGCATAGCCTACTAATTGCAACTAATTCAAATAACAAGTTTCATTAAAACAGCTTGGGTAGAGTTTGTGCAACACAGAAATACCATTCTCGTTCCCTGAGTCTAACTAGTAGGATTCTCAATACTAGCTAGAATTGAGAATCCTACTAGACTCTGGGAACGAGAATGAGAAATACGAGCTTTTTCTATCAAATTTTGACAATTTTGTATCCGTAGCAACCGGAAATTTGATCAGAAAAAGAAAAGTGAATGTTGTGCATACTCATTGCAATGTACCCACATACCGGCCCCAGATTTACGAAAAAAAAAACTCATTTTTTATTTGGATCATTACTTTTGCTAATTTAGTCAATGTTACAGCAAATATAAGAACATTAGAACTCCGAAAGTTGGTTAAAAGTCATTTTATACAAAATGAAGCTGATAAACATGTTGGAATAAGATTTCATTTTATTGCATTGACTTGAGTCTGTTAATGAGTTGTTTATTTGTTAGGGTTTTACGTCGCGTCAACACAGTAAGGTTATATCGCGAAAAATCTGAGTTTATGGTTCTAAGTTTATTATAAAACCCGTGATATTTTATGTCGATTTTATGTATTTTCATCGTTACAATCATCTATAGTGCGTACAAAAAACAAAACACTGTTTATAATAACAATACAGTGAACTAACCCTTGTCGAGGGATGCCCAGGATGACTTAAAATAAACAACTGTGGTATGTTTTACTTGTGTCTTAGTTGTTGGTGTAATGGAAAGCGTTCTACCATAACAAGCATGATTTACAGTGGTGGTGGTTTATCAACCATGCTAATTTTGTTAAAATGAATTACACAAATTTTATTTTCAATACTGCCTACCCCTGAAATGAATTGTCTCAATTTTAATGTTAACCAAAACACGTTCTGTTTTTTTTTTGTACGCACTATAATAACAGTCATTCCAACTGCATTTACACACTATATAGAGACAAAAATACAAGAGACTGTTTTTGATTTTTTTATAAACTGGGGCCAGGGGGAAGGGGGTTTTACTAAACATAGTTCTCTTAATTTCGACCTCAGAAAATCGTATCTCGGTTTAATGGGTTTGGAGATATCTCACTAGCCCAACAAACAGGGTAGAAAATTCCGAACCTGTAAAGCCTCAGTGCGCCAATAACACATCGCATAGGCAACTTAATTCTACACAGACAGTTTGATTTCTTGGAACATACATGTAGACGCTAAATAAACTCGTTTTGTAAGTTAAACAGAACAAAATGAAAAATACATTATACCTTGTCTTTTTTTAATCAAATAATTAATATTCCAATTTTAATAAAATTCCTTGCTCGCAATATTACACTTTTCAAATTGAAAATGGCGGTTATGTTTGGCCGAGTTTGATTGGATAGCAGACTGGTGTTCGTTTGAATAAGATTAGCCCGAGGTTAAAGATGACAAAATTACTGTAAACATGTCAAAGTGTATCACGTATTGTTCCCTGAGCAGACCACATGTTTTTATGTAATTTGTAATCAACGACATCCAACGATACAATCTTGTTACCTGGGAAACATCCATGATCCAAATTTGAATCCACCTGAGTATCTACGCCGTGTAAAACACCATTTTAGGTTATTTTGCGGCGTCCAGCGCACCTAACCTAGCTTTCCTGGACCATTGACTATAACCAGCACTCACCAACCCTTCCACAAGACCGGAAACTTCAACATATATGTACCTTCTGAATCGAGGAAAATTGACATTATTGTCAAATTTTCATGGTAGTGTATAACCTCCTCGGGTAGGATTCAAACCCGTACCCCATTCGGGACAGATGGAGTACCTAAGTTATTAATCCAACATAATCAAGCATGCAGTCAAATAGGTACAAGAATCGTATTGTATTTGGTTACATGCATACTTATTCGAATTTCAAAACTTATCTGATGAGCAAAATATGCAGCCTAGTGGAGACTTAAACCTAGGATCCCGATTACAAGGCGAATGTAAGCCTAGCAGCGCTATTAGACCGCTTTTATAAACCAATAATGTGAATAGAACAGGTAAGTACCGCGACATTCTCACCCAAGAACTATAAAATCGCCCTGAATTTGAAAATATCAGACCGTTTAAAGGCAATTATTATTAGAATTATTATTATTATTAGAAGGGTTACACAAATGACCACATAATTTAGTCACGCCCCGACTCCCAATTAGGCGCTACTATTACAGGGTAAGACAATTTTCAACCTGACCGGAACTCTAGTCCTATATAATAAGACTATCCGTAACTTTTTTCTCATTGGGACATTATTCTGTTACAGAATAATGTCCTAATGCAAAATGAGTTACGGAGGGTCTTATATATAGGACTAACCGAGACTCGAAACCGCGACCCCGATTACACGACGAGTACTCTCCTGACTGAGCTTTACAATCTCTTTTATATCCCAGTGTTTTCTCCAGGATCAAAAATTAGGGGGTCACAAATGACCCCCATGTTCAGAAATAGGGGGTCAAATGGGAATTTAAGGGGTTAACATTAAAATTACACACTTGTGCTTAGATGTTGGGAGATGTTCTTTAGCTAGCCAGTACACAGATATGATGGCACACACAGCAGCTTGTCCTTTACTTGACAGAATAGTTTCTGTTTGTTTAGCCATGTTGCGTCGTATTGACTGAGCTTCCAAAGCAGCCTTGTGTTGAGATGAGGAGATATGTCTCAACAAGGTGGAATGGCGAAAATTTGTACAACCAAGCGAAGATGGATGCCTTATTCTCAGATAAACAAATTGAGCAAGTCATTTTATCGTTATCAAAGTTCAACCAAGGGTTTTCCTTCAACCAATTCTGACGGAACGCTCTTTAAACGGGATTTTTTCTCGGACTTTTCGTCGTTAGATTTGTTCGATTTTGCTGCGGCCGTAGGCGAAATTTCAGCGGATCTAACGCCCGTAGACGACGTGGATGGTTTTTGATCATCGTCAGGTGGTATAGGTCTATCATCTGTCTAAGATGTTTGCGTAAAAAACGCTGTTAATCGACGCTGTTTTGGTGCAGACATCGCGGAAAATGACGACATGTAATCAGAATCATTTAGGCGCTTTACTACGTGATTACATAGAGTCTGACAAGCGCCTGTATGACGCGATTAAAATTGGGCAAGTATAATCCGCTGACGAATATGCAGATCTGACGGACGTGACTATAATTTGTCGACGAATCAAAATACGCACTGGCTGTGTTATAGCGCGTCAGAGCCGAAAAAAGTGCGTCAAAAACGCAAAAACGCGCTCTGGAGAAAACACTGATTATTATCCTACTCCCCATAATGTGAATAAGTAAGACTCTCCCTACGAACTGAAAAATCGTCCCGAGTATCAGAAAATGGAGCAAATTATTCTTACAAGTCATCTTAGAGTTCCTCAAGTGACTATGCAGTTTAGTAACAACGCTGAGCAGTATGGTCTCCTGGTGCGAAAAATATTCAGCCTGACTGGAGCTCGAACTCTAAACCTGCATCTATCAATTCGCTAATAACAAGGACCCTATATATATACATGTATATGTTTTTAGGGTCATTGTTATAAAGCATCTATGCTAATAATTATATCCTTTTCCCATAATGTGAACAGGCGAGGAACCATTACTTGTAAATCCAATGTATTTAATTACAAAGACCCACAACAATATTTATTAATTTATTATTTATTAGAGTTAACGCCGTGTCAACACAAGTTTAGGTCATTTTACGGCGTCCAGCGCACCTAACCTAGCTTTCCTGGACCATTGTCTATAACCAGTACTCATCTACCCTTCCACAAGGCCGGAAACTTCTCCATATTATCTAATCAATGGAGGAAAATCGACATTATTGTTAAATTTTCATGGAAGGGTATAACCTCCCCGAGTGGGATTCGAACTCGCGTCCCCTCGGGCGCGAGTATCTAAATCCCGGCGCGCTACAAACTGGGCTATCGACCCGGGTACCCACAACAATAAGAAAACACTCACTGAATGTAGTTTCCAAATGAATTGCCAATGAAATCCTTTCTAAAATATCGAACAATAATCACTGAGCAACGTAGTCCAGTTAGAATTAAAGGATTCAATTACAAGCAGACTATAAGACCATTAAAATCCGGAGGAGAATATTAAAAAAAGTTTAATGCCACTTACACCGAATTCAATACACGAATTTTATACACGTCCTTATAGAGATGAACACGTAGACGACTGAGACGGACAGAATCTCTAGAGCGTAAAGCGACTTTGGGGGAACATCTCAAAATAATAATTTTCATGATAGAAAAATGAACACTATTTTGAATAAGGGTTTTGCCGACATTTTTGGTGTGCTTTTGATCTGCTACATGAATATTTTATCGCAATGCTATAAAGAACAGTCAGTAAAACAAAGCAACACATGTTATTCCTATATATCATTAAATTTGATGCGTTCGTCGAATCAGTAGTAACATGTGATCATCTTTGTCATGAGTCTGCGATATGCGCTCTCAGTTTAAAAAACATACAGATTTTATTAGACCTCCAATGACCCAGTCTAAACGTTTGGTTAATAGTTTTATTTTCGATCTTACTACGTTTATCAACTCGTCTTATTTAGTTAATTACATCGACCAGCTCTGCTAACCGACTTTCCTGGACATGTATTCGTTTACCAGTATTCACTTATCCCATTGACAACTTTTCCAATATATTTTTTTTCACAAAAGAGCATAATGATTTTTTGGGTAAAAAACTTTTCCTAAATGTGTTCCTCGCATATCCGTGACAGCACATTTCCTGATAACCAGACACATTCTTTTGGATGGCGCCACGTGGAGCTTATGTATTTATAGATTTAAATATAAGCTACGGTGTGCCCAACGCAACATAGGCGGATCTAATGCACTTATCAAGAGCGTACATGTGTTTGAAAGAGGCATAGAAATATTGGATCCATGCTATTCTTCTGCATATTTAAGCAAAAGCTTTCATAACTGTAAGCTCGGAATTCCAGTGATAGGCGGAACTGACTTTGACTCGGGTAATTTCGTTTTATTTATGTATTAGCTAGAAAATAAGTCGTATTAGTATTAATTATTAATTAATAATGTATCTAAACTTTACTGCACATTTTTTAATCATTTCAATGGTTAGTCATATGGAATTTCCAAAACACGTTGGTTTTATATTATTTGTCTATAAAATACAAGTTCATATATTTATTAGGCATAGAATAATTCAATTGAAACTGATTGTTTTGAGAACACCCCTTCGATTAGTAGGTATTTAGTAATCCACTCTCCGCTGTCCGCGTGTACATCTCTAAAAACACAGGCGTGGTCAGAGAAAAATCCCAATATTTGAAACAAAGTTTTTAAACCAATATAAAAACAATAAGCGTTTTAATATCAACACTGCTCAAGATTTGTTAGTTTCCGTACTTGGTAAACATGTCATGGTTACCTCATCTTGCCGACCATTTACATTTATATTTATAAGTATATACTATTTGATTTATCAGTTATTGTCCATTTAATTTTTACTCATAAGTCCGATTTGTTTAACTTCTTTCTATGAATTCATGTGTCACAGGGTAAGAAAATATGCAGCCTGAACAGAACTCGAAATCAGGACCCCTCGCTTACAAGGCAAGTGCTCCACCGACTGAGCTATACGGCCACATACATATCTTCTTCCCCACAATGTAAACAGGTAGGTACCGTGGCATACTCCTCCACGAACTGTAAATTCGTCTCCAATTTCAGTACTCCATGCCGTTTAAGGAGCAATTGATTTATTACAAGCGTTTCTCAACTGACTTAGTAATTAAGTCTCGCCCCCATGCACATTGGACGCAAAATGTCACATGATGAGAAAAATATGCAGTCTGACCGAGACTCGAACCAATGACCCTTTGCTAACAAGGCGAATGCTCTCCCGACTGAGCTATCAGGCCGCATTCAAATAGGCCTACTTCTCCCCCATAATGTGAACAGATAAGTAACGGAACACATGAAACGTGTACTTCCCGGGGAGGTTATACCCTTCCATGAAAATTTGACAATAATGTCAAATGTCCTCCATTGATTAGATAATATGGAGAAGTTTCTGACCAAGGTAAGGTGCGCTGGACGCCGTAAAATGACCTAAATTGTGTTGACACGGCGTTAAATCTAGTAAAAAAAGAAAAGAAGGTCATATCACGGTGGTCAGTCAACGGGCCGTTTTTAGAAATATATAACTATCAACCAGTTACTAGATATGCATGATTCTGTCAGTGACTAACCTACATGAATGAGAATCAGTGGTAGGAATGGGAACGACCACAGAAATTATTTCATGACCAAAAGCCCGGGAATCAAACCCAAGACCCCACAGCTATACTTAGCAATTTATTGCATTCAAATAACTATTGTCGTGGGTCCGATTCCAGGGCAGGGCATACTTTCGTGGAGCTTGGTCTTGGAATTATTTCTATGGCCATGTTCCATCTTACCAATGATTCTTAATTATGTATGACAGTTGTCAGTCACTGACAAAGGTATGCGCTTAGTAGTTGGTTAACAGCTAAAAACAAGAGATTTAGCCTTTCCATGAACAGTGAGTAGGTTGACTGACCGTTGTTATATGACCTATACAATATGTTGCTAGGGCGTTAAACCCAACAAAAACAAACAAACAATATTGTCGGTACTAGGTCGACATTTTTACAGATTATCGGAAAAGCCTACAATCTGAGTCCATGATGCAGTCATTCTCGTACCCAGAGGTTATCAGGATCTAGTATCGAGAATCTTGATAGCCTCTGGAATTGAGAATGTGACACAGTAGGTTACGTACATGATATCAAATCTGCGCTGTGAGAGGTTTCTGGTTCGAGCCTAACCAGGTTTACCCATGTCATCTGAAAGCTTTTATAACCTTAATCACGAGACGTAAGTCGTATTCGAATAATTTTTCAACTTTTAAAAATTTTGTCAATTTCACCATTCATGTCATTGTCCCTGTAAGAATCGACAGGACAATAATGTCGATTTATCTCAATTACTAAGGTTTACGTCGAAGTAGTTGGTCTGTAGAAGGGTAGGTGAGTGCTGGTTATAATCAAGATAATGTCGAGAAAAGCTCTGCCCTACATAATCACACACACGCACCCCCGCACGACGCACGCATTCGCAAACGCACGCGTCACACACAAACAACACTCATTGATACACACATAGTCTGAGAAACACATATATTACATTCTATATACAAAAATAAAGGGCAAAAATACAGAAAAAGACAAATTGTTTATAATATAATGATAAGCCTTGATCATCTATATAATAAGTTATCTTTTTTCTATCTCTCATTTAGTCAAACCCCTTAGTGGAGACTTAGACTTTTGGCGAGTAAACCGACAATAATGAAACTTGCTTAACCTGACTGACATCCAAACTAAACATGAATCCTAGTAGTCTTTAGCCAGCAGCGTGTTCAATTACCCGAAACGTTCCTTAGCTGAGACAACTCAACCTAAAGACAACTCAACCCGAGAATACTCAATACCTTACTAACGGTTAGAGTTGTCCCAACTCTCCTTGAGTTATTCATGGGTTGAGTAGTCTTCGGTTTGAGTTACCTCGTACCCTTAACGTTACCTCGTACCCTTAACGTTCGCTAACAAAGTCTTTACTGAGCACGCTGCAGGTGATCCTTTTAGTGCCAATAAAAATTGTATATTTGTAAACAAAATAATGCAACATTTCGCGGCATATGAATAAAAACAGAAATCTTACACTTCAACACGTGGTCGACTTACTCAGTAAAACAAACCATATCTATAAACAATATATTTTGCTCATTTAGGTGCTACTTATTAATGCAATGTCTACATCTATATTTCATATCATTAATGGATTATCATTAATAATTAGATTAAAGTAATTAAAGTATATTAAATAAATGTTTAAACTCACCATTTTATTCGACTGTTTTCAACCGCTACATAGCTTTACACAACTAAATTCAGGTAACTCATCTAGTAGGCACGCAAAACCCGTGATTCACGCTCTGTGTACTTAACATTGAATCGTCAATGAATCTAGATGAATTCATAGGCGGAACCAGGGGGCGGCGTACAATGTACGCGTAAGTTTGTTTCTTATGATATTTATAAGAAAATATAATAGTTATAAAAGAAAAATCCGCACGCTGCGCGTGTAATAAGATACAAAACTGGTACTACACTTATACAATGACATTAAGTACAATAATTAAAAAAAAAATCCATCTATTTTTTGTAGGATTTTAACATGATCCAGCAGCTGTTAGAATATTTATAAAATATCAACATGTAGATGGTTTTATGTATACCCTTGGAAAGAATAGTTGAGGTTCTTGAAATGTTTCTGAAATTCTTTGAAATAACCAAAACTCATGAGCTTCGAGGGCCGCTGCCCCACAAGACCCCTATTCAGGACTTCAACCAGTACCCTTACAATCAACCCCTGGAACCCCAGTCTGCTTGTATATTTCCACCTCTTCTAGCTAGAATTTTCCACCTCCTCTTACAAGAAATCATTGATCTGCCCATGGACTAAAAATAACATCAACACACTCGTTCCAACTCATCGACCACACTACACTTAGAGTTCGTATATACAAAATAAAGCTTGGATAAACATTAAAAATGAAACAATCCATTTCAAAGGTTGACAGTATTGAAATTAAAAGTTGTATAATTCATTTAAACAAAATTAGCATGGCGGATAAACCACCACCCATTGGTCAAACATGCTTGTAATGGTATACCGCTTTACCATTACACCAACAAAGCACTCATGAAACATATTGTCAACTTAATTATGTTATTGTCATCCTGAGAATTCCCTGTCGTGGATTAGTTCATTGTATTGTTGATATAAACAGTGTTTTGTTTTTTGTACGACCGAACTTAAGTTCATTTGTATTGGTAATTTTCATTCAGTGGCTCATCCATTAGCGTCACTGATATACATGTAAATACTTCAGTACATTATAAGTGTGAGTGATTAAATGAGCTGGATCAATGTATGCGCCAAAGACAGTTTGAATGAAAGTTATCAATAGTATATGTTTATATTTTGACTGAAATTTTGTATTTTTACAGCATCTTATCCACATTAGTTCGTTTCCAATGTTCTGCTGTCTAATCGTAAATGCTGACTTGTGTGCAGCCCGGCTAGCTCATTTGGTTGCAAGCAAGTCTACTGATCGAGATGTCGTGGGTTCTTTTCCAGGGCGGGGCATAATTTCAAACAGCTTGGCCATGAAATTACTTCTACGACTTATCTCCCTCCTACCACTGATTCTAAATCATATCGGACAGTAGTCAGTCACTGACGAAAGTATGCGTCTATTAGTTGGTTAACAGCTAAATCCAGACATTTAGCCTTTCCAGGAACAGTAAGTAGGTCGACTGACCGCCGTTATATGACCTATACAATGTGTGGGTACGGCGTTAACCCCGCCCCCCCCCTTCAAGAAAAGGATGACTTCTGCAGTCAAGACAGCACAAGGTGTAAATTTACCCTACCGTCGTCACTTGCCTTATCTCAGATCCACAGCTACCTTTTGTTTAGTTAGATTATACAACATTAAAACTCAGTAATAACTTCTCTAATGATTCAACGGGAATTACGAATCTAGTTCCACAAAGACGGGGGAATGATTCGAATCCACACGGGACGGCTTATACCCTTCCATGAAGTTTAACAATACATAATGACATTTTACTCCATTAATAAGGTAAATAGAGAAGTCGTCGGCCTTGTGAAAGAGTAGGCTGTTTAAAGACGAGGGGTCCAGGTAAGCTAGGTTAAGCGCGCTGACGTGATATAAAAATATGGTTAAAAATGAATAGATAACTAATATGCCGGTTAATATTGCAATAGGAATTCTGCCGTTCTTTTAACCAGTTTTTTTCCTGAACCAGTTTTTGTATATGTGCCATATTGATTGTTATCATAATCTGAAATGTATATGTTTGAACACGTGTTAAAATATGTTAAAAACTTGAAAAATGAGTTTTAACAATAAAAGAAGATACTTAATGTCAGGGCCCGAATTTAACAAAAAATTGAAATCGCAACTTTTTGCGATTTGATTTTATTTCAACTCGCAAAATGTAAATAATCACTCGCATTTTTTCAAGTTTTAATAGCATACATAGTAACTATTCACATGTGCAAAACAAAAATAACATAGTGCTAGAAAGAACTAGAGAATTATTGTGGGATAGACAAAAAATATCCCAACATGTTTTTGTGAATCTTTGATTAATACTATCGATCTATCTGGCTGTTTCAATGTTGTATGAGCCTTAATAGTTTTGACAGTTAACTTTTTGCATTAATTTCAACTCTCGAAAATTTGCGAGTAAAAGTTACCTGCAATTTTCAGAATCCACTCGCATTTTGCAAGTATGCGAGCTTAAACTCGAGACCTGCTTTATGTATTGTTTATCGAAAATGGAAAATATTTGTGAATGAAATAAAAGTTATCTTTTGTGTTTAGAGATTTTAAATATCAGGTTAGCAACAAAAGTGAATATAGTGTACATACAGTTTCAATTGTGTTGCATACATTGCATACTGAATATGTAACATTAATATAATTGCAATATTGACTAAACTGTTTATTCGATATAATTGAACATTGCAAAACAGTTATTGAATATGTAACATTAAAATAATTGTAATATTGACTAAACTGTTTATTCGATGTAATTGAACATTATTTTTGTAATTAAGTTTCATATTGACTTTAAAAAGTCATAAGCGATAAACAAAAAAGAATTGTACGTCGCAATGTTTCTGATTTTAAAGCACTAATTCGTTTGCAAACTGTTATATGTCTAACTTAGAAACTTTAGCATTATTACAAAGTGCTATTGGTAAGTGTAATTGCAATTAAGTATGCATTTACATCCTGACTAAATTTGTTAAATTCAGCTATACAAGTTAGGCAAAACATTCAATTAAAATGAATGTAGTACACTGAAAATACTTTATTTGCAATATCTATAAAATAATTGAGCTATCTTTATTTTTAATTGTCATAAATCATATTTTCTCATTTTGAAAAAATATCAACACCTAATAATCATTGATTTTACACATAATATCTTTCATAAACGATTTTTTATCTAAATATCACATTTAACAGTAAAAGTACTATTTTTGCGATGTACAAACATATAACTAATAATATACGATACGGGTTGAATTGTCCTAGTGTTGAGTTGTCCCTTCGCGCGGGTTTAGTTGTCCCTACCTGCGGGTTGACTTGTCGTCGGGTTGAGCTGTCCCGATCCCGTGTAATGTTAACCTAACTGAGGGATGGTACAGTCATTACAGATTACAAAATGCTTAAAATTCAACCCGTCCAGTACATGAACCGGGTCTATGGCGCATGAGGCCGTGCGCAGGAGTTTGCAATGTGTGCTGGTTCGAAATTCGCCAACATTTTTAATTGATGGTCCTCATTAAATAAGATATATGGAGAAAAAGTTACGAGACAGTGGGCAGGGTTTGTACAATGTTAGGCAAAAATATATGTAGCCGAATGTTAACAAATTTCTTTGTGTTTGTTATCATATAGATCGGGTTTGCAAACCACGCTGAACATGTGTCACAGTTGCGCAATTTATATGTAGGGCAAAAACATACGTACATTTACACTTTCACTCTCGTACCCGAAGTTATCAAGATTCTCGATCTAAGTTAGTATTGAGAACCCTAATTGACTCTGGGTACGAGAATGGTACTATACTAGCACGTACATGTATGCATTCGGAACACCTCGACCTTTCATGAATGAATAATAGCGAATGGCCGAGGAGTTCCCAATGACATGTACATGTATGAATACTAAAATCTATTACAGAACTACTAATGAACTTGTCTTTTCCATTGTTTATAGACTGTTTAATCAGACAAGCTATTGAAAAATTAAATTCCTGACAAAAAGTCGTGATCAAAAAACCGAACAAATAAGGTTTAGTATTTAATTTCGTTAAAATTGAGTGCCCAATGTTCAAATATTGTTCAACGTCATTGCTTTTGTTTGTTACAAAATTGGTGTGCCATTGACACTACTCTTTGTCAATTATTTTATCAATATTTTAAAGAAAAACCAATAAAAATCAATTTGAACTTAAATAATACTTTTTATCATACGGAACGTTTATTACCTTAATGTCACGTTGTTTTGTCGAACGTAGTCTTTAACTTGACCCCATATCAATTCAATTGCATTGAATTCTGGGTAATATGGAGGCAAACGCAAGACTTCGTGCCCATTACTCCTGATGACTTCGTCTATGGCGTAGACTATGGCGTAGTCTATGGCGTAGACTGGCGTTGGTCGATTCTGCTTGGCCAACTCGAGCAGTTGGGGTCGAAGAAGAGTCGGTTCGAAGGCCACACCGTGACTGCGCAACCATTCCTGAAACAGGCAAATAGTTGTTTTCCTTCAGCATAGTTTGAATAAAATATTTTGAAGAAAATTTGAAGTTATTTAAATAGATTAAATAGTCATTTGAATAATGTAATACCTGAATGTCTGCCTTTCTGGAACTTGATGTTGGAAGTCGATCAGACTTCACGGAATGGTAGGACGCGTTGTCCATTACAATGGCACACGGCTGGTCTATGTTGGTGATAAGCATTTCTGTTACCCACTTTGTGAAGTTGACAGAGTCCATTTCCACATGGTAATCCCTAGTCATCAGTAGTTGTTAATATTAAATTATCAATTTTAGATGAGCCAATTTACTTTAGTTTGCATGTTATTATTCTAGCTAGAGATAACCATGAAGAACTCAATGTGTTCATTTCAATATATTCGAATATTATCAATTATAGATATTAGAATATTAATGTTATTAGCAATAATGACGTCAAATAAAGCGTAGATCCGAATCGGAAATATTTTCAAGTTTACAACAGTACCTACAATTATTTAGAAATCTAAAAAAAGTCAGATGTACCATACCACCTTAACATTACAACCGCCGCTAAACGCCACAATCGCCCTGCCTTTAAACGTTGCAGGGCTGACGCTAAACGTCGCACAAAAATCGACAAACGTTAAACGTCGCAACCTTGACACTTAACATCGCACTTAGTAGGAAGGTATAGTATCGAGCCAACACATAACGCACAAATATTACATAGAACCGTGAATTATTTCTTCAAAGCAACCACTCTTAGACTCATAGCAACCGTCAGCATATCCTTAACAACCACCCTTGGTCCATAGCAACCACTTTAACATCCTATGGCAATCGCCTTAAGGTCCAAAGCATCCACTTTACCGTCCTATGGAAGGTGTCCATAGCAACCGATCTGAGTTCCATGGCAACCGTTATAGCAATTTTACCATTCAGTCCACCTCAATAACTCGTGCGGCTATTAACTTCATGTCAGTGTCTATTTTGACCATCGTCAGATCAACTTTCAAACTTAGTTAAATTCGGGTAGATATAGGAAGGTAGGCTCTATAGAGGCATTATTCTTGCTTTAGCGATGTTGCGAGGTTTAGCGGTGAGTGCAGCGCTGCTCAATGTCACAACGCCACTTAACGTCGAAATCACGGATTGTTTAGATTTTTGGTTCATATAGAAGTTTAGATTGAGAAGTATTACTAACGGTCATTTTCATTCATTTTAAGGGAGATAATTAGTTGATACATGACAACTGATATATTTGAGTTAACTCCCCTGTGTCCATTGTGATGTCTAATAGATGCTGAAGTTTCAGTCGCCCATATACCATAGCAAGCACGATTTTAGCATAACATCATTATTACATGCTAACAGCATACACATGACTTCCCGCTTACCACTTTTATTCTAAAACAAAAATGTCTAATTTTCTGCAAAATATTAAATTAACAGTCAGTGATTTCCTTTTGGAAAGGAGTGTTATATTGTTTTAACGCGGTAAATCAACACTTTTCAGTTATAGTCAAGTTCCGCTATCAAGACCATTAGTGATGTTAATAGCGGAACGGTCTTATTATAGGGACCTTTTTCGTCTCATATTAAGAATTTGGGACTTCAAATCATAAAAAATCAAATGATTTTGTTATAAGCAAGGTGGTAATTATAGCGGAACTTTACTGTATCAACAGACTGGATCACCGAGCCAAAATTCATTGAGTGCCCATGGATTCTCAAACTAGAAAACGACATTTCTTGTTGGAAGCAAATAAACGTTTATGTCGTATTTTATGAACGGGTATGATCTGTCATGACCAGAAAATGAAGTAAAAAATGTACAAATTATTATTGTAATTCTAATTGCATTTATACTACTGGATATTTCTCTGATAAAGGTATCTTTATTTTTTTCCTAGGAATGTACATACATGAACAATTTACAAAGCAGTTAGATAAAATTGCTGCAGGCTTTAAGTTGTATGCCCCATTATAGCCAGTCAGAGTTTTATTGGACGAACTTTGCTGAACCGCTTCGGAGCTACGAACAGTAGGCTGTCATCCCCCGTAAACAACTGTACTTTCTCACTTAAACAGGTATGTGGGTTCCAAATGGTATAGTGGGTAGCTAAACTTGAAAGAGAGAATGTAGAAAGTGTACTATCCACTGTAACTGGTAGTGTGGGTAGCTAAACTTAAACCAAAATCCTCGATTAGTTCCTAGGAGTATTACAGAGACGACAAAAATATCAGAAGAGACAAGAGTGTTAATACATTCGACCACAGAGGTGTTTCTTACAACACATTACTAGTACAATAATGTATATGGCATTTGCTTGAGTTGTGCAACAACATTAAAATGTACATTGTATCAACAGCAGTATCTTTCTGAAACATCACGCATCTGTTATACTCGCTATATTAAGGTATACAGTCCCTAATGCCACTTACATTTAAACATTAGTTTTGTGAAAGTATGATAAAAGATTACCAAACATGATATTTTTCATTCATTACAATATGTTTAATCATTTTGCATGGATTATATTTATTACATTACTTGCAATTTTAAAAATATTTGACAAAAAACTTTTAGTAGGACTTAGTAATTACCCCCCCCCCCCCCCTTGCATATGAAAATATAATAAACTTAAACGTGTCCATAAAAAGTCTACGTTGTCATTATTAAAATATCTAACGTGGTAAAAATATTTCGAAATGCAATGTACAAATAATTAGATTCTAGAACTCTTCAGCTGCCGTAAAAAAACAACAGTTTTTAGTTAGGAATTTTAACCTTAATTCATGCATTTTGACACGCCTTTATCACTGATGGTGTTATTCTCTTAAGAAAATTTGTGAATTGTCTCGATGTTTCACATGAACTCATATTTGCATAACAAAAAAACGGGAAAACACAGTTTACAGTTAAATCCTGTAGTAACAAATTTGCCGAAAAATGTTTTCAATCGATCGTTGTTGGTTCTTGAAAGCACGCTTGAGAGTGGAGGCTGTGTGTAATCAATAGCTAGTACAAACGTGAAGACATTTTCTTTATTCTAACACCATTGTCTTCGAATGTCGTCTGCTCACTAAATTTCATTCAATCAGAAGAGAATGTTTAAGTCACAATGTTTGTGTGTATAAGTTTACATGTGGAAAAAAAGAAAAAATACTGAAATAATTTTGGAAGGATGTTATGTCGGTTCATTTCATAAATTTGAATGGTGATATTTTGTGACGTAGTTTCATACAATATAGTTTTGGATTGCACAATTATGATTCTTTCATCGCGCATGCTAATTCTTTAATTGGATGTTTACTTGTGTTGGAGAAAACAATAAAACGTACTACGTTTCTATAAACGGTAGCTTCTGACTGCGACATTCTTAATGACTGATGTTGACACGTGAATTGGTTCTACATTTGTGAGCTATTTTTAGATAATGTTGTCAAATTATACGTATCTGATTGTATCAGTGCTTCCATTTTTAGGTTGATTCCAGCTGCTGTAAATAGCATCAAAAAAATAAATATCTGTTCAGCTGGAAAAATACGATACATGCTAGATCACTGATGTAATGAGTAATGTAACAGTGATTTTTAGTACCATATTGATAGTAATTATCATGCTGTGGACAACAATATTTTCATACTAGAAATTATGGATCTTTATAAGAAAATACTCTATATAAACGTATGTTGTTAGTATTGGAATTCACAAAATGGATGTTGTTTTTTTACTAAGTTAATCTTCTCGACGTTTGTTATTGGTATACATTAGTACTGTTTTCTTGTTGTTGTTCTGGATGAATGTATAAACATAGAAGAATAAGGTTGTGTTCACTGACGATCTATTTACATATCGTACAAACGTAACACTGGATATTTGACTAAGTTCTCTTTTAGTGTTTTAAATAGTGATTGTGTCTTTATTATTCTTGTATGATTGAATTGACTGATGATGTAACTTAGCTTACAGAGGTTGTAAACATTAATGAGATAGTGTTAGAAAACTAAGTTTTGCATTCCAGGATGCCAGGTTAAAACTATAAATGGCATCATTATCTTCGTGGAGAGTTTCTTAGTGATTTATATATAAGTGTAAATAATAAAAAATTTATTCATTTTTGGAAGTGTATACAAAGTTATCCAAGCACTATGATGGTGAATAGTCGTCTGTCGGCCTCATGGTAAGTAAACCCAAAATACATATGTAAACTAACTACAGACTGACACTAACCTAATATTCTCTATATATCATGTTATTACTTCAAAAATATATTGGAAAAAAAACGGCTTAAAGCAAACATTTCGTTATGTGTAAAATATTCTTGACATGTTTCCTAAATGGTCTTGATATATTGGTGGAAATAGGCTGTTACAAGTAAAGGGGCTGACGTAGATACGTTATCTATGCTGAGACAAGCACATAAAGTATACTGTGAAATGAATGTATGATCAAAGATGGTTTATGATGATTTCCACTTAATTTGCTTGTACTTTGTATCGTCTGCAACTCTGAAAATAAGATACATGTACATGATACATATCGCGAGCTTAGCGCAAATCGGTCGTAACTCACTCTTTTTCTAAATTGAGTTACGACTGTTTTGCGCTAAGCCCACGATATGTAATATTTCAAATACGATTTACGTCATTCTAGGATATGCTTACATTATTGCATTATATAATTTACAAAATAGTTGATGGGTCAGATGTTAACTTGTTTTGTGCTATGAACAAATAAAACAAAGTACATGTGGATTCGTTTGATGAAAGTTCTAACAATTAGAACCTTTGAAAACCAGAAGTCTTGGAAAATTGAAAAAATTGTACAGCTATTGCTGTCTGTGAAAAGCTTTTTCTTATTTATATATTATTAAAAACAAATCAAACATTTCAGGAATCGATAGACCTATAATTCCGGAAACTGAACTTTATCCTTAAGCTAACAAAAACACTTCAAGGTGTTCCCAAACATGATATAACGCAACATACCCCCTTTACAAGTTGTATTGTTGGAATGCCATCACAACTAACAGTAAATTGATTTTGTTTACTAACTATAACTATATTATTTCATTCTCTCTCTGAACTCTCTAGGGACGCCATGTTTAGTAGCGCGTTCATTTACTTGGCATGCATAAAATGTCAGCACGTAAATTCTTTGTTGTAATCAGTAGGACTTCATTATTCTGATAAAATCCTTTTGTCATCTAGCTGTGGAAATATTATTTTCTCTCTACATTTTAATTAGCGGTATTTCTTCACAAATGTACACTTAACAGAACAGAACAGAATTGAACATACACTTTATTTAACCCAGGTTATATACAACATGGGATTATTTACAAAACATAACACTAGTAATAATAATAGAACATAATGATACAAGAACAAAATTGAAAAGACAAATTACCAATTGAACATCATGCTCAGTTATTTTTGAAAAATAATATAACCCGGGCAGTTGGTAGCGCGCCAGGATTTGGAATCTCGTGTCCCGAAGGGGCTACGGGTTCGAATCCCACCCATGAAAATTTGACAATGATGTCAATTTCCTCCATTGATAAAATATATGGAGAAGTTTCCGGCCTTGTGGAAGGGTAAGTGAGTACTGGTTATAGACTAGGGTCCAGGAAAGCTGTGTTAGGTGCGCTAGACGCCACAAAATGACCTATATTGTGTTGACACGGCTTTAAACCCAATGAAATATATAAAAATGAAAATAATAGTAGAACTTTACAAAAATTTGCCAAATTAACTAGTGTTTTCTCATCATCAGATAAAATGAAGTTTTTATACTTGGCACTTGATAAACGGCGAGCTTTTTTCTCGCTGTACTTTGCGTAAAAGAATCACTAAGTGGTGCGTATTTACCGTGATATTGTCTATCAAACATTTTCTAACATCAAATAAAGTTCAAAGGTAATTCACTAATTTCAAATTTGCTAAAATACATTGTCATGGATGTATTACACTGTATTTTTGTTCTATGCAATTGTATCTAACTTTATATGTGTCATTGTGACCTTCTCCTATCCTATCATTCTCTTTCCTTCTTTCATTCTTTCTTTCTGTCTTTATTATAATAGACATAGTTATATATATTCCTGTTAGTATTTTGGTTACATCTCATTTGATTTGTGTAAACTATTTATGTTCATTATGCGCATAACATGCTATGTATTGTCCTCATGCATTTTATATGTATTGGAAAATAAACAATATCTCATTAAAATCCTAGAGCTCGAAAAACTGACTACGATGGCAGAGGAAGCATGTAATGATATATGAGTCAAGGAAAGTCTCAAAGCGACCCCTACGAGTACGGCAATACAAACCGTAATATTCTACATAGAAAAATAGACGGAGCTCTTCTTTTATGCATGTGTATAATTATCATATCAAGGTCCTATATCAATGGGATATGTTAAATAAGCTAGATAAAATCACTGAGTAAGTAACTGCAGCCATTAATAATCTCACAACATCTCATTCTTTCTTGCCAAAACCATCTTTTAGTTTTGAAAAAATATGTACAATACGTTTTGCTATATGTAATAAATTGAGATGAAAATGAAAATTTCACAATTAAACATTAAGTTTATCATGAACGTCTCACGAATGGGGGTCAAAGAAATATCAGAAGGCATAGGCTAGCAACATCATATTACCAAGATTGGTTATTTTGCATGTCATGATGAGGGAAACGATATGTATACTTTTTCTAGCATTTACAAATGTCACGTTGCTGCAATACCAATCAATTTCAAGATTTCTTTGCTTCAATCTTTATAAAGTCAGTACTTCATAATCAAGTCGAAATTTTATGGATTTATCGTACGATGTCTCCGTTCGTGCGTAATTGTAATTTAACATTAAGCTTAAAAAGTTCTATGAAGAGTATGTTTGGTTTTACAAATCTCGTCTGCCAGTATTGATTTCGCATGAATCAGACGATAACATATTTCCTTGAGCATTCATCACGTGTTGTCAACTTTCTGACGCTAACATAATGTTTCAACTCTAATTTCCAAATTCATTTTGAAGTGCACACCAGTCTCTCCTTTGTAATCAAGACTATTGTTGTTAAAATCACAGGCTGCCGGCACGAAACACCTCCACCCCAAAAAATAAGATATTGTATACACACATGTATTTAGTAAAGGTATGTAACTCATCACGTCAGAAACCACGAAAGAATTACCTATCTCATTCAACTGGCTCCTGTGTATGTATTCCTTGGTCGATTTTCAAAAACTTGGTATTTTTTATCACAGAAATGGTTAATCTTTCTATTGCTTATTAACGAAAAGCCAATAAAGAAAGTTATGTGACGATGAACAGGAAAAATAAGTTAGTCGGAAACAATATTACTTAAAGAAACACCGTCTACTTCCCGAACGTAACTTAAATTAGTCCGTGAATCTCCAATAAAAATGAACTAAAACAGAGAAAATAACATAATTATTTAGTCTCTCGCCTCTCTCACGGTCGTCTAAGACAAATCATTTTGGTCACTATCGCAAAAGTTCCTTGACTTGTTGTGTGTGTTTTTGTTGCCCTCCATTTTGAGAAAGTGGTCTAGGATAAAACCAAACTTATACGATTTTACTGACGGTAAAATATACATACAGCTCAGAGTTCTGAATTGAATTCCACTTAACCTTTTGGCAGAATGACTAATGTGCCGCGGTCGCGATGCAATGGTAGCAAAATATAGATACTTATTTACGTCATGACTTTCCAAATGCGTCAAAATACATTTCTTCAAGCATGCCATTACTTGTAAAAAGTTTTTTAGTGAATATGTGTATGTTTTAGAATTGATAATTACAGTATTGTGCCTAAAATTAGACCCCGAAATGGTCTTTATTCAAGAATATTAATTACATTGAATACGAATATAGTATTAATGCTCGATACCGATATCGGAGTATATTGTTAATGCCCGAATGTAATTATTGGACAGGTGTATTTTTTTAATTTAACCGATTAGGCCAGTGTATCAAACGAGTCTTGTGTGGTGTATTTTAACACATAAACATACTTCTATTCACAATCGATTGCTCATTTTGAATACGTTACTTGCCGAAAAATACAATAGGCGTGGTACTGATTTTCGTCGGTATATATATGTGTAGATAACTATCGCCGTTCCTGATTGTCGATATAATGCAATCATCAAGGTTTGACCTTTTTGTAGTCGACACCGGTTGCCTTAAGCCAATAAAAACGATACATTTTAGATCACATGATAAGAAAATGAACGTCAAAAAGTGAAATAAGGGTTGCGTGAAAGGACTCGTCTCGGTCGTGATTTTGTCGGGTTCCCTGTTTGTATTCATGGAAAATACCATTATCAGTATGTAACGGGATGATATTTCTGTATGCTTTACTTTTTTTATATTTCTGTGAGACCTTCTATATTTAGTGGTTTGATACCTCATATTTCAATTTTACTCATTAATGACTTGTATTTTACTGACCAATGACCTTACTGGTTGAACACGATACACATACAATATAATAGTAACTTTTTCAATCCAACAAGAAAAAGATATAAACGTATACACTTTAAAATCAAATTAAAGTGATGGTATGTGCAGTTGTGTAATCTTTTAGTATAAAGAACTATCGATCTTTCTCTCAGTTTTACTTAAATCATCTTAAATTATTCATTATTGTAGGAGATTTCACTTCTATACCATCATTCATATCTAATCAGGTTAACCTCTTGTATCAGATGTCAAAGACTTTCATGTTGTTACAAGCACCTGTTTGATTTGCGAGACAATTTTAGACCAATTCTTTGTAAGAACCAAAATTTTAAATAAGAGGTCCGGCACTCAATCTCTTAGATTTTGTTGATTTTCACAGCAAATGTTTAGTTTGATGCCAAAACATAGAAAACAATGTTTATCAGTCAAAATCTTTTGCCGTTGTCATGGCAACCGATATTCCTTTTTTCTCAGCTATTTTCAGAAAAAATTATGACGAATTTTTCACAAAATTGACCATTTTGTGACTTCCAGACCCTATTTTAAAACGTCTCTTATGTTGGTTGTACTAAATATCGGTGATGCTTTTTAGATTAAAATTTCAGTCAGCAAACAATGCACTTCAATATTATATACTGAGTGATTTATCTGTACTTACCATTTTAACATATTACGATTTTTAGTTTGAGAAAATCCTTACAGAGTAAGGTCGCAGGCCACCATTTTGTATTGGTAGTGGAGGCCACCATCTTTGTTTCCAAATACTTATTATCGGTGATGAATTAAAAATTGTCCCAATGTCAGTGACATCATACGTAAACAGAAACTATTTTGATGAGTTACGTTAAACTTCCAACCCTTTTTAATGAATCGATTTAGTATTCAGATATATATATATATATATTTGTGATCATTTTGTAGTGATTTCTGTACACACTGTTTGCCATCTATTATCATGCATTATTGTCCTCATACATTTGTAAATGTTATGGAAATAAATAAACTATCTATATTAATGGTTCAAATTGTTAATTTACTGTGAAAACATAACTGAAACAATAAAGTGTTCCAATGTTTTCAATTTTCTGTAAAAAAAATGAATCACAATTGGGAGTCAAAGATGTTAATATGCATTCATGCCTAAATATGATATCTTTAAACAACTTATACTCCAGACAAATAGCAGAAACCAAAGTAAACAAAATGTAGCAGACAAAGACATCAGTTAGCTACACATGCGTCTCTAATTTGGATATTTTCGTAATCACCGATAATGACTATTCACCAATAATAAGGAAGTCAGGAATCATTGGGGAGCGTAGAGTCTTAAGTTGTGCTCAATTAAGAAACTTCTCGAAGGAAATAGATATCGCCCTTCACTAACTATGTGTGGTTCTCACATTTGTCTTTGTCTAGCTAGTTTAGTTGTCTAAGTTTTCTATTATTTAAATTTTCATACAATATATTACATAGAAAGCGTACAACAGCACACGGGCGTCTTTAAAAAACAAGAAACAAGTTGTTTGGATTGTTTGTCTATATGTCATAGTACCCAGCTGTGTGACCTTGTTATAGTCAATGTTGTTTAAACTATCAATTTACGTTATGATTTTGGGATAGGTAGGTGGGATTACTTCTAGTATCAGGATGGATTCAAATGTCAAGGAAAATGATTTGTCATTGCAATGCGTATGTATATTGTAGTGTAAAGGTCCATAACATCGAGAGTTAGGAGATGCTCCGCCCCCCTCCAACAAAAAACAACATAATTTCGAAAGTAATGTGATATAAACCGAACCAATCTTAAAAATATAGTTTTCTTCCTCACCGAGAAACCGAGTCTGTAGCGCAGTTGGTAGCACACCTGTATTTCGAATTTTGTTTCCTTAAGGGGGTACGGGTTCGAATTACACCCGGGAGGTTATACCCTTATATAGAAATTTGACAATAATGTCAATTTTCCTCCATTCATAAGGTATATGGAGAAGTTTCTGGCCTTGTAGAAGAGTAGGTGAGTACTGATTATAGACAAGGGTCCAGAAAAGCTAGGTAAGGTTAGCTGAACGTCGTAAAATAACCTAAAAAATGTGTTGACACGGCGTTAAACCCAGTATAAAAAAATAAAAAAATAAAATATGACGCAAATATCTATAAGATGGTTCACGGTAATGTCACGTTGAAGCTCTTAGAATTCTTCTTTTACTAATCATTTTTGTATTAAACAAGTTTTCTTTAATGTTGCGAGGATCTAATATGATTGTATTGATTTTTAAGGTTTCTGTAGTTTTGTTGATTTTATTCAGTTTGATACAAAGATAATGGAATTATTACCGGATTTATTTCCTGCATATTTACTTCTTGCTATAGCCATCTCTTCTATTACAATTGTTCTTGGTTCTTCATCACAACGAATCATCAAACATCGGGTTCTCCGGTTTTTTCGGCGCAGCTGTCTAAGCCAACTTTTGACGTATATTTTAACCAATACAATTTGCTCTACCATAGCTGTTTGTCCAATGAAAATCCTTTACGTTATAAAGAAATGGATAAAACACATGGCACCATTGGCTATTTGTGATAAACTGGTGCTGACTATTTACTCTGTGTATAATGAGTGACTCACTATGCTAATTGCTCACACATTCTTCGTGGTACGCTCGGAATGGGTTTTCATTTGTCATATGTAGGCCGCCATTGAGCATTTCTATCAAATTGTTTTATGTTCGCCAGAAAAGTAACATAAATCGTTTGGTCATTCTTGAAAGAAGTGATTTTTAATCGAAAATCCATGGCATTGTTATTAAAGATGTTTTTAATTTTAGAATCGGACAGATTTTCCAAATTGACTAATCAGCGAAGTGGTAATATATTCGGACAAAATTGTCAGTTGAGGCTGAATTGCAATTTCGGACAAACTACATTTGACCTATAGTTAATACATGTACGCCGTGCATGACCAACATTTATACTTGAATGCGCCGAATATCTTTTTTAAAGATATTTCTTGTTTCTTTTAGTACAAGCTGGTCAGATTGTATTATTATTATACCTCACGTGATTTGTTTACAGTATAGCCCAATATGACGTCACTGGGTGATGATCCGTAATGGCACCCTCTTGGCTTCACCATCGACCTGCTTAATGCGATGGAAGACCACTGAGATGGAGTTTGCTGAATACCGGGACCCGAGTTTTAGCCATTTAATTTGAATTACCTCCCTTGCACAGACGCTTGCTTTTTGGAACGATGTTATTTAACATCGTTCCAATGGTAACAAGAAAGTATAAGATTACTCTTTTCACGCTTCAACAATTTTCAACATAGACAAAGAGGCGTAGTTCAAGCGTGAAACTCATTAACATCTCATTTAAATGTAATACAACGCTGGCTTGTGTTGTCGTTCTTGAAACTCTTCAGGAAAAGGGAGGTTACTCTCAGGACATACAAATCTTGAAATGGAGACGGGACAACTCAACCCGTAGACAACTCAACCCGTGACAACTGCAATGATTACTTGTTGGAGTAAAAAGGGCCTACGATGTTTTTGACAATGCATGGTATATGCGTAGCTTAATTACATCATTCGATAGTGATAAACAATCAAAAAATAAGTTCAGGACATCGTTCCTCCAGCACTCCAGTGCTTTGATTACCAAACGTCAACATTAAACGATGTGAAAATGTCTTCAAGTTCATAAGCAAATAAAACAGAAAAAAAATAAACGGTTTGTGCTTATTTAATTGTTCACAATTTCTGATTTTGTTGTTCGGTATAATAAAATAAACATCACATCCTACAGAGGGTGATAGAACGGAATGTCCACCCTTGATAAGTAACGTCAACCTGGGCTAAAGCCTCGGTTTACATTACTTGTCTCGGGTGAACATTCTATTCTATTACCCTCTGTAGGGTGTGATATGTATATATTATACTATAGGGCTGTGTAAGCAGTCGTGATACAGTAGTAACGATACGGTATACTTTCACATTTTTAACGTTTGTTGTTTGTTGTTAGTTGATAAGAACATTTTGAATATTTCTTACTTCACTTGAATGTAATCACAATGTTTGTCAGTTAGTTAAAGCCAATTTCAGCGTCATTATATCAATGAATCATCCATGAAGATAGTAATCGTACAGATTGATTATAATTTGTCGTTCAAAAAACTTTACGACGACAATGAATGCAAAATCGATTTTTTTATTTCTTCTGATTAGGACGTTTTCTCTCATTAATGTTTTGATTTTTTTTGTTTTGACTCAAACATATTAAACATCAATGGAAAATAGGAATGATTTAATTGAATAGGAACATATAACAATCAGGGGGGGGGGGGGTCCAGGATTTTTTTCTAGGGGGGGTCCGAACTTTTCTTGGGGGTCCGAACTTCTCTAGGGGGTCTGAACCTCGAACCACGACCACATTATACACATTTAGCAGGACAAAAATGCAACATATTGATAAAAACTACATAAACATTAAATCTATGCTATGCACCGAGAGAAAAATGGTCCATACTACTTAAAAATGACTTACAAGCAAAAAATACACACTATTGAACATGTACATTTTCGAAAAAATATAGGGGGTCCGGACCCCCCTACCCCCCCCCCCCCCCCCGCTGGATCCGCCCATGTAACAAGCAACGATTTCTTCCATATAAATGTTTGTATCATTCCACTCAGTTTATGTATAAAAATGCTATCTAATATATTGCTATGATACATGTACTAGTGATGAGCTTGAATCAATATTTATTTTATTTACTATGTTCATATTAGTTTAGTAAAGGAACAGTTGATGAGCGATAATCTAATTTTACTACCGGATGTGACGTATATATTACACTAATTAAATTCACATCGAACCGTCCAGGATACACTTGTTTTTTGGTGCAACATTTATCTATGAAACTACCGAAGGTTTTTTACTTGAAACTTCACGCATGTCTACGGGATTGCCATTCGAAGTCTAATACCAAGTTGCATAACTCTAGCATGAATTTTGACTGGATGCTAATACCTTTAATATTAAGAAATATCGTAGTTATGTTGTTGGTTTTTTTTGGTGCAAAATTTTATCTTTGAAACTTATGAAGGGATTCACTTGAAACTTCACACATATCTACAGGGTTACCATTGAAGGTCAGTTACCAAGTTGCATAACTCTAGCATGAATTTTGACTGGCCGTTGCTGTTTTTACACAAATGCCAGGAATAGTCGATTATATAGTGTCATTGGTTCGGGACTTCAGCAGAAAAGTGTTCACAATGTTACAAGAGACTGTTATTTTTTAGGTTGACTAAGATAGAACCTTTTCGACATTATATAACCTTTTTATGTTTGTGTGTAATACGTTATACCAAAACATTAAACAGAAACTATTTTAGAATATTGATCTTGAATTCGTAAGTAGAATTTGGCTAGAACTATAATTACCAAATTGCGTGGGACATTTATTTATTACTTCACATATAGTATAAAGTTAGATACTCAATGACGTATTTCTCTTTATAGTTTGTCTAGGAATAATGTTTGTGTCAGTTGAGATCACGTCAACGACTAATTCCAGAATTGTTTTACCTGTAAACACTTTATATAATATAACAAATGTAATACTTTTTTTGTCATGTCATGAATATCTACTTTACCTTGTTCCAATGTAGTTACTAATAATAATTCATTAAAATTGGCAAGTTCACAAATAAACCGGAATATGGTGAACATTACCTAATTCACAGCAATAGTTACTTTCTCTGATTAAAAATAAATCACTGTCATCAATAAATATCCCACAGTGGTTACGTTCCCTTATTAAAATAGAAATCACTGCCACCACCTTACCTACCGTTATGGTTGTTCCCCCTTATTACTAGAGTTATCTCTCCACAACTTTACATTCACAGAGGTTATTTAACCTTACTAAAGGAGTAATCCCTGGCAACAATTTCTCAAACAAAGAAAACTTTCCTTCATAGAAACAGTAATTTGTTTCTTTTCCTTATTAAGATTGTAACAACCTATGACATATTTAGTTTTAGGAGTAAGAGTGATTTCAAGTAACGTTTTATAAGTAGGTTTGAATAAACAGAGACTAAGCTGATATACACTAAGCGAATGTCTTTGATATAGAAAACAGTAGTCTTACCATTTATAAAACTATGCAAAAACTTTTAAAAAGTAAGAAATTACATTCATTTTTCGATTAGCCATGTTTTTAAAACGTTTGTCTTTTTATAGCATTAAGTGTCAGGAAATAATCAGTATTTTAAGTAGTACCTGTCGTGGGAATGACAGTTAACAGTAGTATAATTTCTCATTCAAATCAAGTTTAATAAGGGACCTTAGTCAGTTATTTCCTCTCGTATACTCTTCAAATAGGTAGGTCCAATTAGTTGGATTACTCGGATTTTATCCTTACTTTTGCAAAAATTAATCTTAAATAACTTTTTTGTAAATCATTTAATTTGTTAGATATTCAAGCTAAGTATTTTTAGAGTAAAGAACTATCTCAATTTCATCACTTCAGTAAATATCTTCATTAACAAGAAAGATATTAGATGAAATATTTTGTTAGCCTTACATAGGAATTCAATGATAAAATCCGAGGATTCCTACTGTAAGGACCTACTTACCAATTGGATTGCTTCAGATTTTATCAGGGAAAGATAACTGACTAAAGTCCCTAATTTGCAACCTTTCTCAAGTTTTGTGGACTCAAATTGTTTTGGGGCAAATACTTATGAATTTCATTAATACTGATGTCCAAATATTCACTGTTTGTTCGCACACCAAGCTTAAGTGTTGAAAACTTGGTTCATTTAGATTCCGGATTAATCCCGGAATGAATCGGGACGGGTTTTATCCATGAATCCATTATTACAGACTTATGTTCTTCAATAGAACATTATTTTCTGTAAAAAAGACTACATCATGTATAATCATGTGAGAATGTTTCACAGTCAGACATTCCTCAATAATCAATACACATTACTGACTTGTATCCCATTTACTTTTTTATGTTATGTTAACGTAAAGAAGTAAACAATGTTTGCTAGCGTCGGATTTACTATATTCTGTTCCTTGTATTGAAGACAATGAATTCTTCAATCCGATGGGTATGCTTTTTATGGTGCGTTTCGCTGCATTCCAACACTGTTCGGGTCATATCGCACTGGTCCGTTGATATGTATCTGTGTTTGGAGATGTTTTGATATCAAGCCACAATTTTTCAGCTGATACTAAGCTCATGCCATTGACTGGCTAGTTGAAGTTCCCAGTTTGTTAGTGGTATGCGGGAAATAGCGGTAAACGAAATTATTTGTCCAAACTTTGTGTAGGTAGGTTGGTGCCCGTCTTGATTCGAATAACGACCCCAGATTTGACGATCGTCTGAGCAAACCGAGTGGACTGCTACACTCTCTTTGTTGCCATACCCTCACATCAACAACTCTTTCAGCTATACATCCTACAGAAGATTGTATGATCTAGTCAACATTGTCAAATCAAGTATAATTATTAAAAATTACAATTTTAATGGTCCTATTTGGTCCTGGAACTCAACCGTGAATAAATGACTCAACTATTGCATTGGTTTCCTTTACATGTAACAGCATTGAAACTGAAATTAAAATTTATTGATTTTGTGTACGGTTCCTCATTGGAACATTTACGTGTGAAAATTGTCCTGATATCCTCTATGAAATAAATGAATAAATTCGTCCTTAACCTTTGTCGTCGCGATAGAAAAAACAAAATACGTAGTTGCAATCGTGCAACAAACCAAACCACAACCAGCCGAGAAACAATTTAATACTTGTATTCAGAGATAAAACGAAACATAATAAGGAAATATACAATCATAGTTGAATGCATCGAAGAGTTTCCAATATTCCTTGTACACGCTTGAAGGAGGCTAACCATTCGTTTTATTCAGAGTTACAGAAATTATTTCAAATGAGCCATTTCTAGTCTAGCGATGCACCAAAAAGTTATAACGAAGCTGATGAGGTGATAAAATAAGAATATGTTCAACGTGATTGAAATTTATTGATCTAAAACCGGCATTCTATTTCTATTTATGGCAATATGAAAGATTCAATGATCTTTTCGTGGGATGATATAGTCTACAGAAGCAATCATGAACTATTTGTCTCGATGTTCCTTGAAATATTCTACATGGAAATGATATGATATTATGTAGAGTACTGCGTTTTTAATAATACTTTAGCGAAGTAGTAAAAGACATCGTATGTTGTCCATGTTTTAGCTTATTGGAGCTTAACAAAGCCTAAGATATCTGGAAGCCAGTAAATACAAGTGAACTGCATGCCGGTACCGAATTTGTTTGTGTATCATGTATTTTCATGTATTGTTTTGTTGTGCTTAGCACCGTGTCAACACACATTATGATCATTTTACACGGTTCAGCTCCCTTTGTAAGCTTTGCTGGATCTATAAACAGTACTCACCTACCCTTCCACAAGCTGACAACTTCTCAACGTATCTTATTAATGGAGAGACGTTTTTGGCATTTCTTTTTCTAAAGTGGAAATTGTAATAACAGATTTTGGAATGTGAAAGAGTCATTAAGTTTTATTCCATATAACTGTCACTAGTAAAGCCAGACACCTCTTTGCAATACTACATGAGAAAAAAATGACTATAAGAATGACCTTTATATAACTTATAGGGTTTTATATTCGCACAACGGAAAGACTGTTAAATTTGGAATACTCCACTATGTCGATTGACGACTTTCCGTTTTAAGCAGATCTTAGCAGATCTTCCGAGCATTCCGCTAGATAGTTGGCAGAGCTTAGAAGACTCATTCGCTGAACAATCATGGCGGCCAGTGGAAAGCAAATAGCTACAACTACATGTAAATGACCGAAAATGACTGAGAAGGCCTTCAAAACTGGTATTTGTTTATAAGAATAGGAAGTACTCACAAGGTTAATAGTAATGCAATTATTGTATGTGGCCCTGCCTCAAAAAAGTTGAAAATAGTCGTCGTCAAACAAAAACTCCAATGCATAATGTATGGCAGCTGTCATCTAGGATTTCTTCTCAGTCTGTTCGATTAACAAGCCTATTCCGAAAATACAAAGAAGAATATTACCATAAGAAGAAGACGGCAAATCGGAAACCCTATTAGTCAAGGATTCTATATGGCATTAGCTAACCCGAGCACAATGTGCTCATAAACAGCTTTTCTGACCGGTCCTAAGGACGTCTTGCCTTCGTCTGTGCGTTCGTCGTCAACATTTCCTAAAAGTCTTATTTGTTTTTCAAACAAACATTAAAATGATTGTTACTAATTTTGACTTGTGACATCACAACATGGTTCGCTACATAGTTTAAATTTGCCCAGTAATCACAAAGTTTTCATAGATATATAAATATGAAAATGTTAAAACCGTTATGTCAGCCGCCCTTAAGATCAAGTTCTCAGCTGAATGACATTGGGTCCTCAGGACCCTCTTGTATTTATTCTGATCCACTGATTACAATAGTTTTATATGAAATAATTGTTGACAGTTGAACAGCGCGGGAAATAGAATCTAGATGATAGCACGTGGCCAATAATTGAACATTTTCATCTAGAAACGTGTCTGTCCGAGAGAGAATTCATAGGTTTCCGTCTGAAATGGAATAATTAACTTTATTAGGTCTGTGTTAGACCCAAGTACTATCATTTCATATTGATTCTAGTGGAGTTGGCTATGAAAATTTGTTTCTATCAGCATGGGGCGTGACTTTGTGGTTGATATATTAAGATTAAAGTCAATGGTCAAGCTGTGTTTCTACAAGATAACTAATTGCTCCTGTGAGATGTCTGGACAAATTCTACCAGTACATCTAGAGGGTTGTTGGTTAACACTGTTCTAGTGAATCAGTAGTCTGTTTCCATAGTTAGTATTGTAATTAAGTTACGACTGATTTAAATGTTCTCTTTATGACTAACATTATTTATGTATTATAATAATTGCTTGTCTGGTCCCGAGAACATACTTACACAGTCTACGAAATTAGTTGGTGTCTGGTTGCCCGGGACAACTACTTTTTAGTTCGAGCAACCAAAACTTTATTTTGGCAACTAAAAATCTAAAATAAGATCATTTTAATAGTGCTTGCTACTAAATTGACCAGTTCGGCAACCACTTTCATATCCCTATTTCGAAGACTGCTTACATGTTAAGGAATTCTAAACTGTAACTCCACGTACTTCTGTAACAAGTTGAACAACTGTTGTCAGCCACTGTTGACGATATGTTTATTAAACCCTAGAGTCCAGAGATCAAGTCTGATTCAGGGATCGTAAGTATAGGACGAATGACGACAACCTCGTGACTGAAAGCATGTAAATTTCAACGTAAAATGTCATGCATTGATTTGTGTTATCAACATTGGTCCAAGTTCTTCTGATTTTCTGATAAATTAAATTTTTCACTTTTATGAACTTTAATGTTCTTTTTATTATCATGTAGTTACGTACATATATATACATTAGCTATTTAAAATACTGCATTTGTACAACCTCTTTTGAGCAACACCTACTGGGAGGAACTAAAGTGTGTTGCTGTTCAGATGTTGTTGCTCTGCAAAGGTTAAATTCATTTGAAATTGCACCTTAGAGAAATATTAAATGTTGTTGTTGTGCAGAGGATGTTGTGTAGAGGACTGCTCTGCAGAGGTTATACTGTACTCTCATAATGAACTGTTTGAAATAGTTAGACCTTTAATCACCTGAACTGCCCTGTATATTAATTAAAAAATAACGGCGCTTTTAAAGTGCAATCTTTGCAATTAAATTATTCACATATTGATTCGTATTGTATAAGGTAGAGTAAGCGTTTTATCTTCTGGATGCTACATGTAATGAGTCAATTATCTTCCTTTGATTGATGTTGTATAATATACGATCTTTTTTATGATAAAACGTCTCACAAAGTAATCAATATGATTCGTTTTTAATAGCTTCATTCATCTATTATTAACAGAGCTCATTATGAAGGGGTGAAGGTCACCTGTTCATTGAACCTGTACAGCTTTGTTTATGTGAACAGTGCGTTTATGAACAAGACCGGTTCCAATACAACCAATATTGTTAGGGATGGAAAGAAACATTATTACAATTTACATTATATTTAATATTATGTGCTGGACCTTATATTTGACCTGCACCATTATAAGAGTCACGGTTGAAGGCTATTTAAAAGACGTATAGTCCAATACAACCAACTTATTAAGTTGTTCGTTGTACTGACTACAACAGTGGGTGGGGTAAAACAAGCAACTTTTCTTAAAGTGCGTGCGTAGTACAAAATTATATTTTGTGCACCAACCTATCGATCATTCTATTTTTGTGGCATTTTTTGCCAAACATTTTATCATCGATAATGTTACTATGTTATTGATAAGCATGCTTAAAGAAATAATAATAATCAAATATCTTTGAAAGGTCCTCGGTTCGAATCCCACTAGGGGCACTGCTAATTTCCTTAAGTAAGAAATTTGTATGAGATTGCTTCACTCTACCCAGATGTAAACGGGTACCCGCGACGATGGTATAGTCCCATTGCGCCAATTACGTATAATTGTTATTAAATTTGTGGTAGAAACGTGACACTATGGTTGAAATGTTGGACAAGCGATCAGAACCAGTTACGTGTTGTTGTTTTTGTTGGAAAACCATGTGATTAGAACAACGTCGTCATTATTTCATTTAACAAGAACATGCATGTTTGATATTGTACTACGTCTTTTATGTTTTATTTTTGTTTGTAACTTGTAAATATGTATATGTCATGTTTTCTTTTAGGCTTTTCAGCCTAAGACATTATATGTAATAAACCATTAAACCACGTATATGCTGTAAGCTTAGTGCCTTAGTACACTTTAAGGTAGAACAATTGACTTAAGAATGCTTTGCTAAAAGCTAATTAATCTTGTTATGCAACAGTACAAAACATTTCAATACATATAAGTATACTACATAACAAAAAAGTTTGTCTCTAGGTTTCTTCGTGATTTTTGTACAACAAAGAATATTTCCTTACAAAATGTTCAAAATAGCATCAAATGTCGTTTGTTGTATTGTAAGAACTAAGACAGTCTCAAACATTACTAGGTTGAGAGGAGATACTTATTTCTTCTTGATTAAGAGTGTTATTGATTTTTGTACTCTTTTAGGTGCTTAAATTAGCCTGAAGGTAATCATTACATTTTGATGTAAATAAGTTCTTTTAGTTTGTAGAGGTAACACGGTTTTGTTGTTTTATAATACAGTCGGGTTTACAGTCATCTTAACATTATTGTTGTTATTGAACTTGCACCGAGTAGAAATGTTGTATGTGAAGTATACTCAACTGATTCTGTTCTTACATAGATGTGTCTTTGATTACATGTACTTATGCGAGATAAGCATCGTTCATGGTAAGTTATAGTCAATCAACGAGTTAAGAGAAAAATCCTTAAAGCAAAGCTACGCTGGGACTGTGCAAAAAGGGCAAAATGCAAATTTTGCTCTTTTTTCGAACCCAAACTTTGCATTTCATTTAGTTATATTTTTCCAGAATGATGTCTAAAGTGCCAGTACTTTTCAGATATTGAAACGTGTGTGTTTTCTTATTACCATTTTGCGCCATTGTTCGGCACTCAATGACTCCGATTTTTTCTGGCGATGAGGAGCGCTGCGCTCCCTTCAAATCCAAACTGATTATAATGAGACCTTCTTTTCTAAGAAATTGGCGCTTTGTCAAACTTAAACTAAGAAACCAAGATGGTTTGAAATGTAATGTTATTGTGTCTCTAATGCATGTTATATTTTGATAACCCTGGCAGTAAGACGGTTTTCAAGTCTGGTGTAAATGAATATGTCTTCATATAGTGGCTTTAAGCTGTCACGTAATGATGAAACCTGTAACACCAGACTTATTGAATTGTTACTATACATCATATTAGACTGGTATGCATAATTATAATTTAGAGGAGTCTATAAATTTCATTATTTCTAGCTACAGGCTGTATATATTAACATACTGTCAATATGAGATTAAGCTAATGTAAATTCTACGTATAATAAGATAAGAAAATGCTCTACTTCAGTTCGATTATCAACAATTTATAAGTCAAGCATAATAATTCATTATTCAGAATTTTGTCTCAACGCAAATCATGTTGAATCGATTATTAGAGCAACATAACACATACAGTTATTAGGGCTGTCACGATACACCAGAAGCGTATCGCGATATATTGCAATACGCTGGCATCGTAGATCGCGATACGTACCACGATATATTGTGGGCTTTTAAATTCGTTGTGCCTCCGCTGTATTTAACAGAAACATTGCAAATTTTACATGCAGCTACTAATAGAATCTAGCCTCTTTAAGTATTTACGATCATTTAGGACTGTGAAGCGCCCCAATCGGCTTAATTCTTGTAATTTAAGGTTAGATGGAATGAACAAGGAAAAACTGATGTTTCGCTACATTTATTTCGCGAAGGGAAGAATTTTCCAGTGAAATATTGCAAAATACCGGTACGTTAAAATCGTACCGCAGTACGTATTGCTGCAGCTGCGTATTGCAATATACCGGTTTACCGGTATATCGTGGCAGCCCTAACAGATATATATATATATTACGGAAGTTCAGAATATTCTAACTGATCACACCGTCTTAAAGCATTCTCGTTCCCCGAGGTTATCAAGATTCTCGATCTAGAATCCTACTAGACTCTGGGTACGAGAATGTCTTAAAGCTGCTATATGAAGATATATTCATTTACAGCATACATGAAGATAGTTCTGCGACTGTAAATTCATTAAGATATAACATATATTAAAGACACAATAACCATTTTAAATCTGTTAGGGTTCTTTTTGATGAGGAAGTTTGTTTTCAATTACAAGACTTCATCTTAAACAAACCGAAAGTAGAAAGTAGAATTTGGTTGTCAATAAATGTACTTGAAACAGCAGTTATGATCACTATATGTTTTGAAATTATTTTTGTGTCTCGTATCCAAACAGAATACTATAACCGGTGTCGAGGTACAAATTCACAATCGCTTAAGCAATGATTAATGTCACGGTTTTAGTCCATAAATTTGTAATACTCGATTCCATGATTGTTCGAGTTGTTCCGAAGGATGTATTACAAGGCGTACAATAAACAAATCAAATTAATCAAGGTAAACCAGGGACGCTGGGTATAAATTAAAAAAAAAATGTTTTCAAAAGAAGTCAAGTTCATTATTAATGCATATATGTTTGTGTCAATAAGCTCACTAAAGTGCGTGATGAGATAAAACATGTGCGAATCATTAGGCCATGCCAAATTGAAATTCTGTTAAGCGTCAACTCAAATTTGACGAACCTAGGTACCTATTCACAAAAACACACAAACCAAAAACGAAAACACAACTTTCTTTTACTACAAAAAAAATCGATGCATTATATATGTTTTTTCAATGGAATAACCTCATAATATAAAACAATGGTCTGAATTTAATATAAAATGTCTAGTGTTTTTTTTCACGCAAAATATATATTGTATTTATGATGCAATTATGGTAAATTGCTTACGATGAAAAACGTCGTTGCCGAACACAATTTTCCCTGAATTAAATTGTCGTATCGAATCCCAGACATCGGAATTATTTAAGAAAAATTTACTAACAATTTTGATTTTGATTGAGGCCTCGAAAACCTACGCGCACGCGGACGCTTAACCAAATTCCGATATGGCATGGCCTTACGTTTAGTTAATTATCTAATAAAAATAAAATCTCACGTGATGACGCATACTAGAGTTGTAAAGTCGTCTGCCTTTCCGTGAAGATGACAACAACGATGTCATTTTAAATATTGCTACTTTAAGTTGTACTTTTGCATGTCGTTCCTGGATAGTTCCATGTCTCTTAACAAAATCAATGACGATTAGGCGCTTTAATGAACTACCCACATGAAAGAATCATGCGTATTATCTCCAATAAAACATTTGAGCATGCGCACAAGTTGTTGAAACGCAAACACACAATTACTGATTTTATTTCAATATCTTTGAAGTTATTTTGTCCATCTCTTGATTGTATCTCAAGTCGAGATAATTTGATTTCCATCGAATCTTAGTATTTTGGTATCTTATCGACTGACGCATGCAGATGCTTATACAATATACTTGCTGTGTATAATTGTCCAGGCCTAGAATTTAAGCTCCATGCTCGCAAAATGTGAGTGGATTTTGAAACTTGCGAGTAACTTCAATTTTAACTTGCAAATTTTCGCGAGTTGAAATTGCCGCAAAAATATTTGATGAGGCTCAAATTAGCATTGAAACAGCCAGAACTATTCATATATTTTTTTAATTTGTGATAATTTATTTTATAAAAATAACATAGTAATATATTTTTACTATGGAAAGAAAAAGGATGTTATTGTGGGATTCACAAAGAATATCGATAATTGAATCTGTTTTACTAATTAAATATGTGTAACCGGTCACAATATTTTAATACTAAAAATACGGCCTGAATTTGTGCATTTTTGCAGGCCTGGAATAAAGTGCTAAGAGGCTCTGAATCTGTGTATGCTATAAAATTTGGAGAAAAATGCGAGTGATTTTTTCTATTTTTTCAAGTTCAAATAATATCAACTCACAAAAAATCGCAAGTCCATTATATGTTAAATTCGAACCCTGGATAATCCCACTGATGCAGTAATAACCATGCATCATCTCAAAACTACTATACCTTTATATAGATTCCATTGTCGACTGATAGTGTTTGGTGAAGATGTGAACTTTGTAAACCTGGTATAAGACGACTGACCGCAGCGAATGACATTGGTGACGAGTTTCATTATTTAATTAAATGTTCCTTCTTTGAAAACTATAGAAAATTCCATATCAAACCATACTTTTATCGTAGACCGAATGTACTAAATTTTAACGAACTTTTATCAAATGATTCTTTGAATATCCAACGATCACTAGTAAATTCATGAAAATAATTTTTGATCATATAAAAAATTAATTTTTCTTTTAATTAGTTGAAAATATATTTTCTCTCATAGTCTCTTCGTGTTTTAGGTTGTAAGTGTGAATGAGTAAGAGATGTATGTATGTAACTTTTGTATGTTTGTCTGTATGTCATGTGACCTATGTAAATATTTGTATTATGTTGTATTCATTTGTTCTCATATACCATGTATCTTAGTGTGAGCAAATAAAATGTCTGTTCTGTTCTGTTCTGTTCTGTTCTGTTCTGTTCTGTTCTGTTCTGTTCTGTTCTGTTCTGTTCTGTTCTGTTCTGTTCTGTTCTGTTCTGTTCTGTTCTGTTCTGTTCTGTTCTGTTCTGCCTACTTGTGTATGATTTTCTACGCTCTCCTCACTGCTCAGTGAAAGTTTACGAGTGATCTTATGAGCGATGCAAAGGAGAGTACTAGTAATTACTTTCGAAATTCGTCGTAAATGACTATATATAACATTACAATACATGATAACTGATTACCGAGCACTTGATTGAAAAATGTTAACATCCACCTACAAGTTTATTTTGACATACAGTATATGAGAATCTTTTCTTTCCTACATATTTGTTACAGGCTGCGGCCGGCACGGGTCCGAGTTTACGTATAGGGTCAACTACATTAAAAAATGTAAAGTTCAATTAGTGGCAAGTTTATTTATTTTGAATTACTATTATATTATTAAACTACATTGTATATTTCTCAGAATTATACATGCATGCAATCCCAAAGAGTTTGCTTTATCAAACGACACCAATATCTTTCGCATACCCAGAAAAAAAAGTCGTACATCGATTTCACATACCACGATCAATACAGATTGTGTTTAATCGATACAAGTCGGAAGCTGAACATACACATATAAAGTGATTTGACTCAGAACCGCGTCGTTCTCTTTAAACACATGTCAGACTTTTTATTACTGTCAATGTTAAGGTGATGATCAAGGTTATTTTTTATTCTAGTCCCTTGTGGACATGACTTTCACCGCTTCATTAAGTTAATTATTATTAATGGCAATGTGTCAATAATTGAGTATAGGAATCAATGCTTGCTGATTTACTATAGAAACATGACCATATGATGACACGTTGGCTCTTGTAATAATAGAAAATTATCAATTATTCTGATAATAATATGTACGAAACAGCTCATTCTGAGAAATATTCGATACTGATAAATACCATTGATCAATCTGATTAAAACCCGATCTAAAATATTTTCGCTCGCATACTCGCTAATTTAGATCTGGCCTTTTCCAAACGAAGGTCACGTTCAGGCGACCTTTTCTCATCATAATATTCATGACGAAATTGTTATGATACGTAACTTGTTTACATCGTCTACGTCACGCAATTTGAAATGAGCCGCCCAATCGCAGACTGTGAATATTGCCGCGGTTAAATTAGCAAGCAAAACTTGGTCTAAAATAGAAATTACGAAATCAAAATGTAATTAATAGTGTTTTCGTCTAGATGAAAGCTACGCATTGATTGGTCGACACAAAGTTCGCCTCGACGTGACCTCTCACAGAGAAAGTACAGATCCTGTACGACATCGGTCTACAGGATATGTATTTACGGAGATTGACCATTGGTGAACTATAGAGTTCAAGGTTCTGTTAGATCAATCTCAATAAGGCTTTTATTTCTGATGATAGAAGACTTAGAAGTTGATAATTTGTGGACATAATTCAATGTCTTTCTGGTTTATGAATTGGCAATGTTAGTAAGGCTTGTACGGCACAACATACTCGTCGTATTTCATCTAAAGATGGCTTGTACCACATACCATATTTGAACAACAATGTATTGACAAATCACTCAAATATAGGATTCAAAATAATGGTGTTATATATATATACACTAAAATGTTTTAGTCTAATAAAATGTAATAAACTTTCTGACTCTTGAGGCATAACAGTATTGACGACGTGTGGATAATCACCAAATTATTTATATTAATGTTGACACGTGTTATATAATAGTATTGGAATAATTGAGACAGAAATATAATATGTTCTGTATTCTAATAAAATGAGAAGTCTGGAAGCTTTGTAAGATAAAGTAAGGTAAATATGAGACATCAATTGGAAATTCTCTTTATTTATCTACTCACGATAGATGAGGCACAGATACAAGTGTAGGGTTACAACAAACAAGAATTGTCTTTTAAAAGTGATCGTCAGCGCTATGAACGACGTGACGGGCTCGCTATCCTGATGCCATCAGTGATGGTACGCTGGGAGCCTAGGAGCCCGAATTATCAAAGGTCTTACGACCGATTTTAGTCGTAATTCCTATACTGTATTGTTAAATTATCGTAAGATTTTTTATAATATCCTGCCCTGGGTAGTAGATATCCAACACTATGTGTGCTTCTAACTGTTCCCGAGTTCTATTAGCTTATCGTATTGATGAAGGGTCAAAATGTCATTCATAATATGTTGTTCATCATACAGCGCCTTGACCACTGCAGATCATTCCGTAACAGAACAGAAATGGTCGAGATGCTTTGATTAAACAACAAAAATTGTCGGCGTAACAATGAATGAAATATTCATTTTATTATGTTTTGTCAAATGTGAACATGTACTTGGATTATTCAATTGACAAGTGTGTAAAAATAGACCAAGGGGAAATAATTGTGAATTGAGTTGTCACCATTTTATCTTTGTTATAATAAAAAAATACGTTAAAAAAAGGATTATTCTGTCTGCAATTGAAAAATATCAGCACCCATCTTTTCGCTGCCAAATTTATGATTCTGATATGTCTCATGTTCATGGCATTGAGTGCAAAAGCACTGGTACTTTATATTGATTGTGTTATTTTATTGTTGCAGTAGCTTAAACTTAATTGAATTGTTAAGTCCTTTGTTTAAATTGTATAATGCGATCTTGGTGCAATAGATTAAATAATTTCATGAAATTTCTCGGAAATGATTCTCAAAAAGTGATTATTCAACACTAGTATAAAGAGTGCACTTCAATTATCATTGTAAATTGTTATATACATGTATATTTTCAGCTTTGAGATCGGGGCTGCACCAAGGGCATTTGAGGAAGATGTTTCATATATTGATGACTTTGATGACATCACAGATAACGTCAGTACAGCAGATATGTCGTCTGCTATATCACAGGTAAGATATTTATATGTCACCAGTATGTATCGTACCTACACAAGCTGGGACAGTGGTGTTATGGGTATCGAACCTACACAAGCTGGGACAATGGTGTTATGGGTATCGAACCTACACAAGCTGGGACAGTGGTGTTATGGGTATCGAACCTACACAAGCTGGGACAGTGGTGTGATGGTTATCGTACCTACACAAGCTGGGACAGTGGTGTTATGGGCATCGAACCTACACAAGCTGGGACAGTGGTGTTATGGGTATCGAACCTATACAAGCTGGGACAGTGGTGTTATGGGTATCGTACCTACACAAGCTGGGACAGTGGTGTTATGGGTATCGTACCTACACAAGCTGGGACAGTGGTGTGATGGTTATCGTACCTACACAAGCTGGGACAGTGGTGTTATGGGCATCGAACCTACACAAGCTGGGACAGTGGTGTTATGGGTATCGAACCTACACAAGCTGGGACAGTGGTGTTATGGGTATCGTACCTACACAAGCTGGGACAGTGGTGTTATGGGTATCGTACCTACACAAGCTGGGACAGTGGTGTTATGGGTATCGAACCTACACAAGCTGGGACAGTGGTGTTATGGTTGTAAGGCCTGATATCGAGTCCAATAAACCACACTTGGCTTCCTCCATGTTGGAACAAGTTTTTCACCTCTTTTGAAGAGATTAGCACTTATAAGAGCAAATTAGGGACTTTTGTCAGTTATCTTTCCCTGATAAAATCTGAAGCAATCCAATAGGTAAGTAGGTCCTTACAGTTGGAATCCTCGGATTTTATCATTAAAGTCCTATGTAAGGATAACAAAATATTTCATCTAATATATTTTTGTTAATGAAGATATTAACAGAAGTTGTGAAATTTAGATAGTTTTTTACCCTAAAAATACTTAGCTTGAATTTCTAACAAATTAAATGATTTATAAAAAGTTATGTAAGATTAATTTTTGCAAATTGACATTGAAAAGTAAGGGTAAACCCGAGTAATCCAACTAATTGGACCTACCTATTTGAAGAGTATACAAGGGGAAATAACTGACTAAAGTCCTTAATTGACATGGAAAGTTGCTTAGATCAGCCTCTCACCGTCAAAAACAAAATTAAGAAAAACATCTAACTATATGAAGCATGCCATATTTCTTTCGTTCCCGGCAAAATGATAACTGTAGTAAGAGAAATAACCATGATATGTATAAAAGATTGTAAAATCAGTAAGTCATAATTTGTCTCCCTTACTTCAATATTGTGGTACATTTACTCGTGAACATTTCTATGTAAAACTCAAGTTGAAACTTATTGATTTTCTTGAACGCTTATTTGTACGTTGCAGCATTGATACAACAAAAATACAATTCCTACATAATTATACATGTAAGTTTATAACTTTAAATAATAATAAAAAGCCATGTATGTATGTTTTGAGTTTTGGCACCGCAGTGAAGTTAGAGATGATAAACTATTAGAAATATCCTTGAAATACTAAAAGCCGGTGTTATTTTTGGTCTTTCGATTGATTTCATTGCTGGTATGGCTCCATAATAGTTCAGCCATCAACCTAATGAAAATAAAAAACGACGAGCCAATCTGATTTTTAATCAAAATCTTTAAATGAACTGGATCGACTCTCCTTTCTAAGGTTCGAATGTCTGTCTTCCCTAAAAAGCATCTGCGTTATTAAAAGTTATCTAATATTTTGATTATTCTAATTCTGGGCTCGTGAAAACTGTTTAACTATCAGAGCCCTATCAAACCAAAATTTGATAAGGCATTGAATCTAGGATAATGTAAACTTTAAGTTTGATGTTTACTCCGATAAGATAACGCTAGAGTATAAAAATAAGTTAGGACGTCTAGTTCTGATGAAATAGGTTCTGACTCAATATACCTATACACTTAACGAAACTTCTAAGTACCCCGATTTCCATATTGTAGGACATTTTTATTTTTCTATATTTATGTCTGATCGATAATAGAAACGTGTATAGGGCCATACTGTCATCTGCTTGCATGATTTTAATGCTTCTATATCGATGCAAAGCAGGTTTTGTCGTGCATGTATTGAAAAGCTGAAATGGGTGCTTCTTGGGTGCTTCTTGTGTAAAAATCCTACGTGGTCAGTTTTGGTGAAAATCATTAGTATGTCGATATGCACGACGATAAATAACAAAATGGCTCGAATGTCGCTACAAGACCGAGGAGTTGCCATAGGTATTTTGCAAGACCGTGTGTCACGTGCAGAGATTATTTTTTGCTATTTTTTTCTGTTAAAGCATAGCAATTAGATATCGTCTCATTTCAATATAGCCTTATACTCTATACATGTAGCCCCTTCCCAGAAAAAATGACAAATTAAATCCCATACCTATTTTGTCTCAGGTATAGTTTGACTGTACTCCAAGTTTACCTTTTATTAACTAATCTAATTCAACTTGGAGATACAAAATGTAAAATAGTAATTCATATTAAAATGAGACGAACATTTGTATTTTGGTCTCAAGCTGTGACGTAACTCAATAATAAAATACTAGGCATGGAAACATGGTATTTTCATTGAAAGAACGAACTCTACAGGATACGCTCTCTTCCAAGGGAATAGATTAATTCATAGGTTTATTTGTTGAACTCGTCAGGCTTATAAAATATATTACGTTTTGTACAGCGTAATGCACTACTGAGTACACACTTCAAGGACATTTACAAAGTGTACTTCAATATTTTATATTTCCGGGCTTAGTCATACGAACACTCACGGTTATTCAACTGTTTTTCTTAGACAGTTTAATATTGGAAAGATGAATGTCTTTTCCACTTTAAGGTATTGCGAGAGTTTTGGCGGATTAATTTCTGTTTGCTGTCCAAACTGAATTTTGTGCCGATCACTTCCGGTTTCTAGTTACTTACCTTTGGTTCTTCTAAGATTCATATAAAAGGGAGATAACATACCCTCATTTTTTTCACGTTCGGAACGCTTCTGGTTCCCGTGCTTACTAATCGTTGCTTTGTGGGACGGTATGATTGTATGACTTAAACTCGCAATGAAGCGTAATAAAGCAGACATAGGAGAAATAGAGATATAATTGTTTATTAAATATATTGCCCTTACGACTAACTATCTACTTCACTAAATCGCATGTCTTTTCCATCAATACACCGTGCCTATAATTATATTATACTGACATGAATCTTTATAAAGCGTGCTATATCATTTAATGGAACTTATGTGAACGTATGATCTAAATGTGAGTTGCCCAAGGATGACAAAGCGGCATCAGCCGGATTTGGAATCAGTATGACCATGTATACCGATAAATTGAATAACCTTTTCTACATTCGTGCAAGGTTATCCTTGGCGTTGGCCGGACCAATAGAACTTAGATGTTAATAAAGAAATATGAGAAACATAACATGATTGTATCTCAAAGTTTGCTAACATTATCATTTTTTTTATTCCTAAGCATTATTCGTATCAAAATTTCAATGATTTTATGTTTGGTAACTTTCATAAACAATTAAAGTCAAGTTTAATTATACTAGTGCTCTATGAAAGGTGCTGAATTTTGTTCATGTACATTTCTCTACACTAAACACATCTGTATCTGAAATGGGACGATCATTTGTATTACCACGAGATACACTAAGAATCCTAACGTTGTTCATTCTAAGCTCCATGCAAGAAAAGATAGATGCAAAGCCTCAAATACCGCTGTCCAGATAGTGGTATCGTTATATGTACATACATTCTCGTACCCTGAGATTATCAAGATTTTCGAGCTAGTATCGAGAGTCTTGATAGCCTCTGGGTACGAGAATGGTTATATGCAGCAAAAAGAGCCCACTTATTCTACAACTATGTGTCAATTTACGAGGTATAACACAGAACTTGTAAAACTTTCCATGTTTAAGTGTCAAAGTTAGTTAATGTGGACGTATATTCTATCTATGAATTTTATGATTACTTCTCAATTATCAATACCGCTAAAATCTACTTCATATTCAATAGCATTGTTGCATCGCAGAAAATCATAATTTAGTGAAAGGAAAATCTTTAAACAAAATAATACTTTCATGTTCTTAATTTTTTGCGCTATTTGATACTGAGCATCAATTTCATGTTGTAGATCTATGTATTAGATGTCTTTGTGTAGAGGTAACAAAACTGTATCTAGAAAGACCCATTACTGTCCATTCACTCTCACTGATATGTAAAATCTTCATCGTATTGTACCTATATTATTATCAGATGACATAGTGCTAACAAGATTTGCACAAAAAGATTGTAACCGTTGCATGTACCTAGCTGCTTGATCTTAACAGAACAGAACAGAATTTATAACTAAGAGATAATAATCGTTGGTATTTCCTCCAAGACGATCGATCCCTGCTACGATTAATATAAACAATCTGTGATCAACAGCATAATGTACAGAACGTTAAGTTTAGACCGCTTATAACCTTATACTACAATACTATTTAGTTGGACATGTATTGTATAAATAGCCTGGAACATTATTGAGAAATCTCCAACTTTATGGTGCTAAATTAGCAATAAGGAGACAACTTACTTTTGGCAGTAACAATATTCACATGTTAGCATACTATCCTGATATTAATTATGTCCGGAATCTTTAAAATTTGACTCAATTTAGACATTTAGACTCAAAAACCAATCTTTTAAGGGATGAAGATTCACATCCTGGGGTCTCCACATAATGCATCCTTATGGAGCGGACGGACCCTCATTAAGTTCAAACAAAACAAAAAATCGGCTGGAACAATGTATAAAGTACATTCATTTTGATGCAGTTACCTTTGCTGCCGTCTTCATTTCAATGAATGTTCAAGCACATGTCATTCCTGAAACACACCACTAAAGAATGTGCGACCCTTTGTTCAATGCTAATTTTTGCTACGTATTTGTATACATAAATTCTTAAGACAATTGTTCATGTAAACAGTATAGGTCAAATACAAGTACATGTATATACATGTATATTTCTGTAATTATATACATACAGCTGCTTGGAAGTCTGGTAAACTCAACATTCTCAACCTCTCTGAAAGAAATAAAACCAAAACATAGCTTACATGTTTATATTATTTCTATGTTTAAACCATCCCTCTATTAATTGACTTTCCATTGAACTGTTTGTAACAATTTCTAAAACAACTGTATTTCCACATGAAAGGTTGGTACAGGAAAATTTGAACATTCTAGTCTTTATAGTTTCCTTGCTCATGACTCTTTCTACTGTACCGATGTGAGTAAAGTTTAACTAATCCCACATTAGACCGTTACCTTTATACAATGTATATGTAGCTAAAGTTTTTTAACAAATAGGAAACCTACAACCTTACTTAAACCAGCTGTACAGCTATTTGGTATTACTAGAAACCTACAATCTTACGTAAACCTAATAGTCAACTTTTTGGTATTACTAGAAACCTACATCCTTAAGTTAAACAAATACATGCAGTCAGATATTTGGTTTTACTAGAAACCTACATCCTTAAGTTAACCAAATAGTCAGCTATTTGGTATTGCTAGAAACCTACAACCTTACGCAAACCAAATAGTCAACTATTTGGTATTATTAGGTACATCCTTAAGTTGACTATTTGGTTTACATAAGGTTGTAGGTTTCTAGCAATACCAAATAGTTGTCTAGTTTGTTAACGTATAGATGTAGGTTTCTAGTTACACCAAATAGCTGACTATTTGGTTTACGTAAGGTTGTTGGTTTCTTATAAACCCAAAAAGCTGACTATTTGGTTTACGAAAGATTGTAGGTTTCTAGTTACACCGAAAAGCTAACTATTTGGTTTACGTAAGGTTGTAGGTTTCTAGTAATACCATATAGCTGACTTTTTGGTTAACGTAAGGTTGTAGGTTTCTAGTTATACCAAATAGTTGTCTAGTTGGATAACTTAAGGATGTAGATTTCTAGCATTATATTGTTACTACGTTTAACCCATCAAAAAAGTAGCCCGATGACTGAGGATACTAAATTTTGTTCTTGCAACAGCATTACATAGATACCTACATAGATTACATTATAAAACTGCAGTTGTCATCACCAAGCACAGGTTAACCTGTACCATCTTCCTACCTATACCTATATATTCTATTTATATAATCTAACAGAACGTTTTCTAGTAAACCACACTTGCTGCCTAGCTACCTTGAATTTCTCGTACGTTGAAAATCTCTGGAAACAACTTATTGCATACATATATCATAGAAAACGTTCATGTTTACATGATGATTGTATCGCCTAGTGTTTTTATGTGGAAATAATCAAACCTTGTGGTAACTCTAGTCTGAAGTAAGAGAGCCTCAGCTATCGTGTTCACTTTCATCATGATTCAGTGTTATAAATAACATTATTTTAGTGCCTTAGTGTGGGATACATAATTTTTGGATTTTTAATAAAAATGGGGAATAAGTCCAGCGCTGAGGTAAGTTAGTGTAAATAAATCTACAGTTCGTACAAAAGACAAAACCCTGTTAATGTAAATAATACAATTAATTAATCCATGACAGGGGGTGTTCAAGATGACGATAAAATGCTATATTGTATTACATGTAATTGTAATATGTTTTAATGAGTGTATTGTTGGGTATACGTGTTATAGTGAAGCTTTCTACCATTACTAGCATGATTCATTAAGGGGCACTTGGTGGTTTGTCCGCTACACTAAGTTTGTTAAAAGACTTAACAACACTACTATAAAAGACTTTTCTATACTGCCTTACCTTTGGAATGGATTAGTTTATTTAAATATTTACACTAACGTGTGGTGTTATTATGTACGTACTATCTTTATCAAATGATTAGTATCACTGTCATTGTTTATGTAAGCTATGAATGACATTCTGTATAGTTTGAACAAAACACTGTTTATAATAACAATACAATGAACTAACCCACGAAGAGGGATGCCTAGGATGACTTTCAAATAAACAATTGTCATATGTTTTGTAGTGTCTTAGTTGTTGGTGTAATGGAAAGTGTTCTACCATAACAAGCATAATTTACTAAGTGGTTGTGGTTTATCAACCATGCTAATTTTGTTAAAATGAATTACACAATTAATTATATTTTCATTACTGCCTACCCCTGAAATGAATTGTCTCATTTTTAATGTTTACCAAAAAACACGTTTTGTTTTTTTGTACGCACTATATTAGATGGTGCATTGTTTGTTTAATTAGTTACTGTTATTGTTTACAGTTTTGTATTCTTAGATCTCAGAAATCAAAGAATAGTCCGATTTTATTCGGTGAGCCGTGATAGGTTGGAAGAGTCCAATCATAACATTGACAATAGGTAAACTAGTAAGTACTACATTGGAAATAAGTTCAAACTATTGTATCTCAAGTACATATACATAGTATTGTACACCAATGAACATCTTCCGAAACAGCGCAGTCCGGAAACGATATGGTCTCAAATGCCCCATAAAATAATGTCTGGTTAAACAGCTTTTGATTTGTCACCTTTTGTATGAATATTCCAAAATTCTAAAAATACAATAGTGCAGTCACGGCTCATCGGATAAAATCGGACTATAAACAACTACCAAACGGTGGGGTGAAAAATGGATAAACTTCAAAACATTAAGGAATGTGTTGCCTAAATATGAATAATTTAAATCATATGATTGGTCAAGCATTTTGAGCATTGTATGATGTCAATATAAGCTAACACGAATTATTGGTCAGTTATTAGGTCTAATTTATCTGAAAATAATCTTAATTTTGGCACTAACAAAAGTTTTTTCAAAAAGTGTTCAAAACATAGCAACTGCATTTCAGTTGATAATTTTGCCATTTCAATCTGAAAGACTACCGATGTTTTGTAAAAGGGCTAGGCCCTTAATGATCTTGGTATTACCCTTGTGAAACATTCATTAATACATGTAGTTAATGAATTTTTCATGAACTAATGCACAATTGTGTATGAATAAGAAATGAAACTTTATCGTTCATGGAAAATTTATGATCCAAGATACTCGTGAACTTGTTCATGAATAAATGTTCATGAATATATTGATTCATGGATTGTAGCGCGTAGAAAAGGGAAGACATGTTCGTAGTTTTTCCAGGGTGTTTGACCAATTGGTCACTCCTGAAGGCGAAATCTGAGAGATACGGCTTTGTTTTCTATGTTTACCAGAATTCATAGCGAATAATGCAAAAAATGCACAGACGCCTACGTAGAAAACGATTACGGAAACCTAGTGAAATGTTTTGGGCATGGTTTTCTCAGAAGATCAGGAAAAGACATTACAATATATATTATATATGTATGTTGACTAAATGATGTGGAACATAACCGCAAGTTTTCTTACCTATATCTCATATAGATTACATAATATGTGTGATCTAGCTCATAAACAGGTGTGCTTTTAATCTTCTAACTTACTCTTATGTAATGCAGAGATTATTTTTTATCTTTTTTCTTTAATTTGAACTCTTTTTTATAATTTACGATCTGTTTGTCGGTAAATTTCGACTTATTATCAATTGCCTTGAAAAGATCGCTGGATTCCATAGAGAATTCGACTTCCTGCTAATAATGATAGAAATTTCGTGAGATTTGCTTTGTTCGATTTTATTACTGCGTTGATATTTATTTTCTAATACACATTTAGGATGTACGCAATGCATGCTATCCTTGCGACTCCTATTTCAAGCGACACAGTTTATACATTTTAACTAAATTGTAAAACAAGTTCTTACAACCTAATTAAATCACTCTCGAGTACGTTTAGTGTTGCTCCAGTACTGAGCTGAAAGCATAATGTTTGTTTCTCAACAAGATGAAGTTTGTCATGTGTTTGAACCAATGCGTAGCTGTCTGTCCAATGAAACCAGCCTCATGTCGTAACATCTCGGCCACGCCAGTTCCTAGAAGTTTATACTAGCTAGTTAGTTTGTCTTCATTTAACAAACTGTTTCGAAGAATTGCTTTGTTGTCGAATGTTAAAACTTAAACTTTTTCATTGGATTAAACACATATTTCTATATTACATATTCAATGGCGTTGTAAAAAGATTAATAATAACAATAATAATATTATTAACAACAATATTAAATAAGTAAAACCTTCCACCATAAATATATACAATTACACAGTATTAACTTCGGCCTCGGATCAATTCGACCGCCCTTGGAAAAATAACAAGGCCTTAATCAAATCACTTATTTAATAACATAATTATTATATTTATAATACAACATTTTGTATGTACACTAAAGGTGATAATGAACCCCTTCGATAAGGATATTGTCTCTATATTACATATGTGGGATCTGATCTTTAAATTTGGGATATTTTCGTTGAGAGGCATCTTCGTTTGGAACATGATCTACTGTATCCCATAGCAACGAATTAAATTTTAATTATAACGTTGTAAACGACTTTTCGTATAAAAATGTTCTTTGACTTTGCATTTGACTGTGGTTCATAAGGCTTTTGTTTCCATTAGTTCCCTTCTGTCTCAAGGCCATGTTTGTTCTATATGTACAACGATTTTATTTATTTAAGGTCTATACACTGTAATTACATATTATGTTGTAACAGACTATACTGTCAGAGTGGATCGTCTTACAGACATACAGACAATATTTCCGTTAACTTAGATAAATGATCATATAGTAATATCCTCTAGTGTATAAGACTCTCATATTTAATCAATCATTATATTGTACCATGTAATATCAATATAAACTTTATACCATTATGTTGCAAGTATCTATAACTTGTTAGCAACATAAGACGTAATTCTCTAACAGAAACAATACTTCATATCTTAACAGAACAACTTGTCCTTACAATGGAAACAGTGATACAGTAAAGTTCCGCTACTAAGACCATCAGAATTAAATTGCTTGCAAACCTTGATCTAAAAATAGAAATTACGAAATCAAAATGTTATTAATAGTGTTTCGTCTAGATGAAAGCTACGCATTGATTAGTCGACATAAAGGTCATCTCGACGTGACATTCCATTGAGATAGTAGAGATCCTGTACGACAATGCTCTACAGGATATCTGTTTACGGATATTGATCAGAGTTAGTGGTCATAATGGCAAAACGGTCTTATTATCGGGACATTTTTCTTCTCAAATTAAGCATTTGGGACTTAAAAATTATAAAAATCACATGATTTTGCATTAACAAAGGTAGTCTTTAAATAGGATCTTTACTGTAATATAAACAGAAAAGAAAAGAATAAAAGGGAGTTTTTATTTTTCAAATGGACACTGTTTTTACATAAAAATATAGAAGGAAAACTAGGGCTGTCATGATACAACAGAAGCGTATCGCGATATATTGCAATTTGCGCTGGCATCGTTTCGCGATACGTACTACGATATATTGTGGGCTTTTAGATTCGTTGTGCCTCCGCTGTATTTAACAGAAACATTGCAAATCTTACATGCAGCTACTGATAGAATCAGGGTTGGACAGTTTTTGCTGCTGGCGGAAAAAAACATGGTAAAAACCGGGGGAAAAACGGCGAGTAAAAAATAGGGTGGCAAAAACTGGAAAAAAAAACTGGCAAAAACTAAATTTCTCAAATTTAAAAAGAAATATGTATTTTAAACTGATTGGACACGCTTATTACTTTAATATTGAAAGTACAATTGACTGATACAGTATTAACAAATACATAGTAATAACATTTTGCCCATGGTTGGATAGTTCTTGCCGTTGGAAAAAACAGGGTGGAAAAACTGAAGTTCTCAAATTTCAAAGGAAATATTCAAAAGTTGTATTTTAAACTGATTGGAAATGCTAATTACATTAATATTGAAAGTATAATTTACTGGAACTGTTGTAAACAATACATTATAATTACATGGTGCTCAGGGATTGACAGTTTTTGCTGTTTGAAATGCAGAAAGGAAAAAGGAACAAAACTGGCAAAATCTAAATTTCTCAAATTTCATAGGAAATATTTAAATGTTGTAATTTAAACTGATTGAACATCCTAATATTTTTACTGTTTTTTTTTAAAGAAAATTGAATGATACTGTTATAAACAATAGATCATTCCACAGAGTTGTAAGTTTTTGCCACTGGTGGCAATTCTCAGAATTAAAGGAAATATTCATAAAAAAAGTTTATTTATAAATACTTTAAAATATTAAGATTACTTTAGTGTTAAATATAATGTTGACTGACACATCCTTAAACAATACATTGAGTCTCAGTGAGAGGGGTCTTAGATTCAGCCTTACTCATCCTCTTTATAAATTATAATGGACAAAGTTTTCATTTTATCATTTAAGATTGTATTCATATTCCGGAGCTGAGAATGAACCATAAAAGAAAGAACAATCACTATAGTATTTACACTGACCAAGTGTGAGATACAAGCACAACATTGAGCAAAACAAAACCATTTTGGAGTTTTTTTTTCCATTTTTGCCGTTTTTTTCCAGTTATTGCCGGTTTTTACCAGTTTTTGCCACTGGAAAGGAAAAAAAATCATTTTTGCCGGCAAAAACCCAATCCTGGATAGAATCTAGCCTCTTCAAGTATTTACGGTCATTTAGGACTGTGAAGCGCCCCAATTGGTTTAATTCTTGTAACTTAAGCTTAGATGGAATGAACAATGGAAAAACTGATGTTCCGCTACTTTTATTTCGCGAAGGGAAGAATTTTCCAGTGAAATTAAAAATATTGCAAAACACCGGTACGTTAAAATCGTACCGCGGTACGTATTGCTGCAGCTGCGTATTGCAATATACCGGTATACCTGTATATCGTGGCAGTCAGGAAAAAACGGTCTCAGACTAAATGAAGTCAGGAGAAAGAATTCCTAATGGATTTACATAGAATGAGAATTAAATAGTTTTGATACAACCGACTAGAATTGAAGAGTCGTAGTTATTTTACCTAGAACGATGACAGTTACTTTTTTCAAATTTTAAGAAATGTTTTTTACATTGATATAGCGAGACTTGAACATCTAAAATTCAAATGCGCATTGCATTAGCAAATCAATTTTTCCGAATATTTGAAAAAACACATTGAAAATTATTGACAAGTATTTAAAATGAATAAATTAGCATGAATATGTCGATACAGAACATGTCGTAAATGCACACTATAATGATTTCAAGTTAATAAGTTTAATATACAGTACCCACCAAAAGTTTGGAGACAAAAGAAATTTACTACAGCACAGTTGTTTGTTTCAGCATCTGCCATCTTAAAGCCTCTAAAACCATGTTTATTGTAATTTGTTTTCATAACATACCTTTATGCTGGGTTTTTTGTACTCTCAGTTATGATTATAATGATAACCAAAATATAAAGCAAAATTAAAAAGTATTTCAAAATAAATAGTTATCAAATTTTAGTTGAGAGTTATTCAGTAAGCTTACAATGTGAAAATGTCTTCAAGCTTTTGGTGAGTACAGTATGGCTATAACACTTTTGTTGAACAGAATGGTCCTACTTATTTCTACAGTTAACATTCCTAAACACAGTGTTAAAAGCGAGAACAGTTCTTGAATTGGGTCGCCTGAGTTATGTTCTTTTATTTGGCATATAAAGCTATAACCAAGTCAATTCGGCAAATAGTCTCAGAATAAAAAAATTGGCTTCCATGCCTTAAATTTGTTTGAATGATACACAAGGTCGATGACTGCTTAATTCAAGAACACATGTGTTATAAATGAACATGAAATAAAAACATATAACTTTTGTGCATGTATATCAATAAAAGCGTTATGAAGCTTTAATTGTTTTGGCACAATATTAGATATTCTAACAACTGCTTTGTTAACCGATGTTTGCAAGCTGTGAATGTTTGTTTTTGTGTATTAATGCTGTACATATAATCAAGAACTTTATTAGCCATTAATATAATGTGTAATTTATTATTGCATTCCTGATATTATTATTATTGCAGAACTATTTACAAAGGAATTAACGGTATCTATGAATATATAATTAATGTTAGAAGTTAACTTGTCGGAGAATGCAGCAATAGTGCGTACAAAAAACAAAACGTGTTTGTGTAAACATTAAAAATGACACAATCCATTTCAGGGGTGGGCACTATTGAAAATATAATTTGTAGAATTGGTTTTAATAAAACTAGTGTGGTGGATAACCCACCACCACTGGGTCGATCATGCTTGCTACGGTACCATTACACCAACAAGACACTCGTAAAACATATTAAAATTATATATGTTATTGTTATCCTGAGCATCCCTTGTCGTGGATCAGTTCATTCTATTATTTTTATAAACAGTGTTTTTTTTGTTTTTTTGTACGAACTATACGCTATACACTCATGGCTATAGGTACTGTATGTATATACATTTATTAAGTCTATTTACCCCACAAAATCAGGGGCAAAATTAGCTTAACGTAGATTTGAATAGCACAGAAAATGTTTTTGGCGTTTTTGAATGCTGGGATGTAGTAGATATGAAGACTGGTGTGTGCCATCCTGTAACCTTTCAGCTTTTACGAAAATTCAAAATGGCGTTCAAGATGGCGGAAAATCTTACGAAAATTTAAAATTCATGTCCAGAAATGATTGTTTACGTACCAAAATGTAGATAAATATGTTAGTTCATACAAGGTTTTTTGTTTGTGTGGGGTTTTTTTTTGGTTTTTTTAATTGGATTTAACGCCGTTTTAACACATTTTAGGTCATTCTACGGCGTCCAGCGCACCAAACCTAACTTTCCTGGACCCTTGTCTATAACCAGTACTCACATACCCTTCCACAAGACCGGAAACTTCTCCATATTATATCCATTATATTATATTTGCACGAGAAGCATGCGCCCATTTCCGCTTTCCAGCGCATGCACGACAAAAACAATTCTGTGTCAATATAAAGACATGTAAATCACGCAAGCAGACGACTGTATACTCCTATGCACATTTCCATTAACGATAGGACATAAATGTTGAAAAATAAAAAAAATCCAACAACATTGAAATCGGGGTACTTGGAAGCTTCGTTAAGCATATTACTTAAATATACTGGCTGTATACAACCTCTATAACGGCTTATATATTAACAATTTAATGTTACAGTATAGAAATATTGGTTTTAATGTTATAATATTAGTCACTTTAATTCTTTCAACATCTGAACCTATATTATATCATAAAAATAACGAATTTATCAAAAACAAACAAACTTAAAACTAGATATTGTTTGGTTACTTCAATGGATTCTTTGTATCCCCGTGCTTGACTCAATTAAAAGTAAAAAGTAAAAATTATACTCAATTATATTTGTGTTTTCTTTATTTCTGATACAAGGTTTTGTTTTACATTTGGTTTTGACAGTATGTGGGAGTATATTTGGCTTACAAAGCTATTACTTTTCTATTATCAATATAGATATAGGCTTGCCCTTTTTTGTGTTATCCCTGGTGTTGGTGTGCATTACATAATTACAACATCATAATGTCTGTGATATTTATGTTTGTATGTTTTTACTATATGTACACTATACCAAATAAATATTATTATTATTATTATTATTATTATTATTATTATTATTATTATTAATATCTTTAATTCCACATCTTATTTCCCCTTGTATAACATGCTGGAGAATGTTGAAGCCATATACAGTGCCATCCAAAAGTTTCTTCTCAGTGCAATTAATCAATTGCTACAATTTTTAAATTCATATTTGAATAATTATTATGTTATTGTTTATTTAATTCATTTTACATGCAATGGAAATTGAATTTTTATTGGTACATTTTATTTTTTATGAGATGCAGCTATAGTTATTTATCAGCCTCCAAAACTATGGTCAATGTATCTCAATGAACCAATTTCAAGATTGAGATATTTTTGTTATTTCATGTCCATAAGACATAATTATGTATTGTGCGTAAATATTGACCCCGACCTGACCTTTATGCAAGAATATTCATTACATTGAAAACGAATGTAGTACTATTGCTCGATTACACCGTGACCGTGAGGATTACAATGTATGAGTTAAAACTTAACACACAAACATACTTCTATAATTTTACGATCGCTGTCGAAGTGTAGAATAGGCGTGGTACTGACTTTCGTCGGGATATGTGTAGATAATTCTTAGATGCAAATGTGAAAGGTCAGGTCGGGGTCAATATTTACGCACTATACTGGTTAGAAAAATGCAAAATTGGAAATCATTTAACAAAAACTGCTTTTACAACTTTTTGAAATGCTTTTTAGTACAATGTTATTTATGAATGTGTGAAGGAACTTTTGGAGGGCAGTGTATTAGAGAGAGAATGTTTATTTATTCCTACATTGTCTGTCCTATAACATCTAATATTGACATTACATTGATGTCTAGCACTTGTTAACTTTCAATACTCGGATACTAACCAGATAACATTCTAAGGTCTGTTATATGTGAGCTTAGTTCATTGACAGAAAAACTGATCAAAATAAATGTGCTTTTCACTAAGTGTATAAATATTATGATGCGCTTTAATATTACATCAGTGTGTGTTTTTGAGTCTGTACTATAATTGTAGATGTAGACTCAACATAGTTTGTTTGATATAGGATTTATTGTTTATTTTATTCTCGCTGTATGGGGATCTAATTTATTTATTCCATGGAAATAACATTTACTACAAACAATTGAGTGAGTATTGAAATATATACAGTTAAATTAGGGACTTTAGTCAGTTATCTTTCCCTGATAAAATCTGAAGCAATCCAATTGGTAAGTAGGTCCTTACAGTTGGAATCCTCGGATTTTATCATTGAATTCCTATGTAAGGGTTAAAAATATTTCATCTAATATCTTTCTTGTTAATGAAGATATTAACAGAAGTAATGGAAGTTAGATAGTTCTTTAACTTAAAAATAATTAGCTTGAATTTCAAACAAATTAAAGGATATACAAAAGAGTTATTGAAGATCAAATTTGGCAAATTAACATTGAAAAGTAAGTGTAAAATCCGAGTAATCCAACTAATTAGACCTACCTATTTTGAAGAGTATACAAGGGGAAATAACTGACTAAAGTCCCTTATTCCGCTTTAAAGACCACCTTGATGATTGACAAAGTATGCAATTTTTGATGATTTTGAGTCTTAGATGCTTAATTCGAGGTACAAATAGTCCCTATACATATATATAGACCGTTTCGCTATGAAGACAATGTTTATTAATGGTCTTTAAAAGTGGAATTTTACTGTACAAGAATTATATGTTTAATATATACAGAACTATCTAGTTATATATATATAGAATAGTAATCAGGCCCGTCGTCTTGGAAAAAATCATATTTATACGTTACTGCACATGTACGTATATTGATTTATAGAGTTCGTTATATTATACTTCTATAAGTGTATTTATGCATACATACTTTACGTAACTCTCTGTCGCTGATATTTGATTAATAAAATGATTTACATCGTTTCAGTAGGAAATAATGACATTTACTTTTGTTGCAATCTTAAAGTGATCCCAGATTAATTCCTACTTATAGTGTGTACAAAAGCAAGTTGTTACTTAATCAGGCCGTCCGTCCGTTAGTTCGGAAGTCCATTTAACCGTCCGTCAATATTATAAGTTCAACTTGTCAGTCTCACGTGCACTTGTATAGTTAATAGACTTTTACCTTGGTTGTATATGGACCTTTCACAGCTTTATTACTCCTCATCATTAGAAACACCATATTTTAGGGGGTTAACGCCGTAGCAACACATTGTATATATAGGTCATATAATGGCGGTCAGTCAACCTACTCACTTTTCCTGGAAAGGCTAAATCTCTGGATTTAGCAGTTAAGCAACTACTAGGCGCATACTTTCGTCAGTTGCTGACAACTGCCCTATATGAGATGTTAATGTAAGTATGATTCGTAATATATTAATGACTGCTTGCCTTTATCACAAAATTCGTGGAGATATGAATAGTTTGCACTTTAACATAAAACCAAAGCAATATTGTTAACAATCATTTTAGCATATATCTGTATGCTGTCTTGTATATGACGGTTATCATCATCATATATAACTAATCTCCCTGACCATATTTGGTTTTACCCATTTGCATCTTAAGATAATTAATTCCTATATGTATATCGTCCTACAAGCATGAACATACTTTTTGTAACGTGTGTTTCAAATAAGTACAGTTTGTGTTGGTGTTCAGTGGTCAACTTCACTGCTTGTCGTTGGAAACCTTCGTATAACCTACTGCCGTTTTGTATATACAGAATATAGAAAAATTTGAAGGGTCGATATATGATATCTTAAAAAATATTCTGGTGAAATACGTTATCTCAAAGATTTGTAGGCACGGCTATCATGATGTGTGGCTAATTAATATCAACTGAACGCACCAACTCTATTCATTATTCACTTCATTATGTACTTGACCAATACTTTCATTCAATACAAACACAGTTGGAGAGTTTGTTAAATTAATACATATACTCCACAAATGGGTAGTGTTCTTACTTTATCTTGAACCTGCCAAAGAAACAAACATTACAGAATCTTATGAATTTAGTCACAAGTATTCGAAATCAATTTGCTTTGATTTCCGGTTCAGTGGGACATGAGTTAATATGCGGATATATTTGATATATCAGCTTTACAACAAACTTTCATTAGAACTGGACATTCGGTCCAGCACAAAGGATTTTTACTGGACCAAATGAGAGTTTACTGGACCAAAAATACTGTTATTAGGGATATGATAAAATATACAGTCTAATAAAATGATTTAGCATATCATCTCCTAATATTAAATTAATATTATAACAATAAATAATATTTTTATTTAATATAGAAAATTGTGGGTGTATAAAACTAATGGACCCTCGGACCACTAACATTTTGGAAGTCACTGGACCGAGGGCAATTTTGATAGACTCGGTCCACAGTCCAGTGGCTAAATACGAAGACTGATATTATATTCCCTGTAAATGTCTGATAATATGCAAGATAGTTACCGTATTACATAAATCTCTATTCATTAAATTATTTAGACTTTAGTTCACGTCAGTTTCTGCCTATAAGTTTTTACTATTGATCAACAGGTTATCTCAAACCATTTCTGAGCCAAACAATACGATGGGATATTTTCATTTCATGAATAATTAAAAGCTTGGAGACATTTATTTCGTAGTACTTGTACATCACACGCGTATTTTTGTTGTCAGTAGTTTGTTCCACTTCACTCTTCAGTTTGGGGGTGGAACTATTTTAATGCAATATCAATGCGCATTTTGTGAATAAAATGTATACACTTCTGTTGAAGTGTAACAATATATAACTGCATGTAGTATAAGCTGCATGTGTCACTTCCTAAGCTTAATAACTTTCAGGTTAATGAGCGGACAATGTTTTAAGCTCCAGGTCACTGTGACCTTAACCTTTAACTTACTGGCCTAAAAATCTGTGTAATAGGCTCATTTTTGGCCATGGCAATCTAAGACAATAATTATGGTGTCCCTAAGCTCAAAAGGTTTCAATTTACTGAGTGGACAAGGGTTTTATGCTCCAAGTCACTGTGACCTTGACCTTTGACCCACTGACCCCAAAATCAATAGGGATCATATATGGTTCATGGCCATCTTCGGTACTAAGAAAGATACAACTAGGTGAAATAAGTTTGGAGTAAATGAGCTAACAAGACTTTGCTAACGCCGAGAGTCGGACAGGCAGGCTGACAGACGGACGATGTGCACCATAACAGAATTCGGCCGAAGGTCCCGTCGGGCGTATAAAAAAGCAATATGTTAAGTACACGCAGTTATTCTTGCTCATTTGGTATGTTGCTACGTTTGGGTGACATTCAAACAATAATTGCTGTAGTAATTGTGTTATTAAACGAATAATAATTATGCTGAAAACAGTAGCAGTTATGTGTTTTACAGGAATTATCACTGGCCCTATTATCCACGAGAATGGACCCTCCTGCTAAATGGATCCATCGTAATTGACTATATGATAAAAACGTACTTTATGTGTAATGTTGTTTATTTTGTCAACTTCAACTTATTTACCCAATGATGCACTTTGTTTCCATCTAAAGTATTTCTTGTTAGTCTTGTATTGCCATTTTGTCTCAATGTTTTGTTTATCTTGAAAATAATGTTAAATTATTTTCCACTGTTATCTCTTATACCCAGATGAAATGTTTGTTTTTCTCCTTGATAAATATGGGGTTCAGTGCCAGAAGTGTTTATTTCTTGGCCTGTGTACGTTGTTATTTCTTTATATTGCAAAAATTATTACTATTATTATTATCTACCGGAATGTTTATGTATATAATTTATTATTTTTCCTGATAATAATACCGTTGGGTAAAACAAAGACTTGCTAGTTACTTTTGTCAGCAATTAACAGTTATCCGATATTAATTAATGCAATGGGTACGCATGTGTCTGATATAAAAATAGTGATATGCTTTTCTTCTGTTAGAACTACGCTCGAAATTATTGTCTATTACTTGAACAGTTTTAGATATTATGTAGATATGGTTTGAAATAACCAAGGGGATGATATTACTCCGGAGATTAAGACAATAGCAGTTTGTGGTCCAATCAAATATTTATATTTGGCCTGCTTGGAGATAATTAATAAAATTAAGGCATCGAGTTTATGGCAACAATGACTTATGTTTGACTTATGCATCCGCAATTCACATACATATCATGTGTAAATATCAAAATTGGGATAACTGCCAAATTACATGTTAAAATGTGATCGAATATGTTTGGTATAGACTATAGTATAACATGTAAAAGTCGTTCAGTGACTTAGCAACATTTTATTATCTTGTGCTACTAATACAAGCGGTTCATACTGGCATCTACCGTTCTAAATGGCATTGTTTAAATGGCGTGGGAAATATACTTATCTTTTTTCATAAGACATATGACTGAATGTTTTCTTGTGTGAATGCTGACATATATACGATTATAATTACAGTATTGTTTTTATTGGCATTCCGAAAAAAGGTATTATACAATTGTAACCCGATAAAAATCCATGATCCGAACTCAGATTCGAACCCACGAACTCTCGATTCGTAAGCGGACATTCTACCACGTCGCCATTAAAGTTACGTGGAGCTTGAAGGTGCTGTTGTAATTACACCTCTGCTGCACAATAACATGTGCGCAATAAACGTTCCTGTTTACGTGAGGGGGTCTATGGTGGTCGGTCATCGTCACAATAAAACCCATAATTCCAATGTACTTGATTTTCTAAAGTTCATTGGAAGTGGTCTTGCACTTTCTTATATAAATGTATATAGTTTTGTAACACCAACTGTCTACATGCACGTGATCATGTAAACATAATGTTAATCATTGTTGAACCTTGTCACCATTATCAGTCAGTTTTCAAGTGGCACTTCAAGTATCATGCTACATGGATGTTGATATTAATTGGGGATATACGTAAAGTTTTTAAGTAAATCTGGTTTGTTAAAACAACCAAACAGAGGTTCTTAGAAATGCCACTTCTCTCAGACTCTCTCAGCAGCGATTATGTTAATCCAAAGAAAGAAAATCTTGAACTGTGACCAATTTATTGAGCAGATTTTAATGAAATTTTACATAATGCTTTTTTAACACATGTTCAAAACTGTTTTTTCAGTTTTTCGTGTTACAAAATTGTACTTAAAGAAAATTACTTTGAAAACAAACTCAAAGAATTCAAATTTGAATGGGTTTGAATGAAAATTACTTTGAAAACAAACTCAAAGAATTCAAATTATAAGGGGTTTATCTTTTTACCAAGCCAATCAAAAGAGAGTTCATAAACCTCACAGAGCCAAAGATGTTATCTTCTCACTGCCTCTCATAGAAAATTCCCATGACTGTTGATTTCCCTAACGGCTTAATTGCTTACCATCCGATATTTTGAAGAAATAAACCCCGCCCTTTAAGGCAGTCATTCGAACATCCTCGTATTTTAAAAAATGAACACAGGTCTTTAAGGCAGTCATTCGAACATCCTCGTATTTTATAGAAATGAACCTCGCCCTTTAAGGCAGTCATTCGAACATCCACGTATTTTTAAGAAATGAACCCAGGCCTGTAAGAGAGTCATTCGAATATCCTCGTATTTTTAAGAAATGACCCCCGGCCTTTAAGGGGGTTATTCGAACATCCTCGTATTTTTAAGAAATGAACCCAGGCCTTTAAGAGAGCCATTCGAACATCCTCGTATTTTTAAGAAATGAACCCAGGCCTTTAAGTGGGCAAGTCGAACATCCTCGTATTTTTAAGAAATGAACCCAGGCCTTTAAGGGAGCCATTCGAACATCCTCGTATTTTTTTGAAATAAACCCAGGCCTTTAAGAGGGCAATTCGAACATCCTCGTATTTTTAAGAAATGAACCCAGGCCTTTAAGAGGGCAATTCGAACATCCTCGTATTTTTAAGAAATGAACCCAGGCCTCTAAGGGAGCCATTCGAACATCCTCGTATTTTTAAAAAATGAACCCAGGCCTTTAAGGGGGGTCATTCGAACATCCTCTGTATCCGCTAATGGATGCAATGAATCAGTTTCCTGGATGATAAATTTAAGCTTATTCAATGTCGTAAAATATCGGATACAATTTACGATAAGAACGCTAGCATCAGTCTTACTTCCGGTGTTTACAAAGAATTATTTGTCTCTCTGATTTATCTTTTTTTTCATCTGATATATTTAACATTCCGAGCTCATTGTATGTTATTACTTATAGTTCACTTTCAACTTATGATGATCTTCCTTGATAGTATTAAATTTTGTTATTATAAAATTCATTTTTCATCATTTACAGCCATTAATATACGATTATTTAGAGTAGGTAAATGGATGAATATTTATCTGTTATATGCATCTTTCCATGAAATTACGGAAATTTGTAATATGTGACATAAAATGAACTGAATGTTATTTTGTCATACATTAATTTATGACTTCAAATATCAAGTGAAGTCTTTGTATTCAGACCTTTTATTATGGAACGCCTTTATTGTCTTGAACTATTACTTGTTCGTGCATTTCGAGATGATTTGGAGCGGTATCAATCTGCATTGCTTTTGCCACTGGAATTATTTAACCGGAGTTCAGTGGACCATTCTGTATATTCAAGAAGGTTGGTTCAGACCATATTTTTTAGACTGGGTTTAACGCCGTGTCAACACAATTTTTAGGTTATTTTACGGCGTCCAGCGCACATAACTTAGCTTTCCTGGACCCTTGTCTATAACCAGTACTCACCTACCCTTCCACAAGGCCGGAAATTTCTCCATATACCTTGTTAATGGAGGAAAATCGACATTATTGTCAAATTTTCATGGGAGGGTATAACCTCCCCGAGTGGATTTTTGTTGTATTGATAAATAGGTCAGAAAACAGACAAGGAAGCAGACACAAAGTGATAAATGTTTGTTAATTATATATTTATTTATATTTTATAACATTGACATGGTACATGTATGGTAAGCAAAATGATGGTACAATATAAAGATAAATAAAGATTTATGCATAAAATATTACTTAATATATATATATTATATAAACAGTCTATACAAATTGCTTGTACAGTACGATGAGAATGGATAAAACAGGTATTTATTGTTGATAGGCAAATTTTAATTCAGAAATATTAGAAGTATCATTGCACTTGAATGCATTGTTTAAGACCATCATATCGAATACATTGAAATATAGGGATGGCACAAAAAAGGAATTTAATCCTTATTTCCATTCTGGTCCCTCTTATTAATAAAGTTGATGAATACATCAGAATTCACCAGCATGAATATTGCATTATATAGATATATCACAGATAAATATGATACTATCACAGTAGGTACACAAAAATACAAATACCAAAATAATAATAATTAGATAAAGAATTAAGAGCTTAATACATAATATTATATACATTAGTTATTTCAGATCTCTGACATAAGATGGGCTTTGACGAGGGCTTTAAAATGGGGGAAATTTCTAGCTTGTCTAATGTGTTGTGGCATTTCATTCCACAGAAAACACCCATTAAAAGCAAAAGACTTTTTGCCAAAACCTTTGACCTTAGGTAGGCTGAACCTGCCTGTTTCTGAGAAAGTAGTTCCTAACCCATCACAAAAACTCTTTGCCTTGTGGGATAGCTGTGAATAGTAGGGCTGCAACGATTCGATTCGATACATCGAAACTCGATTGCAAGGGTGCCGATTCGATTTCGATTCGGGACCCGCGAGTTTCGATTCGATACTGACTTTTAAAAGTGTCTACATAAGTTATAACGATAAAAGCAAAGGCGCGCCTAAAAGTCAAAGTATACTAATGTATACCAAGAACTGCATCTTTCTACAATTTATGATCCATGCTGTCTTGACGTTTTAAGTCGATATTACATTAATAATACATTTTCGCGACCTTTACATTCGTACCCAATCCATTTCGTACTTGAATAAAGCAAAATTTATTAATTATCAGATTTTAGAGTTTCGTGTTATCCAATTTTAGTAACAATTTTATTTTATCAATATTATTTAAATTTAAGCCCAAATATATGTATAAATGCATATTTGTAGTAAATTGTATTAATAAAAGAATCGAATCGAAAAAAATCGAATCGAAAAAAAAATAATCGAATCGCATCGAATCGACTTTCTGGTGAATCGTTGCAGCACTAGTGAATAGAACTAGTAGGAATGAAATGCTCTTTGAGGTAACCTGGTGCTATCCCACTTTGAATCTTAAAAACATGACCTAAGATTATTTGATCCACCCTTTTTGATACGGGTAACCAGTTGAGTTTAACAAAATGATTCTGGTCAAGGCGAGTCCTTGCATCCAGTCCTAACACAAATCTTATCATTTTGTTCTGAGTGACCTGTAACTTATTCTTAAGTTCCTGAGACAAACAATTGTACCATACTGCAGCACCATAATCAAAATAACACTGAATGAGAGATGTTGTTTGTAACTTTTTGGTGTGAAGATTTAAGAACTTCCTTTTTCTATACAAGAACTTAAGCCTAGAATAAGCTTTTTGATATTATTGACCTGGCCATTGAATCAAAAGAAAGATTCTGATCAAGAGTAGCACCAAGATATTTGACAGATTCTTTGGTTTCAATATGTTGATCATTGCAACTTACATTTAAATTTGCTTGTGATTTTAATCTCTGTTTGGAACCAAATACTACCGATTCAGTCTTACCTAGATGGAGAGATGTTACAAATTAACCATTGACTAAGAGTTTCCATTTCTGAGCTTAGAACTGATTCTATGTCTGACCGATTTTTTCCAGATACCAAAATGGCTGAATCATCAGCGTACAGTGATAACTTATTCTTGACCGCACCAGACATATCATTCACATATATCAGAAAACAACAAAGGGCCTTGTATAGAGCCCTGTGGAACACCACAAGAAATACCTGCTTGAGAAGATTGAATTCCAGTTATATCAACTAACTGGTTCCTGTTAGTAAGATATGATTTAAACCACTGCACTGCAATATCAGATAGACCTATAGCCTTAAGTTTAATAATCAGAATAGCAAGATTAACAGTATCAAATGCTTTCAGCAAATCCAGTAAAACCATACATACAAGGTGACCTTTGTCCATTTGAAACCTAATAAAATCTAATATAAGACAAGTGTCAGTAGAAAAACCTTGACTAAAACCAGATTGATATGCATACAAAAGATGTTTGCAGGTGAGATAATTTTCCAATTGGTCAAAAATAACCTTTTCAATGACTTTGGAAAGAACACACGAAATTGAAACCGGATGGTAGTTGCCCACGTCTGTCTTATCATTTTTCTTATTATGGGGGACAACCCGTGCAGACTTAAGATCATCTAGCACAGGACAATTGCAAGGACATTGTAAAACGAAACCTGGGCAAAATTAACAAAACTGATAGGTCAATAATCAACAGTTAGGTTTGTAAATTCGTGTCATTGCCAGCAACAATCTTGTTAAACGCAGCCTGTTGTCTTCATGTTTTATTTGAACTGAATAAAATACTGGGCGTATCATTCTCGGTCATGAAACGCTAAAGCCGGTACACAAATATATCTCTCCTCTAAAGATAGAGTTGATGCATACAGAATGAAGATAATTCTTCTTATAAAATACTCGTATTTCACATCAGTCTATGATAAACAAGGTAACACTGACATAACAAGTTTAATCATAGTGTCTGGATGGTATAAAAATGTTTTAATTCAAACGTGGGCGAAAATTGGAAAAGGTTGTCTGGTTCCTAGTCGTACGTTGACGGGTAAAAGTACTTCAGGCAAAGCAAGATAATGGCGGCACCCGATGTATTGTACAAGGTATCAGATAATTATTTTGCAAATTATTTTTCAAATGAACATTTCTCACTTAACAGTCTTAAATTTAAAAAAAACTATGTATAAGAAGTACAATGAATACCATATGTTTAGTCGTTCGATTACATTTATGCTAAATAAAGTATCCGAAATTCTAACGGGAAATGGTCAACGTTCGAAACGTGTTTACTTTGCAAAAATGACTTTTGGTTAATCGTTAGCAAAATTTAAGAAAAAGAAAAAAATGACTTCGAATGACCTATATAGTACCGAACTCCTACCAAATTTAACCCTCGTATATGCGAAATAAAGAGGAAATAAAAGAAAACTCTGTGAACTGATGATGCCTTGGTCAAGTTAACGATAGTGGTAAGGGGCATGTAATCCAGACTAAAAATGTGTCACGTGTGATATATTATGAGGAAAACCTTTCCTGCATAAATGTAAAATACATTGATACATGAGAAATCTGAAACATCCTGAGTATCGAAAGTTGATATTTTAAAAATAATAATTATCATATATAGTAATATAAGTATAATACTTGATTTATACCGAATTTTGTTTGCATTCATTTTTCTAAAACCATGTGAAACTGTATCAAAGGTTCTCTTGCTCCAGGCTTGTTTATATAATAGTACTCATGTCACGTTAACTACAGTTACAACTTATAATGTAAACAAAGATTGATTTGTGTTGTTGTTTTTTTCGCCCGTGTCTCTTTCTAGACAAATAATGAAACTGTGTCAAATGGCGCATAAATTACAACTACATTTCCTTTAAAACTCCAAATTGATCCTTTGTATCGTTAGATACAAATCCTCCGCACAAAAGTTTAATCGAGGGATAAACTTTGTCATATGCAAACTAATTTGTGCAGAAGATTCAAAGTAACCAATTAAACTTACATGCTCATGGGGGCATGTACCACTAACTTCTGATGCGACGTATACAAATTTTCGAAAGGTCATTTAAAGATGTTTTTATACTTTTCCAACGTTGTATCTTCTTATAATGATTTGTTTGGGAGTCCTGCCTTGTAAATGTTTGTAGATCTGAAAGGCAAAAAAAACCTTATAATTTAGAATACAATGCTATCAAGCAACCATTTAAAACAGATTGTCTTCAAGTGGCAAACACTCTTGGTGCCTTGTTGAAATAGCGTTAATAATTAACTTCTATCAAATCCAATGTAATTGAAACATTTTTGTTTTGTTTTAAGTTACAATATTCATATACATGTACATGTAAAGTCAATAAATTTACAATGATTATTCAATACTCTGTTATTTTAAAAACAAAACTGGAATGTATATACGTATACCAATGAATCAATGAAAAACTAGTCTAACTACGCGTAAATATAGACATATTTAGACTACTTTTGTGCTTATCCATCGATATGCTTGTATTTACAATATAAAGACATGGGTGGTCGAGTTAGATAAACTATACATTGTATAAATATTGACTACGTTTTGTCTGCAAACATACTCTCACGTGCTTTTATACATATTTTTTGTAAATCGATTAAATTGATCAAATCTCAAAAGCGCTGTAATGAAATTCGATGAAACTTCTTCCACCATATTATTTTAATCTTAAATGTATCATATAATATCACTATACTCACTTGACAATCTCTCTTGACATCATAAAAACATACAGAGAGTTTATTAGTTATAAAATAACCCTTTTTATATTTTTTAATTGAACTTTCATTCTATCAACTATTTTAACAGTAATGACTCACAGTTTCCGGAACGTCCAACTATAGGATTCAAAAATATTCATTTCAACCCTAAATATAGTTCATGTCAGGCATTCTACAAAATTCACTTGAACCATAAATGGCACTGATAAATTTTATCAATGGCGCATTACATTAACCCCGCTGATTTAAAGCGATTGTGAGTAAAGAAGTACTGTAATGAATATTTAAATTAATGGGGTTCATGGGCGGATCTAGCGGGGGTCAAGGGGGTCCGGACCCCCCCCTAGAATTTGGAAAATGAACATGTCCTTTACTGTATTTCTTGCTTGTAAATCATTTTTAAGTAGTATGAAGCAATTTGTCTCGGTGCTGAACATAGATTTAATGGTCATGTAGTTTTTATTATCAATATGTTGCATATTTTTCTGCAAAATGTGTATAATGTGGTTGTGGATCGAGGTTCGGACCCCCCAGAAAAGTTCGGACCCCTCCCCCCTAGAAAAGTTCGGACCCCCCCTAGAAAAAATATCCTGGATCCGCCCCTGGGGTTGATAAATGCGCCACTGACACTTGAATAGGGTTGAACATTATAACGAACTAAGAATGTGAAATTTGTTTATGAACCGTATAGACGAAATTTTAGAAAAAATACATTTGTATTTATATTCAGAAAGGTTTTCAATTCATTAGTTTTATTTTGAGAAATATAACATAAGAGTTGTGTACATATTAATACAAATAGAGCTAGTCAGTATCTCAGGGAACAGAGGCTTACTGAATTCAGTAAACTGATTGCGAAGTGATACGGAACTTAGAAAGCAGATTTCAACGCTGTGTATATTAGTTACAACTGTGATTTACAAGTTCCTATCAATTATCATTTTTTAACTGAATCAAACGTTGAGATAAACGTTCCCTCAGAATTCGGACATGTTCTGTATATTTTTTTCATAACATAATAGTTTTACAAAATGTACTGCAATTTACATCGAGTTCGGATGACACAGCTATCAGAACAAGAGGTTCACATGAAAAATTGGGTTTATCCAAATGTGAATACTCGCTAAATAAAGTCTTTATTATTATTATTATTATCATCATCATCATCTTCATCGTCGTTATCATCATCATCACCACCATCACTATCACCACCACCATCATCATTACACCGTCGTCGTCATCATCATTACCATCATCATCGTCGTCATTATCATCATCTTCTTCTTCTCCATCATCATCATGATCATCTTTGTTTCTCATTAAACGCCAGATCATCCAAAATTTTACTCCAAACCAGTACCATTTATATGCACCATTATTTAGTAAGCAGCGCTCTTCAAATTACTGTATATTTATAGTGCAGACTCACGCGTGTTTTCATTTTGTTATCACATGCAGCCATCTTTAAATTGAAATCACGAAATGCCGTTTTCTACGCTTCAGAGAGGATGCTGGCAGTAATTATTTTGAAAAAAGAAATGATTATTAAAACACTGAAGTCATTTTAACTTCTGATGTGCATGCGAACTTATACATGAATTACCGTCTGATAGAAATAGTAAACGCTAGTGCTGCAACGATTCACCAGAAAGTCGATTCGATGCGATTCGATTATTTTTTTTTCGATTCGATTTTTTTCGATTCGATTCTTTTATTAATACAATTTACTACAAATATGCATTTATACATATATTTGGGCTTAAATTTAAATAATATTGATAAAATAAAATTGTTACTAAAATTGGATAACACGAAACTCTAAAATCTGATAATTAATAAATTTTGCTTTATTCAAGTACGAAATGGATTGGGTACGAATGTAAAGGTCGCGAAAATGTATTATTAATGTAATATCGACTTAAAACGTCAAGACAGCATGGATCATAAATTGTAGAAAGATGCAGTTCTTGGTATACATTAGTATACTTTGACTTTTAGGCGCGCCTTTGCTTTTATCGTTATAACTTATGTAGACACTTTTAAAAGTCAGTATCGAATCGAAACTCGCGGGTCCCGAATCGAAATCGAATCGGCACCCTTGCAATCGAGTTTCGATGTATCGAATCGAATCGTTGCAGCCCTAGTAAACGCAAAACTGCGAACTGATAGGTATGGACAAAACTAGTCTAACTACGTGTAAATAAAGAATGATATAAGCTAGTTTTGCGCTGACCCTCCGAAATACTTATTAACTAACTTTCGTTAAGTTATTTCCGTACAGGTTATAAATTACCGACAGTATTACGGAAAAAATCTGAGTGAAGATGGAAAATTGGACAAGAATCAATGAAAACAAATGCTTTATTTCTTCAAAACTCCGCAATGAATACGTGAATTTGTTTGTATTTTGTACATGCATGGTACTCAACTTAATTCAGAAAATATACTGAAGCTAATGGGTGTTTCTATACAAATATTGGAACAAACGCCGTCAATAATTTGAATCACATTAACAGCTAAGAATATCCAAGATCACTTAATACAAAATAACCAAGTTACAAGCCTTTTTACCAATACATTCTCGTATTCTATCAACAGACTTATTTTGGAGATTTCAATATTTACACAGGATTGTTTTGTTGTTGATATTTCAACACATGTATTGACTGAACTAGAATTACAACATTATCAACAGAAAAACTATTTTAAAATGACAAAACTATAATTATTAAACAAATATAATCATATTCAATAAATGATTAAATAATATCTCCATTTTGTTCAACTTTTGAATAAGAAAGGATGCACCATATTTAACAAATTGATAAATAAGCTTAAGTCTTCATTCCTTCAGCACTCCAGGGCACAGTTTCACGAAAAAACTCAACTTTGTACTCAAACTCAATCTTATGTTTTGATTATTAATTTTACTTATGTAGTCAATGTTACTACAAATGTCGTATCATTAGAAAATCCAAGTAGTGATTCCAAACCTAAATTACAATGTATATGAAACAATGCCGACTTACACATTTGAATAAGGGTTAATTTAATTGTTTTAATTTGAGTCTGTTAATGAACTCTTGAGTTCAGTCTGAAGTGAAAATTGATTTGTGGCTTAGGGTTTATATTCAAACGCATGATATTTTATCTTACTATATTTTACATATTTTCATTATTATGATCATCTAATAACAGCCATTCCAACTACATTTACATGCTATTTAGAGACCAAAAACACTTGAGTCTGTTATTGAGTTCATACTTAAGTTTGTTTGTGAAACTGGGGTCTGTGCTTTGATAAATATATATTATATACATGTACTGTTACTCTGCTAACAAGATCTGTAAAGCTCAACAGTATGACAATTACAACCGGTTGTCATTCTATAGCGGAACTTTCTTAATACAGGGACCTTTTTCTTTTCAAATTAAGCGTTTGGGAACTTCGTCAAATTCACGTGATTTTGCAATAACCAAGGTGGTCTTTATAATGCGGATCTTCACTGTATTAACAACATTGTGATTATCAATATGATACTTAAATTTACAGGCATAACAAACTTGTAAATTGACAGTTTTGAAATGAATAACCTTGTATTGCAGCATGGTGAATCATATATGATATGCAGCGAAAGTGTAATTGAAGTTGTATGCAGTGTTTGCAGATGACAAGACATTTTGCAGACGATCTATTTCAAATATAAGGCTGTTGCATACCCCATGTCGTGTATTAGTGGGATTTGATATCTTATATTGAATCTGTTCATGCAGAGTCTCAGATTTTAATGCATGAACATTGTTTATCAATAATAAAACTGCATGTCTTTTAATATCTATGAAATGATTTATGCAATATGATTATTATGCTCCGCATGATGTTTTTTCTTTAAAAGGAGTTTGTATTTCAACTCACTGTTCGAGTATCAAGACGCTAAAAATTTCATGGTGCTCGTATAGGAATAACGTCGCAACTTATTTATAATCCCCGTACTTTGAATACATTGAATGCATGCATGTTGCGGTTACCTAATATCTGTGTCATATGCACATTTACAGGTTTATGCTCTAATCAAGACATTTCTACGGAAGCATGGTGGTGACATGACCAATATTTATTTTCTAACTTGTTCCCACAACTTACAAGAAGTGATATTCTTTCTAACTCTTTCCTACAAGTTCGGAGTTGATAATTTTACATGCTTCATTTCATTTGATACAAATGTATCGACTTTAAAGTACGAGGGTTCAGCCTTTAAGATTCAAATCTAGATTAAGGCCTATGCTTTGAATTTCCACAAAAAAATAAACAAAATTATTGAAAACAACGAACTACCAATAAATGGGTCTCAAGTAATACAATCAATACGATTTAAAAAGGCTAACATTCCTAAATTGAACGAGTACTCCGATGTGCTATTTGGAACAATTATTTTTTTAAACATATTTAACAATACAATGTCCTTGTGACAGTAATTATCGCTGCAATCAATATGAGTAAAATCCTTTATGCTTTTTGCATTGCTGTAATATAATCACAGGTAAAAAAAAACTAGCAAAAAATTGTCACTGACATTAAAGGTTGCGTTCATGGTGAATGTGTGTCTTTTATAAAACCCATAATTTACTCCATGTATGTCAGGGTCGACACAGATTTTTTAGTATTTGATTACTTGGTATGTCAACCTTGTGGTTTATATTTGTAAAGGGCTACCAGGCAATTGAAGTAATTCAAATATATCTAGCATATTTTCAGCGTTTGATAATCCTTAAGCGTGGAGTACGCAAATAGTTTCGGTCGTATATAAATAGCTATTCAAACAGATCGTCTGCTACGACAGGTGCAATGATTTCTAAACTCCTTTCAGACCCCTAAATACGGAACTGTTGTCTGCGTAAAGTCAACTCGCATATTAATGTGTTAAGTTGTGCGTCTCAGTAAAGAGATGTATACATCTTCTATGTAATAGAATACTTAAAGATCGAATTCAGGACGTTAAAAGTCCGGGTCAGAGTTGATGATTTTGAATGGCATCCAAATAGTGCTGTTTGTTTGCTATTTTATGCCAGTATACAAGTGAAATAGAATGATAGTGCATAAATGGCAACTTTAACCTATGGTCACTCAATAGACGTTGCCATATATACGATTGGTGCATCTCTTACAAAATGTATCAAAATTATCAGAAATTAATGGATATTTTTAATATGTTGTATATTTAGTTACCCCACCCACTTCATAGTTTTGTTCAATTCCAACAAATGATACACTCTTAATTTACTAGTTTAGTTGTGTTCATTTCTATCCAAACATTTTCTCTGCATGCATTGATACCATTATTACTGTCGATAAATAACAGAAAAAAGCTTTAATCAATTACTTTGTGTAATATCTGCAGAAACACATTGCTTATGGCAATTATCGTTTGTTCTGTGGGATTCATACTTGCTTATAAGATATAAATTGTTGCTCAAGTTAAAAAAAAACGACACACAAGTGCCAAATAACAGCTAAAATTGCGTGTCTATTTGTTGCGTAATCGATATTGAAACTTTAACGAGCAGATAACTAGCTATTTCCGCGGGAAAATTCCTCAAAACAGACGCCAATTACAATTATAATGACAGTCTGACGGCCATTGACAACTATATCTTTTAGTGAAGCATGATTAATCAATTTCAAACACAATTCACTTATTCTAACATAAATTAATAAATACATGGTTATATGTTGGAACAACGATATCGTACATGTTAATTAATGTTAATGGACGTGCGTCGAGTGCTTTGATCACAGAGGGACCATTTTACGTAGTTAAGATTGAAATGACAGAATACAACAATTGTTTTACCTCTTTGTAGTGGAGTCTGTTAATTTATTAAACAACGTATACATGTGGCACATTTTGTATCTTACATGTGGAATTCATTGAGCTTATGAAATCCATTTGAAACACGAGACCTATACATTTCCAGTGTCAGTTTTCTGCCTTTCTTCAAATTAAAGCAATTAACCAACTGAACATATACAGGTTATTGATTGCTTTACTGGTGATGGAAATCATGATATTTCAAACATTCGCTCGCTCATAATTGAACGAATAGCATTGTTGGCTATACATTCTAACCCCATCGGCATCCGCCAATGTCAGTGGACCATTCACTCTTTCACTTGTATCTAAACCTTAGGGGTATCTGAAACAAGAAATTAAGTTTTGTTTCAACTCTTTGAAATCCTTAAGAACCTTAGGATTGAGCAACGCACCACATACGGAAGTTGTTGCCTAGCTCTATGTAAAACATGTGACTCTTGGACCAATTAAGTATACATGTATATCTCAGGGAGAAGTTGTAATAATCTATTTAGGGGACCTTGAGCTGGTGTCATATATATCGAATTCGGAAACTCTATGCTTTGCGGGCCATTAACACATTATAACGGCCCGTTGCCGAAATATGGTGAAATAACGCCCACTATGTCTTATATACGTCAAGAAGAAGCAATTTTATGTAAAATGTAATATAATATTTTATTACATTGACTATTTATCTGGCTCTTAAAATTGATTGATAGCGTGTAATGCTGTCTATCATAAATAGTATTATATATGAACCAAGTCTGTTTCAACGAAAGCCCCAGTTTGCGGAAGCCCGCCAAAAGGCGCTCATACGGGTATTCGTTTGAATTTTCAAAAGAACCCCACGAAATTAATCCAATGCTTTATAAGTTGTTAAAATAAAAAAAGTGGCGGGTCTTTACATTGAGAGGCTTCAAAAGGCGACTCTTTATACTTAAAGCCATTGAAATACACCTTTGTAGCTTCGAATAGAAAACGTACATTATGTGATTGCGAAAAAAGGAGCAATCTTGATGTAGATTATCATCTGACACGGATATGGTTTTATACGTCAACAATGGTAGTAAGTCATGAACGTGATCAATTAATAGATTATTTTAGAATGTCAACATATCAATTTAATTAGTAAGGTTAGTGAGCTATTTATTTTTGCGTATTTGTATTGATGACAGGTGCGTGTGAGTTAATTATGGTTTATTTTTTCTGCATTTTTTTTCGTACAAAAATGTGTGTTTGTTCTAATTATTATTTACGGTGCAACTGTATAGTTGACGATGGATGAAAGGCAAACATAATTACCCGGTGCAACGAACAAGTTTATTTTATATAGTTTCCATTCTCGTACCCCGAGGTTATCAAGAATCTCGATCTAAGTAAGCTAGTATTGAGAATCCTACTAGACTCTGGGTACGAGAATGATAGTTTCGAGCTAGTCCTAAATATAAGACCCTACGTAACTTTTTTATCATTTGGACATTTTTCTGTTACTAGAACGTCCGTATGATAAAATAGTTAATGTATATAGGGTCTTATATTTAGGACTAGTTTCGAGCGTGACTGTTTTGTTGATCATTTTCATTCAATCATGAATTATGTTTATTGTAATGTACATGTTTAAAAAATATTTTAGTTCGTAATTATAAGTCTATTTTCTGCATTTAATAACTGAAAATGAAGTATCACGTCTATCATAGATGGGGTGAAGATACTATATCAACCCAATATTGACACCAGTATTCACAGATTCTTAAGTGATAATATACCTGCAATAAAAAGTTTTTAAATATGTCGTAAAAATGTTGACACATCAATGATACAGCCTTCAAGGCAATACGTGAGTAGGCGTTATCAGCCTCAAAAATCTCTCATTATATGTATTCAGTATTGTATTACTTTGAGACCGTCCCGGAGGGTATTGGTCCGTGTATAGGTTTGCTTTTAGCGTTATCTATATATCGGTTTAAGTCGAAACAGAAACAGAAGTGACGTTAACTTGTCGTGATAATATATATAAAATACATTGTAATGAAAAGGATTTAAAAAAAGTTTTATTTCTGGATATTTTGTAAAAAAGTGGATTTACACATTTTTCTAATTTCCTACTTTTAAAATAAATAGTTTATACAGGTATACATTGCATATATTATAATTATTTAAAATACCTTGATATTTGATTATACTGTATCCTGTTAATGTTATATTAACATTGAATAATTATTATCTGTCATACGATGTTTTTTTTGTATACTTAATTTCCCTTTTGTTCAAATTACTCACATTTGAATCATGCCCATTCAATTTATAACAAAACCGTTCTGACATTTGAATAGGACTGTAAATTTGAATTGTGATAAGCGAAACTAAATGCAACCTTGTGCAATAAATGCGTAGGCCTTGAATTTGTACAATCGAGGTATATTATTTGCAGAATGAGTCATTGTTTAAAACAATGTTTCGCCTTATAAATTTGAATCAATAATATTTAAATATAGTTTGGAATGTAACGTGATATACCTAAGTATATATATCTTTCTGATGAAGCCATAAAAATATTTTAGTTTATAGTTCTATTATTTACTAATTGAATGATTGTCATTAGCCGGTTGATTATAAGAACAGTATGGGTTTTACAGTGCGATTAACAATTTGTCAGAGATTTTTGAAACGTTTTGAAATGCAATAATACGAAAGTTCTTGTGTTGCCTACATTACGTAATAAGCTTTTACCTGTATGCTAATTTTAGCTTCTCCATTTAAAATGGAGGGATTTGGCTTTTACATGCTTAATGTCTTACGTTCCCGCCCTATCTTACCAAGGTTAGGTTTATAGGGCATCTTGTTTCAAGATAATTACATTTGTTTTGTTAATGTTTTATTTATTCAACGGACCTGTCATGTCAGATCGATGACGTAAGATATAAAATGTTACAAAGGTATTTTTTCTCAAGAATTTGAATGAGATTATATTTTTTGAAAAGATATAATAACTGAAATATCTATAACAGTATGCTGTTCGCTAAACCTCTAGGCTCATTATTCCAAAAGATATTTTGTGGACTTAATCTACAAGGTAAATGCTTCGTTGATGCTATTGATTACCATACGTACTTGCAACCAAACTTTAGCTTATTTATTACTTCAACTTTTTGGGATTGTTTGAATATAAGTCTCTCGTTAAAGCATATACCCCGTACCCTTATTTGATGTCAAACATAAAAGGCATCGATCCAGTGCCAGGAAGGCTCGGTAGACACACACAAAACTTAAATATTCAATTGCTGCCCTTTGAAACCACACTGGCCGTCTCCTGACGAAGTTTAAACTATAATTCTGGAAATACACTCAGCGTTTGGTGGAGTCGTGTAAAGATCAGAACTGTGAAAAACGTGCACTTAGTAGTTTAAATTGCTGTACATGTAGCTCGGCCCTTTAATAATACAGCAGTTACAGCTGAACCCATACTAGTCAGATACCTTAAAATTGGGACAACCCTGAATTGTGACAGTCAATGTACAGGCTTTGCAATTCTTTTAAATGTTATCAAATATTGTAAATCATTAGTCACATGAATTTTAACTAGAAATGACGACAAAAAAATCTTTAGGTAGTCGAAACGATCTAAATTATGGGCCTTTTAGTTTTAGCTCAGTGCATGAATACATTTCATAGTTGACGTCTGAGGGGTAACGCTTCACATTGTGACCCCATTCTGAGCTCTCCAGTACATGTATATCCATCTAAAGAGTAACAAACAAAACTAGTATTATATTATGGCACTGATCTTAGGTATTTTTCTTCCATGACATTTAATTTATATTTCATTGCATTCAGTGTCTATTTAAATATTGAATATTACGCTTGAAAAAGTGACCCAATTCCAGAAAAGCATATCTTGCAATTTAGTTGTGCATAAAATTATCCACACTAATGGACAGGTATATTTTGGAAATTCTAGGGGGGCGGACCCCCCTGAACCCCCCCCGCTAGATCCGCCTATGATTAATCTGTTAAATAACTACCTTTTATCCTGTAAAATTTGAGACAAGTCCTCAACTTTTACAGCAAAAGACCCTGTCAAATCTGTCCCATTTCGAGTCCCTTAAACTTTACTAGTATTATGGTCATAATCTAGCTAGTAATTGAATGCAATAATTATTAAATAAAAACCTTTTTTGTTAATATAAAACTGAATAATAATAATAATGGTCTAATATTTGCACCCACGTGACCATAACTATCAACTTTCAATGACACCTGAACGTGCATAATCACAGTCAGTCTTGCTCATTAAAATCTCATCAACCGATCTTTATCAGTAAGCAAAAAATATACCGCCGTCAATAAATATTATTTGTCCCTTTACACTACAAAGCGCTTCAAACAAACACCGACAAAATAATACGTTTGAGATCACCCTTACCTGTGTGTTTACTCAATCGAACCGGAATCTATTACCTGTCGTAGCGCACCTTGAGCTATTTTTAGAAATACATAGGAACGCTGGGAAATGTGATGTCATTCGTCTCGCGAATACTTAGGATTTACGGAAATTCCGTGTAGAGGGAATTGGTGGATTACTTGCACTAAACGAGTTTTAAGCTCGCTGTTGGCTAGTTAATAAGCCGTCTAAAAGTTTAAGGTATACTTCTGCCATTTTAATATTGTATTTGATTGTTTCAATGATAGGAAATGTTCGAAATTTTGACCCAATTTGATTTCATTTTCAAAGCGTCTTGGAAGGCGACACGGTGGTTTTTAAAATAGCATATATTTTACACGTTAGACTATGTCAGTACTATACATGATGTTTGTTTATAAATATGTAGCATATGCAATGAGTTTTTGTGTGTTTTAACGTGGCTGACTGTTTCTATTTTGAATTATTTCGTGTTTAGTATTGAAAGGTAAGTTAAAACGGTGTTAGTTGAAAATCGCCTCGGACAGATAATCCCATCCACTATCAGAGGTGATAAATGTAGTTGATGTCTCTAGTTATCAATGTTAAACACTTGTATAAAAGAGCATTTTTCAACAATGTTGTTTATGTTTGTTTATGTTTTATATAATAACAACTGAAAGTAAAGCCACGAGATGTACTCAGAAGTCAGTAATAGTTGTTTGTCCATGAATTGGTTCAACTTTATTTTTATAGGATTCTTAGAAAAAATGAATAATCTCCCCTTTAATTAAAGCACCAATTAAACATATTTCTTCATATTCTCATGATATTCTCAGCAATTGAAACAAAATGAAACCATCCACCTTTTTCAAATAAGATATTAAGTTAGAAATCTGAACTGTGAAACAGTTGCAATTTGATAGAGTTTTAGGTAACAAAATGACAATTTAAATAATAATTGTTATTTGATCAAATTTGTTAGATAGACCAACCCTAATAGCTTGGATAAAATATTCCAGAACTTATAAATTGACTGCTTCATGGCGACTGTACATTTCTACACTAAAGAGTCAAAACCTAGTGGCCAGCTCATGTTTTCATAGTGATTCAGGACATTATGGTATCGCCTTACTCTCAGATATGACTGTAGGACTATGTTGCCATTAATATATCATAGCACTCAAAGGCACTTAAAGCATTAGAAATACATGAAGCTGTGATATAACTATTTAAACTCTTTATGTTTATACATGTATGCAGCTTGAATAATAAAAGGCTTTGACCTACTTTACTACTTGGCTATACTGATATTAAAGAATGATATTTGAATTCATGTAGATTCACTGCCTCTGGACAGGATATGTATGCTAATGATACAAAATTGATAAAATTGGTTTGAACTTTGTGCTGGTGTTTGTACTTGGTAATTTTCTAACAATTTGTCAATACGGTGTAAATATAAGGTGGTGTTTGGTATGATGGGTCATAGGGTTTAAATTCATACATCTTATACAGAGTTAATTCATTTTACATGTATTTCACTGTATAGATATTGTAAAAAACTTGTACATGTTTTACCAGAGGTCCAAGTGGAAGATTGGATTTATCCAAATGTGATGCCTGTTAAATGAAGTCTTTATAGTTATTATTAAGTATCATGAACAGTGTAAGTAGTAGCATTTAGATTATCAACTAAGTGAATATTCTTACTTAGAAGGGCTTGATTATGCAGTATTCTTTTTCTGCCCATTTTCCTTCTCCTCCCCTACCAGATTCTACATATTATTATTGATAATTTGGGCTCTTTATCAGTCAGATTGATTTGTACTATATTTGTGTTGATACAAAATGATTGATATTCGATATACTATTTGATATTTTAATTTTAGATACAATTTTGATAAAACAGAAAAACAATGCTGTTTAAAATCATTTATTTTATGATGATGATGATGATGATATTTGCATTAAATGTAGTACTTACTAGTTATTTAATCATAAGCTCTCTTATGATGGCATGTTTTGCAAAGTTGCCCCCCCCCCTCCTTTTAGTCTGTATAACTAAAACACATTGGAGGCAGTACAACATCATTTTAGCAATATAAAATTTACGACTTTTTGGACATAAATTTTATTTGAATGACAGTGATCATTTAATATTGATCAATATTTTGTTCAATACCAAAAAAGCTTGATGCAATATATCTATCAAACCTACAAAACTGCTATCCTATTATATTGTATGCTGGTGTTGAGCCTGAGTGATTATACATTCTAGGATCTTTAACTTTTATTTCTGTTCTTCAGTTTAAGATTGGAAATGACCTTGTGAGGTCAAATTGTTAGTTCACTAATTCAGTAATTGTAAATAAGTAAAACTTGATGTATTAAAATGAGTGTTGTTACTGCTAGAGGCTATATTATAATATATCTTGTTATTTCTAGATCAATAAGTGATTCAGTACTCTTGATACATACATGAGGTTATTATTACTGTTAGTTTACTGATGTTAAGTACTATAATAATCATGCTTTACTGATTTTAAATGCTTAAATTGCGAAATAAGGTATTTAAAAAACCAGTTTATCAGTTTTGGTAAGAGTAATTTACTGTTACTTTACTGACTGATAATTTCCATATCAAATGGTATGCAGACAGCTCTACATGGACTGAAGCTGTACTTCAGTAAGTGTTTGGCATGGCATTCTTTCTCACACTCTATAGCATTAATGGTATGTTTTTACTTGATAGAAAAATGTTTAAAATTGTCATCCCGGACTAAGAAATATATAAGGATTTGAAAGTGGTTGTCTGAACAGAACATTTTAAGACCAAGCACTATATCTCGTTAAAATTGCAGAATTGTGGTTGCCCAAACTAACAAGTGGTTGTCCAAACTAAAAAGTGGTTGTCCTGGCAACTGGACACCTACTAATTTCATAGACTGTCATCCAACATGATGACCTTGACCTGACCCTGTGTCACACTGTCCTTGTTCTATCAATATCCATTGTTCTAGAGCACTGGTATTAGCTTTATATGATCACATTATTGGACTTTCATAGAGTCTTACTCTAGAGAAACAGTCGATTTGTACACATCATGTTCTTAGTATCTGTGGTCAATTTGTCTGTGATCAGTGGATGGAAATATTATAAGTTTAATGATTCATGATTTCTCTTGTGTCTCAGATTTGACCCTTATTCATGGCCCCTATGGAATTGTTTTTGCCCAATATGACTAAAGCTTTTCAAAGATTCTATATATGACATTTCTCAATGTATTAGCATCATAAGAGAGTTTCTGTAACTCTTTTGTAAGCTACTTGATTTAATATTCATAGAATATGTGTATGCGTATGGCATTGGTCTTTGTCATAGAAATAAAGAAGATTATTTTCTAAAACTTTGGCATTTAAAATTTTTGTGATATGTAAGATGTTCAGAAAAGGCTGAAATAGTTGGATTGAAGTAAATGTTTAATACAATGTGTACTGATACAGTGAATTGCAAACTTTTCTGCAATGATTCATAAAGATTAATGGAAAAGTAGTGTAAAACTCTGCAACTATAAATTATATGTCTCATTTATGATGCAGTGTGCTGCATTGGTGTAATTATATTGACTATTGTTTTGGTGGAAATACAACCATTTCAGTTTTCTGAAAGTTATGATGATGAAAACTTGGGGTGAATTTTGTAACTGATATACCGGTACCAGATAATTAATTGGAGTATCAATCCGACAGTTTATAACTTTTGTAAATGCAAAGTTTGACTAAATGATAAAATGTGTTGAAAACTTGGAATGATCTTACTGTGCTGTAATAGGTTGAACATTTTATCAAATGAATGAATGATTCTTATTCAAATTCCATTTCAGACTAGGCATTTTTCTAACATAATTATTATGATAGTTCAGTTTCCACTAGTCATTTAAACATTTGTGTAAGAGATCATTTGAAAATACAGGGAAGTGTTGTTACAGCCTTATTGGATATATGTTTAGTTTTTGTATTTGCTTGCTAACCTATGCCTCTTGTGCCTTAATATATTTGCAAATCCAAAGGACTTAACTTGTGAAATTTCACATGTGAAGTATTGGACCTTAAAAATCTTTGTGAGACCTTACTGATCCAGTATTGTTATAACATTGTGAATTTTATTCAGATATGGCTACTGTAATCCTTACCTTTGTAGGGGTCAATAGAAACATGAAAATAACATACATTCAGAAAACTTGATGCTCAGTTGTTGTGGACAACATGTTTCAAGTTCTAACTAAGTAATGACATAAAACAATATAGAATATAATTATAATCTATAGTTCCTGTTGCTAAAGTGATCTGATTGGACAAGCTCTACCATATCTTAATTTCATATAATGTGTGTGTAATATATTGGTTGAAATAAGTTTTAAAAAAAATTGTAAATGTACATCATAATAATGTTTGATGTTTTTATTTTCAGCGGTCAAGTGTTGTGACAGCAGACAGTGGGAGAGCTAGTAGCTCCTCAACATATAAATCCCCAGAAAAAGGCGAGAAAAAGAAAAAATCCTCCAAGAAAATGGTTGTGTGTCGTGTGGCGCTGTTAGATGGCACAACATTTGAGCCTAAAGACATTGACGTGAGTGATTTATATAAAAATATCCTTCACCTTTACCCAGAACCTAAGAGCATTGTCCTTGACTAGAGAAAATTAATTGACGCAAGTGGAAAACACTTATCATGCTGTTTATGCTGATTTGATCATTTGACCCTTTATTATAGAACATAGTAAATCTGGCAATGGAAGATATAAGAGAAGATATTTATGAGAAGATATAAGGCCAATAGTGTGAATAGCTCAGTCAAATCATACTGTGGTAATTTTATGTTGCTGTTCGGAACATTTTAGGAACATATTTTAGAAAACGGCGATACATTTACCCAGTCATCATCTTTACCGACTAGTCTGAAGCTGGCAGTAGGGAAAATTGACTCAGGCACCTGAAAATTACTTATTTCATATAGTGGGGCTAGTTGATGAACCATTTACTAATAACTTAGTTTATCAGACTAGTGCTGGAGAAAATATAAGTCCATGACTTGATGGAGTGTTTCATATGTTTAAATAAGACAATAATGATAGATACAAATGTTTAAATACTAATGCGGTCAGTTTTTATATTCTTAGATCATTGATGACTTAGAATTTTCATATTGTCATAAACTCTTTTCTTACTGACTACATTCTTGCAACAGCTCCCTTTAGAATGGCCTCTTTTGATTAGGGTTGCCCCCCCCCTTTACTGCCATCTCAAAAACAGCCAAATGTAGAATTATGCTTATATGGCTGATTTAGAGAGGTGACTGATGTACATTATAAGGTTATTTTTATTGAAAATTACTTGAATGGATTGTTTCAATAAGGCTATACAATGTCATGTATGTTGAAAATTACTGATTCTGGTAGGTGACTGTTAAAAAGGGGTTTCACTGTGACTGTATGCATGAAATCAACAAGTGTTTATTACCGGGTAAATATTTGAAACTTGTGCAAAACATTGTTAGAAAAAAACTGAGGCAGCTGTAAACAGTATCATAAATAGTGAAAATATACCTGGGTATCAATATTGATTACTTCAAGATTTTATTGTGTTAGATTTATGGAAATCTTAATTACTGCACCTGGCCATTTATTTGTTTACAGCAGCTGATATGCAGATCATACAATATTAACTAATTGTTGTTTTGTAGAAGTTTGTTTACTATGTTTCCATGTAACATTTGTCTTTAATTTTAAGGTGTCACAATTACCAGTAACAATGCTGTTTCCTTGAGCAAGAAACTTTATCCTACTAGTTCAGTACTGGGGGACCAGGAAGTGGACTCATATGTGATTAATTTAAGTTGTAAGAACTTGATTCACAATCTAGCTCAAATAAATAAGTATAAACTAAACTAAGTAACAATGTATAGTACAATGTTTCAGACAAAAGTTGAAAATATAAAACACTTAAAATGTAAGACCACTTTAACCTGTAGCCGTACTACTGTAACTCAACTCTGGTTTACTGAAGTATCAGAATAAACTCGGTAAATTTTTTATAAACTATATATATGATCTATATATGAACAACAATCCTAGCAGATTAACTCAACAAAATAGTCGCTTAGGGATATCACTTGACAGACAACCTTTTATGAAATCACATTTTTTCAAACTTTTTACCATTCTGATGCCACTTCAAAAAATCGTACTTAAACTGTACAGAGCTGTACAGAGTAAAAAGTTGTTGATAATTAACAAAGCAGACAATCTATTATAAAGCTGGGATATATCTTTATCCCTGGTGTGTCTGTGCATACATTACATTCAATGATTTTGTTACAAAGTTTTCTTGGAAGACATGTATAATATGCTAATGTAATATCTCATTATTCTCTATTGTCAGTGCTTTTATACTTATGTTACAATATGACAATCTCTGATTGATAGATTACTGTAGTGATAGATTTATCAGAGAATAATTCTAGTATTCTATCAAGTAACCATGGTGTCAGATTTCCATGATGAGTATAATTGATGCAAGGTATATTTATCCTAAGACAAGCTTGTTTTATATGATTATTGTATTACCCTTTTCAGTCTATAAACAGTGTGACTTGATAACAGGGCTTTAAACACTGTATAGTGTTGCAGTCATCGCTAAACAGTAACTTGGCAGTCGATGGGTAAATTCTGTAAAAAATTAGAAGGTCCATATAGATTTGCAGGTTTACTGAACCAATTGTCCGGCAAAGCATTTGAACTCATCCGCACAGTTTTCCATTCATTGAAATACGTAAAATTTCTCCGGTCCTGTAAGACTTGGTGTGATCCTGTAAAATTCTGATCTCCACAGGACCTACTGTTAAGTAATAAACTGTCGAGTTCTGAGTGACTGATGTAGGAGCAAGTATGTTCTTTTGATTGGCAAACTTAACAGGACTTTTGAACTGATGTTCCTGGATCAAATTTTTGTCATGTCATAATGTATGCACCCCTTCCTTAAGATAATGCAATTGCTAATTGCTGATTTTCTTCCACATGAAGAGAAGTTGACTGCTTCTTGAGAAGGGTTAGCAGTAACATAGAGACTTGTCCAAGAAAACTGGAAATATTAACTAGTAGCTGTTATAAAACTTGAACATATGACATTGTTGAACATTATTGCTTTGTCTCTTCATTGTTTATTTGATTGTATAAAAACTTGGCAAACTTTCAAATTATAGTAACTGATGTTTTTAGCTGCATCATTATTTTTACCATGTCATGATTTTTACTTGTCACTGAACCTTATTCTTATGGTTTGATATAATTTGTTTAAATATCATGGTTGGTTTGGTAGTAATGATCTTATAAGGTTATATGATAGAATGCCGGCCTTAAAATACCACATTTAAAGATACGTTTGGTTTTTGGAGTGTAACAAAGAGCATTGGTATTGTCACTTCACATTGAAAGTAAATTTTGAAGAAAGATAAAATGTTACATACATTAATGTTATTATAATGTATTTGTGACAACTCCTTTAAGATATTATGTAAATATTTGATCTTTGTCTACAGTTTTCATTGACTTGATCATTTTACTATAATGTTTAATTGTTCAACTTGGTTATTTGGAGAGTTTTTATACATTTTTTCTCCAGTGTTTAAGATTGTCACTAAGTCAATTGAAATGTAACATTTTAAACAAATCTTAAACTTAGTGTTCACAAACTGTGTGATGTAATGTTGTTGTGAGTCAGCAAACATGACTGTTCATGTACACAATTATATAAATGTAGTTTAGTGTACTAAACTGGTATATCGCTCGTGTCTTCAAATTTAACAATTTTTATTCTGTCTGTTTTTTGCTCAAGCTTACTCTAGTACTAGCTTTTTAAGTAATAGATGAATGTCAATATGCCTCTAATTTCTATTGGATACTTAGAGTCAGGGTTAGACCCTAATAGTCTCCATGGATTCCAAGGATCCCAAAATCTCTGGAGGATTCCCAGTGATTCTAAGCTTGGGTTTCTGTCAGATTCCCCTAAACATTATCCTTTTTCTTAAATGAATTTGAATTTAAATTAAACTGCAAATCTGTACCTGAAAAAGTTGACTTTAATTGGAGAAATCTATTACATAAAGTAGGAATTTCTGAGTAATAGGTTAGGGATTGTTTTTGATGCTTATAAAAACAGTAACCCTAATGAGAGTCAGTCATAAGGGAATATGATTATATGGTGTGTACTCATTTCTGGGAGATAGTTTGCATACTAGTATTATGATCGAATTACTTTTGTTGGTTTTCAGAGTTTTAGCTTTAATAATCTTAAGGATATACTTCCACCAGCTCTACAGTGCTTCTCAAAAAGGCTGAGGCTATTTTACTCGTATTAAATTGTAATTACACGAAAGTGCTAAATCAGTGTAGCAGTTATTCCCTAAACCCACTAGCACGAAGCCTGGTACAAGTGAAAATTAATGCAGACTAGTGAAAGTTACTAATTTCATATATATTTAGTTAGGCTAGTTGTTATTTCTGCCCTTTACTATTTAACATAACCAATCTAACTGGTGTTAAAGAAAATTTAGGGCAATGATTGGTGTAAGGAATGAAACCAATCTATTCCAACACTGTAACAATGTAATGACTATGATTTCAACATTATATCTTTGAGATGTTAAGTTTTTGTTATTATTCATAGACGAAACTTAACATGATTCATGCCTGTATTTACATAGATCAATTATTTTCTAGCGCTGTTTAAACTTGATATTTTGGTGCATATAAAAGTAGTCCTTACTGAAATGAGTGGGCTAAATGCTGAATCATAAATAATGCATTCCATGTACACTTATTTCAGTTGCATGATTTATTATCTTATAATATTTGAAGTCACAGCTCAAACTTCATTTACATTATGATATTGTGTCTATAAAAAACATACAACCAATTTTCTGTGCTATCTTGCACTGCTATGTGTAACATTAAATCAAATCATGATATTAAATATTTATTTATTTCAAGGATATTTTCAAGACTATTTTTAAGTACAAGTTCGGCGCGATATGACCTTTCTGTGTTGGTGCGCCGTAAAACCCAAACAAACAAACAAACAAAATTAAGTACAAAGTTTTCAGTCACTGATTTCTAGTTGATGATTTTGCCATATAATATTTAGTATACATATAATCATTGGTAAACCAATTTTCAATGTGGTTCAATCAGGAAATATACAATGCACATAATCAGTAACAACTTCATGAAACCAGACGGAAATACATAAAAAATAAGTAACACATTTACGTTAATATTATAATAAGTAATGTACTGGTACATCAATCTTTTAAAATATGTACAGTGGACAAGTATATAATGACTATAGATGACAAAATATTACAATATTAATTTAATGGGAATTATATACATAGCACTACTAGAGTATTTCCGTCGTAGATAACTAAGTCTTCAGTCTTTTGAGAAAATCAGACTGTCTGACTTTTAAAGGTATTGAATTCCACACTGCAGGGCCTTTATAGCCGAGTGATTTTTGAAAATAGTTCCAAGTTAAGAAATGCTGTTAAATGTTAATAATAGAAATGCATCCTTTCATTTTTTTTTCCAGAAAAATTCTGATGGCCAGGTTGTGTTTGACAAGGTTACTAAACACCTTGATATTATAGAGACAGATTATTTTGGTCTGACATTCAGGGACAAGTCAGGAAAGAAGGTAAGCTTATATTAGTAGAAATGATCTCATTTCAATGTTCTGGTATGCACAGTGGTGACAGACTAAGTAAGTTTTATAAATATAGATTTGGTTTGAAGCCTTATATGGATGCTTCAGATTATCAGTGGCTGTGTTCCAGTCTAATTAAAACCCAATCTAAAATCTGTCACATGTGTACTTGCTTATTTTATATCAGACAATCTTGCAGTACAGGTGACTATCAGCTGACTTTCACCATTATATTCATAATACAACTCATAATGAATTGCCTATCACAGTCTGTGATGCCCTGATCTAAAATAGAAATTTCAAACTTTCGGTGCTATTGATACTGTTATAGGTCTAGATATAAGCTACCGGTATGCTCTGATTGGTCAATACGAAGGTTATCTTAAGGGGACCCACTGTGCAATGGAAGGAGATCCTTATGACAGTGGTCTATAGGATATCAGTTTACTGATACTGGCTGTTTACTTTCAATCTGGCTTTGGGTTAATCAGTTACTATTTGTGATGGTAATAAATTTGTATCTGAGAAAAAATATGATTTAAAACTAGAATTACATAATATTATACATGTACATACGTCCTTGGACATCCAACTTGCGCTTTGGTGTGACTATGTTTCGTGTCTCTTGCCTTAAAAAACAAAATGTGTTACATAGCTGCCTACTTGCTTGTTTCCCTTTGAGGAAATAATTCACAATAAACAAAATTATGTTTGAAAACTGTACATTTTTTCTGCTAGCAAGCCACTGCCTGGTGGTCAAATCTAAATGAGAATGATTTTTATTAAGAAAAGAACAAATGATTAATATGGCCTACATATATATTTATACCTTGTACATAAATAATACTTGAAGATAATATAAGTCATATAGGAGATTATCTGGAACATTTTCTTGTGGTTTATTTAAATATTTATTTTATATATTAATCTATAAGAACATCTGTGTTACAAGTTCATGAAATGTCTATATCTTAATTTACCTGACCTTGTTTGTACAAGATATATAGAATGTCATGTAAAATTACTCACATACCTTTGTTAGGCTTTGAAATGTAATTATTTGGTATTGAACTTAAGTATGAAATGGTTTCCTGGGGTGGGTGGGGGGAGTTGTCATGTTCATTGGACGAATCATTGGTATTATGTTTTAATTTGCTTCCTATGATGCGATAGTATGGCTTGTGTTTGCAATCGTCACCTTATCCCACTAGCCTGAAGATCAGCGTTGTTAAAAGTTAATTTGGGATAGATAGACTTACTTATTTTGTATAGTTAAGCTAGTTGATTACTTTGCCTCTTACTGTATCACATAGTTAATTTGTGAACATTCTATGGTTATGAAACTAACAAGCTTCAGATGGAGGTTGAATTGGTATTGGCTGGTTATACTAGGGCTGTGGATTGTTGAGCAAGTGGCAATCTGATCGGAACCATGATTTATGTGTAGCGATTCACGAATCAAACCATGAATCACTAGTTAATGGAGAAGTATACAGGATTTATTTTATAACAAAAATAAGTAAAGAATTAAAGAACCTTTAACTAAATGAAAAATGATGTACTCCAAACATTTCTATAACCAGATGTTTTATGGGCATTTTCATTTTGTTTAAATGAGTATCAAACGAAATTATGAATTAGATTAAAATTTTCAGTTAAATTAGTGCGGCTCATTTTCAGTTGTAATTAAGCTTAAAATGTTCTTTCAGTATTTCCAAAAAAAGATCGCGATCCGACAATTTCAGACGTGACGAATATTCGTACTCGATTTTCTGGTCGGGATCGCGAATATCCAAGTACTCGGATACACTCAGCAGCCCTAGGTTATACCCCAATCTCCCTATACATATACCCCATAGACTGTTGTCATAGGATCTCCTGACATCAAACATGGGGTCATCTTCAGATAACCTTTGTCTTGACCTTTAAATGCATAGCTTTTATCTAAATGGAAAATTAATAAGTGCAATTATAGCATCAGAATTTGGTAATTTCTATTTTTAGATCTGATTTTTACAAGGTTATTTATAGTGTCTGTTATTCATGTGTCGATTGGACTATTTGTTGCAAGGGAAATCATAAATATTATCACTGTAAAAGTCTGAACTGGGAGCTTGTCAGCTGTAATCAGGTGTTAATATAAGCAAGTATGCAAGCAGAGATTTTTAAAGAAGTTTTGATCAGATTGGTTATATTCTAGGTTTTAAGAATAGTATATTTTTCTCCATATTTAAAAATGTTGTCATGGTGTAATTTGAAAATGTTGAAAGAAATAATGTAACACTGGAGCACAAGCAAATAATTTTTGGCCTAAGTGTTATAAATATTGCACTATACAATTTTTTGTACCAAATGTTACCAATATTCTTTCATACGAGTTTTTTTGCAGTTGAATAAAAAGAATTCAGACATTTTACAGTCTAACCAATGGTTTAGCTAGTCTAAAACTAGTTTACGTCCTTTATTATTGACATGTAGTAAGAGTAGTCTTGCACAGACCCATATAAACACTTCTACCAGTTTGTATAGACAGCTTGTCATATAATTGTATTGAATTATGTTACCAATCTGTTACCAAAAAACCCTGTATTATGCAAATTTTATATTAAGTCAGGGATTATAAAAATTATATGTGAGGCTTGGATTTCCATTTATGGTATACAACCATAGGTGAAAGCTTTTAGTATTAATACTGATGTTGGTATTTTGATGTAATTAATTCTCTCTGTACTTTACATTAAATCTGTCTATTTCAGTATTTCGAATGTGGGCTTTCGATATTTTTAAAAACTTTTAACTTCCACCCATGGAAAACACAGTTTGTAAAGAATTATATTTCAATTCATAAATTAACTACCCGTGTATTAGTTGCCTGAATATTCCCACAGTTCATTTAATGCAGACAGAAGATCATCTGGTATAGTTGAGTTAGTGACATTAAATAAGTCACTTGTATGATGAAATAACTATTTTAGACATTTATGTACATGTATGTACTTTAATTTTTAAAGGACATTATGTCCACCTGGCTAGCTCAGTCGGTAGCGCACAGGCTACTGATCGAGGGGTCGTAGGTTCGATTCCCAGGCGGGGCATACATTCATGGAGCTTGGTTATGACATAATTTCTACTGCCATTCTCCCTCCTACCACTGATTCTAAATCATGCAGGGCAGTTGTCAGTCACTGACGAAAGTATGCGCTTAGTAGTTGGTTAACAGCTAAATCCTGAGATTTAACCTTTCCAGGAACTGTGAGTAGGTTGACTGACCGCCATGATATAACCTGTACAATGTGTTGCTACAGTGTTGAACCCCCCAAAAATAAAAAAAAGATAAATTAAAGGGCATTATAGTTTAATTAAGCAGGTTGTTTAAGGTGTTTTGGCTTATTTCATAATTAATTAACCTGTTCAAGTTTTCAGAAATTATGGTAAGGTTTAAGACTTTTTGTGATCTATGTTTCTATGTAAAATCTGCTGAAATCATGAAAATAGGATTTTGAAAATTTTGAACTTTCACTGTAGAATCTATGATTTCATAGCTTAGTATAAACATGTTCAATTTACTTATTTCTTTGTTATGTAACACAATCAAATATAAGGTTTTTTTGCATGCAGTTGATCCTCAAGCTCAATTTAACATCCTTTGTTATTTAGCTCCACGAACTTATGATTCTTTAAGTAATTGAAGCATTTAATGTACTCGTAATGAATTATAGCCTTATATAATGATATATATAACGTCTATAGGTATAATGTTTCATATATGTATATAACTGACAACTTCTGAATCATAACACATACAGTATGAAGTTTAAAACAAAGAGTATTTCACAAGTTTTTTTTACTGACATGTAGGTTTTTTGTCTCTACATGTCAGGTCGTTTAAACTTGGTGGCTATCGATCATTACAAGTGTGGTATTCTGTGTAAATTTTGAAGGTGTTTTGATGGGGGAGGCAGAAAGTCATTTTTTTCTCCATTTTGCAACAAAAAACACTGAATTAGCCAATGTTTTTTTGAAAGAAATACAGTAAAGTTTAATCTTATCTTTGAGAAATACAGATTCTCTTGTAATCACAACAATATTCTTACTTCCATTTTGAATAAACTTGTGTCTGTGTCATGGTAGGCAATATACAGTATTTCTTATCTAGTGTCTCAAAGGGGTTGCTGGTTCAAGCTTCACCCAGGATGGTAATACCCTTCCATGATAATTAGTCAGTAATGTTGATTTTCCTCTATATATCAACTATATTGGAGAAGATGTTAGTATTGCGGAAGGGTAGGTGATTACTGGTTATATAGGGCCAAGAAAGCGAGGATAGGGGAACTGGCCACCACATAATTACCTAAATTTGTGTTGAAAAGGAGTTAAACCAAAGAAAAACCCGAAATCAGTTTAATGAATAGTGAATGCAAACTTCCTGATGTAAGGGTAAAACCCCTCAGAGTCTAAAAGATTATCAGATTTCTCTGGATACTCCGTACATTCATGAAGTGTACTAGATGAGACATGTACCATGTGACTTGTAATTGTAATGTGAGCTATTAGTGACCACAATATCAAATATGCACTGTACTAGTATTGTGGTCACTGGTTAGTGGTTTACATCTACTATATATTTCAGACAACTTCTTCCTTGTTTGCAAATAAAATGTAATGTTAAGTTGTTAGTCAATTACATATATCACCTGTGATCGTATAAAATTGCATTTTATTGCTTTGAGTTTTATGCTAATGCTTATTCACTGACTTCTCAGCTATTACTCCTGGTCATCGAGACACTGGTTTGAACCTGTCAATCACCCTTTTAAAGTCTTTTACTATTCCTTTGTGCAGCCTACTAATTGGCTCAATGGAGTTAATTATTACACTGTTGCTGGTACCTATTTACACTAAGGTGGAGTGAAGCAATTACAGGTAAATTACTTGCTTAAGGAAGTTAGATGATCACCTGGTGGGATTCAAACCTGGGACCTCTGGATTCCCAAGCATGTAAGTGTCCTATACCACTAAACTTAAACACTCCTGCATGAAAACATTGTGTGTTGAAATGTTTGTCATGAAATGAAAATACTATGATGAATGCCTTCCTTCAAATACTTAAGTTATTTCTACCCACCATTAAGATTTTAGAGTAAAGTACCATACCAGCTGAGTATATGTCATGTACCATACTTAAAGTAATATCTATCTAGTTTCTCACAACAGTTTTGGTTTTGTTGTGTTTACTTTGACATTTCATGATAATGTCTTATGATATTTATTGTTTTTGTTTATTTTCAGTTTTGGCTAGATAACACTAAAAAGATCTCAAAACAGGTGAAAGGTGAGTGATCCCACTTTTTTGTTCTGAAGTCTATGATATTTCCTTTATAGTTGTTATTTGTACATGTGTTTCAGTGCCTATGTTTGGTTAACTGTCCCCAGTGTGATAAAGAAGAGTTATAATGGCCTACCATGTAGGGAATTATTGTGCATATGATTAGTACTGAGTTATTTAGAAATGTTTTGGACTGTTTATCACCTGTTGATAGGCTTTAACTGTTTGAACACAGAGTAATATAGATGTTGACATTGTCAGCAGAGAAAGTCATTCTGAAATATGTTGAGAGGGCTATGAATAAGTTAGACTTTACCAACTTGATGTGTTTTTGGTTTGTATGGGTATGAAGGTATGTCAAGACTTGCAATATTATTTTAAGATCATGTCCACAAGTTTAACCACTATGAATGCTGTATCAGTAATCAGTTTGATTTGAAGAGACTACATATTTTGAATAGAATACCGATGCAACTAAATTCTGTAATCTAGGAATGAATGGATCTTTAATTTGTGACATCCTTGTGATATCATGAAAATTGGGAGTTTAATTAAATCTTGCATCCTTGGTTTTATCAATGCTCTGTATATAGCTGATTTTTCAGCCTGGTTTGGGACAGGCTATGGCAGGGTTGTGTGAAGTAATTGTCTCAGAGTCACATTTATATTCCTAAACAGCAAATCAAATTTCATTGGCAATGTTTTATTGAAATTCCTCCTTTGCTGATATTGTTTTGGTCAAGTATTTCAGTTTATGACTGTTTGGTCATAAATTTGTGAGAAGATCAATAAAGGGTGGCCTATGGATAATAAAGTTCACTAAATAATTGTTGGTTATCAGGACTTTTATATTCTTAGTTCATTCATTCTTTATACTGATTGTAGGGTTATTATATCTACTTTAGTTGTAAGTGGGCCATGGGTAAAATTACTCTTGCTTTAATGGTACAAAAAGTTTTCAATTTAGTGTCTCATAAATACCAGTAATTTCAAATCAAGGTCTCATGGTCCCATGGTCATAGTATTTGTTTGATGAACTTTTATGAGGAAAACGTGAAAGGTGGTCGATTATTTTTTACAATAATTAAACATTTATAAACATTGAGTTAAAAATGTTGATAGTATTTTGATATTTTCTTCCACAATAACAGTTTGCTATACTGGAATTTAGAAACACAATAAATTGATAAGCAAAAATTATTGATTGCTCAAATATCTTGAAATGCACTTATAATTAGCTCCCATTTATTGGGGGTGCCTCCTACTTAACACTTTAGCCTTGACTCACGTCTTTCTTATATTTTTGGCTAGGATGATTCCTGAAGATTTTGATTTTTTGTTTTTTTATTCATGGTCCCCATTTTCATTTTGGTATACCTATTTTAAAGTCCATGGGGCCCATTGGCCCCTGTCAGATCATTCTGGATTGGAACACTGATAATAAGTTACTCTAGTCTTTCTTCCATCTTGCTAGTTGCTACAACAAGTATGTGCTTTAGACTCCATCATTATCTTGTCTACATTTTGGAGCAACCTGGTGAATTGTACATTAACTAATATTATAGTTATCAATAATGTGATGATATTGTATCATAAAGTTGGCTTGAACAATTTGAATGTCTGTATTCAATCATATCTAAACTGAAAGGAGAATTTTCTATAAATTTTTAATTGGGTCCTTTCATCTTTATAGTGTCCTCAGCTGGCTATAATTACATCCTTTGAACATATTTTAAGACTTCCTTTATTACAATATTATAGTAACAGTGTATTGCAATTACTTTCCTCTACCATATTTTCTGATGTTTGATTATGCAAATTTTATTTTATGTTAGTTGTTGACTGTCGGTATTTCCTCATTTTTAAATGTTTGATATAAACGTTGAATCCTTGCTGTTTGCTACATGGTTAACAGTTTGGCCTAGCTTTTTTAATTGTATGCTGTGTCCTTGGTTGGAGAAAACATCGCTTGTCAAAGAAACAAAGAGGTCAAATCAAGATCCGCATTGCTTGTTTTTACCCATTCACTATAACATCAATTAACATTAATAATTAAAATGTAATTTGTATTATAAATTGAATAATGTAGATTTGTTAATTGCATTAGCTAACATTATCTGTGATTCTTTTTGTCTCATAACTAATAGGGTTGAAATTCTGTCATTTTTATACAAAAAAAGGAAAATTTACTAATATTACCAAAATTTAACATATTAGGCATAAAGTAACAGTTGCTACTCATTGTTGGCATAAAGTAACTGCAGCTATTTATTGCTTTTTTTCCAAAGTGTTTATTGAATTAATTCCATTAATATTTTTATATGAATTTTTCAGCAATTATTGATAGATGTTCAGCAAATACTTTTACTATTTTTGGAAGGTAATTGTGTTAAAATCAAACATTTGAAAGGCTGAGACACTGGGATTGTGAAGATGAATATAAAAATAAACGCTGAATACATTTTAAGGATAAAGTATGACCTACTCATGATTACCATATTATATATAACTGTAGTAAAATTCCATATATAACTATAGTAAGTTAAAATGCTAAGATGGTCGGGATCTTCCTCGTGTTGATTTTGTTATCAAACACAGCTTGAAATGAAACCTTGATATCTAAGTAGTATGTAAACATTGGGACTGATAATTTAAAACCTTCACCCTATGATATCCCCCCTCCCCAAATTGTTGTAATGTGTTTCCGCTTTAACCGAAAATTTGAATTTGAATTAACTTCTCTCAAGTTTTCAAATGATATTAATTATCTGTTTGAAGAGCTCCTAGGCTTTTTATCTTTTAGCGTGACTCAATGTGAGGACTTATACATTGTTTGCAAGCATTTTATATGCTAATCTATCTTGAATAAAAAAAATGTAATTTTTGGACAGTAAAATCGTTAATTCTTGTGTAAATTTGTTTGAAGAATTGAAGTACTGCAATGCACCTTATTCATCTTGTAATGTTTGAGTCAAATGCAATTTGTTTTTGGACCTTGAATTGGCCTCAAAGATTCTAGTTTTTTACTGTTGAATGTATTACTCTTTCAAATCATGTAAATTGATTACTTCACAGTTCACTAAGTTTAACTTGTGAATAAAATTGCTAATTAGGCTATGCACTTTATGGTGAAATGTATTTTGATCATTTGATTTTTCTCTGACTCACAGTTGAATAGTCTACAAAAAGCTCATTTTAGTGTATTTAGGTAAAAAGTGTATTTTTATTTCAAGAGGGGAAAATGTTCCTACAGGTCTTGTTTTAAAAATGGTTACTTTTACATGTGTGAAAAGTGTTGTATGATTATTATTTTTGTATGAGATTGAATGAGGTAGTGTTAATGGTTAATTCTCCATTTAAGTGTGCAGCATGAATGTGTGGGTGGCATATACTTGTCACATGTTAATAAGAAATGTCTTCATGCTGTCTGAAGTATTTGATATGATGTATAATGATAGATTGAATAATGCATTGCATGCTGTTTATTATGCCTACACAAACATGAAGTATTATAAGGGGGCTTATGTTATTAATGAGTTGTTGCATCTCTAGTTTTTACTTATTTAGATTAATCATTCATTCTTCTGTCCGCATTCTGGTCCCCCAGTCCTTTACTAGTAGAATAAAGTTTGTTGCTCAAGAAAACAAGGTAGGTTTTGGATGTGTTTTGAACCAACATGAAGCTAGCTATTCATGGTCTAGTAAATGAAGTGAATGTCTATTAACCTTTATAATCATGTTAAATGAAGCCAATTATAAGACTTTCTAGGACTCATTTATGGACTGTAGCTTTGATTATTGTCCATTAATTATTGAGGATGCAGCAACTTGTCTTTCTTCACCATTCATTTCCAGGTCTTTTAGTTGGATTTGTTGAATTAGGTGCAACATTGAACCATTTCTGTTTGACTTTTAATATATGCAGCTAGATTAAACATCTTCTTATATATCTTGTGGAAGAAATAATAGATTCATGTCATAGAATTAAAAGCATGGGTGCAAGTTTTCAGGCATATGCCTGAAGTTCAGGTTTTTCACAACAAATTAGACAATGTTTTGCTATTAAATTATGAAGAAAAATGGTTTCAAATTACAGTTTTCAGGTTTTTCAAAATTTTCATCTTGCACCCATGTAAAAGAATTCCTATTGAAAATTGTAACAGTATTCAAATGTGACCAGGGCAAAATTAGACTAACTATGTGAAACTATAGAAGGATATTAACTTATGAATTTTGTGGTGATCCATTGATATATTGTATTAAGATACTGGTGAGAATTTATTTTAGATTGTTGGTTTACATACAAAACATAGACATTATACATGTTAGTTTATTGACAGGTCATGCCCATCAGCATTGTATATTCCTACTTTCAAACACCTTTTACAATATATAAAACCACTTGTAAAGATACAATATATGTATGATGTATACAACATTTAGTGATTGTTTATATTGAACATAAGAATAAATTCTCAGGGTCAAGTTGGTGTGAATAATTGAAGTAACGCATTTCCAGTTAGCTGTGACTTTAACCCACTAGCCCTTGAAAACCAAGGACTAGTGAAAATTGACTTGGGCTGAATCAATGAAATTAGAATTCAAACATGGTTTTCCAAGAAAATAATTTCAGTAGCATTTGTTTTGGAACATTTTGTATGATTAAAAAAACCTTCATGAGTTGGTTGATGTAATGTTATAATTGTATTATATCTAGCTTTGTAGAATGATTAATGAGGATATCGATATGTTATATACTCAGTCAGTGATTGGTAAAACATATATTAAAGTAGTATGATGAATTAATGAACTTACACATGATAAATCTTACAAATCATTATAACATCCAGATTATATGCAGACCTGTTCTGATTTGTTACACTAACTAATTAGCCAGCTAATGGTCATTTTTTTTGTAGAAACAACATGTATACAATAAGTTGGTAAAATTAATGTTGCTGCTTTTTGGAGATAACTGCTGTTTTGAGGAGAATATTAAGGTAGAACACACTGTAAATATGAATGGAGCCTGATGCATAAATTTGTGGGTTAAATGCAAAAGGATCGTAACTCAAGTGAAAAAAGAGCGAGTTTTGACCGTTTTGAGCTAAGCTCGCGATATGTAGTTGTTATTGAGGTCATAGGTTGGTCATTCATCATTAAAAGTCAATATGATGTGTTGAATTATAACCTTTAGGGTGTTCAGTTGTCCATATATGACCTGATAAGTATATAATTATCAGGTACTTTCTATACCTAATCTCTTTAAACCATCTAAATAGTGGTTAATGGTCACTCATTGGGCTGCCTACAGTGAAAAACGTTTTTATGCTAGAATATTGCATTATAAATTAGTGTGGACAGTTATATGCCCTGTATATGACACTTAAGGAAGTGAATTAAGTGTGTTTGATCTTAATTCAAATTCTATTTGACCACTTCTGAATTCATTTAAATTTATATTCAACTATAACTGCTGTTTGTGTATCTCATATTCTTACAGGGCATTCACCCTGTATGGTTATTTACTGTAAGTATTCAAGCAGAAAATAAAACAAAAAATTCTGTAATTTGGATACAGATTTACTTAATTCAGCTTTGTATGTTATAGTTTTTGTACTGTGTATTAAAACATGATGCCATTCACTCTGGAAGTTCAATCAATTCATAAATAGGAAATTCTTGTTCAATTTATTGAGATTTTTTAGCTCAGAGGTTCCATAAAAGAAATATGATTATCATCATTCATCCTTCACTCTCAGACTTCTTAAATCACTGTGCCATAGGATTAAGTCTAACTGAGATACTGGGGTCTAAATAAAAACTCATGCCATGACTAAATTAATTCTAAAAGTTATGACATTAAGATTAAAAAATTAGTTTGTCACAAAAAACTTGATTCTGATACCTGTGACGTTCCTATTGTGTTGAAATGTTGTGCAGTGAAAAACAAATTTCTAGTTTCAAAAAGCTGTGGTTATGATGAACTGTTATAACTTTTTGCTTGACTTAAGATCCTGGGGACACATGTTCAATTCCTAAACCTGGGCAGGTAATACACTAGCTTAAAGTCCTCAGCAAATCCTGGGTCTATACTGTTATTGCCACATCAGAGCTGATGAAGATTAAAGTATTAAAAAGTGGCTTTTGAACTTAGAAGTCAATACACTTCCTAGAAATTCGGCAACCATGCTAATTTTGCACTGTAACATGGAAAGTTGTTGGCTCTTAGTGAAAGTGTAGGCAAGTTTTTGCAAAGAGAGACAGTTTTCATGAAAGCTGCATAAGCCAGTGCACGGCTGCCATTGATAATTGAGTAATATGGGTCGATAAACTGCAAATATTTTAAGTAAGAAATCTTTTTTCAACTTGTATTGTAACAATTTATGGACAGGCCTGAGTGTTATGTACTTTTAAGGGCATATTAACTATGTAATGTTATGTGAAGTTTACCAAAATGTATTTAAAAGGTTAATAAACTGTTCAACATCTACATGATTATGCCCATACATCAACAGTGTTTGCTACTTGATTTAAGATGGTTTGAAGAAGTCCATACCTTCTATTAACTGATGCATAACAAAACATGTTTACATCACATTTTTTTCTATTTATTCATTTGATTCATTGATAATGTACATAAGAAATGTAATGAAATAAGCCAAGCTGAAACCAACCTCATTGTGTTGCCTGGATGAGAAGTTTCAAATAAACCTTTGGGCTAGTTTTCATCCACTCTCAACTCAGTGTTTATCTCAATTGTTCACAGAACAGAACAGAATTCAAACAATCTTTCCTTTTTTCAAATCACCAAAATTTAAAAATAGGAGATTTTGAAGAAAAATTCACAATTTTGTTTAAGAATTTGCCTTTTGTTTCATTAATGACTTGTGAGTTAACTCAATCTTGATTAATAGCTGATAAATTAGGTACTTGCATTTACAGATATGTATAAGCTTGGTCATTTCTTACTGTTAAATTTTCTATTGCTATTTCAAATCATTCATTTTCAGTTAGAATTTTTTTATTAAAGTAACGAATAAACACAGGCATGCACACTACACTGCCTCTAGTGTTTAATGAGCTAAAGTTAAAATGTATTTTTAGATTAATTTTGTAAACTTATCATTATTCAGTCTCTGGCATTTATCAAAATGTAAATATAGCATACACATATGTACAAACAATGTAAAAAAATTACTGCAGTTTTCATTGTATAATAATACAGTTATATCTCTCTAGAACAGCCTGTAGTACAGTAGTGCCTTTCTTTTGGGCACTCTGTATGAAGTATTCTATTTTTGAAAGATGACTGTCGTGGGAAGGGCAGATCACAAGGGCAGATCACAATTGAAAAGCATGCATAATAAAGTTATTTTTTGATCACTTAAACAGAGAATTTATTATTGACATGTCGAGGTACTTTAGGGCTTTTAGAACATTTTGTCACAAGTCAATTGATATAGGAAGGAAAATCCAAAGGTTAAATCCAAACTTGTGGCCTTTCAATGGCCAGTCTTATATGTCAAAACATATTTTTTCACATTTCTCTCTTGCCGTCAATCTTTATTTGCATTTATTTGTTCTTCTTAACATTTCAAGTTTGCTTCAAACTTTGTAAAACAACCCAACACTGCCTGGTGGGGTGTCCGTATGATAAAACTTTTGACTGTATGATATATAATGTTGATAGTGATTACTCGCACAATGATATCTCTCTCCCCTGGAGACATGTATCAATATCAAGTTAAAAGTTGTCTTGCTACTGTCTAATTATAGAAAAATACTCTTCCTCACTCTTTGTCAAAGAGACATTAATGCAGTATTTTCCTTTTTGTCTACTGAATTGTGATGTTATATTCAGCCACCTTTTGTATGATGTTATAAATGGCCACTAACCCAGTCAGTAGTGCAGTTGGTAGCCTGCCTGGATTTCGAATCCCGAAGGGAGGTAAAAATATACCCTTCCTTGAAAATTTGACAAAAATGTCAATTTTCCTCCATTAGTAATGTATATGAAGAAGTTTCCTGCTTTGTGGAAGGGTAGATGAGTATTGGTTATAGACAAGGGTCCAAGAAAGCTAGGTTAGGTACACCGGATGCTGTCAAATAACCTAAGAAATAACCCAGTATAAATAAGTATAAATAAATGGCCACGAGTACATTAACCTGCAGTGAATACCTGTGTAATGATATAACTCTCCCCTATCATTTTATCAATGATATAATGTTTGTGATAGGGGTAGAGAAAAAATAAATCTTGTATGTCAAACTGTTTGTATTTAATGATAAGTTACTTAAAGATAAAGATGTCTTCTATAAAGTCATAAATAGACTCTGTGTCAAGACTAAGTGGGTGTTGCCTGTGTATAAATATCCCCAATACAATTTTGTGAGTCTTCTATAAACTGATAAAGGTGTATGGATGTTACCTTGACCTCAGATGCTCGTTAGACTTAATTCAGGAGTAATATTACTTTAAAAGTGCATTTATTGGCTTTTGGGTCAGGCTGTTGATTTTACCTCTGATTGATAAATTTAGTTAATTTTAATTTATTCTGGTCTTTTGTGTCTCTCTTGGTAGTCATTGGTCCAAAAAGTTAAACCAGGGATTTTGGTAGTTAAGTGTTTTAAATGACTTAAAGTTATTAAAGGGATCATTTCCTTAATTTATCAAAAACTCTGCAAGTTCAGTTAAAGTATGCTTCAGTCTAATGCATATTGCCCTTATTTGTAGCCTTTACTACCCTTTCCTCAGAGTTTAAGTTAAAGTGTGGTTTAAAGTCTGCTTCCATATACATGTTCTGCTGATTTTACAATCTTGTACCATAACTCATGATCATTGTAATCACCTGCAGGCAGGCAATCCCTCACAGTACCTATGTACACTAGGGTGGAGTGGAACAATTGTATGTTTATTTTTTGCTCAAGGAAATTAGCACTGCTCCTTGTGGGGATTGAACCCAGGACCTCTTAATCCCTAAGCGTGCATCCTTAGTAACCACTGGACTACTGCTTCTGCCATTCACTGCCTATGTACTGTGACCAAATGAATTTGCTTTCATAATAATAATGTCCTCTTATGACCTGGATGTTATGAATCTAGAATGGCCAATTCTTGACCTTAAAATCACCTTGGAATGCTAGGATTTCAGTAATTATGGTAAGGGTCATTAACCTCATCCTTAATAATAAACTGAATCTATATTGTCCTGTAGATGAACTGATTGATAGCTCTTTGTCACAACAATTGGTGTGCATATACCTTCCTGTATTGATGGCTTTGGTGCATATCAAGGCTAAATCTTACTTTATTTACATGTAGTTAGACTTGCTTTGCACTGACCCCTGAAAATGATATATCCGAACATCCACTGAATGCACTAGCTTGAAGTCAGGGACTTTAGTGAAAGTTGTTTAGGGTTAGTGAAAATTACTGATTATTAAATGTATTTCTGTAATTGGTTTTATTTTTTTATTTATTGGAGTTATCACCATGTCAACACAATTTAGGTCATTTTACGGCATCCAGCGCACCTAACCTATCTTTACTGGACCTTTGTCTATAACCAGTACTCACCTACCCTTCCACAAGGCCGGAAACTTCTCCATATTATCTAATCAATGGAGGAAAATCGACATTATTGTCAAATTTTCATGGAAGGGTATAACCTCCCCGGGTGGGATTCAAACCCGCACCCTCTCGGGCACGAGATTCCAAATCCTGGCGCGCTACCAACTGCGCTATCGACCCGGGTTTTCTGTAGTTGGGCTTGTTGATAATTTGGCCATGATTACTATAAAGCATATTAAATGGAACAAGGGCTTGTAAAAATAAGGTGTAGGCTGTTTACTATGTGCTGTTTTAGGTAACTGAACCTTTTCTTATCTTCTCCTTTATGTTTGACAAATTATTATTACATAGAGATTGATTATAGTTCATTTATTTTTGTCTTTACCTTTTGATGTAGCAGAATCTTGACTATACTTGACTGATTGTTAGCTTTAATGACTTGAGTGTGCTCTTCTGTCATTTGGTCCTAGTTTTTTGTGATTGGTTAATGCAGTTAAAAGTATATCTTGATTTGTTAATTGAAAATATTGATTAGTTACTTGTCTTATATAAGTCTAATGAGATTTGATTGGGGTTTTTTGTCAACATTGAAAATGTTATATGATGGCTGCCATTTTAAGTGTTTTTGTTGGTAAATCTATGTTAACAATAATTATTGTACTGTAGTTCGGTCCCACGACTGTACATAGATGTAGGTTATATTGATTATTGTATTACAGTACAACCTCTCTTGAACAACACCCACGGGGAGGGATCGAAGTATGTTGCTGCTCTGAGGTTATTGCTCTGCATAGGTTAAATTCAATTAACATTATGCCTATATGAAATATCAAAAGCTGTATTGTGCAGAGGATTTGTTCTGTAGAGAGCTGCTCTGCGAAGGTTAAACTGGAGTTCTTTTTTCTTGATCGCTGCACTGACAGAACTAGCTAGGTCAGCAGGTCATAATCTTGCTTGGTCTTTTGATGTGTTCAATATGCTAAATGTCTCAAATTAAGACTTTCAGATTTAAGTCTGAGGAGGTTGTCCTGCTAGATTAAGTTTATAGTTCTCTATTAAGTCTAGATGTGAAAATTACAGATTAAGTGTTTATTCCCTCATACACTGTCAATGTAGCATAAAATATTACATTGATATTGGTTCAGTAACTTTGTATGAATATTTTAAATGCTTCATTGATCTACAATAATCATATAATATGCTTACCTTACATTATTTATGTAAAGTTATTGATGTCCCATGGGCAGAGCCACTGAGTGGAAGTAAGAGTCTGAACCCCCACCACCATCACATGTCTGGCTATTTCAAAAACATAATTGAAATGATAAGTTTAAGTGTCTGTAAACCATTGAAAACTCAGTAAGTGGTTCCATGAGAAAGGTTATATTTATCTTTCTTATGATGTTAAAATATCTGTAAGATAACCTCTTACTGAAGGGTTTTTAAATAGCCATGGAGGTACTCGAGTTGCCATCCAGACAATTCACCACCTTAACTCACTAGCCAGGAGCTCCTGACTACTTGATTTGGGCTTGTGGAAATTACTTGTTTCAAAATCAAATATATAGTCAGGCTTGTATATAACTTTACCCTTCACTATACATGTATACCGGGTTATAATGACAAAAAATATGCAATTTCTCATGAAAATTTTAGGCAAAGACTGGATCCTGGCGTTGACTCAGCCAACAGGACATCAATAACATGATACAAATAGTATAAGTAAAGTAAATCATAACATGAAATAATACAATCTATATTGTTTTAACACCAAGCCTGTGTAGTTTCTTAGAAGAAAAAACCTAGCATTACTATCAATTAGATATATAATTATATCCTGGTTATTTTTTACTGTCTGACTAAGGAGGAAATGATTAAATATTAGATAACCCATACAGACTGTGGATCATTGGCTATTTTCTTCTATAATATCTATAATTATCATTATATCTTGATACTACCCATCCTTGATCAGACATGTTTTAGAGAATATGTGTCTAACACTAACAGTGTCTAACATCTCTTGAACTACTAAGATCTGAGACACTGGTATTTTATCCTAAAATAGTAGCTTCTGTTTGAAGTCCTATAATTACATTAGGTTATCTAATCATTGCTTATTAAACAGTAATTACTGCTTAGATTATTTATTGAACATTAACTGTTCTAAATGGCATGGTCCTGGATGATTTCAGGACAGTTTTGATTACAGTTTGTTGTAGGTCTTGCAAAATTATTAGCCCATGGTTTGATCCTGGATGCTTTCAGAACATCTTGTTTTTGTTTGGATCATTGGATAGCCAGCTCTGCATTGGTTTGAATCCTATCCAAAACTCACCCCATTGTTTTTTTGAGCAAGAAACTTTATCCTACTCAGGTACTAGCTCAGTTCTGGGGACCAGGAAGCAGACTCGAAAGCCATTGATATTAGTTGTAAGAACTTGTTTTACAATCTAGCTAATAAAATTTAGTGTAGACTAGTATTGGTTGTGAAAAAGTCTTGGTTTTTCATGATTTTACATCACTGTAAATTTACTTTGTCAGACAGTTTTGTTTTGTGTCCCATTTCAACTGCTGGAGTCATGAGGCAGACATTGTTCAATGATAGTATGAATTTGTCAATGACCATGAGTACAATTAAGGAGGGCATGTGTATTGTTGCAGATTTTGTACACCTGGACAATGGCAAAGGTATGCAGTTTTATTGCCAGTAGTAACTTTATGTATTGATTGTGAAAAGTTGATCTAAGGTCAATGATATGGTAGGTAGTTAATGATAGTTTTTTGTCTGACACCAAACAGTAAGGTGATGACTGGTTTGTGGCGTTCAATGGGTAATTTAATGCTGTTGTACATGCTAATTGGCTATTAATTAGACACTGTTTGTGTCTGTGTTATATATGGTATAAAATGGGAGGACAAGTTTAATAGTAGGTTAGGGTTTCATCTTGATATGGCTCAAGTGTTTGGTGTTTAAATTATTGTGTGTATAATTATGTTGGTTGGGATCAATCTATAAATAATAATGAAGGTAGGATGCAAACTTGCAAGGATGTTGTTGTTTCAAAATGATTGATATCTTTATGTGCACTTCATTGATCCCCTGAATGTACTATAGACATACAACAGAATAAATAATGCTGTATGTTAAATATATAATGATCTGAGATGATAAAGTATTTGTCTGGTTGTATGGGAAATTAAATATTCAAATAATATAGCTTCAGTCTTCACAACTAACTTTCATCAGCATTGGCCAACGGTCCCGCGAATGGAATTTTTTATTGGGTCGAATGAGCCCAAAATCTCAGTGATATGTATACTAATGGACAAAAGTCTTGTCCGGTCTACAAAAACCATATCTTTTTTGTTTGTTATTGCACACTCATACATTTGGTATCGTTAGAAAGAGAATGTTATTATGCATTGAATAAAAAAAGAATTGTGAAATTTGAGCCTATTCTGTCGGTACAGTAATGTTTTGAAAATTGACATTGAGGATTTGCAAGTTACAAATGATTGCGTTGTGTCAGTTTTAAAATGAAACATTTTTTTCAATAGTGTGTGTGACCCCCTATAACCTAAATGAGTTTTCTGGTCTTCCGGCTAGATTCCTTTGCAAACTTGTAGCATCGATGCGTAAAAGGAGCACTGAACTCATTCGGGTTAATGGGGGTCACACACACATTGAAAAAAATGTTTCATTTAAAACTGACTCAACGCAATCATTCAACTGCCACCTTTGTTTCAAGTAGGACAGTTGAAAGTCTCTCCAGGTGAGGGTTAAAAGTTTTGGGTCTAGAGATCTTAGTCTAGCCAGGGCACAGTCTGCCAGTAGAACAACAGACCACCTCAGTACGACTGATAAAATTGATAAAATGTTGCAATGTGCCATTAAGTCTCAAAAGTTGTATTGTAGTATTAAGAAAAAAATATTGCTGTATACATGTCATGTTACTCTTGCTGTGTGAGAAACAATACAATGTATTAATGTATTCCTCATGTCAAATCAATTCTGAATGTGAAATATAAAAATCTAAGTACAATGTGACACATACAAAATGTTCATGTTAAAATTGTGTATTCGTTTTAATGTTTATGGTTTTACCTCACATCATATCAATGAGCTCACTTCCCTTTTCTATTAATTGGTTTTATATTGGACTTTAATTACTATTTATATTCTGTATGTGGACATTTATATATTAACCTCAGAATGATCTCATGTTGTAATATTTACTCACTCTGACCTGGGATTGGTGTGGGTTGTGGGGGGTGTATTAAAACAATGTTGTTGTTTTTTTTATTGGGTTTTACGCTGTAGCCTGTGACTCGGTGTATAATAGGTTATATCACTGCGGTCAGTCCACCTACTCACTGATCCTGGAAAGGCTAAATCTCTTGATTTAGCAGCGTTAACCAGTTACTTAGGCACATACTTCTGTCAGTGACTGACTATTGCCTTACATGATTTAGAATCAGTGGTAGGAGGGAGAATGGCCATAGAATTTATTTCATGACCAAGCTCCATGTAAGTATGCCCCGCCCGAGAATCAAACCTACAACCCTTTGATCAGTAGACTTGTGCGCTACCGACTGAGCTAGCCAGGTGGGCTAGAATAATGATTGTATTGTTTTAAAGTTTGATTTTAAAAGTGGTACTTAACGGATGTCAAACTTGAATTTGAAGAAATCTTGATTTAAAATTGATATTATTTCAAGGCTTGTTCCAGTGAATATAATCTGAAGTTGTTTTATGAAATATAAATGTTGAAAGCTGATAAGATAATATAAAATTATATGATTAACTCGACTACTAAAATATATCAGTGTTTACATGATAAAGTTATTGAAATGACTCACTAAGAAAACATAAAAAATCATGATAGGCTGATAACATTTTACCTAGAAGTACACTACAACCCCTCTTACAACAACAGTCACTGGGAGGGACTTAAATGTGTAGCTGTTTTGAGGTTGTTACTCTGCAGAGGTTAAAATCCAATTAAAATTTAATGCCTAAGGGAAATATCAAAAGCTGTTGTGCTAAGGATGTTTTCTGTAGAGGGCTGCTCTACAGAAGTTATACAGTTTTACTCTTGCAGGATACTCAGTTATGATGCAGCTATACATGTAGCCTGTTCATTTACCCTAAACGTTCCAAAACGTTGCATTACGATACATTCGGAACTCCTTGGCCTTCAGCTGCGAATAATCTAATCTAATAAACAAATATACGATCGTTAAGGCAATGAGTGATGTTTCAAAATTTACAGACTAAAAACGAAACATCACTCATTGCCTAAACAATCGTATAAAATTGTTTACTTCATCACCGGTAGTTTGAAAATAGGGTCTAAATATGTCCGAGATTATTCGCAGCGAATAGCCGATGAGTTCCGAATGTATCGTCATGGAACGTTTTGGAACGTTTAGGGTAATTAAACAGGCTAATGGTACCTTAACTGTGACCATCAAACAGAGTCTAAAATAGGTAATTAATGACATATATAAACAAGGAATCTATAAATACAGACCCCCAAGTTTGTTACAAGAGTTTAGCTTAAGATTTTCATTGAAGAAATCATTGCTGCATATTGATGGTTAATAAAATAGGCATTTATAACTAAGATTACACAAATTCTGTGACTTTATTATAAAATTGATGGGAAGAAAAAGTCAAGTGTAAACATTGTTGTCTCTATATAAATAAAGCTATCTTAGATTAGGTTGAAATATTTGATAAGTTAAGCTCACCTGGTCATTGTGTGACTCAAGAGATTAACATTGTATTATCTGTCTGTTGTGAGCAAAAGTTTGCCATCTTTCTACCTTACCTGAGATTTATTTTGAAATGTTTGATAAATATGTTCACTTAAGTTGTTAACATTTTATCAGGTCAGTCCATTATTGACTTGACAGATAAACCAGCACAAAGGCTAGTGTTGGACATGTTGAAATTGTTAAACTGTTTCAAATTTCTCAGGTATACTTGTTACCATAGTGACCATTTGTTTAATTTCTTTTTGATGAAGTTCTGACATATGCTTGGTGGTATTATTGCTACTGCTTGTTTTAACTTGGTGTAGATTTCCTTTGTCCGAAATTTTAAGCTTTCACAGATGTTTTGGTCACCTGACATGAGATTTTCATTTTGAATATTCTAAAACTTTCTTGTTCTTGAGTTTATTGATCTTTATAAAAAAAAACTCCCATAGACTTTGAGTTTTCTGTCAAACAAATTCTTCAATTACTCCAACATTTTGAAGTATCACATTTAACCAACATACTCATCTAATATTCAGAGTTAATAAGTTCCAAAAAAATATTGGTTATAGAATAATACAGGGCTTTTTCAGGGGGTTTTGGGAAAATGGCCCCTGCCCTAATGGGGAACTTTTAACACTGTAAATAGTCCAATTTGGAAAAAAATATCAACAAATCAACTTAATATGGAAATTTCATCATTAATTTTTCTGCATTAAATCTTAAATGCCTTGCTTTGGTGTCTCTGAAAGTGTTGCAGTACATGAAATCTCGTGGTTTCTTTTGTAAAGGCAAAAGATATCCGGTTCAAAGGGAATTATTTAACAAGATTGGGAGTTTTTTTCTTGAAATTGGGAAAAAGGTCATTATTTGGCATTGGGAATGGGGCCCATATTCAGCCCTGTGAGATAGGCTGAAAAAGCCCTGTAATATTAGTAACACTTAAGGTAATTTGTCTTGACCAGCACAAAAACACATCCACCTCAATGATTTAAGACCTTGACCTCTCTTGTTTTGCACTTACCCCTTGACTTGCCAATCTAATGTACTTGCTGAAAATTGTAGCATTGTGTTGATTTTACTTTTCAAGTCTGTGGATTTATAAAAATTACTTGTAGGCACTATAAGGAGTCTGTGCAAAATAACAATTGTTTGAGACTTAAGATTTTCTTAATACAATGATACTTGAACTCTTCTGTTATTGTTTATGCCATAAGACACATTGTGTTGAGGGCATCATGATTGAGTTTATGTTTACTGGACAGTAGGTGCCTGAATTTCCTAGATATATTTGCCATTCCCACATATTGCGGGCTTAGCGCAAAACGGACAGACAGTTGGTGCCTGAATTTCCTTGATATATTTGCCATTCCCACATATTGCGGGCTTAGCGCAAAACGGACAGACAGTTGGTGCCTGAATTTCTTTGATATATTTGCCATTCCCACATATTGCGGGCTTAGCGCAAAACGGACAGACAGTTGGTGCCTGAATTTCCTAGATATATTTGCCATTCCCACATATTGCGTGCTTAGCGCAAAACGGACAGACAGTTGGTGCCTGAATTTCCTAGATATATTTGCCATTCCCACATATTGCGTGCTTAGCGCAAAACGGACAGACAGTTGGTGCCTGAATTTCCTAGATATATTTGCCATTCCCTGATTGCTGTTAGTTGGTAGCCAGCAGATGTCCATTAATCCTTGTATTTACCTGGCTGAATTTTGTACTGTGAGGGATTTAGTGAAACATCTGTTTTTAGTGTTCTGGTTGTAAAACATGTTAGTATATGTTAACATACAAGTTAAAGATTATAGCTTACATTTTGTTGGTATTTTAGGGCGCTATTGGAACACATGTGTTTTCTCACCTTTCATACAGATAGTTGTCAGTCTAGAATTCCTGTGTGCTGTTTTTGTTATTAGAATTGTTTTCTTGTATTTTTAAAGTATTATTAATGCTATGTATCAGTTGTTTGATTGTTAAAATTAATGAATGGTGAAATGTATTAAACATTGTTTTTATTATTATTGTTGATGGTTGCAGTAGTAGTGTTCATGAGATATTTTCTAGGTCTGTTATTGTGGTTACAGTTGGCACTCATGACATATTGTGACAGGGTTTGGATCAGAAAGCCACATGTAGCAGTCTTAGCCTTAGACTTTCTCTGCATTTTCACTAGCAATCACAAAGTGCTCAAGGTGAGCTATTGTGGGTAATCTATTTGGGGCCTGTATGTACATTAGTGTTTGCATGCATGCCTCTGTAGTCAACAATTTTCAGAAAAATTGTCAAAAATCATAAAGCCTACTTTTACCAAATTTAGCATGTAGCATCACCTGAAGGTCCTTAGCAAAGATTGTTTATAAAAGGTTTATGTCCTAATTGGATCAAAGTTGCTGCTGAAAGACCTCAATTTGATATCTAACTACAAGTTGACCACCAAACATGTCAAATACTCACAATAACATTGTTATTTCTGTAGTAAAATCATTCTGTCATTATCAGAAGAGAAGATCAGCTGACGAGAAATATATTAGTTGACAGTTCATCTGTTAAATCTATGTTACATGCTTGGTTTGCGATGGTGTATTAGAATCATATATGTTACAATATTTTCTTATTTTCAACTGAGCTAGGTAGTTATATGATAGTTAGTTCAATGTATTTAAACACCCACTGATTTCTGGGTGAAAAAATGTATATAAAGTTTGAATGTAAATGTTAGATGGTTGTAATCTCGTATCTAGGTCATTACTACAATAATTGTAATTTGATTATATTACCTATATACTAAATATCATTCAGCAGTGGCATAGCTGGGTATACTCAAGTTCTCCTATGTGTTTAAGGTGTAGAAATAAAAAACCTTAAAAGAAAAATATCATAACCATTTTAATAATACTCACAAAGACTCATGGAAAAATAGTTTCATAATAGTGTCATTATTGCTCTCCATCAGATATAAAGTTTGATGCCATTTTGGGACAGCTTGGTAGATTATAAGGACAAAGTAGTTCATGACTGCACAACAGCACAATTACTGAGTTTTAATGTCCTATATCCATAGGTCAGCACTAACTAGTTTATGTTCATGTATAACTATGGGTTAGTCTGTATTTCTGTCTAAAAGTGATTGCTGTAGTTGCATATAACATTTACCATGAAGTGTAGGTGTATTTTTTACTTTAATAAAAGTGCTTTGAGTCATAAAATAGGATTTAAAGATTAAACCATGAGAGAATCACTGAGCTTGATTTATCATTGAATTGATTTTATATGAAGTGTATTTTACACAAGTATGAATACGCCCTTGCTATATATGTTATGTAGTTCTCTGTCTATAGGAATTCAATGTTGGAGAGTTTTTATGGTTAACATTTCAATTATTTATAATACATTAGATGACAAGTGACACTATGGTAGTAAAACTTGATGACATTATACAAAATTTAAAACTATCTTAGTTTTTGCTGATCATATGTTATGAGAGAGTGTTGAAAAGTCAAGCATATTTGATAAAAACTATGTCTGGTGATAATGTCTAGCAAAGGTGACTGGCTTGGGTGTATTTGGTTCTGGACTGTGCCAACCTTTTTTGATGTCTAAGATTTTGTTTAAGCTGTCCTTTGAAGGAGTTTGTTGAACTGAAGGGTCACTTTATTAAACTAGTATGCTCTTTGGTACTAGACCCATACAAAGGTCTTTTTGTTGATAATTAAGGATACTCAATTTGGAGAAGAGTTTGTTTTAAGACATTGCATAAGAAGATTAGCTTCTCAATCAATCCCAGTTTATTATTTTGGTCTAGACTCTGCTAGTGAACTTAAATGCTCTCTTTCTTATTCAGCTTGTGGTCACTGTGATAGCCTTCCTATTTAAACTTTTTGTTCTCATACATTGTGACAACAGGGTATGGCTGTTTGTGTTGATTGTTTGATCCTCATGATAGAATGATTGGAATCTACTTTTATATTAACTAAGATGTTTTAATTTGTTCCTTGTATTTGTGCTTAAGTACATGAACTGTTTTGTGAAGAAGTTTTATTCTGTTAATTCAATCAAAATATATGATTATGATTAATGGATATACTAACTTTTGGGAAAAAATAAGACTGAAAAAAGAGACTATGACTTTGTGCATCATGGAAATGCAGACATAAACACCAGCAAGCTTATATTGCTGCATTATAATGACAGGAGGGCAGTATTGAACACCCTCTGATTTTGCTGAGAACAATATAATATTATTTGTTTACATATCTATTATTTCTGACCATTAATTTATGCGTATGTTTACATATATTTCAGGTGGAACATGGGTTTTCGAGTTTCAAGTAAAGTTCTATCCTCCAGATCCAATGTCATTAAAGGAGGATGTGACAAGATATCAGTTATGTTTACAAGTTAGAGTAGATCTATTCAATGGCAGGTATGACTCTGTTCTATGTGGATTATCTTTATTACAAGACATTGAACATTTGTTATTATTTATTTAAGATTTTTTGCTTCAGCCCCTTGCCTTTCAAATTGTAAATTTTGGTGCATTAGTGTCATTTTAAGACCTTCATGCAATTAAGATCTTAACAGAAAAGTGTTACACTGGCACACAACTGAGTAGGATAGCTCCACTTTTTGGAGAATACTCCAAAATAGTCAAACTAAAAAATTGATGAAAACCCTCTATCAGTATATTTTGTATACTTGTTGGCAACCAGCGTAGCAAAATATCCAGTAACAATGTTCCTGTGTGCAGCCATCGCAGATCAGCATGCTTGCAAACCTTTCCAGATCTTATATATGTATTTATTTATGTTGTTTATATGTTATAGTCCTTTTTTCTAAATTGTCAAAGTTGGAATAATTTCATGGTAATTGAATACACACTAACACAATATCAATAGTCTTAGACAAAGAACACAAAGTCACCATGAAATTATTCATGTTTTGACTGTTGAGAAAAAAGAACTATGAATGATAGTCAATTATTTAATTTCTTATATTTTCAGACTTCCATGTTCATTTGCCACATATGCTCTCTTGGGTTCCTACACTGTACAGTCAGAGTTAGGAGATTGGGAGCATAAAGACTATGGAGATTCTACTTCATATTTAAATGAATTTGACTTTGCTCCAGGACAGAATCAAGAACTTCTTGAAAAAATTGCAGAACTTCATAAAGACCACAAGTATGGCCATATGTTTATATCTGCTTTGGTTTTAAATATTCTATGGTCATTGGTATATCAATGAATTAGCCATATTACTGAATGTACTTTTTGTAATTTTGTGATCAATTTATAAAAAAAATGAAAATTTTGTTACTATACATGTATGTTTTGATTAAACTGAGCATTCAGGTACACTACTTTATAGGTCTCAACTGCTATAAGTTGTATAGTATGCCAAAGGCATAGGAAGTACTGCCACAGCAACACTGTGTGCACACGTGTGGCTAATATTGAAATACTAATACAAGTACTGGATTTAAACCATCAACTTAACATGATAAGAGTTATTATGACCCTAGACAATGTTATTGTTTGTTATCCAATTTTAACACACATTACAACATTTTGTCATTTATGTTTAATCATAATTTTGTTCATGTAGGCGTGTCATTTTGTGGTTTTCAGTTATCAGCCATTTTGAAAGTGTAAATAAATAAAAATAAGCCTGTAAAAGTTGTTTCCCTTTCTTGAAATTAATTCAAGCCTACTAGAGTTCTTTCCCTTTGGTGCTTTGCCAGATGTATTGATACAAACATGAGCAACTAGCAGAATTTATTGTCTTTTATTTAAAATATTTTTCTGATGAAAATAATAATTTATTTTAATGTATATTTTGTTCTATTTAGGGGACAGGCACTAACAAATGAATATTATGTTCTATTTTAGGGGACAGGCACCGTCAATGGCTGAGGCTCATTTTCTAGAGAATGCTAAGAAGCTTGCTATGTATGGAGTTGACATGCATGATGTCAAGGTCAGTATTTTGTTCAACAAAGATATAAAAAAGATCTTACACCAAAGTTGACCAATATTCTGTTTCTTTCATGCTTAGTTTTGTGTTTAATTAGATGTATTTTTGCACAAATTATAAGGTGACATCATTTCTGCTCCCTGATGACTTCACTTCTAAGATGACATCATTGACAATGAAAACATACGGTTATATTTTTACTACAATTCAAATATAACATTATATTTTCATCGAATGACAGGACGTTTCACTGTAAAGCATGAAAGAAATATGATTCTTTTATTGAAACCCGACGAACAAAGTCATGGGGTTTATTGAAGGTTTTTGTTTCTTTTAATTATATATTCATAGGTTTACAAGACAGTGAAATTGACAACATGTTCAGTGCACTTATGTTGCATCATAAAATACAGGCTAAATTTGATAACATGATTCTATCTATCCTAGGTGAAGTATTTTTGGGACTATCGTAATGACCTTCAGTGATAGGTTCTCAAAGAGATATCATATCATATATTTCATATCACCCGCCAAAAAAGTAGAGTCGGTAGATGAGCAATTTTAATTTCAATTTAGTTTTTTTTGTCATTTGTTCTGCAATGTTATGGCTAAATATGTCTCAGCAAGGTTTAAGCTTTAAAACCAGTACTGTAGTTCTGAATTATAAACCTTACCAGAGCTCTAACTAGACATCTGAATATCAAGAGTCAAATTAATTTTTTTATTCAAAACCAAATTGTTTGAGTTTTGTAATGTTTGACAAAAATCAAGTTTGTCTGTAAAAGTAGCTCATAGATTGCCACAACTGTATTATCCACTTATTGTGAAATAAGGTAAAATTTAGAAAAAAAATTTTTTTATTGAATGGCATTTGATTATCAATGTTCTCATTTCCTCAGGATTTTGAAAACAAAAGATTAACTCTAGGAATTTGTGCCAATGGTATATTAGTATACAAGGATAGACTTCGTGTAAGCAGATTTGTGTGGCCTAAAATTCTTAAACTTTCCTACAAGAGAGATTCATTCTATGTAAAAATCCGTCCAGGGGAGGTAAGACTGTTTTCTTTACTTTTTGCATAACATATAGAACAAGCGTTTAGTTTATCAGTATATTTAAAGATTTGTCTGTCAAGAATTAATAGATAGGAATAAGTATTGCTGAGGACTTGCAATCGTAAACTGTAATTAGTTTAGTTTTTGTTTCAAAATATGTCAAAATTTCATTTCCTTGTATTCTTGAGTAAAAGTTTATAACCAAATGGCTTAACTCTGGAGACTTATGGAAACAGGAAGCAAAATGCAGATTTCTTAAGTTGTAATTTCTTGTTTCTGAATTCAGAGTTTTCATATTTGACTGCAAATAGGCTCCAGGTATATAACCTACTAAGGGATGTAAAAATAAAAATGTAAATTTTGACAACTTGTAATGTATATTCATTGTGAAAAAATACATAGTATAAGTAGACGTTCATGACAAAATGTTAAAATGGTAATTAGATGTTCAAGCATTCTAATACCTAGCTGATCATGAACTAGGTAAATAAATGGAAGATGGCTCAAACAGCTAAGTACTATATTTTAGTAACTAACTAATTGTCTTTAATATTTATATTCTTATTATTATTATGATATATATTTGTATTTAAAGTTTGAGCCTCATGAGAGAACTATTAGCTTCCGTTGTGACAGTCATAAATTAGCTAAAAGATTGTGGAAAACATGTGTAGAACATCATGCCTTCTTCAGGTTAGTATAACTTGCATGTCTTATAGTGTACTTATTATGTTCCCAACATTTGTGTTATTTGCACGCTACATGACCCCATGTCCCAATAAGTGTCCATGCACCTTTAAACAACATGAAATAAATTATCTAATAATAGATGTATTGTCAATTAATCCCTGTTTATGTAAACGTTAGTATGCATTGAATTATACAAATTATATTTTCCATCAGATTAATACAGTACTATGCTTTTTGACAAATTACAAGTTGAATTGTTAAAATTTTCAAGTCAAATGTTGGTATAAATATTTGTACAAAAATTGAAAAAATGTACAGAAAAGCATGAAAATCATACAATTTTAATACCCACTAAAATTTTTTTGAATTATATACATTAATAAATTGTTTAAATTCTTTACAATTAAAAATGTGTTGATTGATCTGAATGATGGTAAAAGGTGCTTCCTTGTAGGCATCTTTAGAGCATATCACTTGTTCACACATGCAGCATGGATGCAGCTTTGAGTCTATTGGTTGTTTTTAGAATGTTCTATACACGGTTTTAAAGGATAATAGAAGTTTGAGTAACTCAATAAATACATGTATGAATGTAATAAATTGTCGGGTATAACCTTTCTGTGCCAAACAAACCAAACCGAATGTAATAAATGTGACACATCTTTAAATACAATGATTTCAATCAAGTACTGAGGTGTAAACCTATCTCTGTCACCTCTTTCTGAATATTTTCTTACTTCTAGTATTCATGTTGATGGCTATGGTAATATTATTTAATAAATGTTATATATTTCAGATTAAAGACTGCAGATCCTCCAAACTCTGACACTTTATTCCCAAGATTTAATACAAGATTTAGGTACTCGGGCAGAACGGCAGCACAAGCTAGAAAAGCAGCTGAAATGACTGATCGTGAAGAACCACATATTGCTCGTACAGCAGAAAGGAAATCGTTACATGATCACTCAAAGAGTTCAGACAGAAGTAAGTAGCTGCCTCTACATTGTTTGTTCTACAAAGTTCATATAATTATAATTCAATTAGCTTGTCTAGATTTTGAATCTAGTGTCCTGAAGGGAGTACGGGTTCGAATCCCATCCAGGGAGGTTACTGGGTACACCCTTCCATAAAAATTTGACAATAATGTCAATTTTCCTCCATTAATAAGGTATATGGAGAAGTTTACCTTTTAGAAGAGGAGGTGAGTTCCGGCTTTAGACAAGGATCTAGGAAAGCTAGGTTAGGTGTGCTGGATGTCATAAAATCACCTAAAAAATTGTGTAAACACGGGGTAAAAACTCAGTATGACTTCTATGTCGTCTATCAAAACTGACAACAGTTGTTTATATCCTTTATACATGTAAATGTAACAAACATGTTTGTATATTGTTACAGAGGGACTAGAGAAGAAGCCATATGATGAGAATGATATACATGATAATATGTCTGGTGATCCTGATGCTACATATAATAAAGATAGTAATAATACGACAGATTTATATGCACAAGTAAAAAAACCAGCTAATGGTGAAGATGCTGCTGATAGATTAGATAACAGACCTGGTGGAGAGGTAACCTACAATATCTTTACATTCAACATTTTTATACATTATACTATAAATACTTGAGCTGATAAGTCTCACAGTACATTGGTAGCATGGTAGACATCATACCCAGTGCTCGGACCTTTCCACGACCTTACCTATTAGCATATTTATCTAAGGTTTACATTTACATTTTGTCCCACAAACAAGGTGTTAACAATAGAGCACATGCTTACATTTGTGGGTAAATGTATTGTTATTCAAATAAAAAGGTCACACTCAGAATGGTCCATACACTTCTTAGACAGGTCGTAGTTTAACATAAGATTTTGATTAAATGTTGAACTGTAGTATTACTAATAATAAAATTATCAATGATAATTGTTTATCATTATTTTACATGGCTTGATTGCAGAGGTCTGCTTTTATGTTGACTGTGTTCAACCTGTTAAAGGCATCTTGAGATAAAGAATAAAGAGTAATTTTAAACTATGTATCTTTGTTTCAAACTTAGATTGTATATTTGTTTAATGTCAGAGTTTAGAATTGAATGTTGTTAATTTTAGCCTGGGACAGAAGGACCTCCTGGTTACAGTGCAGATGTTTCGGCCTTGTCAGATGGAGGTAAGAAATCGAAGAAGGAGAAAGAAGAGGAGAAGAAACGAAAAAAGGAAGAGGAACGAAGGAAGAAAGAAGAGGAAAAAGAAAGAAAACGATTAGAGAAAGAATTAGAAAAACAGAGAAAAAAGGTAAATTGATCACAGTTACGTGAACATTTTTCTGAGATTTTCATAAAATCAAAACTTACCGTACACAGAATTTTAGAACGTAAAACTCACCTTAATTTCATCTCATTTATGTGTGTATAATTTCAGTCATTTAATATATAAGTGATTCCTTTTATTTAACATGTAAAATTATTATGTGTATTGTGGGTTTAGCACAAAATGGTCACAACTCACTCTTTTCTGATATTGTGGTATGACTGTTTTGCGCTTAACCCACAAATTATAATTTGCTAGACTATAGTTTGCTAGATGGTAAATGTTGTTGCTATAATGGTTTAGTGATAGTTTAATGTTCTCATTTTATATGTTTTATTCATTACCTAGTAGTATCTCATATATTTTCATCAGTTTATTTATTTAAAAAAATGAACAATTTTAGTGTGTAAGCACCTTTCCAAATTTCTGATTACCAATTTGGCACTTCCCCATACATAACATCTACACCTTTTGTGTTTTATTTTGATATGCTTCTGTATGACAAACCTCTGTTTGATTTTTCTACATTTTGTGCCAAGTATTAAAATATTTTGAGGTGCAAATAGTCTTTTGAAAGTAGGTTTTCATGCTATTTTTGTGAATAATTAAAATGGCACAAAAGGCATGCAATCATCTTAATCCTGGCTGTTATCATAGCTTAATGTCCAAAGTACATCTCATAACTAAAATTTCCACCAAAATTTCAAAAAAGTTAAATTCATGCTTTATATCTGCTAATATAAACTAAAGTTTAGATTTTCCAGATTGGCTCACTGAATGAAAGACCAATGCCTGTTTTAATCATAATTTTTATTAAAACCAAAGTTTCCCAGAGTTGTGAGGTTGTCATACTGAAGGCAAGACTTACTGATTGTCTGTCACCATGTCACAGTTCAACATATTTAACTGACAGTCACATGTTTATTAAATCATTCATACATCATAAAGCATGTTATCATGATTATTGTAGGGTAAAGGTGGTCTAGAAACATCTATAGATGATGGTCACGATGCTGCAATGTTGGAACAAGTATGTACATAATATCATCCTATATCATCTATATTTTATCTTACTATTTATAACAACCTATTTTTGTCTGAAAATCTTGTCTCAGTTTTCTGTCTGTCTCTGTCTATCACTCGTCTGTTCTGTCCTGTCTTTTCTGTAGTATAGTCTTGTGTTTTTTTCTCTACTGTCGGAGTTTAGATAATTTCACAGTAATTTTAAAATACTTAGTTAATGTTAGTTACACTGCCCTGCAAAAGTTTCTTCACAGTACTATTTATTGAATTTTTATCATTTCCATGATCAAGTTTGAAGAATCATTATTTCCATTGTTTATTTTATGCATAATTCATTCAATTGTTAACAGATTTTCTATCAGTACATTTTATTTTTTGAGTTGCAGCAAAAATTATCCATCAGCCTCCAAAACTGAGGTAAATGTATCACAATGAACCAACATCAAGTTCAAAATATTTTTGTAATTTCATGTCCATGAGAAAATGTACTGATTTCTAAACGAAAATTAAAAATCTCTTTACAACAAACTGCCTTTAGAACATTTTGAAATTCTATTTAGTACAATGTAAATTGTGAAAGTGTGAAGAAACTTTCTGAGGGCAGTGTATACTCATGGATAGTCAACTCTTCTGACGTAGTAAGTTCTAAGCATAGTGAAAACCTTTTCATACTAGATAGAGGCTAGACCATCCTAATTTTTTCAAGTAGTGAATTGATAGGGAGGGTCAATTTAGTTGAGAAACTACACAAAATGGTGACTTTAAGGTTAATATTTATGAGAGGTAATTGTTATTATGGGGGTGGTTCTTCAAACTGATAATACTGGGTTTTTTTTGTGTGTAAATATACTCAAATTAACAATTTCTGTTATTAACTACTTACTGTTTCAACCCAGTTAGTGTAGTTAAAGATCAGTTATATGTATGTCTACAATTCCTGGGGTCGCAGGTTCAATGCCTGGTCGCGTATTTTCATACTTCAGTGCAATATGGTAGTGTTCTCATTAGGAACCAGCTGCTGACCTAAACAGCCAGTTAGAAAGACTAAAAGGCCTGTTTAAATTTAAAAAAAATAAATAAAGAATGAAAGAATTTGTCTCTGGACTGCCCTAGAAAGCCTATTACTTTTCTATTTGAGCTTATTCAACAAAATCTTACTGAGAACACTGATATGGTCATTAGATATTGTTTACATCCATTTTCCTACAAACATCTGTATCTGAGATAGAGAGCAGTTGCAGTGTATTACACTGTACAATACATTACATTTTATACATACTGACTTTTTTAACTGATGATATGGAACCTATTATTTTGTTCAGAAAGACAAAGAAAAGGAGAAAAAGAGATCCAGTGGTGGTCTGTTTGGTTTGCTTCGTCGTTCTCAGAAAGATACATCTGAGGATGAGACAAAAGATAAAAAACTTGATGAAAAAACAGAGCAGGTTCATTATACAATAATATTATAATGAAGTTTATTTTACAATCCTGCTTGGCTTAGAGTGTTATATAAATATCATCTTTATAAGTTTTATATTCAACTGTACAAGAATTCAACTTCCCCTTTACAATTTTTGTCTGGAATGTATATAGCATGGATTGGTAGCACTTGACAGTTTTGGCATTTAAAAAGTGTATCACATTATGCTGTTGTTCACAAGATACTGGTTGTTTTTAAGCATACATACATCTTATTTTTGCAAAAAACAGCATTGCCATATGCCTTTGGCCATTTACAAGACTCATGGCAAAGACCGCACATTCATGACAAATATTGTTTTTTAGCAATTCTTCTTTTTTGGGTGAAGGACTTAACTCATTGATGAACAGTCTTTTTATTTCATATATGATTATCCTGTCACTTGTGCTCTACTAAATTCATGCTGTATAAATATGACTAGAACCCATGAAGTTGAAGGAACCTTCTGTTGCTCAAAAATACATTATTTTATTCATCATGTTACCTAATGTATACTGTGACTCAGAAAATGAGTTGAATTCTTGTACAGATCTGATCTGGTTTATAAAAGTTATAGTCCGACAATATTAACCTGAGCTTAACCTTTTTGCAAGAATATATTAGACTCAGTATTTACTGTCAATTTTTTCTTTGTTATAAATCGTGCTCTATCAGAAGCTTTCGGCAAAATGCATGTATTGAACAGTTAATTTTGTTTTCATCAGGATAAATACTTTGAAACAGTGCTGCAATACTGGGGACTTGGGCGTTTTCCCCACTAACGAATGAGTCCAAAATTAAAAGTTTAATAACTTGCCATGTTTGCGAAATTGATTTATAGTCACATAAGTTGTTACAAACATGTGTATAATCGTATACACACATATGGAAGCTCACACTTTAATGTAAGCAAAGCATGTTATTATAACATGGTAGTTCAAGCTCAGGCTATAATTGTCAGACTATATACCTGTTATATGGCATTTATTTATTTTTACCAACAGTTTTATAAAAACAATGATTTCTACATTTAACTTGCTATGTTGCAAAAATGTAAAAAATACATAATTATGTAGCTAACATTTATTAAAAATGTGACATAACTTGTCAAAGACATAATGTGATTTATAATAGAGATTTAACTATTTATTTCAATTGAATAGTTTTGGGCAGCAGTTAAATGCCTTCCTTCAAAAAATTACAAACAAGTAAATGTTTGAACATCATTGTTTTTACAGACTTGTGATATTTGCAGCTTTCTACTGGAATGCTCAGTCAAGTTGTTCTCCACCAATAACAATGTTAATAAGCATGAAATAATGTCATTTTTCTTAGCTACATTTTAGAAACATAAGATTTTCATCAATTCATCATTGTAAGCCATAACATTATGTAGTCCATCTTTCATTAAAATTAAATATATAATTATTATAAATCATGTAAATTATATTCCTCAGAATTGTAAAGCTTGACTGTATTCCATATATTGGGATTGCCTTATTTTTTTCTGCACTTAATGTGGATGGTGGCACTTCTTTGTAAAGGCTTAAGAATTATTATGTCCTAGCTTTAAGTCTAAGTCTGTGAATTTAGCATTTTAAACAATGACTGCCTCAAGACACAGTAATTAAATGGATGTTAACCATCTAAATAATTATTGTCCTGAGTCAGTGCAAATTTCACAGACTGTGCTATATTTGTATAAATCTAGTTTATCTTCTTTTCAATACCCAATACTTTTATTTGGTCTTTCCAATTTCAATATTACAGGTATTTGGCACTGCTTGTATTACTGATATTTTTGCTTCCCAATTTATTATACCCCCACAACCACTAGTGGTGGGGGATATATTTGATTCACTTTGTTCATCTCTCCACCAGTCTGTCCCAAATCTTGTTTGGGCAATGACTTCACGATGAGTCAGGTGCAAGAACTGTTTCAGTAAAAAACGTTCTTACAATAAAATCAAAGCGCTGAAAGCACTGACTTTGTTTGGATTATGACAGATAGTCCAAACAAATAGAAACAATGACTTCCAATCCCAATTGCAATGGCCATTATTTCAAACATGCCTTATGCCAAAAAATGTCCTTTCACCTTTGACATGGTGGCATGTGGGGGTATTCATCACTTTAGTGATAGCTCTAGTTATAACTGCAATTATAATTATGTGTATTATGAAATTATTCTTAATATTTTATATGTATTTTTATTTTATCATAAAAATATATTTATAACCATTCATAGCATAATTATATGCTTCATAATAAATATAAATGCCATGGTATTCTTCTACCTGTGTATTAGGGCTTCAATGATTCACTGGAAAGTCTTATTTGATACGATTCCATTTATTTTTTTATTGAAATGAAAGCGGGACCCCTCACAATCATTTTCCAATGTGTTGAATCCTTGCAGCCCTACCGTTTATCCATTTTACCTGTTGCTCATCAAAGACTGGACAGATTCACAAACCAGGTTTGTTGTCTTACAACAAAAGTTGTGATATAACAGTACAAACATAAAATATGGATCTGTCAAGTCTTATATAATACCTAAACTTGTGTTATGCTTTGTTTTTATGTAAGTTATTACTTCAATATGGCAAATGCTTTTTGCTGTTTTAGTATTTTGTTGATTTTTAGATTTAGTGTTCCTGTTTTATTTGTGTTGGTTTAAAGGTGCTTCAGAAATTGAATATACATTATGAATTTCAGCTATTATTTTACTTTTTTTAATTTTATATTAGTATTTATTCTGTGTGGTTTTATTGTTAAAATTTATTTATAATACTAACAGCCCTAAGATTTGATGAAGAAAGTTCAGGGCTATTATTGGATATAATTTTCGATACAGTCAGAGTAAAGTGCAAAAGTAACAGTCTCTGTTATGATAACTGTAATTGTATGTCTTAAAGTAGGATAATTTGTATTATTTTGTGATTACATTGTAATGTGTAGTAAACTATATCAGGTCTGTCTCTCATTCAAGACAAAAAGATGAGATGACAGTGTTAAGATCTTTAACATTTAATCAACATAAATTTTTATCTGTTACTCTTGCCTTGTTGAAGTATTTTTTTGCTTAATTTTTCTTTGATTGCTTCAACTTCTTTTCATTATTTGAAAAATGGGTCAAGGTTGTTACTGATAAATAATTGGTAATTTGTATGTGACACTCTTGCCTTTAGATTTTTTTCTGATAATGCTAGCAATGCAATGTCAATATTGTTTATTGGAAATTAATTTCAAAAATTAATTCTTTTAGAATTAGTTGTTAAACGTAAGGCCAAATGAATCATACCCTATCACAATACTTTGTGAAATTGACATTTCAGGAACCTGAACTTAGACCAAAGCCTGTCCCAACCTGGGCTTTACCCGGTATGCAGGAAATGATGGAGAAAAGATCTGCTAACCAGGCCAATCAGGTTGTCTGTTGTATCAGTGCATGAGTTTGAATTGTCCAATCATAGTTAATGTTACATGTTGGCATGGATTTAAATTTCTGTCAATCATCATTGCTTGTTAATTTCAAAATCAACAAATTTTGATATAGCTTGTCACAAATTTTTTAAGATATAAATTTGCCCAAGCTGTAGTTATATTTTCAAGCTATAGATTATGTGAAGAAATAGTTAATGATAGATAAGAGCTTCTGTAAGAGGTAGATAAATGCTTCTGTGTTAACTTAGTGCTTGTTGGTCAATAAACACTGTAAGTCACACCCATCTGAGTTTATATAGAGATTAGTACAATAAGGCCTACATTTTCATGCTGATCGTTGACAAACCCATTTTAAGCACAAATCACTAAATGCATTATTGAACATATTCAGATAAATTTTCATTTGCTTTAGGATTGTACGATTAGGTCTTAGAAAAGCATGGCACATCAATGTCTTGGAGCAATAACATCATTTGATTGGACAAATAGCCACATGAACTCTGATATGTCACACCACGGACATCAGTTTAAATTTTATTGATTATAGTCTCAAGAGTAGAAAAAAGTTAGCTAGCAGTATTGTTACTTAATGACAATAAAAGTCAGCAGATACCATTGATTGTTGGGTCTATGAATTATAGCGCATGTAAATGTCACTTGTCGAAATAATTGAAAAGTTACCATAGCAATTAGAAATGTTTCGTCTGATAGGACAATATAGTTTATTAACCATAGATAACTGTGCTACTTATGTTATTTGTCAAACTGCTATTGATATTAATGTACTTAATAAATAATTTGATTCTCTTTTAAGCAATTATAGACAAAACATAAATATACCAACATGTTTCAAGTTTTGCATGATATTACTTTTACTTGTTTTGGAAAGAGATGATTTTCAGTTCAAATTTTTCTGATGTTTGTTTTTCAATGATCAATGAATTTATCATTTTGAATTTGTTCACCAGCTTAACTTCATACACTTTTTAAAAAAATGTTCTATTTTTAAACAAACAATTTGAAATTTAAGTTCTATACCTTTGTGTTACATTGTTTATGGTAATATCTTGCAGGTTGTTTATTGCACTCAGTTTTTTTTCTTTAAAATTCTATGCAATGTGTAAAATAATAATGTATTTGTGTTTGATGTTAAAACTTCTTGTTTTACTATTAGGAGTCATCTTCTGAAAGAAAAGTTGATGAAGTACCTAGAATTGAAGTGGAAATAGTCGAGGAGGACATTAATCCTGACACTCAGGAGTATGAGACTGATTATATTCCTAACACAGCAGCTCAATCTGATGAGAAGCAGTCTACAGTTGTTGTAGAAACTGAAAACCAGTCTGTTATTGTTGAAAAATCTGAGTCTCAGACTGAAATTTCTGAAAATTCAGAAATCAAGTCTGAAAATGTTAACCAGTCTGAAATTGAAGTTGAAGCAGTCAAAATATCTGAATTAGAGAATGAAACCAGTCTGTCAGAAGATAAATCTCCTGATAGTCCAACTGTTATAATAACAGAAATTGTAGAAATTACTCAAACATCAGATGGTGTCACTGAAGATTTAATAGAGATAGCTGTAGAGAGAGAAGTTGAATCAGAAAGACCGACTGAGATAGAAATTAAAGTTGAACATGAAGAACAGCAAGTTGAAGTTGAGGTTGTACCTGAAGAAAAGCAAGTTGAAGTTGAGGTTGTAACTGAAGAAAAGCAAGTTGAAGCTGAGGTTGTACCTGAAGTTAAAGCTGCTGCTGCTGTTGTCACTGATGTTGAAGATGAAAAAGTTGTTGGAGTTTATACAGAAATACAGGTTGTTCAATTGGAATGCCTTCCAGCATGGAGTTGTGATGTTCTTTTGTGAACCCTGTTAAAATGTATTTAATAACTGGACTTTATCCTCTCTCACACAGGAATGCATTGTACCTATTTGGAACACACTTATGCTTGTATATGTTTGAATGATACTGTTGTATAGATATTTTATTATGTATAGCTACCGGAGGCGTTCCACATCATAACATGTAGCTTGTTCACACTGACCTGAGACCATGGATACAAGTTTGTATTGTAGTAATCGGTCTCACTTTAATATGAACATTTTTTAGAGTTCATCCAACTAATATTGTAATATCCCAAATATTGAATGTGACGATGGATTAACTGTCAAATTTGTTGCCATGGAAACAGTTTTTTGAGGATTACAAATGTGTATATATCTTTGAATGCTCGTGCATTTCAATAAGTTTTCAGTCTGTATACAACATATTTTAGTGTAATATTTTAGTCAGTTGCATTCGAAACATTTTTAATTTGCTTTCTGAATTTTTTCTGGAATGACCGTAATATAATAGTGCTCGCAGATAAATCATTTATTAGAGACCCTTGTGTTACATGCTAAATGCAACTAACCATTTTGTTTAGAAGTTGAAGTTAAACCCTTTATCTCAAATATATATGTGACAGTTTAGTTTAACCTTTGTTTAAAGTTTATCCTGCATTTCATATTCATTGAAAGTTGTAGTTGTTTAAATTGTTTTTTGTTTTTTTACATTGTAAAATTAATACGTTAAATACTAAACATATTGATGGGTCGGCTGAGAATTAGTCTAACTTCTTGTAAATAAAGAAAGATGTACCCTAGTTTTGCACTGACCAATCATTATAGATAGGTCTTGAAGTACTCGTCCAAGGTCTTGAAGTACTCGTCCAAGGTCTTGAAGTACTCGTCCAAGACTGAATCTATGTTTTTATTTAGATACTGTTAGTGTTATATATTTGTATGTAATTTATAATTACATGTTACAAAGCTTGGGATGTCAGTAGATTTAGATGATACTAACAAAATTTTGTTCATGTATAGTTTTGATTTTTCTCAACTGTCAAAACATGAATATTTTCACAGTGACTTTGTGTATTGAATTGTTAGTTGTCTAACAATCATGATATTGTGATAGCATGTAGTCAGTCACAGTGAAATTATTCATGTTTTGACAGTTGAGAAAAAACCCAGACTATACCAGTAAACTGGACCTTTGATGTTAGTATAAAAGGTTCATATCATGTCTATGTGTATATATACATGTTTTTAATTATTGAAGCAAATTTAATGATTTTTCTGTTCAATATAATACTGATTTCTTTGCTTCAGATGTAATCAATAACTAATTTTGTATAATAATTGCAGGTTACTGTAAATAGTTACTGATCTATGTTGATACTATTTATTATTATGTAGTAATTTTTTTTGATTTCAAAGTAATTGTTTAACCACAACTTAACTGTTTTTTTTTATTATGATAAAGACTAAAGTATTATAGTTCTGTTTTATTAACCTGTCACTACCTAAATAATTACACAGTCACTGAATCTGTTATTTTTAACTCATTTTGAACTTGTCATTTCTTCGATATTGCAAATCACCTCATATACATATATAGTTAGTTCATCAATAATTAATATGGATTGGTGGCTCAATTGGTAAAAAGAAGTTGAACTATAACACATTCTGTAATAGTGACAAGTTAATAAAACAAGACTACAACTTGCTCCTATGGAGACAGCTCTTTACAGTATGGTAATATGAATTGGTATATTTTCGATAAATTTGAATGTATTCTTAATGACAAGTTGATAAAAGAACATGTTAAATTTATGATTATATCTGTATAATATATTTGTTTTACACTATATATTTCAGTTAAAGGAAGATTTTATGCAGTTATTAAGAGAGACACCAGACATTACAAGTACAACACGTTTATCTGATATACAACATAAAATAGATAATGATCCTAGATACAAAGCTGTTGATGAGGATGCTAGACAACGTTGGTTTAATGAATATGTTGATGATTTGGTATGATCACCATTTTTTATTTTTTTTTGCGAAACAGTTGTAACTTACTCTTTTTTGTTATATTGAGTTACGACCGTTTTCCGCTAAACCCGTGATTTACTCTTGTATTGGAAATAAGCATTTTAACATTTCTGTTTTGGTTGTTCTTGACGCACAAGAGTAAATCAACCAGTTTTTCTTTATTGTATTTTAAACAGTTAACTTAATCATTCTAAGAAAGTAATCCAAGTTTATCCCATGTACAATAAAGAAAGTCTTGTATAATTTTAAAAAAGGGTATAAACTTTGTAAGACCCTTGTCTTAAGTCCCTTTCTTAAGTCTTTTTTAATCGAAATGTTTGTTTGTACCAAGATAAAGACCTATACAATTGAATAGACCTAATTCGGAACTCTTAATTTATGGGGTTTCCTGCTTTTGCACAGGCTTTACAAACTGAGTTTTTTACACATTGTTGAAAAGCACAAAAACTGATTAAATTCTTCTGTTCTTTGTACACATATTTTCATTGTATTGTTGAAAGTTTGTACTGAAGGAAAAACCCAAATATTTGAATTCCTGATAAAGTCTATTTCAAGCTTACTTTTAGCTTTCTTTAATAATAGCTATAAAATGTTCGTTGATTTTTGTATTTTAGTTGAAAACAGATTATATGAGGTTGTTACGTGACACACCATCTATTGATAGTCAAACAACATGGCCAGAAGCTAGACAAGAAATAGATAATGATCCTAGATTCCATGCTGTAGCTTCAGAAGAACAAAGAGAACAATGGTTTAATGAATATATACAAAGCCTTGTACGTTTATTTACAGTTTTTTCTTTAATTAGTCATAAATACTGCTTTAGTTTGATCTGTTTCTATTAACTGTCGAGATAATCCAGTTTGAGGGTTGCCCACTAGACAGCTCTAGTAAGTGCATTACATTAAAGAGAGAGTTACTACAGTGGTGCAACTTGCAAGCACACATCGAGTTAAACAACTCTAACTGGATTTTAATGAGAAATTTATCTCAATTCCAAGAATATGTTAATTATTTCATTATCAATAGTTGAAGTACAACTCGACAATTTATTTTTTTGATATGCTTTAAATGCATGACAGTTCGAGGGTTGCCTGCTAGACTAGTAAGAGCATTGTGTTAAAGAGCAAGTTACTAGTTTTGTGGGCAACCTTCAATGTGTAATAATTGATTTCATACATCGTATATGGTTTACATGGTTGATCCAACATGATTTGGTTAAGCCGATGATTAACCTATTGTAATTGAATTCAAGCAAAAAGTGATCAGATTTCAGATTTTAGTTATTGTGACAATCCTTGTTTCCATATCTTGACCTCTTTTGTGGACATTTTAATGGTTTATGGTGAAATATTTCATTGTAACAGATAAAGACTCAAGCTCTGTAATACTTATTATGGAATTATGTTTAAATCTTTCAAATGACTTCTATACAATCATTAGTAATGATAAGACTCTGAGTCATTGAAATATGTTTTCATTTGCATAGTACAAAAAGATCAAATGAATATTGATTGTTTCAAAATGGCATCATTTGAAGGAATTAATTTTTGGATTATAGATATTTGCAAGAACTTCTCACAAACAGTACCACTTCTCTTTAACTCAGTTGGAGGAAGAAGTGACTTCTCCCTAAAATTTTACCCCAGGATAAGCCCTGACTTTAAAGTTATAATGTGTAAACACCTATACTAAACTGTTAGTGTCTCTGTTGTTCTGACATAAATTTGATTAGTTATGCTTCAGTTAAAGAAAACGATAGGAATATTGTTGCAAGGCTCGTTCAGATATGTTTGTCAACCATTCCAATCTATCCCAGGATGCCTTAGTTGTGGCCCTTGAATTGAACAAATGACTAAGTAAAATTGTGTTGTCCACCAATTTTGGCTGGATATTTTGATTTATTGGCTCCTACAGTTTGTCACATTGTATGATATTTTGATCGTTTTGTTTTGGTTATACTATACATCTTATTTGAAGGGTCATATTGATTTTGAGGCTTACAAACTTGATAACCGACTAACTAAGGTATGAGACAGCTGTTACGAAGAATGAAACATTTTGACCTTAGACGTGGCTAGAATCTATTGCACACTTAACCCTTTTTGTTATTTCGAACCTGTCGGTCACTGATTATATCCTATACCATATTAGAGCTACCATTAAACCTGCTATTTGCATGTTGATATTATATTTGTTCTTTTAAATTATAGCTTTCATAAAAGTTACTGGGTTTCGTATCAATTATTATTTATTTATTGTTCTTGTATTGTGAATTTATTTTATTATTTGAAAGTTTCAATGAAGAAAACTGCTATTGTTATGATTGGCTGTAAATAATTAATTGCCTGTATTAATTTGCTATTTAAAAAAAAATGAAATAAATGTAAGTGTTTTGTATCAGTTTTTTATTGCATTTGTTTGAATGTTTGTTATTTATATATGCAGAAATTACTTGAAGAAACTAATGTCTATTCCGTTTGATACCTGCTTTATAGAATGAAGATTCTTTCTTGCTTGCTTTGTTGATCCTTTCTACAATTTTAATTGTTGTTGGTTTTTTGGTATTCAGAAAATGTTATTATCTATCTGAAATCTTCAAATTTTTTCATGTTTCTATTTGTTAAAACAATATGATGAAATTTGATATAGAAAAAAACATATTTCATTTTGGAGCCGTATTGTAAGTGTGATAGATGAGTTTTGGGGATTTTTCTCTGTAAAATAAGTGTCCTCCAAAAGTCCTTGAATGAAATCCTGTCTTTAGGATAAACCTAATCTTAATTATCCATGAAAGAATCTACTCGGCTAACTTGAGATTGGCAATAATTAGGTTGGCAATAATTAGGTTATCACTGTAGGATTCAAACAAAGTGACATGAGGCCAGACCTTTTATATTTTTCGTCTTACAAAAATCCAGACCCTAATTTTTCAGAATTTGAAGAAAAAATCTTGATTATTAATCTTTTAATTTTGATTTTTGCATCAAAAAAAAAAGAAAAAACCAACCCAAGTATGAATAAGCTTAACATGTCAATTATCACACAATTTGAGAAAATGTCAGTGAATTTCTTAAATAAAAAAAATATTCTAATTTATTGTTATTATTGAAAATGTTGCTGTTGTTGTTATTTTCAGTTGAAATCAGATTATGTACAACTTCTAAAAGACACACCTATGGTTACAAGTGATTCACGGTTTGATGAAGTGAAAGTATATATTGAACATGATCCTAGATATCAAGCTGTACCTACTGATAAACAGAGAGAAGATTGGTATAATGAATATGTTAATAATCTGGTATGTTGCTTTACGAATATTAATCAAAATGTATTGCGGAATGCTCATGAATATGCAAATAAGCTGAAACAGTATGAATCCACTGTAAAGCATTTACTGGTTATGACATGGGCGATAAGTGGCCATTTACAATTTTAATTTTTGACAATTACTATGCACATTTGAAAATCAGTAATAATTTGTTAAAGTCATGGTTTGATAAAGATTAAATCCTTTTACGAACCATTTGACTTGTATTACAAAATGTTCTCTATATGTACCCATCCATAATAAACGCATCCAATATTTTGAAAAAACCACCAACAACATCTTATTACTTACATACTTCTTTTGGAAAATGGAGCTTGCCTCTGGGATATTAAAATTTATTTATTTATACTGGGTTTAACTCCAGTCAACACAATGTAGGTAATTTTACAGCACACCTAACTTAGCTTTCCAGGACCCTTGTCTATAAACAGCACTCACCTACCCTTCCACAAGGCTGGAAACTTCTCCATATGTCTTATTAATGGATGAAAATTGACATTATTGTCAAATTTTCATGGAAGGGTATAACCTCCCTGGATAGGGTGGGATGTTAAAAAGAGAATATAGAGTAATTGTATATTTTTATGTATAAGTGTAATAGAGACATTAAAGCACAGCACAGTTGTGTTGGAAAGTTGACAATGTGTAAATTATAAATGAATTTTATATTATATTAATGTGGGCACCGTCTCTAGACCATATGCTAATCTTAGTGATATTTTCTGTTGCAGAAAAAGGAAGAGTTTTTGCAGCTATTACATGATACACCAAGTATAACAAGTTATTCTAAATATCCTGATGTCAGAGAAGATATCTGTAATGATCCTAGATTTGATAATGTGGGTTCAGAAGAACAAAGAGAACAATACTTTGGTGAACATATACAAAATCTGGTAGGTGATATACTAAGTACCGGTGAATATTTTGAAACAATGGCCCAGCATTGGTAGATACGGGCAGGTATATATTGATAGACTGTTAATCCACAACCAGGTTATCTAAATTTTATATGATTCTCCATACTCAGTTATGATGTTTAATGTTTGAATAAGAGATCACTTGAAAATACACAAATATGCATGTTATGCTGATCTAGTTAGGACTATGCACATACATTATTTCATGCTTCGCATGTCTACTAAAAAAACAATTAGTTTTGCAATATATTGCAACACAGGTTTTGCATATCGCAATATATTGCAATACGGTTTTTACCGTATTGTTAAACCCCTAATATACAGTGTTTTTTGGCTTGTAACTGTGCCGATGTCCTATGTTAAAATGTTTGAGTTGATATGAAAGTTATAAATCATTATGTATTGTATTTATATAATTTCAGAAAAAAGCATCATATGTGCAATTATTACAAGATACACCAGACATTACAGGTTATAGTGAATGGCATCAATCTAAACATCTTATAGATACTGATCCAAGATATCATGCTGTAGAATCAGATCTATTACGTACTAAATGGTTTAATGAATATGTTAATAATCTAGTAAGTGCTTTCACATTCATTTTATTATTAATGCTATACTAGTTATATTCAGTTTAGCTTGATTATAAAACAAGTTTAGTCTTTGCCTTAAATTTTTCTCTAGCACTGGCCTTATTTGTTGTGTTATGTAGTAAACGGCAAAAGTTATCAAATGACTTGATTATTTGAGATTAGTAATTATCACTTGTCCGAATCAATTTCTAGTTGTCCTTGACCTCAGGCTAGTGGGTTGAGGGATTGCAGCAAGTTTTTATACTTATATCAATCACTTTGAAGTTTAGACTTAGTGTTAGTGACATACCTGATAGTTTGTTCAAAGGAATACAATAAATACATTGTAGTCTTCTCTGGTGTCTTGGTTTGGTTCATCAACCAAATTATTTATAGATATTTTTTTAATTCATAATTTTTAGTGCCCTTTCTTAAGTATAATGTACATTATGTCCATTCAGTAGTTTTTTTCTGGAATCCCTGAAACAGCTTGAACCCATGTACCTCTCTTGAACAACACCCACTGGGAGAGACTAAAGTGTGTTGCTGCTCAGAGGTTGTTGCTCTGCAGAGGTTAAATTCAATTTAAGTTACATTTAAGGGAAATATCAAAGATGTTGTTGTGAAAAGGATTTGTACTGTAGAGGGTCACTGTGTGGAGGTTATACTGTACCTGTATGTTGAATCAATTTTAAAAAATGTTTTTGATCAAATTGTCTGTGATGTATTGAACTCTACTACATTGTATGTGTTTATTTTATCTCATATTGTTAACAATTTTCAGGCCGGACGTAACTATGGTGATGTAGACTATGGTCTCAAAATTGGTGGTTATAAATCAATTGATAGAAAATTAGAATTCTTGCCTATTTCACCTCCAACATCGGTAATATTCTATAAATTTTATACTTTTTTCATTTCGGCATAATTATATTTTATGAAAAGTACTTTTGAAACTGAACTGTTACAAGTCTTACATAACTTGCTTAGTTAAGTTTGATACATTTTTTAATAACTCTTTGCAAAACTTGTCTTAATCTTTTTTTCTTTACATCAATTTGTTCTCATGAAAATATATATAAATGCTTGACTCTTACAGACTACAAAGAAAAACCATGATGATCGTATGCCATTCTTTGAACCAGCTGGTGAGACTGATGTAGATTCTTTAGGTAGAAGGAAGGTTCCACCACCAGTTGCTAAGAAACCTCGAGGTAGTGTTGGCTATGAATCAGAAGAGGACCGACTATTGAATAGTCAAACAGGAGTGGTAGGGATATATTCTAAGATATATTGATGTTATATATTCAGTCTGATAGACCTTGTATAGTATATTACAATGTACTTACAATGCTGTTGTCTATAAAGTACCTTAGTATACACTGTGATTATTATGAAAAGAAAACTAACATTTTATTTATAAGGATTGTGGTGGCACATTTAATTGTTCCCCCTTTATTTCTTCATTTCAAAAGTTTATAATATTTCAGTTAACATCTTTAAATTTTAATTGGTAATCAGTGTACATTAATTTCATGTTAAGAGTGGGGTTTTTTTCATTGACATTTCTGAGGAAATCTACTATTTTATCATGATCTATTAATTGATATCTTTATATACTTGTTTATTTAGTTTATAAAATATCTATTGGCCTTGGGTAAAGGTTTCATTTATAACTTTAGGACACTCGTTGAATTATTTTGTTTTCTTGATGATTAATTTTTGAAGATAACAAAGAGTGAAGTGTAAATTTTCTGCATGGCAGTCACACATTTAACATAAATTTTAATAATAAATAATAAATTACTATAGTTTATGAAGTATATAAATGTATATATAGGATATCATAATGGATATAATTGGGCATTATTTTAATGGTGAATTGTGTATGTATAAGTTACATTATTTGAACCAACAATACATCAGTAATAAAAAGGTATTGGTGGATGATATAGGGGTCATATTACATCTAGATTGGCATGTCATACATCATTCACCTTCCTATATATGTGGAAAATATCATGTGTGTGGATTGAGAAGTTATATAATAAAATCACACGGGTTTCTCCAGAGTTACATCCCTTGTGTGTGACAAAACAAGTTTGAAAATCAGGAGTTGTATTGCTTACTTGGCTGTTTTTTAACCTTTTGAAGCACTGTACTAAAGTCTTGTTTCATTTACCAGACATTTTCTTCATTATTGTTTGAATTGTACCATGGTTGGCAATTTGATTCATTGCAATTTAGTTAATTTACTTAAGATGAGCTTTATATGTCTGTCTGACTGGTGATACAAATTTGCTTCTGCCATACCTGTTGCATACATTACAATGAATACCTTAGTGTATGGGCTTTAGTCTGCTAAATTCTTGTATGAAATTGCAGTCATTTGATTAAGCCTGTATTTGATATTAAGAACTAGTAGAGAACATAGTTGCATATGTTAATAATGAGATTCCTGCTTAAAACCAATCCACGTATCATGTTAGAGAGAATTTTTCACAGGCCTAGCGCAACATGGTCATAACTCACTCTTTATTTAACTTGAGTAATGATCGTTTTATGCTAAGTTTGTGAGATATATAAATCTAAGTGACAAGTTAGTTTTCACTGGATGATGTTGATGTATAAATAAATAACTTACTATAATACAGCTATGAGAACATATGCTCCCTTGTTTCTAACCCTTATAGCCTGTAACTGTGAGAACAGAGTCATACAAGTACAGCCCTGACATGAACGATGTGCCGCGACCTACGTCAAATATACCCATAGTAGAAACAAAGACGCATAAGGTAACTTATGAGAAGGATGGTGTACCGTATGAAATGGAAGAAAGTATATTAGTCAGCGCTCATTCAGTGACAACTAAATCACAGACCATCGATACTACCACAGTAAGGGTTGCGGTGTCGCTGATATACACCCACGTAGCCCCTCTAAACACAGACTTCTTATTTTAGACTCCCTGTAGATTTTGTTTATTTCATTTACTTTGTAGTTAGAGTTTAATTATTACTGTAAGAAATTTATTGAAATTTAGAAACTTATTTCAATTAAGCCTGGATTTATTTCTTAATGCAATTTAATGATAGTTATTATAATTTGAGCATAAGTTAAGAAAATATTATAATTTGAGCATAAGTTTAGAAAATTATGTTTTTATCCATAAACAGAAAATTTCTTTGTTTAAAGAGAAACATTTTTATGCCTTTATTTCTACCTTCATCTTATGATAACTACAGTTTAAATAATCTTCTGGCATTTGTTTAAACTTTATATAAAAAAGCTAGATCTAGATATTGGACTTATATATTATGGTAGTATTCTATTGTTTGAGTATTGTCATTTGGTCTGCTTTATGCAGCATATTCATAGAGAACAATAAAGTACAGCCATAGTCTTTACCTACTAGCCCACTAGATTGGAGCAAATGAAAATTGTTTCCGACAACAGAAAATTACTAATTTCATTCAGATAGTTGGGTTAGATGATAATTTTCCCCTTTACTATATAGCATTATGAATGGAGCTTGTGCTTGAGACAGTTAAAGGTGATGACTGCATTATTCATTTTTTAAAAAAAGATAAAGACAAAATGTTTTTAGTCAAATATGAAAAGAACATATAAATTAATGGTAGTTAGTCAATTAATACTTTTAATACTTATAGATTGTGTTGTAAAAATTCTACCATAGCTGTGATGTCATTTATTCAGTGTTTCAATTTGTAACTCATTATTGCCAGCTGCCTTAGATAAAAATTACCATACATCTTATTATATATACTGAGTATAAAGCCTTATCAATACAGTTAAGGTTATTTTACTGCTGCCAGCTCACCTAACCTAGCTTTCCTGGACCCTTGTCTATAACCAGTACTCCCCTACATTTCCACAAGGAGGGCAACTTATAAATGAAGGAACATTGACATAAACAAGAAAAATTGACATTATTGTTAAATTTTCATGGAAAAGTATAACTGCCCGGGTTGGATTTGAACTGTACCCACTTCAGGACATAAGATTCAAGATCTGGGTGGGCTACTAACTGTGGTACAGACCTGGGTTTTCATACATTATTAGTGTGAGAAAAATATCTTGTATGAAGATGTAACAATACTAAGCTGTGGTTAGTAAGATACATGGCACATAAGCTAGCCAATACGTTAGATATTAGGAATGTTTCAAGTGTCTCAACCATACCAGTATCGTACAATTCTAGTAGCTCTTGTGATATATATATATCCCTTACATACTACATTGTACATACAATCTTTGAATTCCTTAAAAATGAAATTTTAGTTTATCATCCAAGAGTAGAATATCATTGTTCTTCTTAAATCGAGATATCCAGTAGTTGAGTTTATTAAGTTTTTTTCATCATTTCATCCATTATTTTATCTACTTATTATATTAATATATATAAAAGCTGTGTTTAGAGAGGTGTTATAACAAAGCATGGTTTGGTCCTTGTTTTTCTTGCATGTGTAAACAAAAAAGCTTGATTGATATTGTATGCTCATTGTCCATAAGCATGGCTACCATCAATAACAATAGTCAAACATTAATAAATAATGCCTGATTAATAAACTTTTAAGTTTGTATTTCTTACATCGTTTCTGCTTATTTTTTAAAGAGAGGGAGAGTCTGTGATAAGTTCACATACTGCTTGTCTCATTATTCAAATCTAACTTGTATATGTATACGTTTTTTTTATTATTCTTTAAACTGATGATTCTAAATACGATGTTAATTACAGCAGAATGATTGTATCATTAATTTTTGAACATTTTATTTGTAAATTAGGTATGCAGATTGTTTGATCAAAGATTCATTTTTTTTTAAATTTATGGTTTACTAAACAAACATATATCACAGTGATATCAATGATATTATTCTCCATTAAGCTTCATAAGCTACTCTCAACATTTTATTTGTAACTTAACTTCCTATTTATGATGTCAAGATTGTTCATAAATTAATGCTTGAAATACTTTTGAGATATTTTCATCTATATATTGCAATTTTTTACGAATTTTCCTGTAAGCTTTATATAATAACCAGGATAACAAATAAGTAAATCTAACTCGAGGGTTGCCTGCAAGACTGTAATAGCTCGCTTTTTTATGCACTGCACTTAATACAGTCTTGCAGGGAACCCTTGAACTGTATTTATAGAAATATTGATGGTCACTATATACACTGCACACATCACTCAGTGAAAGCTAACTAAATATTACAGTCAGTTACTGCTGCACTAAAGCTTTATTTAAATACACATTGTCTTTAACCATGTCTTGATAATAATCTCCAATGAAAGTAGTCCTTATTTTGTCTCTTAATGCAGGCTTAGCGCATAAGTGTTGTAACTCAATATAAGAAACGAGTGAGTTACAACTGTTAAGGGCTAAACCTACAATATTATATTTAATACATGTATATGCATTGTATAGTGTCATCTGGTATAATTTTCAATGTTAATGTTGATTTTAATTTGCTGTTTGTTTGTTTCTGGATACATGTATAGTTATTATTCTATTGCGGAATGGCAGTTCACTGTCCCTCTTTTGCTCTTCAAAATTACTTTGAAAGATGCTCCCCGTCTGCTTGTTCTACTTCCTTGTCTTTTCCTAAGTTCTAGAATTATCTTTACATGTAACAACAATTTACAATTTCATCATTTAGTGTTTATGGCATCAAAGTGTAATAGACGTAAAAATTAACTAAAAGCTTGTTAGTGAATCAACGAGCCCATTTCATTTAATTTGATCACATGACATGTAAGGTAGCAAAATTAGCAGTAAGCAGAATTTGTGCTATATCTACTGATGTAATATATTAGTCCATCTTTGGTTAAAAATAATGTAGCAATGTTATGATTGTTTCTGATAAATCAATAGAAATGGTGACTTTAAACTTGGAAATAGACTGATACAAGCTTGTGCCAATATTTATTAGAACATTCCATGAAGTGAATACTACAAACAATATATTATTGTCTGACTGTTTCTACATTGTTTAAGCATGTAATACTTTATACAGCTTTTTTATTGCTATGTCCATATGAATACCGCTTCATATTAAAAAAAGTGCTTCATTGCATATCTCTCTGTCACAGATGAATTGTGATCGAGTCTGTATTATTATGACTATCAATAATTGAACCAAATTCTTTAGATTCCCATCCATTGATTGTTTTAACACCATTGTCCATACTATAGCTGAATATGTTATATACCCACTAATGCTTTATGTATATAACCATCTAATACAAAGTGTATTTACCTGACTACAATCAGTAATAAATTATCATTGAAACTTCACCTTTAGCCTTGTATTCTATGTACATATTGTATTGGTAAAGCTCTTTAAGTTGGTTAGATTAATTTGAAATAGTATGCTGCAAACATGATCATGTTAAAAATGTTGTTGAAAACACTATATAAGTAGCATGGATTCAGATCTAGTAAAAGAAAAAATGATTAAAGGTTTACTATTTTGACAGTTAAAGATCACTGTATATTGTTGCAGTTGAAATGTCTACTATCAGATACCTGGATGACTGTCTATTGTGTCTGTAACTGTCTAATCTGTTGACTGTCCTGTATGGATAAACTGTCTTGTTATATTTTATGTTTTTGTTGCAGTGTGTTTGTAATCTTTTTGTTATGTGATTATCACCGATTTATTTTGTATATATCACTAGGATCAAGTTATTACTGATTTATTTTGTATATATCACTCGGATCAAGTTATTATAATGTATGCAAGAATTTAGTACAATAGTAAATTTTGTTCCTTTTATTTCTCTCTTTTTATCACTAAAATGCAATCCTATTGATGAATATAATTATATATTTGCTTTTAAGATACATTATATTTTATTGTTTATGATAATAAATTATTTACTAATTAACTGTATTAGAATTATATAGGATTTCATTTTTACATTTTCTTTAAAAGCTGTTTCAGAATTTGTAATTATCATCAAGTAGGATTTTTTAAACTAAATATATTTGCTTTCTGACATACTTGAATTTAAGTCTGCTGTTCTTATCTACCTGCTGTCATAATTATAGTAATGAAAATAAACTAGAATATTGAATTAACTGATGATGACATGTGAACTAGTAATGATAATGATGATAATACATGTAATGATGATGATAATGATGATGACTAGGATGATGATAATGACATTTGTACCAGTAATAATATTAATGATAATGATGGTGATTATGATAATTAAAATGATGATGATAATAATGATAATAATAATGATGATGATGACTTGTGTACCAGTGATGATAATGATTATAGTAATATTGATGATAATGATGACATGTATCAATACAATAATGTACTATATATATTTCAGTATAAGACAGAGAGAGATGGTGTTATAGAAACTAGAGTTGAAAGAAAGATTACTGTAACAAGTGATGAGAATGATGATCTAGATCATGATGCAGTAAGTTATAATATATACCTTCAACTAATTTCTATTTTAATTTATGTTTACACGTTACTCAACTTTTCATTATTTCTCAGTTAATTTGCCCACTTTTTCCCCTTATCTTAATCATAGTAATAGTTTGTATGCAATGAACAAAGTCTTTGAATTACTTGGACACCCCTCCTTAATAGCTTTTATAGTTGCCACATTTTGTGGGTATGATGGTCAACTACATATGTGTATACTCTGTAAGCTTGTTGTTTTCTACATAGAGTATGTGTGTAAAATGTAAAAATTGACCTGAAACAAAAATGCACTTTTTATATCAAGTATAGTTCTGCTTTATTAACCTGTCACAACTTGAATAATTACATGGCCACTGAATATTATTCAACTTCTTTTAAACCATTGAGCCACCGATCAATATTAATTATTGATGAACTAACTATATATGAGGTGATTTTAATATTGGGGAAATAACAAGTTTAAAAGGAGTTAAAACTAACAGATTCTGTTCAGTGACTGTGTAATTATTTAAGTTGTGACAGTTTAATAAAACAGAACTATACATATATTAAATCAATTAAAAATAGTGTAATTACAGAAGCATGTAATGTATTAATCTTTCTTTGGTCAAATTGCACAAACCAAACTATACTTGGAAAGTTTACTTCCTTGTATTTATTTATAATAAATATTTTATTTATATTTATTTCAGTTATTAAGAGCAGCTATAGAAGAAGTAACCAACATGAACCCAGATATGTCTGTAGAGAAAATAGAATGTGTTAGACAAATAGAAGAAATGAATGGAATGTAATGAATGTAAGCTTGTAACACTTGGTATCAACCATATTATATAAAACATTCCATTTTGAATACATCAATTGTTTGCGATTATTCTTAAGCAGATTGGCTGGGGCACTGAACATTGCCTTTTACTCTCCTCTCGTCCCTTTGTTCTTGTCTCTATAATACAGAAAAGTTTACTTTTAAACATGAACCCTCTGATATATATTGCCCCTTTTCTGCCTCCCTGTCTTATATACATATATGAGGTCTAGAATTATCACTACTAATGTCTATTTTGCATGGTATAACCAATCCAAACAACTGTTTACTTATTGCTGCTTTATTTATTTGACGCTTCCTTCGCAGCTCGGTGAATATACTACAGTTACTTTACAGGCTGTCTGATTTATTGTGTTGTTTTATGATATTGACCTTCACTATGAACTTTAAACGACAAAATGGTTACTTGCATGATTGCAGGGAGCAGAGTAGCATGCCTATCATCAATGTATTTTGGTAATTATAGGTGAAAAATTGTATTGATTTACATTGCCTTTTGCTTGTCTTTACCTTGAGTAAAAGTTGTATAATAAGGAACTTCCTTCAAGTTCCTTGTGTTAAAAATTTGTGAGAGTAAATTGATTGGTCAAAGCAAAACTAATGGACTAAGCATAACTAGTCAAGCTGTATGTAAATAAAGAATGATGTTGTCTAGTTTTGCACCGACATTGCATTATATTTCAGTTTTCTTTCTATAGAATTCCTAGCTATTTCAATTACTGTTATTTTGTTTATCATTGCCTTTTTGTCTTTTTTAGATGGTAAGCAGCAAGCTTTTAGTGAACAGATGCAATATATTAATTAATAAAGTTTTCATGTGCTTTCGAAACAATGACAGAATCAAGCCACCAGTGAGTGCCTGTACATTCTCTCATGTTACCATGGAAACAGCCAATCATATTGAAGAATCATTCTGACATCATCAACAAAATATTTTCACTGCATCATAGTTAATCATTATATTATAAAATATAACACTTTATATGTAAATAACAGAAAAAAAGACAAAAACACTATAATATTGGAGGTTGTTTCTTCAAACATTTGGTGGAGATATAAGCTTGGAATGTTTATAATAATATGACAAGTGCTCATTGAAATATTTTAGTTGGCATTTTTTAAGGTCATATTGGTTTAACTAGGTGATAGTTTTTTGTTTTTCATTGTGCATAAGTGTAAACGACAATTTTATGACTTTAAAATAGCTGACTGACTGACTGAAAGGTTGAATAGACAGTGAACAACTAATGTTTTGTGTCTCAAATAAATGACTAGTTTTGTCATAAGGTTTTGTTTATTCATGTATATTGTACTGAAAATACTTAACTGGATTGATATGAAATGTTTGTTCAGATAAAATTTGCCATAGTTAAATTCATTGTGTGAAATGTCAAACTTTTTTATCAGCCATCCTCAGAATTTTTACCTATATGCTACATTTCGCGGGTTTAGTGCTAAACGGTCTTAACTCAATATAAGAAGAGAGTAAGTTACGACTGTTTTGCGCTAAACTCGCAATTTGAATTTGAAACAGCTAGACTTGGACACAAGTTGAATATCTTCCATTCTACATACTTATGATATTCAGTAAATTATTTCACAGTTTTTGGTTGTCATAGTTACTATAATAATATATAGGATTGAAAACTTAACATTTGTATCTCTATATTTTATTACTTTCTATTTCCTGGTTGTGAATAATTTTTATACTTTCATTAAATCACTTTATATACTAATGTACTGGTATTTAATAACTTAATTAAATGTAAGAATTAGTGTTTATACTTTTTTTTCTGACATTATATTCTTTAAAGTTTTCACTGTGGAAACATGATGAACTAGTTATAAAAGCTTTTGTGTTGAGGCTAGATATAAACTTGTACATGTATTGCGCAAGATTTTGTTTTTACTCACATTTTTATGATTTTAACTACTTTTTGTTCATTTCAATTTTTATGTTTGTTTTTTTTTTGCTTTTTTATCTACATATCTAGCAGCTTATATTTTATTTTCAGAAATAAAAATTTTATTGTACAAATTTTGTGTTATCATACTTTCGTAGGTGAATGTTTTTCAGAACTGGTCTTGAAATTCTGATTTTTTTATGATCTGAGAAATAATTCTTCATTTATGTTGTATGGGTTGGAATTATGATAGTCAAGAACTTTAATATTTGAAACTATTAACCTTGACCCATGTACTTGTGCCTGCTATGGTTTGCTTCTTAGAAGATGTCAACATTTTATCATGAAGAAATCTGGTCTCCCAAATTTTATTAGCCAGCTCAAAGTGTAGTTTAGTCATTCAACCTAAATCTCTGTACTTAATTATGCCCCATACATTATTTTCTTATTAAATAAACTAGGTTACAAATTACTGCTTATTGTTAAGATGGTAGCCTTGTAAAATGAGTCTTATACAATAGTTTACTGTGTGATCTACTAAGATGTATGTGTACTATTAATTATCTGTTTTGGAATTTTTTTTAAATTAAATAGCTCTGAAAGTGATAATCTATAAAAAAAGTTCTTGCTCTCTGCAAAGTGTACAATGAAGAGTGTTTAACAATTTAGGTATTAAACAAAGGCAGACATTCCGAAAAGTGTTTTGACATTACTGGTCATTCAGTCCAGTGATCTCGGAAGAATCTTTGGACCGAATCAGGTTTCACTGGACCAGAAGAAACCATCAAATTGTCAATACGTCATGACTTATAATTACTGTTTTCTGGTTGCTTATTAGTCATTATTATAACTTTCGACTGAAAACAAAACTCAAAATAAGTTCAATATATACCAATAAATAAGATAAAAAGGGCAATAGTTGTCGTGATTTTAATGAAATTTTACATTCGGACTGGTTACGACAGCCTTTTTCCTGGTCCGACTGGAATTTCACTGGTCAGGTCTGTCGGACAGGCACTTTTTGGAATGTCTGCAAAGGTCATGACATCGGGCTATAATTTGTCAAAAATGACTAAACTAAGTTTTGTAAGACCCACCACTTATAGAATAACTAGTTTGTTGTTTCAACTTCAGACATTATATATTTCATATTACAATACTTCAAATAAATCCTTCTACCCCTTTGAAGCGACATATAACCCCTTCAGCTAACACCTCTGGGTATATGTATATACCCTTGGGGTAGATGGACCCATATACACCGTCAAAATTCTTTATTACTAATATTATGCTTCCATTTTATTAAGAATGTACGTAATTAGAGTCCAGTTCTGTATTTTATGTTATATTTTACAAAAATTATCATTTCTTGTTTATTTATACATTGTATCAAGTAATGTTTTCTATTATTTTTCTTCTTATATATTCATTTGTCCTATTATGACAATGCTATGGTTACAGAATCTGATCATCATAACTAAAGTAACAGGTTTGAGTAGAGCAATTTATGAGTTAATGATTTTTGGTCGCTTATTTAGGTTTCTTGTTGTTTGATATTAAGTATGGAAGATCTTTGGTATTACTGCATAAAATAAAACAAAGTTGATAAGACAGTTAATCTTTTTTTTTCTATTGATACAACATTCAACCCCTTATCACAACATTTATCGAGTTCTATTTGGAATATATTGAACTCTTATTTACAATTTGGATATCACAGTCTGTTGCATAATGGTCGTTACATACCGGGTATTCAATTTTCAAATATCTTTCCAGCTGAATTTAGGGAATATATATACACTGGGGTACAAAAAGTTTCTTTACACATGTAATTTTTTTTTCATATTTTCTCTCATTTATTGCAAAATTATTGCATACACATTTTTTAGTAATTTTATTTTATACTTAATGATACTTAAAGAACATAATTGATAAACTGTATATTAGTTGTGAAACTAATAGCTACATGTAAAGTATATCGAAGTATACTTCAAAACATAGAAATCTAATCATGCTAATATGTGGAAACTTTTGGACCCTAGTGTATATTGAAGGTATTGATTTACATGTAATGAAATGCATTGTTTGCTTTATTTTCTCAATTAAGTTTTGAAATGTTATGTTGATGCATAATGGGATATAAGTTACTTAAAGGTTATATATAAAATTTAATATAAATGACTGTGTAACCTTTTGTATTTTGTTTGTTTTTACAATTTTAATTCTGCAGTATAACTGTATTAGTGTAATTATATTGTATAAATTCAGTTGTATTATTTTGTAACAACTCGACTAAATAAAATAATCATATAATTTGTTTAGTCTACCAGGCATACTGGCTATTTACTGTATAATGTATGTTTATATATGTCATTTATGACTATATTACACACATTGCCTTCATAATGATTGTTAATACATGCCAATATATGGTTTTAATTGACCTTTAAATGTATTTCGAAGTTCAAAGGTCATGTCAAAGTCCTATTGAGGTTTTATTTGTATTCACATACACTTGGTATCTCTTGAATCCAAGATAAGCATACTGGGCAATTTTAAAATGTTGATAATATGCATACTTGTATACTTGAAATGATTTTATCTGCTTAGAAAATACATAGCTATAATTTTAATAAAACACAATGAAAGTCTTATAAGTAATTGTTTTCTTTTATTGTGTTCACTATGTCAAGCACACAAGTGGAGGTTCTTACAAGCTTTTATTTCACATGTAAGAAATATCTCAAATGTTTATTTTGATACTGATGTGTAAACAATAATTAGAATCACTCGAGTAATCAAGGATATTAGGAATTTTTGGTGTAGTATTAATTTTTTTCACTAGGTCAGAAAATATTTCCAAAAGTGACATGGGCACAACTTAAGATATATATTTTTCTGGGTCTATGAGCTTTATTCCAAAGTTGATATTTATCCTGTTTCTTGTACAGTTCTTATGCATAAATACTATTGAATCATATATTTATTGTGGTAGGTCGGTAGCGCAACATGATTTTGAATCTAGTGTCTGAAAGGGGTACGAGTTTGGTAACCCTACCAGTGAGGTTATACCCTTCCATGAAAATTTGACAATAATATCAATTTGCCTCCAATAATAAGGTATATGGAGAAGTTTCCAGCCTTGTGAAATGGTGGGTTAGTACTTACTTGTTACAGACAAGGGTCCAGCAAAGCTTGGTTAGGTGAGCTGACGCTGTAATATAACCTAAATTGTGTTGACAAAGCCTTAAACTCTGTATAAAAACAGTTATTGCAGTAAAAGCTTAATCTCTATTGAATACATACACTACTTCACCATGAAGCATGAAACAAATGTCTTTTACAACAATATTCTTGTTTACAATATGTTAGGCCACAACAAGTTGGTCATTTGTTCAACGGATTTTTCTGGGAAAAAAAATGGGGCGAGCGAGCGAGGAAAAAAATTTTTAAAAAGTCTTTATTCACTTGCTTTATATAGCGGTTTGACCAAATTTTTATGGGTGATATTTTTTTGTAAAAATCGTCAAAATTAAGGTGCAAGCAAATCCATAGAACATATGATCAATTTGTTGTGGCCTTAGTATTTGAAAAAACTTCTTTTCATTCAGTTCACTCTTTTCATTCAGTTCACTATTGTTCTAACTTTCATTCTAATGTCTTCTTATTTTAATTTACACAAAGAATGAAAAGAAAGACATCAAGGATAACTTAATTCACATGTGTCTTGTGATTATTTAATAACTAGCCATGATTAAGCCTTTCTGCCAGAACCTCCACAGCAAAATCATGAAAGTATTTCACAAAAAAACAATGTTTACTCCATCTAACCATCATACATGTAGTTATAATTTCAAGTAACTCTATCTAGTACACAAAATGTCACCCCTACAATCACTAGTATCATTCCAACAATGCTTTCTGAAATGAAATAATAAAAAATTGTCAAATACATACTATTACTTGCAATATGAACAACAAAACAAAAATATAAGGCTACCTTCCATACATTAACATACAATGTATTTAGATATCATGTCACTAATACATTCATGTACACATAGGAGTAACCATTCTCGTACCCAGAGTTTATCAAGATTCTCAAACGCTAGTATCAAGAATCTTGATAAGCTCAGGGTACAAGAATAAGGAGTAACATACAAAACACTTATATTATTTAACATATTTCAGTAAATGTTACTTCAAAACTACATCAAGTTACCCAATTTTTAAATTGAAAGGCAAGCCTATATACTGCTTACAGTATTGATTAGCTCAACTTAGATTTATTAAGTGCTTTCAAGTCTGCTTTCTGCTTCCTCCAGTATTGAGCTAGTAGGATAAAGTTTCTTGCTCAAGGAAACAATGGGGTAAGTTTTGAATGGGATTTGAACCAAAGCTGAGCTGGCCATCAAATGATTAGCTGTCTAAAGTTATAAGGTGAGTCAGAACTGGAACAGAAATATATTCTGGAAAGCTGGTTAGGTAAGTTGGCCTGTACTTAAATGTAAAAAACCATCTTGTTTCATATTGAGGTATAGGAGAAAGGACTTACTTTTAGATTTGACTCTTTCTCCAAGTATATGCCCTGATACAGCAGTAAACACAAATGTTAATGAATTAGTTATAGGTACAGACAAAGTTAAATCTGAAAAAAGAAAACACATAGATGTAGTATTTGATATACCCATTGTTAAAGGTAAATATTCCCATATTTTCACCTTAAATCCTATTGAGTAAACCTATTATATTTTTTATTTTAATTTTTGGAAAGAAAGCCAATTGAATCATGTTGGTGCTTATCCAGGTTGAAGCAAGGATCTCATTCAAAGGCACAGAATATGGAAGTGATTTCAACAAGTGATAGTAAAATCATGATGCTATTTACACTTCTCGATACTTACATCAAATGATGATTAAAAATATCACATTAAGAGTCTAGAAATGAACCAGAAACCATTTAATCAGTAGTAGACTCTCAACATCTCTATAAATGTACAACTATTGCGTTGGAAAACTGTACTTCAAGATTTTGTATGGCAAGAAGAGGAAAATAAAATCTTTAAAATACAGGGTAGAATAAACACATTGCCATCATTTTTTGCTTTGCTTGATTCGTACTTGAATCTTATGATCTTATGTTGAGTGCTTTAAAATACCTTTGTATGACAAGAATTTTAGTGATGTAAATTCTAGAGTTTTATACCTGATGATGCTAAAGTGATATAGTACAACACTGATCCCGCTTGGTTAATAATGAATGGTACCAAATACTGAAATATATCAAGTCATTTAAAAATGTTTAAAATACATTTTAACATTACAATACCTAATAATGCATCATAACATTTAATAGATACAGGAACAGCATGCTTCATTTATTAGCTTTGAGATTATATGTTAACTCTCTCTAAATAATTGAGGTAATTTTAAATCAATCTCAATCTAAATGATAATTTATAGTACATCATTTTTGGACAAAATCATAATTTGGATGTCATGTTTCTGAACTGGTTGTGGTATTTTGGTATACACTTGAGAAAATGTTCTTCATGATGTTTAATGATCAAGCCAAGGTTTTGTAAGCAGATTTATTTTACATTAATTGTATTTATAAGAAATCATCATGTAAATTAAATATTCTATGAAATATCACGCTGTATTCTTATTTATGGAGAGTAATGTAGGCCAATAGTACATTTTATTTACCTGCCATGTAGTCATTAAGAACCATAACTCTGCAAGGAATTGCTTCAATGTTGATGAAGCTTGTATGGTTTCAATCCCTTTACTTCCTCTTTTAATGAATGGGTTGGTGGCACCCCAGATAAATGCCACTGTAACAAGCCATACAGCAGATCCTGTGAATATAAAATACAGCCTTACAGATAACAATAAACATAATGCACAACTACAATTTAAAACCAATAACAGTTTTATCACATTTAGGGTAGGTTGATTCTGCAGGTAATTTTCAGATTACCTGCAGAACATATCAAGAATGTTTAGAAGGCTATACAAGCATTGTCATTCATTTAAGTATCTTGAATTTTAAGGATATTATTCTATACATTTGATAGGAATGATAAAATGAAGAAAAATGAACTTAAATAAACCCGAAATAATCGTCTGAAGATTGGCTACTTTTTCTTTAAAAGATAGATCTGTGAAATCCCATTTGGATTCCCTGGAGAAGATAATACTACCAACAAAAACATTATTACTGGTCCAAATTTTTTATTTCATTTGAAAGCTAATATATCATGCTTGAAATATAAAATATTAATTAAAGATGAATTATCCAAACCCAATACAATTAGAATTTTAGATATCTTGTTCAAAATGATGAAAAATACAATGTTAAAAAGCGGCTTATATAGTTTTTGAAGCCAGAACTAAGGTTCTAGTGTAATTACGAAATATATTTGGACGAGTAAACTAAAGTACGAAATGAACAGAGGACGAAGCGGTAAGTGGATAATAGAGTCATCAGTGCTTGTTAGAATATTGAAAAATTGTAAATATCTTTACCAAGAGACATTGTTTATTGCTCAATATCGTTTAATCACATAATTAATTACGTATATTTCCATAAACAACGACTTGAAACGTCGTTGGACATCAACCATGCAGAGCTCTCCGACTCAGCCCCCATATCCATGCGTCTCTATTTCAACCCAGTTGATGGGCGGGATTTGTAATTAATGGTTGATATTGCCGAGAGTTAATGGTTGATATTTAGGCAAACATTGTTATTGCGGAAATTGACACCCGGAAATGAACAGGTGCCCTCGAAATTGACACAATTTGAAGATTTGTAAGTATTAAAATTAAGGTGTGATTTCGATTATAATTTGCGTAAAGCCGGACATTTTAATCGATATATCAATATTATTGTGTGCAAATTGCTAAGCATGTATGTTCTGTGTGATAAAATTTCGTGATTTACTCTATTTTGAGTATTAAATAATTGAGTAAATTCGCCCCACCTCTTTTGACACCTTTAGTACTACGAACAATAGATGACTGACCACTATTGTTCAGTTTTACCGTTACACACGAAGTGGCGATAGAGCGATTAAGAATGAAAACACCTTTTTAGAAACGATTTAAGGATTAAATCACAACTACTTACTGTATTTACCTTAATCATTCTAATTGTAATAATAACAATTAATTCTAAATCTAATACAGTGAACTGGACGGTTCCGGGTCATCGACAATTCCGGGTCACTTTTTTATAATAGTACAGATGATTCCTTTATAATGCAATATTTTGATTATATGATAGTTTAGTCATGTACACTAACCACTTAGCTACTGTAACACAAACCTTCAATGTTGACATTTCTCTACTGGCAGTCATGGTCATGAAACACTAAACAGCGTCTTTTCCAACCAATGTACATAAACATAATCAACATTTCTTCCATGCGTTCGAATAAACAGCGATTTATATCCACAATTAGATCAAATAAGTGGTAATTGCACATCATTTTGCTGGAAATTTATCGGTGAACTATTAAACTAATAGATTTGTTTCATCTAATTACTGTTTGACAATTATGCAAGCAATTTGACCTGGTAAGCACATGACAATTTCGGGTCAAAACTTAACCCGTATTTTATACAATCATTTATTCTAATTAATAAGTATTTTTTAACATTTAAAGTTGATTTAATACATGATTTTATCGCATATGGAAGATATTTGTCAATTAAATACAATTATTGTTTGATATTTTGAGTTTTACTTTTTACATGCAACTAATTGTATTTATGGTACTTGTTTTTATTTGCAATAGGTAATTGCAAGTGACATGATTAGATCTTTCATTTACGAGCTTTATTTTTGTTTAACTTGGAAGAAAATATGAGATAAAGTCTTTATTGACAAAAAGTCGGCAGTTTTATTGATTTTAATCCTGTTGTGACCACTCCGGATTAAAAAGACAAGCATCTGTCACTTGACCCGGAATTTGCAAGTGCGACCCCTAACTATCGAGTTTGCAACATGCAATTTCAAAAATTGTAGAAAATTACAAGCAAATAAACACTATTAATTTATTATAGCATGGTAAGGACGAAGTATTTGTTAATCAATTTATGCAGGTTTGATTCCCACAACTTTCGTTTTGAAGAGACATGCATCGTTTGTTTCGTTACTGACCTGGAACTGTCGAGTTCACTGTATTGATTGCAAATTTATTTATGACAGTGGTTAGAGTTAAGCACACTGTATGTGATTCAGAGATATTCAGACTCATGTATTTGATGAAAAGTCTTCATAAAAGTTACGTAAAATTTACGCACAGAATCTTATGAACATATCATTTTGATATAGAGTCTTGAAGTTTAAATACTTGAAGTTGTTTCTTCAGCAGTTCAAAAACACTGAGTGACTGACACTGCAAGAGGTTGGTCTGCTGTTCCTTTGCTAGCAGCATGACACTGGAAGAGGTCGGTGCATTGACTACAAGAGGCCAGTCTGCTGGTCCTTGCCAGAAGCATGATACTGCATGAGGTCTGTGCATTGACTACAAGAGGCCAGTCTGCTGGTCCTTGCTATCAACATGACACTGCAAGAGGTCTGTGCATTGACTACAAGAGGCCAGTCTGCTTGTCCTTGCCAGCTACATGACACTGCATGAGGTCTGTGCATTGACTACAAGAGGCCAGTCTGCTGGTCCTTGCTAGCAGCATGACACTGTATAAGGTCTGTGCATTGACTACAAGAGGCCAGTCTGCTGGTCCTTGCCAGCAACATGACACTGCAAGAGGTCTGTGCATTGACTACAAATGGCCAGTCTGCTGGTCCTTGCCAGCAACATGACACTGCAAGAGGTCTTTGCATTGACTACAAGTGGCCAGTCTGCTGGTCCTTGCCAGCTACATGATACTGCAAGAGGTCTGTGCATTGACTACAAGAGGCCAGTCTGCTGGTCCTTGCCAGCAGCATGATACTGCAAGAGGTCTGTGGATTTACTACAAGAGGCCAGTCTGCTGGTCCTTGCCAGCAGCATGATATTGCATGAGGCATGTGCATTAAATGCAACAGGCCAGTCTGCTGGTCCTTGATATTTACATATATACTGACAAATTATTGTTTGAGCAGACTGGTCTTCTGTTCTCACTTGTCTGGCTGACTGATAGATTTGGAGGTCTTTAGCACTGACAGCTCTGCCATCCAAGATGCAGAGCTTTGGACACTGTCATATCAAAAGCCTTAGCAAGAATTGTTCAATTCAACTTTGGTCTGAAGCCTGTGACTATAGAAAATAGATTCAGGCTTTTAAAAGTTTATTTCATAATAAAGTAAGGCTAGTTGATAATTTTGCTATTATAATATTATAACATAATAAATCATATATAAACATAGATATAAATCAAATAGAAGGAATTTTTTTCAACATTTATGTCAAATCGATTATGGAAATGTGTATAGGAACATACTGTCATCTGCTTGCATGGTTTTCATGCTTTTTTATCGATGCAAAACCAGTTTCCTTAACTATATTGTGAATTAAATTTTATTCAACTGTCAGCGGGTTGCCACATACATAACCTTCACTTATTAACATCGATACAGATATCTATTTTATGGATGAGTATGGAAGTACATGTTATGTATGCACCACTGACAGTTGTATAAACTTAAACAATACAAACACATCATGGGAAAAAAATGTTTATTTACCTTAAAACAAGTGACAATGTTTTCATTCTAATTATTTTCCTGTTCAACTGTACTGAACAAGTTGAGTATGTTTTTGAGGTTACTCAAAAAAAAAAACCATCCAACAAATTATGCACATCATTGAGGTTTAAAAGTACTTTGTATCTATGGATTGATATTCCTGTAGTTATCAGCCATCATTTATTTTATAATTTAATAACGTTTAAATCAAAACAGAAAAAAATACAAAGATTTTGTCTTCATACGCTGCACTATATTCTATTGCATACCAAATCCTGTAATACTACAAATGGTTGTGTGTTTTAGTATAGAGGTGATATCTTCACTGTCTATGTATAAAATGACTCTGACTATACATCCTTTATGTTCAGAATGAGATATTTATCAATTAATGTTATCATGTTGGTACCATAACCTTGTCACATTTATCTGGTACCATAAATCATCTAACTACACTGGTATTAGTTGTACATTCTTCCCATATCACGTTTCTCTTGTTATCTCTACCATTACTTATGAACAGCCATTTATCCAATTTTTCCATAATTAAACTATGAGAAATATATAATTCCTGATTACCTCCCTTTCACCTTCTGTTGAAGTTATATACTTGTAGAGGTTATCTCCCTTTCACCATTTGCTAAAACTTGGAAAAAATTTTAGAATTCATATACTGATGGTGATCAACTTTTGTTAAGTATTAACTGACAGAGATTATCTCCCTTGCACCTTAAACTAATATTCTGTGAATAAGTTAACTGAATATATAGGAATTAAATTGCCTGAATCACTCAGACTTGGTGAGAACAATTGAATTGGGAAATTTATTGACAGCGTTACTTAATTCATTTGCTTTATTAAGTTCTGAGAATCTGAGATATTTTCTTACTGTTAATAAACAAAGAGTAATGTAGTAATTTTAGTGTTTTCTATAATCTATATCTTCTACACAATGGTACTTGCAGTACTGTAATTGTATGTACATGTAGATGGTTTGTTAATGGATATTTAATTGTAATTTAATTAATTCTACTTTCAGATTGGTTACTATATTATATTCTGATGAATCTTTGAGACCTAACACAATGTCGCTGATACATGGTAAGTGATTGAGTTTCTTATTTTTGATTGGTTAGTTTAGTTTAGAATTTATATCTTTCTTGGTTTTGTCTTTAATTTATGTTGGACTCTCTAAGGGCAGGTCTTTGATGATTTTTATTGACTTTAACTCTGTGCCATCACCAACAGTGGTTATTCTTTGGCAATTAGCTCACCTAACCTAGCTTTTCTGTACTTATGTCCATAACCAGTTCTCACCTAACCTTCCAAAAGGCTGACAACATTTTCATATACCTTATCAATGGAGGAAACCTGTCATCATCGTTATATTTTAATATGTAACTCTGTGTAGCTTTTCTTTCCAGACACTAGATACAAATTCTGCACAAAGCATACTGTGCTACAGACAGGGTGGTTACTGGAGTTTGAAGGGGCGCAGCACCCCTCAACAACAGAAAAAATTGGGGTCACTGAGTGCAAAAAAATGGCACAAAATGCTGCTATGGAAACATGTTTTCAGTCTCTAAAAAATACTGGCACTTGGGACATTATTTTGGGAAAACATTACTGTATGAAATTTTAGGTTGAAAGAGGAAAAATTGCATTTTTTGTTCAGTCCAAGCATTGCCGTGGTAATTGGGATGGGGGCTCGACATTTTCTGAAAGAAGAAGGTAATAACTTGGCCAAGTTGCATATCTGTCAGTCAATTTAGTAATGAAATAAGAAGATCTTGAAATAGCCTTACCAGTAGTTTGAAAAAATGGCCACTTTTCACCCATGTTGCAACCAGTAAAGGGTTAACAAGTTTTCAGTTCAATTTTACATTTATATAGTTCATGCTTTATAAAACATGGTTCAAATATAGATTAACTGCAAAATTAAAATAACTTGAAAATACCAGCAGGCAATATTATATAAATATCACATCCTACTGAGGATGATAGAACGGAATGTTAACCAGAGACAAGTAATGTCAGTAGAGGCTTTAGCCTATAGGTGATGTCAAGTGGGCCAATAGGTGATGTCCAGAGGGTAACAACTAACATTACGGATTGTCATCCGGTGAAGTCACATTAGGCTATATAGTAAGGCCATGCCATATCGGAATTTTGTTAAGCGTCCACGTGCATGTAGGTTTTTGAGGCCTCAATCAAAATAAAAATCAAAATTGTAAGTAAATTTTTCTTAAATAATTCTGATGTGTTCGGCAACGATCATCGTAAGCAATTTATCATAATTGCATCATAAATACAATATATATTTTACGTGAAAAAAAACACTAGACATTTTATATTAAATTCAGACCATTGTTTTATATTATGAGGTTATTCCATTGAAAAAAAAATATAATGCATCGGTTTTTTTGTAGTAAAAAAATTTGTGTTTTCGTTTTTGGTTTGTGTGTTTTTGTGAATAGGTACCTTGGTTTGTCAAATTTGAGTTGATGCTTAACAGAATTTCAATTTGGCATGGCCTAAACAAATCATGTTAGGTATAATAATATAAGTTACTGCTGAAAAATATTTTGTCATTCATGCATGCTAGGTAATAAGGACAGATTATATTGATAAACTATCTTCACTTAAATATATTATATCAGAAAAGTTCTGGAAAATTACAATTTCATGCAGAAAATCTAATGGATAAACAGACGGATTGCATAGTAATAGGCACATTAGTCTGGTTATGACTGATAGTAAATTCTAGAAGAATAAATTTACACTGTGATAATATCACCTCTTTTCTAGGGTTGCTTTATATAAAATTGTACAGTTTACAAAGCTTAGCATAAATTTATGTGTGCTGACTGTTTAGGGTTGGTACACAATGTTTAACATCAATTTATGTGTGCTGACTGTTGAGGGTTGGTACACAATGTTTAGCATCAATTTATGTGTGCTGACTGTTGAGGGTTGGTACACAATGTTTAGCATCAGTTTATGTGTGCTGACTGTTGAGGGTTGGTACCCAATGTTTAGCGTCATTTTATGAGTGCTGACTGTTGAGGGTTGTTACACAATGTTTAGCATCAATGTATGAGTGCTGACTGTTGAGGGTTGGTACACAATGTTTAGCATCAATTTATAAGTGCTGACTGTTGAGGGTTGGTACACAATGTTTAGCATCAATTTATGTGTGTTGACTATTGAGGGCTGGTACACAATGACTTTATGTTTAGCATCAATTTATGTGTGCTGACTATTGAGGGTTGGTACACAATGTTTAGCATCAATGTATGTGTGCTGACTATTGAGGGTTGATACACAATGTTTAGCATCAGTTTATGTGTGCTGACTATTGAGGGTTGGTACACAATGTTTAGCATCAATTTATGTGTGTTGACTATTGAGGGCTGGTACACAATGTTTAGCATCAATTTATGTGTGCTGACTATTGAGGGTTGGTACACAATGTTTAGCATCAATGTATGTGTGCTGACTATTGAGGGTTGGTACACAATGTTTAGCATCAATGTATGTGTGCTGAATGTGGAGGGTTGGTACACAATGTTTAGCATCAATTTATGTGTGCTGACTGTTGAGGGTTGGTTCACAATGTTAAGCATCAATTTATAATATAAGTGCTGACTGTTGAGGGCTGGTTCACAATATTTAGTATTAATTTCTGTGTGCTGACTATTGAGGGTTGGTACACAATGTTTAGCATCAATGTATGAGTGCTGACTGTTGAGGGCTGGTACACAATGTTTAGCATCAATTTATGTGTGCTGACTATTGAGGGTTGGTACACAATGTTTAGCATCAATGTATGTGTGCTGACTATTGAGGGCTGGTACACAATGTTTAGCATCAATTTATGTGTGCTGACTGTTGAGGGCTGGTACACAATGTTTAGCATCAATTTATGTGTGCTGACTGTTGAGGGCTGGTACACAATGTTTAGCATCAATTTATGTGTGCTGACTGTTGAGGGCTGGTACACAATGTTTAGCATCAATTTATGTGTGCTGACTGTTGAGGGTTAGTACACAATGTTTAACATGAATTTATGTGTGCTGACTGTTGAGGGTTGGTACACAATGTTTAACATGAATTTATGAGTGCTGACTGTTGAGGGTTGGTACACAATGTTTAACATGAATTTATAAGTGCTGACTGTTGAGGGTTGGTTCACAATGTTTAACATGAATTTATGAGTGCTGACTGTTGAGGGTTGGTACACAATGTTATAAGCATCAATTTATGTGTGCTGACTGTTGAGGGTTGGTACACAATGTTTAGCATCAACTTATGAGTGCTGACTGCTGTGTGTTGGTACACATTGTATAAAATTTGATTCCTTCTTTCTGTACCTATAAGAGGATATATTAAATAATGCCTGTGTTTCTATTTATCTTTTCTGTCTTTTGAGACATAGTAAATCTTTTTTGTAATATTTGAATGTTGTTTGGTGGCATGTATTTTCATTTATGGGCAGCTATGTTTTTGTCTAAAAGTTTTGCTGTCACTTTATATAGGTACAACTATTTTGTGCCTTCTAACTATAGGCAGTTTAAAGTTTTTCAAAAATGCTAAAATTTTAAAACAGCATTTATGTAAAATATGTGCTTAAACACTAATAATTTAACTAGCGTATCAAATGAGTAAATAATTTCTTAAATTAAAAAAAAGAAATATCATTTCTATTTATGATAAAAATGTTATATTCTAATTTTTATATCATCTTATATTATAGATAGATAATGGTAATGGTATAATTATTTATATAATAAATACCTGCTGTAATTATTATCTACAGAATATTGCATACCTTAAACATATCTACTGTGTAATATGATTTAATTATTTATTACTGGTATAGTCTGCCGGAGTTTTTGCCATTAAGTAATTACGATGTCTGGATATAATACAGTAGACTATCAGACTGAATGAAATATTATATATAAATTGAGGGATGGACAAAACATTACTGTAGCTCCCTTTATTTTAAATGGAGTTACGATAGTGTTTCACTCAGCCCTGATTTAGTATGCCTACATTAATATATAATATAAATGTATTTTATACGAGGTAAATGTCTGAAATCTAGACTTATCTTTATTTTCAATGCTTGATTCTGAATGTTTCAGGATTATGCTTTTTAACATGTTTTTTTGGATAGGATTGGTTGAATAATATTCTGGGGTTATGATTGCATTTTATATGGCTGCAGAAACTACAGTTATATCAAGGGAATGATGCAGAATGCATATGTATTTTGAATGAAAGTTGAAAATGTGTTTTTACTCTCCTCTTATGAAAAAATATTTGGTTAACCACTCTAATTATAGTTCTGATAACATTGAAGTTTAATTTATTTCTTACTTAGGTTAAGAGGTGTTTTAGGTTAAGAGGTGTTTTAGTTTGTGCTTGCATCACAACCCATTTTTAAAAAAATCTTTTTGTCAGTAACCAAATTTTATATTTGGCTTCACCTGTAGGTCCTTTACATATCATTTTATATTTGGCATATGGCATCATCTTAAGGTCTTGTTTAAAGGGATATACAGGCAAATGACAGTGCCAAAAGTATAGAACCAAGTTTAGTCTTTAAAACAGTATTAAGAACGTAAGAAATCACTTACTAATGACATTTGTCACTTATAACATTCAACTGAACATATTAAAACATGTTGCATACACATTGTTGAAAACAAAAGTAGGGTACAAAGGGAATCATCAAGCTATTTATAGATTTGTTAAATGTCGTACATGCTGAAATTAAACATTTTCATTGGTCGCTTCTTGTCTTTCAACATTCTTAGGCGGTGAGGATATCTTTTTAATAGAATTATACTAATGTTGCACAATAACAAGCTGTAGTATCTTCTCATCTGTAAATGCATATTTTAACACTAATCTATTTTTAGCTAACCTGACCCACATGGGTCTAGTTAGGAAGCGCCCCTGATATTACGAATAAATAAAGAAATATTTTGCCAAGTAATATAACAGTATGTCTGTTGCATTCACAGTTATAAATAATATAATTCAAAATCAGGAAATATGATGTTTAACTTTTGCCTGCATATCCCTTTAAAAGTAAATGTGAATCCATCTCTCCTTGAGACAGAATATTTTCTATAGGACTTTTGGAGGTAAGTTTATATGACATGTTTCCTGATGTAGAAGTTAATATATGACATTGTACATGTATAAAATATTTCTATTTACAGATAGTGAGCATGCCTCAGAATGTCTGGATCATTTACAGACTATGTTATGGGAATCTGGTGATCATAGTCAAGATGAAGACATTAGTTCATTGATATGTATGCTTCAAAGTCCTTTATTTCGACAACTTTTAGTTCTACAAGATTCCATACAGGAACTAGAACAGGTAACATTTGATATATTGAGTTAACATTATAATCTTTTTACTTTGATATGTCAAAATGTGCGATGGTGTTTTTCCATAGTCAATTTTGAAGATTTATACATAGATCTTAGATGTGTAATTAGGGACTTTAGTCAGTTATCTTTCCCTGATAAAATCTGAAGCAATCCAACTGGTAAGTAGGTCCTTACAGTTGGAATCCTCGGATTTTATCATTGAATTCCTATGTAATAATAAAATATTTCATCTAATATCTTTCTTGTTAATAAAGATATTAACAGAAGTGATGAAATTTTGATAGTTCTTTACCTTAAAAAATACTTAGCTTGAATTTCAAACAAATTAAATGATTTACAAAAAAGTACTTAAAGGGTAAAATCCAAGTAATCCAACTAATTGAAGAGTATACAAGGGGAAATAACTAACTAAAGTCCCTTATTATAGAATATCAGTATGGTAGTGATTGACAGGTTAGAACCTCTTGGAAATGGGATTAAAACCCAATCTAAAATTCTCCGCTCACCTACTCTCTAATTTAATGGATGAAAGTTTTCAGTATTAATACTGATTTCAGGCCTGATGCACAGTATTTGCCCCATTTTTGTTAGCACCTAAGTCAAAAAATAAAGTTCTTGTAATTGAAATTATTTTTGTATTTATATACAGAATAATGCTTTCTGAAGAATGATTCAGTAGTAAAAAGATAAGATATGTGACCATTTTCTAGAAATTTGACTTGCAAAAGAGTTGGTCTGGTTGGGGACGGACATTACAGATTGTGGAATCCTCAAATACTAAAAAGCTTTAAAAAATTAGTTAAGCATTATTTTGTAAAAAAGTTGATAAATTCAGTTAAGATAATCAATCTGCAGTTAACTACAGCGAAAGAAATTTTAAAATCAAGAAATTTAAACGCTTTTGGTTCAAATTTTTAAGATAGTTGATTGGCAAGTAGGAAAATTTCAGATAATCAAATCTTATAGTTTTCCTCTCTTTTACCATTCCTTGCTAAAAATTGATTGTGATATCTAAATGCAAAGTAATGGATATTAGGAGTAAAATGAGTCATAAATTATTGCTGTAAACCTTTGAATAAGAAAGTTATAGCATATTAAAGATGCACAGTTTCTGTGGGACGGACATTACAAAATTACCAAATTTGTCATAAATACTCATACAAGATTTTTATTTTGCAAGTGTTTTGGTATTATTCTTTATAATTTATGCTAACTATGTATTAATAAACATATTTCTTAAGATACTTACTAAAAATGTTAAGTTTTAATATGAATATTTACATATTTAGTACTAATTTACATAACCTTTTCTGTTCAGAGTATAACCCCAAAACAAGATAAGTCCATAACAGTTGTTGAAGTATTATGAAGAATTATATCTTAAAATACATAAATGCTATTTTTACAGACTGCTTCTCCAAAAAATATATGTTACACATGTTTGATGAATTTGCTGTTATTTGAATTTTATCAATAGATTTTTTAAAATTTAATTCAATAAATAATTACCTCACATTCTTCATATATTTTTTTTCTTCACAAGATATTCTCTAATCTTGAGCTGATACTTTACACTAAATTCCTGATAAGTTTATGAAAATGTTACACCCACTCATTTAAGTATTGATAAATGAATGTATGACTTAAATAACACTGTAATTTATGACACTTCAGACAATGCATCACAAAGCATCCCTTAATTGGACTCCTACTGTGATACTGATGTAATTAACAGATAAGATCATACAGATCAGACAGACAGTGGATTATCTTATTACATAATCTTACATAATTGACCACTACAGAATATTGCACCATTCAACAGTAATGTTACTTAAATATTGTTTTATTAATTACAGAGTTATGAAATGCAAATAGTTAAAGAATAATGCTGGATTTATGATATAAAAGGATTTTGTGTTTTATTCCTTACTGAAACTATTTTTAAGAATTATTTGCTAAATTTGGGATGTAGGTTTTTATTGTGTTGCCTTTTCACATGCTGTCAAAACTATGAATAATTGTATGACAATAATTTCCATTTGTTCCTTAATACTTCAAGTTAATTATATTTTATGAAAATAAAAAATAGATGATACTTTTACATAAGTTAAGAGGATTTTTAATTTCGAAAGGGTTTTTCTTAATGATTTTATTGACTTAGACAAAAAGTTGTAGTAGAACTAATGTTTAAATAGAGCTAAATCTGATGAAAAAAGACTCAAAAAGAACTAATTTTAAAATATTTATCATACTTCAACTGTCAACTACAGATTCTTTTTCAAGGAGAAGAATAAGTTATAAAATTATGGAAATCTGGTTAAATTGATTGTATCGATGGAAATTGGTGATTTTAGGACTACAGACAGCTTAAAATAGCTTCTTAATTTTAGCTTATAATTTCATAAAAAATAATTTTTGTTGATGTTTTTGTTTTATTGGGTATTGTATACTAAAGATACATTGGATATATAGCTTTTGGTTGACATTTTTGGAAAATTAGTGATTTGAGAGAGGGGACAGACATTACTGATATTTATGGGGTTTTAGCTAATAACTCTTTTAAAAATACAACTAGGTTGGTCTTTTTTGTTTACCTGATGTATTTTCACTGTAATACATTAAGTTTAGCAGAAAGTTTAGATAAACTTGGTAAAATAGCAATTTTAAGCAGGGCGGGACGGACATTACGCGGGACGGACATTACACAACTTTTCTATTTTTGCTATTTATTTCTTAAAAATGTAAATATTTTTGGGTGTTTTGGTGTATTTACTATCTTGTCACATAAATGAATAGTTCTATATGCTTAGTTTTGATATTTTTTACTAATTAGCAATTTTAGGAGGGTGGGACGGACATTACGGTTTTTTCGACACATTTCAATTTTTGTTCCAAATTATGGAAAAAACAAATTTACCATTATTTCAATACCTCAAGAAGTGATGAAAACTTGTACTTGTACCATATTTGAATGATATTAACATACATCTATACAAATCTTATGTTTTTATCATAAAAATTTATCAGTTACTGAAGTATATGGTTTTCTCAAAAATAAGACCATTACATCAGCACCATTTTCATTTTCCTTCAAATAAGAAAAAACGAACAATTTTACTGTAAATTGTTATCAGCCATGTTTTAAAGCATGAAATTTTCTATAAAATGATCTTATGAGTTTTAAATTATAGTTTAATTGCTCCAAAATACAGTATTTTAAAAAAAGGTAAAAAAACTGATGCTAATTCATTACACCCCAAAATGGCCATTTTTGGACCCTTAAAATTACGATAACTCAAAAACGACTTGTGATATTTCAATAATTTTTTGCGCACACCAGCAACATGTAAGACTTTATAATATAGAACTTTGTTTTTAGTATTCAAACTTTTACTTTCCAATTTATGTCTTTGTACATCTTTTTTGAAAAAAATGGGGCAAATACTGTGCACCAGGCTTTGAGAATAGATTACTCTAGGAAATATGATAATATGAAATATGTCTATTTAAGTATTTTAAGAGTAAGTTTTCAGTATTTTCAAAACTTTCAACTTTCACACATGTTATTTATAGACCTGGCTGTTTAGTTATGAGGGTCACATTCAGGTGACCTTTTCTCATTCTATTATTCATGACGCAATAATTATGTTAAGTAACTTGTTTACATCATATACGTCATGCAAAATGAAATGAGACGTCCAATCACAGCCTGTGAATAACACCACCATCAAATTAGCTTGCAAAGCTCTGTCTAAAAAATGAAATTACAAAATCAAAATGCTATTGATAGTGTTATGACTAGAAGAAAGCTACCCATTGATTGGTTGACAAAAATTATCTTGACATGACCCTTGGAGCACCCCCAAGACTAAGAGATCCTATATGACAGCAGTCTATAGGATATCTGTTTAAGGAGATTGTGCCCTTGGTTGCTTTATGTAAACACAATTTGTTACCCAATGCTAAGTTGCTTATGTCTTAGATCTTTAAACAGGGCAAAGTCAGAGACCTTACAATGACACCTTTCCATAGTTCTCCTTCAGTGATGAATTCTGATGAAATATGTCGGGTATATTTCTCCAGTCCATTAGTGAAAAAAGACCTAGCTGTTACATAGGAATACAAAAAATGTATGTGATTAGTACTGAGCTGTCATTGATTGGGTTCCATGCATATTGACAATTTTGATATATCGAGAAATGAATATTGATGATACATTGATAATATATTGATACATTCACTGCAGTGCTATACAGACCATTAATAGTGTCATAAACTCATAAAAAATGTATATTTGTCATGAAAAATGCAACAATGTACCATCTGTGGAATAGGGCTATTTGGTCCGTGGGGGTGCCGTTAATGTTTTAGACCTATCCATTCATGTTATGACAGTGCATATGTTTCCATTTATGATAGAAGGTTTGTTTTGCAAATTTTGACGTTTTTATTACCTATGAAAACTTTATAATTGATATTTCAAAATGCATATTGATTATTGATTGGAATAAAATATTTATAATACATTGCCGAGGACAGCTCTAGATTGTAAACAACTGATAATACCTCAATTTGTTATATGTTACTGAAATGGCATTTAGAAAAATAAGCAACACAGACAAAATTTTAGGTATCATACTGAGGGTGGGGGGATATGGACAGATGTGCTTGCATGAGTGTGTGCGTGTGTCCATTTGGAACTATTATCCATGATGATGTACTGATATTTCATTTGTTAAATTCTGTTAGAAAGAATTACAAACATAGTTGTCACTTGTACTCATTCATGCATTGAATTATATAACACCTGGAAAATATTGCAGTATGGCTCTATACATTCATTTCTTAATTGAAAGCTGCTGACCACAAATAGAATAGCGCTGTCTTGATTAAATCTGAGGACTGTTAGTATTCTTTTAGATGATTGATTTGACTGGTCTTGTTAGCCCTACTCTGCATATAAATGTGAACATTTTCCTTATTACTCTCTCTCTCTGTCTCCCTCTCTCTGACAGTCTCCATTTACTTGAATGTGGTAATATAATCTCTAGTGGAGCATTATTTGGCTAGGCTTTTCTCATTGATATAAAATTATTGATGTATTTGGCTTTTGTCTCAGTTTTAGTATCAATTTATTACCTGATAGACTTGGATTTGATTGTATGCTATAGCTTTCACTAACCCATTAATTCTCTCGACAAGACACTGAAATAACGAAAACTTCTTGTCATTGTCTGTATGGACTAGAATGTGAAGCATTTTCTGTCATGAAATGTTCTCTAAAAATGACAGTCCAGTATCATCTATAATGACTTTGAACGGAACAGAACATGAATCTGCTTCACCGTTTTATTATGATATAATTGTTGTAGAATAACTTGACTATGCTCATAGATTGAAGTTTAGCTTAATCTTTTTTATAACAATTTATTTTTCTCTGGAAGGGAAAGAAGTAGTTAAATTGCTCTATTTGATGTCATGTAATTATTGTTCAGGAAAGAAAAATCAGATGAAAACAAACATATGTTTACAATATAAGTTGTTTTTGTTGTACCGGTATATCACATGGCTATAGTTGGATGAGCATTGACACATGTCTGTTAGTGCTGCAACGATTCACCAGAAATTCGATTCGATGCGATTCGATACTTTTTTCTTCGATTTGATTTTTTTCGATTCGATTCTTTTATTAATACAATTTACTACAAATATGCATTTATACATATATTTGAGCTTAAAACTAAAAAATATTAATTAAATAAAAGTGTTACTTAAATTGGATAACACGAAACACGAAAATCTGATTGCTTTATTCAAGTACGAAATGGATTGGGTACGAATGTAAATGTCGCGAAAATGTATTATTAATGTAATATCGACTTAAAACGTAAAGACAGCATGGATCATAAATTGTAGAAAGATGCAGTTCTTGGTATACTATTGTACATATAAGTTAAACATACACTGTGCATGCAAAACTATTTAAATTTGAATAAACTAACAACAAAATTTGGCTTTCTCATGCGGAGCCTAAAATCTTCCAGTTTGTCAGAACAGGTAAAATTCAATCACACTGACCCAATTGGCGGAGGATCGGGGCATATACTATAGAATGTATATTTGGAACAGAGTTACCAATCATGCTACATAAAATCGTAATGGAAATTTAACAGAAATGTAACAAAGTGAAACCCAGTTTCACTGTCGACGTATACTTTGACTTTTAGGCGCGCCTTTGCTTTTATCGTTGTAACTTATGTAGACACTTTTAAAAGTCAGTATCAAATCGAAACTCGCGGGTCCCGAATCGAAATCGAATCGGCACCCTTGCAATCTAGTATCGAATCGAATCGTTGCAGCCCTAATGTCTGTACTTTTAAATTTGGTACAATCGATTCAGAGGGAATGTTTATAGTTACTATAAATAAATTCTTATGCGAGGTCTTTGTCTGCTAATGGTACAAACACATAATAAGTCAATCCATGGCGCTGTGGTAAAGTGAGTGCTTCTGATACAAGAGATTGTAGGTTCAAATCTAGGCATGGTTTTTTTATTTAATTTATTATAAGTTGATATAAAAAATATATGTGTCACACAAATGCATGCGTTAGTTCCTCGAGAAATGAAATTTCACATTAAAACAAAAATCTTTGATGAATTATGTAGTCACCATGGTTTCTCAGTATAGTGAAGATGCAAAATAAATATTTCAAAAAAAGAGAAGGAATCTTAGAATTTTTTTTTAACAAAACACATTAAAAGCTACATTAAGAGAGAAAATATAAAGCCATAATATTTAAATAAAATATGAAGTTGAAAATTTGGTGAGATTTGATCACAGGCAATACAAGTGAAGTTATCACTGTCCTGCACATTTAACCTGTTGGCTCTCGAGCATTTAGTAAACTTAGGCTGTAATAAAACTAAATAAACTTAAAATGATTTGTAAAATAAGCTGCTCATCCTCAACAATGTTGGTTTGAAATGGTTTGACCTTTTGAAAATCACAGATTGTTGTCAAACTATATAGACTCTGATATGATATAGTATATGAATATCACATCCTACTAAGGGTAATAGAATAGATATTCAACTGAGGCAAGTAATGTCAACCGAGGATTTAGCAAAGGTTGACATTACTTGTCAAGGGTGAACATTAGGTTCTATCACCCTCTGTAGGATGTGATATTCGTTTTTTATACCGAACAAAAAAAATCAGAAATTGTTAACAATTTAATTGGCACAAACCATTTTTTTTTATTTGTTTTATTTGCTTCTGACTTAAAGACATTTTTAGACCAATTAAGTTAGTTGTTTAGTTAAAAGCAAGCGTCTGGGCAAGGGAGGTAATTTAAAAGGAATGGCTAAAACTTAGGTCTCAGTTTTTATCAAACTCCATTGCAGTGGTCTCCCATTGCTTTAAGCAGGCAGATAGGTGATGTCAAGAGGGTGACATTACGGATTGTCACCCGGTGACATCACATTAGGCTATATAGTAAACAAATCACATGAGGTGTAATAATAAAATCTTATATATTTTATCAGGTAAATGAGACACAAGGACTTGAAGGATATGATTTTAACTTTCTACCAGAATTACAACTAGAATCTACTGGTATAAGAAATGAAGCTTTCGAACCGGAAACTCCAGCATCTACAAGTATTCCGTATGAGTCTACTCCTGCTTACAAAGATGAATTTCAGAAAGTAATCGAGCAAGCTGCTAGAGGACGTAATGTTGAGACCATCAAATTATTTAAACCAGAGAAACAATCACTTGGTTTTAGTGTAGTTGCTAACCCTGGGGATCCCAGTATCTATGTACAAGACATACAACCTGGTGGTATTGCTGATAGGTAAGTCAACTGTTGTTTGGATAGAATAACAAAACGAGTTTGGTTAAACATTAACAATGAAACAATCCATTCCAGAGGTAGCAAATAAAAGTTGTATAATTAGTTTTAACAAAATTAGCATTGGGGATTGACCGCCACCTCTTGGTCAATCATGCTTGTAATGGTAGACTGCTTTACCATAACACCAACAAGACACTCTTAAAACATATTAAAATTATATATTTTTTTGTCACCCTGAGCATCCCCTGTCCTGGAATAGTTCATTGTATTGTTTATATAAACAGTGTTTTGGTTTTTTGTATACACTATTTTTTATATTCTTCAACATCAACAGTTCATGGCTTGCTGATTTTTTGACATGGTCATGGTTCATTGGTTTTTTATCAGGTTAAGCTTCATGCCGACACAAATAAGGTAATTACGCTGTGACCAGCGCTCCTTAACTAGTTTAGGATCCTTGTATGTAAAACATTGAACATAAAAAGGATATATTATAATATATTTAAATTTGCCATATAATGAAGACAAGTACTTTTGTCACAAATCAATCCCACTCCGGGTACTTGTATCCAAGATAAAGCTTTTTGAAATCTTTTTTTATAATTTTGGGAGTTAGTATGTGTGATGGTAGTGAGTTCCATAATTTAGCACCTGAATAAGATATAGTCTTTCTGAATAATTCTAAGTTTGGTTTTGGTACATAGAAAGTGTTATTTGTACGTGATCTATGAAAGTGTTCTTCGGGGATAATTGACAAAGTTAAATTTTGATGAGATAATTTCTCTAATACTAATCAAACCATGACTGCTAGTGTCAAATATAAATTATTTACAATATTTTTGTTTTCTGCTCTCCCATTTTCTGTGTCTGAGGAGATATTAATGCTCACATTACGTGCATATTGTAATAGTTTTGTGTAATTGGCAGACTATATTTTGTTGTCTTCTATTTTCTCACTTGTCTTGACTGGATGTATGTAAAATCCACTGGGAGTTGTACTTTCTCGATATTTTACTTTTTTTCTCATCACTTTTAGTGAAGAAAGTGAAAACTTTGTCTTATGGGTTTTAAGAACATTGTTAAATTTGTCATATATTTGTTTTTGAATGCAGTATTTCTTCTCTTGATGTCATTAGTATTGACATTTTGCTTATTATTTTATTTGGAAGTTAGTAGGAACTGCGCATGTTGTAGATTAGGTGTAAGTGATGTTATTAGTTTATCTGCTGTTCTTATGGTTCGTGATTATTTTTATTAATGAATGCATCTCTGTCAGGTGATCTGCTAATTGTGTTTTGTCCTTGGTTTAAAACATTACGTTCTCTGACGGAATGTTGATTTATTTACTGTCAATTATTTTTAAAACTAACAGAAATAATGTTTTTGTTGGTTTCTACAGTCTAGTCTAACTATATATCACTTTTGTAAACATGGTATGTGTTTGTACTTTTAATTTTGGACTCATCCGTTTATGGGGAAACACATAAGTCCAGGATATTGTGGTACAGTGTCAAAGTATTTAATTTCTATGAAATTTTTTTTTAATTTTCAGTTATATTTATCGCTATACATCATCTTATTTTTTTGAAAACTTGTTTGTAAATCGATGATAATGAATTTTTTTTTGAAAGTATTCATTCCTCCCTGTTTTTGAAAGTTAAACTTTTCTGTTGTTAGATTGACTTGCCAAGTTAAAAACTTCTACTATACATGTAAATAAAGATGATGTAGACTAAGTTTGTGCTGAACCATCAAATTGGTTTTGGTTTGTGTGAAGTTTTGTGGTAATGATGGAACGTGTGTTAAAGTTGTTCTAGTGTTAGCACATCGTCAGTTATCCCCCTATACATTACTTCGCTATGCTGCGTTATGTACCGTGGGCCATTTTGGTAATGATTATCTCATAATCATGAATAGTTTAATGAGGCAGTTTCATTGGTTTCGCATGGAAACCACTGCGAAAAAATAGCCAATGAAATTACGTTTTATATCTAATGTTTGGATTACCATTCAAAATGGCGACCTCCATGAGTGATTTTTCTAAAGGGTGGGTGAAGAAAATCCCAGTATGAGGTCATTGTTATTGAAGAGTATTTAATTGTAACATGTGATTTCATTGGAAGAAGATCGGTATCCCCTGCCTCATGCATATTCATAAAAATGAGATTTCATCAGTCAAATTGCCCCTGGTACATATGGAGTGTAATGAAAGAAAGTACTGTAGTTGTGGCTTGCCGACAATGGTGTTAGTGTAGTCTTGTCTACTGTATTTTCTCTTGTTTTATCATTGTTATAACTTGATCTATTCTACTTGTTGTTATACCGAGAGATGAATTCCAGAAGGAGATTATTTTCTGTGTATGAATGTTTGACCTTATAGTTTTCTTCTTGTCTGAATATATAACCTTACAGGATTTTTGTTGTCTGTTACAAAGACAAATGATTGTTATGTTCTTGTGTTGTTTGATCCTATTGACTAGAAATATTTCTTGTCAAGGAATGTTTGATTGATGTTAAAATTATCTCCATTGTACTCAAGGTGAATAGTTAGTGTTTTAATGTACAGTGCCATCCATAATTACCTTTACACTTTTGTAAATGTATGATTTGTACTTATTTTTTTACCAATATTTGATAGATTAAAACATACACAATGTATGTAGATACATATACATTGTACTTGTGTAACAATAATAGTAGTATAAAGTATCATTATTCCTTTTCCAAATGTAACAATCTATTATAACTGTACCAATGCATAAATGCATCTAAAATAAGATTTAATTGTGTGAATGGAAAACCAGCTTTTTTAAAAATGTAAAGGTAACTTTTGATGGCACTGTGTATAAATCTGACTGTATGTGATGATACATAATTTGACAAAGTAATTAATTGGTTAATGATTAAAATCATTTCAATAGGCAAAATTTGAGACAAAAACAATAGTGAGACTACTATTTTTTATATATTAAAGACAAAAACAGTGTAATACACACTGTCAAGTACACTGGTTTTACTGCCAAAACATTTTAAAAATGTAGCATATTTTATTTCATTATAATATAATTTTATTATACAGCTCATTTTCTGGCACTTCCTGAATGGCAATCACCCAAGAATTAACTTGGCTGAGTAGGAATGAAAAAATAATAATGAAAAATGAGCACCTTGAAATGGCCCTTCAACATTAATGTGAAAAATGTCAAAATTTTGCTCAAGTCGCAGCAAGTAATGGGTTAAGACAGGAAACAAAAAATATGTCATCAAAATGACCTTTTATCAGCTGGATTTTTCAACGAAAAAATTCAGCTTATAGTTTGGGGTAACCTGGGCAGGGAAGTGGGCTGATGGGCGGGTGAGTTTTTTATTTACCTTATATTTCCGCCATTTATAGTCAGATCTTTATGAATCTTCATACAATGATAACAAATCATGTGAAAAACAGAATTAAGAAGTAATCTCATCTCTACCTGACTTTATTATGGATTATTTCCCTATGTAATTTTTGTGTTAAAGTTTCTTTTGTAACAACATAAACTTGATCTGAATTTCCCCATCTGTGGAAAAATCCAGTTTATACATTATATTTTATGTTCACTGTTAGTTATTCCAATGATATATTGCAATATACATAGCAATTTTTAGTGAAATATCACTACATAAGGCAATATGATTTTCCTGGCTATATTAATCCTAGTTTCTAAGGTCTGGGTATTCTTCAAACTTATCTGCAATATGGAGAAATGTTACGTGATATAAATGGCTGGTACTTTACTAAATGGTAATAATTAGAACTAGAAAGTTTAAGCATATTCAATATCATATTTGGGAAATACAATAGTTTGGAGTAAAAAATTGGAGGCCAGAAATGATAAAAAAATTGCATCTTAGTGGTCTCCCTTTGTCTTTTAGCAGCTACCTTTGATAACTTTTGTCAAATGTGATGGTTGACATTGTAGTCATTCAGATATCCTCGGCCATTCGCTACGAATAACCTCGGACATATTTAGGGGCCATTTTGAAACTACCGTTGTTGAAGTAAACAAATACACGATCTTTTAGGCGTTGAGTGATGTTTTGTTTTGAGTCCGTAAATTTGAAATAATACAGTTCAATGATATTGCTGAACAATATTTTGTTCAATATATGACATAGAAATATGTTTTGACAAAGATCTGTGTGTATACTACAAGAATTATTTTGCATAACCATTATGTGCTTCGCCTCGCGTAGGTAGTAAAATCCCAAACTTTCAGGGTAGACCCCCCCCCCCCCATGAATCCTTCTGAGATTATTCATTCATGAAATGTCAAGGTGTTCCAAATGAATGATTCGTAAGTCTCAAATGCTTAATTTGCTAAGAAAAAAGTCCCATATTAAGGCCATTCTACTGTTAAGACTATAAATTTTGATGGTCCTAGTAGTGGAACTTTACTGTATAAGCCAAGTGGTAGTTTTTAAGTCATCATTATTTATCATCCTTACTGCTTCCAGGTGTTTTTTAGCTTGACTTTACAAAGTAAATGGAGAGCTCTCCTACTCGCCCTAGCGTCAGCGTCCGCATCCACATTTCTGATTAAAGTTTTTGTGCAGTGAAATATTTTTTACTATAACTTTTTTATTTCTTAAGGTATCAACTTCAAACTTTAAATATATGTTCCTTATTATCAACCACATCTCATGTGACAAGGTTCATAACTCCAAATACCTGTTTTTTTTTAATTGTCTCCTATAAATTAAAAATTTTCTTTAATTTTTTTTATTTTTTTATTTTTTTTTTACTTTTAATTTGTAAGGTTATATTTTCAAATTTTAAAATATGTATGTTCCTTATCATCAACCACATCTCCTGTGACAAATACTTTTTTAGTCGAGCATGCTGTCTCCTCTGACAGCTCTTGTTTAAAGTCTCTTAAATTGAAACATTTTTCAGATATATACATCAGATTCATTTATAATAGTGTGTTTAATAGTTGAACATGAGTAGTTGATCTATAAGGGTGGTAATGTTATGATTAGTTTATTAAACTATATAATTTATTTATTATCTTGTGTTAATGGAACAGCTTTCAGAGGCATCATTTTCTGATTTATAAATTGTTAGTTTATAGCTTTGCATCAGACATATAACATTGTTTGAATAGAATTTGTATTGATCATTAGTATTGTATTGTTTATGACGGAGCAATAAATGTTTGTTTGATTTTGCAGGTGAAAATATGTTGGTTTTAGCGCAAGAATGTATGAATGCCATTCAGTATACTGATATAATAGATTAATGTCTGTACAACAACTAGATATAAATGGATGTCTGCTTTAAGTTACTAAGTTTTCAGGACTGGTCCTGAAATTAAGAATCTTTTGTATTGGAAAGGGGTGTTTTAACTTTATGAAAAGTCATGGAATTTTATAAAAATTGAATTTTCATCCATGTACGTGTCTTGGTGGTATAAATTCTGTTGCATCAGTAAACAGTTATGATACCCCCCCCCCATAAAAAAACTGTTGGAGGGTTATAATGTAGCAGTCAGCTTGTCAGTTGGTCAGTCCGTAGATGTTACTTGTTTGCTCAATTTTTCAGCAACTCAGCACTGAATTGATTAAAAAAGATATTCCATTATGGGTTTAGTCCTTGGATTTTTGCAGAGTTATAGCCCTTGGATGAAAAATCCTACCACTCATTTTCTCAGCACCTATAATACAGGTTATTGTACAGATTTGATTCAAACTTCTTGACAAAGACATGTGGGGGAAGGGTATTTATCACATTCAGTAATAGGTTTAGTTGTTATTGTACCATTGTGCTTTCAATCATATTTTCATTGTATCTGTTTGATTTAGATTATAATAACTTTTATATTAGTGCTTTAAGCAGATTTAAACAGAAGCAGTGTTTATTTCCCTATGCATTAATTATCACTTTATAAATTAGTTTCGCAAAAACATTATTGAAAATTGTAATTATAGATACAGTGGAACCTCAGAAAACTGTAGTCCTTAGAATACCAAACCATTCTGGCTGTCCTGAATTTACTTGTTCTTTATTTAACAAGTTTAAAACCCCTCTTAGTCTTAAACCTGAGTTCCTAAAGCTTGGCAGTGTCCAGCTAGGTGTTACATGTAAGGGCAGTGTTACATTAAAGATATCATATTAACAAACATAGTTCACCCAGGTCTGTAGTGCAGTTGTTAACGATCCTGGATTTTGAATCTAGTGTCCAGAAGGAGGTACAGGTTCGAATCCCACCTGGAGAGGTTGTACCCTTCCATGAAAATTTGACAATAATGTCAATTTTCCTCCATTAATAAGGTATATGGAAAAGTTTCCGGTCTTGTGGAAGGGTAGGTGAGTACTGGTTATAGACAAGGGTCCAGGAAAGCTAGGTTAGGTTGGCTTGATGCCATAAAATAACCTAAAATGTTGTGTTGACATGGCATTAAACCCAGTTTGAATAAATAAATGAACATATTTTAAACAAGTTGGACTGATTTAATAATGCGACATTATGTTACATGTCATCATTGCTTGCCTCCACTTGTGATAAAAACATCAGTGTGACAATGGTTATTGATTTCTGTGATTCATACAATGTATTGTCTACTCAAGTGTGATAAAATCAAATTGGTGATGCATGTTATGTGTATGTTTTTTCTCATTAAAGAATTCAATAACAAGACCTGTATGTTTATAAATAAATCTCTCTTTCTATCTACTTCTGATTCACTTTCTGTCTCTCATTAAGGTCTATCATTCAGTGTCTTCCTTTTTAGCCGGATTTTTCAACGAAAAAATTCAGCTTATAGTTTAGCGAAACACAGGCAGGAGGGTGTGCAGTCGGTTGGTCAGTCGGGTGGGCAGGCGTCTGGTGACGTTAACAGTTGCGTTAAAGTTTTCAATTTAGCATATATCTCTGCCATTAATTGTCAGATCTTTATGAAACTTCATACAATGATAACATACCATGTGATTTTTTGGGTTTAAGTTTTTAAATTCGGTTTAATGTGGTTTCATTTCATGGACATGCACGTACGCAGACACACAAACATTGCACTACCACACACACACACACAATGAACAATTGCATTTAATTAAAATGTTGTCCCTTGGTTCAATTGTTTATCCATACATTATGTATGGTAATCATCAAAACAATTTTTTATGCATCAAAATATGACCTAATTGTGGTTCTGCATTATGATCATAAATCAAATAGTTCTGCTTGAATTCAGATGATTAATCTAGGATCCTAAGGACCTCCTTGTTTTTCTCTTTATTTTATGTTGTTCTATGCTCCAGATATCCTACATTATTAGTTTCTCCTCATCAACTCAATTTACGTCACATACTGATAATTATTTTCATTTGTACCAAATTAGTGCAATCTTGTGTCAAATAAACCACAGTTACTTAAAACAAATAGCATTAAAACAATTGATTTTTTTCACTGAAATACCATGTGATATCTTTGTCTCTCTCTCTCTCTCTCTCCCTCTCTGCCTGTATTAAAAGAGAAGTAAATTTGTTACTAAAGCAGTCACTGTAACTGTAGAATAATTTCATGTAACATTAGCAAGATAAGTTGAATAAATGTGATTGAAAAAAAAGAACTTTACTAATGGTGGTTGTTTATTTATATGGTGCCTGTTTGGCTACAGTGGTTTTAAATTTCTCATTTGATATTACAAGCTATGTTTCATTTGTGAAAGTGGGGTCCCTAGGGGAATAAATATTTTAAGTATTGCCTGAATTGTATTTTGTGATTGCAGTATTATAATAAAACAATTCAGATTGACATGAATTTTGATACTTAGGGTTGGAGGTACTACTACTAAATTGCATGGATTCAAATTTCTCTTGTTTTGTCATAGTTTCCCCTTGAGGGTCTCTGTTTGACAATAACTGTGTTCAATTTTGAGCTATTATGTAATATTGTGAGATAAAGCACTGACGAAGTTCAAAATAAATTGCTTTAGTTTGAATTTGAAACCACTATGGAGTTTGTAGTCAATTTCTAATTGACAAATTATTCCACTCTACCTTTTGGATGGGGCCATGGGGGCAAAGCTGCAGAATGTTATTGACCTCAAGGTTTTAGTAAAACATGATTTTTTCAAGTTGATTTTTTGAAAATGGTCTACAGTAAGTGTTAAGCAGAAAAAAACAAACAATTCACAGAAATTGAAGGATACCAAAATTGATAGATTTGACTTGAAAATCCATAAATTCACATGTGACGAATAATTAGCTTGTTATTGATAACAAACTGCATTAAACACCTTAGAAGCTTTCAATCTTGCATCACAGTCAATATTAGACTGGTTCATTTGCTTCCTACACTAATGTCACTTGCAGATTCTCCTGATAATTTTCTGATAATTTGTTTTAGCTGTCCTTGTCATGTTAGGATTTTATTTCTATAAATATATCAACAAGGGTACATGGTTCTCCTGTTAGAACATCCTGTCTTTAAGGTGTATTTCCTTAGAACTATGTCTATCTTCTCTCTAATGTTGGTGACATTTTAATAAATACTGTCAGGTGTGTATAACTGTTTGTGACTTTATGTCTGGCTTGTTCTTGATTCAAGTTTACAGTCTACAAAATTAGGATATGAAGTGGTTGCTCAAGCAGGTCAATTTTATAGCAAGCACTATCTTTTGTTTGTAGAGTTTTGGTTGCCAAAAGAAAATTTTGTTGCCCTGAACTAAAAAAGTGGTAGTTCCAGGCAACTGGACACCCACTTATTTCGTAGACTGAGTTTATATCCATGTATGTATCAAGGGTTGGCAAAATCTTAAAATTGTTTATTTGTCCACTCTGGCTGACTGGTAAAAAATACTTGTACATTATGAACATTATAGAATGAAATATTCACTAGTCCTTACTTGAATTGGGACAACACATGAACAATACAGATGATTGATAACGCCAGCCCTGGTACCTCTACTGCCAAACAATGTGTTATTATAATATTTTATCATTCTTGAGCCTGTTCCCTGTTCTCCCATTTATTTAGAACATTATAAAGATAAAGTTTCTTGCTTAATAATGTAGGATTCTGGATAGGACTTGAACCAAAGTGTAGTTGGGCTATTAACTCTTGGATACTTTGAAGTTGAATTTTGTTTTACCTTACTCAGGAACTTGTTGGTGAAATTTCTTATACAGTCATTCTCGGGCCTACTTATTATTGTAAGATTAACGCTTGGGTTTAAAAGTTCCAGGCCTATCCATGTACAGCAAGTAGAATGACTGTCTTTTGTAATAGAACTGAAAGAAATATTGACATGTGGTGTAAAGTACCATACAATACATTTCTAAATAATTCTAACAGACGGACACAAAACGGGTCAGAAAGTAATATTATTACATCTGTTACAGAAACTAATTTTCTTGCATCTTTGTTAACCGTGTTAGGTTTTCCAGAATACATGTGATTAGTCTGTGTAATAGATGTAAGCAATTGATGTATGTAGATGTAACAATCCCATTTTTCTCAACCAAATATAGTCACTGTCTCCCCCACTAAACTGAGCAAGGTCATAGATTTCATGGTTTAGGTTAAATATTTTCTTCTTCATTAGAATTAGATGTAATCAACAGCTTGTTGAAAAATTACTATGTTTCACTTTTCTACAAAAATACTGATATTTTAAAGTAAGTTTTCTACATATGATTCGTTATTAGAAGAAGTGGGCTTTCCATAATATTGCTGTAATGGGTAATAGTGAAGTCAGGTTGGAAAAACTTACTTTGAAGATTTGGGGTTTTTTTATATTTGGCCTCACACTGATGACAGAATATCTTGTGGAAGAGGTACCATGAACTTATATCATTATGTTGATTGATTATGTACTTAAGACTGTGACTCTCCCTGGCCCAATCACTTTTCTCTTGTCAAACATTGCCTTAAATTTTCTGGAGCAGTCTCTAAGCCTGATATATCATGTTATTTAAGTGAAGGACAAGATTATCAAACAAGTCTAAATAAAAGTAGTTTATTATAAGTGATTTTTCGGGTGAGCTCAGATCAGGGTAGGACAGCATGTTGCACAATTGCAAAAAAATGAACTTTGTATGATCACTTTGATTTTGTATTGCAATGAAAGTATCGGGTGTCTGGAATATTTCTTTCAAACGGTTTAACAAAACCTTGTCAGATAAACAAATTATCACCATTTATCATAAGACAGGTATCTAAGTATACGGACTCTACAATAGTTACAAAATCAAAGCTATTTTCACAAAACATCAATTGTTTAAGAACTAGGAACAGTTTAAAAATTTGAAACATGATGTAACAAATGTGATTAATACTTCAGAGTGAAAAATTATTTCCAAAAATAAAAAATGTATGTTATGGAAGTCAAGCCACTTTTTTATGAAAATTACACTGAATCTTTTAATTATTTGTATGCAATATACAACAAAGATAATGATGCAAATCAACAAAAGACAAACAGTTTGACCATTATAGATTGGAAAAATAAAAACTTTGAAGGGAAAAACTGTATTGTGTTGACATAAATTAGGACTTTACATTTAAACTTTATAAGTATACGGACTCTACCAATATTGTACATGAACAGATTTCACAAAACATATAATCTATTATTGATTTTATGTGAGTTTTTTCTTTTTTTTTGGCAAGTCATTTGATTATAGTTTATGAATAAAATACTTTAAGTACTCAACTGTTAAGTATTTATCCTCAATAAAAAGAAAATTCAGTAAACTGACATAACATACATGTCAACAATCAAATTGAAACTATCATATGTGGTTAAAATTAACATATCATGGTGTCATTATCACCCTCAACAATAACAAATCATACAATTATTTAAAAAATCTGCACATCTAATACAAAAAGAGGTCTCAGTCAATTAAACCTACAAAGTAACCTGGTATACGGACTCTACAAATATTAATGAATAACTAGAGTGACATTTAATGAACAAAGTTTAGATCAAACTTAAATTTTTATATTCCATAGGTGTTGGTAGATGGCTAAATGACATGAAAATAATTGATATCAGTTTATAAATAAGTAAACTACTCATTATCTCCTCCAGATAGCATTAGATTAAGCAATATTCAAAATTCAAATTGAGTATTTCCAATTTACCAGGTTCTAACTTAATAATGGATCATTTTATGTAATACAAATTGACACAAACAAGTTATATTAAGAAACAATCATCAGTGAGCACTTTCAGTTTAAAGTTTCCTCTCATAGATTACAATGGCAGGTTCTCAAATTTCCCAAACTTACCTGAATTTGACTAAAACCCTCCTGTTGGTGCTTTAAGTGCTGAGAACCGGCGGGCTTAGTATAAGCCTATTTGTTTCTCTCACCTGTAGATTTCTCTACAGGGTTATGAAATGTGTCAAATGTAAATCCTTTTTAGACAAAACAATATTTCAAATTTTGTTTCTATATTTCAGACATTAACTTTCAAAAGCATGCAGATAGTAGTTAAACAATATTGTCAGTTCACGAGACTTTGACTTGAAATTAACTTAATTTAACTTAATTAAGAAAAACACTTCCTTCTTAGAACACTGAATTAAAATTCCTATGAGTACAGAGGCATATTGATAAGACTAGATATCTGACTATATGTAGCTTATTTTGATTCTTGAAACACATTTCATACACAATACTTTTTGATAATGAAAATCCTTTTTTTCATCAACATTTCTCATAAAAATACACAATTAATTTAAAATCTATTTTTCTAAATGGTTGCCATGGAAACTGGCTATGAGTTAAATTTTTACATATTTATTTTTTTACAAGTTTTTTAATAGTTGCTGATATTAAAGCAGTGCTATTTCTTATTTATGTTATAACTAATATTATGAAGATAAGTTTGAATACTTTAATAGAACAAAATCATAATTTTTAATGCTTTTAACCAAATATCATTGATTTGTAACTTATTTCAAATATGAGAGGCCCAAAAAGTTTTTTTAATTAAGTTAAATAGGACAACCCTTATACTAATTTATTTTATGGTTTAACAATGTCAAAAATGCAGAAAACTAGTTTTACAGCATATTTATGAAACACTCTGTCATACATTTTGCGAGAAAAAGTGAAAAATGTGAAGGTAGTGGTATTCAAATAATTGTTAAATTAAAATAAACTTAACTAGAATTGATTGCTTGCTTTTAGAATAATTTATTAAGTCAGTACATACATTTACAGTTGTATTTTGAATGGCGATAACTTACAAGAATAGGGTCTGGGAGTCACAAAATTGTCAATTTTGAGAAAAAATCATCATAATTTATCTGAAAATAACTGAGAAAAAAGGAATACCAGTTGCTATGACAATGGCTAAAGATTTTGATCAACCAACATTGTTTTCTATGTTTATGCATCAAACTAAACATATGCTTAAAAATAAAGATAAAATGCAGAAATCTAGTTTATGTAGAGTCCGTAGACCTTTTTACTATCTTCATTTATAAGCACATAAAACATCCATTAATAATTCATTTTGTTTCCCAACGGTTTTAGTTTATATTGGGATGTAAAATAAGTATACTACAAACATTTTGGTTCATACTATTGACACTTAAAGCGTATATCAAATGTATTTTTTACTGTTTATCGTCTAAACTTTGACACATAATTATAAAAATCAAGAATCACTTGAAACAGTTACAAATATATAGTTAAAACTTACTATTTATGAAAAGATTTGATAAAATCAGTAAAAAAAAAATGTTATGAATGTGTGATTAACTAGTTTTATAGGTCCTGAAATAATGGGTCTACGGACTCTACGGTCTACGGACAAAGTTTTGCGCGCAATATTTTTCCCCAAGGTTTCTGCAACTACTGTATAATCATGTTTCTGTTCATTTTTCATCATTATGTAATAGATAATGAAAGAACCATTTGATATAAATGGCAATTGTTACTTCTGTATCAAGTTGAAAGTTGGTATACGGACTCTACCAAAAAAATCACTACATTTCAGGTTTGAGGAAATAAAATGAACCAAAGTTTTGACAAAACCACTTATATTTTTTCACAACTACATTGTTGTTTTGTAGTTATCTAATTGAAAAGTGGGTGTTTGTCTTGTTTTAAGTACAATTCATCATGACTTATCTATAATGGTCAAAATAATGGCAAAACATAACGATAAATACATTTATACTATGCTATATAATTACCGCAATTTTTGCCCGATTTAAATATGGTAAAAAGTATTTATTTCATAGAACCTTCATTTTTCCAGAAATCTTAATATTACTTTTACACATTTTCTTGGCTTTTTTACATTTCTTTCTAAAAAATAGTAAAAATTGGATGCAACATTGAAATTGCTAAAAAATGCTATTTTTTTAAAGGATTATCGAGTACACTGACTTTACCTTTTATCAAGGCATACAATGTTATATACTGCCAGAAAGCTGAAAATCTCAACAATATGAAAATAATAAAATATATGTGATATTTCTTATCCAGTTTTGTAGCCAGGGTTATAACAAAGCCCTGGTAGTGATTCCTACCCTGATCTGAGCTCACCCGTTTTACAAACCCAAATTAGTCTTCACATTATAGTCCTGGGCAGCATATCATCAAAAAGCTTACAATAATTTAACACAATACATCATAGAAGTATTTGCAACTAAAATTGGTCTTAAGATGCTCTATAATACCGGCTCTCCTGGGTTTCAGACTTGTTGGTTAAAGTGATGATTATCTGGCACATTGTTTACTTGTAGTAAAATTCCTGTACCATATTTCACTAGCTATTACACAGGCGTTGAAATTTGGCAGGTTCATGTCAGTTATCAACTAAACCCTCTAGCCCAATACCAGGGACTCACTGAAATTTATTTGGACAAAAGTGAAAATTTAAGTTATTTCATATAGTCAGATTTGTTGATAATTTTTCCCTTTTCCATGAAGCATAATAAATCATACTTGCACTTGAGAAAATATAATATGACTGCCATGTAGGTCCTCTCATTGCAATTACTGTATGGAAAATAACCGGCAAGGCAAAATCTGCATTAAGTTCAGAACTTCGGCAAGTATGTATATTTATAATTGATACCCTAAAAATCAATAGATAGTTGCCATAAATTGATATTTTGTACTAGTACTTCTGTTTTATTAATAATAAGAATGAAATGACTGCTTAAAATGAGTTGCATTTAGGATGTCGTCTACATTTTGCAAGTTTAGTGCAAAACAGTCATAACTCACTCTTTTCTTATATTGAGTTATGACTGTTTTGTGCTAAACCCGCCATTTACACAACATCCCACCCACCTTATATGAAATAGTTTTATTGATTCTATATTACACTGTAATGTTATTGATCTTAAGTTTATATTGCAATCATTATTAATATTCTTTGATGTATTCATTTACTGTGCTGTCGTCTGCAGATCAGTTTTGATGTTATCATAATCACATATATTTTTAATAATCTAGGAATTGTTAGCTTTCAGAAGATGTAGTATAGGGCTTCATAGGATGATAACTGTTTACAAATATCAATAATCTACTGACAGACGACAGACCTTTACTGGCTTTTTTTAACGTCTGCTTTCTGATGACATTCACAAAAAGGTTTCTGCTGAGAATTTGGGCGCTGTTTTTTTTTGCTGTTTGCAATCTGATGGTCACTATGGATTCTTTGTGATATTTTACAACATTTCTAAGATGTCATCAAATGTTTTCAGCTTGTTGTGAAAATTTGAACAAACCTGTCAATAGACAAAAAAATCTCCTGTATGGTAAATCTAAAATACATAGAAACACTACTTACAGATAGGTCTCTTTAAGGGGAAATCAATTTGTAATACTGAGAAACCCAGGTTGGTAGCGCAGTTGGTTGCACACTAGGATTTTGAATCTAATGTCCTGAGGGGAGTACGAGTTCGAATTCCCACCCGAGGAGGTTATACCCTTCCATGAAAATTTGACAATTACAACAATTTTTCCTTTGCTAATAAGATATATGAAGAAGTTTCCGGCCTTGTGAAAGTGTCAGGGAGTACTGGTTATAGACAAGGGTCCAGGAAAGCTATGTTAGGTATGCTGGATGCTGTTAGATGACTTACACATTGTGTTGCTACAATGTTAAACCCAACAAAATAAATAAATAAGAAAAACTGAGCCCTAAGCCTTTATTAGCATCTTGATTTTGTAATTTTTATTTGTAGACCTAATTCAAGGGTGGTGTTATTCAAAGGCTGTGATTGGACAGGTCTTTCCAAAAAGGTGTCCGTGAAGTAGACGATGTAAAGAAGAAATATTATGCTTGCATCATGAATCTTATAATGAGAAAAGGTCACCTGAATGTGACCTTTATAACGAAATAGCTAAGATGTCACGCAGGCCGTTTGGGGAATGTCCAGAGGGTAACATTACAGACTGTCACCCGGTGACGCCACGTAAGGCTATATTGTAAACAAATCATGTGAAATATAATAATACCAATTACTTAAGTGAATATTGTTTTAACTTCACGAAGTTGTTGACAATATTTTATTAGATGTACATAACACTTAGAATCAGTATACTCTAACTTTATTGATTCAGACAGATAAGTGCAGTATTGAATATCAATTGTACTTGAAATTGTTTTGTATGATTGTTATCTGCATCCATAATACTTTCACCAGGTCATTAAATCAGACTCTTTCAAGCAAGCATAAGTTGCCTTATTATTCAATTGCACATACATGTTTTGTAATCTTTGTTTTATATCTTTTTTTGCTCCCACATGCACTTTAAGGTTTCTATATGTAGAGAATTTAATGAGGTTGTTACGTATTAGGTAAATTTTTGTCAGACTCAGTCTCCCAATTTAAAAGTTGAACAAGAAAATATTGATGCATGCATCAAAGAGCGCTGGGAAGTGTTAACACATCAATTGTACTCCTATCATAATAAGAATCATCCAGACATGAAACTGGGTTAGAGCCTGTACATATAACACGTTATTTTGGACTGAACCTTGATGGTGATGGCACGGGCCTGTACGCTGATACATTGAACATAAAAACTGGAGAACATTAGTTTGTTTGTTTGTTTTGTTTTTTAACGTCGCATTCAACACATATATAGGTCATAATTATACACGATGACCAGCTCTTCCTACTATAGGTTTCCTGGACACTTTTTCTATCACCAGTACTAACTTACCCAACCACGAGGCCGACAACTCATGTATAGGGTATGACCTTCCGCGATCGGGTTTCGAACCCGCGATCTCCGGATTCGAAGTCAGACATGCTAACCACTACGCAACAGCTGCGGCTACAGGGGAACGAACATGCAGACTGATGGCATAATCGTCTATTTGTGGAGAAGTTTTATTTGTGGAGAAATTTCTTTAAAGAAAAATATGATAAAAATGACCTTCTCATAGATCTTTTATTTACATGTCCACAGATTGAACCTTGAACTACCATTAAGTCTATAAATTTGACAGGAATCACATGACACGTTATATGATGGTGTAATAAAATACATTGAGACTTCATGTTTCTCTACCTCCCCTGGGAAATGAGATCTTTTTTTGTGTTACAATCTAGAAAATTGTTATACTTTTTTTCTAGTTGTCATCCTACTTTATACTTAATCCCGAAAACTCCTATGATAAATTTCGATTCTTGGATGCTCCCACAGTGATGGTATAAAACATTTTTGTATACAGTAAAACCTTCCAATATTAGTATTGTTTGATTGGGCTTTACGGCGCACCAACACAAATAGGTCATATCACGCCTATTCCTATAAATAGGGAAGTCTTAAACTTTGAAAGTGTTGTATTAGCAAATTGGAGGCAACCTTCTTTTGGTAATTAAAACTTAACTACAGTATGCAGGTTTAGCGCAAAACTGTCGTAACTCACTTCTTATTTTGAGTTATGATCGTTTTGCACTAAACCCATGATTATGGTAACTTATTTGCTGTGCTGATATGAATTATATTAGGATTTTTTCCATTTGGTGTGGGACAAATTTAAGCAGGATGTTGCTCTCTTTTACTTCCTCTCCATGCAGAAATAGTTATGTTGAAACAAGGACCATATGATGTACCCTTCCCTTTTTGTCCGAGTTACATGTTGGAGTCTGCACATAATGCATTCATATTGACAGGACAGACCATGAAAACACAGACATGTAACTTCTGGTATGACCACAATGACAATCCTCTTCTCTAACATCTTAAATTCCTAAAATTAACCGTTCTGATTAACTATTCTGACTCGTGATCTCTCTCGATAATATCTAATATATTTAGTAGAGTTTTTGCTGCTGGCTGTTGTATAGAGGTTTGACTATATTCAAGTGCTATGTAGAAAGTCTCCAGTGTCCTTATTTGTTGTTATTTTGTTGTTATTGTTTGTCAACTCTAGAAATCTGTTGTTAGTTTACCCACTAGGAATGATTTCTATGGTGTGTTTATCCTTTATACATTATTTTCTAACCTTATATTTGTCTTGTTTTCATTTTAGAGTTATATGATTGACATGGCTTTTAATTTTACTTGAATTTGTTTTGTTATGGCTTCATGTTAGATTATATTAAACTTGCCTGTTATGAAAACAAAAAAGACGTTTAAGTTTCCTGTTGACAAAGATTTGTTATTTCATATGCATTTGTTTTTGTCTGTTAAAGGCTATTGGTCTATAACTCACAGATAAAGTCACATAAATTTCAAAAAGTATGATTATTTATTGGTCAAATTGCATCCAAAAGATCAACACACAAAATTATGTAAAATACATCTTTGTGTATTTATACTTATAGTTGATCATCATATCCTTATTTATGGTTTGCAAGCCAAAAATAAATATGATTTCAAATGTGAAATTTAACGATATTACTGGCATGCTTTTACTCAACACATTAGCACAAAAATCTGTCCCGGGTCAAGAGCACAAGTGGTAGCACGCCGGGATTTGAAATCTTGTATCCCAAAGGGGGTATGGGTTCGAATCCCACCCAGGGAGGTACACTTCCATGAAAATATGACAATAATGTCAATTTTCCTCCATTGATTAGATAATATGGAGAAGTTTCCCGCCGTGTGGAAGGGTAGGTGAGTACTGGTTTAGACAAGAGTCCAGGAAAGCTAGGTTAGGTGCGCTGGATGCCGTTAAATGACCTAAATTGTGTTGACACGACATTAAATCCAGTAAAAAAAACAATCTGTGAAATTGATAATTGTCTAGGTGGTTTACTGTGATGAAATGAAAGAAAAGTTCTTTTTTGTTCAGTCATCAACTTATTCCTTCAATCTCTATGATCTCTTTTTGACGGCTATTTTCTTATCATGGACCTAAATTGAATCGTTTTGATTGGCTTAAGGCAACTGGTGTGGACTACAAAATGCTCAAATCTTGATGATTGTATATATCGCAATCCAGATATGGCAATAATAAATCCTCCTGGTTCCAAGTAAACATTCTCTTCTAGTAGTGAATGTCACAGGATAAGATTTTGTCTCCAAGAATTTCTTTTTGTTGTCAATGTTACTGAATGTTGACTTAACTAGAAATTTATCTTTTATATCAGTAAATGTCAATGGTTTCTAGGAAATTTATTTATTTCTCCTAAATCTAAGCAAATTTGAATTTTATGCTGCAACCAAACTCTAACCAAACTTAAACTTTATATAACATTTACAATGTTATTCATTTTAGTTTTATTGCACATATAAATTGTTGGTTGTTGTTTTTTTTTTGCTGAAAATAATGCCTGGAGAAAATCTAAGCAAAGTTATGATATTATTTTGACTACTGTTTTAGCACAATGGCAACATCACATGACTATGACATGTCAGATATCACATCTCTTCTAACACCAGTTTTATACTTCTTTGCTAACATCCTGGAAAACCTACCAACAATTTTACTATTCAAGATAAGACAACAACTTGTCACAGTAGCACTCTGAAAAGAAATAGTTTTCCTGAGTGTTAGCAAAAAGTATAAAACTGGCATTGGGGATGTGATGTGCAACAGATAGTATACACTTTACTGCTTAGCCTTGTGCAGGTATCATAGAAATCTGACAAGAATTAAGACTTACAGCTCTTTTAAACTTTGAGTCGAGACTGATTTCTCACTGTTTTCTTCTTCAAACTGTGGCATTTTTGTGATGCCATAGTCACTTAGTATTGCCTTTGTGTTTAGACTTTTAACCATTGATAGACTTTAGACAATGTCCTTATACCTACTTGATCAGAAAGGAGAGTTCTTAGTTTAGTTTTTGCTTCAAAATGGTACCAATATTTTGCCTGTTCAAATTGAAAAAGAAAGATATGAAATGCTACAGTTGAAGAAGAAAACATTATATGCCTGTTATCCAATCCAATTTATGCAATAAAATATGTATTAAATTTAAAAGAAAGATAAAGATTAACAAAAAACACTGCTGGAATTTCACTATCAGCAAGCTATTCATTGTTCTTTTTCTGTTCATAGCAAGATCAGAATGTTTCTTGAAGTATTCTTTTATGACAGTGAAGTTTTTTTAATAATGTATTTTTAAAATTTCAGATAATTTTCCTTCAAATATTTTTTTCCAGAATTTTGGAGACATGCTTAAACATGAGTAGAATGTCATATTCAAGACAAGTCTCATTCATTACAGCTTTTACAGTATTCTCTTCACACATTATGATAATTGTATTATCTAATTAACACATTTCAATATTCTTGTTTTCCAATATTAATTACATTACCCCACCCACATGCTTTTACTCAAAAAACCAATTCAGTGTACTAATGCTAGTCAGGAGCAGAAACGTAATATTTTAGTTTGATTGAATACATGTATTCTAAACATTACTATGGGCTATATTAATGGTTAGCTCCCAATCATTGTATTTTGTCAGACTAGGAAACTAGTATGTTATTGGAGCTGCTTAGAGTGTTCTAGTACTAGGAATCAATACCTAGAGAAACACATTGTAGTTAAAGAAGACTCACTCAATGTTACACTCTCTCTCACACACACTAAGGAGGCTATGTTCCTAGTCTTGATTGGTAAAAATATATATCCAGAAATTCTAGTGATGTATGCTAGTGTGTTGTTGTGTGTGAGAGAATAGTAAGGTTGTGAGCATTGTCATTATATTATATGACTATCAAAGTATGAAAACTTTATAATAGATATCTGGGATTTTTAGTGATCTTATTGCTCTGTGAAAGGATATAAATTAATTGAATGCGAAGTGTTTCAAATTTTAAAATTGGAACTGTGATTACTTGTCTAGTGTAAAAAGATGTGATTCCTGTTAAAATAGTAGTGTATAATATGAGTAAGTGTTTCCATTAGGTTATAATGAAGTGATATTGTTATTTGACATTGTAACCACAGTGTTTTATATATAAAGACTCTGTGATTTCGTGTGTAGCATTTATGTATTGTTTGAATGTTTTGTTATATTTATGATATCACTAGTGTAGTGATACAAGTTTACTGCTGATTCCAGTGTTAATTCTTGTATATAATATAGTATTCTGTCAAAGGTTTGGATTATGTAATAAAGTACATTGATTATATTCTGTTCTCCTCTGTGTTTTGATTAGATGGATTACTATTTTAGTTATGGTATATCATTTAAAGGTAAGACATATGTTTTAGAGGTAATGGTTGTTCTTATTCTTTCTCATTTTTGTATCAGTTAAGTCACTGTTTTAGGGAGTTTGGTACTTAGTATAGTTGTTGACTTTAAAGAGCAAATTGTAACTTGCAACTTACATACTTATTATTGGTTCATACTGATTATAATCCCTCTAAGTTGACCCGACACTGGTCTGATTCTCTACAACTTGTTTAACTACTTTGGTATGGAAATATCAAACTGCATGTCGTTGGCTTAGCGCATAACAGTTGTTATTCAATTAAAAAAAGAGAGAGTTATGACTGTTTTGCACTTGGCCCCGAATTGTGGATCGAGCAGCAAATGAGATAAAATAAAGATTGGGTAGTTATGTATTATAAGTCTTACATTGAATAAATTATAAACCATAGAGTTATCATTGTTACATTGACATGTATTCTATGTAATATGTTAATATGTAGTGCTTTTAATTTTGCTGTAATATAATGTACATAAGTAAATTTAGCTTGGATAGAATAGTTTGCAGGTTTAGCACAAAACGGTTGTAACTCAAGTTATAAAAGACTGAGTTACAACTGTTTTGCGCTAAACCTGCAAGATGACTTATTTTACTAATGTTGTCTTTTACTAATACCACTTGTATTTTATTGTTCTCACATTTATCTATGTAAAGAAAGCTCTTGGAGTGTTCTTTTGTGTGAAAAGTGCTTTGTTAATGTGGTAACGATAATTATAATGATAATGATGATAGTGATAATGATGATGCTGAGTATAATGATGATTATGATAATAATAATGGCAATAATTATGATGATGATGTCGATGATGATGATAATAATGATGATGATGATGATGATGATGATGATGATGATGATGATGATGATGATGATGATGATGATGATGATGATGATGATGATGACAATGATGATGATGACAATGATGATGATGATGATGATGATGACAATGATGATGATCGATGGTGACTATGATAATAACAATTATAATTATGATCAATAATTCATGTATAAGGTTAGAGTATCAGGTTAAAATTTTAAACAATAAATCTTACTCATTTAAATTTTAACTAATCAATATTTGTATTGTATTGATTTACAACTTGCACTTTAAATTATCAACATTCTCAGAAATTTGGTTTGAACTTTGGCATTAGTTTGTCATTTGGTGTGATTTTATGACCACTTGGTGAAAATCTTATATTTCTGTGCTAATTTTCAACTGCTGGGGTCTTTTTGAGACAATAAAAATATTAACCCATTTTAGGATTAAAACTCTGTTTCTTTTATTATATCTTTTATTATATCCTTAAATCTTTTAATATAACTAATGTCTACTATTCAACATTTTATTTGCATAAGTTAGATAATAATTGTAGTTCTTAGAAAAGGGCTATTAGGCAGGCAGAAAAAGGGGTTGGTTGAATTATTATAAATGTGAAAGAGATGAATATGTATTTGTAATAATTTCAGCACAATGTTAAAGTTGTAACAAAGGTCAAGGAGATTAGGGGGAAAGAATGGAAAGGTGCAGCATCTTGCTAGTATGCTATTTAAGTCTAAATGTTTAATTTTAGAAGAAAAAGGTCCTTCTCTCATCATTCCTCTATTAAGACCATCTATTTTGATTGTCCTAATCGCGGAACTAAACAGTATTTTGCAAGCTCAGCTCAAAACAGTCATAACTCAAGTTAAAAAAAGAGAGTTATGACCGTTTTGCACTAAGCCTGAGGTTTCTGGTATATCTCTTCTAGAATGTATTATTATGTCTTGTTATCTGACTGTGTTTTCATGTCTCTGCTTTATCTACAGCAATCAAACACAAACATTATCTCTACAACATATCTAGTTGTCAATAGCATATGGTGATGCCTTACCTTATCAATTTTTGTCTAAAATTACCTTAGTTGTAACTTGTTAACTGTTGTATGCAGTGTTACATATTTCTGCAATGTTTCATATTTCTGCAATGTCCATTTTTACATAAAAAAACTTAGTACTGAAACTGGATTAGATGGCATAGGACCCTAAGTTCTTAAAATGAGCTCTTACAAGATCATATGCAAACCACTGATGCATTATTCTAAACATAAGCATTATAAAAGGCACTTTTCCATAAGATTTTAAAAATGTGAAAATTACTCCTATTCATAAGAAAGGCAATACACTAGATACAAACTATTACAGACCCATCTCCATTCTACCTGTCATCTCTAAAATACTAGAAAAACAAATTGCCTTTCACTTACGTCATTACTTGGAAAACCACAAATTAATTTATTCACACCAGTCCGAATTTAGAACCAACTGCACTTGTGAATCTGCATCACTTAATATTATTGATGACTGATTAACTTCCCTTTAGAATAGATTAAATATTAGTGCCATCAATGACCTTCCTCTTTGTACTAAACAATGCTCAGTAGATATGTTTGCATGATACAACACTCTCAGCTCATGGCAAAACTCTACATGATATGCAGTGTACTCAACAAGCATATCTTGACATAGTACAAAAGTGGTGCACCAAAAGCACAATGAAGATGAATGTATCTAACACCAAACTCATATTTTTATCAACTTCCAACTCAATCACTGAAAAACTACAGTACAGCATTTACACACAATATATGTGGTTTTAACCAAATGTGAATTTAATGGACATATTGCCTTCATTGCTATGTGCTATTTATTGAAACTCTCTCGAACTTTGGGACTGTATTTAAAGACTCTGTGTCGTATGTAAAGTCCATCCAACCGTATACATAGTCCATCCAACAGTCATAAATGACAATGACCTTGATTGTACTTCTATTTTCTACCATATTTTTTACCATATTCTAGAAAAGTCCAAGTGTAACTACAGTATTCCTACTTTAAACTAGCCATTTAAGCAGCAATAGTTAATAGTACATTTCAGACTGCACATTATTCTTCCATACAATTTCGTGGAAAAGTATAAAAAATATCAACTGTAACTGAACTTATACCAAGTACAAGGCTCATATTGTGACCTTAGTATTTAAAACATTCTTAAGATTCCTGAAAATATCAACTCACAATTGATAAAAGCTTGTTTAATGAATAATTCCCATGAAGGAAAAAATCAATTGTTCACTAGTATGGGAGTTCAGTTACTGTGTACTGCACTGGCTGCTTATTCAACGTTTATTCTTACAACTTGTAGCAGTCCTCTAATTGATTTCTAATCAATTATTTTTAGTGAACATAAAATGTAAGCATGTAATTACCTAATCTATTGAATTGTTTTGACCTAATTTACTCAGAACAAACTTTGATCTCTTGTCATTTATTGATTATTTTTATTTTCTGTTCATTTAAACCCATATCTGTCTATAAACTAGGTGTCTAGTTATTTACTGTTAGTTTTAACCCATGGCAGAGGATTTAAGCTCAGGGCTTCTTGTTATATTGACTATTAGTCAGCTTTCTCTAAGTTGAACAGTACAAGTCCCATCTTCACCAACTTGGATCAGAACATTTATCTACAGAATAGCTTGCAGTCTTCAAAATCAAAACATTGACAAGCATATACAATGTATTACCGATTTACTATGTTTTATAGTCATATGCCAAATTATAAACCAGCCTGATTATGTAAAAGAAGTTATTTTGACAAGCCTGAATCAATTCATTTGGGCTTCAGCTGGTGGGAGATGGCAAAGGTTGGGTGAGCCAACCATTCTACTCTACAACCCTAGAGTTATGACTCTTAATTATGTGACAAGATGTACCATTTCGTGACATTGTGGCACATTTAAGTCAAGTTTCTATCCAGAACTATTATTTGATCCAATAGTAATTTAGAGTGATTATTTGATATATGGTCGATAATGAGTTACTTTATATAATAACTGTCTGTGTCATTTGTATCTTAATTAATTTAAGTGGAACAATTATCAGCTCTTTGATATGAAATGGAGTGGTATATGCTGATATAGAGATCTAATGTTATGATGATGACAATTGTAATGATATTGATGATTAAAACAATTATTATTGAATTTAGAAATGAGGATAATATTATGATTGTTGAAATATTGTTGACTATGATGATGATGATGATGTTGACATAACATTATAATGATGATGAAAATGTGATTGTAATAGTTTTAGTGGGGATGATTTGTCACAATAATGTTATTGATATTGATGCACAATTTCTTTGATGATTATGTATTGATGATAATGATAACTTTAAAGGGTTAACATATAACTTATTGTAATGATGATAATGATGATTTTAGGGTACCCATGATGACACTATTCATGTCACACACTATATATCTTTATTAATTTCATTATCAAATCTCCCAAGCATACCCTCTCTACTGAAAACTCCTTGGCATACCTTCTATACTGAAGACTATCGGCTTAAAATCTTGAAATATCCGACATTATACCATATTTTGTCATTCTAAGTCACTTTTATTTTGTCATACAAAACACTTAAAAAATTATAGGTGAAGGTATGCATATGTCACACCTTGAGTATGTTTATCTTTGGGTCCGCTACCTTTTCTTTTGCCGGCAGCTCGACCCAGTGCGACTTTATAAGTAATGTTGATTTCTTTAATTTGATGTCAGTGAGTCTCTATTCTCTAAGTTTGTGTTTGATGTGGCGCTATATTTAGCGCTATTACTCTTGATGGCTCACAGCTTCCAGTTAATGTATGTAAGTAAAAGTTAATAGATCACAAAGATCATGTAGTAAAGTTTAATATAATTTATTCCGTTGTAACGTATAATAATCACTAAGTCCAACAATTAATAACAATGTCACAAATAGCTTATTTTCACAAAGTTATTTAACAATAATTTCTACATAAGTTGACAACCAATGTCTATTCCTATTTTTATACACAAAGTATATTCTTAACATACACGAAGTTATATTCTGTACTTAATTCTAAAATCTTATATTTTATTTATTGATTTGTAAATAATATTTCTTAGTATTTATAAGAAAAGTATGTAAAGGGGTGGGGCCAGTATAATTGACCAATGAGAAAGTTGTAAGGGCTTGAAGCCAATAAAAATAAGAAGTCAAAAATATAAGTAATACTTAAGTAATAACTGCCAGCTTTGAGAAATATTAAGAATCAAACATATGAACTGCATAATAAAAACATAATAAAGAGTAGAGCAACTTAATCTAAGAAGCCAACAGATGTCGGTCAGGAAATTATCAAACATTTACAAAGAGAGCTTGATCGACATAATCAAAATTATAGTATTGTTTGAAAAGGTGTAAAAAAATACATATTTATTGACATAAGTGACTTTGGCTTCTAACATATGTTACAAACAATGGCTTGGGGATTAAACATTTTTAATATTTAAAAATCTAAACTTAATTTTACTTAAAATAATAATAAAAATAATATAAATTACATTTCAATGAGTATATGTCAGTCTACTCTGTGATACATACATGTAATTCAATTCTAACTGATTAGAATAATATTGACTTTGTTAATTGAACACATACATGTATGTTTGAAAAGTTAATGAAGGACTTAAATTAAATGAAAGTTGAGAGTAACTTGATTAATGTCAATTAGAGCATGTGGACTAGGATCTATGTTAACAATTAGTTATCTTAGTTAATTTTTTTCTTCATGTAAAATTAATGCTTAGACTAGATTATAGAGAAAACTTCTAAACCTTTATTTGAAATCATGGAATGTTCCTTAGTTAAAGGTTTAGGAGTCAATGATTTTTGTATATATTCAAAAACAAGGGTCAAAAGCGAAGTTGGTAGCACACCTGGGTTTTGAACCTAGTGCCTGGCAGGGAGTACGGGTTCTAATTCACCTGGGGAGGAGATACCCTTCCATAAAAATTGACAATAATATAAATTTTATAATGTCAATTTTCCTCCATTAATAAGGTATATGGAGAAGTTTCCAGCCTTGTGGAAGGGTAGGTAAGTACTTGTTATAGACAAGGGTCCAGGAAAGCTAGGTTACAAAATAAATGTAGGTGTGCTGGACGCCATATAATAACCTAAAAGATGGTGTTGACAAGAGGTTAAACCCAGTATAGATATAAATGTATTCTAATTGGAAAAATAACTGTTAGTTTCACAGATATCATGAAAGAAAACAATTAATATAAGATGTTAATAGTCAAAGATCAATGATAGTTCTGTAAATGATAGAAAATGATAGACATAAATGTTGTTCATTAAATCAATAGTTACTTTCTGCCTGGTTAACTTGTAATTAATAATTAATAACGTTTGTCTTAAGTACTGGAAAGACTAGATTGAGAATAGTTTGTCTGTAAATAAATCAATCCTTGATATTGGATTAACAATGAAACCATGAAATAGCCTTAACAGTTTTATGACTCAATGAAATAATTGCCCTTGGCTTTGAAAAAAGATCGCATTTTAGTTTTTTTTTTAATTTTCTCTTTAAGGAATTTTGCTGCTTCTAAACCACGTCTGGTGTTGTTATGATCTTACCCAAAATATGTTGATTGATAGTGGGAGAGTGTGTAGTAGATGATATTGATTGGTGCTGGTATGAGAGAGTGTAGTAGATGATATTGATTGGTGCTGGTATGAGAGAGTGTAGTAGATGATATTGATTGGTGCTGGTAGGAGAGTGTGTAGTAGATGATATTGATTGGTACTGGTAGGAGAGTGTGTAGTAGATGATATTGATTGGTGCTGGTAGAAGAGTGTGTAGTAAATGATATTGATTGGTACTGGTATGAGAGTGTGTCGTAGATGATATTGATTGGTACTGGTATGAGAGAGTGTAGTAGATGATATTGATTGGTACTGGTAGGAGAGTGTGTAGTAGATGATATTGATTGGTACTGGTAGGAGAGTGTGTAGTAAATGATAGTGATTGGTGCTGGTATGAGAGAGTGTAGTTGATGATATTGATTGGTACTGGTAGGAGAGTGTGTAGTAGATGATATTGATTGGTGCTGGTAGAAGAGTGTGTAGTAAATGATAGTGATTGGTGCTGGTAGGCGAGTGTGTAGTAGATGATATTGATTGGTACTGGTAGGAGAGTGTGTAGTAGATGATATTGATTGGTACTGGTAGGAGAGTGTGTAGTAGATGATATTGATTGGTACTGGTAGGAGAGTGTGTAGTAGATGATATTGATTGGTACTGGTAGGAGAGTGTGTAGTAGATGATATTGATTGGTACTGGTAGGAGAGTGTGTAGTAGATGATATTGATTGGTACTGGTAGGAGAGTGTGTAGTAGATGATATTGATTGGTACTGGTAGGAGAGTGTGTAGTAGATGATATTGATTGGTACTGGTAGGAGAGTGTGTAGTAGATGATATTGATTGGTACTGGTTGGAGTGTGTGTAGTAGATGATATTGATTGGTACTGGTAGGAGAGTGTGTAGTAGATGATATTGATTGGTACTGGTAGGAGAGTGTGTAGTAAATGATATTGATTGGTACTGGTAGGGTACTGTGTAGTTGATGATATTGATTGGTGCTGGTATGAGAGTTTGATCTTATTTATTATATAAAATCAACTTGATATGTATCCTCAAAATTTTAGTTTTTCTGATGATCTTAAATCAGCTGAATTACTGATGTTAGTCAATTAGACCTAATGTTGGATTTATCAGCAGCCATGATTGCTGTCACTTGATGAGTTGTGAATGAGCTTGTGTATATTTCATGTCCTATGTTACAAATTGTACCTAGAGAATTAAGTCATTTCATGTTGTCATTTAAAAGTTGTAGACAGATGATTACATCAATCTGTTGTCTATTATATTTATCAATTATGATATAATTATAGTATATTTCTATGAAATTTTGATGACAATACCAGCTGTTACATGTCCTGCCAGTACTGTACCAGTTGTTGTCAATGATTTATTGCCATAACACATTGAGTTACATTATTGTATTCAAGTTTCAAATGTATTAAATGCTCTGATTATCATATTTTGTCTGTATGCTTGAGTGAAAGATTTTAGAACTGGTCCTGAAGTTCAGAACTTGTGTGACATGAAAATTGAAATACAGGAGTCTTCTTGTTGGTAGAAGCTGTTGAAATAATGAAATTAAGAAATTTCTGGGTATATGAAATTTTTAACTTTCATCCGAGCATCTCATTTTTGGAACCACCCACAAATTCTAATTTGAAAGATGAAGTCTGTTGTTTAACACTGATTGTTCTTGATGTTAAACATCCATCTTTATTGACCTCATGGAGTGAAAGTTCTGCTAGTGTTAAGGGATTTTGCGTTGAAAGACAGTACAACCAAGATGAAAGAAGCAATATATTTTAGCCATAGATTAAAAACTTGCTATGACAAAAATCCTACCATTAAGTTCTTTTGGGATCTTTCTTTGTTGCTGAATATAAGGAAACATATCATATAGATTTGAAAGTCCAGAACTCTTGTACACACCTTCTTTCTGAGACAAAAGAATGAACCTCGAGAAATATTTGGCAAGAAGAAATAGAACAACCACTCTGATGTTTTGTTTTGTTGAATATTTAGTGTGAGAGAGATGAAGACCTCATTGTTTTTGTTCCTCTGAAACATGTATTTACAATCAATGATTGAATTTTGTTTGTGTCTCTTTGAGATTTTTAAACATTTTTTAAATCAATGAAGAAACTACTGTCAGTTTTGCTCTCATAATTTTTAGCTCGACTTTACGTAGTAATGTAGAGCTCTCCTACTCGCCCCAGCGTCGGCGTCCGTGTCCGCGTCCACCTTTCTGATTAAAGTTTTTGTGCAGTAAAATACTTTCTCCTATATCTTTGTTATTTCTTAAGATATTAACTTCAAACTTTAAATATATGTTCCTTACTATCAACCACATCTCATGTGACAAAGTATATAACTCCAAACACATTTCTTTCATAATTATCTCCCCTTGAACTGATTAAAGTTTTTGTGCACAGATTAAAGTTTTTGTGCAGTAAAATACTTTCTCCTATATCTTTGTTATTTCTTAAGATATTAACTTCAAACTTTAAATATATGCTTCTTATTATCAACCACATCTCATGTGACAAGGTTCATAACTCTAAATATATTTTTTTCAGAATTATCTCCCCTTGAACTTAGAGTTTTCTTTCAAAAATGTTTGTTTTTACTGCAACTGTTTTATTCCTTTAGGTATTGACTTCAAACTTTAAATGTACATTCCTTATTATCAACCACATCTCATGTGACAAGGTGTATAACTCCAAATATATTTTTTCAGAATTATCTCCCCTTGAACTTAGAGTTTTCTTTAAAAAGTGTTTGTTTTTACTGCAACTATTTTATTTCTATAGGTATTGACTTTAAACTTTAAATGTACATTCCTTATTATCAACCACATCTCATGTGACAAGGTGTATAACTCCAAATATATTTTTCAGAATTATCTCCCCTTGAAATTTAAAAAATGTTTGTTTTTACTGCAACTGTTTTATTTCTTAAGGTATTGACTTCAAACTTTAAATATATGTTTCTTATTATCAACCACATCCCATGTGACTAGGTTTATAACTCCTTATACATATTTTTTACTCCTGTGACAAACACTAACTAAGTCGAGCATGCTGTCTCCTCTGACAGCTCTTGTTCCAAATGATGTTAAGATCAATTGAGCTTGATCCAGGGACGAATTCTCATGCTCTGAATAATCTACTTCTTGGTAATTTTAAGAGAATTAGCGTTCATTGTTGTATTCTGCATTAATTTGTTTAATTCATTCCATTAAAATTAATTCTTTTCTTATATTTCTTTAACTTAACTAAAGTGCAGTAAGCTGTAATGTATTTTAACTTTTTTGTGTTAAGTGTTTTTTTCTAGGCCTGGTCTATTGGCCTAGTTTTCTGTTGCATTTTATTTGGAAATGTATTTCATTTCAAACCATTATATTCATTTAATTACATATTTTAGTAAAAACCGCAATTCCATGAGTTCGTTTACTATTTCATGTTTTTGCAGAAGTCATCTGTAGGTATTTCTGCTGCTCTTTTGTAGTGATTATTCTAAACCACTACGCACCCTGCCCCTTTTCTCTCTCCTCCCTGTCCTTTTTGCTGCTCCCTATGTGGAAATAGTTACTTTAAGACATTAATCCTCTGATGCTTCCTGTCCCTTTTATCTGTCTCACTGCCCTTTGCAGAGTTCTAGAATAATAACTACAATGTATCTTTTGTTCCATACTTTGATGAAAGCTCAAAATCGTTCAATCTTGACATTTCTGAAAAATAAAGTCACAGCTTTCACATAATAAACAAAACCTTTCTCAAATCCAGACAATTCTGGATTTAAGCACCTGTACTGAAACTTTATTCTCAAAGGACAAAAAGTAATTGCAAGGTACATTAAACCAATGTCTCAATAACTGCATGTTAGACTGAATGTTACTGTTTTAGAGTTCATCTTTGTTAATGTTAAATATCAAACTAAGAATATATTCAAAACTATATTGTATATCACAAACATACACAACAAATTATTATCATACAGTTTTATTATCATACAGAATGATGTGCTTCTTTATTTTGTGATATATTATTTTAAAATGTCTCACTGTACCAATGTGACCCATACATGTTTGAGCCAGAATAGAGTACCTAAAATGTCCATTTCAGTTGCATGTTTGCTCTTCTTTACAGTTTTTTTGCTTCATTTCATGTGGAATATTCAAATTATTCAGCAAAATTTACTACAGGAATGTCCATTCAGTGATGTTGTTATAGCAACTCATCTATTGTAGACAAATCAATTTTACTATTTTCTTTGCATCAATGTGTCAATTACTCTTCAGACTCTGTGTAACTACCAATTGTAAAAAAAGTTCATTCAAGTCCTTGCATCATTATTTTCTAGAAGATTGTTGGCTAGTACACAGTCATTATTGTCCCATATTTCTCAGGCTTGTTGGCAAATGCTTCTCTTTAAGATGTTTCATTATTTGCTTGCATTTGATTGTGAATGCTCATCCATATAATTTAGTAAAAAAAATGGCTGCAGAGTTTGTGATATATTGGACCAAGCCGGTGTTTGTCATGATGTTTTTGTTGAAGAACTTCTAGTAAGTGTATGTGCATTGGAAATTGACAACTCCTTACTTTTCTACCTTTGTTTGTGGTCAATGAATATTAATTACTTGCAAATTGTCTGTTAACTACATGACTTCTCATCAATTCATTTCCATAATTTGATCACAAGAAACACAGACATTATGTCTCTATAGATAATTCCAGACACTTTTAATTACAAAAAAACACCAAGTTGGATTAGTTAAATCATGAAAGACAGTCTATTTGACCATAACTTAGTTAACTTAGTGCAAGGCTGTGTAGTATGTCAACTTCAATTTCGTTAATGCAATTGTCTTGATTTGTTTATCAAAAAGTTAATTGTATTTATCTTTAAAACTAATTTTATTTCTTGCCCAGACTGATGAATCACTGTATTGCCATTTAATTTCTTCGATAACTGGCAAAAAATAATTTTATCATTACATAAATGTATATGTATTTATTTTTTTTGTAAAGAATTATTTATCTATGCAGTCTTTATTTGCTGAAGCAGACATTTCCATTGTTAGTGAATGCTCCAGTATAAGAATAGAAACAATAAGTTTACCAGAAAGTTTATTATTAAAAAGCAAAAACATTTGTTTTTTCTCTGGTATGAATTTCCTATTTAAGAGGATGAACTTTACTAAATGTAGACATTGATTTTATTTAGTTGTTTATATATTAAACACTACTCTGGTCACTGGATGTCATTGTTATTAATTAGTTATTTATATAAAATGGTCAGACAACTTTGACCTGATTGCAGGACAACCTCATTAAATTTGATTCAGCCACATTTATTTCTTCTGTAGAAAGTTGAAAAACTACTCATGGAAGTAGTGAATGTTATAAAAAGCAGGTGATGTAGCATATTTAGATAAATTCAGATTGTTTAAGATGTTAAAAATACAAAATGTAGTTTGTTTCAATGTGACTATGATATTGCTCTGAATAATGGTTAAGTATCAAAGTCCTGCCAATCTTGACATCCAAGTTCATATCCTTAACAATACGAGGGTGAGTATACAATTCATGTGTGGGCTCTGCATTATTGCATGTCTGTGAAACATGGGCCACAACTTGGTGAAAAAATGTTCGATATGTGGGATCAAGCCACTTGAGGATACTACCTGACTGAACTAATACTGCCGTGTTAGGTATTCAGGTGGTTACAGATATACTTTGTGTCAGGCATCTCAGATGGTTTGGTCATGTGATTTGTTCTTTGGCCTGCATCAACACAATCACAAGTATGAGCATCCCATCCTCTGGAAAACGTGGACATCCATGAAAGACATGGCCAGAGTGTGAAAAAGCTCACTTAAAAGCATACAACCTCTTAAACATTGATCCTCTAAACAGGGTTTTGTGGTGATCAGACGTCAGCTGATCTAGCTGCTTGCTGCCTACCCCAGTTTCTGGGATACCGGCAGCAGATGACAAATAAATCAGAATTTTATTGAATGTTTATGATATCAGGTAAAATTTGCCACACAGTATAAAATGTTTCTAGAGATTTTTCTTACAGACGATTATCAAATGTTTTACACCATGATTGAAGTGAGAAATGTGTTATGGTGCTGATAGCTCCCCTATGCTAATCATTGATTCACTGAAAACTAGGATGAATTTTTATTGATTTTCATGAACAATTATATCCATTGAAGTTTTATTGACCATGATAATAATGTAGAAATGTTAATCTGAGAAATGTCTTCTGCATATTGCACATGGTGTAGTCTGATGTGTCACATTGTCTAAAAGTTGATTTTCCTTTGCTGGAAATTTTTCACATTTAGTGATGCATTGATTTTAGTAGATTCTCAATGTCCTCCATGTTTCATCTCACATTTTGTGTTTGATGTAACTTAAATTGTTTTAGCTTGAAAGATGATAGATTGCTCTAGAATTTATTCATGATATACACTATGACAATACCTTTTATGTGCTCCATCATTTTATTCAGTTTTGTTCCTCATAGACTTCTACATTTAATGACACAGTAGAAAAGCCTGTCCTATCATGTCCTATTATAATGATCCATCAGTTGTTGATGTTCAAGACTTGTCTACATGTTGTTTTTTTAATTGAATTTAATGCTGTATCAACACATTTTAGGTCATTTTATGGTGCCAAGCGCACCTAACATAGCTTTCCTGGACCCTTGTCTATAACCTGTACTCACCTACCCTTCCACAAGGTCAGAAACTTTTCCATATTATCTAATCAATGAGGAATATTGACAATATAGCCTAATTTTCATGGAAGGGTATTACCTGCCTGGGTGGGATTCAAACTCATACCCCCTTCGGGACTTGAGATTCCAAATCCCGGCGCGCTACAAACTGCGCTATCAACCCGGGTTGGAATAAATTAGAACATCTTAGTGTCAAGAATTGTAGTTGGTTTGTTTAAGTGCGTTCATGAATGCTTCAACATCATAATCTACTTAGATTGGCTTTTGACAGTCAGCAATATTTGTTCCTGGAAATGACATTTTATCTGAGACCTTATATGGAGTACTGATTGTAGAAAATGGCTGACTAAGAATGTTAGTGACTTGATTTTTTCCTTTCTAATAGCTTGATGAGTAAAGGCAGAAAGTTATTATAGGATTAAGCTTGTGAAAATGTCTTATAAGAATGGCTTAAGCTTAAAAGGCTTGAAGTATTGTTAATTTAGCTGGAAAGGTAATTAGTTCTCTCATGATAGTATATGCATGTGCTGTTATATTGTGGTGAAATAAAGTGAAAATTGGAATTGTACATTTTCATATGGAGAAAGAATAATCATATGATCAAGGTTTTTTAAGCAGTAATCTGTCTGCAATTATTACCGGTAATCTGTTTTTCAACATGTTTTTGCTTTACTATAAAATTCCTAAATCTTGAAAAAGATGCACTGTTTGTACTTCGGCTCATCTGGTTGATGAAATGTGAATTTAATGAATGTGTTCTCTTTAAACGTTAAAGATTTTCTACATGAAACTTTGAAACCTTGGTCATTCAATCTGTATTTTAACATGGACTCATGCTGTCTAGAATGAGGCAATGTATGGAATGTATAGATGTTGAATCGGTTATACTTACTCAAATTTATGTATGCAGTTAATTTCAGAATTGTATCTTTGTTTCAAGTTATTATGAAGAAGCTCATCTGTTGCATTGACACACAGTTAACAGTGTTGCTATAAAAGAAGCTACGATTACAAAACAAATCTGAATTAAATGCCTTTTGAACATTATGATACTTATAAACAACAAACTTAAATACTAACTAAAATACAGTTGCCAATTGGATGTAAAGTTTATTAAAGAGAATACAAAAAAGTTTTACTATCAAAATCAACAGTCACAACAGCTGAATAGTCCTAATATGTAGATGTTTGTTAGCTCACCTGATCACAAAGTGCTCAAAGAGAGCTATTGTCCGGAGTCTGGCTGGAGGGGTTGAGTGTGTTGGTGTGTTAGTTCATGTGTGGCTTGTGTGCATCTGTCAAAAATTAAAAAATAATATTTTTGTCAAAATCATTTAAGCCTACAGTAACCAAATTTAGCATGTAGCATCATCTCATGGTCCTCTACAAAGATTGTATAAATTATGCCTCTGATTCAATATTGATTTGAATGAGGAAATGTTAAAAAATCTTCACAAAAACTGTTTGATCTAGGGCTTTCATATTTGTCATGTTTACTGCTAGCAGAGAATGTTTTATGTTAAACTTACTTGCCAAGATCAAATATTCTTTGACTGTGATATTTATTCTTTTGATAATTTTGATTAGTTTAGATGTTGTGTTTTTGATCAACTGATTACACCATCAGTAATAAGTCAGACAATCGTGTATATATTCTATTTCATTTCTTTTAGTTCTGACATTTGAGACTTGAGCAATGACATGTAAACCTTTGTTGTGACACCTGTATTTGACTTGACTGTTATCATCAATACTTGATACATGTAATACATGTATGTTGAAACTGTTGTAGTATTATTGTCTGAACTTTGTTTGAAGCATTGATGCTATTATTGTTCTTTGGTGTTGGTTTTGTGATGCCTTTATGATGCTTTACACTGATTTATATCAGTTGTAGGTTGACACCTAGTCTAGCTGAACACTTTTTTTGCTGATTTAGTGCAAAACAGTTTTAACTTAATATATATGAGTGAGTTACGACTGTTATGCGCTAAATCTGTGTTTTGTTAGATTTCTCAACACAATGTTAGGGTAAGGGGTGGAGTACATGTATAGGAAATGGAATCCTCAAATGATATATTAAAAATTATAATAAATAATACATGTATTAGTAACTTTAATGGTAGAATCCATCTACTTCTACAAAACTTATTGCCTGCAACACAATGACCTTGAGAGTCCTTGTTGTGGCCTCAAGTATGCATGTTTCTGATATTTCCATTACTCTATACTACTTCAAAGTATGTTAAAGTGACTCTGTATGGTTAGAAGTAGACAATATCTGTTATCATGGTGATAAAAGATGAATTTATTTGATGCCTGGAGTCTTCACCGATCATTTATTGAATAATGTCAGAAATAAGACTTCATAATTTATCAGAATTAGTTATAGCTTAAGGTTGTTTTGAAAAACTGAAGTTTTTGTTCAGATTTGCAGAACATATAAGTTTTGTTCTGTTTTCCCTAGATTGTAGAAATGTTTGTTTTGTTATGTATGTGTCCGTTGGGATGAGATACTGTTCAGGATGACCTTTCAGTGTCATTATGTAATGTCACGAAAAACAACAAAATATCCATTACAGTCATCTGATTGAGTAGAGACAAATACAAAGGAATCCATCAAACTGTTGATGACAAAATGTTCATTGTTTTTACTAAGCTTTGAATGTCTAATAGTCCACTTGGTGTTGACAGTCATTTATTTTCTGAGCATTTTTGCCTTGTAATGTTGAGTTTTTTCATAGAAGATTTATGTTTGCTTTTAAAAGTTTTTCTCACTGTTCACCTAAGCTACAACTTGTAACTGATCAATGTTCTTGCTTAAAGCTGTATCTGTTATCAATTGTTGTTTGACATGAAAAAATGAAGTTACATGTAGCTGTAAGGAATCACAATCTAGGTCATAAATGCTGAGATATAAATGACTGTAATCAATTACCCATCATTCAGGAATAATGTCAAAGCATTATTCAGTGGTTGCTAAATACCATTGGAATATGTTTGTAATGGTCTTGAATTTAAGTATGCTTGGTTTGGTATGTCAATCCTCATAAAGCTTACCTATGGCTTCATTGTTGACTGGTTCTGTGATAAGTCTTTCCAAGACTTTTCTATCAGTCCACACTATGATATCAGTAACCTGATGTTATCTGTGTCTGTCACTTTGTCTGTCAGAAAGCTATTGTCTGTTATCATGAGCATCTCATCTATAGAAGATAATCATGATTTCAGGAATACTCAGATGCACCATCCTCTACTTTACCAAGTGATCTAAATTTTTGCTCACTCTAATAAAAGCTGTTCAAATATGAAGTTTTTAAGCTTTTTCTACTGTTTAGTGTCATGATCAGGGTTTTTTTAATTTTGGTTGCTCTGTTCCATCAGTTAAGTTTTAGAAAACCAACAAAATGACAAGACATGCAAGTTACTTTTAGATATAGATGATGTCATATGACATTTAATGTTTTATAAAGGAATAAGTTCCATTTTTTGTTCTATTTCTTGGAGTAATATATTATTTTATCTAAAAGCATTGAAGTAGAAAATAAAACCTGAAACAGTTAACATTCTCTGTTATTTCAAGAATTCTGCTCACACTGTTTCGCAATGTTTTAGTGATTATTTTGGTGTTAAACATTCAGTATTCTCATTTTATCTGTGTTATTTAATATTTAAGAGCAGACATATATGGGGTCAATAAGTTGATAGTTTGTTCGTTTGATTACTGTTACACTTCCCAATAGCAGGTGCAGTGCATGCAGATGATAGGCATGCATTCACTTCATTTCAATTTGCCCCATTTTCATTTTACATGATTCTTCAATAATCTTTTTTCTGAATATAGCATTTTCATACCTTTTATAAATTAACATAGCATTATTATGAAATTCAATTCTTTATAAAAAAAATCTCAGAAAATAGAAAATAACTTCTAATTTATTTCTGGTTTTCATGCCTTGTTGCCAGTTGATTGAGTGATGGTTTTTGGTCTTAAGCTGTGTCAAACTCTGTAATCTATGAGTGTTGGATGAATTCTGATTATTGAAAATCTAGAGGGCATTGGACATGATTGAAATGTAATAAACAGTTTTTTCACTCATCATGTTTCCTCAAGATTGATATCTGCAGGCAACAATTCTGCCAATTCCATGTTTTTGATATGACTGATATTTTTTCAGAAAATTTCTATGTTGCACATCAATCAATCTTGTAACGTCTGCATTTTTTCTTTTTCTCCAAAATGTCATATCTTGGAAAGAAAATCAACTTAAGATGACAGAGGGAACAATATAGAAGTTGTAAAGTAACATTTCCTTTGGCATCTTGAAGACATTTTGTGATTGCTTTCTACAAAATATTATTATACAGCTATTTGATGAGATTTAAATAATGTTTAGTTTCTCTTTGAGCTTTCATGTAACAAAATGATTTGGTACACAGTTCTCAGTGACTTTTATACAGCTGATTTTTTTTAAAGTTTTTTGTTACTTGGTCTATACATTGTAAGAAAGTGCTTTATTGTTTGAGCTGTTTGGTAATTTGTGAGTTGTTAGCTGTGTGGGCTTTCTTAAGTATATTTCAGAAACAGGTAGTAATATAACCTGGTGTCTGATTGTCTCACTTGCTATGTTTAAGTTATAGAAAGATGACTTAAGTCCTAAGGTGTTTATTTGCTCTGAATTGTTCTTGAAGTTAGTTTTCTTCAACTCAGAGCAAACATTTATTAACCTTGAAATGTTCAATTTTTTGACATCTTAAAAAATCTAGTGATGAAATGAGATGCACACCATGCGTGACTAATAACTTTAAGTATTAAAAGCTTAGATATTTACTGGGTATGCAGAAACTAAATTCTTACAAGGAACTTAGGCCAACTATTGAATATAAAAAATGAGCAGAGGACTGTCTCAGAAGTAAAACTTTGAAGTACAATCATTCTATAATAAAGGCATAAACAGGGAAAGAGTAAGATTTTAGTCTGATTTTCAGGTGCACTAAAAGTTAGCTGTCACTCATGATGTGCATCTCATTTGTTCATGTGACTTGATTGTGTATGACGTGAAAGAATGTTAAATCTTGTTTATTGTGACACAAAAACTGGCACACTGTTTGATGGTTTACAGAACTATTATTTTTATGTTGTATTTCTACTCAACGTACAGTGTTTTATCTCCTATCTTTGTATTATTACTATCTAATGATAATGTATTGGGATGGAACATGCCAAATTATTATATAAAAACAACATATTTAGTAGCTGAGTACCAGTATTAATGTCTTATAGAAACATTCTTCAGGTTCTTGGGAATAACGTTTCTCACAAATTGATTTGTTTTTTAGCTCGACTTTACGAAGTAATGTAGAGCTCTCCTACTCGCCCCGGCGTCGGCGTCCGCGTCCGCGTCCACACTTCTGATTAAAGTTTTTGTGCAGTAAAATACTTTCTTCTATATCTTTGTTATTTCTTAAGATATTAACTTCAAACTTTAAATATATGTTCCTTACTATCAACCACATCTCATGTGACAAGGTCCATAACTCCAAACACATTTTTTCAAGAATTATCTCCCCTTGAACTGATTGAAGTTTTTGTGCACGGATTAAAGTTTTTGTGCAGTAAAATACTTTCTTCTGTATCTTTGTTATTTCTTAAGATATTAACTTCAAACTTTAAATATATGTTCCTTTCTATCAACCACATCTCATGTGACATGGTCCATAACTCCGAATGCATTTTTTTTCAGAATTATCTCCCCTTGAACTTAGAGTTTTCTTTAAAAAATGTTTGTTTTTACTGCAACTGTTTTATTTCTTTAGGTATTGATTTCAAACTTTAAATATATGTTCCTTATTATCAACCACATCTCATGAGACAAGGTTCATAACTCCGTATACATTATTTTCAAAGTTATCCCCCTTGAACTTATAGTTTTCTTTAATAAATATTTGTTTTTACTGCAACTATTTTAATTCTTTAGGTATTGACTTTAAATATATGTTCCTTATTATCAACCACATCTCATGTGACAAGGTTCATAACTCCAAATATATTTTTTTTCAGAATTATCTCCCCTTGAAATTAGAGTTTTCTTTAAAAAATGTTTGTTTTTACTGCAACTGTTTTATTTCTTCAGGTATTGACTTCAAACTTTAGATATATGTTCCTTATTATCAACCACATCTCATGTGACAAGATTCATAACTCCTTATACATTTTTTCAGAGTTATCCCCCTTGAACTTATAGTTTTCTATTTATTTCTTTTTTTTTTCTTTGAATTTGTTAAGGTTATATTTTCAAATTTTAAAATATGTATGTTCCTTATCATCAACCACATCTCCTGTGACAAACACTTACTAAGTCGAGCATGCTGTCTCCTCTGACAGCTCTTGTCTGTTGTATTGTTTTTATTTTCTCATGCATCTGTTATTCAACTTATTGCTATGAATGTTTTGGAATATTTATAAAGTGAAAAATTGTGATGTATGAAGGTTATAACATTTTTTTCTGTATATATATATATGTCAAAGTCTTTATACATTATAGTTTATTAGCAGTACTGGTATGTATTAGGCTGAATCTTTAAAAGCCCCTGCATATCTAGACTAACAATGTTCATGAACTGCAAAGAAAACAGACATTTATCTGGTATAATTGTGTTCTATATTTTATCAAACACCTCTATTGAAAAAGTATAAGAACTTTTTAATAAATGATATTTACATTTAGTTATGTTTATGATATTTATTCCATTTCAAAGTGAAAGTAGATTGAAACTGAAAGTAGAATTTGGTTGTCAATTCTTAAACAACAGTTATGATCACAATATGTTCAAGATGATAGAAAACAAACTTCTTCCAAATTACATTTTTGTTGTTTTAAGAAATTATAGGCATTTGTCAAACTTTAACTTAGAAAGAAAAATGTTTTTGCATGCTTATATTGTGTCTCTAATGCATGTTATATTTAATGACTTTATGATGTTTCAAACATTTGACCAATTTTAATATGTTTATAGAATTGTGATTATCAATGTAAGTTCCAGTATGAGACTGCAGTCATTTAGGTCACATTAAAAGTAAAAATAAACTATTTTCTCATGCTATATTATTGACTTTTCCTAAATTAACAAACCTAGATTGTCAATACTAATTACAATAATTAATTGGAAGGTTTCTTTGAATCATTTGGGAAAACTTGTTTTACATAAAATAGACTTAAACTCAATATAATGCAGGATCTTTGTTAAGGACATTATAAAATAATGTAATGGTTCAGTGAAAAACTGGTCTAACTACATGTAAATAAAGAAGGATGTAGACTAGTTTTGCAGTAAACCATTGAATATTCTAGTTCATAATAAAGCTAATATTGACCTGTTGTCTGACACCATACTTAACTGTATTTTTATTAATAATTCAGACCTATTGTTACTTGATTATTGATAGGGTGTGTAATAAAGGGCTGTATTTATGTTTATTTTCCAATTATTGTGGAAAACAGTTTCAATTTTTTTTACCTTTGCTCTGCCCCAGCATTGCCATGGTAACTGGGAGCAGGGCTCAACTGGTACTTTCTGAAAGCAATCTCCTGGGGAATAAACTGGCCAAGTTGCATTTTTGTCAGTCAATTAGTAATGAAATAAGAGCATTTTGAAATAGCCCTTGCGCATTTAGGTGAAAAATCGGTGACTTTTAATCCACGTCACAAAAATTAAAGGGTTAAAGACTGAACAATGTCATTTAATTAGACTGCTGCAGGGTATTTTCATGTTTGATACAATCACCTGTGGGATTCAGTAAACAAATGCCAAGATAGGGTAGGGTTTACCTACTCAGCTTGCTACTTATTTATGAACTCAGTGGTCTGGAATTTTCTATTCAATAATATATAACCATTGTCAATAAATAACATTTGTACTGGAAAAAGTATGGTTGCCTCCGGACTACAAAATAGAATAATGAATGATGTTTCGTTAATTTAATTATATGAATGGAGGTTACATTTCTTCTACTCGGAGTGATATCTATATACATGTACTTGGAATGTTTTTGCTGAGATCAGGTGGCTGAATGATATCCATTATAATGCGTCTACACAAAACTTGTCAATCTACTCGTAAAAAAGAAAGATGTAGACTGGTTTAGTGCTAACGCATTGATTACTAGTTAAGGTTTACTTGTTTGACAATTTGAATGCAGTGCAGAGCCTATAGACATTTCCAAGGACATGATTGGAAGAACCTTGTGTTATACTATCGTTGTGTGTGGTATCATTGGTATACATACATGTATAAAACATTAAGTATTTAATATTGATAAAAAGTAGAGGTAACCCGGGTCAGTAGCACAGTTGGTAGCGCACCGGGATTTCGAATCTAGTTACGAGTTCGAATCCCACACGGGAAGGTAACATACCCTTCCATGAAAATTTGACAATAATGTCAAAGACTGTGGCATTATATAAACTGATTCCCACTGTAGTTATCTATTAGATTATACATGACAGACGTGGTCTATTTACTCAATACATTAGGTTGATGATATGTATTGTTAAAAGAGGAAATGAGAGCCTCACATAAAAGAACGACTATGTCATATTCTGCCGACAGTTTGTCAATAATGTTTGTTTGTCGATTATTGCTTACGGATGTAATTTATTTCCCTTCGATTTTATCCCATGTATATATACAATGATGTAATAGTTAAGTGTCTTTGAGGTTACAGAGTAATGTCAGGCCAATTTTCCTCTCTAAGTTAATCCGCTAATTATCTCTGCTACTTTGATAGTTTGAACTGATGCATGAAAATTTTGTTTTTTCTGCATTTGTCTTGGATAAAAATTTTATTGACTTAAAGCTACAACAAATGAGACTAAATGGATGGGTCAATACAAAACAAGCCTACATTCTTCTTCATGCTTATGGTTATTAGATTGTCTAATATACTGATTTATTTTAGCTGGATTGTAAAACAAGTTCTTACAACTTAGATTTATTAGTTTCAAGTCTGCTTCCTGGTCCCCTGGCAGTACTGAGCTAGTAAGTTTCTTGTTCAGGGAAACAACAGGGTAGGTTTTGGATGAGATTTGAACCAACACTGAGCTTGCTATCTAATGATTACCAGTGTAATGCATTAAGCACTCAGCCATGCCCACTATATTGTAATGAATCAGATGCAATGAATGTATATTCTTTAATAAAGCACCCACTAATGTTAGCAAAAATGCTGCTAACATAAATGATTTCAATTTCTTAGTATAAATTAAACTGTAAGTTGTTCATACGGCTACTTTGGCTAATACTTTTGTCGCCCTTTATGGAATTTCAGTAAACTTATAAAGTTGGTTCTTATATCATCTCAAGCTATTGATACTGATAGCCTTTTCAATGGAAATTCCTTTTGCTAGTTTAGAGTTTCAAAATTTAATTTTTTCGTTGCAATTGGTTTCATTGTGGCTTTTCAAGGGTTGCTTATAATATCACTTCCTGTTGTGAGATTACAGTAAAAGTTTCACCATAAACACCACATTTGGTATTATAGCAAAATCCTGCAAGATTGATTTTTTTTTAGTCCCGAATGCATAATTTAAGATGAAAAATGTTCCTGTATGAAGACCCTGCCACTATTAAGATCATCAATTTTGATGGTCCTAATTGAAAAAATTAGCTGTTTGATCTGGTTCAGAAAAGAGCCCCTAAAAGGTTAGTTTAGGTGAGCTGGCAGCTGTAAATAATGTCATTAAGTATTTAAACTCATATGACTAAATAATATACATTTGTCTTGCAATTCTTGAAGATCTTTATCCTTTCAACCTTAAAAACAAATATATGTGTATAATGTCTGTATTCTTCCTAGCCAAAGAAATAAACTTACATGTAATTTATCTCCAGTCTGCATGAAAATTCCAAGTTAAATGTATATATTTTTGTATTGTAGACATTTTGGTATAGATTGATTTTAAGTTCTTGCTAGAAATGTCACAAGTTGATTGACATCATGTCAGATAATAATGGTGTTCAATGTCTATAAATTCTTAGACTGATGTCGTGTAATACTATAGGTTTTTGTTCACTTGATACCCATGTGTCACTACTGTAGCTTTCTTACATTACTCAACTCAACTCTAATTCCAAGTAGTTTGGCAACCTGGAATAGATCAAGAATTTATTCCTTAAAGAGAAAATAGATGTGTCAACCAACATTTTCAAAGGATTCCTATCATTTTATGAAAAAATTGGCATTTTTTTAATCAAGATTTTGAAAAATGTTAAGGAAATTCAATATTGGCTCATTGTTGATTGTAAAAAAACTAAGTCTTAAGTAATTACAGATAAATAAAGAAAGATGTTGAGGTTTACTTATTAATTTTAGCTTGATTGTGAAACAAGTTCTTACAACTTAAGATTTATCTCTTTCAAGTCCGCTTCCTGGTTCCTCCAGTATTGAGCTAGTAGGATAAAGTTTCTTGCTCAAGGAAACAATGGGGTAGGTTTAGAATAGGATTAGAACCAATGCGGAGCTAACTTAGAGTCAATTATTACCAGTCCAACATCGTAACCACTTGTCCACACTCGCTCTAAACCTGATTGATCCCAACACTAACAATGAGATAGTTGGTCCTGGATTGGTCCATGTAGACTCTAATATTGGTCTGTATTATATGTATGTACTGAAATTCTAGAAAATCATGATCATCTCTAATGTCTGGCAATTTATCTTGAGATATGATTTTTCTTTCCCTGGCTTTTGTCTGGCTTGTAGTAATTGATAGATTTTGTTGATTTATTGATATATATTCTATAAGTTAGGAATAGTTTGATGGTATGTGAAGTTTACTGGATGTTAGCACTTAAAGTTGATATATTGAATCAATATGGTGATATAATGTGTTACATGTACCTTGAGTAGGTCACAAAAATGATTTTTCTTTGATTGAGAGGTTATGAAGTCTTTAACACATATTGGATGGCTATTTTCTGTAGAAATTTTCAAACTCTTTATGTTATCTATAACCTATAAATTAACCTTAGGGTTTGTTAATGGTTTAAGCACACCTGAGCACAAAGTGATCAAGGTGAATTATTTTGGGGGGAGGGGTCTGGCCAGATGGGCTCTAGTGTGTGTGTGTGTGCATGAGTGCATGTGTCGATCATTAACAATATCTTTAAAAGTATTTTTGTCAAAAACCATGAAGCTTATTGTTAATAGATATGGCATAAGGCATCACCTGAAGGTCCTTAACAAAGATTGTTTAAATTATGCCCCTTGTTTGAATTATGCCCCTAGGGTCAATATTGACCCAGCCCTAGAAGTCAACAGAATTAAATAGGGAAATGTTAAAAAATCTCTTCTGAAGATCTTCTACAAAGCTTGTTAAAATAGTAACCAATTTGGTATTTGTTGTGGAACTTCACTAGATCTATACTATATTATACTATTAACCATTTCTCTTTCTACTTGCAGACATGGGAGATTGCAAGAAAGGGATCAGATTCTTGCTATCGATGGACAACCCTTAGATATCTCTCATCAGGAAGCTATCAAGATACTTCAGAGTGCTGGGGGACTTGTAGAAATTGTGGTGGCTAGGGACACTGTTCCCCAGGCAGTGGTTACCCCTGGCGACGGAGAAGATCAAGTCACTGACTCACAAACATCTAACACTGGAGAACTCTCAGATATGGTGAGTGTTTTCTATTTAATCTTACAGAAGATAGAGTCAATAGACTTTTAGCCAGCACTCAATTGGCCCCCAAATTGAAAGGCACTCACTCAGCACTATGAAATCATTACGAACCTATTTATATTGTTTCGTTTTAAATTCCAGTAGTAACTGTGATGTTGTTTTATGTACCTATAGATGATTTGTCAGCCTATAGGTTATATTGAGGGTTGAACTATTGTAACTCACTTGTTTTCAAACGGAGTTAAAATAGTGTTTTGTTCAGTCCTCTATATATTCTTTATTTTTATTATGAATATTTGGTGAGAGTTAGAATTTCGTTAAGCTGTGACACATCTCCCTAGTTTGTTGACTTATTAGCTTAATTGCTGTGCGACACCTCTTTTACATACCAGTCATAATAAAATTGTAACAGCATTTGACATTCTCAGTTTTTGATATGCTTTTCTTTCTGTAACTGCATGGCGTTTTTGAAACATTGTGACGACGAGAAAATGCAAATAAGGGTCTTCAGTAACAGATATGTAGTCTAGTAGACATTAAGCAACTTGAAGTAAATTAATTAATACCATTTACCTTTGATCATTTAACCCAAAATAGTAATTGTACTTTAATCTAAACTACATGTTTATTAAAAAGGATTAAGAAAAGTTTTTTGTACTAACCCAAATTTATATATTGGTTGATAAAATCATCTTTAGCTGCTCGGTTAGCTCAGTTAGTAGCATGCAAGTCTACCGATAGTCATGGGTTTGATTCCCGGGCTGAGCATACTTTCATGGAGCATGGTCATTTCTGCGACCATTCTCCCTCCTACCAATGATTTTTAATTGTGTACGGGGGTTGTCAGTCACTGACAAAGGTATGTGCCTAGTAGTTAGTGAACTGTAAATCCAGAGATTTAGCCTTTCCAGGAACAGTGAATATGGTTAGGTTGACTGACCACAGTTATATGACCTATAGTGTGTTGCTACTGCATTTAACTCAACCAAAAAGAAATCATCTTTACAAAACAGTCTAGGTTTACAGTATGTTTGCATGCATTCTCCATAATGCAATCTATTGTATTTTTGTATGAGACAAGCTGTGTTGATTATTGAACAATAAAGCTCTCACACGTAGAAAAGGTATCCTATAATATTTTGTTTAAATTATTAATGAAAAGTATTGATTTATTTGAATAAATTGTTGTACCTGTGAATATATCAAATGATTATTCATAAATCCATTTATATGAGAACTTGTAATGAAAAAAAAGACAAAGTGTGAAGTTATTCCAAGCATGTTGTATTATACATTATTTGATAATATAAGAAACCATGTCTGTGAGACAGTAGCTAAATAAAGCTGATGGTTTTTTTTTAATGTAATAATCTGCCTTGATATAATTTATATCTTGTATCTTACCTCACTGAACTTCAACATGAACTGAGTACTATAAGGTTCTTCAGATTTTTTACTTGGTTTTTACGGTATGTGGAACACAATATAGAATTAGTTTGCTTATCCGGAATTCTTGCAAAAACTTTTTATTATTTTTCATCCTATCCTTTTCCCTTGGGGATATCTCTAATATTGAACTTTTTAGCCAGACTTTTCAATGAAAAATTCCGCTTATAGTTTGGCAAAACACAGACGGGTGGGCGGACGGCCGGGTGGTCAGGCATCCAATGTCGTTAACAATTACGTTGAAGTTTTCAATTTAGCATACATTTCTGCCATTTATTGTCAGATCTTTTTGAAATTTCACACAATGATAACATACCATGTGATGAACAGAATTAGGCAGTAACCACAACTCTATCTGGCTTTTTTATGGATTATTTCCCTTTGTAATTTTTGCACAAACGTTTTTAAACCCGGCTTTAATGTTCTTTCCACATCACAATTCTTGTTATATAATTTTTCCACAACATTGCTTGGAGCATTATACATTATACCCAATCTGCATTTATATCTTTCTATGTGTATACTATAAATTTATGTATTGTCAAAATGTACATAAAGATCACTGACTGGGTTAAACTAGTATGTGATGAGGTAAAACATAACATAGTTTTAGATTGATTGATAAGGGCATTTATTTTAATACTGTAACATGAAATCTAAATTATGTTCATACGCTATTATAAACTATACAGAGTTTTTATACCCCCGCTTCGAAGAAGAGGGGGGTATACTGTTTTACCCTTGTCCGTGCGTCCGTCCGTTACAAAATTTCCGTCGCAGTTTTCTCAGCAACTATAACATGCAGCAGCCTAATACTTTGCATATTGCTTCATCCCATAGTCCCATGTGGTGTAAAGCGATTTCATGCTCCTTGCTCATCTACTTCCTGTTTGTCGCATATTTTTAGATTTTTGCGGGGGTATCACTTGTGAGCATTAGCTCACAGATTTACTTGTTCTTCCAAATGACATATCTAGATGGCCAAAACACCTGCCCAGCATAAAGAGAAAACAACAAGACCAAACTTAAAAAATAAATTGAACAAAATATATATATACATTTATGTGAAGGTGGAGCTGGAGGAGAATAAAATTAGATGTGGGAGACTACTCCTAGGGTAGAAAATTTAGATTTCCAGATTCACCAGTATATTCTGTACTATGTTATTATATTGTCTCCATTCCTGGACGACGATATATACAATCATCTAGATTTGAGCATTTTGTAGTCCACACAGGTTGCCTTAAGCCAATCAAAGCAATTTATTTTAAGTCACATGATAAGAAAATGGCAGTCAAAAAAGGGGTGTGTGAATGGACTCGTCTCCGCCATGTTTTTGTCAGGTTACCTGTTTGTATGACTGGTAAATACCATTATCAATATATGAATGCAGTTGCAAATGAGCGAGTCTAATAATATATATTGATCATATCCAGGACAGTCTAAAACACTGACTCAGTACTAACACCATACATAAAGTAGGAAATTACTGACTGATCTACAGTAACGCCAAATATATTGATAAAACTTTCTGTTTTCATTATGGTCAATTTTACATATTCTTGATCACAGACAGAGCACACCAAAAGTTAATTATGTCTAGACTGGTTTACTAAATTATATTTTTTTTACTCAATGATGAAAGTGTCACTGCTAAATGGCGATTTTAAGCATTTGTGGAAATGCTAATACTTGTACTTCTTTAAGATTATGTTTAGCAGCTTACTTTAATTCTAACAATCTTTCCTTGATACTTTCCTTTACCAGCACTAACTTACCTTCTACAAGGAGATTACATCTACACTCTCTATAGAGGAGGTAAATTGGTATTAAATATTAGTAAGATTTTCCTAGTGCATCATATTATTTATTATTTAATAAATATATAAGGAAGCTTTCAGAGAACTCCAACTGTGTTTGCCAATTATAACCTCTCAAACCTTAGTTTATAGCAATGTGTGTCAGAGGAGGACTGTATGTGTCAGATGTACACCAGTATGCTTGCTTTTATATTTAGATTTTTTATCGTGTCATTAGAAATTACTTTGAACTCTTGCTGGTTGATGTCATTTTTAGATGATTATGACTTTATGTAGTTGGAAATTCTAAATGTTTGGATGAAAGATTTTAGGACCTGAAAATGTTGTTTTTCTTTTGTTCAACTGTGAAGTTGTTGAGTCCTTGTACAGGGGTTAGTGTTCTAGACAGCTGGTTAAGACTATATCATCACATCAAACAACAAAAATGCTTAATGAACCTTTAATTAAAAGCCTTTATTTTAATGAAGCCTGCAACCTATTCTAAAGATATTGGCCACTCTTGTATTGATGACTTTAAATCGGCATTAGGTGAACTCAAACTGTTGAATGTAGTCCATTAGCTATCACTTGTAATGCGTTTGCTCGTAGTTACGGGTTTGCTCAAGGTCTAAATCATGGTCCTGATCAAATTTACTCTAAAGATTGACAATATGTGAACTCGAAATTGGGTTCATTTGAAGCTTTTTTTCGAAGTCCTGTCCGATTTCAAGCGAACACAATTGGACTGTATTTTATGTCAATCTATGCAAAGCTAAAATTCTGTTAGCTATTATTATAACATCTTGATCACTTATGTGTTTTAAATTACAGAAATATACGGAATATACTTCTATTAAATCTTTCCACCTTACAATATTTGTGATCATTTTTAATGTTAGACCAATTGGAAATGATAAAATTTGTATAATCCATAAGTTACAGTTTAAAACAAGGACCCTTCAAGTAATTATTTTACATGTCAATTTTCTCTCTCACAGATAATATAAAATCTTGACCAGCTTATGGTAATGTTGTTTTTTCAATAAACTCATTAGCTCCAGATTTTTCTAATGGAAAACTCATGTATAAAAGAAATGAAAGCATCCGTCCACCATCATGATTAATTTCAAGATCTTGTAGTAAATATGTAAATGATTGGTAATTAATTCTTTAGAAATAGTTAATTAAATTTTATGACCAATAATATTTATAATCATAGAAAAAACACTTCACACATTCACATGACCCTAATGAACCTGGCATGTAAACTTACAAATTAAGCTAATTGCATGATAATATACCTATATATTGCTCGACCTTTTCTTGAGTAACCATTACCTTCTCATTAAGATGGTCTGAATGAGGACATGGCTGACTGCTTGATCCATGAGAGTACTGCATGTGATAAGCCATACTCTAGATAATTTTGATTTGCCACACTCTATCTTAGGTAAATTGTAATTTGCCACACTCTATCTTAGGTAAATTGTAATTGGCCACACTCTTATTAAGGTTAATTGTAATTGGCCACACTCTATCTTAGGAAAATTGTGATTGGCCATACTCTATCTAAGGTTAGATTGTTTGTTTGTTTGTTTTGATGGGTTTAACGTCCTAGCAACTCATTTTATAGGTCATATAACGGCGGTCAGTCAGCCTTCTCACTCCTCCTGGAAAGGCTAAATCTCTGGATTGAGCTTTTAACCAACTACTAAGTGCTTACTATTCGTCAGCGACTGACAACTGCCCCACATAATTAAAAATCATTGGTAGGAGGGAGAATGGCTGTAGAAATAATTTCATGACCAAGCTCCACTAAAGTATGCTCCGCCCGGGAAGCGAACCCACAACCCCTCGATCAGTAGACTTGGGCGCTACCAACTGAGCTAGCCGGGCGGCTATCTAAGGTTAGATAGCCACACTCTTAAGGTTAAAACATGTGAAGACATATGTCTCTAGTATATTGAACTGCAAGTCAATATTGACCAGCTATAAAACTACCAGACACTGAATCTACAAGGTAATGTTTTTCTGAATAGGTTTTTTAACTTTTTGGTATAGGATCTTATCTCTGCTCTATTGATCAGTCAATTTCTGTGATCATGTTTTGTTTCAAATTCCCCTTTTATCACTTTATTTCTAGCAGACAAATGTATGCTTGAATGTAGAAAATAAAGTTTGCATCATGTAATGCTACAGTTCTATAAACATAAAAATAGCCGTGCCTACCCACATGGACTGTTATGTTTTTACCAGGGTCCTTGAGATGAGCCGTGGACACACATATCAGTTTCAAAGTAAAATTGTGAACAAAATCGTGGCCGAGTATGGATAAAACTTGCATATCTTCCAGCTATGACTCTGTACGGGTGTGTTCAACTGTGTATTGTGTTGTATTGTACCATCACCTTAATATGCAAGGGACTGAGGCACAACTGTGACAGTTGAGACTGTTTAGCTTTGACAAGGTTTACATATCCTGATACTTGACATTTAGTTATGTACATTTTTTTAAGAATTCACTCACAGCATTCAGAAGTTGTCAGTACCTTGATAACAAATAATATAAATTAAAATGTGTCAGAATGTTTATGTTTAAATTATACTTCTTTCTTTTTGTACATTCTGTCATAGTCCAATTATCAAGGAGAAAAAAACACTAACTGTAGTTTTTCATATTTAATTGAACTAAACTTCTCTACGTTGTAAATCTTGTTGCAGTTCAATTATTTGTACATGTAATTTTTCGTAGTTGGATAAATAGATTGAATTTATTCAATAAATGAAAACACACAAGTATACAAGAATTATTATGACTAGTAAAAATCATGAAACATAAAAACATATATGTAAGTTTAGAAAATGTTTGTTCTAGGCCATAATTATTTTCATTTTAATATTCAGAATAGCACAAAAATGGAATTGTGAATTTCCTTGTTTCCATTATAGTCTTCAATTGAACTTTTTCATAATCATGCTGTCATATAATTCAATTACCAAGGAGGAATATTATGCACTGTAAATGTTTATATTCAATTAAATTAAACCTTGCAACATGTATTTTGTAAATACTGTCATTGTGAAGTCATTGTTAAGTCATTGAAGAGAAAAAGCACTTTGTATATATGTATAGTAACAAACTTGATATTGAACTCTAGGGATTTTGTGTGAAGTATTGACTTTACTAGCATCAATAAAAATTCTTGTTAATCAAACAATATGCTGTGATTAGGTCTCTTGTGGGAATACTGTAAAACAATAAAGAGTATCTATAACCATGTGATTGTTGTTACTGAATTGTTGTTGTTGTTTTTATTGTGTTATAGTAGAAATATGATGTAATTTTGTATCAGTAGTTTTTTGTAATCAAAATTATGGCCATTATAGGTAATTGTTATCTAAAACATCTTTTTGACATGTTTATTGGAATCAATAGAATACTCTAGAACATGTTGAAAGTAAGCTCCCCCTCTCTAGCCCTTGTCTACTGTCTTCTCATAGTTCTATGGTCCTCACCTATGACAAGTCAAATTCCTTGACTAGATATATGTTATTTAGTGCAGTGCTGGAGCATTGTGCTATGTATGTATTCAGTTGCTGCATGCGGAAATTCAACTGTTACTTCACTTATCTCATGGGGGCCGCCATTGAAGTCAGCAAAGGTTAGAAAAAAAGGGTACATACTTTATGTGGCAAGACAGCTAGACGAGAAATTTTAAGTTAATTAATTTATTTATCTGACGTGTATTGTAAACATTTCATTTGTTTTGTTTAGCATTAATAAATGATCTTTAATAGGAATTTCTCCAACAAATTAATAGCTTCTCTAAACTGTGGTTAAAACTCAAACGTATACTAGACATTCACGGTCTTCGACGTCTATTTATAGAAAGTACGCACATATAGATCATTTTTGGGGACGGTCTAAACCGCTGGCAAAAACACTGACATCATAAAAAAAGAAAGATTATTAGACCATCATCCATCATAATCCTATTGTATATTTTGTACATTTATATAGGTGTTTATGTTTTAGTAATCATACTTAATTGCTTTAATTAGCGGTTAATAAGCAATATTTTTAAAGAAAATTTAATGTCTCATTTATAGGGAATTACAAGCTTAAGCAGTACTTTCATGTTATTAATTTTTGCGCTCTTTGATGCTTTGCATCAATATTTTCTTTGTTTACATAGGGATAACTTCAGGAGGCTTAAATATAAATCTTAAGGGTGAAATAAATTCTTGTCTATAATAATCAAGTAAGTGATCACTGAATACAAGAAACTCTCATGAACAATTAATTTTATTATAATAGACAAGAATATATTTCACCCTTCAGATTTATTGCATATAGCTACAATGCATAGGCTCTCATCACATTGTACAATTACCTTGAATTTATGAAAATTGTGTAACTAGCATCAAATACGCTGGAGTAAATATTCTGTTGTTTAATGTTTAATGACAATATTCTACGACAGTTATCACCTTAACCCACTAGCTCTATCTCGTACTGTCTCGCACCTCTCATGAGTGCCCAGAGCCTTACTGAGACATGTGAAAAATTGATACTGACTACCAAAAAATTATTGTTTCATACAGCTTGGCTAGTTAATAAACTTGCCATTTACCTTACATACTGTAATAAATTGGACACTGTAAGAATTATTGTCAGTCTATTGTCAGACTACCTTTTTGGTAGTCAAAATTCAAATTATGTAGCTGAGCAGCTGTTTTGTATAAAAGTTATATATTGTCAGTTTAATGGCAAGTCTGTTTTTTTCCATATGTTAATGTCAGACTATTGTCAGATTATTGTCAGTGTGTAGTCATACATCTTTTAGACAAAATCTTGCCCATTTATTACCAGTTGACCAACAGTCTAATGTCAAATCTGGCAATAGGCTGATATTATCTGTCAGTGTGTAACCAGATTATTTTTTCATGCCAGTGTGAAAAACTATTGAATACAGTGTGTTGTCAGACAAATCTTTATGTTGTCAGTTAGATATCATTGTAGTGTTAGCTTATTACCAGTTCAGTGCAAGTGTGTTGTCAGGAACTGCTTTTTTTAAGGGATGTGCTCATGAAATATCAAGGCGTTGACTGCTAGTCTGCTACCACTCCTGTTGTTGTTATATCTGGAGATAAAATGATTAATGCATTTTCTATAATTTAATTTAATCTTCTCAATGAAATATGAAATATTTTCAACTGTGACAATCTAAATCTTAGATTTAGAAGTAGTCAGTATAAGGAATGGTTCTAGAACCCCGAGTCTTCAAATCATATTGTATTATTTATTAGTTTATAACACATTGTTAGAAATGTTGAAGTGTTGAATATTGTGTTTGGTATTCTATACATTTAGTCAAAGTTTCTGGTGACAAGACCTCTCTAGAGACACAGAAAGATCATGGTGATAAGATACTTGCCAGTTATTTACATACTTGTCCTGGGGCGGATCCAGGATTTTTTTCTAAGGCAGGCCACTTTTTTCTAGGGGGGCCCAAACTTTAGTGCCACAACCATTTTATACACTGTTAGCAGAATAACGTAACATATTGATAATAAAAACTATATATCCATTAGATCTATGTAAAGCACAAAGAGGGAAGCAAGCCTGAGAAGAATTGCTTCATGCTACTTAAAAATGACTTACAGTTAAAAAATACACTTATCAATGGGTACATTTTAGAAATTTCAGGGGGAGGGGGTCCGGACCCCCACTAGATTCGCCTATGCTTGTCAATGCTAAATGTATTCCTTATATTAGTGTATGCACTAAAAGACTTTTACTTTTATTTAAACCAATAACTATCCCTCCTTCTCCAACTGGGAGGGACTAAAATGTGCTGCTGTTCAGAGGTTGTTGCGCTGCAGAGGTTAAATTCAATCAAAATTACACCTAAGGGATTAAAAATCTCCTCCAATTTTCTCAGCAATTGTACAGATTTGATTCTAACACATAGACTCTTTGGGGGTTTATTATGGTATTCAGTGATAGATTTGGTTGTACCTGACTGGTAAAATATGTCAAAAGTAAATATTATTGCTGTCAATCCACTTGGATAAGGGGTTAGATTCCTTGGTGTTACTTATATACCTTTATCTGTCAATTGACTTGGTTGTTCAAATTGGAGTTCAAATGTTTGGTTTGCCTTTCTAGAGAGAAACCAGCAGTCCCAAAAATGACCGAAAATTTGTCTAAGCTCAGCAATGAGCTTTATAACAAAATCAAACAAACCGAACTGAACTATTGTGGAAAATTCTGACAGAGACAAGGTTGACCACATAACAGAAATAGTTTGAATCAAAGTACTGATGGGACAGAGCTTCTTAAATTATTGAAATACTGATCATAAAACAGTGTGCAGTTTTAGCTGGTTCTGTTATGCCTCAGTCCCCTAAAATTGTGGCTTGTTACGGACCCGTAAGTGCAGACAGTCGTAGGCCATGGAAAGCCTTATCAAGGTGACGGTACGCACATGGTACAAAACAACACACCCGTTCGGAGCCATAGTTGGAAGTTATGCATGTTAAATCCATACTCAGCTACGATTGTGTTCACGATTTGACTTTGAAACTGATATGTGTATCCTGGACTCATCTCATGGACCCTGGTAATAACGTAACAGTCTGTATCGCACGGCGGCCAAACGGTGCCCTCACGGCTATTTTTATGTTTATGGGACTGTAGCTTTACTGATTCATTGTGTACAGTATGAGTATTTATATTGCTGTAAGTCTTCACATCCTTATAAGATTATAGTTGTAACTGATTGATATTCTTGTCAAGCAATCTATAGAAAGTCCTTGTTGTTTCCCATGATCTCTTCTCAAGTGTGTCTGTCATATTCAGATTGTCTTCTGCTGCTTGAGAGGAATTCCAATGTGAGGTTAGTAATTTCTATGATTGACTTCACTTCACTTTATAAGATCCTCGCCATTGACATTGAATGAACATTGAGAAGTTTTCTGGCTAAAATCTCGGCACAAATTGGAAAACAATCAAGGATATGCAATAATCAGAGTTAAAGCTATCTATCTCATGGAGCCTGCTGGAAGAATTGATTTATTATAATGTTCAACTATGTTTATACCATAACTGTGATTTATATACATTACTCAGTGTGTCCTGAGTCGTAAGTCAAGATCTGTAAGTCTGTGGGATTGTTTGACAGTGTGTCCTGAGTTGTAAGTCAAGATCTTAAGTCTATGTAATTGTTTATCTGTGTGATTTGTTGTCGGAATTTATTAAGAGAATGTCATTATGTTGAATAATATTTGTCTACATGAGTTTACCTATAAACCATAGTTTTTGAGTCTTTTCTTATATATGTTGTTGTATGTTTTGTTGGTGTTCTTATGTTCTGTTCAATGTTTAAACTGTTAAAATGTGTGTCAGGGATAATTTGATTTGATCTTGCAGCCCCAGAAGAAGCCATGCCAAGTCTTTGCCTGGAGATTGTTTTGAATTTATTATTGATGCGGTTTAATTTATTAGCCAGATTTTTCAACAAAAAAATTTGGCTAATAGTTTTGCCAAACATGAGCGGGCGGTCGGGCAGTTGGGCGGGCATCCTGTGTCGTTAACAACTGTGTAAAAGTTTTTTATTTACCATATATTTCTGGCAATTATTGTCAGATCTATCTTAATGAAACTTCATACAATGTTAACATACCATGTGATGAAGAGATTCAGCTTAAATGTAGTTTTTTACATTATATTTCTTGTTATACATTTAACTCAAGTACTATTGATTGTATTGATAAAAAAGTTTGAGTAGTTCATCTCTTAAGTCTGAAGAAATTTACAAATTTTTATCTTCTCTCTTCATTCGGGGAAATAATTGTTGATCATTTGGAATCATGTGACTCAGGCTAGTTGTGACACTAGGAGAGCGTCCTACAAGAAGGATAACTCTGGTCCCTTGTCTCAATCAACTTACTGAGTCAATACACGTGATACAAATGATCAGCAATGGCTATGCTGATAGGTACTGTTGAAATATTTGATTAAATCATGTAGGATTCTTCTGAGTTATGGAATTAACCACTGAATTTGATAATGTCAGAAGAACACATCAATTAGTCTCTACTGATGAAATAACCAATTTTTTTTTGCTGCCCGATCAGTCTGTGCAATAATATAACAAATTCATTGATGCCAGAATCACAATGGATAATTTTGTGATCTGATGAAAAGTGGAGTTTAGATGACCTAAATACTGGACCATGTTGAAATTACTATTGTCCTAGAAATCAGTTTTCTCTGATGAACCCATCTATCTTGTATTGTAACATAGTTCTCTCAGAGATAATGGAAAAACTAAAAAATGGTTTATTATAATTAGGACTGTCATTGATAGAAAACTTTGTATCGTTATAACGAAAAGCATGGTGATATATTGATATATCGAGTCAGACTAAGAGAGTAATAGAAGCACGGTGACAATACCACATGACTATGACATTACAAATGCTACGGTTTGACAAAAAAAGAACCAGTCCTTATCAGTGTGCTACAGTGACAAGTTGTCGTCCTTTTTTTAATAGGAAAATGTAGGTAGGTTTTCCAGGGTGTTTGCTGAAAGTAATTTTTCCACTGTAGATTTAAGTGGCTGAAAACAACTTATCTAGTAATTTGGTACAAAGTGTGCCCATTGGAGACAGGATAATGAAAAATAAAAAAAGCTCTTGGGATTTATTCATACTAGTTAGTTTAATTATCACCTACTTGCCTGCCCTACTGCCTTGTTTTAACTTCTAAATATCTCTCTCTATATATATGGTTGACATTTAATACTCCAATTTACATTTATTTTATTCCCTATAGGCTCTGTTCAAAAGCTATTTGTGTTCATGATCTTTAAATTGTATGAACTTATGTTAAACTTTATAGGTTTGGTTTCTCTTGGTTGTAGCTATTTGTGTCTTCTTCCTATCTATAAATGTATAATTTAAATAAAACATATATCATATTTGTTTTTGTTTCCAACTGGGTTCATATAGACAGGAATTTGTGGGTTTAACACAAAACGGTCATAACTCAATATAAGAAAAGAGTGAGTTACAACAGTTTTACCCTAAACCTGCAAATTGTCTCCTTCCAGTCTAAACCTATGATTTAATTGTATTTAATATATGATCTGGTTTTAGTATTGTATAGCATTTAGATTATTTATGGGTGTAAACAGTGTGGCCACAGTTGTAACGGAAATGTAGCTGTAATTATATAATCTTTTTGCTATCAAACTAATTAATCTAAATGAATCATTTTATTTTTGTTGTTGTTTTTTTTTGCTTTGTCAAGATCATTACTATGTATCCAGGCAAAACTAGTCTTAATGTACATCCTGTTAGTTTTGTGCTGAACCATGAATTTGTAAACTAGTGTTATGGACATTTCTTACTGTTCCAGCCATAGTTCTGTGATTAGACCTCAACAAATTGATCATAGTTTATGTTCATCGAAGTTCCTGCACCTGAAAATGAAATTTTTCCTCCTGCACCTTGGAATTTGTATCACATTAAGAATTTTGTGAAATTCATCATTTTTTAGCACTCCTTCCAGTAGTTTTACACTGGGATTAAACATAGTACATAAGCAGATCAAGCAGTGGGTCCGAACCCCCCTGAAATTGTCAAAATATAGCCGTCCATGAGTGTACTTTTAGAACTGTAAGCCATTTTGAAGTAGCATGAAGCATCTTTCTCAGTACAACCTCTCTTGAACAAAACCCATTGGGAGGGACTAATGTGCTTTGCTGTCCAGAGGTTATTGCTCTGCTGAGGTTAAATACGACTGAAATTACACCTAAGGGTATTATATGAAGTATGTCAATAATAAATACTATGCATATTTTCCATGGGCAGCTGGCACTAGACCGAATCAATGAGGCTATATTTAGGTATAAGGTATATTACTAAAAAAGTGGTAGCTTTTATCAAAATTCAATGAGAGGCCAGTTTCTCCATTTTAAAAATAGTTTATTTGACTAAATATGGTTGATGTGAAGTTTGAAATCAGCATACAACCTTATTATTTGGCATATGCAGAAGATGTTGGTGTCATTTGAAAGAGCAATGCCTTAGCTATGCATGCATATATAAATTTGTAAAATGAAATATTTATATAACATCCACTCTGTCTGGAATGAAAACAGGAAATAGATGTAACTCTTCAGTGAGGAGGTAGATGTAATTCTTCAGTGATGAGGTAGATAAAGCTAGTAGAACTCTCCAGATAGATTATAGGTTTTCTACTTTACATAAGATGACATCAAATATTCTTACCCTGGAAAATGTCATAGAAATATAATTATATTATCTGTCCTCTGTAAATGATCACTTTCTCAGTATATGGTATGAATGATCAAATTAAATATAATGTCTTACAATATAAACTGCTATAGTTTTTACTTAGATAATATTAAATTCTGAATGTCTATGCATAATTTTCCTGTAATTACTTTTTTTTATATGTAATGTAGTAAAGTAAAGTTTAATTGTTTTATATGACTTTTTTGAGGGGTCTCAGGCCAGTCTGCAGCCTTAGAAATTAGGATATTAAAGTGGTTGTCCAAACAGGTCCAAACAGGTCATTTGAGTATCAAGTGCTATAACTAGTTTGTAGGTTTTTGGTTGCCCAAAGAAATTAATTGCCCAAACTAAAAAGTGGTTATCTAGGGCATCTGCTCACCCACTAATTTTGTAGACTGCAGATGTGTATTAGTGCTTGTTTGTGTTTATGCGTGTGTTCATCTAACTTCAACAATTTCTTAAAACATCTTCTAGTCAAAACTATGGAAACTAGTGCGCAAATTTGGCATGTAGCATCACCTGAAAGTCTTTAACAAATTAGGGTCAAGTGATTTAAATAAGGAAGTGCTGGAATATCTTCTTCTCTTGAACTGTATGCCTTGAGGTAGTTTTCAATATTCTGACTACAGTCCAACCCCTCTTAAGCAGCCAGCCAAGGGAAACAGCCAAATTGGCTGCTTAAGCAGGCTCTAGCCTGTCACGACTAATTGATAAGATAATGTAGCGATTTCCTTTGTGTTTTGATGACATGGGCCATTGCAATTATGTCAATATAGATGACCCCGGTGACCGCTTATGCTAGGGTTATTTTAAGTTTGGGAGACGGAATGACTGGCCGCTGGCGGGAGAACAGGGGTGACCGCTTAATACGGGTACATTATTGAGCGTTTTTCAACGGTCGCGGCACAAGCTGGCCGCTTACAGGAGGTGACCGCTTACAAGGGGTGGCCGTTAGGAGGGAAGGAACTGTACATGTTTTCTAAATGAATCAGTATCAATGAAAAGTCGTAGAATTATAATATGTTAGGGAACAAGGAAGGTAATAAAGAAAAAGCAAATTTTTTTTAGTCAAACTTGAAGTTACATTTTATACCAATTTAGGCAAAATTTGTACGAGCTCATCTTCCCTTTTGACATTTTATTATTTTGTCAATTGCATTGGCTAAAGTTTTAGATTATTTTTGCCATTTTTTTTGTTCAATGATTATGTCTAAAGTTTTGTTATATGCATTGTTTTGTTTAACTATGGAAAATTGAATAGCCTATTTTTTAAAGAATCAATTATATACGAATTCCATAGTGTTAAATTTGCATGAAAAAATGAGCATCATGCAAACATGAACCAGAAAGGAGAAATTCACAGTGATCTTCGGCATCCCAATCAGATGTTTCAGTGCCACTCTTCTAGAAAACTTTCTGGATTGATCCTTGAGGTTTTTGCATTAAATTCAATACATATTAAGCATCATTTAAAAAATGGACCAAAAAGAGGTAGATTTCAAATTCATATTTTGCCATCAAGGTCTATAAACATAAAACAAAAGTTTGACCTCCATTCCACCTGAGTAATGTCTGGATTGATTGGTGTAATTGACATTAACTTGATTTGTTCATACTGTTAATGAAGCATTGTGTATGATGTTTATTTGATTGTATACTCACTAAGTAGATGATGATAGTTGACTTATTGAACTCATTCTACTAATACAACAGTTTAGATTTATAAATTCTCACTAATCATCTACAAATAACCATGTTAGTTCTACTGGTTCTAGTTTTGATGAATTATGTTAGTTGTTGGACAATCTGATTAAAACCCGATCTAAAATTTTCCGCTCGCTATATACTCGCTAATTTAGATCTGGCCTTTTCCAAACGAAGGTCCCATTCAGGCGACCTTTTCTCATCATAATATTCATGACGAAATTGTTATGATACGTAACTTGTTTACATCGTCTACGTCACGCAATTTGAAATGAGCCGCCCAATCACAGACTGTGAATATTACCGCGGTTAAATTAGCAAGCAAAACTTGGTCTAAAATTAGAAAATACGAAATCAAAATGTGATTAATAGTGTTTTTGACTAGATGAAAGCTAGGCATTGATTGGTCGACACCAAGTTCATCTCGACGTGACCCTGCATTGAGAAAGTAGAGATCCTGTACGAAAACGCTCTACAGGATATCTGTTTACCGAGATTGGTTGTTGGAGTAATTCTTTGTGATATGTTTGATGACGATCGTCCCTCTCACTCCCTATTTGCAAATCTATTATTCATTTTATATTTTATTGATGATAAATTTGCAGTTTTGACGTTAGTTTTGTTGTATGACAGTGACCCTTTTATCACTTATTTGAAGCTGCATGATTGTGCATCTAATGCTTGTATACATAAAGTAGGCCATGAGAAAATTCCTTTGTAAAACATGTAAATCTCCACTATTAAGAACATCAAATCAATGGTGCCTGCACAAATCATTAATGGATTAGAGGGTCAACATGCAGGTGGGAGGTAAAAATGCATTTTCAACAAAAAATTTGGCTAATAGTTTGGCGAAACACGGGTGGGCGGTTGGCGGGCAGGCATCCGGTGTTGTTAACAATTGCGTTAAAGTTTTTAATTTAGCATATATATCTGCTATTTATTGTCAGATCTTTACGAAACTTCATACAATGATAACATACCATGTAATGAACAGATTAAGACAGTAACCACAACTCTACCTGGCTTAAAAATGGATTATTGCCCTTTGGGTTTTTTTGCGTTAAAGTTTTTTTAAATTGTTGGATATCTCTGCCATTTCTGGTTAGATGTTTATGAAATTTTATACAATGATTACATTCCATCTGTTGAAAAGACTTATATAGTAACTGCAACTCTACCTGGCTTAAAAATGGATTATTTCCCTTTGTAATGTTTGCGTTTAAGTTTTCAAATTGTTGGATATCTCTGCCATTTCTGGTTAGATGTTTATGAAATTTCATACAATGATTACATACCATCTGTTAAAAAGACTTAGACAGTAATCGCAACTCTACCTGGCTTAAAAATGAATTATTTCCCTCTGTTATTTCTGTGTTAAAGTTTTCAAATTGTTAGATCTCTCTGCCATTTATGGTTAGATGTTTATGAAATTTCATACAATGATTACATACCATCTGTTAAAAAGAATTAGACAGTAACGGCAACTCTACCTGGCTTAAATATGGATTATTTCCCTTTGTATTTTTTATGTTAAAGTTTTCAGTATGTTGGATCTCTCCAATAGTGAGTATACTGGCATTTTCCAGTCATATTTTCCTACCATTTTGTTTCAACAATTTCACCATTTGCCATACAAGATTTTTTTAACAAAATTCTCTCACCACTTTCATACCATTAGTTTTGCATTATTTTCATCGATAGTTTTCATGTCTTATGCCATCTTAGTCAAATACCAACAAAATACTCAGATAAGATACAATAGGACAAATATATAGTTACTGAAACTCTTTTTCCTTCAAGATTCATTATTGCCCTTTGTATACCTTCTGATAAGCAATTTATCAAATGACTTTCTTTTGTAACAACGTAAACTTGTTCTCAATGTTCCTATATGCAGAAAAATCCGGCTTTAATGTGGCTCCCACATTATCTTTCTTGTTTTTAGATTATTTAGGCTCACTGACCCACTATATTTTACTTTTTTATATATTTATATGTTATGTATAGAGCTGGGTACCGCGAAGAAAATTTTACCACGGTATACCGCGGTTTTTTACAAAATACCACGGTATATACCACGGTATACCTCAAAGTTAGCATTTACTATATGCTGTTGGGCTATTAAATAAAGATGATCTTTCAAGAAGATTTATTATTTATTAACTTAAAAAAAAACCCATAAAAGCCCCTATTCAAGGGTAATAAAAATTATGACTTATTACAAGAAATTTGACTAGAGTTTAAAACAGTTGACTAGACAATACTTTTGACTAGAATAAAGTGTATAAACGCTATGTATTTTTACAAGAGTTGAAAAAAATTACATGACAGTACTTTTTACTTGTATGAAATATTAAAAACTTTATGTATTTTTACAAGAGTTTAAAAAGTTATCACACAATACTTTTGAATAATATGTATAAACTCTATGTATTTTACAAGAATATTAATAAGGATACAATACAATACTTTTAACTTTTACTAGGATAAAAAAGTGTTAACTTCATATATTTTTGCTTTTTTACTGAAGAGTTTACTTTATTGGTTTTTGAAACTTTTGAATTTGAAGAAATCACTGAGGCATTTCCAGTCATTTTTACATGTATAGAAAAATAAGTTGATCTATAGTGCGTACAAAAAAACAAAACGTGTTTTGGTAAACATTAGAAATGAGACAATCCATTTCTGGGGTAGGCAGTAATGAAAATAAAATGTGTGTAATTCATTGTAACAAAATTAGCATGATGGATACCACCATTTGTTGGTAAATCGTGCTTGTGTTGGTAAAAATCTTTTCCATTACACTAACAACTAAGACAATCGTAAAACATATCACAAGTTTATGTTATTGTCATCCTGAGCGTCCCTCGTAGTGGATAAGTTTATTCTATGTTATTATAAACAGTGTTTTGTTTTTTTGTACGCACTATACATGCTTGGTTTTTAAAACTTTAAAAGAAGCATTACTCGTGTAGTTTGATTAGATTTAAACAAACACACTAATGACGTACGTCATATCCATGTCTAGTACATGTAATTATTTTTGTACGCGCATGTGCATATTCATGAACGGAATTCCCCCGCGGGGCGTCCACAATATTTTGTAGTTTTGACTTATGTGAATATTTTCCGTCATACTTATCCGACAGTTGTAATATTATGAGCATGGTTTTATTTTGTCTTATTGGACATCACTCAGACTTTAATTTCCTTCCGGAAAGCATATAAAACGTGTAAAACAAAAATCACGGGTACTACTCCTTTACGGTAATGACCGACTACTAGTAAGAAAGTTAGGTTATAAAATACCGGTATTTCCGAAAATACCGCGGTATGGTACCGCGAGATAAAAAAACCGCGGTTACCGGTTTACCGGTATTACCGCGCACCTCTAGTTATGTATGTGGACCATATTGAAAATTGACATATATTTGTTAAATGTGTTATCCACTATAAATAAAGACTTTACTAACTTACTTACTTACTCATATTATCACCCAGACGCCATTAGCTTTTACGTTGTACTTAAACCAAATGTGCAAAATTTTTAGCTGCTGCCTTCTGGGTGTCTGGGCCACTGAAAGACCTAGGTGATAATGCGATTTTTTTTTGGAAACAGACGCCACATGGCAGCCATTTGTAATTTGTGACTAAGACATTAGCTGTATCTTTTCCTGACATTTTTCTCTTTTCCCTCAATTTTTATTCTTTTCTCTCAGTTTATATCTTGTGTTTATTTTGGCATAGATATAGCTGTCATCGTAATTCTGTTAAATGTTTCAGTCTGAAGTTCCACTATTTCTTTGATATATTATTATCATTATCTTCAATATTTTTGTGTTTTAGAATTTACAGGTTGTATTCTCTGATATATGGTAGCTGCTCTCTCAGAATTATTTGTAGGCTGCTTCTAGCAGACTTGTAGACTCTATTATTAATATTTGTTTAATTTTTTTATTTATTTTCTTTGATGTTTCATAGTCTGCCTTATCTTTAAAAACACTTTATTATTATAAGATTCTTGTTTTGAACATAGCATTATTTTTATTTTGTTTGAGACTATCCAAACAAATATCTCTGCCATAGTTTCATGCCCTATCAGATTTTAAGAATCTGTCAGTCTATAAATAGCATTGCAAACAGATTGTCTGCTATGACTGGTGCAATTGACCTCCTGACATACATATGAAAACTGAGCTATTTCTTGGGCAGGTTGTGATGAGTTGTGCTTCTCTGTAGAGATGTTTACATTGCCTTATGTAAAAGAATGGTTTAAAGGATTCACTTTTGTAGAAAAAGTTTAAAGATTGTTCTTAAGAAAATCTAGGTCAGAGTTGATGACTTAAACTAAATAGTTTAGTTTTGTTTGTTATTTTACATTTGATGTTACCTTCTGTGAACAAGTAAACATGTTTATATACATAACAAGAAATGTAATGTGGAAACCACATTAAAGCCCGATTTAAAAACTTTAACACAAAAATTACTAAGGGAAATAATCCATAATAAAGCCAGGTAGAGTTGTGGTTACTGTCTTATTCTGTTCATCACATGGTACATTGTATGTTATCATTGTATGAAGTTTCACAAATATCTGACTACAAATGGCAGAGATATATGCTAAATTGAAAACTTTAACGCAATTGTTAACGACACCAGACACCCGCCCAACCGTCCACTTGTGTTTCGCCAAACTATTAGCCGAATTTTTTGTTGAAAAATCCAGCTAAAAAACATATCTAGATATTGAAGTGATGATTTTCTTTCATTTAAAGTGTTTAACGCTATATCCACATCTTTAGATAAGATCACATCATTCTAAGCACAACTCGCCAGCATTTTTACCTCTGCCTAAGAAAAAGTTTGGTTTTCAGATGTATGTCAAGAATTATTGTGCCTGTCATAGCAGATGATCTGTTTGAATTGCTATTTATGTACTGAGGTAAATTACAATTTGATAGGGTCTGAATTTTGGTAGATATGGTAATTAAAAATCAATTTGCTTGCGGAAACATCAAGAATGGGTTTTCTTGGTTTGCCTTGTATATAAGGGATTTGAACACTGACCTTGAGGATGTTAAGTCCTAACTTTACTAAACCACTAACCATGATGATGATGCTTGCAGCACATTTTCAATAAATGAATGAATCAGCAGTTTATACTAGGACACGGTATATTTTGAAATCACAAGTGGCAGAATAACTCAGTATTCGACTGTACTTGTCTTTGAGAACTCTTCTTCCATTATTCCAATAATGTTGCCATGGCAACATCAACTTAATAAACATAAGATATAATCTGTCAGTTACATAAAATATCATTCATCTGTCTTCTGTATTTTCATTTATGTCTCCAATTTCAAAATATCATGGCTTATTCTATTGATGTCATTATCATGCTACAGCTTAGACTCTACTGTTGATTTTCCAGGCATAATATTAAATTTTCTCAATTTTCTTGCTTTATAATTCAATAGGTAGATGTTAAGTGGCAGATGTTTCATGCATACATACATATATCTTAATACTAGTGGGAGAAAATTCTAGTGTAAATATTTTCCTAGATAACTCATTTTAATCATCACTTGATAGAAGGAATGTGTGATTGAAATGTTCTTCAGGAGTTAATGAATTCTATAGACTTTCTGCTCAAAATGTCTGTGAATAGGTGACTTTTATGGAACATTCTTATTTTCTCTTTGGATATAAAATGTACATTAATAGGGACATTTTGATGATTTCTTTGCTCTGACCATGACACTTACCACAACCAACATGTCTAAAAATGAATATGTGACGGGAAATTGATTCTCTCAGGATTATGGTCATTTATTCTTAACTACAGTTGTCATGGAATCGTGTAAATGAGGTTTTTTCTATCGGTTTTATAAGAAACTTTCATCAGGCAATGCGACACATCGCTTTTACTGTATATTATACATAGTACCATTCTGTTTAGAGAATTACATGATTCATGTATGAGACATACAGGTGTTGAATGTCTGTACCAGTAAAATGTGGACCTACTATGTTATTATGTGAACTGTGGAATATTACATCAGGGTTATATCTGGGATATTAACTTGTTGACTAATGGGGGAGTTAGTATAAAAAATATGTTTTGGATTGTATAAATGGAAGAACGTGTTAATAAGTCTTATCAAGATGCTTTATGTGGTGCCCTTGTTACTGCAATGTGTTACATGAAAGCTCGACATACGCCATCACCTGCCACTAATAGACGTGTTATATTACATGCATCTCCGGTATGTCGGTTTTTTTAATTTTGTTGTCATGGCATTCTAAAAACTGTTGAATTTATTTAGTACTATTAGTATTACCATTATTTGTAACTTACCTTGCCTGTTTTAGAGTTAATTAGAGAATGTTGAATCATCTGACATTGATCATTCCATGTGCAACCTTATGTAACTGTAAACCTTTGGGTATGGGTAAAGTCATATTGAGGTTCATTTAAAGAAAAAAGTACAACTTTTAACTTGGCATATGATTTGATTTGTGCATGTTGTTGATTTGTAACTTTTGGCTATTATTTTTGGTTATAAGTCTGCATAATAAGTTTACGTCTGCTGTGACAAAAACAAACTGATATTGATGGGAATAGTTACATTGTTACATACATGGGGAGCATGAAATTAACAACACACTGTTTCTGTCTCATCACTCATGGCCTCCTGAGAGTTCTAGATGTTTAAGAAAGGTCTATGTTTTTGGAGAAGTAAATGTATTGGATTGATGATTTTTTGTTATTATTGCATGTGGGATGCTGACTTTGGTTTCTTTTGCAATTGCATGTTGGGGGAAACAATTGCTTGTTGGAAAAACCTTAAAAAATGTTTCAATATGACATTTACTTGTCATAACAATGTAGATTTGGCAGAACTAAAACAATTTATTTTTTTTAGCTGGACTTTTCAGAGAAAAGTAGAGACTTTCTAATAAATCGTGTGTTGGCATAAGCTGACTGTAACACTTCTTGGTTAAGTTATTTGGTGCAAGATTTCATCTTTGAAACTGCTGTAGGGATTGGCTTCATACATGGGGTTACAATTGGAAATAAAATACCAAGTTGCATAACTCTAGCATGACTTTTGGCTGATTTATGGCCCTTTAATTCTTAGGAATTTCTTTGAAGTTTTTTTGCTGCAAGATTTTATCTTTGAGTCTACTGAAGGAATTCACTTGAAACTTCACACATGTCTACGGGGTTACCATTTGAGATAAAATACCAAATTGCATAACTCTAGTCTGACTTTTGACTGGATTATGGCCCTTTAATACTAAGAAATTTCTTGGTTAAGTCATTTGGTGCATCATTTCATCTTTGAAACTGTGGGAAAGATTGAATTGAAACTTCATAGATGCATACTGGTTACCATTGGAGGTGAAATACCAGGTTGTGTAACTCTAGCATGATTTTTTACTGAATTATGCCCCCTTCATTTTTGGAAATTTTTGGTGCAACATTTGATCTTTGTAACTTTATAAAGTTACTGAAGGGATTCACTTGAAACTTCATATATGTCTTTGGGGTTACCTTATAAGGTCAAATACTAAGTTGCATGAATTGTGACTGACTTGTTTCCCGTTTTGCTTAGAAGTTCTTAATTAAAAGTTTTGCTTGCTATTGAAACTTAGATTAATGAAAATATCTGCTTTAAAATTTCACTTATCTCTTATGAGTTACATACCAATGATTGATTTTGTTCACATGAGCACCCTGAGTGGTCAAGCATGCTGTCTGTGGACTACTCCTGATTAAAGTTGCTAAAATACCTGCCTCTATCCAGATAATCGCATGATGACTTGAATGGCATTGCTCTTCTTTGTAAAAGCATCTTGTTTCTTTATGACTGACATGTAACGAGTTTGACTTGCATGTTGTGGCTAGAAAAAATAGTGCTTTTGTATCAGATTGAAATTTAATTTTTATCATTTCCTTGAAGTCCTGTCATGCAGTGATTGGACTATTTTATTTGTGAAGTGGAGAATTTAATTTTAAAACTTGTTACTGAGCTTCGAGAACAATGATAGCGTGTGTTTTTGTGTAAGAATTTATGTTTATAGGGATTTCTGTTTTTATGTTGGCGAATGTGATCTCTCAAAATGTCAGGCTCTCCAGGGATTGATGGGAATATTAAGTTCTTTTCCAAGAAATTCCAGTTTGTGGGGGGTCAGGTGTTTAATGTTAATGGTTGTTAGTTTTTACTGCAGAGGTTTGAAACTGGCTTTTTGTTCAGTTTTAGCCATACAACTTAATTAGTGCTGCCAACTTGACTAATTGCTGTATCACATGATCATTAATGCTTGTTTGGTAGTTTAATATTGTTTGCTTAATCAGTTTGTTTATTTATTCCAAATGTTACTTGCAAATAAATGAGCTGTTTTATTTTGCATCATTGATATTGCATGCTGGATTGACAGCTAGCATTATAGTTAGTGAAGTTATGTCATAGAATATTTTCTTTGGCCACTCTTCTGCCTATAATCAACACTTAAGTTGGGTATAGAAATTGGGGATAGAAATTGACAGCTACTGACAAATTATATACAAATTACTAGGTAAACATTTTTGGTTTAGAGATGATAAATAAACTGAGTAAACCAAGTAATAAACTAACTGTTTCAATATGACTTAAGAAATAGAAATGCTGCATAAAGCATCATGCATAACATTACATTACTTCACATTATATTACTTCACATTTTATTACTTCACATTATATTACTTCACATTATATTACTTCACATTATATTACTTCACATAACATAACATTACTTTGCATTACTTCATATAACACTACTTCACTTCACAAAACATAACATTACACTACTTCACATTACATTACTTCATATTACATGACTTCACATCACATACCATTACTTCACATATCACTACTTCACATACCACTACTTCACATACCATTACTTCACATTACACACCATTACTTCACATACCATTACTTCACATTACACACCATTACTTCACATACCATTACTTCACATACCATTACTTCACACACCATTACTTCACACACCATTACTTCACACACCATTACTTCACACACCATTACTTCACACACCATTACTTCACACACAATTACTTCACACACCATTACTTCACATACCATTACTTCACATACCATTACTTCACATACCATTACTTCACATACCATTACTTCACATTACATACCATTACTTCATGTACCATTACTTCACATAACATTATTTCACATAATATTACTTCACATTACATTTCTTTGAATTAAATTACTTCACATTTCATCACAATTACATTACTTCACATTACATTACAAATCATTACATAACATTACATTATATAACAATACATAACATAACATTACTTCACACTACAAGAAATGTACATGGCTGTCTCTCTTTTAGTTTTTTGTTGGTCATACCTCAGAACTTCTCTCACAAGTATCTCTCTCTTATCTTATCTGGCTGATAGTTACATTAGTCTGATACCAAGTTATTTTGATATAGAATTCTTATATCAGTACATTGTATGGTGTATCAAGTCTTAGAAGAGATTTAAATGTAGCAATATTCCACAATAATCAAATATAGTTAATTACTGTCAACAATAAATGAATTCACTTTTCTGTTGACATCACTGGTTGGGAATATAATGAATAGGAAGTGTACGCTGGTTGGTTCAATAGACCATGTAGGATAGAGGATAGCTCATCTATAGTGGGGAAATGTCTGTAGTATTAATTAGCAACAAGATAGGAGTTGTGGAGGGAGGTCTTGATTGAGTTTTAATTTTATTATTCTTGTAGAAGATTTTGATTGACCTTGAGGTGACTGTGAATTCTGTTCATTGAGCACTTGCAATAGGAACTTTTTATCTCTTCTTTTGGGAATTTTCGAGTGTAGATATTTCTACTTGTAGGGAGAAATTGTCTTCAGTTCAGGAAAGCTTATATTTTGATAAGCTGGATTCCATAGAAATGTCTTGATAAAGTTTTCTGTAATGAGTTGTATGTCTAATATAAGTAAAGATATGTTAAATTGGCTATGTTTAGGAAGATTTCATCAGATATTCTGTTTTGGCATGAGTTTTCCCTGATAGTAAAAATCAGGGACAGAGTTTTTTACTTTGAATGACATCTTTATAGTGGTGTTTGTTATTTTATGCCAGCATACATTTGCAGTACACAGGCAGTTGGCATGGTCCTGAATCAAAAACACTCTATATACATATAAGGTATAAACAGGGCTGAAATTTAACAAAATATTGAACTGTCAAATTTCACTGGTTATTTTATTCCCTGCAATTGTGTATTTAGTTCTTATGACATTTGCATCGATTAAACTGAATCTGTTTAATCCTGATGTATGAAATTGGCCTAGGATCATATTATGTGGCAAATGCAAAAAATGTTGGTGTCATTCAGTGCTAACAGCCTATCATCTGCTTGTTAAGGTATAATGGTGTCTATAGTAATTAAAGTTGTAATTACCACTTTTACTGCACTTACACTGTCAGTGTAATCGTCTGCGACAAGTTTTAATGAGGAATTGCAACAGTCTGCTACTCAACATGGGGAAACTCCATTTAAAAACTGTGTTCAGCTATAGATGAAAACAAACAAGGTCCTAGATAATATCAGAACATGCTTACAGATTGCTACATTTTGTTATTTTTATTTCATTTATAAAATGTTTCATTTCCTTCCAATATAGATAAAAGTAAAAACAAATTTAGAATTGTCTGGAAATATGCAAATTGATATCAGTAATTTGTTTCCATGACATGTTAATCAGTACTTAATGCATTCTGTTTCCCACAATATTTCTAGTCATTTTGTTGCTAAGGGATTCAATTTGTATTTATGTGTCAATATGAAAGTATTATCCCTTGCAATATTTACATTGTGTTCAGAAAACTGGGGTGATTACTGTTTCCAATTAGTATTAGAGTAGTGGAAAGTGCGAAGAAGTTTCTTTTGTTATTTAAGTTTGCTAAGGACATTTTGTTTTAATTGGTTTAATGCCATGATGTCACATTACAAAACTTTCCTGGACAACTGTTTATTAATCAGTGCTGGCCTTTCTATCCACAATGCTGACAACTTCTCCATATACCTTATTGATCAAGGACAACCAACCTATTTGTTGATTTGATCTGAGAAAAAAACAAATGCTTATAAATTTGCTTACAAAAATGTTTCCATAAAACACAACAAAATAAGATGCTCACTTCTTGTTTCATTGTTTTTCTACTGGATATGGTACAATTAACTTAACAGGTAAAGCCATTATTGGTCTGAGGCCTCAAGTCCTCCTATTAAGGACACCACCAAATTTTGTCCTGTTAAATTCATGTCCAGACTGCACTATCAGCACTTTGATTTGGAACATTTTGATGTATAAAACACTGCTCTTGATGGAAATGTGACAGAATTAGAGCCCTTCTTTATTTAACTATTGATAATGCAAATCAAGGTTTAACATAAAAGTCAATATTCAACGACTGGTGCTTTCCCTTATCAGCTCAGCCATTGTTTGTTTACATTCTGTATTTTGTGTGCCTAGTTAATGGAATGTTGAGCATGCATATATAGCAGAGGTATAATACAGCCCTTGTACTCCCTTGCTTTTAAGCTAGCTTTTATGGCAGCGTGGTAGAGTGTCCCCTTACATCTCGCGTGTATGTTGGTTCGAATCTCAGTTTGAAACATTGATTTTTATTGGGTAACACATATAAATTGAGAAAGGCCTATACGTTTTACTGTCTTAGATGAAAATGTCTTGAAAAATAATTAACCTCCATGAACTTACTGTATTTAATGTGATATGATTTTATTATGCTGACAATACTGTTCAACCTCTTGTATTAGATACTTAATACAGTATTAGCTTATAATAAAACATGATATGAAAAAAATATCCTAGAAAACCTTAAAACCACCTGCCTCATACTTTGTTTTCAACCTTGTTAAATTTAGTGAAACCCCTGAAAGTACAAGGTCTTACATTTTAAATGTGACCAATTTGCAATGAGTTTAATACTCTGCACTGCACTTTCTGTGCTGATGAAATCAAAATTGAAGGGTCAGCACTAGGGGTGTAACAATACGGTAAAACCCTTATTGCAATTATTGAATAAGGTTTTGTGTGTTGCAACGCGTATCGTTTTTCTTTGTGTTTACATGCGAAACATAATTTAATGCATGTGCTAGTGATGGAGAATCGGACAAAAATCATAATCGATAATCGAATTGAATCAAATGTAATTAATCGATTAAAAATCGATTAATAATCGAAATTTGTACAAATGCTTACGGTATCTCGACAAAAGCTTTCCTGAGAAAATAAAGGGATTTCATACTACAAGTAGCATTAAATCTCTGGAAAAAATAGGAAAAACACTTCATTCAAGACAACATCCTTTATTTACTTAAAACAAACTATATTTGCATATTTAATTTCTTTGAAAACATTTTAAAAACAAAGGAAAATATTAAAATCACAATACTAAGACTTAATGCTTTCAATTTAAATCGGCAAGTATAGTGTATCTGAGTCAGATAATGTTATACAATAATTGTTGGTATGAATTTTGTTACACAATATTATTTTGAAACCGCTAGCAGTCGTTTGATTTACCCCTTTATCATCTAGAAATATCTTTCAGCAATAGTTTGTTTTTTCATAATTTTCATAAGCAAAAGATGTCGGTACAATCGTTTAATAACATAATTCACAAATAAATAATTCATTCACATTCTGTCTGAGTCAATAAATATGTTTTCTGATAGATTTATCCAATGCTATGAATGTCCATTCAATTAACTTTTTTTCTGAGCAAATTCATTCAAGATGATTTAAAACTGATGCAGGTAAAATAAAATTAAAATGTAAGTAACGTGTCGGTTACGAAAATTATTGAAGACGAATGTTTCACAATGCAGAGCGTTATCCTATTAACCACCCTTAAGGATGGATCTTACCAACATGTTATGGAGAACCATCATGAAATAAGTTAGCTTGGTTCAGTTTCTAAGTTTATTGGATTCTAATGAGTTAATAAATTTTAAACTTCATTTGATACGAGAATAAGACCGTATCCGGATGTTGAACTTTTACCATACCTCACAGAGTTTCCCAAAGAGATTTGGCCGTAAATTTTAATTAGTTTATTGACATGTAAATCGTGACAAATTGAGTGTGAAGATTTATAACACATCTGATGTACCAAACGTTTGTTATACAACGTTACATTACGTCATCAATAAAAATAAAGAGCTTTTTGTAAATTGCTATTTATCTTTGAAATTCGCCGACATGTATTCAAATTTTTGTTTGATATTTGACATGTGAAGGACGGGTGGACCGACGAGTTTGACTAAGACTGATTAGTAATTAACTAAATAAGACTGAAAATTAAAAGTAACGTTATTGTTCCTTGTGTACAAGTTTAAACTGAGGTCAGTTGTGGCAAAATCTGCGGTTCTGAAACAACCAGCGACAATCGATTTTCCTTAAAGAAAATCGATTGTCGCTGATGTAAGCGCCCAGCGACGATTATTCGATTCTACTCGATCATCGTGACATCACTAGCATGTGCATTGTCTAAATTGGATGGACATTACACACATTTGTTGTGGCCTACAGCCTCAGGCAACAGTTCAAAACACTATCCCTTCCTCTGCGGGCTAACAGTTTGACTGTTCCCAAATCACAAATGGAACAACTGTATGCTATGTAAGTATTATAGATATTTAATTTGTATATTACAGTTGAACACAGAATGGACACAGATTGAAGTTATAGATCTTATAAATGATGGTACAGGTTTGGGATTTGGTATTATTGGTGGAAGAAGTACTGGTGTTGTAGTAAAAACAATATTACCTGGTGGTGTTGCTGATGTTGTAAGTATTTACACTCATAATATATACAATAACAGTCTTACACCTTTTAACCCTTTACTGGGTGTGACATTGGTGAAAACTGAATAGTGGCCATTTTTTCCCATCAATTCTGGACTAGGATAAACTTGCAGCATTTCATTATTAAAGCATGACACCCAATTTTCATCTTGGGTCCCCCTAAGTCCTGGATTGGCTCCTTGTGTTATTCTAGATTAATAACTGCAAAAGTAGACCCATACATTTGGAAAACTTTTGCCCTTTAAACAGTAACTTAAACTATAGAAATTATAGAGGCATCCAAACTATGTTTTTTTCACCTACTTGGTGTCATGTGTATCGAAAATTACAAAATGAGCTTTCAATCATGACTTTGTATCATTGATTCTGTTTGCATTCTTTGTACATGTTACATTTGTTCCATTTGACCACTTGGACTTTATGAAGACTGTACATATTGTTATAACAAAGCTTTCAGCCTTGGTCCACTACACGTTATAGGGCTGACAGGTCAGTCACTATTAGACCAAGAGGCTCTTAGTGGTGTGTACTATTTCTTATTTAATGCTGACAGTTATGTGACTTACTTAATATTATTGTCCGTTTTTTCTCAACTGTCAAAGCTTGAATAATTTCACCATGACTGAATGCATTTTTTTTGTACTGGCGGCCTAACTTTTATTAAAAATATCTTGACTAAAACTTATCATACGGCATAAGAAGTTTTACTCAATCATGATACACACTTTCGGAAACTCATGGGTGTATTACGACAATAATTTTAACTAACGCATTCACCTTGAAATTATTCATGTTTTGACAGTTGAGAAAAAACGAACAATACTTATGAGCATTTGTTTTAATCTGCTTTATGTAACATCTCCTTTAACTGAGAGCATTTTATCAAGGGCTGAAAAAAACACTAATGTAACTCCATCTGAAAATAAAGGAGTTATGTTAGTGTTTCATTCAGTCCTCAATATGTCTGAAATCTATTTCCCTTGTTTCCCATAAAATCTCTTTATTTTTTTCTTTGTTTGGTCAACAGTAATCAAAAACCATTAATGTCACTATGTGGTCATACATGTTTACGTTGGCATTACTATTTGCTTGATAATTTTTTTCTAGGAAATATAAATCTATATCCGTGACAGTTTGATCAAGTTGATTATTATTAAATGTGACAACTCCTATAGAACTCAGATTACTTCTGTAAATACCACTGTAAAAAATAATATAGATTATAATAGCCTGGGTGTTATATCAATAAATAGTGATCTTTTTGTTGGATTTATTCTGGAAATAGCATTAGCTCACCTAAGCACATTGTCGGCACCAAAGTACTTTCTTCTGTTTCAATCAAGTACCATGGGCAATTTGACTTGCAAAATCTCATTTTCATGAATATGTTTTTGGCAATCTTCTTCCAATGAAATTGCATGTTTGAATTAAATACTCTTCAATAGCAATGATGTCATACTGGGATTTTCTTACTTAAATAGAAACCAATGCACATGTTTATTTTCTCATATTGAATGGTAAACCAAACCCTAGATATGAAATGTTATTTCATTGGCTAGTTTTCCACAGTGTGTTTCTTGCGGAACCAATGAAACTGTCTCATTAATTATTCATAATTACGAGATTTTCCTAACCAATTGGCCCTCAGTACATAACACAGCCTGGCGGAGTAATGTGTTATGGGATAACTGACAATGACCTAAGCACAAAATGAGCTATTGTGACTGAGTGGATTGTCTGTATCCATGTGGTGTGTGTCCTGTTTTGTCCGTTAACTCTGCTGAGGCCACTTTTAGTCCAATTTTTTATTAAACTAGGTAAGAAGTTTCATATCAATTAAATCTTAAACAGCATTGTTTATAATAGACTATATGGGGTCAAAAACTAGGTCATTAGGTCAAATAAAAGTAATGAATGGTTAGCATTAAAAAGTGAATAACATGCAGTATAAGTCACAACTTCAAATATTCTTGTTTGTTAAGAAATACATGTATATCTTATAACATTTTTACAGTAGACTAAATGCAGTCAATAACTAGTCATTAGGCCACCAAGTCAGAAGCATCATATCAATTAAATCTTGGACAGCTGTGATACTGGGCTCAAAACTCATTTGCACACAGATGTATCATATGGGGCCTGTTAGTCTCCCCTGTTCATTTTTATCTTTCTATGATTGATCACTTTAATTTGACAAGTATGGAAAATAATCAATGATATTTTAAGAGAGTTGACTCTACTAGCCTCTACTATATTAATAATGCATTGCCCTCCAAAAGTTCCTCACACAGTCACAATTTACTATGCAGTTTATTGTAAAGTTATTTTATTCAATAATTTGCAATCAGGACATTTTTCTTTAGGATATGAAATTATGAAATTAGTAAATTATCTCATGAGATTCATTGTCTTAATATAGTTTTGGAGGCTGAGGCCACAACAAGTTGATCATAATTATGTTCTATGGATTTTTCTGGAAAAAAAATGGGGCGAGCGAGCGAAGAAAAAAAATAAAAAAAGTCTTTATTCACTTACTTTATATTGCGGTTTGTCCAATTTTTTATGAGCGAGCGAGGAAATAAAAATATTTTTTTGTAAAAACCGTCAAAATAAAGGTGCGAGCGAATCCATAGAACATATGATCAATTTGTTGTGGCCTGATTGATTACTTTTGCTGCTATTAAAAAATAAAATGTATCAATAGAAATTCCATTTCCATTGCACAAATAATGAATAAAATGAATAATGAATTATATTCTCCAAACTTGAACTTGGAAATTGTTGCAAATTCATTAACTGTACTGCGAAGGAACTTTTGTTGGGCAGTGTATTATTGATCTACAAATCATTGATTTACATTTTGTCTATTTGTTATATGATATGTGGTATCATATTTTATGACATATTTTCATTCATTCTTCTATTATTAATTTCTTGAATGGATTGGTAAACAAAATGATTTAATAATGATAATGTCATTTAGGATTTTGTTTGTATTACCATAGGAATCATTTTTCTAAAGCCAGCTTCAATTCAAATGGTTGGGTTTAACAATGTCAGCACAATTTGTTAGGTTATTTTATGGAGTCCAGCACACCTAACCTAGCTTTCCCGGACCCTTGTTTATAACCAGTACTCACCTACCCTTTCATAAGGTCTGGAACTTTTCCATATACCTTATTAATGGAGGAAAATTGACATTATTGTCAAATTTTCATGGAAGGGTGTAACCTCCCTGGTAGGGATTAAAACCTGTAGCCCCCTTCGGGAATCTAGATTCGAAATTGAGGTGCGCTACCAACTGCGCAACAGACACAGGTTAATTGATTATATAGAAATTGTCTATTTTGAATCATGAGAAAACACAAGATTCTTGTCATTGTTGAAGTAATCTATTGATTAATAACGAAATTTGTTTAGTAAACAAACACTTGTAGTAATTGATGAAGAATGGTTTAATAAGGCATTGTGATAGATGTCGGGAATGTTAGTTTAGAATGACTTTGGTTCTTTGAGATATTTTTTACTATAATTGGCTGTATAGGGTGTTTAACAGACTCAAAGGAAAATGAATTGATCCTTAAATCAATTTAGTAGACTTAGTTTATCACTTTACTGGTAGATCACTTTACTGGTAGATCACTTTACCGGTAGATCACTTTACTGGTAGATCACTTTTCTGGTGGATCACTTATCTGGTAGATCACTTTAATGGTAGATCTACATTACCAGTACAAAGATAAAATGTTTCTTGTTTATTTGTTAATGTATGTTCTTTGTTTTCTATCCAGACATCTTGTGATCACCAATTTTGTGTAATGTAAGTTTCCACTATAAGGACCATAAAAATCAATCTGTTTTACTAGCATAACAATACTAATATGTAGGCTAATATAGGAATCATTTTCTCATCAAATTAAGCATTTGCAATGATATTTTTCATGATTTTGCAATAAGAGACTGAGAGGTGGTCTTTGTAGTGATACTTTACTGTATAGCCACTATTTTTTTTAATTCAAAACCAATTTAATTACAGGCTTATCTGTGCAGAAGATCTTCTGAATGAGGTGTTCTGAATGATTTATTGCTTGTCATGTTTATATTCGAAACCAAAATATTATATTCTATCATAATTTATTTATTTATTGGAGTTAACGCTGTGTCAACACAATTTAGGTCATTTTACGGGGTCCAGCGCACATAACCTAGCTTTCCTGGACCATCGCTATAATCAGTACTCACCTACCCTATAACCAGTACTCACCTACCCTTCCACAAGGTCGGAAACTTCTCAATATTATCTAATCAATGGAGGAAAATTGACATTATTGTCAAATTTTCATGGAGGGTATAACCTTCAAGGGTGGGGTTCAGACCCGCACCCCCTTAGGCACGAGATTCCAAATCACAGCACGCTACTAAGTGCGCTATCGACCCAGGTTGCCTATCATAATTTGTATGTAACGTAAGAATTATAACGTTCTTAAATCTATTTATAGGATGAAAGACTTCATAGTGGGGACCACATTTTACAGATTGGTGATGTGGATGTTAGAGGGTTTGGTTCTGAACAAGTGGCTCAGGTATTACGACAAGCTGGAAGTCATGTTCGACTCATTGTTGCTCGTCCAATCAATGAGCCCCAAGCAATTCAAACCCAAGGAGCCCCAATTGTACCCACAATTCAATTGGATCAACATCTTGAACAAATAATGTCTATGTTAGACAAACAAGATCAAATAATCATTGAGAATCATAAAATAGACATGGAAATTGAACAGAAAGCAATGGAGAAAGAACTGAGAGAACAGGCTGAGATACATCAGGTAAAGTCAAGTAGTTTTTTGTTCGGTATTACTCAAATTATTGTAACCCAATAAAAATCCATGGTTCAAATCTTACATTTTCTTCAATAAGTTTATATATTTGTTGTTTTGTATTTAATCACAATTTTTGAATTAAAAAGAAAAACTGTCTGAAAAATGTAATTATACCCCCGCCTCGAAGAAGAGGGGGGTATACTGTTTTACCCTTGTCCGTGTGTGTGTGCAGTTTTCTCAGCAACTAAAACATGCAGCAGCCTGATACTTTGCATATTGCTTCATCCCATAGTCCCATGTGGTGTAAAGCGATTTCATGCTCCTTGCTCATCTACTTCCTGTTTGTCGCATATTTTTAGATTTTTGTGGTGGTATCACTAGTGAGCATTAGCTCACAGATTTACTTTTTTTTCACTGATATTGAAGGTATTTACTTGTGTTAAACAATACCATGAACAAGCAGTACCCATGATTTTTGCTTTCGTACATTTTATATGCTTTAGAATTACAGAAGGAAATAAAAGTTTGTGTGATTTTAGTTAGACAAAACTAAACAGTGTGCAAAAAAGACAACTGTCCGATAAGTATGTCAGCAAAGTACAAAAACCTTGTGAATGTCACACAGGGCATTCACCTCCATGTATAAGCACATGCATTTGCGCTATTTCATTTATTTTTAAGTCCATGGGAATTAACTCATGTAAACAAAAATATCTACTGTATAAGTTCCCCTTCACAAAAAGGGGCTCACACCCTATAACTCTCATCAAAAGTTGACCACTTCCAAGCCCCTCATTTTTACAACATGTATGATGTATGACACAATTTTTAATTTGACCGATTTGTTTAGTATCCAGGTTTGTTATTTTCAACTTTAATTGGGAAATACATGTATCAATTTTTCCATAAATTTGCGTAAAACCTAAAAAATCACAGGTTCTGCTGTAAATGGGATTTTTAACCAAAATTGATGAATATTCTCATATATCTTCATTGAAGTCATTAAATATATAATTTAAGATGATGGTACAGCACTGGTGTTGAAAATATGTTTTCCATCTGTGTGAAATAAGCTTAAAACTAAACTTAACCATAATTTATCCTCTAAACTATGTTGTAAGTGGGATGTAATATATTTCATTGTTGTTATTTTCATTTCAGCCTCCATATGGGGATGACATCATTCCAGAAGTAGAATATTTTGATGTAAATTTATTAAAAGATTCCCAACAAGGTCTTGGTATAACTATAGCAGGTTATGTCGGAAGGGACAATAATCCAGGTATAGTGTACAGATGATCAAGTCACTGATGGCTTTCATCAATACACACATGTTACACTGATGCGCACCAAGTAGTCGTAATTTAGATCGTTAGCGAATTTTAAGCATCACAAAGTAAACAGATACTTTAAGGTTTACTCAATACAGAAGTCACAGGAACAAAAAATCATTATTCAAAGCAAATTTTGTACTGTTAACTTGAATAAACAAAGTAAAAAAGGCATATTTATGTATGCAATTGATTATCAAATGATTTTTCCCACTATTCATCTGTACAAGTATTTGAGAAGTAGTCAATGAAAAGCTACAATCATCAATAGAAATTGTGTATTTTTTAATAGGGCTTGCAACTTCTTTGTCCAGTAAACTGTATCTGTTTCGTGTGTGATGTTTGATATCGGCCTATGACTTTATTTCTTGGTGTTTGCAGAAGATGGTGGTGTCATTTGAAAGAGCAAAGCCTTAGCTACACATGCATATATAAATCTGTGAAATAAAATGATTTATAATGAAGAAACTGGCATCTAATTGATCTTGGTTAAAAACTACTGTTTTTAGTAAAGAAAAATCGTAGAATTTTGAGTTTAGGGAAAATATCATGGAAAAGCCATGGAAAATTAGAAAAGATAATGCAAAAAAGTTGATGGGGTCATGGAGAAATCTATTTTATGTCTATTTTTATTTCAACCCATAAAAATGAATAAAACATTAATTCAAACATGAATCACAACTTCAAATGTTGGGTTCAACTCACCCTAGGGTGTGAAAATGAGAATTTTACTACTACAACGTTTCCTATTTTTCTACTAGTGTTGTCTGCTGCGATGCAGTGTTTTCAAATTAGACTTGTTTTGGATTCTGCTTGTGTTTCTATTGTATCATGGAAAACTAAGAGCAATCATAGAAAAGTCATGGAAAGATCATGGAAATTTGGTATTCAAAATCTGTATGAACCCCGATAGCCTTCTTGAATCGGGACCATGCTATGATCATATTGGCCACCTATGATCATAAGTATTTATAAACTTCACTAACATTCTGCTGTAAAGACACCATAGCAAAAATATAATTTTTAACAATTTTGAAGTCCCAAGTATTTAATTTGAGGAGAATGTCCTAACATTAAAACCACTCTACGATCATGTTTGTGGAAGTTTACTGTACATGTTATTATATTCATGCATAGCTGAATTAGATCTATGTGAACCAATGTTGTTAATCATGTGTTTGATGTCATTCTATGTTTAGGAACAGAGCTAAATTAATCATCTTTGTAGTGAACTGTTCTTGTCATTTGGAACTCCTTGGCCATTCACTAGGAATAATTTAGGACATATTTGGACACCATTTACTTCAACTGGTGCAGAAGTAAACAAGTCTACAATCATTTAGACGGTGATAAATATCTCGTTTTAAGTCCATAGATTTGAAATGCACAATTAAATGATGTTTGCTGTATAGTATATAGTCACATACATAGTAAAAGCAATATATTCACAAAGCCTTATGTGTTTACAATGGGAACTATTTTGCAAAACCGTTACATGCTTTGTCTGTGCTTTGCCTGGCGTTTGTAGTAAAAACCCTGGGTGATTGGTAGACTCCCAACAAATTCTTCCAAGCTTATTCATTCAGTGAATGGTCATGGTGTTCTGAATGCTGTAATTGTTAGTTAAATTTGTTATCTATATTTGTAGATGATCTATGTGGAATATTTGTGAAGAGTATAACTAAAGGAAGTGCTGCATCCCAAGATGGACAAATACAAGTAAATGATCAAATTATTGAGGTAGGTTTTATAACAATGAACTATATGCTTCATATACCTCATATTATATCAGTACCATAGACAACCTGTGGTGCTTTTCACAAAAAATCTTACAAAAAAATTCTTCGTAAGTCAAAAGCAAGAAACATTAATAATACGCTCATTTTTTGGATTGTCAATTCCAAATATTATAGAATTGTGTAGAATACTGCATACCTTTTGAATATCATATCATAGTTATACTTATCCATCAGACTTTGAACAGCTAATTATATAAAATCTACTTATGATAACTTTTTAGTAAGAGTTTTTGTGAAAAGGAGCACTGGCTTTTATACATAGTTTCCTAGAATACTGTGTATCTTCTATTAAAAGCATGTGTAACATGAACATTCAAAAGGTATGGTCATCATTTAAAATATCAGAAATTTAAGAACTCACATCATGAAATGTGCTTGTTCAAAGTATTCTTTTTATCAAAAAGAGAGCATTAATTAAACAAGAAATTTTGTTAAAAAAGATACTTGGCCCTATGCAAGGCTTATTTTATTTGAAGTATAAATGTTGAAATAAAAATCATATTCACACACAGAATCTCATAATCACAAATATAAATAAAAAAAATAAAAAATCATGTGAGTCATATTCACTGTTTAGTTATGCTGCCAGGAGTGTACAACGACGGTTGAATAATCATTTAGCATAGTGAGTCACCCATAATACACTGAGTAAATGGCAACAACTGTCCATGCTACGCACTTATTTATCATTACCAACCAATTCTCCATTTTTCTGTACTGGAAGATAATTTCATCGGACCAACAGAAATGGTAGATCATATTGTATTGGTTTAAAATATAGGTCAAAAGTTTGCTTAGACAGCTGCGTTGAAAAATATTTAGTATACAATGTATTACCCTCCTTAGTTGTGTAATACTAGAGCATGTCTGTGTAACCATTAGCTTAACAGGAACCTAATATCCTTCCAGAGAATAAGTAAATTTATATTTGACTCTTGTGACATGTCTGCTCTTCATTGTGAAGATCAATAAAAATGTCTGGTCACTGAATGCCTGTCTATTCAACAACCACTGAGCGTTGAAATTATCGATACACTCCAGGGATTGTTATATAGGTCAGTAAAAAGATGTATATCAAATAAACTTCATAGTATTAAACCAATAAGTTTAACAGCCTGATATCAGAATGTGATTTTTCAATAGAAGAAAAGACCACAATTCAAGTATAACATATAAATCATATACAATGAAGAATTACTCATGTGTGCATCTAGATCTTTGATCAGTTCATGGAAACATAGAGCAGGGTTCCTTCAAACTGGAAAAATCATGGAAAATGATATTTGTCTGGAACAATCACATAATTTTGATTTTAGAGAAAGTAACATGGAAAATTAGAAAACGTCATGTAAAAAGTTTTTTAGAATTTTTTTATGCTTATTGATATTCCAACAAAAAAAATGAATGAAAAAGAAGAATTCAAACATTAATTGCAGCTTTAAATGTTGGGTACAAATCATGCTTGGGTACAGATATGAGAATTTTACAAACAATAATTATAAGCTGCAGTATAAAGAAGAAATCTGAGTTATCAAAAATATAATTGTTCTTGTTTTGGGTTCTGTATGTGTTTCTGTTGTATCATGGAAAACTGAGAGGAATCATGGAAATTTCATGGAATTCTGGTATTTAAAATCTGCATTAATCTTGTAGAGGGAACTGCTACAAGGATTATGTGATTGGCTCACCAACTACAGTTCTTACACAATCTTTCAAAACATGATCATAATAATTGCCAGGATCGCTAAAATTTACAGTTAGGTATTGAACAAATCCTAATCAAAAATATGATCAGTAGATGCCCATTGCTCAAAGTGGTGATCATTTGGAATTTTTGAGGATTGCCTGCTATTACAAGCAATTACTACTGTAGATTAAATGTAATAAAAATCAATTCAGGTTTCTCCACGCTAAAAATTACTTATTATTTTATACAGTTGGATTTGTTGGTAAAACCGCTAACCTTGGCTAAATTATGAAATAAATAATCCCTTAAAGGGTCTGTCTACACGATAAATACTAAAAACTTTCTTTTTTGTATGAGTGCAGACATTAAAGCAAGTTAATGCAGCATATTACATGGTTTGATTGTCCTAGGTGTTACAATTATATAAGGATGGTTAAACAATTTAGACTTGGGGTTAAAAAAGATAATTTCTTTCAGACTAGATCCAATTTTATCACAATCTAGTTACTATGAGTCAGTGAAAATGTCTCTAAACTTTATTACACAACGATGAATATCATAACTTTCAGTTTTTATCACCATTCAATCCACTATTCATCAATCAATCCAGGGTTTTATTTTCAACTGCTGCGAGCATTTCAAGAGATACCAAGGCATGTAGATATATACCCAATTGTAAATACTGCATCAGTAGCTATTAAATCATTTACCTTTTCATCCACCTTAGGCATAGTTGCAGTTTTCGGATGTCATGTATGGGTTGCATCCTTTACTGAATTCACACCACTTAAATATTTCCTACACCATCGTATGACAGATAAAAAAGAAAGATCATTGTTCCCACCATGTTTTTCATTAAATATGTCTTTCGCCTGTATAACAAGAGTACATGGTTCTTGATTTGAGACAGTATTTGGTCAGTGAATAGAAACCTTTTACCAACCATTTTAGCTTGTATTTGTATCCAAATTTCAATATTAAAGCTTTGATACAAAAGTTTGATGATGTTTTTGAACATGTACATGTATGGGGCCCTTATGGGACCACAACAAGTTGATCATATGTTCTATGAATTCGCTTGCACCTTAATTTTGACATTTTTTACAAAAAAAATATTTTTATTTCCTTGCTCGCTCATAAAAATTTGGTAAAACCACTATATAAAGCAACTGAATTAAGATTTTTTTTTCTTCACTCGCTCGCCCCATTTTTCCAAAACAATCAGTAGAACACATGATCAACTTGTGACCTCATTCAAAAAATTTCAATATGATTTTATTATGTTAAAAGATTAGAAATTGTTTATACACACTGCATGTAGTTTTTTCTTATTTTAGGTTGATGGACAACCACTTCAAGGCTTCAGTAATCAAGATGCTGTTATCGTATTACGTAACACAGGACAGGTTGTACACTTAAAATTGGCACGTTACCAACATGGTGCCAAATTTGAGAAATTGCAGCAATATCTAGGTTAGTACATGCAACTTCTGGCATTTCTCAGATCCTTAGTTGTTGTCAATATCCATTAAACATTAAAACAATGTATTTCTGCAGTCAGTCTCTGTCATAGCTGTCAATTTAAAGATGCATTATGGCATATTTTATGAGATGTGTTTGAATACTGCAGCTTTATGACTGTTATTTCATGACAACAATGTGCCTTGTATCTTGCTTGCCATGTTTATCATGCGGCTATTATATATCACTAAAATATTATTAAATTTGTAATTTTACAATGCAGGACATTAGACAACTTTTGGGACAGGTACCCATACCCTCGGGAAGGGGAATTTTGTGTCGTTTTAAGGCAATATGGAGAATTTTCAGGCAATATTCTGAGATAGGGAAAAAACTTTGATTTTGAGAGGGATGTGGCCCATATTCTGTCCAAATAATATGACAAAGGAGTGCCATGCAATGTTTTTAACCATGGCATTGTTTTGGCATATATATAGTGGAACCTTTTCTAGTCTGGTCCTGAAATTGAGGATTTTTGGTTACCATATTTAAAGCATTTTTTGCATTAATATCACTATGGCCAGGAAGGTTTGCTTTAGTCTTTGTGTAATAAATACAGCACTGAAATGGTTGCACACACCCATATACCAAGGGTTGTAAGTTTCATCGTGATATATTGTAAAGTAATTCTATTTGTCTACAATTTCACAGTATTTTATAATATACTATCTGAGGCTATGTCTGAACGAATGATAAAATTTCATTATTTGATCATTACACATTTGTTCATGTTGAACTGGGAATTGAAGATTACTGTGTCATTTTATAGTCTAGGCTGTAAAAACTACTTTTCTGACAGCTGTTATAGTGCCTGTAGGTCTGGTTCATTATACTACTTTATTGGTCATGTTTGCAAGAACGTGGATGACTGTCTCACCAAGTTAAGTTGATGGTAGTTTACAGATTTTATTGTCACCCTGGGGACTTGAACATAAAACATTGTTGTCTAGAATAGTAAATTTCTTTTAACCTAAAGATGTATGAGCCGTTGAATTTATTTTACTGTTGTAGAGAATGGCATCTCTCTGCTGTACATGGGAGATATTTTATTGTTTTCAGCCAAAGGAGACCTGTTTTATAGCCTTATAATCATGTCTGTAAATTTGCCTTCCTCTTACACCTGACAGAACTCTGGCTGATTAAGGTCTTTGTTCTTTTATTTTGGAAATCTTCAGTATGGAAGCCAGTCTAGGAAATTAGTGGGTGTCTGGTTGCCTGGTTGCAACCAACAATTTCTTTTTGGGCAACTAAAATTCTGCAAATGAGATATAGTGCTTGCTCTTAAAATGATCTATTTAGACAACCACTTTCATAATTATCCTAATTTCGTCAACTGGGAAGCTGCTATAACCATTGTCTGTGGTTTTAACAGAACTTAGTGTGTATTAATATTTTAGACTTGCTGTGATCAACTCACTAAAATCATGCACTATTGCCTATTTATTTTACTGTAAAGTTTGGCTATGAAGACCACATTTTATTCATGAAATTACCGTAGAATTACAGTAGTTTTTACATGGGGTTTCCCAATTTTTAGTAGTGGACTGTGGCAAATCCTCATCAAAATTTGTCGCGGACGATTACATTCGGCTGTGCGTGCGCATTCCAATGGATAATTACTACTGCAATTAATGTAGTCCGCATTACGCGTTAACAAGCAGATGATAAGAAGTACATGTATATCTAATCTGGCTTATGTAAGGTAAAGGTCCCTTGTATTGCTTCCGTTTGTTGTATACAGCCATATATTCCATCAAAACCTCATGTCTGACAGTGCTATTGGCGCTTTGATTTAATTTGCATTAAAAATTGTCATCAATATAAGAATACCGCTTTTCTGTCTTCAAAATATTCTGTACAGTTTTGAGAGTTTTCGAAAAGTTGATTATTTGATGGAAATGTGTAGAGCAGCTTTAAATATTCATGTATATTTTAGTCTCATTTTAAAATCTCACTTGTCTTGGATGTAGAGATAGTTTGTAGACAAAACTCATTTTAGAGAAAACACATCATGATAGAATGAATTTGTCTCTTACAATAATAATATTTATAAAACCCTCATGTATATAAATTACTTGATATATCAGGAAATTTTCGAAGAGCTACTGAATAAAGCCCCAAGTGAATTGACTTTATTTAGTGTATAAATATTTGCTGTTAGGTTTATATGGTTAATTTTTGTTCTATTTTGCACTTTTCTGTGAATTGAATATTGAATTTGATCGTTACTGGTTGTGGCATGGGTGAAAAGTGGCCATTTTTTCACCTTAATGTGCTAAGGCTATTTCAAGATGCTCAAATTTCATTACTGCCAGTTGAGCCCCAATCCCAGTTACCATGGCAATGCTGCGTCTGAGCAAAAAATGCAGTTTTTGCTCTTTTTCAATCCAAAATTTGCATTTTATTCAGTATTATTTTCCAAAATGAGGTCTTAAGTGCCAGTATTTTTCAGGGACTGAAAATCATTTTGCACCATTTATTTGCACTCACTGACCCCATTTTTTATTACGATCAAGCCAATGGAAAAAGGGGGGCACATCCCCATTTTGGACCCCCTGGGATGTCTTATAAAATGCTTTGAAAACCATAGTTTAAGAGTAGTCTTATGGTGAAGACGGAAAGCAACTTGAAAATAAACATCTCAAAACTGACTGTTAAAAAATTTGACATTTCTGAAAATGTTTTTTTCGTCATTAAGATAGTATCACTGTGGAATTCCACCTTTCACAATAGTATGTATTTTAGCATGGCTTGGTATTATATAAAGATAGAAATAAAGTTGTAGTGAATCACTCTTAGTAGAATAGGCATTATTTTGTTCTAATTTAGACGATCATGTAAGTCTAGTTTTCCCTGTGAAAATTTCAAATATTGAGGAAGTAAAATTTTACCATTGTGGTGAATTATTCATTGATTTATTTTTTGTGTTTGAACTTTTATGGTATAAAAGATTTGTCTTCATTTCTCTTGATTATAAAATGTAATAACATGTTGCCTTGGGGGAAAATACTAGAGTCCCTATAATTATTAGTAAATTGAATTGCTGTTTTTGCTCTTATATATAGTTCTATTATTTTCTACAAATGATGTGGTAAATGTCTGAAAATTATAGATAACCTTTAAGCGTGCCAACTGATTTCTCGGAGCGCTTTAAATATTTTTATGTTCCTGACATGAAATTTCATTGTCTGTATTGTAATTAATTTTTGTTGTATGAAATGTTGCTGCTGAACACTGATATTAAAATGGCTAGGTTTAGTATAAAACATTGTCGGTGCTGGATTAGAGATTGTATCACTGTGTTATATGAATTAAAAAGGAAATGTTTACCTTGTGTAGATGAATATCATTCTTCATGCGTGTGCTATTTATGACATTTTCTTCGTGTCTGCTTTGTACGGTATATCAGATTTCCTTAGAATTGATCAATGCAGTTCAGTAATTTACTATTTATGTTTTGGAGGAAATGTTTGGGTACTCGTTTTAGTTTTGTCTTTTAATATTTCTTGCTTGTGGTTTTGTCTGAAATTTCTTAATATGGAAACATTATCTGGTCTTAAATCACAGGCTTAGTGCAAAACAGTCGTAACTCACTCTTTTTTAACTGAGTAATCACCATTTTGCGCTAAGCTCGTGAAATGCATGTTGTTCTGTGGTTATGTCCCTAAAATTTGAATCAAACAGTCTTTATTCAAACCCTAGTTGTAACAGGTCAACCTAATTCATGGAAACTTGGCAATTAGGATTAATTATCTCCATTAAGGGAAGAGTTAGAGACTTGACTTGATATAAAATGGCAAGTGTTTCAATGTGAAACATATAAGCTGTACAAAATGATCAAATGTTACATTCTGTTGACTCCTCCTGGTAACCAGAAGCTAAAGCCGTCATTCTTAGAACCATTTTATTGACCCATTTTAAAGTTACCATTCAGGCACAATTAGGTTAAAAACCAAGCTTCACTACTTCATATAAATAAAAGAGTTTCCCTTTAAAATGATGAATTTTTTTTCCTTTTAATATTCCTGTTTCATGTTGAATGCTTAAGTTAATGATTTTCTTGCATGATGCATTTTGCTTTTAATGTTCATGCAATATTGGTTGGAAATCTCTTATTTTAAATGAAAGCTGACATTTAAGCATTTACAATTATACTGTTTAATAATTGATGCCAGGATTTCCATTTTCAAGTAAACTTATAATATTCCTTCTGAAAGTTATTTCCATTTCCAGAAAGCTATCAATATTTCAAAGTTCATTTACATTTTGTACTTAATGAATGATAAAGTTACATTTTGCAAGTATGGCTTTTAATCATATTATTTTCAAATGAAGTGGCTGAGTGCATGCTTCAACTTATTAAGTTATTATATTTGCCTGAAATGAAGTCAATTATTGTGATGAGAGGGATAATGTTTATGTTCATCTATGGTAACACATTAGTGAAAATTGGAAACTGGACATTAGGCCCCCTGACATTTGCCCCCCTTTTTTGCCAAGACAGACATTTGCTCCCTCATATGTTTTGAAAGGGTGGACATTTACCCCTCCCCTCCCAAAGTTTTTGTGGCTGGATATTTGCCCCCCTTCAAACTTACATGCAAACATATTTCTTAGAAGATGGCCTTGCTATTTTTTGAATTTTAGTAGCTGGTTAGAAAAAACATGCACAGTAAAGTTCCCTTGTCAATTTAATACATATTTACAAAGTTCCCTTGTTGGGAGTATAAGTCAATCAAAATTGATGGTTTTAATAGCAGATTGGTCTTATTATGGAGACTTTTTATCACAAATGAAGCATATTGGACTAGTAATTTATCACAAATGGTATGATGTTGCTATAACCTAGGTGGTCTTCATGATATCCAAACTTCATTGTACCATGAGAGTTTCTGTGATGCTAGTATTTTGTCTTGAATTAATTATTCACAAAACAAGCAAACCCCTTCTGTGGCGCTTTTTACAAAATTCTTACGATAATCATTGTAAGTCAAAAGCAAGAAATGTTCATATTACGATTTTTTTGGGCCTATCAAATCCAAATATTATTTAATTATGTAAAATATCTAATGTCATTTTGAATATCATATCATAGTTATGTTTATCATCCTTCTGACTTTGAAGTGTAAAATTTATGAAATTGTCCTAAGATGACTATTTTCATAAGAATTTTTGTGAAAAGCGCCACTGATTTGTCCAGGTATTCATAGCAAACCTGTCTTGGCCTATTATTTATTGAACAATGTTTATTCATGGTATAATAATTATCATTTATTTTATTTTCAGCTCAACCACATATGAACATGCAACCAGCTCACTCACCTCCTGGCGTTCCCGTAGAAACCACCACCATACCTTCCCCTCAATATGATTTAAGTACTCAATCATCAGTGCAACAACCAGCTGTTGATTTAGAAGATGTTTCATTACAGCCACAGGAAGATCTAGGTAAGAGAGTATATAGGATTACTAAAAAGTTTTATCTATGTTTGTTGAAGAGCAATTTCTATTATATATTTAAGAAACTTCTAAGTACCCCCATTTCCATAGTGTAGGTAATTTTTATTTTTCAACATTTATGTCCAATTGAAAATGGAAATGTGTATTGGACAATACTGTCATCTGCTTGCATGGTTTTCATGCTTCTTAAAAGCTTAACAATTCTGTGCTTATATTGATATTAATTAATAAAAAAAACCATCCCTTATCTCTGTTTTGTGATGATCGATGATTTTATGACATGATTCGTTTTGGGTAATCTCCCTTCTACCATTACTGATGATTTAGAACTTTTTATGACATGATTAATTTTGGTTATCTAATTTAGAACTTTTTATGACATGATTAATTTGGGTTATCTCCCTTGTACCATTACTGATAAATTTAGAACTTTTTATGACATGATTTATTTTGGGTTATCTCCCTTGTACCATTACTGATAAATTTAGAATTTGGATTATCTCCCTTACCCTTCAATGAAAACTTAAAGTCATAGTTATCTCCCTTACCTGGATATTTGTAATCTAAATACTTGGTTTTGTCTAGTATATCAAGATGTAACAAACTGTAAATGTGAAACATGACAGACATTATAGATCATGTATGTTTAACATGCTATTATCTCATCGGACTCTGTAGTAATACTGTCTGTCCTGTAGACAATAGATTCAATTGTTAATCGGTCTTCATTCAATATAATGATGTATTACATGCAAGTCTTGATGGTATTTTCTATCTAAGCTATAATGATTGCCTAGGAAATGTCTGTTTTGTTCTGTCTACTATGTAATCATTGTCTGTCAGTGAAATTCTGTAAAATATGTTTGCATGATATGTCTAACAACCATGACCAATATCTCAGAATGGTATAGGTCTTAGTAACCCCAGTATTTTATAGCCATAGTCTATATCTCAGTTTTTTTACATGGGGTTTCCCCATATTTAGTAGCGGACTGTGGCAAATCCTAGTTGAAATTTTTCACAGACGATTACATTCTGCCGCGCAATTGAGGAGGATAATTACAACCTCTATTTATATAGTCCGCAATATGCTTTAACTAGCAGGCGATATGCTGTTTATGCAATTGAAGCAATTAATGACAAGGGAGATTCCCTTGTATCACTCCTGCTTGTTATATAATCCCATGTTTATAGGGTTTTAACTGATTCTGAACAAGATTTACATGCAAGGCATGTTTTTGTTTTCTTTATTCTCTGCTATGTCTATTTTATGTTGCAGTAATGTAAGGGTCAGTGCAAATCTAATCAACATTTGTCTTTATTTACATGTAGTAAGAACCGGGGTCGGTAGCGAGCCTGGATTTCGAATCTAGTGTACCTAAGGGGGGAAAGGTTCAGATCCTTCCATAAAAATTTGACAATAATGTCAGTTTTCCTTCATTAACAAGGTGTATGGAGAAGTTTCCAGTCTTGTAAAAGGGTAGGTGAGTACTGGTTATAGGCAAGGGTCCAAGAAAGCTAGGTTTGGTGTGCTGGATGCAGTAAAATAACCTAAAAAGTTGTGTTGACACAGCATTAAACCCAGTATAAATAACATGTAGTTAAACTAGTATTGTGCTAATCCATTAAAGTCTGTTGTTTTTCCTATCAATTTACTTAGAAAGTGCCATTATTATTATTGACTTGAAGCATAAACTGTACATAATCAATATAGAATACAAACCTATTGTTTTTCTTCCTTCGCTAGCTTGCATTATTTTGGAAATAATTTATAGTCTTGTGAGAGAAGTCATCCATATTGTTCAAGTCATCTATACTGTTCTCTAATCTAAGTCTCTGTTGGAACATGTAATTAGTTTGTTATATTGGTGTGTTTATTTATGTCAGACTGCGTCAATCTTTATTTTACTTAGCTGCTTAAAATTGTAGAAATTAAAGCTGCTCGGTCTCACAAAAACTCTAACAAGAAATATCTTTAAAAAAGATATTCGGCACTCTGCTGGGTTCATTTTCAGCGGTTTGAAGTATAAGTGTTGGTCATGCACGGCGTACATGTATTAACTATAGGTCAAATGTAGTTTGTCCGAAATTGCAATTCAGCCTCAACTGACAATTTTTGTCAGAATATATTGCCACTTTGCTGTTTTGTCAATTTGGAAAATCTGTCCGATTCTAAAATTAAAAACATCTTTAATAACAATGCCATGGATTTTCAATTTAAAATCACTTATTTCCAGAATGACCAAACGATTTATATGAATTTAATTAAACAATTTGATAGAAATGCTCAATGGCCGCCTACATATGACAAAATGAAAACCCATTCCGAGCGTGCGCTGAGTCATATTCGCAGTTTTGTTATACTGCAACGGAAGTACCACGACGAATGTGTGATCAATTAGCATAGCCAGTCACTCATTGTACACAGAGTAAATAGTCAGCAGCTACTGTACGTGCTACGTAAAAGATTTTTTTTATCTTTATATCATAATTTCAACATTTTACCAATTCTGTGAACATCTAGCTTTAAGTATTTTGTAAACTAGTCTATTTGGTAATGTTAGGTACAGTGTAGAAGGTCTATGGTAAATTACAATTCTATCGAAAATTGACTATATCTGACAGCCTCTTAAATCAAAGATAAATGGTAATTGATTCTATCCAATAACAAGCAGTCATGTCCAAGAATTGACCATATAGTTATATACATTAAAACCTAGTATTAATTCTGATGTGTGTCTTTGATATCTGGTGCTACTCTTTAATGAAAGAACAGAAAATCTATTCTGTTGTTCAGTTATGCCTCAGTCCCATAAAATTGTAGCTTGTTGCGGACCCGTACGTGCAGACAGCCGTAGATCGTGGGAAGCCTTGCGTATTAAGGTGACGGTATGCACATGGCACAGAACAACACACCGGTACAAAGCTGTAGCTGGAAGATATGCAAGTTTTATTCATACTCGGTCACGAATTTGTTCTCGATTTGACTTTGAAACTGATACGTGTATCCTGGACTCATCTCACAGACTCTGGCACAAAACGTAACAGTACGTATGGGTACGCAAGAGTTTGTACAGGTCCTTGCAGACTTTGATCGCACGGCACCCATACGGTGCCCTCGCGGTTATTTTTATGTTTATGGGACTATAGCTTTACGTTCCACTGATACTAGGACCATAAAATAGATGGTCTTCATAGCAGATTGGTGTTAATATAGGGACCATTAATGTTTCTTCTCTAATTATGCATTTAGGACCAACTTAACTTTTTATATGCTTGAAGAAAGCTTCAGTCATATTATGCTATTGTGCATGTTGTCTGTCTGTCTCAGTGACTGTTGTTTCTGTCTAGTGTTAGCAAAGTCTTGTTCTGTCATTAGTTTCAAACGTATTACACCTAGGTTATAGCCTGCCCAGCAAGCTCAGTCGGTAGCGCACAAGTATACTAATCGTGGGACTAGTTTGTTCAATTCTCAAGCTGGGCATACTTTCATGGAGCTTGCTCTTGAAATAATTTTCTACGGCCATTCTCCCTCCTACCACTGATTCTAAAACATGTTGGGCAGTAGTCAGTCAGTGACAAAAAGTATGCGCTTAGTGGTTGGTTAACAGCTATATCCAGAGATTTAGCCTTTCCAGGAACAGTGAGTAGGTTGACTGACCACTGTTATATGACATATACAATGTGTTGCTACTGCGTTAAACCAAACAAAAACAAACAAATCAAACTTATGTCACCAAGTTAAACCATTCTTGGTATTGTAGATGACAATGGCCGATAGATGATCTCTATTAAATTTGCCTTTCCTTAAATTTCTTTATTATATACATTTATACTAATCGGAAACAAGTTCAATTAATTTCTAATATTTGTGTAATTTAATGCTATGTTAATCTTGATTGATACAATATGCTAATTATACTGAATTATTTACTTCCAAATTAGTTGAAAGATAAACTTAAATATCAAATTACAATTAATTTTATGAGATTTGAAATGTGTTATAAGTCACATTGTACATTATTGAAAAATGGGTAATTTAAAATAGTGAAATTATATAAAATTGTGAGTGAATAACAGCTGTATGAAAAATAGTTATATTTTGTTTAATATTTGAACTAATTTTATTGGACTACTGTTAGTTTATTTATTTATTTATTGGAGTTAACACCGTGTCAACACAATTTTAGGTCATTTTATGCTGTCCAGCGCACCTAACCTAGCTTTCCTGGACTCTTGTCTATAACCAGTACTCACCTACCCTTCCACAAGACTGGAAACTTCTCCATATTATCTAGTCAATGGAGGAAAATCTACATTATTGTCTAATTTTCATGGAAGGGTATAACCTCCCCGGGTGGGAATCAAACCCGCACCCCCTCGGGCATGAGTATCCAAATCCGGGCGCGCTACCAACTGCCCTATCGACCTGGGTTGACTACTGTTAGGTATATTATACTAATGTTAGTATTGATTGAAATTCATTACCATTGTGTTAGTCACTGTGTGCTAAACTTTATATGGTTATAATATTCATACAGATGGATTGATTCGTTTGTCATTTCCTGCTTCTATTTGAGAAATGTTTCCATTATAGCAGTGATTCTCATATAGACGTCTATATTAGTGTTAAGTGTTTTCTCATTAATTCACTATAATATTTAGTTTAAAGCTATTTTATCATGTACTGTATTGTATTACTGTCTGTAATTATTGTCTAAAGTATGGTATACTAATTTATTTTAGCTCGATTGTGAAACAAGTTCTTACAACTTAGATTAATCACTTTCCAGTCTGCTTCCTGGTCCTCCAGTACTGAGCTAGTAGGATAAAGTTTCTTGCTCAAGGAAACAACTGGGATTAGTTTTGGATGGGATTCATACCAACGCAGAGCTTGCTATCCAATAATTACCAGTCCAACGTAGTAACCGCTCAGCCACACCTGTGTAAAGTGACTTATAATGTTAGTTATAGAACTCCTGGCACTAAGATAATACTCATGTTTCAGACATTCTCCCACCAATGGTGACAATGGGTCAGACTGACTGTAGTGTTGGATTTAACATTGCAGGGCTTTTTCAGGGGGTTTTGGGAAAAAGGCCCCTGCCCAAAATGGGAATTTTTAACATGGTAAATAGTCTGATTTAGGAAACAAATATTGACAAATCAACCCAATTTGGAAATTTCATCATTAATGTTTCTGCATTAAATCTTTATATGCCTTGCTTTGGTGTCTCTGAAAGCGTTTTAGTGCTCTAAAGAGTTTGTTCTGACAGTTCAGTAAGGTTTTCAATGCAAATTCTCATTTGATATTTTTATGTGAAATATCGTGGTTTCTTTTGTAAAGGCAAAAGAAATCATGTTCGAAGGAAATTATTTAACAAGATTGGGAATTTTTTTATTGAAATTGGGAAAAATGATTGTTTTTTGGCTTTGGGAATGGGGCCCATATTCGGCCCCGTGAGATAGGCTGAAAAAGCCCTGCATTGGTGAAGTATTGTTTTGTGCCATTATATATTTTACCTATCCCATTAACCAAGTCTTAAAAGTGCATAGACATTTGTCTTTTCAAAGTTTTTTCAAATGTAAAATGGTGTCTATTTTATTTGTGCTCCAAAAATGGTGCAGATTGTGAGATATTGGTAATATTTGTAAAAAGGCAGAATTTTGGATCTGTTTTTTAGGGCAAAAACACAAACTAATTGAATCAAAATACCTTAAACATAAGTACATATTACTTATTACTTGTCTGATCACAGTTTTAACATTTTTACCTTTCTACCAAGTGCTTGTTGTGATTTAATTTTTCTATAGTTATTTATGGAGTTTAGTGCAAAATGAAAGTAACTCACACTTTTTTTTATATTGAGTTGCGACTGTTTTGTGCTAAAGCCTGCAAATTTTACATTGTGTAGTATAAGTAATAAAATCAATGTAAGTGAGTATTATTAGATCTCCCTCAAGTAAAAACCTTATACTAATATATCTCATTAAGTCTGTATTAGTGATTTTTGTGTCTTATATATCACTTTAACATTGGATTTCTATGATGGTCACAATTGGTTGTAATTGTATGTTAGTCCAACTGTCTATGTGGATGTTATGTTGTTGTTTCGACTTGTGTACAATTGAAAAAAAAAAAAATTAATATTAACTGCAAGTAGGGCGTTTGCTTATTATACAATTATTGTTTGTGTGAATTCAAATTTGTGGACTTTAACTTATGGAATATTTCTTCAGTTATGATGATATATTCAGAACTATTTCATTAAATTTGATGCTTCATTGTTTTTGTTTAATATACCGGTATGCTAAATTTGATTGACAGTACTTTTTTTCTGGAAAAAAATACTTATTTTAAATTTCCCAGCAAAGAACTTAAGTAAATTAAATTTGGTGTTTAACATACTAAAATTACATATCTTACTATTGATCTTTCATTTAATTGTGAGTAAAATAAAAATTGAATCACATCTAATGGATTTTAGTGAATCATTTTAGCCCTGGAACTTTTAGTCTCAAAATAAGTCTAACTTTTGTATTTGAGCAAAAACAGTTAATAGGTTAATAGTCTTACAAATTGATAATCATTTTTTACACTATGTATTAATGTACAAAGACATCCTGTGAAGCTCTGCTGTCTTAAAATTAATATGAATTACTTTAAACTTCATATCAAAAAGAATAAATCTTTGAAATAGTGATGAGCAATAAAGATAGGTAAACTACAGAATAGAAGACATTTATCTAGAACTTGAAATTTCTGAAATTTGTTTAGTTAAAAATATTTGAAATAGTTATTTAATTTATCCTGTGTGGCTAACAAAATATTTGTACGGCGAAGTTTTACTATTATAAACCATTGTGGTTATTGGTACATCATGGGATTTTTAAGTCCCAGAATGCTTAATTTGAAATTTAAAATAGTCTCTGTAGTAAGACTATGGTCTCTATAGTATGTAAGACCATAGATTTTAATGGTCCTATTAGTGGAACTTCACTGTATCTTTAAAATTGTTGGAACTTGTATTATGTTTTGAATAAAAGAATTTATGTTATATGTGGATAGATCTGTGCAATACTGGTCTTAACTACTTGTAAATAAAGTAGGATTAAGGCTAGTTTGTACTGACCCTTTATTGTTAGCCAGATTTTTCAACGAAAAAATTCGGCTTATACTTTGGCGAAACATGGGCAAGTGGGTAGGCATGCGGGGCATCTGGTGTCGTTAACAATTGTGTTAAAATTTTCAATTTAGCATATATTTCTGCCATTTATTGTCAGATCTTTATGAAACTTCATACAATGATAACATACCATGTGATGAACAGAATTAGAAAGTAACCACAACTCTGCCTGGCTTTGTTATGGATTATTTCCAAGTTTTTAAATCCAGCTTTAATGTGGTTTCCACATTACATTTCTTGTTTCATTATTGTTTGGAATAATGTTTTTGGGGATATCAATACTAAATTCTTTTAACTTAACTGGAGTTGAAGTGTTCTAGACAACTTGTTAAATTGTTAGCAAGTTTAGTTTTATAAATTTTAGATATGTCGACACATGAATAAAATATAAAGTCACTTCAAGTAAAACAAGAAGAAAATGCAAAATTTCCAAAAAGTTTCTAAACAGTTTATTTCAAAAGCTGCTTTTTAGATAGAAATGTTAGATTTCAAATCATTTGTTAGGAGTAACTTTATATTCCATGGAATTGTAATATTATTAGAATGAAACTCAGAAAAAAAGTATTTGAAATTCACGAGAGGAACTATGGAACATTTTTGAAGTATGTCTGGGGTAAGATAGATTCTTGTATTGTTTCATTTAGTTTCACAGAAGTTACACCTTCCCAAGGATTTGACTTTGCAATGAGAATACCCCTGCAAAACTTTAAGAGCAGTTTAAGTGAAGTTCTTGCACTGTTCAAGAACATAGTTTTAATATTGCACCTCAACCATGAACTGCTTTTAAAATGTTAAAGAACTGTTCAAGTGCATTTTAAGAAATGTTAAACTGGACAAATTTTAGAAACAAAAAGTTCTTGAGAAGTTCTTTAAAATGTTCTTGAACTGTTCAAGAACTCTGACTCTTGAACAGAACACAAACTGTTTAAGAACTCTTGAACAGAACATGAACTGTTTAAGAACTCTTGAACAGAACATGAACTGTTTAAGAACTCTTGAACAGAACACAAACTGTTTAAGAACTCTTGAACAGAACACAAACTGTTTAAGAACTCTTGAACAGAACATGAACTGTTTCAGAACTCTTGAACAGAACACAAACTGTTTAAGAACTCTTGAACAGAACATGAACTGTTTAAGAACTCTTGAACAGAACACAAACTGTTTAAGAACTCTTGAACAGAACATGAACTGTTTAAGAACTTTTCCATTATTTCCTATATTCCAAGAACTTTCACTGATTTTCTTGGTTCCGAGGAAGGAGACAATTATACTTCGTTACAATAAATCTTAAGTTCTTTTTTTTCTCTGAAATAACAAACTTAATGGTAATAATAGCGCCTAGTACTCTATTATTGCTTCAGTAAATTACTTTATTTAATTTGCTGTTTCCAAATATGGCTAAAAATATTGTATTTTTTCAGTCAATGAAAAATGAGTTTTCAGGAGTTATTACGGATATGTAATCAGGAGTTTTGAAACTTAGAATGAATGTTTTAGTTGGTTTGTTAAGTCTATGTTATTTTGTATTTTTGTAGATGGTGAATTGTCCCCAGATATTGAAGCTGCAATTAGAGCATGCTGGGAACCTATAGTTGGTGAAGAATTTGAAGTTGTGGTAAGTGAACAACCTTTGTTTGTGTTACTTTATAAACCGGCTTTTGCATTGAAATATTTTCTTTTATAATTAGGCCACACTTTTTATATTTTTAGTCTTGAGTATGGTAGGTTGAAATAAAAAAAGAAAAAAAAAGATAAAAGATGTCAATTACAATCAACTTTCAAACCCATATTGTACAAGTTCTGAGTGAAATTGATACTTATCTTAGAAATTCACTGACATTTTTACAAACTTTGTGATAATTGACAAGTTGAGCTTATTCGTACTGGGATGGGTTCTGTTTTTTTCCTTTTTGGTGCAAAAATAAGTATGGTGGGTAATAAAAAAAAAAAATTCTGAAAAATTAGGGTCGGGATTTTTGTAAAACGAAAAATATAAAAGGTGTGGCATTGTTGATCGTATATATTAGTTATGATAGCTAACAAAGTATAAACAATGTTAAATTTGTTGGCACAGGCTTGATATACTGCATGCATACTAGTATGTGATATGACATTTTTATTGTTTAAAAAAACCCTGTATAGATAAAGTAGAAATATTAACCTGCAGGAAAGGGCTGACAGACATTATTTGTAGGAGCAATGGTTCAGTGGTAGGAGGCTTGCTTAGGGATCAAGAGGTCCAAGGTTCAATCCCCACCACGAGCAGTGCTAATTTCCTTGAGCAAGAAATTAACCTACAATTCCACTCCACCCAGATGTAAATAAGTACTGTGAAGGATCGCCTGCCTGAGGGTGATTTCAGTGATCAGGAGTTATTGTACAAGATTGTAAAGTCAGCTGAACATGTGTATGGAAGCAGACTTTAAACTGCACTTAAACTTAAAACATTATTTTGTAACAATATCTGAACATGTTTTATGATTGACCAGTATTATAAAAGACATATTAGGTATTGTGTTACATCCATTAGCCATCATGTGGTTGTCAATTTAAATCTATCCGCTTGTTTCTATTAATTGACAAACTATGCTCGTATTTCATAAAAAATCATGATTCTATCTAGTTTAGTATTGTTATATATCTTGTGTTACCATGGTAGCCATAAAAATAACAGCTGTTAATGTAGCGCAATTTCACATGAAAATGGTTTTAGTTCAAGCTACAAATCACAGGCTTAATGCTAAAGGACCATAACTCACTCTTTTTTAAATTGAGTTACAACCGTTTTGCGCTAAGCCAGTGAAATCAACATATAACTTGGCAATTGTGTCTGTAACATTATTTTTATTGATTTTATGAACTGTAAATTAATCGAGCTGTTAGACTTAGCAAACGTTGCATTTGATGTTAACGGCAATATATTTCTATAATTTATATCATGTCCTCTACATAGATTACTGTTCATTACTGTAACTATGTACGATTGATGTTAATAGTAATTGTGATCACTGTTGTAACTAAATTTGTGATGAGCCCTATCAGGCTTACCAGTAGGAAAATTAACATTCCGGAATGAAAAATCACATACCCTGGGCTCAGGCTACTCTCAATTTCTAAAACGAGCATACACAATTTTAGTCATGTGGTGCCAGAGAATCAAGAATCTTGATAACCACTGGATGTGGGAATGGTTAGTATACTAATTTATTTACGCTGGATTTTGAAACAAGTTCTTACTACTTAGATTTATCACTTTTGAGTCTGCTACCTGGTCCCCCAGTACTGAGCTAGTGGGATTAAGTTTCTTGCTCAAGGAAACATCAGGGTAGGTTTCGATGGGATTCTAACCAACGTGGAGCTGTCTATTCAATGAGTACCAGTCTATATTATATATATGTATATTAATTTGACTATTTTTTTATGTTATTTCAGGTTGCTCAGTTGTCCAAGTTTAAAGAAGGTGGTGGTTTAGGTATAAGTTTAGAAGGTACAGTTGATGTAGAGAATGGCGTAGAAGTAAGACCACATCATTATATACGTGCTATATTACCTGATGGTCCTGTGGGTGTTAATGGTAGATTACATAGTGGAGATGAATTATTAGAGGTTGGAACATTTATAGCATTATACACTTCATCATCATCATCATCATCATCATTATCATCTGGTTTAGTTTTTATAGGCTGTTAATTATTCCTTTGGCATGAGTGATGCCTATCTGTCTCGTCTGGATTGAAGTCTTTCATTTCATGTCTGGCGGTCCTGAGGGTTGATGTCATCCATTTGAAGATCTAGCTGATCAGGCTTGACCAGGTCATACCAGGTCAGCTGTGGTCTTGCTTGTGAACATTGTGCTGTGATGTTCAAATTTCTGACTTGGGAAGTCCAGCTTGTGCTGTGTTTTGTGACCAAGCCATCTCAGCCTGCTTGTTTGTAAAACATTAGTAATATATCTGATGTTGAGCGTAGATAGAAGCTCCTCCAAGTAAGCCTCATCCTCTGGTTTGACTCAGAACGTCCATCTTATCACGGATTTGTCATTTTGTTGCAGTTCAATGGAGTTAAATCACTTATAGATTCAATTGCATTTAATATACTTGTATGTGGGACTGCAGGTATGAATTACACTATGTATTCCACTGTAAGGCTATTAACAGTCTTATTGTAGGTACTCTGTTCTTCACAAATTAGTAAAAAGACTAGAATTGTTAGTAAGCATCTATCGATAGGTTTGAGACACTATCTATAGTCAGCGACTCCAATAAAAGAATGCTGCTTTTTCCATAGTCCCGGCTTGCCGATTATTAAACAATTAAACAAACACTATTAAACACTTGTGTGATAGTGTTAGCTAGTGACTTGGAAGATCATGTGTTGGATCACAGCTTGAACCATAGATTTTTACTGCATTACAACTTAACTATCCTATTATGATCCCTAAGAAAAAACATGTTTTTTTCTATATACATGTATAGTCTGTTTTTTCTCAACTGTCAAAGCTTAAATAATTTCATGGTAACTGAATACGCGCTATAACAATATCCCAATTATTAGATGACAAACATTTCAACACATGAAGTCACTGTGAATCATTCATGTTTTGACAGTTGAAAAAAGACCGACCCATCATAAGTATTTAATGAAATTATCTTCACTTTGATTGTTTCAGGTGAATGGAAAGAGATTACTTGGGTTAAATCACAAAGAAGTGGTTGGAATATTAAAAGAGCTTCCACAGAATGTTAGACTTGTTTGTGCACGTAGAACTCTTAGTTCCACTGAAAACTATGCAGAACAAGATCAGGGGCAATTTCAAGCCCCTTCTCTTAGCACCGGGGTCATTGAATCTGGCCATGAAAGACTTGTTAAGTCAAAATCAGATAATGCATTATCAGAACCTATCGCTCAAGGTAACTTGCCCAACAAAAGGTCAAGGTCATTAGAACCTTTAACAGGACTTGCTATGTGGAGTAATGAACCAGTTGTCATTGAGTTACGCAAGGGAGATAAAGGACTTGGATTTAGTATTCTGGATTATCAGGTGAGTTATTTCCCTTTGATTAGAATTATACATTATTACAACTTGATGAGTTATTTCCCTTTGATTAGTATTATGTAATAATACAACTTGCTTAAATAGTTTTGCTATAACCTTTATAGAGAAAGGTTTTCATAGAGAAATTGCATTGTACTAAATTGGTTAATATTTGTTTCATTTGCTCCTTGGGCTAAAAAAAGAGACAATCAGTCTACGAAATTAGGATATGAAAGTGGTTGCCCGAACATGTCATTTTAACAGTTAGCACTTTATCTTATTTGTAGAAATTTGGTTGCCAAAAAATTTTTTGGTTGCCCGAACTAAAAATTTGTTGTCCTTGGCAACTGGACTCCCACTTATTTTGTAGACTGAGACAATACAAAATGTTGTGTATATTTTATATAGGAAATATTGATACTTGGACTCATACCAATGACATTATCAAGATAGTTACCTTAGGGAAACACTTACATTATAGATATATTTTCTTGTATAGATTGATGTTATATATATTGTATATTTCTAACTCTGGACTTTAGTATACTGGCTGAGTGTTAACAAGTGACAGAGTAAGTTAAAAGTGTGATAGTTTATTATAATATTAACAGGATTTGAATTTTTCAAGACTGATCCAGAAATTCAGGATTTTTGTATATATTATTTAATAAAAATGTGTTAATTAATGTGTTGTCAATATGTCAAAACTCTATAGTACTAATTATAAAAATATTCATCTTGTTTGCTTATAGAGGTTTACTATAAGTGTTTCTTTTGCTTGTGTCATCCTTTTTGTTAGTATGCATGTCATATGGTCAAGATAAGATTTCATTTGGAATTCAAGTTTTTGAGTTTTTACTTGCGGTACAAATTAATATGTTACTTGGGCGAACGTTATCAAGACTGATTCAGAAGTTCAGGATTTTGGGACTTGAGAATTTTGTTTGTTTCTGTATTAATGAAATTCAGGAATAACAAGAATTTTATACTGTCACTGATGCATATACCATTACAATGAAAGTTATGTGTAAAGAGAATAAAAAATGTTACTTAATGGTTTGTGTTTTTCAGCAATAATGTGAAAAAGAAAAGGTGTTCTTTGTAACTGTTTCGTTATGGGTGGTAAAAGTCAATAATTTGGAGTTCTGGATTTCATTTATTGAACATGTTCTATTAATGTCTGTTTTTTTAGTTGTTCAAATTCTACCAAAAATAGATCTATGAATTTTAAATATGTTTATCTTATTATTTACATCTGTTGTAAACTAGGACCCTCATAACTAATAAATATACCTGACTTTTGTTGTAGAATTTAACAAAGGCACAAGCTTTGATGTGTCCAAATTGAATATTAAGTGTTTTAGCAAAAGTTATTTGATATGGGCATCAGAACAAGCATCTTTGTTATACCCCCGCTTCGAAGAAGAGGGGGGTATTCTGTTTTACCCTTGTCTGTGCGTCCATCCGTCCGTTACAAAATTTTCGTCGCAGTTTTCTCAGCAACTATAACATGCAGCAGCCTAATACTTTGCATATTGCTTCCTCCCATAGTCCCATGTGGTGTAAAGCGATTTCATGCTCCTTGCTCATCTACTTCCTGTTTGTCGCATATTTTTAGATTTCGTTAAATGAAAGTTACATTATGATAGTCATATTTCTCACTGCGGGGGTATCACTAGTGAGCATTAGCTCACAGATTTACTTGTTTTGTTCTACCACAAAATATATATAACTGTATTTTATTTTGCTTCTAATGAAATGAAAAAATAATTTATTTAGAGAGGGGGTAAATTATAACAGCTAAATATAACTTTATATAAATATAACATCATGTTGAATATAGAATGAAAACTCATGTGCTCATGTGATTGAATTCAAATTAGAGTTGTCATCAATTCTAGTGATATCATTGTATCATCGATATTGTTTTCCCATTTTGAAATATCAATATTAAAGCCTAAATAGGTAAATAAGTAAAAGTAAATTAACAAAAATAAACTGTGGAAAGAAGAACAAAATATAAACTACTTTATTTATTTATAATCAATTAATACAAATCCTTATTACCAACTACTTACCAATTTAATGCAGGATACCAAGGTATAACATTCATGACAAATATTATGAGTTTATAAAAACATAAATTGTCTGTATAGTACTGCAGCGAATGTATCAATATATACATGTATGTATCCTTGATATTTATTTCTCAATAAATTGATATCGCCAATATGCTTCAAGTCAATGAATGACGGCTCTAATTTAAATAAAATAATTATGATCTCAGTGTTACACATTCAATTACTTTCAGGATCCTGTCAACCCAAGTGAAACTGTGATAGTCATTAGAAGCCTGGTACCAGGAGGTGTGGCTCAGATTGATGGTAGGCTGGTACCCGGCGATCGCTTAGTTTTTGTGAATGATGAAAATTTAGAAAGTGCAACTCTTGATGAAGCTGTGCAAGCTTTGAAAGGAGCTCAGAAAGGGATTGTACGAATTGGTGTTGCTAAGCCCTTACCGTTGACTGGAGGGCAAGAACAACCAACTAGTGAGGAGGAACCAGAGGTATGTTTTGATAACCTCATGTAATCTATATATCCTATCAGTAAGGTGTTAAATTCTGGGTCTGTAGTCTGTGATCTGTTGTGATCTATAACCACATGTTTTCTGTAGATTCCTATTACTAGATAAATAATTGAATGACATTCAAGTAGTACATAAAATGACTACCGCCATACTTTTCCAGAAAAATCTCTATTTGGTCCTGTTAACTGTAGTTCATCAGCCCAAAAGATGTGTTTAGCAGAAAAAACATTTGCAAAATTATTTTGTGCAGAAGATTTAGAGTAAACAATTATAATTCACAGGCTTAAATGTAGGCATTTTCTTACAGGAAAAGTAAAAATTATGTTATGTATTTTTCCCCTTTTTTTGGCTAGTGCAAGAATTAAAAAAAACTAGTGTTTGTTTACTGTCAGAAAATCAGACTGTATGTGACTACATACCCAGAAATGACTGTATCTTATCTATTTATGTTTCTTTGTTCTGAGAGTGGCAGTGTAGTATTATATGTTATATCCATACACTGTAAAGCACCTTGTTGTTTGAGTGGTTTTACTTTCTGGCACTATTTAATTGTTTTAAGTTAAATTGCGGGCTTAGCCCAAAATGGTCGTAACTCACTAATTTTTTTTTATTGAGTTATGATCATTTTGGGCTAAGCCCATGAAATGTGTGTTGATTTGGTGATCTAATTATTTTGGATACCTGGTATTCAATTTATTACTTTATATGCCCTAGTTATTCAAGTTTACTAAAACTGATATTTGAGAATCGATCTGAGAAAATATTCTATTTCTAAGTCATGCTGCTAGAAAAATAAACTTAAGGAATTAAAAATAAATTTGCTCTTCATCCATGCATGTTCATTTTATTCTCAAAAATAACTTATAAATGAAGGGTAACCCATGGCTATAATTTATTTACTCAGTTCTAATTTTATTACCGTTTTACATTTTTGTATAATTGTTATATATTTCTTTCAATATCTTAACTTGTCAGTGTACTAACTAAATGTTTGAATGCATCATTCTTGTCTAGCTTGCATTATAAGTACAGTAGCCTTGTCTATTACCCTAAACATTCCAAAACGTTCCGTAACGATACATTCTGAACTCCTCGGCCATTCGCTGCAAATAATCTTGGATATATTTAGCCGCTATTTTGAAACTACTGGTGTTGAAGTAAACAAATATACGATCGTTTAGGCTATGAGTGATGTTTCGCTTTTAGTCCATAAATTTTGAAACATCACTCATTGCCTTAACGATCATATATTTGTTTATTATTTTAGATTATTCGCAGCGAATGGCCGAGGAGTTCCGAATGTATCGTTACGGAACGTTTTGGAACGTTTAGGGTAATTGAACAGGCTACTGTATTTGTCCTGTTTGCTTTTAAATGGAACATTTCTTTGTTCAACTTGATTTTTTTGAAAATACTTTGTTTAATAGAGCTAGTGTGGTAGCCAAGTATTAGAGTTATCTCCCTTGTATTACAACAATATTTTCCATCAGCTTGTGTGATTTGGCATTGGTTGTTTATTTTGCTCATTTAGTACATTATGCCAGTTAAGTTTATTAAAATTTTAAAGTTTATATAATTTTATTGCCATTAAAACTTTAAACCAAACATCCTATGCATGTCCTGTATAGTCCATAGATGATAAATTGAACTTTATTTATGTGCTGAATATTCAATAAATAAACATTCTTGGTATGACAAATCATGTTGTTTCAACCACTAAATCATAGTGTAGGTCAATGTAAAATTCAATTGATTATTAAATATGATTTTGAGGGCTGTTTGAAACACTGTTGTAACTCTTTATTTTCAAATGGAGTTATAATAGTGTTGTAGCAGAGGTATAATACAGCACTTGTACTCCCTTGCCTTCAAGCTAGCTTTTATGGCCACAGGGTAGAGTGTCTGCTTACGACTCGAGAGGTCGTAGGTTCGAATCCTAGTTCGGACCATGGATTTTTATTGGGTTACAGTGTTTCACTCTGCCCTCGAATTATTAACAACTTGTTTTGCCTTTACTATTTGGAGAAAAGCGTGAGTGTGCCACTCTGTTGAGTGTCAGCTGAACATAAACTCAGGTTAAGTTTTTACCATCAACATTTGACCTGATACACAACCCTTTTTTCAGAATAATTTCACTGTGGATGAAACAAGATATTTATATCATCAGTCAAATTATATCTGATAAAAACACAATAGATCACCTGTTTGTTTATAACCTTCTTCACTTTTACATGACATTTCCTAATTTTTTATGAGTGTATTTGGTATTGAATTAAATGAAGTTGAGATATGTCAGGTTAATGTTGTCATACTGTAAAAAACAGCGTATTGATCATTATAATCAGTCAGTTTATCATCTGTGGACTATATAAACCTCATATACCACTTTTCTGTTGGTGTTTTTGAAATTTTGTTTGTTTTACGCAGATTGCTCCACGCACAGTATACTCACAGTACATGTCCCCACCCATGCATGAGCATGACCTTGACCAACAAAAGCAAAATCATAATTATATGAATCTTGAAGAACTTGAAAATCTTGAACACAGTCTTCCTATGGTTAATCGTAATGATAAAGAATCTGAGTCATCTGACAGCACTACAAGTGATCTGGAGGATTCAGATGATTTGAAACATTTTCGTGAAGGCAGCAAAGATAGTTTTTACGAATCGGACAAGGAAGAATTATCATTTTCCAGCCCTGTGAAACCAGTTGTGTCACCAAACAAGCCTCCGATTAAAGAAAAACCAAATATAGCTGATAAGCCTGTTGTGAAATCACGCCCAGTTCCATTGCCACGGAAACAGGATTCACTAGCATCCTCTACAAGCTATGAGAATGAGGATGCCATTGAAGAAATGAAAGCTCACGAGGAACTTATAAAACAAAATCAAAAACAACTTGAAAGTGAGCCACTTCCCCTTAGAGCTGAACTGGATTTCAGTTTAGACTATGAACATTCTGCTCGTACAACAGACATGAAGCCTTTTGATGACTTAGATGATCAAGGTCGTGAAAGTCCTGAAGTGTTTGATTATGAGAATGATAATTCTGCTCCTCTTCCAACATATGATGAAGCTGTGTCAGGTGATGCTGAATTCTTTGATATGGATGAACTGGAAGCACCACCTGTCCCCACTAGAGTTGAGTCCAGTATGGCATCAGCTGATATGTCTGATACACATAATACTTCGGCATTGTCTACTGATGAGGTAAGAATGACTGTTGATGAAAATTGCTTAAAATTTTACAATTTTTTTTCATTCTGACTGAATTCCTGAAATTCCTGCATGATGTTTACGTAGTTCCTATATTTAAGTTTCAGTTTAAGCTTCTAAACCTACATTATTATCTTTAAGTTGATTTTTATAAAACCTTTAGTTTGTTCTAAATCTTGTGAAGTAGATAAGCAAGTTGAATTCACTCATGCACTTTATCATGTATTTCTTGCATGGTTGCATTTTGGCTGTACTCATTATTACTTTGTATCTGTTAATAAAATTGAAACATTTAGGCTAAGGGTTAATCTGTAATTTTGTTGCATGAATACATTGAGCATCTTGGATTACCAAATGTTACTGTTCTATTTTTAAAATTTCTAATTTGGTGAGCTTTAGTTCTGTAAGACATTTACATTACATAGTCAGTGAAACTGTTACAATGAGAATCTTTGTCTACACAAATTGCAGGCTTAGCGCATAACGGTTGTAACTCACTCTTACTTTTTAAATGAGTTACCACCATTTTGAGCTAAGCCTGCCAAATGTAGGGACATTTTTTAAGAAAGCTCTGATTCCGTGAGCTTCCGCTCAGTTATGAAATTACTACTCTTATATCTGTTTGTGTTTTCCGTTTTGCTGTAGAGCTATTTCTGCATTGACTGTTCGTAGACTCTTGATACAACAGGACTAAGAAATTTTGAGAAAATTAAAATATTTTGCATAATGTGATAAATGTGTTATGTAAAGTGAAGTATTATTGCATGAAGAAATGATGTAAAAAGGAATGAAATGGTGAAAATACTTAGTTGTAAACATTATATTTGCAGAAACTTAGAACATGTGCATGCAGTTTGCAGTATTAGATAATGTTAGTTATTTAACCTTTAGGCCAACATTTTTATATTTTTTGATTTACGGGAGCGGCGACCCTAATTTCTGGTGAAATGAAATAAAAATAAAAGAAACAAAATTTTCTTTTATTTTTCTTCTCGCCGCCGAGTTGATGAATTCCCTCCCTTGCAAAAAAAATTACCCGCGATCTGTCAGAGATATCGGGCGCGTTACCTAACGATTTCGCTATGTATCGCTATGAAAAAATTAGCGATAATCAATACCTATTGGACAACTCAATAAGTATTGAATATCAAAATCGCCTGTGCGTCAATTTGACCCGCGTATATTTTGCCTTTAAGAGTCATAGTTGAATCAAGATCTCGGATCGACAACAAGTGGAGCATATGTTACGTCCGCCTATTTGATGTAATCGACCAATCAGCGATGCGCGCTACGCGGGGGTTGCAGTTAGTAAACACGCTTCAAAAGCCGATAACAAGTAACTCCTTTGTTTATCAATCACCCCTGTGTTTTTTGTCGCCCGATAAGACCAATGGACGTCCGCTCAAAAAATCAATAGTGCTACATGTCGGCCCGATAAGATTGTTTACGTAATCAAACTGTTGCAATTAACAAACATGCGACAAACTGTGATATTGCATTGATTAAAGTAGACAAGCTTTTGGATGCTAGCCGTTAAATTGATAATTGTATTTAATTATGAGCATATTGTTACGCAGTTTAAATACCGTAGACGTAATAGCCAGTTAGCAAATTTTTTAAAAAGACTATTGAAATTGACAACAATGATAAACTCTGATTAAATGATAATAATAATCGTTAAATTCCACGTCAAAATAATCATTAATACAAATCATTTTACTACGAATTAAGTTTTTTATTTCGTACTGTCATACATTTTCGCGACCGACGCTATCACCAATTAAGTGAAACATCGTTCAAATTACGTTGTAATTAAATTATGTTTTATCATTTTGATTTTTAGATTTTCTTAATTTAGCAATTCCCTCATTTTATCGATTTCAAGAATAAACATCGGTTGAATATGTGAAAATTTTAAAATATTCGTCACATAATCTATCTGTGTTTTAGACTCTAAAAACAATAATTATTGCTTAAAGCTACAACAACGACATTAAAATCAATGGACAAAAACGCATAAAGTATAGTTTGACCCCTGGAAATTTGATTTTGACCCCTGAAAACTTGATTTTGATCACTTCATATACTTTTTATAGCTTTTTATATTTGAACTGAAAAAAAACAATAACAAAAAATCTTCCTTTAGATTTATTCTTTGATATATGATATAAAATGCATATTATAACAATAATGATTATATTTACTGAACTTATGTCAATAATATTTGTGATAATAGCAATAAATGTTATCAAAAATAAGTTATCGGGAAAATAAAAAAATGCTGACCTTTTTTCAATTTATTTTGTCGACTCGACCAAAAAGTGGATTTTATTTTTATTTAGCCCCCCGACTCAATTTTTTTGAAAAAATTCCCGTAAAACAAACAATAAAAAAATGTTGGCTTTACATATAAAATATGTTCCTAGTTCAGTCTACGAAATTAGTGAGTGTCAGGTTGCCCTTGACGAACAATTTCTAGTTCGAGCTACCAAAAATTTCTGTTGGAAAACCAAATTTTTACAAACAAGATATAGTGCTAACTGCTATAGTGACCTGTGGTGCTTTTCACAAAAAGTCGTAAGTCAGTTTCATGTAATTAGCACTTTAAAGTCAGACGGATAATAAGCATAACTATGATATGATATTCAAATGTATACACTATTCTGCACAATTCTATAATATTCAGAATTGATAAGCCAAAAAACGAGCGTATTATTAAGTTTTCTTGGTTTTTTTTGTAAGAATTTTTTGTGAAAAGCACCACTGTTCGGGCAACCACTTTCCTATTCTAATTTCATAGACTGCTTGTTGATGACAATTTAAAATGTAATATAGTGATTGTTCTAGCACACAAAAAGAGGAGGGTGACAGTAAATATGGTCTGTGTGCATCAGTGTTACTTGCGGGTTTTAACGCAACTTTGTCCCCACTCATCCATTTTTCACTAAACTAGAGAATTGGGGGAGGGGGGAGTTAAAAGATGCTGAGTAGAATTTGTTGAGCATCCTCCTGTTGTATCTTCTAAGGTTTTAAAATTTATTATCTGAGATAAAGAAAACTTGCATTTAATATGCATTTAATGTGTACTAAACTTTCTGGTATCGGCACTATGTTTTGTCTACATTTTATTACTGTGTCTTTTCTACATTTTAAGTGTAGAGTGTATGATATAGCACATTTTTTACATAAATATGCTGAAGATTATTAAAATGCTTTAAGTGCAAAAAATACTCTGTCTAAATTGATACATTTGCAGTAAAAAACAACAGAAAAAAATACAATGCTAGCACCACTGCATTTGATATGCATTAAAATTAATGTGCATTAAACACACTTCAAGAATAATTGACTGTAGGAATCAATTAAGGGATCCAGTGACACACTAGGTTTCATTTGAACTATCTCCTGTTAAGTTGTTTTTTTAAACTGGAAGGAAAGAAGCAAAAAAAGAGTGGTTGAATATTCTCTTTATGTTTTGCTTTAGAATGATATAGGTCTCTGCTAGTTTGTTATGAAACATAGACACAAAGTTATCAGGAAAGGTTTGGAGAGAAAATGACATAAAAGAGTATGACCTCTTTTTTTCTGCTTCAGAATAATCACTATATTTTATGGTCACTGTTGCTTGTATTTAATAATTTAATGTTTTCTTACATTTTCCTTGTTTATTAAATCAATCTCATCATTCTATTAAATAATGCTATATTTTCAGCGACTACAAAAGGTGAAACTTTAATCTTAAGACCATGATATATACATTGTATTGGTTGTCAATTTTGCTTGTAGCACTTACAAATCTGTTATCTTATTGCTGTGCGTGTTTAATTACATTTTGAATCTTTGCTTCTGTCTTTCAATATTCGCTGCAATTCTAAATCTTAGCTATCTTATGACCATATTTCACAGTCTAGGGGTCTTATTTGTAATTTCAATTTCAAACAGTTATTATGTTTGCCATGCTAATGGTTTATTTATTGCTTAATTGGTTTGCGTAAAGGTGTAGGATTGCCAATAATTTCTCATGCTTTCCAGTTGTCTTTCTGGTGATTTTGGCGTCAATATAATGCTATAGTATATGTAAAGAATAAAGCTTTAATATGTGTGTTCTCAAAAATGTCTTCTTTTTTCTGTGTGTGAAGTGTTGAAATTGCAGGCTTAGCGCAAAACAGTCATAATTCACTCTTTTTTAAAATTGACTTATGGCCGTTTTTTGTTAAGCCCAGGAAATGTTGAATCAGTGTATGTAATCTTTCTGTACATTGTTAAGGTGCTTTATCTCTTTCATTGTTTCACAATTTTTCCGTGTCTCGACACTGTGTCTGTAATAGGCTAAAATCTTGAGTACAATTTCTTTGTTTTACGTTTCACTTCTAATTTTTCATAAAAAAGTGCACGTTATAAGCATACTTGTCTTAGGCTAAGGTGATTACATTGTTTTTAGTGTTGTCATGTCTATTTACTTCAAACTTTAGCAACTAATGTAAGACCCTTGCAACTATACATTTCCAATGTGCTGCACTTTATCACAAAAACGAAATTAATGGATTTTTTAACTCAGGTAGTAAGTGTTTGGGTAACTTTAAAATTTGATCAAGCTCTGAGTACGTAAAATTATGTAACCTGAAAAGGACTGCTGTAACATTTAATTTTGGACATTTAGTTACAGTAATTCAAAATACAGTTTTGAAATAAAGGTTTATATAAAATCTCTGGCTTTTACCTCTGACATTTTTACCTTTGGCATTTTTACCACTTGGGGTATGGCATTTTTACCTATGACTATTTTACCTCTGACATTTTTACCTCTGGCATTTTTACCACTTGGGGTATGACATTCTTACCTATGACTATTTTACCTCTGACATTTTTGCACACGGCATTTTTACTGCATACCATTCAAAATATGGTAGTTTTGGTGTTTGATATATATAGAAATTATTCAGTGGCAGTCGTGTGTCTTATCAATCACAGAGCATTTAGAGAAAACTTGTTGTTGTTAAAATAATGTTGTTTTTCAGATTTATTTCTGTGTTGTTTCTAAATGCATGTGGCATGGTCTTAATGGATTAGAGATTTTATAAAATATTGTTCTATAGTGTTGTTGTCATGGAATATTTATGGGTTACTGTATAGCACTTTAATTTCGAGGTGTATAATTTCATGGCTTCTAAAAGGTTTTAAATTTGAGCATTTGATGTTCATTCCATCATTTTAAGTATTATTTGTAGTGATATAGGTATATTTTGTAGGTTTAGTGCAAAACAGTTGTTACTCACTCTTTTCTTTTATTGAGTTACAACTGTTTTGCGCTAAATCCACAACTTGTAGGTTTAGAATCAGCACTTATAATCGTTGTTAACAGCAATTTTTTTAGTGAAAATTAAACCCCACGAAAATGACCTGCTATACAGTATTGTTTTTGTTTCTGCTTGTGTATGATACTATGTATTTTATTTGTATCTTTCTCCAGCGAAAGGCTCCTTTGCCTTCACCGAGAAAAACTACGCCTGAAAGTGACAAAAAGTCAAGGTCACGTCCCAAGCCACCTGTACCCCCTAAACCAAGTCAGGCCCTGTATTCAAAAGGGTCAACTGAGGTCAAGGTAAACATCTTTGGGACCATGCAATGTTATAATTAATATTTTGGGTGCATGTTTTTTAAGCACTATTATCCTATCTATGTTATATGAATGTGTTACTTCATTTGTTAGTCAACTGTAAAGATCCTACACATCATATTCTTATTATTCTGTATTTTAACATTTCTCTTAGTTTTTCTAATTATTTTTGTTTGTACACATATAATATATACACCCATCTCATAATCTTTACTAACATATTAACAGTGTGCTTTTTAAATCTTCTATTTTCCATCTTATAGTTTGAGTTTAGATTTTATTTATTGCATTGCAGTGCTTTGGTTTTTTCTGAGGTGTTCTTCTTTGATTTTTAAAATTATTTTTGTAGTATGTTTACTCATATTGGAAAATATAACTGATAAAAATGCAAATTTTTGGTTGAAAAAGAGCAAATACTGCATTTTTTCTCATTTTGCTCTCCCCCAGCATTGCCATGGTAACTGTGATTTGGGTTTAACTTGCATTTTCTTAAAGACAATTACCCATGGAATAAATTGGCTGAGTTGCATATCACCTAATGTTAATGAAAAAAAATCAGTTTTTCACCAGTTTTCTTCCCAACTAGTAAAGGGTTAATGTAAAATAACAACTTGCAGAATCATCTTTAGATTAAGAATTTGGCCTATAGTTTGTCTGTTACGGTATTAATGTGAATTAGATGTAAACATGTCCTGAAAACATGTTACTGAATGGAATAGTCCAGTTTATTTATAGTGATCATCTGACTTGATAGTAACATGAAAACTGCAGCAAACTGTATAACTTATAGAAATACAAGATACACCATGTAGTATTATACACCTAGAAATTACAAAATGTATGTCATGTAGTCTGACAGTATTGATCTGATGTAGCATGTCCACATTCCCCCCCCCCCAAAAAAAAAAATTGGGGGGGGGGGTATATAGAAATCACTTTGTCTGTAGCTTCACTGTAGCTTCACTCAATTTCTCAACTCCTATCTTACGAATTTGATTCAAACTAAAACATATACCTGATATCAGGTGGACATGTGCAATTCCCATTTTGGTTACAGTCCATTGATTTATCACTGAATTATGGCCTTTTGATGAAAAAAACTTGTCGGCTCATTTTCTCAGCACCAAACTTTAAGTATAAGATGAAGTGTAATCTCATTTAACTTAATTGTCTTATATTGTTGAAACTTTTTGTCATAGTAACCATGGAGTAAAAAAAATCTCATTTATTCAGACAATTAATTCCATATATGGAGTAAAAAACACATCTACTCTGTGTGAATTTGTTTTATCTGTGGCATTTTCCGAGACTTCTTGCAGCTGACTGTGAAGAAGCCTCTCTGGGCTTTCTGTAAAATAGTCATATAGAAAACGGGCATATCAAGGATTTTTTTTTTAGGGGGAGAGGGTCCAAACTTATTTTTGTTGGGATGAGGTCCAAATTTTCGAACCACAACCACATTTTTCACTGTTTGAGGAATAATGGTGCTTAAAAATGACTTGCAGTTAAAAAATACACTCATGGACAGGTACTCTATGAATTTCAGGGGGGGGGGTGGACCCACCTCCCCCCTCACTAGACTAGTCTATGGGAAAAGCAGGCTCAGATCATTTTTTGTCAGATTTTAGGAAATCATTTATCTAAAACTAACACTGTATTTTAACGTAGCTGTTTAATAATGTTGTATTTTACTAACATTTTCCCTACTGATATTTATATCATTTTTTTAAACGAGCATAGAACTAACATTATAGTTCCGTTCTCAGTTTTGTGCACCTCTTTTGTGAATATTTTTCACTTCACAGGGAGATAAGTTTGTGTGTGTATTTTATTATTGACTTCTCTAGTAGGTAGTATGTATTATCCACGATTTTGAAATCAATGCAAGACTTTTGAGGGTTCTTACTTAAATACGGTTTTAGAGTTTTGAAAGTTTTTCACATGTGTGTTTGTATTACAAATGTACGAGGGTTGTCCCAGAAAAAGTGGGATGACGTTTGTAATTCTTAAAATAATTAGTGTACGTTAATACAAATTTAACATGTTATAAAATGAAGTGTTTGCTACTCAGTGGTAAAATATGAAGTGTGTATCTCCAAAATTAACAAATATATGCAGAAAATTAGCTTACTAGTGAGTGTGGGTCGGCGCACAATAACGTAACATCATTATTTTTAAACTTCATGTTGACCTGTAAGTGTCTATTTAAAAAGTTTTACGAAGCTTAAACACGTCTTTTCATCTCATCTTCAGTCAAAAGTCGAGTCACCCACCTCGCACACACACGACTCATCTGTAGATTTTCCACAATAAAGCGCTGAATAGCCAACTTACTCATTCCTGTCTTTTCTAAAAGTTCATGAACTCTTTTCAATTTTTCAGCATCTTTGGCCTTACACTTTTTGGGTCGTCCCCTATTTTCTGCCAATGTAAGCTCTGAACCTTCAGAAAAATGTTTGTACCACTTAAATACAAATGTGCGAGACGCACTCTTGAAGCATTCTGTAGATTCCATTTCTTTTTTTGTTTGTGTCGGTGTCATTCCTCGCTCAACACAGTATTTTACGATGGCTTTTTGTGCCGCAGATTTTGCCGACGTCGCCATTTTTAAAGTAGTTGCTATCGAATATTTAGTAACAATGTCAACATTTATGACGTCAACTACATAAAAACACCAACATATACACGCCGTTTCATGCGTTACACCCATATGTATTTTTTATCCCTGTATTTTTGCAATAACCTGGCCATATATGGCTCATACTAATGTTGGTCATGTTAAAAAATGGTGTGCGCCGCCGACCTCTTCCGTGCATGCGTATTCTTGTAATATTACGTACAAAAAACATTGTTTTGATATAAAATGTATGCGAAACAGTGTAAAAATGTTGAAAATACACACTGTGAAATTTTTGTAACGATCTAACGTCGCATTTGCTAGTTATTTAAAAAGTCCCACTTTTTCTGGGACAACCCTCGTATATGAGGCAACTCAGTATTGCACACACTCTTATTTTGGATCCGGCTACTTCATATTACGGGTCACACTCAGCTGACCTTAGCTTTTATAATATTCATGATGAAATCATTGTGCTCAGTGACTTGTATACATCATCTATGTGACATAATTTGCAAAGAACTGTCTTATCACAGCCTGTGAATATCATTACTGTTTAAATTAGCTCACAGAACTCAGTCTAAAAAATAGAAATCACGAAATCATTAGTGTTTTGTCTTGATAAAAGCTATGCATTTATGGGTCGACACAAAGGTCATCTTGAAGTGACCCTCTGTGTGATGTCAGGAGATCCTTAACTACAGCATATATAGATATACGTAGATTGTTATCCTACTACTGATTCTTGATCATGTAATTAAGGCAGTTGTCAGTCACTGACCGGATCAGTATGTGCCTCGTAACTGATGACTGCTTTACCCTGAGAATTAGCCTTTCCAGGAACTGTAAGTAGGTTGACTGACCACTTTGATATGACCTGTACAATGCTTTGCCATGATAAACTATATCCTTGGAATAAATGTAGGTGTTGTGACCACCAGTGTTGCAAGGTATAAATTGTTGCTTAACCGCTATGCCACAGTTAGTTAATCTCATGCTAAATGGATGTGAAAACTGTTTACTTATGATAAATAAACAAATAAATTATTCATGCAAGAAAAGTATAATTATAAACCTTTGTTTTTACACTGTGAGTTCTTAGACAACTCTGACTGTTAACTTAGGAACTTACATTACTAATAGTCTTCCAATGGGATACTATCAACACTAAAATAACAATGAAATTTGTTGCTTGTATTGATATTTGACGCTTGTGTAAAAGTTACAATTTTCAGTTAAAAATCTTAAATTCTTAGATTAAATTTTTTCATTGTTGAATAATCACATGTACTTTTGTAAAATTGTATTGTATACATTTAGGATAATTTTGTTAATTTAGAAACATGATGTATTATTGGAATTAGGCACCTTTTCTACTAAAATAGGAATACTTGTTATCTACTATAGTACATGTGTTAGCTTAGAGGAAACCTTCTGTGACGTTCACATGTTCAAGGACCTATAGTTTATTTATACATAAATGGATGTTGATATTGGATGATGAAAGTTTCATCATCAACTGTTTATAAGTGCCAAATATCTTTCTGGAGTAAATATTTTCTATGAATTTTGGAACGTGACTCTCCAAAGTAGCAAATGAGTATTGGATATTATACATGATAGATGACTATTGTGATGTCGTGTCTGCTGCCTGCAGTTTAGTCTTTTAGTGACTACTTGGATTAAATGGGCTAAATATGTTTTTGTAAATTTTCGGAACTTAACTCAAAGTGATAAATTAATAGCTATTTGCAGGCTTAGCACAAAACGGTCATAACTCAATTTGAAAAAAAGAGTGAGTTACGACTCTTTTGCGCTTAGCCTGCATATTGTGCTTAAGTTTATCATAATTATATTATCATATATATGAACTGTCAAGTCAGCTACAATTCAGAAGAATGTCTTATGATCACTTAGCTGACTGATGGACTCAATTTAATTTATCATTGTGTAAATTTTTTGAAAATCATTATTTTATGTTAGTTTATCTTTATTTACTTTGGGGAAGAGTGAGAAATGTCCTTCATTCATCATATAAAGAATAGAACAGTTTTTTTCTCTGAATCATCTGTTATTGAGCATGAATCCATGAATAACTGATATTTTAAGGCTATATTATAAAAGCCATGATATTTTTGTTAAAATTCTAATCCCTGAAGTCGTTTACCAAATTGTGTTAACATAGATCACTTTCCGCTGTAATTTTTTTATTTAATTCATTACTATATCTATTATTATTGATTTTTGTATTCTCTTGTTACAAATTAAGTCTCAGAAATGATATATTTTTTTCTAGATATTCATATTTTTATATTCAGTATGAATAATGAATGATTTGCTGTGCAAAGTATTTTGTAGTAACTCCTTGGAAACTTAGTAGATGTACAAAAAGTTTCATTGCTGCAATTTCGCATATTTTATTGTTGAACAAACAAATATGAAAGATATTGTTATGGTTTCAGTTTCAAAACATTTCATTGGGAGATAAAGCTGTCCTTTAATTGTCCTTTTAACTTGTCTTGAGTGACATGTTTATATCCATGAGAGCAAGTTAAATTTTGTTGACCTTTATATTTTTGAATACATGATGTTGTTTTGTAAGCATGTTTGATAGTAATGTTATCTTATTTCTAATTGGTTGATTTGCTTTGTTGCTAATGATCTCATTGGTTAAAATTGTAGATAGCATGTTTGTAATGATAATATCTTAATCTTATTTCTGATTGGTTTATACATATGTATCTAGTTTGTTTCATGTAATTTCATTGGTTAATTTCAGGATGAGCCACCACCTCTTCCAGTTTCATCACCTCCTCCATTGTTGAGTATGGACAACAATTCTAAGGTATGTATTTTATAAACTATGGCATCTGTGCTTTGCTTGAATCAAAATGACATTGTAAACACTGTCATCCAATTTTATGAGGCATTTGAATGGAGTGTCATGTTAAGTATTCTGGGATAGCTAAAATATAGTAGCTTAATCTTGCTAACAGATCATAACATAAATCGCTTGTAACTTTTGGAACAAAATACTCTATTCAATAAATTCAATTAAAAATAAAATGGATGAAAAATAATGGAATCACATTGTAATCAATTTTCCAGTGAATTGTTGCTTCCCTAGTTAATGCTGTTCCTGATTTCTCATTAGTTAGAGATTACTTGCAAGCCTTGCAAGAATAAGTATGCCACTGTATAAATCACATGGTTTTATCTCTATTGTTGATGTATTTTAAATTTTTAAGTTTTCTAAAATTCATGTTTTCCCTGATTGAGTTAGAATTACATTTTCTGATTTATTCACTTATTTTTGTATTCTAATGTAATTGAACCTTCGAAACGTACTGGTACCCTCACAAAAACATGGCATACATGTAGCTGTAATCGCTAGCATTTGCGCTACTAAAATCTGTAGTGAACTTAGGCCTAATTTTCTGTTTACTACTTGGCAATTTTGTTTTTGTTGACTAGATAAACTCATGTTATTGCTTGTTTGAAATTTCCCTAGACAATTGTCACCCTCCTAGAATCTATACAATGTTTTCCATCTTAAATGACTTTAATTGAAAATTAGCTAATTGATTTTCTTGCACCTCAAACAAAACCTGACACTTGGTATCGTTTGAAACAGTTCATACGGAGAATGAATTTTTTTTTCTAAAAGGGAAATCTAATGTTGAATGTTGACTTTTAAGTTCTATGTAAAAGTTACTATTATTATAGGAATTATATGATTGGATGGACACGGTAAGTTGTGACCTTAATGTGCTCCTTTATTTATAAGCTTTAATGTTTCCTTTATGTGACCTTATAGATACATTAAACATCAGAGAATTATGTAGTGGAAGAGTATTACATAATTTGTGTTTGTATTGTTGTTGAAGGCTTAAATATATATCTTAATGTATAGTTCATTTAATATATCATGCATGTTTTTGTAATTTAAAAAAACTAGACCTTGAGGCAATTCATTGGATTTCAACTCACTTTTAATGCGAATATGTTTTCCTAATGTAAGTAATTATGGAACTGGTTTTAATTATATAGCACACAATAGGTATGGATAATAATCAGGTCATTGCTAGATTTTGATGTTTTAGGATTTTTATACATTATCATTTGTTTAGTACTATTATATTAATGATGTTATTATTTAAAGGGATGGGAAGGATTATTTTTTAGGGGGAGAAGGGCATGTTCTTGAACTCGCCTGAACTATGCCTGTAGTGCCATTTTTGTAATTAATGACTTTTGTGCTTCATGTGTCATTCATCTTTTTGTATGCCTGTAGCTTAAATGTTTAGACGGTCCTCTTATAAATTTGTTCAATCTATTTAATTCAATGAGTTAATGTTGTCATGGCAACTTGGTGAAAACCATGAAAAATGTTCTCATCTAAATCAATGGGATGGAGGTAATACTATGTATGAATGTTTATTGTTTAAGTTTGTGTCTCACTGTGATGATAATAATAATAATAATAATGACTTTAGTTATTGTGGATAACATATTTGGTGTAAACCAATTTTCAATATGGTCCACCATGGTGATGGAGACTAGATGGTACTATAATGCTTGCTGGTCACAGTGACATCTCCTTATTATCCAATTAGCCTCCTGCAAGTCACTGGCATAAATGTGTCTGGTTAACAGCTTAATCCAGAGATTTAGCCTTACCAGGCACAGTGAGTAGGTTGACTGGCCGCAGTTATATGACCTATACAATGTTTTGTTACAGCATTAACCCCCCCCCCAAAAGAGACTTCATTGCAACAATTTTTGTCTCTCAAAGCTGGTGTAACATTGGTCAGTGTTCTAAATGTGAGGATAATGTCACATACCTATTTTTAAGGCTCTAAAGTCTTCATGACTTAAGATAGTCAAAACATAGACACTGAATGTACTAATGATGGCTGTTCTTGCACTCACCTGAACATATTTTAGATGTATGAGCTCTATATCTTGGGCTATCACAAGCTTAGCGAAAAACAGTTGTAACTCACTCTTTTTTACTTGAGTTACGACCGTTTTGCACTAAGCCCTTGATATGTAAGTACAAGTGTGGGTGCCTTATGGTATGATACTTATAATATACTGAATGAATGATTACTTCTTAACCTAACCACTGAGGATGTATCATAATTTTTTCAGTTACGCCACTTTTATTCTTTAATATGACTAATATGCAATCATTGTTAAATGATTTATTTTCCTTGAAAAACTAAATCCTGTTTTGATAGCACTCTTGTTTAAAGATCTTTCAATTAACAATAGACTTGAAAAGCTCTGTCTTTGAACTGTTTGTGTTGTGTTTTTTTATTTCATAATTTATATCTTTGTATTCAGATGTTATAATATGGGAGTATGGTGGTTTTACATGTATAGTTTATGCTAAAATAATTGTACAAACATCAGTCTCTCTAAACAGATATCCTATAGACTGCTGTGTTATTTACACAGATGTAGAATTGTATGCTATAAGTATGATACCCCAAAGACCCTATATAAACATGTTAATTGATATAGGGTCCTTGGATCCCAGTACATCTCATGGCTTGTTATTTGTATTCATTTTATAACATCAGAAATGTGTTTGGAACAAATTTAGTGCAGTTTTGAGTTATAAGAATGAAATTCAAAGACCTATGATGGCATTGTTAACTATATACAGTATGACATATAGCTATATGAAGTAATACAAATATTCTAACTGAATTTGTTATTAAACTTATAAATTCATTAAAAATTGTGTTAAATTAACTGTTGCTTAAGTTTTGTAATTTCTTGCATTATCAAAAAAGGCGTGTTGCAAGTGTCATGAAATCAGACTAAGATCAGACGTTAGCTATGACCACAACTGAATTATACAATCATGCCGATACAGTATAACCTCTACAGAGCAGACCTTTACTGAACAACTCCTGCACAACAACAGCTTTTGATATTTCCCTTAGGCACAATAATAGTTTTTTATTGAATTTAACCTCTCCAGAGCAACAACCTCTGAACAACAACACCTTTTAGTCCCTCCCAGTGAGTGTTGCTCAAGGGAGGTTGTACTGTAGTCTATAAAATGCCTCTTGGTATACGGCCTCATTTTGTTGTTCAATCATGCTGACAATGCTGTGAAAAAAATTGATGGGTCATAAGCGGATCCAGCGGGAGGGTCAGGGGGGTCCAGACCCCTCCTAGAATTTGGAAAATGTACTTGTCCATTAGTATATTTATTGACTGTAAGACATTTTTAAGTATCATGAAGCAATTTTTCTCGATGATTAATATAGATTTAATGGTTTTGTAGTTTTTATTATCAATATGTTGCATTGTTCTGCAAATAATGTATAATGTTAATGTTTGGACCCACCCCCCTAGAAAAGTTTGGACCCCACCTAGAAAAGTTTGGACCCCCCCCCCCTAGAAAAAATCCTGGATCTGCCCCTGCTGTAAGCTATAAAACGCTGCTTGGTATATGGCCTAATATTGTAGTTCAATCATACTGACAATGCTGTGAAAAAAATTGATGGGTATTTACAAAATACATAGATCTCTCTGTACTACATTAACTTAGTCTTGTCTGTGTTTACCCATCAAATAAGTATCATGCTGAAAGATCATCCACTCTGTTATTGTAACTCATTTCTTCATTACCATCTCTCACATCATCAAATATTTAAACCTTATACTTCATATAATGGTCAATATCTTAATGGCAGTATTCCACAGGGATTTGTTCAAGTAATTCATACATATTTTGTCTACTTTTAGCCATCTCCTGGGACTACTGAAGTAATTCAAGCTGTGAAGAATGAAATGGTTGAAAGTGGCCCACTTAGTGACATTTCCACTTCCAATGATCACTTAAATATTAGTGACCAGAAATCTGATGCTTTGGACAGTTCATTCTCATCTGACCAGTTCAACACAAGTGACCTTAAGGTAAGATGGATCAGGTTTAGCTGTGTGGTTACAATGTTTGACTGGTGCATGTTGTCATATAGCCAGATCTAGGTGGGTTTGTACCACATCCAAAACCCACCTTGTTGTTTCATTGAGCAAGAAACTTATTCCTTACTGCTCAATTCTGGAGGACCAGGAAGCAGACTTAAGAGTGATTGATAAAATGTGTGCTGTTGATTCAATTAGTGCCCACTAGACATAACTCTGGATTAAAATTGTGACCATTTCATGATGGCTTTCATTTCATAAATCCAAGAAAATGTTATTGACGTCATGGGCATCATTACCAGCATAGCCCTAATAAAACACTTTGTGCTTGTGTAATAGCCTTTAATAGTGTGGGGGTATTAACATTGAATATAGTTAAATAAGCATTCTTGCTTGAATTGGTTTGAATGCCATCCAGTTCTTACTTGGCCAAAACTTGACCCTTTCGCCACTTTAATGCTGTATGGCATTGCATTTTAGAATACCACAATTTTGTCACTTTTTTGTTATAGAAGTGCAACTTGACCAAAATATTCCCTATCTTGTGATAATTGATTAATTGGCATCTGTTCTCAAATTGTGCTTGTCATTATTTGTCTTGAAAGATAGTTTTCAAAAAAAATTGTAGGCCTAGAGCAAAACAGTTGTAACTCACTATTTTTATCTCGAGTTAAAACCATTTTGCACTAAGTCTGCAAAATGTTTTTAATGTCATTTGTTGTTGTTGATCATGCGTCTATAGACCATGATAATACCTGTAGTTACAGAACACCCAGGAGTTAATTTGTCTTATTTTATACTCAATAATTTTCCATGTTTTATTATCATGTTATATTTTGTTTCAGGCTGTATCTGCCTCCTCATCATCTACCCCACAAACAGCTTCTCCAGGCATATCTCCTATAACATCACCAAGTCTAATGCGATCATTTTCTGGTGTAGATGCTTTCCCACCATCACTTGAGAAATCAATCATTCTCAAACGATCTCAAAACAATCTAGGTAAGTTATTTACATTTTCACATTACATAGTTGTTGGTGCTAGGCTCTGGATCTGGGTTGGTTCAGATCACATCCAGAACATACCTTGCAGTTCCCTTGAGTAAACATCCAGAACATACCTTGCAGTTTCCTTGAGTAAACATCCAGAACATACCTTGCAGTTTCCTTGAGTAAACATCCAGAACATACCTTGCAGTTCCTTGAGTAAACATCCAGAACATACCTTGCAGTTCCTTGAGTAAACATCCAGAACATACCTTGCAGTTCCTTGAGTAAACATCCAGAACATACCTTGCAGTTTCCTTGAGTAAACATCCAGAACATACCTTGCAGTTTCCTTGAGTAAACATTCAGAACATACCTTGCAGTTTCCTTGAGTAAACATCCAGAACATACCTTGCAGTTTCCTTGAGTAAACATCCAGAACATACCTTGCAGTTTCCTTGAGTAAACATCCTGAACATACCTTGCAGTTCCTTGAGTAAACATCCAGAACATACCTTGCAGTTCCTTGAGTAAACATCCAGAACATACCTTGCAGTTCCTTGAGTAAACATCCAGAACATACCTTGCAGTTCCTTGAGTAAACATCCAGAACATACCTTGCAGTTTCCTTGAGTAAACATCCAGAACATACCTTGCAGTTTCCTTGAGTAAACATCCAGAACATACCTTGCAGTTTCCTTGAGTAAACATCCAGAACATACCTTGCAGTTCCTTGAGTAAACATCCAGAACATACCTTGCAGTTCCTTGAGTATACATTCAGAACATACCTTGCAGTTTCCTTGAGTAAACATCCAGAACATACCTTGCAGTTTCCTTGAGTAAACATTCAGAACATACCTTGCAGTTTCCTTGAGTAAACATCCAGAACATACCTTGCAGTTTCCTTGAGTAAACATCCAGAACATACCTTGCAGTTCCTTGAGTAAACATCCTTAACATACCTTGCAGTTTCCTTGAGTAAACATCCAGAACATACCTTGCAGTTTCCTTGAGTAAACATCCAGAACATACCTTGCAGTTCCTTGAGTAAATATCCAGAACATACCTTGCAGTTCCTTGAGTAAACATCCTGAACATACCTTGCAGTTTCCTTGAGTAAACATCCAGAACATACCTTGCAGTTCCTTGAGTAAACATCCAGAACATACCTTGCAGTTTCCTTGAGTAAACATCCAGAACATACCTTGCAGTTGTCTTGAGTAAACATCCTGAACATACCTTGCAGTTTCCTTGAGTAAACATCCAGAACATACCTTGCAGTTCCTTGAGTAAACATCCAGAACATACCTTGCAGTTCCTTGAGTAAACATCCAGAACATACCTTGCAGTTTCCTTGAGTAAACATCCAGAACATACCTTGCAGTTTCTTCTTTTTTTTGCTGGTGCAATTATTAGACCCAAATTTAAGTTATTGTTTACATTGAGAAGATCACATGATTATGTTTTGTGTGTTATAGGAATATCTGTTGAAGCAACAGAAAAGGGTATCAATGGTTGTGTGGTGAAAACATTGACGAAAACTGGTGCTATCTATAAAGATGGTAGAATACAAGTTGGTGATTATATCATGTCAATTAACAACGAAAGTATGAGAAGAATAACTAACACTCAAGCTAGAGTTATACTACGCAGAGCTGCACTTATGAGTAGTGCTGATATTAGGTAAGAATAACTAACACTCAAGCTAGAGTTATACTACACAGAGCCGCACTTATGAGTAGTGCTGATATTAGGTAAGAATAACTAACACTCAAGCTAGAGTTATACTACGCAGAGCTGCACTTATGAGTAGTGCTGATATTAGGTAAGAATAACTAACACTCAAGCTAGAGTTATACTATGCAGAGCCACATTTATGAGTAGTGCTGATATTAGGTAAGAATAACTAACACTCAAGCTAGAGTTATACTATGCAGAGCCACATTTATGAGTAGTGCTGATATTAGGTAAGAATAACTAACACTCAAGCTAGAGTTATACTACGCAGAGCTGCACTTATGAGTAGTGCTGATATTAGGTAAGAATAACTAACACTCAAGCTAGAGTTATACTACGCAGAGCCGCACTTATGAGTAGTGCTGATATTAGGTAAGAATAACTAACACTCAAGCTAGAGTTATACTTCGCAGAGCCGCACTTATGAGTAGTGCTGATATTAGGTAAGAATAACTAACACTCAAGCTAGAGTTATACTATGCAGAGCCACATTTATGAGTAGTGCTGATATTAGGTAAGAATAACTAACACTCAAGCTAGAGTTATACTATGCAGAGCCACATTTATGAGTAGTGCTGATATTAGGTAAGAATAACTAACACTCAAGCTAGAGTTATACTACGCAGAGCTGCACTTATGAGTAGTGCCGATATTAGGTAAGAATAACTAACACTCAAGCTAGAGTTATACTACGTAGAGCTGCACTTATGAGTAGTGCCGATATTAGGTAAGAATAACTCACACTCAAGCTAGAGTTATACTACGCAGAGCTGCACTTATGAGTAGTGCCGATATTAGGTAAGAATAACTAACACTCAAGCTAGAGTTATACTACGCAGAGCTGCACTTATGAGTAGTGCCGATATTAGGTAAGAATAACTAACACTCAAGCTAGAGTTATACTACGCAGAGCCGCACTTATGAGTAGTGCTGATATTAGGTAAGAATAACTCACATTAGCCAATTATAAAATGTGAGGACACTGCATCAAAGGTAAATACCAGCAACACATATTCATGTGGAATATGACAACATATAAATGTGAACTTGTAATAAAGTAGGTTAGGATGTAAAACATACATTCCTACCACCCTGAGAACCCTAAACCCAGTAACTAAAATTTACCAAAATAAACCAATGTCTTGAAAATCATATTTTTGCTCTAAAATTGTAGATGAACACCAAAATAGTTTTGAGTCAGCACAAAAAATACTTTGATAATTTGTGGGAATTTATACTGCCCTCCAAATGTTCCATCACAGTACAAATAAAAAATGACTTTGATAGTTTATGGGACTTTATACTGCCCTCCAAATGTTCCCTCACAGTACAAATAAATAATGACTTTGATAGTTTGTGAGACTTTATACTGCCCTTCAAATGTCCCTTCACTATACAAACCAATAATGACTTTGATAGTTTGTGGGAATTTATACTGCCCTCCAAAAGTTCCTTCATTGTACATACCCATAATGACTTTGATAGTTTGTGGGAATTTATATTGCCCTTCAAATGTTCCTTCACTATACAAACCCATAATGACTTAGATAGTTTGTGGGAATTTATACTGCCCTTCAAAAGTTCCTTCACTATACAAACCCATAATGACTTAGATAGTTTGTGGGAATTTATACTGCCCTTCAAAAGTTCCTTCACTATACAAACCCATAATGACTTAGATAGTTTGTGGGAATTTATACTGCCCTCCAAAAGTTCCTTCATTGTACATAGCCATAATGACTTTGATAGTTTGTGGGAATTTATACTGCCCTTCAAAAGTTCCTTCATTGTACATACCCATAATGACTTTGATAGTTTGTGGGAATTTATACTGCCCTTCAAATGTTCCTTCACTATACAAACCCATAATGACTTAGATAGTTTGTGGGAATTTATACTGCCCTTCAAAAGTTCCTTCATTGTACATACCCATAATGACTTTGATAGTTTGTGGGAATTTATACTGCCCTTCAAAAGTTCCTTCATTGTACATACCCATAATGACTTAGATAGTTTGTGGGAATTTATACTGCCCTTCAAATGTTCCTTCACTATACAAACCCATAATGACTTAGATAGTTTGTGGGAATTTATACTGCCCTTCAAAAGTTCCTTCATTGTACATACCCATAATGACTTTGATAGTTTGTGGGAATTTATATTGCCCTTCAAATGTTCCTTCACTATACAAACCCATAATGACTTTGATAGTTTGTGGGAATTTATACTGCCCTCCAAAATTAATTTTCTTTCACAGTACAAACTAATAATGACTTTGATAGTTTGTGGGAATTTATACTGCCCTCCAAAATTAATTTTCTTTCACAGTACAAACTAATAATGACTTTGATAGTTTGTGGGAATTTAAATTTCCCTCCAAATGTTCCTTCACAGTACAAATAATTAAATGGCTACAAATTCTAAGTTCAAGTTAGAAGAATTTCTATATCGTTGTATATTTAACTCCCCATTCATGCAATGGAAATAAATTTCTATGGGTGCATTTCATGTTTTGAGTTGCAGCAACAGTTACCAAAATTATGATCAATGTAACACAATGAACCAATATCAAGTTCGAGATATTTTTTGTAATTTCACATCTAAAAGAAAAAAATAATGTACTGAATTCAAAAAGGAACATTGAATATCATATAACAATAACTTGCTTTTACAACTTTTTGAAACTCCCATTTTGTACATTGTAAATTGTAAGTATGTGAAGAAACTTTTGGAGGGCAGTGTATACTGAAACAATTTCAGTTGACATTTTACTTCTTTCTTACAAATACATTCTTTTACTTGATATGATTAGCAAGTTTGATATTCAATTAAATATATGTTAATAGATTGTTCAGTGAATGTTAGTCAGCTAATTGCATTCTAGTTTTTTCCTTGCCTCTTTCTAGTACTTACTTTGAGGGTTGCCCGCAAGACTGAAGTAAGTGCATTATTAAAAGAGCATAGTTAATACAGTCGTGCGGGCAACCCTTAAGTCTCATACTTTACTTGGAACTTAATTTTCATGGAATTTACCAGAATCATTGGTTTGAAACTTTAACATCAAATTAATAACATTGCGTGACAAGTTATTTTGTTATCTCAGTTGAGTTGATTTAGTTTAAACAAAAACTATTGACTAAAATTGTCTGAAAACACCATGCCTGCATTTTCACATTTTTCTGTATTAAAAAATAATTATACTGCCTCCACCACTAGTGGTTGGGGCTATAATTATAGGAGTTATTTGGTCCATCCCTTTGCCCTACTGTCGGTTAGTCCTTCTGTCCTGAATTGTTTCCAGAAAATAACTCTACCATGGATTGATGGATTTTAGAATTACTTGATACAAATGTTAACTGTGACTAGAAGGTGTGTTGCGTACAAGAACCATGTCAAAAGCTCAAAGGGTGTGGCCAATAAATGAGGTCAAAGGTTAAATATTGTTGAAAAATGGTTTGTCTGGGCGATACCTCTACCATGGACATATGGATTTTAAAATTACTTGGCACAAATGTTAACTGTGACGAGACGGTGTGTCCTGTGCATAAACAGTGTCTATTTTAGGGCGTGGCCAATTAATGGGGTCAAATGTTCTTTCCTTCGACATGGTGCCAGATGGGGGTATTCAATTAAGAGTTACAATAGTAATTTGTTTAGCCCTCATATAATAATTTATGCTTTAGTCTAGCCTTAGTTGAATTAATGCAAAAAACTTGGTTATAATTTTTCTGTCTAACAGCATTTCTCGTTGTGTTGGTCTAAATAAACAGTAATTTGGTCTAATATGATAATGTTATTTACTTTACAGTATATCATATGTAACTGCTGCTGATGGTATTGCCCATAAAGAAGCAGTGGCCAATCGTCCACCTGAGAGTCCATCAACACCCACCATGATGCCTTCACCAAAGTAAGTTATTATTTCCTGGTTGCCATGGTTACATAGTAATATAGTCTTGACAAAATTTGATCTGATAATTGACCTTTATTTATAATAATTATCATTTGTAGTGAAGTTTGAACAATAAATGTAATCTGGAAACAAAGGTCATCTCCACATGACCCTCCAAGCAACCCTAAGAGATCCTACATGACAGTGGTCTATAGGATATCTGTTTATATTGACATTTTCTATGCATTAATCATGCAAAATATGCAAATTCATTTGTTTAGAAATTAATTATTTTGTTCTATGTACACATTCTTTGTTAATGGGACTGTTCATGTTTGTTTGTATCACAGGTAAAACCCCACAAATTTGAATTCCAGATGATGTCTAAAAACAACAATGCTAAATACTTAAACTTAATTTTGTTATTTAATAAATATGCTTTACAATTTATACTACCAGGATAAAATGATTTTGTTAACAGCCTAATTTTAAATGACACCTCTCTTCAGACATGCTCACAGACTGTGATTGGATGGCTCTTTTCAAATTGCGTGACATAGACAATGTAAACAAGACTTTAGTTACTTAACATTATGATTGCGTCATGAATATTGTAATGAGAAAAAGTCACCTAAATGTAATTCTCATAACGAAATAGCCAGATCCTAAATTAGGGAGTATGCAAGTGGAGAATTTTAGATCAAGTTTTAATCAGATTGATAATTATTGTAATAAAGGTCCATGGCATCAGAACAATGTGGTTAAGACTATACTGAAATGATTTAATATTATATATTGTATAATTTCTTTACAATTTGATCTAGATTTAAGAGAATGTTAGATATGGTGGCTTAGTTTAGTATTGCTTTATATAATTTACGGTTAGGGATTTGATGTCTTTAGTATTTTCAGCTAATATGAGCACTTACTGCTCTAGATGAGTTTTTTGTGACCAGCCATTGTTGATGTCTATGCTAATGTACAACTGCTGTCAATGTTGTTTTTTTTTCATTTAAAATCAAAATCTTAGGAGTCTGAAATGTAATCAGTTAAGTTTGACATGAAATCTTGACAAATGATAAACTAAGGGATTTTTTTTAATTAATTGTTGTCTAGTTATTAGCTAACAAATTATTTATTGTTGGACCATGCCTTAAGCTTGCAATGTATAAAATACGGAATGCTTTTTTTTCATATTTAATTTTGAAAAGCAATGTTGTATTTTTGTGTCTGTTTTTTAATGTATTGGGTTCTGATTGAGATATATTGGTCTCTTTCGACACAAATTTTAATAACCCCCTCGTAACCCTCTCTTACTAAATTATCACCTTCAGTTTGTGTATAGTTCATGAATTATTTGTAAGGTTCATGAATCAAGTTCATAATCAGTTAGTTCATGAGATGTTCATTAGGCTGAAATGGCACAAATTCATGTAAAGTTCATAAATCATATAGTAATGTCAGTTATAGTAATAGTGTGACTTTTTAGTAAAACCAAACTTGCCACAAATAGTAAAGCATATTTTATCTGCAATTTTAAGCATAGCAATTATTTGTTTCATAAATTGTTCATGTTTCAATAATATTTTTGTTTGCTACTAGGATTTTTCCAAAGTATTACCGGTAAGACCCTGAGTTATGTGTAGAGTTCTATTTTATTTTACTTTATGCCGTCAGTATTTTTTGTGTTTTTATATTTAGATTTTGCAATATTATGATCATTTTATTTTTAGCATCCAAACATTTAGTTCATGCATGTTTTTTTAGTAATTGAATGCTGAAATAACTATTATGCATATTATTGTGTTTTATGTTTAAAGCTTGTCTTGGCACAAAGTGTTCAAGATGAGCTTATTTGGGTGGTCTATCCCACGTTAATGTGTACTTCTTTAGTGTATGTGTGTGCACATATATGTGCGTGCATGTGTGCATCTGTCAACAACATTTCTTCTAAAATCTCAAAAACAATAAAGCCTACAGTAACCAAGTTAAGCATGTGGTATCACCCAAATGTCCTTTATAAACTTTGCTTAAATTATGACCTTGGGACTATTATTGACCCAACAAAGGGGTCATAAGTTTTACATGGAGTTAAAAACGAAATGTTAAAAAACTGTTCTCTAAAACTGTAAGGCCTATAGCTTTATATTTGGCATATGTGGCATCACCTTTCTTTAAAGATAGTTCAATTTATTCCCTTGGGGTCAGAATTTGTCCTGCTCCAGGGGTCACAGTTTACATACAACTGTATATGAAAGTGTATAAAGAGTTTGTGTCAGATTGCCTCAGGTGAGAGGTTGAGGGTCCTCAGGACTTTCTTGTTTGCTTACATATATTTGTAGTAGTTTTTATTTTATTCATTTTACTGTGCTTTGTTTATATCTTGCATGTATGCTATTGAGTCTGATAAAGACATTAAACTTAAACTTAAACTTAAACTTTTTCATTTGATTAAACGCCTATTTCTATGTTACATATTCAATGGCGTTGTACAAAAATGTTATAAAGAAAATAATAATAAATACATGTAAGTAAAAACCCTCCACCATAAAAACATATGTATATACAATAACACAAATAAATAAAAAGCCTTTATAATTCATATTTTTGGACATTCAGGGTGGTTCTAGCATATAACAATTTAGAGACAACTTCAAGGCTTGTATTTTGTCATACAAAATCTATTTAAATAATTGAAACATTGAAGATTTATAAAGACAGCATTTTGTCTTTGTTTTAGTTAGAAATGCACATTATAATGCTGATGCGACAAGTCTGATATATAAATGTGATGTTTAAGTTCTAGGAGGCACAAGTTTCCAAATTCTGTGTGCATCGTTCATATATTATTCATCCCAATGGTCGTTGATCATTCACTCTTCATATTTATATCCTATGGGTCTTGTATCCACTTTCTGGTAAATACATGATAAAAGTCAGTCTGAAGTATAGCTTGTTTAGGATAATGAGAGATTATTTGCTACTCATGCTCTGTTCTATACCTAAAATGTATTGTGTGTTTTTCACCAATTGAGTAAATTTTTCAAGCTATTGTTTGCTGGTTCCATTAAAGAGGTCTTATGATTAAAGCATTAATAATAGTTAAAATCTATTTGTGTTGGAAGCATATTTTAAAAGTAATAAACAATGAACATTCTGAAGGAATTTGAATAATTGTGTTTCCCATGTATGACATGTCACATGCATGGGGAATATGAATTCAAAATGAGCTTAAGTGACCATGTATCGTTCATTCAATTTGCATTCATTATGTGTGTAACATTCATTTGGTGTGACAACTAGCACATTATGAGGACTGTACTTGAAAATGCCAAGGTTTATAGGTTTCTGTTGAACATGTTTTTCTTCAAGATAATGTCTGAATATGGTCAATGTTTAAAGTAATAGTATAACTGTAATAACACATTTTTTATTGAAGAAAAGCCCTGAAACCATTCAAAGGTGTTGTGGTTACTTTCAAATCAGACAAGAAAAGGTGGTGTATCTAATGTCCTTTAATATTCCTCAGCGCCTTTTGTAAGTCCCTTGTGCACCCCTCTCCATACCCCAAAAGTGTATACTTTTTTCTTTTTAAAAACTGTTACATATATGTACACTGAAATTACTGGAAAATCCTATTGTGTCCACTCCAGCATATTCTCCCTTATAATTGCATGTATATACATTGTATGCTGTGTTCTTTACAAAATATATTAAATGCAGTTCATTACAAGAGAAATTGGAGTTCTGGATTAGGTCTATTGCAATACCTTCTCTTCTTTGTTCAAATTATATATGTTAGTATAATAATTCCTTTTACATTACACTGCCATGTATACTTAAATAAATGTTTGAATGGCAAATACTGCCTTATCCTAAGTATGTTTTTTTTTTTATAGAATATAAATCTGTCATTGTACCACAATTGATAAATATGTTTCCTGTATCTCACATGCACATTTGTTCCCATCATGCACATCTCTCTTTTTTTAACAAAAAACTTTTTTGATTCTTAAATTCTAAAAAAATGTAGTTGCTTTGATGATGAATATCATGTTGTTTTGCTGATTTGCTGAATTTGACATGTTTGCAATATAGTTTTTGTGCACACGCTCCTTGCATTATTGTGTTTATTTTTATCATTTTACATTAATGGTAGTCCATTTTCTATAAATGAAAATAAAATTGATAAATTAAGCTACAACTTTCTGTCTTATACTGGGATCTTTGTGGGTTTCTTTATCTTGATGTTAAATTTCACAACTTTTTGAAAATGGCATCACTGGCACCATAGGATATAATAAGTAACACTGTCATTGCTTTAAATCTCTATTTTTAAGACATTACTATAATGTTACCCTTCATTATTAAACTGTATTTGTTAAATATCATTGAGATAATCTGGATTGAATTTTATGCATGGCACCTGCTTAAAAGAAATTTTATTTCATGGAGTAAATGCCACTTGAATCTTGCCTATTGTCATAAAAAATCATATATTCAGCAATTTTCATTTTGTCTTGAAACAATATCTTCTTTGAATAAAAGCAATGCATTATTTCTTTAGTGTCTGTGGTCTGTTAAGTCAAAGTATTTTCCCCAATAACACAGACTTCCATCAATTTTGATAGATAAAATTTTAAAGTGTTTTCTCCTGTTTTTGGTTGTCATAGCTATTTAAATTTATATCAATATAAATACAGTACTAGAGCAAACAAAGCTGTATTCAGTTTTCATTTAGGCAGTCATAAGACACATTTTATTAGTTTTGATAAAGGTTCCTTAATTCAAATAAACAAGTTGTGTTACCTTTTTGGACATTATAGTAATGATATTCCCAGATAGTTTTAAAGCACTGTTTAATTTCCTTTTTTGTAGATCTACCTTGAGCCCGATAAAGAAACGTGGCAGTTTATCAGATAGTAGTTCACCAAATTCACCATTGTCTTCACCTCGTAAACAAGTATCTCCTGTGAAATCAGCAGAAGCTAGTCCAAAGACAACCACTCCTCAGGCATCACCAAGACAAAAGGAAACTGTTGTTGTTGGGTCAGGTAACCAAACATGGGGTCCTCCAAGATTGGTGGAATTATTTCGGGAAACAGGAAAAACTTTAGGCATTAGTATAGTTGGTAAGTTCATTTATAGTATTGTTTTATGCTACCAGTAATTTTGGAGCAAATAAATCCATTTCTAAACTTTTAAATCGCTCCAATGATAAGTAATTTTGATAGTGTTAATTGAAGACACTATTTGAAGAAACGTCTTAATGGTTTTGGATCCAAAGAGGAAATGGCTACTTGGCAGTTATCATTTCAGCGTCTCTTAATTTTTTAGCCATGTCTCCACTTTTGATAGATTTCAACAGTTAGAGTGTTGCTGCTTTAAAACTCCTACTAGCTATATTCTTTGTGAATCCAACAGACACACTATTATATTACTTAGCAAAATATTTCAGTTGGGTAAAAGTGTTCAATTATTATTGGATAGATAAAAGATAATACTTTCCGCACTAAATAGATGATATGGAATAAATAAGAGAGTGAAAAGTTGATGTAATCATCATTATTATTGAGCGTGGTATCTTTTCATTTCTTTCCAATTATTGTTAGACAAGCTAGTGCTATAGGTTGCTGATTAGTTAACACCTTTTGTTAACAACAGTTTTCCTGACTTAAGTATACTTTGAATATCTTCTTTTTATACCCCTGAAAATAAATTTATAGTGGGAATAATTGTTCACTGAGACTGTCTGTTCATCTGTCTGTCTTTTAACACATTGTTTTTGCACACCAGTAATTACTTAACCCTAAACCGGTCAATCCCGCATTTCTCCATGTCTGGACCCTGCTTTAAGATGGCTGACAGGCCTAGAAATTAGTGTTTAACTGGATTTAGGGATTGCTTTTAAATAAAGTTGTCTAAAATTACTTTAAATGTAAGAAGTTTAAAATGGTCAAATTGCTTCATTTAATGCAGTTATGTAAAATTTATTGTTATTTATTTAAAATATAACATGCCTACTGGGTATATTTCAGGTGGTCGTGTTGATATGTTCCATGTATCAGAAGAACATATGATCTCAGGTATATTTATTAAACATGTGTTAGAAGATAGTCCTGCTGGTAGAAATGGTACATTGAAAACTGGTGATCGTATTCTACAGGTATAATATATATCTGATACATCATGACATTTGACGTTCTTAAAGGGATATACAGGCAAAAGTTCAACTTCATATTTCCTAATTTTGAATTATATTATTTGTGAATCCAACAGACACACAATTATATTACTTAACAAAATATTTCTTTATTTTCTCGTAATATTTAGGGTGTTTCCTAACTATATCACGTGGGTCAGGTTAGCTAAAAGTAGATTAGTGTTAAAATATGCATTTACTGATTAGCAGATACTAGAGCTTGTTATTGTGGAACATTAGTATAATTCTATTAAAAAGATATCCTAACTAACCGCCTAAGAATGTTGAAAAGACAAGAAGCGACCAATAAGAATATCTAATTTCAGCAAGTACAACATATAACAAATCTATAAATAGCTTGGTGATTCCCTCGGTATCCTACTTTTTGTTTTCAACAATGTGTATGCGACATGCTTTAACTTGTTCAGTTAAATGTTATAAGTGACAAAGGTTATTAGTAAGTGATTTCTTATGTACTTTATACTGTTTTAAAGATTAAAGTTGGTTCTATACTTTTGGCTCAGTCATTTGCCTGTTAATCCCTTTAAGCACTAGCTGAATTTAATATGTTATGTTTATAAACAGTTGGTGTGTGACTTAAGGATTGGGGAAGTTAATGTCAAGAATTGACTGAATAGTGATACTAAGAGTAGGCTTTAAAAACCTTGCTTTTACTTTAATGTAGTAAAGGGCAAAATTATAAACTAGCCTGATTGTATTAAACAAGTAATTCTCACTCGCCCAAATCAGGTTTCACTTGTCCCAGGTTTCAGGCTGGTGGGTTAGGGGATGATTTATACAGTAAAATTTAAGAATGCTCAATTGACTAGTGAGCTGTGTTCCAGTGGTTAGTACTTTGAAGAATCTAGCTATCAGAGTTCTCTACTGATGGTTAGTACATAGAAGAATCTAGCTATCAGGGTTCTCTACCGGTGGTTAGTACATTGAAGAATTTAGCTATCAGGGTTCTCTACCGGTGGTTAGTACATTGAAGAATTTAGCTATCAGGGTTCTCTACCGGTGGTTAGTATATAGAAGAATTTAGCTATCAGGGTTCTCTACCGGTGGTTAGTACTTTGAAGAATCTAGCTATCAGGGTTCTCTACCGGTGGTTAGTACTTTGAAGAATCTAGCTATCAGGGTTCTCTACCAGTGGATAGTACTTTGAAGAATCTAGCTATCAGGGTTCTCTACCGGTGGATAGTACTTTGAAGAATCTAGCTATCAGGGTTCTCTACCGGTGGTTAGTACTTCGAAGAATCTAGCTATCAGGGTTCTCTATCGGTGGTTAGTACTTTGAAGAATCTAGCTATCAGGGTTCTCTATCGGTGGTTAGTACTTTGAAGAATCTAGCTATCAGGGTTCTCTATCGGTGGTTAGTACTTTGAAGAATCTAGCTATCAGGGTTCTCTACCGGTGGTTAGTACTTTGAACAATCTAGCTATCAGGGTTCTCTGCCAGTGGTTAGTACTTTGAACAATCTCGCTATCAGGGTTCTCTACTGGTGGTTAGTACTTTGAACAATCTAGCTATCAGGGTTCTCTACTAGTGGTTAGTACTTTGAACAATCTCGCTATCAGGGTTTTCTACCAGTGGTTAGTACTTTGAACAATCTAGCTATCAGGGTTCTCTACCAGTGGTTAGTACTTTGAACAATCTAGCTATCAGGGTTCTCTACCAGTGGTTAGTACTTTGAACAATCTCGCTATCAGGGTTCTCTACCAGTGGTTAGTACTTTGAACAATCTCGCTATCAGGGTTCTCTACCAGTGGTTAGTACATTGAACAATCTCGCTATCATGGTTCTCTACTGGTGGTTAGTACTTTGAAGAATCTAGCTATCAGGGTTCTCTACCAGTGGTTAGTACTTTGAACAATCTCCCTATCAGGGTTCTCTACCAGTGGTTAGTACTTTGAACAATCTCGCTATCAGGGTTCTCTACTGGTGGTTAGTACTTTGAAGAATCTAGCTATCAGGGTTCTCTACCAGTGGTTAGTACTTTGAACAATCTCGCTATCAGGGTTCTCTACCAGTGGTTAGTACTTTGAACAATCTCGCTATCAGGGTTCTCTACCAGTGGTTAGTACTTTGAACAATCTCGCTATCAGGGTTCTCTACCAGTGGTTAGTACTTTGAACAATCTCGCTATCAGGGTTCTCTACCAGTGGTTAGTACTTTGAACAATCTCGCTATCAGGGTTCTCTACCAGTGGTTAGTACTTTGAACAATCTCGCTATCAGGGTTCCCTACCTAGTAATCGCAGGTTGTACCCTATCATTACAATTTTATTTGCAAGTTATGCTTCATTTGTTAGGAAAGGTTGTTTTGAGTCAGGTAACTTACAAGTTCTAGTAAAGAAAGAGCGAAGTAAAGCTTGTTAGATACACTGGCTAGTGCTAATTACTAAATACTAAAACTGTTATCGATTCCAAGGGTATCGATGTATCGTCAATATTTATATCGTCAATATATGGATATTGTCCATACGCTTCAAGCCCAATCAATGACGGCTCTGTAGCATAGGTGTAATACGGCACATGTACTCCCTTGCCTTCAAGCTAGCTTTTATGGGGACATGGTAGAGTGTCCACTTACGCCTTGAGAGGTCATGGGTTTTGAATCTCAGTTCGGACCATGGAATTTTATCAGGTTACAACTCTACTAAATACCCATGTTGGTATATTTGTTTTGTTTAGGTTTAACCACACACCTACACATGAAGGTTATAAGATGAACTCTATTATGACTATATTTAACTAGGACTGTGTTCTCAATTTCCTAATTAGTGTGTTTGCTAACATTTGCTAAGTAATATAGAGTTGCACAATGCTTCATTTAGCCACAAGTGATAGGGTTTGCAGCAAACCAACTATAAGACACATACTTTCATCACTGACTGACAACTGCCCTACATGATTAAAAAATTATTGGTAGGAGGAAGAATGGCCATAGAAATAATTTTATGACCAAGCTCAATGAAAGTATGCCTCACCTGGGAATAATTTATTAAGTATTGTGCTTTTTGTGAAAATAAATATACATGTACTCCAAATTGCTTTATTACTTGTATTATTGTACAGGTTGATGGGAAAGATTTACGAAATGCAACCCATGATGAAGCTGTAGAAACTATTAGAAATGCCAGTAACCCTGTTAAATTTGTTGTACAAAGTCTTACTGATCCTGTTTGTGTAAGTTCTTCTTTTATCTTAGCTTAAATTACTGGTATGTTTGTAGAGATGAACCTTTTTAAAGAACTGGCCTTAAAGCACAAAAGTTTTGGGAGCCGATTTAAGGTTCTTTGTATATCTCTGTATGGGCTGCTAAAATCTTGAAAATTGACAGTTTTAGGATTTTGAAAGTTTTGACTCAGGTACATGTATTGGAGAAATGATGTCATATTAATGATTGATTGTAGTTAAAATGATTAAAAAGATAGTGGGTCCTTAACCCATACCCCCTCCCTATTCACTCACTTAAATTTTGTGAAATATGAATCTGACATTCAAATTTATAGTGAAATTGTTTTCTACTGTCTTCTTGGTGTAAGCAAATGAACCCCTCCAGCTTTCAATATCCAATCTCAGTATATGAAGTCAATGTGTTACTTTGTATAGACTTTTATAGAACTTGGTGAAATAGTGCAATAGAACATCAATAAATGCTGATTCATCCATAATTTTCCCATGCACAATAAAGCTTGTCAATAGAAATTGTACAAGTTGGTTGATAATGTCATATTAATTTACATGTATATAGTATATTGAATAATGCACTGATGTATATTAGTTTGTTTAGATAGGGGAGTGAAATATTGATGTACTTTTGATGTATTCTCTTGTTGTTTTAATAATGGTCATAAATAATGTATAAATTACATAAAATGTCTGGAGGATTCTTTTTAATGTTGTTTTCTGTGATATGATGTCTGCTGACTGTTGGTGTTTGATAGTTTGAAATGACAAAACTTAACAAAAAATGATAGAAATATTTGTTTCTTTAAAATGTTGTTTTTTTTACTTATTGTTATACCGCCCCCCCCCCCTCCCACCACCACCACCACTAGTGGTGGGGACTATATAGAAGTCACTTTGTTATCCGTCCCAAATTCTTTCCGGGCAATAACTCCACCATGGATTGATGGATTTTAAAATTACCTGGCACAAATGTTAACTATGACAAGACGGTGTGTTGCGTGCTATAACCATGTAGAAACCACAAAGGGCGTGGCTAATAAATGAGGTCAAAGGTCAAATATTGTCGAAAATTCGTTGGTGGAAGCATCCACCATCAACCAATGGAAATTTAAATTACATAGCACAAATTTTAATCGTGAAAAGATGGTGTGTCAAGTGCATAAACCGTGTCCATTTTTTAAAGGGCATGGTCAGTTTATGGGGTCAAATGTCAAATTTTGTTGAAAAACATTTGGTTGTCCAGGCAATAACTCCACCAAAGATTGATGGAATTTAAAATGATATAGCACTAATGTTTAGCTTGTTCAGCGCACCTAACCAAGCTTTCCTTTACCCTTGTCTATAACTAGTACTCACCTACACTTCCACAAGGCCGGAAACTTCTCCATATACATTAATAATGGAGGAAAATTGACATTATTGTCGAATTTTCATGAAAAGGTATAACCTCTCTGGGTGGGATTCAAACCTGTACCCCCTTTTGGACTCTAGATTTGAAATCCAGGCGCACAACTAACTGCACTACTGACCTGGGTTTAAAAATCTTTGTAAAGAAGACTGTTAATACTATTTTCTTGTTTATAGCCGAGAGATTTAGAGACTGATAATAAATCTGTACATTCCTATGATGAAGGATCACAACAACATCTACAAGTTGTACAAAATGTTGATACTTTTACTGCTTCACCACAAGATGAGGTGAGGGTTTTTTATTAGTAATTATTCTAAAGCAGAAAGTGGGGTGCTGCTCCTTGCCCTTTTTTCTTGTTCCCTGCCCTGTTCTGAATTCTAAAATAGTCACTATTTATACTAGGCAAGATTTAAGATAAACACTTTTATTGTAATTGAATTTACCTAAATAGACTTAACTTTGTAAAATAACCTCTGCAAAAACTTGGATTTAAGTGTCAATAGTAATGCTGCTCAAATCTGGTTCACAGGTACCTCCCGATATTATTATAAAAGAGCTGTTATTTGGGCTTTTTGGTAATTATCCTTGTAAGATTGATCTATGGTGTAAAGCGTCCACAAAGAAGGCAAAAAATCCCAATTGCATGATTATGAATGGTGGCAAAAACAAGTAACCTGTTTAAAAAAAGTTTACATTTGGTATTGTCCACTCAACGATGTGGTGTAAAAACTAAGTTTACTGGTTAATGATGGTTTATTTCAGTTGAAATTACTTCGAAAATGAGAAATATAGCCTTAAATGTCACTTAGACTTAAGCCTGACACATATTAAATTATTACCATATTTTATCTTCAATTTTAGGCTGCTGAATCCCCAGTTGAAACAAGAACCCCTGTATCAGTTCCCATTATTGAACCTACCCCACCCCCATCACCTCCTAAACAGAAAACAGAAATGGATGAGGAACAAGGTAAGATTATATTTATATGAAATCATGTGTTAGTAGGGCTGTTACAATACAGTAAAAACCGTATCGCAATATATTGCAAATACACAAATCACGTATTGCAATAAATTGCTAAAGGTATCCATTTTATTGTATAGAAAAATGGTACAGGAATTGATGAACATCTGATGTACTGGTGGCATATATATACAAATATTTGAATGGTTAGTGTATAATATACTATATGTAAGAAAATGCATAAACAGAAATACCCTCTTATTTGACAAAAATGGTTAACCTTCAAAAGCACTATTTGATTATTTCAAATTTTCAGCTCATCTATTTTTTTCAAAACGCTAAAATTTCAGATTCTGATAATAATAATCGGCATTAAAAATAACAACAACAGATTCAGGGAAAATTGAACCAGTTAAAAACTGTCAGTATTGCAATATTAACTGGTGAATTGGTTAATCATTACACCCCTATGTGTTAGTGATCCTTTACTCAACCATCTTGTCTTTAGAAACAAGATGACTATTTCTCAATGAGTGTCATTATCAGAAAAATGTCATACTTCCTCTAAAATGTTTCTATACAATTTTGATAGTTCTAGAAAGTTTATATTTAAGTTAAAATCTGTGAACAAGCACCTTAAGAAATAAATTGTTTGTGTGTGGGGGGGAGGGGGTAAAGGATATCACACTTTGCTAGAATCACTAATGCTTGAACAGTCTAAGAAATTAGTGGGTGTTCAGTTGCCTGGGACAACTACTTTTTAGTTCAAGCAACCAAAAATTTATTTTGGGCAACCAAACATCTACCAACAAGATATAGTGCTAGCTACTAAAATGACTTGTTCGGGCAGCCATTTTCATATCCTATTTTTTTAGACTGCTTGAACATACTTGTGTATGATATTGAATAATAGGAAACATGAATAATTGATAAGTCTTATCATATTAAGTACTAACAAATCCTAACTGGGTTTTTGACTGTATATCATCATCTCCCCAACTATTTATTAGACAATTGCCGATTAATGTGATATAAATGGATAAATGGGAAACTATTATAACTACATGTAAATAAAGGAGGATTTTGGCCATTTTTGGGCTGACCCATTGATATAGTGTAATATATTGCTTGTGCAAAACTGTTCTACATTCTTCTTGATATACAGTACCCAACAAAAGTTTGGAGACAAAAGAAATTAAACTTTTTTTTTAAATTTCATTGATTGTTTTCAGTAGAACCATTATGTTTTAATATAATTAGTGTGGTTGATGAATAAATGAAAACAAATTTCTTGAATGCATCCCATTTATAAGATTATGCATATGATATCCCAAAGCCTCCAAAACCAAATTCAATGTAATTCTGCTCTAGAATATAAACTTAATGCTACTTTGTTAGTCTCAATTACAAACTAGTACCACAACAACAACAAAATAAGCCAAACTAAAAAGCATTTCAAAATAAATGTTAATCAATTTTTGATAAAATCTATGTTTAGTAGGCTTTCAAACCCATTTTTTCCAAACTTTTGGTGGGTACTGTACATGTGGTTAGACTATTTTAGCATTAACTTATCAATATATGCATATTGTAGACGCATATTTTTTGTCTATACCATTGATTATATACAGAGGTTTAGTTGACTATTGGTATGTGACTCTTACGAGGTTTTCATTGGTACTCCAGACATGTTCAGATGATCTTTGTGTTGACCAATCAATGCATAGTTTTGTATCAGGACAAAGCCCGTTTGATTGCATCAGAAGTTTTGTATTTATATCCTTGCATCAGGTTTTTTAAGCTATTTTGATGGTGCTTGATATACATGTGCTTTGATTTGACCATTATGTGGCAAGATGCATCCTGAATATTATAATATAGCAAAGTTCAGCTGAGCATGACCTATATTGTGAGCTTGTAAGCAAAATTTTTCAAAGCAAAAATTCAGCTAATGGTTTGTCGAAACACAGGGTGGGCAGTTGGGCAGGCAGTCGGTCATCCGGTGTCATTAACAATTTCATTAAAGTTTTCAATTTAGCATATATTTCTGCCATTTATTGTCAGATCTTTATGAAACTTCATACAATGATAACATACCATGTGATGAACAGAATTAGAAAGTAACCACAACTCTACCTGGCTTTTTTATAGATTTTTTCCTTTTTAATTTTTGCGTTGAAGATTTTAAATCCGGCTTTAATGTGGTTTCCACATTACATTTCTTGTCAGATATAAGATAAGAAAGTATGTGAGCTGAGAATTGTAGATTGGATTTTATCAAATTGAGTATTGACATGTTGTATTTTTAAGATGATATAATATTACCATGTATGATACATAAAATGGATATTGCTTTCATATCATAATTGACGTTAAAAGGAAATATTTGTTATCATGTTTGTTTATGCAAATCCTATTCTGAAATCTAAGTACATTATGCATAAATGTTCAATGATGAAGTGACAGATTTACATAAACAAAGAAAAAACCTATATTAATATATAGAATAAGGTAAAATAAAACTACTTGTAGTATTATTTTATTACAGGGTGATCTCCTATATAGAATAAAATGGTTAACCCTTTACTGGTCTATCTCTCATATTTGTGTGTCTGGATCCCCCCTTTTCAAAATGGCTGCGACAGACCTTGAATTTGGTGTTTTTAACTAAATTTAGTGTATTTCATTTTAGGAAAGTTGTCCCAAATAAATGATTTTTTGCACCTCTCCCATCAAAAGATGTTTTAGGGGATGTCCCAAAGAGGGATATGCGCCCCCCCCCCCTTTAGCTGGGGTTTGAAAGGGTTACAGGGCCCATCATCGCCAGAAAAAAAATCTGGATCACTGAGTGCAAAAATTGGCACAATATGCTGATTGAAAACATGTTTTCAATCTCTGAAAAAAAGTGGCTCTTTAGACCTCATATTGGGAAAATACTACTGAATGAAATGCAAATTTTTGGGTTGAAAAAGAGCAAAAATTGCATTTTTGCTCTGCCACAGCATTGCCATAGTAACGGGGGATCAGGACTTAATTGGCATTTTCTGAAAGACAGTCACCTAGGGAATTACTTGGCCAAGTTGCACATCTGTCAGTCAATTAGTAATGAAATAAGAGCATTTTAATGAACATTTTTGTTGTATTGAAACTTAGATGCTTTATCATACTTATAAACTTCTATGTTAAAATATTTGGATTGGTTGGAAACAAATTGTCATATATTCCATTAAGCATAGTTACTGCATTACAAACAGAGATGTTATTATTTTAATAAATAAATTGAACATACACTGTTTTTTATAATGCTTGAATAAGTAGTTCATGTAAAATGATAGTGCAATGGCTGAAACTACTATGTAATTTGTTGGTTTTGTGTTGTGAAAAAGTGTGTCACCAATAGCGAAATGTGTGTCATGAACAAATCTCCCTCATTGGGATTTGCAAACTTTCTAGGTCTAGACTTGTTCTATTTATAATATTTCAGAAATGGGTCACTTTTTTGTCCTTTTAAAATTTGTTATTTTTTTGTTGTTATATGTAATATTTTGGCCAAAATTGCTTTATGCATGTTATCAATAATTTGGCAGAAAGACTCACTTGGCAATTATTCTTGGCAAACTTATTCTATTCTGGATAACATTGTTTAAAAATTCTGTCTGTTTTCTCATTTAATGTTTTTAATTATCATGCAGGTTGTACTTCTTGTGACTGGGAACTATTTTATTGTTGAACTGACTCTTACAAATTCTTTATTTACAAATCTATCAATATCACTCTTCTTAATTATTATATTTTCTGATATTCCTTCTTACTTTAAAATATTTGACATTTAAATTTCGCACTAAGTCTTGTTGAAGAGGTCAAAGTCTTGCAATTTCTTTCTGATGATATCAAAGTATGGTCTACTCTTGCTGATGTTACTAAAGTCCTGAATAATCCAGCTTCTGATATTTAAATCTAGCTGATTTTACTAAAGTCCTAAATAATGCACCTTCTGGTATCAAAGTCTTGCTGATTTTACCTAAGTCCTAAATAATCCAGCTTCTAGTATCAAAGTTTTGCTGATAAAACTAACATCCTGAATAATCCAGCTTCTGGTATCAAAGTTTTGCTGATAAAACTAACATCCTGAATAATCCGGCTTCTGGTATCGAAGTTTTGCTGATGTAACTTAAGTCCTATATAAACCTGATTCTGTATCAAAGTCTAGCTGATGTTACTTAAGTCCTGAATAATCCAGCTTTTGGTATCAAAGTCTAGCTGATGTTACTTAAGTCCTGAATAATCCAGCTTCTGTTATTTAAATCTTGCTGTTTTTACTAAAGTCCTTAATAATCCAGCTTTTGGTATTTAAATCTAGTTGATGTAACTTAAGTCCTGAATAATCCAGCTTTTGGTATTTAAATCCAGCTGATGTTACTTAAGTCCTGAATAATCCAGCTTCTGGTATTTTAATCTTGCTGTTTTTACTAAAGTCCTTAATAATCAAGCTTTTGGTATTTAAATCTAGTTGATGTAACTTAAGTCCTGAATAATCCAGCTTTTGGTATTTAAATCCAGCTGATGTTACTTAAGTCCTGAATAATCCAGCTTTTGGTATCAAAGTCTTGCTGATGTAACTCAAGTCCTGAATAATCCAGCTTCTGGTATCAAAGTCTTGCTGATGTAACTCAAGTCCTGAATAATCCAGCTTTTGGTATTTAAATCCAGCTGATGTTACTTAAGTCCTGAATAATCCAGCTTTTGGTATTTAAATCCAGCTGATGTTACTTAAGTCCTGAATAATCCAGCTTCTGGTATTTTAATCTTGCTGTTTTTTCTAAAGTCTTAAATAATGCAAATTCTGGTATTAAAGTTTTGCTGATGATGCCTATGTACTGCAAGTCTAGGTTAATGTGTGTAAGTCCTGCAAATTGTTTTGCCGATAGTGTCAAAGTCCTGTTGATGATAGCTGAAAGTTAATACATTAAAGTTGACTTTATATCTCTTGTAATCTAGACATATTTTATTGTAGGAGAATGGTATTACAAGAGATTATACCGAATAGTTCAGAGTATATTGTTATAGGAACAATGATAAAATGTCTTATATTGTATAACGTTTCTTGTCTGGAACTCTCTTATCTTGATGTAGTCTGAAAGTATTTCTTTCTGAAAAAACATAACTGGAGTCTCTTAGGGTTACTGACTTGAATTAATAGCATCAAGAATATGTCTGGTCTATGGTTTAATACTTTGATCGGACTATGGGTCAGTGCAAAACTAGTCTAACTACTGGAAAATAAAGAAGGATTTAGGCTAGTTTTGCCCCGACCTATAAATATGAATCTTTTAGCGTTGGTTGAAGTTGGATTGTGTAACATACATATGTAATGAGAGAATATTCATCATACACATAAGTTTTTTGTGTAAAACTTAAATGCTATTGATGTTTTAGTGCAAAACAAATCTACTTTCTTCTGTATTTACATGTAGTTGAACTAGTATTGAGACACTCTATTAATAATTATGATTTAAAGAGTTTCACTTATTTAACTGGTCAAGCAATGTTAGATTGAAGGTTATGTTTTCTTGTCCTTTTTTTTACTGATGATGTAATTATATTTTAATATTGGCACCTGTTTTATATTGGCCATTGACTTGAAATCGTCAATTATTGACCCCATCAATATAGAACTCTGATAGTTTAAAACACCGCCACCAATATAAAACACCACTAAGTATTTATCAGAGAGAAGCTACTTTTACTTGATTGAGTTACATCACTTTTTATTATACCCCCTCTTCGAAGAAGAGGGGGGTATACTGTTTTACCCTTGTCCGTGGGTCCGTCCGTCCGTCGCAGTTTTCTCATTAACTATAACATGCAGCAGCCTAATACTTTGCATATTGCTTCGTCCCATAGTCCCATGTGGTGTAAAGCGATTTCATGCTCCTTGCTCATCTACTTCCTGTTTGTCGCATATTTTTATATTTTGGCGGGGGTATCACTAGTGAGCATTAGCTCACAGATTTACTTGTTTGTTTGGAAATTCAGACCCAAACAAAGATATCTATCATAATTGGAACCCTATCAGCCCCGAACAGACCAAACATTGGTTTAATAGATAGATCAAGAATGCACCATCTTTCACACTTCACAAATAAAGTGTTTGTTTTGCACATGTTAATTAATATAATGACCCCAACTACCATAAAACTTTGGATATAGACAATGGCTTTCATATCAGTTAGCACATGAAAGGGGACATTTTAATACAAATAGATTGTGTTATTATGGTCAGCACTTAGTTCGGAACGCAATTGATTATTGTGAAAAAAGTAATTCTGAACGTCATACTCAAGTCATAAACATAGCATTACAACAAATCAATGTAGCACCACTTTGATTCTAGAAGGTTTTTCATGTAAACTTTGGATGTTGTAATGATATAAAATAACAAAGTATCATAGTATTTGGGTTATCAAATTCGGACACACAAATGTTAGAACAAATTTAGACACAAAAATAAAATAAAATTCTTAATTTAGGCAGTTTTGAAAACAGACATGGGTAAATATCGGCGGTTAGCTTTCTGACCATATACAGTAGTGTATTCACTTTTTTAATATTTGAAACCTAATACTTTTGTTCCAAGTTCCATAAAAAGCTATATTGCAGTCTTAGCGCAAAACAGTTGTAACTCAAGTTAAACAGAGAGTGAGTTACGACCATTTTGATCTAAGTCTGCGATATGAAGGCGGGGACTTTACTGTTTGTCACTTAAAAGTGAAGTTGTTCTGTTAAACACTCTAAATACATAATTAAATCTTTGTGATAAATGGGAATAATTGTGTGTATCAAATTGGAGGTTTAGCGCAAAATGGTTGTAACTCACTCTTTTCTTGTATTCAGTTACGACTGTTTTGCGCTAAACCTGCGGAAAATATTAATGTATTAGTTACTATAATATAACTGACTTAGTTTGATACAGTGTATGTTTTTGTCACATTATTACTGAATTGATGATCATGTCTTATTGTCTTTGATATTTTAGAAATGTTGTTTTTTTCTCTGTTTCTACAGTTAACATTCTGAAATCTTTTATGTTAAGTGTCAAAATGCATTTCTGGCAATTTTATGTGATATTTCTTGCTTGATTTCCTTCAATTTTCTAGAATTTTGATTTGTCCCATGATAGTTCAGTCAATAGTATGATGTATGCTCACACAAAATGCATCTCTTTTATCACTGAATTTCATCTTGTCTCTTTACAATAGGAAGGAAATTTTTTGTTATCGAAAAACTTGATTTTCTTGCTACTCTGCATTATGCATCTATCTGTCAGTTGATGTCTGAGTATAAAATGTTGTATATAAGCATTTCTGATTGTTGATATGTTTTATCAGTTTATATCTCAAGTGGTTGACTGCTGGAGTATTTGAAATCAAGGCAAAATAATCTTTGGTCTATTCCTTGTTTTCTTGCATGGCATCTTAAAGTGTATCTGTGGGTCAGCACAAGACTGATCTAACTGAATGTACAAAATAAGTAAGATGAAGACTAGCTTTATGTTGATCTATCAATATATATTTGAATGTTGAGGCTGAATTTCAAATTTATAGATACAATGTACTTAGTAATTATTTGTAGCTTAAACTTGTATACAATATTTTAGGGTTGGGTTTAACCCTTACTATGCTGAAGACAAAATAGCAAAACCTTTGCTACCTAACTACAGCAAGGCCAACCTGTGTGCTTGGGTTGTCTTGCATAATTCCATACTGGTGGCTGCTGAACTTTGCATTTTCAATTTTGATCTCCCTTAAATTGAGGATGGATTGTTTTAAACAAGATAAGTCCATTATAAGAATGCAGCAGGTTTAATGCTGCAGCAACACACTGTATTTGTTATATCAGTGCAGAAATGCTAAACCTCGGGTTTAGCTGTTAACCAGTTTTTTGGCACATACTTTTGTAAGTGACTGTCAACTACCCTACTTGATTTAGAGTCAGTGGTAAAAGGGAGAATGGTAGTAGATATTATTTCATAACCAAACTGCACAAAACTATGCCCCACTGATGAATCGAACCATCAATCCCTCAAGCAGTACACTTATGTGTGCTATAAATAAAAATGTTTCAAAATGCTACCCAAGTGTGTGTGATATGATTGTTTAAAGAATTATAACAATAAAACTATAATCCTTTTGGATGTTTCTATACAAAGCAGACCAAAACTTATGCCTCAGTCCCATAAAATTGTGGCTTGTTGCGGACCTGTACGTGCAGTCAGCCGTAGATCGTGGGAAGCCTTGCGTATTAAGATGATGGTACGGGCATGGCACAAAACAGCACACCCATACAGAGCTGTAGCTGAAAGATATGCAAATTTAATTCATACTTGGTCAAGTTTTTGTTCACAAATTGACTTTGAAACCAATACCTGTATCCTGGGCTCATCTCATGGATTCTGGCAAAAACGTAACAGTCTGTACGCAAGAGTTTGTGCGGATCCTTGCGGAGTTTGATCGCATGGCGCCCGTACAGTGCCCTCGCGGCTATTTTTATACTTATGGTTTAATTTAAGGTTTAATTTCAAAACTTTCAAACTACATATTTTTTACATTTTTCTGTCTTAAAAGCACTTTTTGCACTTTTGTTCTTCTCTTTAATAATTCTATACAGAAAACAGTAAGTGTGTTACCTGTAAGAGCTAGATTATAATAAGAGACATTTGGAACTTTTAGAATGCCAAATTTGATATGATATTGCCAAAGTTGTAATTGTTGTCTTGATTGTGGTTGGACACCTCTGATAGAAAGTTAAGATAAGGCATTGTGGGATAGCTCTTGATTTTTGGCAAAGCATCTTTGAACAGCTGTTGTTTGTTTGTAATGTTTGTTGGGTTTAACGCCGTAGCAACACATTGTATAGGTTATATCACGGCGGTTAGTCAACCTACTCACTCCTCCTGGAAAGGCTCAATCTCTTGATTTAGCTGTTAACCAACTACTAAGCGCATACTTTCGTCAGTGACTGACAACTGCCCTACTAAAAATCATTGGTAGGAGGGACAATGGCTGTAGAAATAATCATTACCAAGCTCCACGAGAGTATGGCCTGCCAGGGAATCGAACACACAACCCCTGGATCAGTAGACTTGTGTGCTACTTACTGAGCTAGCCAGGCAGCTGAACAGCTGATGTAAGTGGGTATTGGAGGCTTTTGAGTTTTGAGATCGGATTGCTCTTTTACAGAAAGCACACTAGATGTGTTCAAGTTACATTTGAACAAACTTTAGGTGGAATAAAAATCACTGTCTAACAACCAACAGCCACATTTTATTTGAATTGACAATAATCTACATGATGCAAACAAAAATTGATCCAGTGTAATGCAGTCATTAAAATTATGTGCTGTACTATTGGTGTTTTGAACATAACGAAATCCTAGGTGTGCAGTTAATTCAAACTCTGTTATTAAATTTTTTATCCCATAAGATACTGCAAAATTGTTTCTTTCACAATTTGTGTACATGTATGTACATTTCATATATTGTTCTTTGCTTTATTTCTGTTTAAGTTAACATGAATAATAGTATCACACTACTCATCAAAAGCCATAGGCTTCAGTATCAGATTTCAGATTTGTTCAAATATAAGTTCAACACCTCTCGTACACATTAAAGCTTGTCTGAAAATCCATTTTCTTAAACAAGTGAATATATTCCTATAGATTTTTTTTGTACCTCTGGTGATGTATTATTGTAACCTACTTAAAAGTAGTAAATGTCTATGGTTTTCTTTTTGAAATTGGATCAAACACATAGGCGGATCTAGTGGGGGGGGTCAGGGGGGTCCGGGTCCCCCCTAGAATATGTTGCATTATTCTGCAAAATGTGTATAATGTGGTTGTGGTTCCAATATTTGGACACCCCCTCCCCCAGAAAAAGTTCGGACCCACCTAGAAAAAAATCCTGGATCCGCCCCTGAAACATAAGCCAAGGCTCTGGCTTATCCCTATTAAAGCTATCTTTTTTGCTTTGCCAAAAACAATTTTGTCATGAATATTATAAGGAAAAAAGGGTCACCTGAACGTGACTCTTGTTTGAAAACGGCCAGATCTAAATTAGCAAGTAGGCAAGCGGACAATTTTAGATCGGGTTTTAATCAGATATATGATGTTAAGATATATTATCTTATATAAAATACTATCATCAATTCTTGCTTTTATATTATATATTATGTTCCTGACAAAGTGACAGTGTTCGGAGACACATTTATCAAAATCATGTGACGCCTTGTGGAGGGCATTACTCTAAATTGTAAGGTCTACTAGTATATGTTAGACGACCCCCTGCTACTGGTTTTAAACACATTTGTCTTCTACATGACAATGCCCCTGCTCTTACCTTGGCGATATTTATGGTGTTTAATCGCTTTAATCCACAAGTCTATTTTTTTAAGCCCAGACTAGTGAAACTTCAGGCTAATAAAAATTTCTTATTTTATATTGTCAGGCTAGATGATAATTTTGCTATTTACAGATGTATTTTTTAACAATAAATTGGGCTAGTGTTTACAAAGACAAATTAATACTGTTGAAGAGTTATGTATACTTTGTTTTTAGAGGAATGTAATGTCCTGTTACTAGACCAATGTCTACAATGTCTTACTATGTTATTATATTTCTGATAAAATATATCTCTATACAAGTACAAACTGATACATTCATATTAGTTAGCTGACACTCTGATTGATTCTGTCTGTCTGTTTTTTTCATCCACAAAAATGACGAAAGACCTAAGTGTTTTTTCCCTTTTGACTTTAACACTAACATTTACTCATGTACATTATGTAGAAAGATAGAATATGGGTCGTTAGCCCAATTTGTTGTGCGCCTGGATTTTGAATCTAGTGTCTTGAAGGGGTGTGAGTTCGAATCCCACCCAGGAAGGTTATACCCTTCCATGAAAATTTGACTGTAAGGTGGAAATGAATGTGACCATTTTGAAAAAGTTTCCATGTCTCTAAGCCTTTGATGAGGCATTTCTACATCATAGATTTTCATTATTATACCCCACCCCCCCCCCCACCCCAAAAAAAAGAAATTATGGGGTATATTGGAACCAGCTTGGTCAGTCAGTGTGAAGATTTTTCTTGTCTGCTTAATTTCCAGCACCTATTTAAAGGATTTGATTCAAACTTCAGTTTGATTTTAGATTTAACATTTGCTTCCCTAAATGAGATTTTATTGGCCCCATAAGTTTACAACTTGAACATTAATGAGTTAATTGCTTCATGGTGTCAATCATTACAATGTAGCTACTGGTCCTCATGAAATCGTGCCAATTTGAGTAAAAAATTCACAGACTGTATACATAATGAGAGATATTAAGGAATCATTCATTATATACAAGACATTCTGATCTCAAGAATCCCTTCTTCTCCAGATCAGAAAAGTTAAAATGACTTTATGCAAATTAAAATTTTACAATCAGACAATTACCATAATTGAGCTTTTTAATGATTGCACTTACTGGTTAATACGACATTCTGCAGAGATAATTACTACCTCATGAATATGCTAAGTCAAGTCTTTTTATTGTGGAATGATGCCTCTCTGGTACTTGTATAAATTAACTAGTAATGACATGTTTTAATTTCGTGAGAAGAAACTAGGGCCATATCCAATGCTTTTATGAATTTAGTGCATTTCTGAGTTGTTGTTGTTTTTTCATTTGAAAAGTTGAAACAAAACTAGTCTAACTACATTGAAACAGAGGAAAGTAAAGACTTGTTTACACTGACCCATATATTTGTTCAGTCATGCTAATACTTCACTATAGAAGGTTCTGTGGTCTATTGATTTCTATTATGGTCTGTCAGGAAAGCAGGCACCACAAATAGGTATTGTGAGGGAGGCACCACATATAGGTACTGTGAGGGAGGCACCACATATAGGTGCTGTGAGGGAGGCACCACAAATAGGTATTGTGAGGCAGGCACAACAAATAGGTATTGTGAGGGAGGCACCACATATAGGTACTGTGAGGGAGGCACCACATATAGGTACTGTGAGGGAGGCACCACAAATAGGTATTGTGAGGCAGGCACAACAAATAGGTATTGTGAGGGAGGCACCACATATAGCTATTGTGAAAGAGGCACCACAAATAGGTATTGTGAGGGAGGCACCACAAATAGGTATTGTGAGGCAGGCACAACAAATAGGTATTGTGAGGGAGGCACCACATTTAGGTACTGTGAGGGAGGCACCACAAATAGGTATTGTGAGGGAGGCACCACATATAGGTACTGTAAAAAGAGGCACCACAAATAGGTATTGTGAGGCAGGCACAACAAATAGGTATTGTGAAGGAGGCACCACAAATAGGTATTGTGAGGGAGGCACCACAAATAGGTATTGTGAGGGTCACCTACTTTGAGGTGATTTCAATAACCAAAGGTTATAGCTCAAAACTGTATATAAGTTGAATGTGTATATGGAAACAGACTTTAAACTACACTTGTCTTTAACTTTCACTTTTGTGCCTACATAAATAACCTGCATAAAGTAGAAAACATTAGATCTAACACTGAATACTGGACATATTGCAAACATTTTATTAACAGATCCCTTGATACTGGTTTGATTTATCTCGAAATAAGACAGGTGTCAAAGTTCAATGGCATACTGTGCAATCAGTTAAATGCAACACAGTTGCCAACAATATATTTTTGCCCCCCCTCCCCCCCCCTGGGAAATTTTCCTACTGATCTGAAATAACCCTAACAAAAATCACAGACATAGAAGCATGAAGGTAATAAAGATTTAATTATTCCATGCATTAATTATTAACAAATATCTGTTAGTAGTTTTGAAATAAATTCCCACAAGTTTTATTGAGAAAGCATTTAACTGATTAATAGTAAACAAAGTAATTTTATTAAGCACTGACTCATTTACTTTAAGTGGAGAATATCATAACAAAAATAACCCGTAACTGGTCAAGCCCCTATCAAAATGGCCACCACAGACTTGTGATTAGTGTTCTTAACTAGATTTAGTGAATTTTACATTAGAAAAGTTGTCTAAAAAATGCTTTTTTTCATGCACCTCTCCCATCAAAAAATGTTTCAGGGGGGTCCATTGGGAAGAGAAACCCTCCTTTATCGCTAGGGTTTGATGATGGTGCATCTTGTGATTGTTTTAGTGTTTGTTTGTTTGGTTTAACCCTGTAGCAACACATTGTATAGGTTATATCACAGTGGTCAGTCAACCTACTTGCTGTTCTTGGAAAGGCCAAATCTCGTGATTTAGCTGTTAACCAACTTCTAGGCGCATTAATATACTTCCCTCAGTGACTGACATGATTTAGAATCAGTGGTAGTAGGGAGAATGGCTGTAGAAAATCATTTCATGAACGAGCTCCACTAAAGTATGTTCGGCCAAGGCATCGAACCTTTGACCCCTCGATCAGTAGGCTACTGACTTAGCTAGCCGGGCAGGCTGATTGCTTTAGACTATTCATTTTAAAAAATCTACCTTATAATAAATGACTAGTGTTAGCACTTACTGTAAGACATTAGATGAGAAAACTGGTAATTTGTTTTATTAACAAAGTACAGATTAATATAATGAGGAGATGATATAGGTGAGGCATGTTCTATATACTTGGAACATTTTTATTTTATACACCTGTTTGTAATTCTTTACAATTAATCTCAGGAAACAATGAAAAAAGCAAGTTTTAAGCAGCCAAAGATTGATGGCTTTACATGTGGTTGAGTTTTTTTCTCAATGTTTTGATTTACAAAGTGTAGACTGTGTAGTGAAAAAGTGCTTTTAATAGGAAATTAGTAATCCAAATATAATGATTTACTACCATGGTTCGAATCCCATCCATTATACCTACACCATTGTTTCCTTGAACAAGAAACTTATTCCTACTAGCTCAGTACTGGGGGACTAGGAAGGTGACTCAAAAGTGATGAATCTAAGTTGTAATAACTTGTTTCACTATTGAAGTTGAAAATAAATTATTAAGTACATTAAAAGAAGCATTGTAACAGGATGTTAAGATCCTACTGATTAGGCCACAATAAGTTGATCATATGTTCTACGGATTTATCTGGAATAAAAATGGGGCGAGCGAGCGAAGAAAAAAAATTAAAAAAGTCTTTATTCACTTGCTATAATTATATAGTGGTTTGACCAAATTTTTATGAGCAAGCGAGGAAATAAAAAAATTTTTTTTGTAAAAACCGTCAAAATTTAGGTGCGAGCGAATCCATAGAACATAATTATGATCAATTTGTTGTGGCCTTACAGCTATCTTCATCACCATTAGTGTAAGAATCACTTTGTCATAAATACCTTGTATTACCATCATATAAACATAGGATTGTTTGTTTTATGATAAACCTATTGGTATCTATTGATTCTCCTTGAATTCTTAGCAACAAATCATCATAGTTGTTAAATATGGCTGTTAAATATGGCAACCATTTTGTACATCTAGTCTCATCTGTCTTACTTCAAAGATATTAGATGTTAGATCTGGATGTACTTCTATAACTGCTATACATGCTTCATCCGTCGTACAGGATCTCTACTGTCTCCGTGGAAGGTCACGTTGAGATGAACTTTGTGTCGACCAATCAATGCGTAGCTTTCATATAGACAAAAACACTATTAATCACATTTTGATTTCGTAATTTCTATTTTTAGACCAAGGTTTGCTTGCTAATTTAACAGCGGTATTATTCACAGTCTGCGATTGGGCGGCTCATTTCAAATTGCGTGACGTAGACGGTGTTACGTATCATAACAATTTTGTCATGAATATTATGATGAGAAAAGGTCATCTGAAGGTGACCTTCGTTTGAAAAAGGCCAGATCTAAATTAGCGAGTAGGCGAGCGAAAAAATTTTAGATCGGGATTCAATCAGATTGGGTCATTCCTGTATTCCTGTCTCATGCATTGTGCTGTATAGCACACACATAAGCCTTGAAGTCAACTGTCTGCTGCCATTAAAATCTCATCAGAGAGAGTGGTGTTATAAGGTCCATAAAAACATAGACAAATTGTTTGCAGGGTTTGACACTTACTGCTTTTATTAGGTATCCCAAAGGAATACCTAGTCAGTTAAACAGAGATTCCTCCTTAGCATTTAGGAATCCCTCTAGTAAAAGACAAAAAATGAATACAGGTTTGTATTCCAGATCAGGATGAATAATACACAATTCAAATTTGCATAAGCACATGGCAATTTTTCAAGAATAGGAACGGAATTTTCAGCTAAAATTACAGGGGTTCTGCCCAAGTTTTTTGGATCCCAGGAGGCTGTTAGTCACTGTGTCAAACCCTGGTTTGACAGAAGCTGTTGTACATAAGGGTTATTGATAAAACTTTTTCATGTACAATTTGTATTTCTTTAACTTCAATTGTCTAGCATTCTGTGATTTTTATGGAATAGATATTTATACCTAATGCCTCAGTCCCATAAAATCGTGGCTTGTTGCAGACCCGTACGTGCAGACAGCCATATGCCGTGTGAAGCCTTGCGTATTAAGATGACAGTATGCACATGGCACAAAACAACACACCCAGACGGAGCCGTAGCTGAAAAATATGCAAGTTTAATCCATACTCGGCCACGATTGTGTTCACGATTTGATTTTGAAACGGATATGTGTACCTATGGCTCATTTCACGGACACTGGTAAAAACGTAACAGTCGGTACGAGTACGCTAGAGTTCGTACGAGTACGCTAGAGTTCGTACTGGTCCTTGCAGAACTTGATGGCACGGCGCCCGTACGTTGCCCTCACTGCTATTTTTATGTTTATAGGACTGTAGCATTACTCTATGTACAAGGGACTATAATTCTGTATAATTTGTAGTGTAACATAATAATGGTAATGTGCAAGGCATATACTCAGTTTCAACTTGTTTTACTGTTTCTAACTATACATGAAGTGTTTACATTGATTTCATGATAGCATTGTTATGTTTGATATAAAATACTTTATATTGTAAACAATTACAGTTATACAAATGTTTATAGCATTGTTATTAGACTATAATGTCAATTTTCCTTCATTGATTAGATAATATGGAGAAGTTTCCAGCCTTGTGGAAGGGTAGGTGAGTACTGGTTATAGACAATGGTCCAGGAAAGCAAGCTTAGGTGCCCTGGACGCCGTGAAATGACCTAAATTGTGTTGACACGACGTTAACTCCAATAAATAAAAAAATATAGCATTGTTCTTACTTCTGTCTAAAGGCTCGTAGGAGTAGTTCAGCCATTTCTTTACTTTGTTGATATTTGATACAGTATAATTCTAGGGTGTTAGCTGCGACCGTGGCTTAGTGGTTAGCATGTCTGACTTCGAATCTGGAGATTGCGGGTTCGAGCCTGGTCACAGTAGGTCATACCCTTTACATGAGTAGTTGGCCTCATGATAGGGTAACTGCTGGTGATAGAAATGTGTCCAGGAAACCTATAGTAGGAAAAGCTGGCCGTCACATATATGACCTAAATATATGTCGATTATGACGTTAAAAAAACAAAAACAAACAAAACTTTAGGGTGTTGACTTCTTTGTGGAGTTTTTTCATGAAAATATTTCTGTAGCCTGATTATCTCCTCTACCTCTGTACCAACAGTTGCAAGCCAGTGGCATGAACATGTGGTTAGTTCTACATTGTGTGTAAAAAACTTTCCAGAAATCTAGACCTGTCAAGGCACTGTGAGGTTGTCTGATTGATGCAATATGATGGTCACAGAGACCTCAAAATTTGCCATTTGACGAGCATTAAAATTTTTTTGTCTTTAAGATTAAATTTAAGAGAATCCAAAAGGTTGACAGAATCCAAAATGGCTGACAGAATCCAAAATGGCTGACAGAATCCAAAATGGCTGACAGAATCCAAAATGGCTGCCCAAGAACTGTTTCTATTGTTTTGTCAGTGTGATACTTAACCTGTCTCAATACTGGTGTGTTACTGTATATTTCTCTCTTTATTCTATAATGGCAGAGTTCAGTTCCCTGTTGGGGAGTCATTTACTTCATGTTAACAGAAATAATTCTTGACAGGTGTAGGAGTATTGTAGTACTACATGGTTTCATAACATTGTCTGCTTTACAACTTAGCTAGCCTTGAAAACAGTTTTAAAAATATCTCTGGAAAACACAGATTTTTTGCCAACGGGAATTTTTTACTGAGAAATAATCAATACTGCTATATAATATCAGTGTTTATACTGAGACTACCCAAGCTGTACTCAGCTTGCGCCAAGTTCAATAATTATCGTGCAATGATACTGCCACATTTCTTACAGTTGAAAGCTTTGAAGTCAGGAAATTATAGTGTTTTTATCTAAGATTCTACTGTTACAACAAGAATTTTGAAGGAGTATACACAATGTTTTTTTCTCTCTCTGAAAATTATGAATTATGTTGCTATGTTAATAATACTTGAAATATACCACCTTCATATTTCAGAGGAAAGAATTGTGTAATGTTTATGGATGTTATTTACTATTTGTCTATTCATCAGCTTTTTGTTTCATTTCTCTCGTGAAATCACGGAGTAGCAGTGTTTTAGAATTACGGAGAAAAAATGTTTTTCCGGTATAATTGAATATGCATTCTGTAAATGATCTGTCTATGTTTATAACAGAATCGAATGTATGGAAAATTGCTTTCTCATGGTCTGAGTGACGTAAAAGCTTGAGGGAATTGAAAATGAAGAGACAATAAATGTTCAGGAGATTGAATAAGATGTGTTACTGGATGTGGAAGTAATCAAAAATAATTCAGTGTATATACATGTGTAGAACTATATTACAGTGATTGGATTAAAAAATTGGTGTATAATTAATTGACTAATTGGTTGTCTTGGTGATATTTTCTTCAATTTTCAATTCATATTCTAAGAAAATCCAGCCTGTGTAATTAGTGTGTACCTAATAACAGACTTAAAAGTATGGAATCGTTAGAGAAATATATGTTTTACTTCAGCTAACAACTTGAAAATTAGATGGATTTAATTTCATTCTGTAGAAAGATATCTGAAGTGATAGCATACAGATTTTAGGGATTAAGATCAGATTTACATACTTAGAATTTTCATTTTATAAGGTTGAATAGTTCATGTTTTAAATACTAAGTAAAGAAATCGTGGACAATTATGAAATGAAGATAATCTGATTGAAATGAACCTGCATATTGATGAGACCCCTGAAGGTAATAATCTTACGTTATGAACATTAATGAAGCACAGTTTGACCGCAAATTTCATTTGGGAATCTGCCATTTAAGGCCTTAACCATGGTCATAAAGCACTTAGAGATGGCTGCTAGATGATAGTCAAAAAGCACCTTGAAAAGGCTGTATAAGGTACATTTCAGGTGAATCAATTTGGATATGAAATGCCACCATCATTAAAATTGTTCATACCTTTCCAATAAAATCATGGTCAGATCAAATATTCAGTGAAATGGTTCCCTTGTCTGGTTCCCAGTTGTACTTTGCCGGGTAAAAGTATGTCGGGCAAAGCAGAATAATGGCGTGCCCAATTTATTGTACAAGATATCGGATAATTGTTATGTTTTCAAATGAAAGTTTCTCACTATTAAGGCTTAATTCAAAGAAACCTAGTTCAAGAATTACAGTGGATACCTTTATTTTAGGCTTTCGGTTACATTTATGCAAAATAAAGTATCCGAAATACTAACAAGAAATAGTCAACGTCCAATTCATGTCTTCTTAGCAGAAATGGTTTTGGTTAAGCGTTTGTTAAATTAAAGTGCACAAAAAAAATCGAATGACCTATATTGTATCAAACTCCTACTAAATTGACAATCCTCATGTAAAATAAAGAGAAAATAAAAAAAATTGTAATCTGAAGATACCTGAGGGGGCACTGCCATTATTGCACTTTGCCTGACCCATAAACGATAGTGATAAGGGGCAGGTAATCCAGACTATGATCTGCTAGGTCAAATAACAGCCATGTCAAATGACCATGCATTTTAAAACATAGTTTGACCTAAAGTTGAACATTTTCTATACATATCTAATTCAGAAGATATTGAGAAGGCATTATTAAACCATGAAATAGGCATCATTGTCAAAACAAAGTCATATAAAAAAACTTCATATGACTATTATATGGATGTGATATTTTAATTGACCATGATTTAACATTATCGAGACCATGTTCAAAAGAGATTCATTGCGTGGTTTTTAATTATCACTGATATGGACATGGTCAAAACCTGGTTAACATTATGGTTAATTCATAGTTGTGTTTTTTTTCATGGCAAATCATGGACATTTCACTGGTGACCATGGTTGAAACTTGATCATCACTGATATGGCAAGGAGTTCAGTTTAATTGGTTCAGTTTAATATTTTTTATTTCATGTAGTTTTAAGGAGCATCAACACTTTATGGTCATGTAGTGCGCAGGTTCAGTTTAAATAGCCCTACTCCAGATTATAGAATTTTCAATTAATGACATAGATTTACTTTTATGATTGCATTTTGCGGGTTTAGCGCAAAACAGTTGTAACTCAATATAAGAAAAGAGTAAGTTACGACTGTTTTGCGCTAAACCCGCGATTTGTAAGTAGTTAAGTTTACAAGTAGTATAAAATCTACCTACAGATTGAAGAGTCTGATAATATAAAAAATACTTATAAATTAATTCTCTCCCCCCCCCTCCCCTCCTGGACTTGAATCAATATCTGAATTACCAGAAAATGTTGTGTTGGCTGAAAGACTGATTTGTATACTTGTATTACATTCTGCTACTTTGAAAATTGATTCCATGTATCAAGGGAACTATTTAGCATAATTATCTTTAATTGCTTCTTGCACATTAAATGATGTACAAACAACTTCATTATTGTTCACTACTTGTTTTCAACTTAATTTTCTTGAAAATCTTTTATACTAACATATTATGAGATTCAGGTTTTTCTCTGCTGATGAGTTTTGATTTCATGAACTGAGTTCACTTTATCATGTAAATTATTTTTGTAATCTTTCTCCGACAGAATGCAACTTGCAAGGCTAGCTCAGTTGGTAGCATGCATGTCTACTGATTGAGGGGTCGTGGGCTCTATTCCTGAGTGGGACATTCTGTCATACAGCTTGGTCATGAAATTATTTCTATGGCCATTCTTTCACCTACTAATGATTCATGTAGGGCAGTTGTCAGTCACTGACGAAAGTATGCACCTAGTAGTTGGTTTACAGCTAAATCCAGAGATTGAGCCTTTCCAGGAACAGTGAGTAGGTTGACTGACTGCCATTATATACTGTACAATATGTTGCTACAGCAACCCCCCCCCAAAAAAAAGAATGTTCAAAATATAATATATTTGAGCTGTATCACTGTATTGTTTCTTAAGACACACAATATTGTTAACATCCTGTTATTTCAGAGTGATTTGTCAATACATCAACTTATATTAAACAGTTGATATTTAAATGTTAGCGGATTGTTATCCTATATAATTATGTGGGTGGAGTTCTATGTTACTTCCCTAAAGTAAATATTGGATTGTGTTACTTGAAAGAAAATTGCTTAGATGCAGAACATTCATAAAGAGAACATTATGCCTCAGTCCCATAAAATCGTGGCTTGTTGCGGATCCATAGGTGCAGACAGCCATAGGCCGTGGGAAGCCTTGCGTATTAAGGTGACGGTACACTCATGGCACAAAACAACCCATCCATACGGAGCCATAGCTGGAAGATACTCAGTCATAATTTTGTTGACGATTTGACTTTGAAACTGATAAGTGTATCCAAGGCTCATCTCATGGATTCTGGTAAAAACCTAACAGTCTGTACGAGTACGCAAGAGTTGGTACTAGTCCTTGTGGAGGTTGATGGCACGGGGCTCGTACGCTGCCCTCACGGCTATTTTTATGTTTATGGGACTGTAGCATAACTTTAGCATGCCAGAAGAAACATACGTGTATTATGTTATGATCTGCATCAACATGTCTGTCCAGCTGACTGTTAGCACTAAGGTATTCAGACCATGATTTTGTTATTTAGTTTTTGTGACTTTTGTATCAAGTAAACTAAATGTTTTGAACGTGATGTTTGAAATTGACCTACAATCATATTATTGTTTGGCATATGCAAAATATGTTGGTGTCATACTTACGCATTACCTGACTACAGTCACTTTGGCAACATCAGGTGACGTTTAGTTGAGTAACTTTGTTTAATTAGGTAAATGATCCCATATTTACCTGTTTCTCAGGAGATTGAAATTGTATTTCCAAAGTCAAAAAATTGACCAAAAGTCCATGTGACGTTTTTGGATACTTTCATTTTGACCAGAGTAATGTCACTGGCTGTAATATGACGTCATTTCCGTAAACAACAGAAGTTACAGACATTGCTCTACTGAGAATGCAACAGCAGTATTCAATAAAATTTTGCATATAACATCTTGACAATGCATTTCCCCATTCCTCTGTTGTCAACAAAATAACACTAAGAGAAAAAGGAATTGACACTGTGAAACATCCTGCATATTTCCTAGATCTAGCGCCATGGGACTAATCCTGATGTTGAAATTAGAGCTTCATGGCAAGAGTTGTCATGAATCTGATGATGTTCATGATTTCACAATTGTTTTTCAAGAAACATTTTATAAAATTCCACAAGATCAGTCAAAGTCCTGCTTTGTCAAATGGATTCATAGATGGGAGAAGTGTGTATCATTTAGTGGAGAATATTTGGAAAATGATTGATTTTAAGATTGGTGGGCCAGATTTTGCTGAGGCTATATCTCATCCTGAAGTAGGTTGCCCCACTTAACATGAACCTATGTTACCATGGATACAGTAGAATCCACATTATTGCAAATGGTGATTTTTTTCAACAAGATCATAAGCATAATTCTCCAAAGTAACAGTGTTGAATATTTTATCTAGATATGTTTGTAAATAAAAAAGTTATGAAACCTTTAAGGATACTTTTCTATTTTACCGCCCTCGTAATTATAATGATAGTCAATTTCCTGCAGTGTTTCATAATCATCAATTTTCTGCAGTGTTCTTGTCCTGGCTATGTTTTAAATCCCTGATAAAACAGGCTTAGAGTTATACTGCATATAATGCATAAAACATGTTCTGGTTAGAAATCATTACTTCATCTTTATTTCCTCAAGTATTATAAGAGTTAATTCCTCAGATTTCAAAGAATAGTGCAGAAAAAATGCCAGAGTGAAAAATGTTAGTATGCCAAGCTGAGATAATGTACTTGTGTATGGATAACAGGTTTTTAAATCTCTTTATACCAAACATAATTGATGTAGATTGTATATTTATGCATATTTTCTGTCTGCCAATCTATTAAGCTTGTCTGTAGGCCAAACCACTGTCATATGATAGGATTGTTTTAGGTATGTCTTTCATGTACACTGCTATTACAGACTATGTTAATTATCTATGTACTTATATCAAATACAGTTAGAGTAACCTGCTACCTGCTAGGTAACATGTTCATATTGTTTGTTTGTTTGTTTGTTGGGTTTAACGCTGTAGCAACACATTGTATAGGTCATATAACGGCAGTCAGTCAACCTACTCACTCCTCCTGGAAAGGCTAAATATCTGGATTTAGCTGTTAACCAACTACTAAGTGCATACTTTCGTCAGTGACTAACAACTGCCCTACATAACTAAAAATCATTGGTAGGAGGGAGAATGGCCGAAGAAATAATTTCATGACCAAGCTCCATGAAAGTATTCCCGGGCCCGGGAATCAAACCCACGACCCCTCAATCAGTAAACTTGCATGCTACCAACTGAGCTAGCCTGGCGCTCTACATATTTTTCATTTATTTAGTACTTTAAAAACAATTTTTTTCCTGTTATTAGGTAACACTTCTTTGTACCTATACAGTCATCGTATTGTGCTGGTTTCCAAATTCTGTATGTATCATTAGTGTATAGTGCCAAACTACCCGCAGCAGTTATTTCCCTTTATTAAATCAATAACCTCTGCCACCACAAGTAAATTTGTCCCTCAGAGAGCCGAATATTTTTTTTAATCTTTTCTTTTAAATTTCAATGTTCTCTAGAAACTGAGTGATCTTGTTGTAAATTGCGATGTTCAAAGTACATAAAAATAAATTGTGTATAATGCATTGCTCATTTGGGTTAATTCACGGTAAAAAAGGATCCGAGATATTGTGGTTTTGCGTTTTATTATCATGTATTATGTACCTGAGATACAGACAAATGTATATTTAAGTACTTACACAGTGTCAACTAATCATCCATAAACATTGAAGAAAGCAACAAGTCATTCAGTTCAGTTTAAAATAAATGTTGACTTAAGGTTTAAACCGAAATTCATGTTTGATATGCTGCACACTGATAAACTGCTGCTCATAATGGACCAATCTGCAGTCAATTAAATTATGGCCCCTTGATTGTTTTACAGAAATCAGGACACCAACTTTCAATATCAAATAAATAAAAACAAATAAAAAATTAGTGATAAAAATGTAAAATTAAGTCGAATCATGGAATCATGATCTGTGAATGTCTAGGTCCAAAAATATGAAATATAAAAGCTCAATAAAAAATAAATAAATAAACTTACACACTGTATAACATCAAGTGTGATAATTTTTTTATTTTGTTTCATGTTATTGTATATACATTATGTTTTTATGGTGGAGGGTTTTTACTTACATGTATTTATTTTTTATAATATATCTTTTTATACAACGCCATTGAATATGTAATATAGAAATAGGCGTTTAATCAAATGAAAAAGTTTAAGTTTATTTATAGTTGCATCCTAATGAAATTTCATTCAATGAAAACATACCATGTGTTGCCAGAATTAGAAAGCAAATGCAACTCTACCTGGCTTAATTATGGTCTATTTCCCTTTGTAACTTTTGCATTAAAGTTTTCAATCTGTTGCATATCTTGCCATTTATGATCAGATAATGATAAAATTTCATACTATAATAACATACCATATGATGAACAGATTTAGAAAGTAACCGCAACTTAATATTGGATTATTTCCCTTTGTATTTTTTGCGTAAAAGTTTTCAATTTGTTCGATCTCTCTGCCATTTATGGTTGGATCTTGATGAAAGTTTATACAATTATAACATACCATTTGTTTAACAAAATTAGAAAGTATATTTATCTCTACCTGGCTTTATTATGGATTATTTCCCCTTTGTAATTTTTGCATTAAAGTTTTCAATTTGTTTAAAACCTCTTTCATTTAGGGTCAGATCTTGATGAAAGTTCAGGCAATGATTACTTATCATGTTGAACAGAATTAAAAAGTAACCACAACTCTACCTGGCTAAATTGTGGATTATTCCCCTTTGTATATTTGCATTAATAGTTCAGTTTGTCTTATGCCTTTTTAGTCGAATGTTTTGTGGATTAAAAACACTCTTTCTTCCTTCATGATGAATTATTGCCCTTGGTATACCATTCATAAGCAATTTATTAAATATGACTTTCTTTTGTCACAACATTAACTTGATCTAAATTTTCCCCATCGATGGAAAAATCTGGCTTTAATGTGGTTTCCACATTATATTTCTTATTTAATAATTTCTTGAGGAAAAGGTCCAGAAAAGCTAGGTTAGCTACATTGACTATCGTGAAATAATCTGAAGTGATTTACCAACCAAATAGTTTCCAAACTAAATTTAAGGCCTTCAAAATAGTAATTAAGGGCTAGACAGTGCAAATTTAGGGGCTTTTCAAGGCCAGTCATGCAATATAGTGCTATTAAAGACAACCATAAAAAATTAGGGCCTTTTCAAGACTGTTCGAACCCTGATTATGAGATTATCGCAAGGGCCTAAAAGTTGGACATGTTTTTAGTTTACAAGTACAAAATGTACAATATAACAGATATATAAGAGAAAGAGAGAAACTCTCTCTGAAAATATCAATGAAATATGATGACAATGTTTCAGACAAAACTTTACATTCAACATATACAATAAAAATAACCTCTAAAAATGACAGCCAAAGCATCAAGAATGTTCAATTATGGAAATATAGTATTATTATAGCTCTGGCTGTAGAAGACTATTATTTATTAATTCAATTTATGACTTGGTCCATTTATAAACTGACATAAACTATTCCTGGACCATACATTCACATAGATACAGTTTCCTTGATAATTTACATAATGTAATAATTGTGTAGACATACAAAATGTCATGCTTATAGCCAAGTTAAGTTATTGAGTTCACATATGATCATTATACATGTATATTAGCATTTATGATCTGCTGTAATTATATGTTATATTGGAGGAGGTTAAAATTTCTTGTATTCTGTACCATTAGTGCTTAATATGTTGTTGAAAATGATGATGACTACAAAATAATGGATGATAAAAATGATGGTAATAATGGTGATAGAAATGATGAAGATAAAAGTGGGAATGATGTCACAGTGATGCTGGTGATAATGATGATGATGACATAATGGTGATGATGATAATGATGTCACAGTAATAATGGTGATAATGATGATGATGATGATGATGATGATGATGATGATAATGATATAATGGTGACCGTTAATGATATAATGGGAGACAAAATATCTTTCCTACACAAAGCAGAGAAAAACTCACAATTAATCAATATTTTGTCAACTTACACCGAACAACAATTTTAAAAGGTTAAGTTGCAATATATGTGTGAAAAATGATAATTTTATAGTAACAACTTGATATAACAGTTTTCAAAAAACACACAATCTGGTGGCATCACTAACAAAGAAACTACATGTATATTATGTTTGTTTAATTTCAAATATTACCCATTAAAAAGTTTCTAAAACAGCATTATTCATATTTATCTCTGAAAATATGGATGATTTTGTTACAGACAAAGAAACTAGGACTATGCTATGGCGCTTCTGAGTACACACACCGCATGTAAATTACATAACATGGATTCATTAAACAAATATTTATTAATTGTGCTCTGACATTTATAGTAAAAACTTGCTATGTAAGTATTGATTTTTTCTAGCACAAAAAAAAATGTGCGTACACATGAATAATACAGGCAAACTGTCTATTTTTTCTTGACCAATTGAGATGTCATTTCTAACAGTTTAACAGTTTGTTTACTTAATGCTATAGCAACCGACAAACAAAGAATGATGTTTGATGATTAACAAAGCTCAATAAACATTTATTCGTCCTTTGTTCAACAAGTCAGACATGTTGTATTAAGATAAAAACCTTAAATGCTCGATTACTGCTATGTGTAGATATATCTGCTCTCTCAGGGACAGTACTTTTCATCCATGCATATTGATTGACATTTCACTTACTCTAAAACAATTGATTTTTGTTGAAAATCTGCCATTCTGAAAATGTTTTTGACCTCATAGTTAAAATACAAAATATCTGTATTAGCATATTATCCTCCTACAATGTCCTGTAAGTAGATCAGTTTATGTCATTGAGATAAATTACCATGGTAACCATTTGTAAAATGTTCATATTTATGTCTTATATTTTGTATTATGGACATGCATGGCATTTATATGTTAAAATATAGGTGTAACTTCATATAAACGAGTGTTTTGCTTCAGATCCTAAATGCCTTGCAGCCCCCCCCCCCCCAGCCTTTAAAGTTCCAAATTTAAGCAGGATAATATAATAAACTTGCAGATTATAAAATTTTGGTAAAATATTTCATTACTTTCTTTTGTTGGGAAGAGGTGGCATTTTGTCCCACATTGAGGAAATAAAAAAACAAGCTCAAGCTCTGGTAAACTAAGATTTATTTTGATCAAGTTATGTTCATTGACATAGGTCTTGTTGCCAAAATAACTTTTGAAGATGTATCAGTTTTGTGTCATTTTTTTAGAACTATGTGAGGTTGATTTGACATTAAAACTTGAAAGTATTTATCTGAATAAATTCATAGATCTTGATTAATGTCATTTTGCTGTAATCTACCACAAACACAGTGTTGTAATTTATTGTTTGTTAGGATTTCAACTTGTAGGATTTTCCTGTGATTTCTTTTGGCCTGTTTTAATATGATAGGATTTTGTTCTTGTTTGTGAATATTGAGACGCTATGTATCTGTTGATTTTTAGGGAAACTAATTTATCAATGTCTGAACAAAATACTATTGCAACTCCATTTGAAAATGAAGGGAGTTACAACAGTATTTCGTTCATCCCTCGGTATTTAAAGCCTATTAGACCCTAGCTTATGTATAAGGTCAAAGTATTGTTTCCCAGCCTAAGACTTAAATATCTATGTAAGACAATCATAATTATCTCAGCCCGGCCCTTTAGCACAGTTGGTAGTGCACTGGGATTTTCTTTCTAGTTAGCAGAAAGAGCATCAGGGGAGGATCCAGGAATTTTTTCAAGGGGGGGGGGTCTGAATTTTTCTAGGGGGGGTCCAGACACCCCTGACCCTCCCCCCTGCTGGATCTGCCCATGAGCATCACATTGGCTACACTGTATGAAATAACCCATCCTTTACTTTCTATTATGAATTAATTACTATATGATAACATTTATAGCATATAGCAGATAAGTTGTGTGGGCAGGGTATAAACTTGAGTACAGAAATGATAACAGCATGCATGAGAATATTGTAATAAAATAATGAGTAAAACAAGAAAATATGATTGTAATTAAAATCATGATGATAACAAGTGTATTGAAGATATGATGTTTGAAACGTGAACATCTTCTGCTGGGGGTTGGAGATATAAAACAATAAATTATATCTTATAAATAGGGCTGCTGCGAGTATCTGAGTACTCGGATATTCTCCATCTTGACCAGAAAATGAAGTACGAATATTCATTACGTCCAAAATCGTCGGATCGCAATCTATTTTTTGAAAAAAGATTAAGAACATTTTCAGCTGATTTACCCCTGAAAACCGAGCCGCATTACATATAAAAACTTTAATTTATGAAGGGAACAAATTAGCTTGTGTTAAAATTTTGATTGATACACATTTAAACAATAATGTTATCCCTGAAAATGACCATTAAACGTCTGTGTTTGGAGTACATGGTTTTCCATATAGTAAAACTTCTGTAATTCTTCATTTATTTTTGTTATTACATTAATTCCTGAATGCTTCTCCATTCACAAGTGATTCGTGGTTCAATTCGTGAATCGCTACACATGAATCGTGGTTCGGATCGCAACTAGCTCTACCTAACGATCCAGAGCCCTACTTATAAACATGAAATATAAAATGATAAACTTCTAAAATATATCATGAAATAGAATCCATGGGTCAGTGCTAAACCAGTCTACAGCTTTCTTTATTTACATGTAGTTTGATGCATTCTGGGCTCTTATTTCTGTTTTGAGATATTTGTTGTTTTTTTTTCTTGGTAAAAATGATTTCAGTTTAGACAAAGTAATTAGCAGTAACTTTTCTTGTTTTTGCATGCCTGGATCTAGCAGGATGAGAGGTGAATTGTTGTAAGGGTCTTGAAACTGTAAAACTCTTCAAGGGAAAGTTTAGTTTAAACAGCATAAAAATAGTCAAAATTATAACTAGTATCTTTTTCTCTGCCTGACCTATCTGTGAAAAAGTAAAAATGGACAACATTAGAGCCAAGTCCATACTTACGATATGTTTCTGTGAATTAAAAGATATGATTCAATCTGATTTCTGATGTGCTAATGTTTAGGAAAGATGTCAACAATCCCAGCCATAATTTTCTAGTTTGTCAATGATAATTGTTGCAGACAATATGTAAATTCAGGGCTTGACAATAACTATTTAAGTAGATTGTACAGTAGGTTGAACAGCTATAAATTTTGCCTTTTCAAATGTTTACTTGCCTTAACAAATGATACTGAAAAAAATTGAATTTTACAGATATGTTATGGTTGCTATGGACAATTTGTGATGAAAACTTATGACCCAAACACAAAGTGAGGTTGTAACAGTTACTTAGAAAATTGTAAATGTTGAGCTCTGAAAATATTTTTTCAGAAGACTTCCATCAAATAAAAGTTGCAATTGTAGTACAATAAGTGCTGCTATTATCATAATTAAAAGAATTTCTATATATTTTCAGAACGTATTCATCGTCACTATGGGGATTTAAACGGAGAATTAATCATGGTTGAACTAACAAGGGGATCAAGTAGATTAGGTATAAGTTTGGCTGGCAATAAAGATCGTAACACAATGAGTGTATTTGTTGCTGGTGTACAACCTGACAGTGCAGCCTATGATGATGGTAGAATACAAGTTGGTGATGAATTACTTGAGGTTTGTCTTGCTTATAGATTTCAGTATTTCTTCCTTCATTTAATAAAATATTCAAACTTTTAGTACACATAAATTAGATTGATAAGTACCAAAAATAATTGCACTGATACAGGTTCACCGACTTGTCATCTATTTCCCCTGGTTATTTGGCTACTGGTATCTATCTGTCAATGTCCCTTGGTAGTATTACTCCCTTTTTGTGCAGCTTACACATTGGCACAACAGAGTTATGTCACCCTAACTACTACCTATATACACCCATGGATGAATGAAGCTATCACAAGTAAAGATTTTGCTCAAAGAAATTTGTTTTGCCAACTGTACTTATAAGTCAAGTTCAAACCAGGGACCTCTGGATACCTAAATGTGTTACCTCTGGATACCTAAATGTGTTACCTCTGGATACCTAAATGTGTTACATCTGGATACCTAAATGTGTTACCTCTGGATACCTAAATGTGTTACCTCTGGATACCTAAATGTGTTACCTCTGGATACCAAAATGTGTTTCCTGTACCATTGGAATAAGTGGCAGTAACAGGTAACAGTTGTTATTGAATGAGAAATGATGTGTCAACGCTTACAATGCTGGAGCCAAATATGAAATGCATTTGCCACCAGCAAAGAGCCAGGTCAGCCGACACAACATATGCTGGCTGACCTGGCTCTTTGCTATTGGCTGCACATTGTTCATTTTTTTTCCTAAAATCCCTAAAAATTACAATGGATAGGTCTACAAATTGTGGAAATTCAGCATTGAAAGGGTTAATGGATTCAACAATTTACTTACAGGTAAATGGTAATGTATTATATGGTAGAAGTCATTTAAATGCATCAGCTATAATCAAAGGGCTCAATACACCAACTATCAAGATTGTTCTTCTCAGGTATTATATATTTTTTAATTAATGTACTTTTTGAACTAGGTTTACCAATGAAACAAAGGTGGATCCAAGGGGGGGGGGGCGGAACCAGCGTACTCCCCCCCCCCTAAAATTGCCCATGCTAAGTTTTTTTCTATCATAAAATATGATATCTATAGGAAAACATATAAATGTCGGGGCTTTGGTTTGGACCCATAGGGTCTAGGACCTTCAGTCTGCTTGTTCATTCATCCAATCCTGGATCCTCCTATGAGAAATACTCTTTATTTGATTGGAGAATGTAGGCTGGCTACATTTCTCAACAGATTTCGACCGAACTTTCACAGAACTGTCATTATCATGTTCCTTACATACTGATACCCTTAATCTGATGTCACATACTTATTTCTTTTGGTGTAAGAAGGGTACCAGGGTACAAAGTGATATGTAGGGATAGGCTTAGGCAACAGGCCCCCTGGTGTTAACCATGTATATAAGAATAGACTATCATCTACTAATAAAGCTGAAAATATGATATATGATATCTAGGTTATTTGCATATTACAATAGAAGAAGCCAAACACTTGAAAAATTAAATTCAATGGTTTTAATAAATAGACAGTCTAAATATGGGGGCATTTCTTTTCTCAAACTAAACATTTTGGACTTAAAGTGTTCAAAATTTGCATGATTTTGCAACAAAAAAGATGGTCTATATTGTGAAACTTTCCTGCAATTCAAAATTAAGTCAGATCTTTATATTGTCTGATTGTTTTTTAATGGTTACCATGGCAATATGATACAAAAAGTAACAATATTTAAATATTTCAGGAGGGATGATAACTTAGAAAGAATGGCTGTTAAACCAATTAAGGTGACATCTCCTGTCATGCACAAAAATGTAAGTTTTTATTGTCTTCGTCTTGTTCAATTTTACTTGCACATTTATGAAGCTATGATTCAATTTATCACATATTTAGTGTGTTTATTTTAATGTAATACTTTTTCTTCAAGAAATGTTCACTAGCATTACACATTCGTTCCTGCAAAATGGAGTTTTTTACTTGACTGAATGAAAGTTTATTGGACAGAATAAATTCTTAGTGATTTATTAAAATATGTTTTCTATTTTTCCTGCCATTTCATTGCAGTTAAAAACATTTTACAAGATGATTATTAAGAATATTTCAAATATAGTATAATCGGACAATATTAACCTGAGCTTGAACTAACTTATTATGATAATTTCACACTTCACTTACATTATATCGTAAGTTTCTGTATGCATGTATACAATTATACACGTTTATAACAGCTTTTCTATAGAAAATAAAGTTAATATATGAGTCAATTGCTCAGTAGGATAAAGCATTAGCTGTTAGTACTTATGTTTAACATTAGTCCAAACTTTTAATAGCTGCCCAGCTAGCTCAGTTGCTTGCACACAAGTCTACTGATCGATTCCCGGGCAGGCATACTTTCGTGGAGTTTGGTCATGAAATTATTTACGGTCATTCTCCCTCCTACCAATGATTTTTAATTATGTAGGGCAGTTGTCTGTCACTGACGAAAGTATAGGCTTAGTAGTTGGTTAACGGCTAAAATCCAGAGATTTAGCCCTTCCAGGAGAAGTGAGTAGGTTGACTGACCGCCGTTATAACCTATACAATGTGTTGATATGGTGTTAAACCCAACAAAAACAAACAAACAAAAGTTCATACTTTAAATTAATTGTATCTCAACAATGGGTTTTGCATATCATCCAATTTGCCAAAAGCTTCCAATAAAGCACCATTTACTAACGAAGACAAAAAAAATCTGTAAATACTAAGTTTGATATATTCTTGCATAAAGGTCAAGCTCAGGTTAATATTGTCGGTCTATATCAGGTTGTCAATTTTTTGTTTGTTTAATATTTCCAGGAGAAAAAGTTAGAATCAATGTCATTGACTTCACCATCATCTGAGCCAGCAACATTGAGCCCCACCCCTTCTGATGATAAACCCTCCCTTAGTCCAACTAGCTCCACCTTTCATGATGTCATTCAAATTATTAGTTTAAATAAGGTAGGTTGTTATACCTCGTCATTATTGTATGCTTGTGGTTATGTTAAAATCTAAATTGCTTTATAGCAAGCAACATGTTTTGACTAAGATGTTGATTTTTATGAATCATCAGTCATTGCAGGAGATAGGTAGTTAGAAGGGGAATGTCTCGTGTCAGTCAAGGGCTTCTCTTAATTTTTCCTTTGGTGAAAAAGGTCATTGTAAGTGATATATGAGTATATACCATTTAAAGACAACCCTAGCTCTATTTATCAATTATCATACCAACTATAAATCAAGAAATACATGTATCTATAAAAAAGATATTCGGCACTGTGCAGGGTTCATTTTGTTTGAAGTATAAATGTTAGCCAGCGAATATGAATTCTGTGAAATGATTCACCAAATTATGGAAAATTTGGGACTGTAAACTTAACTTTTTATTGGGACCCACAAATTGAAAAAAATTTACCGTATTAACTTTATCTGTCACCCACATATTGAAAATATGGGACTGTATACTAAAGGGCTTTTTTGGAACCTGCATAATGAAAATATGGGACGGCATACCAAACAGGTTTTTAGAACCCTCATAATGAAAATTTGGCATGGTTTAATAAACCTTATTTCAGGACTACCAATGGTATCATATATTTCTCACATCCACATTTCACATCCATTTCTCAATACCGGAAGAGAATTTCATTTGACAAACAGGAATGGTAGAGCAAATTGTATTGATAAAAAATATAGGTAAAAAATGGGTTAGATGGCTGTGCCGAAAAAATACCATTTTATTTAGCCCTTATCAATTTAACTAGCCCTGGGCTTTGGGTAGTGGGTTAAGGGAAATGGCTGTGAATGCAAATTCTTAGTCATGTCCAACTCTCCATAATTTGTTGAGTTGATAGAATGAAGTCAGTCAGGTTATATCATATAGACAGAGCTCCATTCAAATTAATTAAGTTTACAGTTTGGTTAAGGTAGATAAATCTTCATCCTTGATTGATTACTGGACTTAAATAATTGATAGAAATTTAATCAAACAATATTGCAAGTGTCAGTCTTCCATTATCTATTATTATTTTTGCAAAATGTTTAATTAGTTTACTTAGGAACAGAAACTTCTTTCTGAGCAAGGAGAGATTTTCACTTTAGAGAGGCCTGGAATCCCTTTTTCATGATGAAATAATTGAACATGGAACTGACACATCAAGTGAAACTTTTCGAAAATAGAACTAGCATTTAGTGAAACTGCTTGAAAATAAAACACAAATTAAAGGAATATTTATGGAGAGAAAGATCATAACAGTTCACAGACCCTTGCATGGTTGTACCCACTTTTCTTAGAAAAACTTTTAACTAAGAGAACCCCCCCCCCTTACATAAATGTCTAGACCTGATCCTGCTAAGTAAGTAAAGCTTGATTTACTTCAAGTCATTATTTCCTAGATGACTAGAATTTATCTTGATGTATTACTAGAAAATAATTGTTAGAAAGGGTTTAAGCATAAAATACTCGGAAACTAGGTGATTAACTCTCACGTTACAACTCCTACTCTTGTTCTAGACTTCATTGTAGTTAACTTATGACTACACATGTTTAGATGTCCACTGTTAGTTTATAGGCAACTCTTAAGGGGGTATACAGGCAAAAGTTTTACTTCATATTTCCTGATTTTGAATTTTTTTATAACTGTGAATGCAACGGACACACTGTTATAATAGTTAGCAAAATATTTCTTTATTTTCTCGTAATATCTGGGGTGTTTCCTAACTAGACCCATGTGGGTCAGGTTAGCCAAAAATAGATTAGTGTTAGAATATGCATTTACTGATGAGAAGATACTAGAGCTTGTTATTGTGCAACATTTGTATAGTTCTATTAAAAAGATATCCTAATCGCCTAAAATGTTGAAAAGACAAGAAGCAACCAATGAAAATGTTTAATTTCAACAAGTACGACATATAACAAATTTATAAATAGCTTGGTGATTTCCTCAGTATCCTAATTTCGTTTTCAACAATGTGTATGCCACATGTTTTAATTTGTTCAGTTGAATGTTATAAGTGACAAATGTTATTAGTAAGCGATTTCTTACGTGCTTAATACTGTTTTAAAGATTAAACTTGGTTCTATACTTATGGCACAGTCATTTGCCTGTATATCCCTTTAACAACTGCTGCCTCTAGTTTATCCCATTAAGTGGTATTTTCCTCTATTTCAAAACGGCCACCTTCTTAGAATAGTCACAATGATTTCACCATAAAACTCATCTATTTTTAGAATTACATGGGTTTAGAAATAGAGTTTGTTACATAGATAAAGAGGAAAAATGTAAGCACCTAGAAAAAGAAATTTTGAGATAATTCTGGTTTAGAGGGTTTCCAGTATAGAGGGGTTTTATTGTATATATTATCATATTATAAACATTATTGATTTTTACGGAAAGAAATGTTTACATATTTTCTGGCAGATTAATCAAGCTTCATAAAGTCTGCTAATTAATAGAGAATTTAATGGCTCTAAGCAATTAAAGTATATATGAGGATGTCATAAATAAAAGGATATAATTACTACATTGTACTTATGAAAAAAAAGTAATGGACGAAGACTCTCTACTTTAAATATGAGATGTGTCCATGGTTCACTGGTAGAATGCAGGACATAGACTTCTGAGGTATTTGTTTTTATTCCCAGTGGAGATTCTCTTCTGTAGTGGAAGAAGTTGTCACTTTTTGTGGAAGGACATTGATCGTTTAGTGCATATCTAGTCTACAACCTTTTTAGCTCGATTTTACGAAGTAAATGGAGAACTCTCCTACTCACCCTAGCGTCGGCGTCCATATTTCTGATTAAAGTTTTTATGTTGTAAAATGTTTTTTAACTTTTTTTATTTTTAAGGTATTAACTTCAAACTTTAAATATATGTTCCTTATTATCAACCACATCTCATGTGACAAGGTTCATAACTCCAAATACATTTTTTTGTGAATTATCCCCCCTTGAACTTAGAGTTTTCTTTAAAAAATGTTTGTTTTTACTGCAACTGTTTTATTTCTTTAGGTATCGACTTCAAACTTTAAATATCTGTTCCTTATTTATAATCAACCACATCTCATATGACAAGGTTCACAAATCCAAATACATTTTTTTCAATATTGTCTTCCATGAACTTAAAATTTTCTTTTAAATTTTTTTTTTTTTTTACTTTAAATTTGTTAAGGTTATATTTTCAAATTTTAAAATTTGTATGTTCCTTATCATCAACCACATCTCCTGTGACAAATACTTACTTAGTCGAGCATGCTGTCTCCTCTGACAGCTCTTGTTTATCTACTTGTAGTTAAGACTAGTTTTGCACTGATCAATTGATATGCAATTACTGATTAGAATTGTCCAAGAAATAATTTAATAACTTTTTACATTATTTTTTATTTTGTTATATTACCAGGGTCCAAGTGGTCTTGGTTTTGCTATAATTGAAGAAAGTCGTGATGGTAGATCAGGTATCTATGTACGTAGTATTACATTAGGTGGTCAAGCTGATAGAGATGGTAGATTATCTGTTGGTGATCAAATATTAGAGGTACAGGATACTAATCTACAAGATGTTCATTATGACAAAGTAAGTATACTGCATTCTGTTGACCTGTCCTGTTGACCCTTTGGCTCCAGAGTGACCCTTGATAAAAGGTTTTTTAAAAATGTCATCTGGACTTTTTTTACATAATAAAAGTTGAAATAAGTGTATGAACCTTCATATTATTTTTGTTTCTTTAAACAAAGTTTATATAAAATATTAAAAATTGGCATACCATTAATAATCAAAATGCTGATTGCACTGTTTGGTCATGGATTCAACAAGGCAAAATCTTACAGTATCATAAGTAGAGGCAAATATCGTGTTGGGTCAATAAGGGCTTTATATCTTATTGTAACATATCCTAGTTCAGGATAGAGGAAAATTAAACCTCTGTACTTTAACACATTTAGTTTATTAGCTGGATATTTCAACGAAAAAAATCTGCCAATAGTTTGGCGAAACACGGGCAGTCGGTCGTCCATTGTTGTTAACAATTGCGTTAAAGTTTTTCTTTACCATATATTTCTGCCATTTATTGTCAGATCTTTATAAAACTTCATACAATGATAACATACCATGTGATGAACAGAATTACAAAGTAACCACAACTCTATCTGCCTTTATTATGGATTATTTCCCTTTATAATTTTTAAGTTTTTAAATCTGGTTTTAATATGGTTTCCACATTACATTTCTTGTTCATCATTTTATTAATCTTTTTGGCATGCCTTTTATGTATATGAATGTACATTTTACACATGTTGCCATGGTGATAAGGGCTTTATTTAATCTGAGTTTTTAGCCATGTGATCTTTAGATAAAAAGCAAACACATTTTTTCATGTCTACTCAGAATCATCTGCACAAATTATTTTTGCACTCAACATAGTTTACAAATCAACTCACATTTTATGTGGAGGATTTTGAACGAACAATCAAAACTTTCAAAACTAACTGCAATATCTTGAAAAAAGAAAAATATGAGGACAGAATAATTACCAAATAATCAGTGAAAAGCAATTTCTTTTTACTTTGCAAGTTCTTGTAGTAGACCCAGTTAAAGCTACAACTTCATAAATCTAAGGATAATTCTGTTATATGTTTTTTCTTTTATTGCAGGCTATAGAGATATTACGTAATAGTCAAGGAACTGTTAGATTAAAAGTACGTAAATGTAATGCTGATGGAATGCCAAGTGCTCAAAATAATGTTCAAGGACAGATTACTCTGTCTGATTCCCCAGGTAACTTGATGGTTGTTTATTAACACTGATACAAACGTATGTAAAGTTCCTACAAAATAACATCACATGTTTGTGTAAACATTGAAATGAACCAATCCATTCCAAAGGTAGGGCTGTATTGAAAATAAAGGTTCTACAGTTTATTTTAACAAACTAGGTGTTGCGGATAAATACCACCTCCTCATTAGTCAATAATGCTTGTAATGATAGAACACTTGACCATTAACAGCAAGACATTTATAAGAGCATATAAGGATTAACACTGTATAGTATTTTATTGTCATTCTGTGCACCCCCTATTGTGGATTAGTTCAATGTATTGTTTCCATAAACAGGGTTTTGTTTTTGTACGAACTGTACTTTGCAGATATATAATATAATAATTGTTTATACCAGCTGACCAATTATGGTTTCATAAAATAATGTAACATATTATTGGTAAATTTGGCTAATAGCCTGACTACATGTAAATGAAATCAGTAGTTTTCACTTGGCTGAAACAATTTACATTTGTTCTGAGCCTTGACTAGTGAGTTTAACAATGACTGTTTTCATGACTGAAAATTATGTAAATGATCACTTCATATAAAGGTACAGTGCATTTATGCAATGATGTTATTAATAAGATAAAGCTTAGTTAAAGCAAGGGTTTTTGGAGTGTACTTTTAGTATCACTAATCAGTCGACTCTTGACGTTAACTTCCCCAATCATCGAGTCACACACCAGCTGTTAACATACGGCTAAGATTGCAGCCACAGCATACAGTGGATGACACTAACAGGTACCCATTTACACCTGGGTGGAGTGAAGCAATTGCTGGTAAATTTCTTGCTCAAGGAAATCAGCAGTGCCCCTAGTGGGATTCAAACCCAGCACCTCTCGATCCCTAAGCCCCCGTCCTACCACTGGACTACTGCTCCTACTAGGGCATAAATGAACGAAATGGATTACACATGAAAGATGTTTGTTTGTATTTGTTTGTATTTCTACTGATGAATCGTTACCTGGGTATATGAAAATCTCAAAAAGCAATCGTTAGGTCTACTTATGAAGGCAGCTTCTTTAACTAGAATATTTGCTATCTTGAACTTCAGAGTATGTTGATATGATACGTTATGATAGTGAAGAGTTTTCTAGTACCTGAAACATTCCTGGTTTTATGTGCCCAGTGTTAATCAGGGTTTGTACTTGTTTTGAAAAGTACTTTAAAATGGGTGTTGCCTTAAAAAGAACTTGAATTGTTCTGAGCCTCGAAGAATGCCTACATTGTGCTTGAATTTGACACTAAGGTCAAGGTCAAGAGTGATTATTTGGATTGAAAATGTCTTGATTATAGGCTTGATAAAAACTTGAGTATGAATCATATTATTGATGAAACATAGACCCTTAATCTTAAGTAAGTATTGTTAAATTAAGGACAATGGACATAAATATTGGAAGTCAAATGTATGCTTGAGAAGTTGAGAACACCATCAATTGGTTCAAGTTGTGATAAGTCTCTGATATTTTTATTATTTTAGGTGAATCAAGCACAGACACACTTCAAGCCAATCAAGTATCAGATTCTGGGTCACATGACCCACTGACTTGCCCTATAGCTTCAGGTCAAGAAACATCTATTACTATAGAGAAAGGTCGTACTGGGTTAGGTCTCAGTATTGTTGGTGGAGCAGATACTCTCTTGGTTAGTTGATATAGTTTACCATTTTTTGTACGTTTCCATCATTGATGTCTGTATTATATGTATCTTTATCTGCAATCTCATTAACACCCTATTTAAAATTTTCTGCCTCCATATTTTACAAGCTCACAATACATGTCTCATTCAGCTAACTCACATCAAATTGTTTAATCACAGCTCATGAAAAACATGGGAAACCTGAGAAAAAAAAAAGAATTCTAAAATTCCAATACTTATTAATGTTTCTTCTAGATAAAATGCAGATACAATGTACTTAATAGTTTCTACAAGCTGGAAGATGAGTAAATTTTGAAATTTGAAAATTAGCTTTAGGTTCTAATTGTTTATTTCTGTCATTGGAAAACTTAATCCTTTTTGATATATTTGAATTATTTTTTAATCAGTGCCCCTAGTGGGGATCGAACCGGGGACCTCTCATTCCCTAAGAGGGCATCCTACCACTGAACCATTGTTCCTACTGTGGCCATGGAACTGCAATATACCATCCCTTACTTAGTATATCTGCACCCTTACTTTTATTTGATTAAAGAGCATTTAACTGTGAGGTGTTCCTGTTCTTTTATCCTGTGTGTGTTGGTTATTTATGTTTTGTACATATATTACAGGGAGCTATTATAATACATGAAGTATATGAAGATGGTGCAGCTGCAAGAGATGGTAGACTATGGGCTGGTGATCAGATTTTAGAGGTAGCTCAACTTATCATATATCTGTCCTCATTCAAAATTATATATTGAAGAAAACAAATGCATAATTTTCTTAAACATGGAAAGAAAGTTGGGTTCCTGAAAATTGAAACCAAGATAGATAAATTGTGAAATTCTTATTGTATTTCACTTGCAATATGTACCTTAGTGTGTGTTTTTTAGGGAATCATCGTTAATATATGCTAATGAAATTAGTTTCGTGATATGCCAAGTCTTGCTAAGTTATTACTAGGACTAGAAATAGTTTGGTTCAAGTAATTTAGGACTTGTAAGTCAAGGTAAGACAGTCAAATAAGTGCCAGAGGATGGGTGCTAGGTTTAAACTTTTTTATCAGATGTTATTTAAAGATACAGTTGGTGAATTAAACTATTCACTTTAGCATTGGTTCACTGTATTTCTTTATATCTATATACTCTTTGAATCCAAATATCGCGGGTTTAGCTCAAAACTGTCGTAACTCACTCTTTTCTTATATTGAGTTACAACCATTTTGGGCTAAACCTCAATATGTTAAACCATATAAATGATAGAAAACAAATTTGTAAACTTTGTATTTCAGGTGAATCATGAAAATCTAAGGGAAGCAACTCATGACTATGCAATCCAAGTATTACGTCAAACTCCACCTACAGTTAAAATGCTTGTCTTCCGTGATGATGCACATGTAAAAGAAGAAGATATATATGATATATTTACTGTTGAATTATTGAAAAAACCTGGTAAAGGTTTAGGTCTAAGCATTGTGGGTAAGAGAAATGATGTAGGTGTGTACATATCAGATATTGTTAAAGGTGGCGCTGCAGAAGCAGACGCAAGATTAATGCAGGGAGATCAGATATTGTCTGTGAATGGTGAGGACATGAGAAATGCTACTCAAGAATATGCAGCTGCTATGCTCAAAGTAAGTGTTTTGTCTGCTTTCTTGGTACATAAATAATAAAACGTCCCATGCTCTTGTTAATTATGGAATTAATTGATGATAATTATTCATCAACAGACATTTTAGCCAATGGTGAATAACATTAGATAGGAAATGATGTCCACGTGATTAATCATGTGGCATTGTTTGGCAGAAAAAAACATTAGTTATTGTTCAATAAGCTTTGGATACAGAGAAATTGTCTACTTCCTTGATAATTGTTTGTGGACTGGACAGAATTATGTGCAAGAGTGTGCGTGCTATCAAGGTCAACAATATCTTTGAAATCTTCTTGCCAAACATTATAAGGCTTAAAATTACCAAATTTTGTGGCCCTGGGGTCAAAATTTGCCCACTCCTAGGGTCATTAGTTTTCTGTAGAATTATATGAGGAAATGTTTAAAAATTCATACTTTATTAATAGAGGAAATTGAAGATTATTATTAAGGGAATAATAAGCCTGGGAGGGTTTGCAACCAGTGGTCCCTTTGGAACCCTAGGTTAAAAATCCTGCATGGAGCCTACTGCATCATGGACCATGGGACATTTATGTATATCTTATGGTAACAAACTATTGTTATTTTTTACTTTCAGACAACCATGGGGAAAGTGACATTATTGGTTGGTAGATTGAAGGCAGGGTCAAGAACATCATCTAGGAAAAACTCAAATTCAGTTACTGGGCTACGTAAATCTGAGAGTACTGCTAGTAATAAATCTAAAGGTGGAAGACACTCAAAAAGTAAGTTGTCTTTAAATACAAGTTTATACTTGTTTGGTTTTTATGCACATTATATTTATTCATTTTGGTTGGAGTTTATTTGCAAAACACCTTCCAATTGTAACTTGTACCTTAGTCAATGGTTTTGATTTTGTAAAATATCTGTTTAGTTTGAACACATTTATAGAAATGTAGTATCTTTAAATATTTGTTATTTAATATTTAAATAAAGGTTTCATCAATTTTAATTCACGTCCTATTAACACATACTATAGTCTATAATAGACATGATCTCTAGGAGCAGTAGGAAAAAATGACTTGCTTTTGTCATTTTTATATGCCCGAAAGAATTTCGGGCATATTATGTTATACCCTCTGGCGTCCGTCCGTACGTCAGTCCGTCTGTTAGCAATTTTGTTTCCGGAGCATAACTTAAGTTCCATTTGGTTCACAATATTCAAACTTCATACGATGATTGTCCATATCGGGTAGAAGACCCCTATTGATTTTGGGGTCACAAGGTCAAAGGTCAAGGTCACTATTACCTTAAAACTGAAAACAGTTTCCGGAGCATAACTTAAGTTCCATTTGGTCCACAATATTCAAACTTCATACGATGATTGTCCATATCGAGTAGAAGACCCCTATTGATTTTGGGGTCACAAGGTCAAAGGTCAAGGTCACTATTACCTTAAAACTGAAAACAGTTTCCGGAGCACTTAACTAAAAAAAACACTTTCGGGCATATAATGCTTCGCCTAGCGGTGCTCTTGTTATCATATATCTTGATGATGAACAATTTTGTTTTGTGGGCAGTTTTGACTATATACATTGTAGTTATAACAATACACTAGACTGGTTTTCATTTTGAGATACAAGAGCCTAATGTAAAGTCATCTGTTAGGTGTTTGCTATGACACTTGTAGAAGCTCACTTTATTATACTTCATTAGTTTATTAAATGACAAAGGAAGAGATTATACATGTTGGTCAACAAAGTAGGTGAGGGTGCAGCTTTTTTGTATTCTGAATACAGAAAGATTTGAAACTTGGCATGCATGTGCATTGTAACCAGCAGAAGGGCAATTCCCAAGAACTATTTCTCCAGGTTTTGCAAGTCATAAGTTATTTCCCTTTCCTACTTTCTAAATAAGATGAAGTGCAGCGCATCTAAATTCACATCATTTATGAGTGTTTTTTGTTCTGTCTAGAGAGGCTCTTGTTAGATAATGTTTTAAAGTTGTCTGGACTTCTTTATCAGATCTAAGTTAGAACAATTTGATAGTGTTCATTTGAATAAACAATAAGATGTCTGACATGGCCTGTAGATGACCCCTTGTAGTTGTTGGGGTCAAAGGTAACAAAACAATGTCTTGCAGGGGATACTACCTGTACTTACTCATAAATGTCATTAGTTAGGGAACATTTATCCCCTATTTTAATCATGTTTTCATGTGAAAAAGATTGGCTATTAAATACATTGTATTAGGACTGTCAAAATCCATTGTCTTGAGAGGTGTGGTCTTAATGTAGTGATCATGTTTTTCTTAAAGTATGCATTTTGGACATAAAAATAAAAACAAGTCTCACAATTTTCAATACAATAACTGATGTGATCTTTATAGCTAACTATACTGTATTATTAATTAAGTTAGGAAGTGAAGGGCATGGGGCCTGTATTATCAAGCGTCCTACGACCAATTTTAGTCATAAATTTTTCTACCTTATGTTGTATTGTTAAATTATCATAAAATTTTTGATAATATACTGCCCATGTGAATACATTGTAGTTTATTTACATGTATTGGTATTATGATAAACTTTGTTTGTTTTAGTATAATTTATTTATGATGTATGATTTTTTCTTGCTATAACAGGTGGTCAAAATAGTCCCAGCCATTAAAACAACTGGTCACGTCTAGCAGACACTTCTCACCATTCATTGCTTTATATTATTTTACTTTTTTATGCCATATATAATTTTATGTTTTGGTTGTTTTTTTATATGTTTTAATATACATGTAGCAGCTTTATATATAGTATGTTAATTAAATCATTATATTTTACTTGTATGCATTTATGGAAATTATTTTTGTTTTATTTTCTAATCATTAAATTGTTTATGCCAACTTTGTGATAATTTACAGCTTGTACGCACTTTTATAAATTAAAAGAATATAGATTACTGTGTATTAGTGAAATAACTGTTTTAATTGAATATAAAAGATGTTCTCGTACAAGACTTTTCAGAATGGAAATTATAGCACTCTAATAATTGTCATATAATTTTAGGAAGTAATCTTTTTTTTCATTAAGTTAAACATTATTAACTTATTTTGAACATTTTCATTTCAGAAATTCAGCAAGTCTATTATAAATGTATTGAGATAACCATTTTAGGACAAATTTCATGAGATTTCCTAATCTATGTGAATAAATTTAATGTTGTTTTTTTTTTTTATTTTATAACTGTTGGTATCAAGAACTTGTAATTATATAATATATCTATATGGAGATGGACACAATTAACATTCCATTATATCATTAATTGTTCATTGTTTACTTGTGTCTTTTGGTTTGTTTATGGAAATTATAAAATCATTAAGTAAAAAAGAGGCTTTTATTGAAGTGACGTGTTATAAATATTTCTGAAAACAAGTTGATATGAGCACTGAATACACCCAGCCCTGTTGATCTTCTAGTGACCTACTACAGTACTAGTCAATATCAAATACAACATTTGTAAGCAAATACATAGAACTTTCTGTTTTAAATTAGACTTTGTGTCTCTTTGAAGATGCATTATCTAGGATACTTTAACAAATTGTTATTTGACTTATATTGTTTAAATTTAAGAAGTCATAATTTAATTGTATTTCATCTCTATTATTATTATAACAATTACAAAATTAAGTAATATTTCTGATTAACTCCTTTATCATAGATAACAGTTATTCAAAAAAAATTTTGGTGGTGATATCATAGGCAAAAAGTGGCCTTTTTCACCTTAACATGTTAGGGCTATTTTTCCAAAATGAGGTCTTAAAGTGTCAGTACTTTTCAGAGACTGAAAACATGTTTTCTTACCAGCATTTTAGGCCATTTTTCTGCACTCAATGACCCCAATAAATGTGAGATTGACCAGTAATGGGTTAAATCAGTTACAATAAGTGCTTTATTAGCCAGATTTTTCAATGAGAAAAAATTGGCTATTAGTTTGGCAAAACACGGACATGTGGTTGGGCAGTCGGGCGTCCCGTGTCATTAACAATTGCGTTAAAGTTTTCAGTTTAGCATATATTTCTGCTATATATTGTCAGATCTTTACAAAACTTCATACAATGATAACATACTAAGTTATGAACAGAACTAGAAAGTAACCGCAACTCTATCTGGCTTTAAAATAATTATGGATTATTTCCATTTGAAATTTTTGCATTAAAGTTTTTAAATCGGGCTTAAATGTGGTTCCCACATTACATTTCTTGTCAATGATTTTTTTATGTTTCATAATGACTTGTACATTGTCATTGATGTTAACTGTTTTTGTAATGTTTTAATCCAAGTCTCCTGCATCATGTACATGTATAATGATTAACTATTTAAACCAATGTTTTGTCTTATATTTGTTTATATTTTATGACTAATTTTGTATTATTTTATTTTATACTGTTTCTAACCTTGCTGTTTACATCTTTTTAATTCTGCATTTTTATAAGTTAATTTTCACTGAGTTGATAATGCTCATAATTATTGAAACTACAAAATTTTGAAGATATTTTGTTATGAAATTTTTTCTTGCAAATATTTTTATATTATATACATAAAAACTAAAAAATGACAAAACTAACAGTATGTATGACAGAGATTAATATTTGATGTTAATAAAGAAGTTGAGAGCCTAGATGTGACCAGATTTGTTGGCTGTTATTAGGATGACTTCAGTGTAAGTTATTACAAAGATCTCTACAATCTAGAATGAATTATCATTGCTTATGTGATTCTATTTATAAGATTTACCAAAAAAAAACAACATGTAAACATAAATTTATCATATTTTCATTCTGAAATTACAAGTTTTTTTACCTCGTCAAAACATTTGAGGTTTGTTAATTTGGTTCTTAATGCTTGGTTTTGTTTACCGTGTACAAATTTGAGTTGTGATGTACAAATACAAAGCTTGAGCTTTTCATTGCCTTTGTACCAAATTTGGGCTTTCATTGCCTTTGTACCAAATTTGGGCTTTCATCGCCTTAGTATCAAATTTGGGCTTTCATTGCCTTTGTATCAAATTTGGGCTTTCATTGCCTTTGTACCTTTGGGCTTTAAAGACTGAGTATCACAATTTTGGGTTTTGTTGAATTAGTACTACCAATATATTTGGGTTTTTGTTTACTTGGCACAAAATTTTTGAATATGTTGACCCCGTACAAAGTTTGGGTTGTCATTGTTCCTAATGATGTTATTTCATATTTCTCAGACTTTTTAAAGTGGGTTTTTTAATGTAAATATGATAGTTTTAAGTCATTTTCAGTAGATCTATTTCAGAATTATTTTTATGATAAATTTATGTTACCTGGTTATACATGTATATATATAAACAAATGGAAGTTTCCTTCAATATTTGTCAAGATATATGTCTTATACTCATTTAACCCTTTAGTGGCAAGTACTTTATTTATAATTCACATAGCACTATTAATATAATCAAGATTTAAGTTGTATCAAACCTGTGTTGTTAAGTCTATTTTAACCTTCTCTCTGAAGAGTAAAGCCATCACCACTGTTTTAACCTTCTTTCTGAAAAGTTAAACTAGCACCAGTATATTTATTCATGTTTTAACCAATTACCCCACCCACCTAATTTAAATACTATGCATAATGATAAAAAATGGTACATTGTAATTACATTTTTAAAATTCATATTTTTTGAGACATGTTGAAGGAAACAGATGAGACAATTTGCAGGCTTTGCGCAAAAGGGTTGTAACTTAAAAAAAATGAGTTACCACCATTTTGCACTTAACCTGTAAATTATTGTTATGATAATGTTACATTGCATGCTGATTATGACTATTATGTTTTTAGAGAATGTTTTGTTTAAAAATCTAAATGATTTGCATGGTGGTAGTCATTGTTGGTTACCTACAATCCATTCATTATCTATGACTCTATTCATAGACCATGAGCTTATATTCCTGTAGTTTGACTGAATGCAATATGAAACCTCATTGAACAAATAGATTGTAGCTTGTAAACATATATTTAACTTGTAACAAGCAGATGTTTTAAACAAATAGAACCTCCCAAACATGTTAAGATGTCATCAGATCATTGGATGCATTCTCATTAGGGTTATATAAGTGAATATAGCAATTACATGTAATGATAGAAGTATCTTTATGCCCAACCTCTCTAGTTACAAAAAAGTAGCCTGTAACCATTGGCCACTGTATGCTAAATATGTATGACTACGTCTCTACTGTATGACAGTTATGTTGAGATATTGATAGCTATCATTATGAAACAGTAAACTTGAAGACCTGTAGCCTGTTCAATTACTCTAAATGTTCAAAAACGTTCGGAACTCCTCGGCCATTCCCTGCCAATAATCTGGGACATATTTAGACGCTATTTTGAAACTACCGGTGTTGGAGTAAACAAATATACGATCGTTTAAGTAATTAGTGATGTTTTGTTTTTAGTCCATAAATTTTGAAACATCACTCATTGCCTTAACGATCGTATATTTGTTTATTATATTAGATTATTCGCAGCGAATGGCCGAGGAGTTCCGAATGTATCATTACGGAATGTTTTGGATTGTTTAGGGTAATTGAACAGGCTACTGCCCTCTTGCAACAAAAACATAGTTTATAAACCCATGGGCAAGGAATGTAAATGTTATGTTATAGGTGTCTGACAATGACTTATATGGTATAGAATTAATACTTGACTCAATGATATTGTACATAGCATAAGCTGTTGATAACATTTTGTCTAATGCTATTAAGCACATCAGGGTTCCTACAGATCTAGTAAAATCTTAGAAAATGAGTTTTTTCTAGTAAAAAATGGAATTAGAATTTGAAGGTTTATATAATTATATAATTTTTTGACAACTTCCATAAATATAGCAAGGGTTGAACAGAACACTTTTGTTACTCCCGTAGTATACTAAATGGAGTTACAAAAGTGTTTTATTTAGCTCTCAATAGAAACTCTTTGGGAGTTGTTTCAATCGAAGACTTTTTAAACCTGTATACTAAATAAGCATTGTAGGTTAGAGTCAGCTATCTATTATGTCTACTACAGTTGAATTATGACTTTCTCTAAATCTGTAAGCGTACATATTTTGAGAAGTAATTTGATAATTTAAAATATTTTAACATATTTTTAGTATGAATGATGACTGTTAAGGTGCAAGGCTTGGTTGATATGTTAGAACTAATGAATGTTCAAAAGTCTTAAGTTTGACTGGACACTGAAGCATGATGTTACTAAGCATGATGTTACCCTAAGAAATCTGAACACTAATGAGCTCAAACAGAAAATTTTGCACCAGGGCTATTTTAAGGTGCTCTTATTTCATTACTAATTGACTTGGCCAAGTTATTCCCTGAATGATTGTATATCAGAAAATGCCAGTTGAACCCTGATTGCAGTTTCCATGGCATTAAACAAAATTGACAAAATAATATCTTTGCTTGCAACTTGAATACATGATAGGAAACCTGATTTTGTGAAATCATTGTTGCATGTTGATTAATTAAATTCAAGATTTCTTAGTGTACAGATTTCTATGGTAACATTGTAAACTAATTGATTAAACAGTTTAAAGTAAATTATGAACAATATATTGGTTGGTAAAAATGGATTGTGACTTGATGCCTGAGAATATATTATATATTGTAAAAGGGGTAGAAGGTTTAATAGTCATGATAACATGTAATGTAATGAACTCATGCATTATCATGAAGTCTTGAAAGCATGCTGATAACTTAACATTATTATGTATATATCTTTAAGGATAAATTGTTAACTGTTTATAAATCAATATTTTAAATGATAATTTAGATATCATTTGACTTGATGAGAGAGCTGCGGCTGTGGCGTAGTGGTTAGCATGCCTGACTTCGAATCCTGAGATCGCGGGTTCGAGCCCGGTCGCGGTAGGTTATACCCTATACATGAGTTGTCGGCCTCGTGGTAGGGTAAATTAGTACTGGTGATAGAAAACTGTCCAGGAAACCTATAGTAGGAAGAGCTGGCCGTCGTTTATATGACCTAAATATGAGTTGAATACGACGTAAAAAAATAGATTCTTTTACTTGATGAGAGCATTATATCAGTGATACTATAACAGGGTTTATTAAATAACTATGTGTTATTTGCCCTATTAAGTGCCAAATTCACTGCACCATACTGCAGAACCTGTTTAATAAAACTGAAAACAGGGCCGAAATCTGTTATAGGGCCAATAACACTTATTGGTCCTGGTCTAATAACAAATTTCTGCGCTGTGATTGGTTGATAAATATTAAAGGCTTGCCCATAAGTAGTTATTTGATAAAATTGTTTGTTATTAAATAGATGATTTCATATAGGCATGTTATTTTTTCTCGGGTGAGTCATCTTGGCCTTTGGCCACGACTGCCCTTGGAAAAATAACAGGGCCTATATCAAATCACTTATTTAATAACAAAATATAGTCACTGCGATCTTCAGAATATAAATAAATTCATGCAGCAGCTAAAATTAGATAATATTTGACCATCATACATTGTAGGAAGGTTAGCCTCAGGCATTAGATGATCCCTATTGATTTTGGGGTCACTGGGTTAAAGGTCTTTAATTTTGTCATCATGTCTTTTCTTAGGAACTTAGGATCTTGCAACCTCAACTTTGGGCCGATAATTCTCCCACAACAATGCTCGTGTTCATGTTTTGAATTGTATATATCTGTATCTGTTCAGAAATAATTGATGATATGTAATAATTCAATGTTGCAGAAAGTTTGATGCTATGTTGATGCAGTGTTTTGATGCGTATAAATCCTGGAAAGTGATTTTTACCTTTAAAAATGGAGAGCAGCTGCTTATTTATTAGGATTTTTATAAAATGAAAATGAAAAACATCAACATTCTAAGACATGATTCTGAAAGTGATCTCTTTATACTTAAGAAATCAATAATCTTGCACATGTTTATCCACTGCAGTGATAATTTACCTCATTCTGTTAATTGTTAAGTCCCTAATTAGCTTTTAATTAGATAATTAATTAATACATTATTTAATTGATAAATTATTTTACATTACAGAAGGTAGTGAAGATATGAGTCATATACGTGTAATAGAATTACAACATGATAGTAATGGTTCTCTTGGATTAAGTATAGCTGGTGGGGTTGGCAGTAACCTTGGTGACACACCTATAATTGTAGCCAATTTAACACCAGGTGGTCCTGCTGAAAGATGTAGAAAATTGAAGGTAATGTATAGTAGAGGTGTAACAGTTAATCTATAACCAGTTAATATTGCAATAGCAAGTTTGACAGTTTTAACTGCTTTGTTTGACTGAACCGGTTTCTGTAGTTTTCAATTTGAAAGTAAATAAGTTATTAGTAATTACTTGCCTGGAAATGTTTTCAGAGCCCCTTTTTTACTTATCTGTCCAAACAAAATATACCAACCATAATTTTGGACTCTATAAATTCTTAGTAATAGAATTGGAAAGTAGATCAGTGTGTATATAATGAGAAATTACTTTGCTTGCCATAACAGCTGACTTGTATAAATGGCTGCACAATATTCAACTATACATCTATATTATTTGTTGCCTATTATATCAATTCAAAATTATTCATTTTCTGTTTGTTTGTTCTGTTTGAAGAGAAAAGAAAATATTAAATCATTTTAATTACTTTGTACTCCAAACTAACTCAGTGCTTCAGTGCTTGGATTTTTGGTAAATATTGTTTCTACTACAAAATACTGAAAAACCTGAAAAGTCAGAACATTTTTCTTTTTTCTGTGTTGTTTTAAAATAATACCGGTACATTTTCACCTCATATTATACTTCCACAAGTTAGCCCAAAACAAGCCTTCATCCATCTTTATTTACATGTAGTTAGACTAGTTTTTATTATTATTATTATTATACCCCCGCTTCGAAGAAGAGGGGGGTATACTGTTTTACCCGTGTCCGTCCGTCCGTCCATTCGTCCGTCTGTCCGTCCGTTACAAAATTTCCGTCGCAGTTTTCTCAGCAACTATAACATGCAGCAGCCTAATACTTTGCATATTGCTTCATCCCATAGTCCCATGTGGTGTAAAGCGATTTCATGCTCCTTGCTCATCTACTTCCTGTTTGTCGCATATTTTTAGATTTTGGCGGGGGTATCACTAGTGAGCATTAGCTCACAGATTTACTTGTTATTATCATTATTATTATCATTATTATTATTATTATTATACGCCCGTTTTGAAAAAACGGTCGTATTATGTTATGCTGTTGTCCGTCTGTCCGTCTGTCCGTCTGTCCGTCTGGCCGTCTGTCCGTCTGTCCGTCTGTCCGTCTGTCCGTCTGTCCGTCTGTCCGTCCGTGGACAATTGCTTGTCCGGATGATAACTCAAGAAAGTTTGAACATAGGTTCCTCAAATTTTATGTGTTGATAGCCCTTGGGTGGAGGAGGTTCCCTATTGATTTTGAGACCCCAGGGTTAAAGGTCAAGGTCACTGGGACTTAAAATAGGTAAAACTTGTCCGGACAATATCTGAACCACCAATGTACCTAAGTTCACCAAATTTAATGTAAGAGTAGCCCATGTGTCAAAGATGTTCGCTATCGGTTTTGGGGCCCCTGCGTCAAAGGTCAAGGTCACAGTGGCATCATATGGGTAAAAAACTTGTCCTGACAATAACTTAACAACCAATCTACCTAGGATCACCAAATTTTATGTGAGAGAAGCCCATGTGTCAAGGATGTTCCCAATCGGTTTTGGGGCCCCTGGGTCAAAGGTCAAGGTCACAGGGACATCAAATTGAAAAACCTTGTCCGGACCATAACTCAACAACGCCTGTACCTAGGTTCACCAAATTTTATGTAAGAGTAGCCCATGTGTCAAAGATGCGCCCTACAGGTTTATGGGGCCCCAGGTTCAAAGGTCAAGGTCACAGGGGCATTATATGGAAAAACTTTGTCCGGACAATAAATGAAACACCAATGTACCTAGGTTCACCAAATTTCATGTGAGAGTAGCCCATGTGTCAAGGATATGCACTATTGATTTTGGGGCCCCTGGGTCAAAGGTCAAGGTCACAGTGGCATCAAATTGAAAAACATTGTCCGGGTAATAACTCACTAATGACTGTACCTAGGTTCACCAAATTTCATGTGAGAGTAGCCCATGTGTCAAGGATGTACCTTATCAGTTTTGGGAAAACAGGGTTAAGTTTAAATCTTAAACCAGAAGATATCAAATTACCAAGCTGTGACTTCAAATGTTCTATCAATATGTTTATAAAGTCAAAACGGCAAACAATGAAACACTTGTCCAGACAATAACTGAACCACCAATGTACCTAGGTTCTCCAAATTTTATGTGAGGGTAGCCCTCGGGTAAAGGTTATGCCCTATTGGTTTTGGGGTTCCTGGGTCAAAGGTCAAGGTCACAGAGGCATCATATTGAAAATCCTTGTTTGGACAATAACTCATCAACTACTGTACCTAGGTTCACAAAATTTTATGTGAAGGTAGCCATTGTGTCAAGGATGTTCCCAATAGGTTTTTGGGCCCCAGACCCAAAGGTCAAGGTCACAGAGGGATCATATGGAAAAACCTTGTCCAGACAATAACTGAACAACCAATGTACCTAGGTTCACTAAATTTGGCGTGAAAGTAGCCCATGTGTCAAGGTTATGCCCTATTGGTTTTGGGGCACCTTGGTCAAAGGTCAAGGTCACAGGGGCATCATATTGAAAAACATTGTCTGGATAATTTCTCAACAATGATTGTACCAAAGTTCACCAAATTTCATGTGAGAGTAGCCCATGTGTCAAGGATGTACCTTATCAGTTTTGGGAAAACAGGGTTAAGTTTAAATCTTAAACCAGAAGATATCAAATTACCAAGCTGTGACTTCAAATGTTCTATCAATATGTTTATAAAGTCAAAACGGCACACAATGAAACACTTGTCCAGACAATAACTGAACCACCAATGTACCTAGGTTCTCCAAATTTTATGTGAGGGTAGCCCTTGGGTAAAGGTTATGCCCTATTGGTTTTGGGGCTCCTGGGTCAAAGGTCAAGGTCACAGGGGCATCATATTGAAAATCCTTGTTTGGGCAATAACTCATCAACTACTGTACCTAGATTCACAAAATTTTATGTGAAGGTAGCCCTTTTGTCAAGGATGTTCCCAATAGGTTTTTGGGCCCCAGACCCAAAGGTCAAGGTCACGGAGGCATCATATGGAAAAACCTTGTCCAGACAATAACTGAACAACCAATGTACCTAGGTTCACTAAATTTTATATGAAAGTAGCCCGTGTGTCAAGGTTATGCCCTATTGGTTTTGGGGCGCCTTTGTCAAAGGTCAAGGTCACAGGGGCATCACATTGAAAAACATTGTCTGGGTAATTACTCAACAATGACTGTACCTAAGTTCACCTAATTTCATGTGACAGTAGACCATGTGTCAAGGATGTGCCTTATCAGTTTTGGGGAAACAGGGTCAAGTATAAACCTTCAACCAGAAGATATCAAATTACCAAGCAGTGACTTCATATGTTCTATCAATATGTTTATAAAGTCAAAATGGCAAACAATGAAACTTTTGTCCAGGCAATAACTGAACCACCAATTTACCTAGGTTCATTAAAGTCTATGTGAGGGTAGCCCTTGTGTCAAGGATATGCCCTTTTGGTTTTAGGGCTCCTGGGTCAAAGGTCAAGGTCACAGAGGCATCATATTGAAAAACCTTGTTTGGACAATAACTTAACAAGGACTGCACCTAGGTTCATTAAATTTTATGTGAATGTAGCCCTTGTGTTAAGGATGTTCCCAATAGGTTTTGGGGCCCCAGATCCAAAGGTCAAGGTCACAGAGGCATCATATGGAAAAACCTTGTCCAGACAATAACTGAACAACCAATGTACCTAGGTTCACTAAATTTTTTTAGGAGAGTAGCCCATGTGTCATGGTTATGTCCTATTGGTTTTAGGGCCCCTGGGTCAAAGGTCAAGGTCACAGGGGCATCATATTGAAAAACATTGTATGTGTAGTAAATCAACAATGACTGCACTTAAGTTCACCAAATTTCATGTGAGAGTAGCCCATGTGTCAAGGATGTTCCCTATTGATTTTGCGGCCCCTGGGTCAAGTTTAAACCATCATCCAGAAGATATCAAATTACCAAGCAGAGACTTCAAATGTTCAATCAATATGTTAACAAAGTCAAAATGGCAGACGATGGAAATAATGCTATATTTAATAAGTAAAATGAATTTAGTTCACCAAATTTTATGTGAGGGTAGCCCATGTGTTAAGGATGTTCCCAATTGGTTTTGGGTCAAAACTGGGTCAAAGATCTAGGTCACATGGGCATCATTTGGACAATCCTTGTTCGGACAATAACTAAACAATGATTGTACCTAGGTTAACCAAATTTTATGTGGATCAGCCCATTTGTCAAGATGTAATGTGTTGATAGCTCTTTGGTATTTGATGTTCTCTTTTGATTTGGAAACCCCAGGGACAAAAGTCAAGGTCACAGGGACTTAATTCATATTGAAACATTTTCCGGACAGTAACTCAATTATAATTGTACCTACATTGTAGGTTTTCCAAATCTTATTTAAGGGTAGCCTTAATGTCTAGCATATGCCCCTTTGGTTTTAGGTCCCTGTGTTAAAGGTTAAAGTCAAAAGAAAAATCATGAGGAAAAACCTTGTCCAACAACCAACTTTACCTAAGATCACCAAATTTTATGTATCAATACTCTTTGGGTCAAGGGCGAGAACTTTTGGTTCTGAGGCCCCAGGGTCAAAGTCACTGGAAGTTTGTATGGGAAAACTTTGTGTCGGTGATAAATCAACCATGGCTGTACCTAGGTTCTCAAAATCTTTGCTTTGGATAGCCCTCCTGTTAAGAATGGGACCTATTCTGAGATCCTGGGGTCATTGGTCAAGGTCACAGGGACTTTATATGAGATAGAACACAGCATGGACTGCACACGGGCGTATAATGCCCCGCCCAGCGGAGCTCTTGTTATTATTATTATTATTATTATTATTATGATTATCATCATCGTCATCATCATCATCATATTATTAATGATATTATTACTATATTACTACTATTACTATTATTGTAATTATTATTGTTATCATTATTGTTATAATTGTTAATTATTATCATTATTACTACTACTGTTATTGCTATAATCGTTATTATATTACTTGTCAGGTTGGTGATAAAATAATGAGTATAAATGGTGTCAGTACAGATGGAATGAATCATGAACAAGTAGTAAATCTACTTAAATCATCTACAGATTCTATTACATTACATGTCACTCAAGGTTAGTACATCTTATATAGGTCTGTATATACTTTGAGTATATACCACACATATAATATATACCATAGTATAGCACACAAAATCTGGCTAGGTGACTATGACGGGGGAAGCACATAAAATGACCTAACAGTTGACAAATTAGAACAAATTCAACCTTGGTCGGTAGCGCAGTTGGTAGCGTGCCTGGATTTCAAATCTAGTCTCCTGAAGGGGGTACAGGCATTTGGAACACTTCAACCTTTCATGAATGAATAATCTCCGAAGGATTCCTGGAGGGTCTACCCTGGCAGCTTGGAATGTTATTACCTATGCGAGGCAAAGCAAGTAACGGTTATGCAAAATAGTTCTTGTATTATACACACAAATATTTGTCAAAACATATTTCTATGTCATATATTGAGCCAAATATTGTTCAGCGATATCATTGAACTGTACTTTCAAATGTACGGACTATAAACGAAACATCACTCATCGTTTAGACAATCGTGTATTTGTTTACTTCAACACCACTTGTTCTAAAATGGCATCTAAATATGTCTGAGGTTATTCGTAGCGAATGGCCAAGGAGTTCTGAATGGGGGTACTGGTTCCAATCCCACCAGGGAGGTTATACCCTTCAATGAAAATTTGACAATAATGTACATTTTCTTCCATAAATAAGGTATATGGATAAGTAAAATAACCTAAAAAAATAAGTTGACACAGTGTTAAATATTGTATAAAAGAACAAATACACTGTATTTTCTATGGCTTTTCAAATATTTTATTCTAAATCTATAAATCTTAAATAATTTCTCACTATGATGACAACAGTAAAGAATTTTTGTAAAAATAATTTTATCTCCATGAATCAGTAGACATTGTTGATAATAGGAAAAAATAATCATTAGCCAACAGAAATAACATAAAAAGTTTGAAATGTAATTTCAAAGTGCTTCATGTGCATTAAATTATCCTTGATTCTTAACAATGCCTGAATACCTGTCTAAGTATATAACATCAGATATAGGTTTATATACATAGTTTAGTTTATACTAATTTATTTTAGCTGGGTTGTGAAACAAGTTATTACAACATATATTTATCAATTTCAAGTCCGCTTCCTGGTCCTCCAGTACAGAGCTTGAAGGATAAAGTTTCTTGCTCAAGGAAACAACTGACTGGGTAGGTTTTGGGTGGGATTCAAACCAATGCAGAGCTGGTTATGAAATGATTACCAGTCCAATGTCATAACCGCTCAGCCACGCCCATTCCTTTATATACTTAAATGGTATCCAAGATACAATGTCATATCTATATGTATATGTATACATGTACAAATGATTATTATACATAATTTGAGAGGTCAGATCAGAACTAGTTCACATCTTTTTTTATTTACATTTAGTCTGACAAGCTTTGCAATGTCTTGTCAAATAATGTTTGATATAAAATTTCTTCTATATACAGGTGAGCAAACCCCAGTTAGTGTGAGTGGTAGATCGTCATCAACTAGGGGTTCAACTAGGGGTTCAACATCAGCCCCTAGTGATATACCAACTGTAACCACACCAACCCCTCAAGATAAAGTATTTGATGATGATGAGTATGTATTCTATTTTTATGTCTTACTTAAGTCAAAAAACAAACTTCTGTTCACTTCATAAATTGTTGTAGTTGATCATGTGACGATAGATCCAGATTATTTCTCTAGAATTGCATGATGGACATAACATTTATAGTATGTTTTTAGTAGGAGCAGTGGTAGGACGGGCACTTAGGAATCGAAAGGTCACAAGTTCGATCCCAACTGTGGGCATTGCTAATTTCCTTGAGCAAGAAATTAACATACAATTATTCCACTCCACCCAGGTGTGAATTGGTACTGTGAAGGATCGCCTGCCTGAAGGTGATTTCAGTGATCAGGAGTTATCGTACAAGATTGTAGTCTGCTGAACATGTATATGGAACCAGACTTTAAACCACTCTTAAACTTTATATCTTTAACTTTTAATTTCTATTGTAGTTCCCCACCTCAAAGTAAAACAATAACCCTGGAAAGAGGACCAGATGGTCTTGGATTTTCTATTGTCGGAGGACATGGAAGCCCACATGGTGACTTGCCAATTTATGTAAAGAATGTGTTCTCAAAGGGTGCTGCCTCTGAAAATGGTCAGTTAAAGAGAGGGGATCAGATACTAGCAGTGAATGGAGCCAGTTTGGAAGGACTTACACATGAGGAAGCAGTGAACATTTTAAAGAATGCAAAAGGTTCTGTGATAATGAATGTCTTATCCTAGCATCAGTATTGGATAAAAAAAGATTAAGGATGCGGTCCAAAATCTTAAAAACATAATAATAATGGTACAGTGTTGCTTGCTATGTAAAACTGATGTACAATGTAACATGGGTGAAAATTTTCAGAACTGGTTTCTGAAGTTCAGAATTTTGAGTCCCGATTTAGGGTTCTTTTTCTTCTGTTTGTAAAAGTCTGCTGAAATCTTGAACTTCTGGAATTTCAGGATATTGAAAGTTTAGAACTTTTACAGATGATGGTTAGCATTTATATAACAAGTTTGTAGATTTCATAATTTTACCATTTCTCGGTTTATATGAACATTACTAAGTATTTGAAAAACTTGACTTAGTTTTTTTTGATACTAATAATGCATTTTTAAAATCCAGTTCTTCAAAACTTGTATAATCAATATTATGTATTTGTACTCAAGACTTTTATATATTCTATACCATGGACCTGTGTTAGATGGATTGCTTTCAAGATCATGTGACCAGTTTAATTCAATAGAAAATGGTTTGTACTTTCAAAAGAAAGCATTTGTTGCTAATTAATATAAGATCTTGATTTTTGATGCTAAGACTGCGTGTGATTTCAACCATTTATAACTATTTATTTTTAAAATTTGATTGAGTATTACGAATTTGACAAGAGATTTAACTAGTGTGCAGACTCTTTTAAGCTTCATTTTATCATAATATACTCAGTGAAAGAAATATTGATTATTGCCAAAATAAATTGACAAAGTGTACAAAGAGTAATAAAAATGACAGGGGAATTTATCAATCCGGCTCAAACCTAAAGCTTATTTATTGGTTTTTATTCCTGCTTGTCCCTTTAATGTAGGTCCATGTCTATACCACTTTATGATATGCCATTTAGTTTTTATCTTAATTTTTTGCTTTGCATCTTTTTTGTTTTGTAACCATATCATTTTGAATACAATTTGTATTATTTTACTTTTTTCTTTCTTTTATGTATGTATTTTTTTCATAGTGAAGTTTAAAAATTTTGATCTTACAAAATGTTGATTGTTAAATAAAAGCTTAATTATTGATTAAATGCTTTTTTGTGTTCATTATAATATTTCTAACTTCATTGGATTTTTTTTCTGTACTTAATGTGGTTTAAATGTCACATTTGTTTTCATATTTTTATATTAACCAAGGTTGTGAATATTTGTAGTGTAAACAGACTTTTTTAGACTTAATCCTAGTGAGCTTATTGGACTAAAACATTTGTCCTAGTTGCCATGGTAACTAAGGTACACAAAAAATATTTTCAATATTGGTATATACTTTGTACATGTATATAATTATATACTTCTGACTTACACACAACTAAAACAATGGTAGTGGTGTTACGATAGGTCGACTAATTAATAATTTGTGAATAGTTCAACTTTTAGGTCATGCATGTTTTTATACTCTTTCAATTATATTGTTCCTTTATTAGGTGATTCATTTGAGATTTCCTCGTGTTCAATTGAAATGATCAATTTATCTTTATACAGGGCTCAAATATAAGCTTGCATACTCCCAAAATTCGAATGGATTTTGAAAATTGCGAATAACTTTTACTTAAACTAGCAAATTTTCGTGAGTTGAAATAGCCACAAAATATATTTCTGTCCAAACTAATGAGGCTCAAATCAGCATTGAAACAGTCAAATAGATCGATAGCATTAGTTAAAGATTCACAATACAAACATGTTTGATATTCTTTGTCTATCCCACAATAATGCCCTTGTTCTATCCGTAGTAAATTTAGTACTATGTTGCTTTTTATATTGCATATATGAATAGTTACTATATATGCCATTAAAATTTGGAGAACAAAATGCAAGCGATTTTCTTCATTTTTGAGAGTTTAATTAAAATCAACTCGCAAAAAATTGCAAGTCCAATTTTTTGTTAAATTCGAGCCCTGCTTTATAACTCACTAATATGGACTTCTATATAACACATACATGTTTGTAAACATATTGTTACACATTGTTTATGAAAACAAACTTTCTATTTTTACCTCTTTTTTCAGTTGAATACATGAATAAAGGTCTTATAGTTTGCTAAAAACCGGGACCTGAGTTATAGCCATTAAATTTGAATTACCTCCCTTGCCCAGATGCTTGCTTTTTATCATACAACTAACTTATTGGTGTGAAAATGTCTTTAAGTTCAGAAGCAAATAAAACAGATAAAATTAAACAGTTTGTGCCTATTTAATTGTTAACAATTTCTGATTTTTGTAGTTCAGTATAATAAAAAAAATACCACATCCTACAGAGGGTGATATAATGGAATATCACCCTCTGTAGGATGTGGTATTTCTATAGTGTACCAATTTTTTTCAATGAAGTTGTGATTATTATCTATCTGTATAACAAAGCAATAAGATATGTTTATTTGTTACCGTCTGAATTTATAATTGTTACTCAGAATTATTATGTTAATCAATTATTAATTGTTTAAATTAATCACCTCAATCTTATTATAATTGTACATATAATATTTCAGTTTTTTTATTTATTGATGATTGAAGTACAAAACTTGAAATCTAGCTTATTTTAGTTATATTCTAGACACGATTATCTTCCATTTTTGTATTATTCATTCATGTGGCTTTTCAACTATACATGTATATCAATAATATGTCAGCTCAGGAGTTGGACAGGTCTTGTACTGACCGGAAAACTTCATCCTATTTTATCTACATAAAGTTGGATAAGTCTTGTGTTGATGAATAAGTGGGTCTGTATAGACAATCCCCGAAATGAAAATTGGACCGCCGCCATATTGTGGTCACGTGATCAGTCTGCCAGAAAATTCCTTCTGCAGCTATAATCAATAAGGCCTGTTGCACAGTATTTATCCCATGTTTACGGCATAAATTGAAAAATAAAAACTGAAATGCTGAAAAAAAACTTTTGTATGATTAAAGACTCATGTTACAGGTGTAAGCCAAAAAATGGTCAAATATCACAAGAGGTTTAAGAGTTATGATAATTTTTGGAGTCGAAAAATGGCCATTTTTGGGTGTACTGTTTGATTTGTAATATTGATTTTTTCTTCAGTACATTAATGGTGAATTTGAAGAGTAGTCAGGGGGGAGATAACTTTGTCGGATTAAATTTCTGGGATTGTCTATATCAATGGGCCAGCACAGTTTACAACCTTCTTCAATCTACAAAATTAGGATATAAAAGTGGTTGCCTGAACAGGTGGATTCAGCAGCAAGCACTATCTCTTGTTTGTATAATTATACCCCCGCTTCGAAGAAGAGGGGGGTATACTGTTTTTTATACCCCCGCTTCGAAGAAGAGGGGGGTATACTGTTTTACCCCCGTCCGTCCGTCCGTTACAAAATTTCCGTCGCAGTTTTCTCAGCAACTATATCATGCAGCAGCCTAATACTTTGCATATTGCTTCATCCCATAGTCCCATGTGGTGTAAAGCGATTTCATGCTCCTTGCTCATCTACTTCCTGTTTGTCGCATATTTTAGATTTTGGCGGGGGTATCACTAGTGAGCATTAGCTCACAGATTTACTTGTTTTGATTGCCCAACAGAAATTTTTGGTTGCCTGAACTAAAAAGTGGTTGTCCCAGGCAACCGGTCACCCACTTATTTCGTAGATTGCTTCTTTAATTACATGAAATTGGACAATTGATCTGCTGACCCATCAGTACATGTGTATGAAATCAGATTAAATAGATATTTTACTTTACATCCCTTCTATATGTAATAGAGTTTTCAGTTTATAAAAGCCAGGTAATATTCAATAACACACTTACAAAAAATAACTGCATTCTAAAACTCATAGATCAATTAATCCTTATAATAGTTTGTAGAATAGTTTAGCTTAGTTTGTAGAAGTGTAGCCCTTTTTTTGACAGAAAATAATTTTATATTCAAGTTATTATATTAATCTGTTTCCATGGTGAAAATGTAATGATATTTATAACTTAGTTATACCCCCTAAAACTATGGTTGGGGGTGTATAGGAGTCAGCTTGTCAGTTGGTCCATCAGTTGGTTGGTCTGTATTTTTTACTTGTTTCAACTTCAATTGTACAGATTTGATTAAAACTTCGCACATAGACCTGGTATCAAGCAGGCTTGCGCATATTCCATTTTTGCTATGGTCCATTGATTTTTTGCAGAGTTATTGCCCTTTGATGCAAAATATTTTCCATACATTTTCTCAGCACATATTGTACAGATTTGATTCAAATTTCTTGACTAGAGACTATTGGGGGTATATCATCACATTCAGTGATAGGTCTTATTGTACATATAGTTATCATAAATACATTTCTTATATATTACATTCCATAATAACTTATATTGTTCAACATGTTTACAACTTACCTGTATTGTTTTAAGGTTTGTAAAACTTATGATAAGAAAATAAAGAGTTTATACTTGATAAAACAAAATAATATTAACAATAAAGAAATGCAAATGTCACTTCTGGGGCTCTGTAATAAAGCACAGAAGAAAGATTTGATACAGTAAAATCTCTGAAATACGAACACACTTTATACCACACAAAAATTTCGATTTTCTGAGGTTAACAGAAATTTGAGGTTATAAATTTTAACAGAACTGAACCAATCTAAGTTTTCATTCTCTGACATGTCAAACCAAAAGCAGTCTTTGTTTTGAATCTAAATAATTCATAGCTTCAATATAACCTAAGAAAAAAGAACCCGGGTCGATAGCGCAGTTGGAAGCGCGCCGGGATTTGGATACTCGTGCCCGAGGGGGTGCGGGTTCGAATCCCACCCGGGGAGGTTATACCCTTCCATGAAAATTTGACTATAATGTCGATTTTCCTCCATTGATTAGATAATATGGAGAAGTTTCCGGCCTTGTGGAAGGGTAGTACTGATTATAGACAATGGTCCAGGAAAGCTAGGTTATGTGCGCTGGACGCCGTAAAATGACCTAATATTGTGTTTACGCGGCGTTAACTCCAATAAATAAAAATAATAACCTAAGAAATAGCTTCAGAATCTCTAAAAAGTTTAATTTTGTCTTCAAGAGTCCACTTAATTCTATGACATTTGCTATGAGGTTCAGACATGTTTACTGATGAAAGACTTCAGTTTAAGGGGGGCGGGTTTTCGTAGAAAATTAAGTACCTTAGTACATGTATAGATTGTGTATGGATCATACAATTATTGGCTTTAAAGTCTATAACAACATTGCTTGATTTATTATTCAAGATTTTTACATATTAGAATATTGATATAAGAAATGGTTGTACATTGATATAGTGTTAAAAACATTACACTGACTTGCTGCAACACTTCTCTACTTCTGTTTTTCAATCTTTTATGGAGGCCTTAAAATAAGCAATTTAACATAATACATAATAACTTCACATTTTTTATGATTGAATTTACAGTATAACATCTGCAGAGCGGCTCTCTACAGAACAAATCCTAAGCACAACAACCAGTGATATTTTCCTTAGGTGTAATTTTAATTGAATTTAATCTCTGCAGAGCAACAACCTCTGAACATAACACATTTTAGTCTCTATAAGTGGGTGTTGTTCAAGAGAGGTTGTACTGTATTTCTAAAAAATGCAAAATGTGACTTTTGAAAAAAATGAGTTAGAGGAATGTTGCATTAAGCCCATTACTAATTGTCTTTTAAATTGTGGCACTATGTTTTCTTATTCACCTCTCAGAAATTATCAACATTTCTATCATACATTGTTACTACAAACTTTGATTGTTTTGTTCCAGTTGCTATGGTAATTGTACATTGAATATTACACTTCAATTTGTACATTTAATTACTTTCCAATAATTTGTATTCATTATCTTTATTATTATGTATATTAAATTCTTCCTTTTCCACATGAATAAAGATTTATAAGCATTACAATAGTTACAGATTTTTTCTATTTACCCATTTAAGGCAATAGACTATATCCGGAATTCAAATACAGTGCCATCCAAAATTTTTTTTAAGTGTAAATGTAATTTTGGATGGCACTGTATATGCTAACATTGCCTAGATATTACAGGCTACACATACACCTGTTATGTGTCAAGAGACATGACTTAAAACTCAATAATTAGAATTCTAGATCTAAAACTTGACATATTGAAATCTGCATCACACACGATTGCATTCATGTACACAAGTTCACTTCTGGTTTTCATGGTTTCATATTTACCACAGGCCTGTCTTTATGTAGAGGGAAGTTATGGCGTAGAATTGTGGGTTACAGTAATTATCAAAAAAATAATTGTGTTTGTTTTATTTTATTTACAGCATTAACCTTAGTACAATTAACAACAATGAGTATTAATCCCTAATGAATGATTCATATAATTATAAAAGCCTTCGTGGGACTGAACAAAAAGTTAAGAATTCACAGCCCCTGTTGCATGGTGTCATGATACGTTCAAATGTCATTTTATTACATCTCAAGTTCAAACAAAAATGTCTTACTCAAAAATTACATGTTATGTGCATCCCCAATAAGTACCAAAACCGATCTATTCATAAACTAATAAAGTTATGCAGAAATCTTATAGTCATTCTGGTACCCAGAGGCTATCAGGATTCTGGATATTAGCTCGGCAATCTTGATTATCTCTGGAAACGAGCATGCTTACAGCTTACATCATGCAGTTTCAGGAAATGATTATGAATAAAATGCCCAACTCTTGAAGGGCACCAACAGACTGCTGATATGCATTTCACAGGTTTAGCGCAAAACAGTTGTAACTCACTTTTTTAAAATTGAGTTGTGCACTAAACCTGAGATTTGTCTGTTTTCTCAAGTTTTATTCATCCATTGGAAAATAAAGGAATCAAAGGTGGATGGAGAGTTCCCGAACTACCATATACACTATTTATATTTACACTAACATTTTTTGTGAGACACCATTGAGATTTTGGGCGTAGATTAGACATAATTAGCAAAACGCTAAAGACTTTAATAGAAGCTACATTCTGATATCATATTATGATGATGTTTTTGCATTAAAACATTTGTGTTTTCGTTTTGTGTGTTTTTGTGAATAGGTACCTAGGTTTGTCAAACTTGAGTTGACGCTTAACAAAATTCCAATTTGGCATGGCCTAAGTGATACTGTACACTGATACAACAAACATTTTAACATGTGCTGCAAAATTACACTAAAATGTTAAAGTGATTTTGAGCATATATTAAGTAGGAAAGAGCGCTATACAAATATGGCATATAATGATTAAAGCTAAGGCATCTAGCACATTAAATGCATGGCATACTGAATCTTTTGGGCAAATAATTTTAAGCAATATATGTACAATAGAATAATGCATAAAACAACAGTATACAGCAATAAAACAAAAAAATCAAGAAAATACTTTCATATAAAATAATAACAAATTTCATTCCCAAATATTTACATATACTAACTTAACATGTGGGTATCCGGTATTCCAAGTTCTTAATGATACACAAAATGAGACAAATAACTTAAATGGGTATAGTTGTATATGAGCAAAATATTCGATGTTGGATATCATTTATAACAGGCATTTTCACAATGTACATAACAGGGTTCGTACAGACCTAAATAAGTGCTTGAATTTTAAGGTCTACCTTGAAAAGTGCTTAAAAACGATTTTGAGTGCTTAAAAGTGCTTATTTTCATTTGCAACCTTAAAAAGTGCTTGAAAAGTGCTTATTTTTGGTCCAATAGTGCTTGAATATTATAACTAGTTTCAATTTTAGGCTGGAAAATGAAAGGAGGTAGACTGAAAAGTTGGGGACGAAGAATATTACATTTAATCAGTCACATAAAATATAATGAATAATAATCCTTGAATTTGGCACTTTTGTTCTTGAAAAGTGCTTGAATTTTGTCACTAAAATTCTGTACGTACCCTGAATAAGAATAGATGCCTTGCGGTATTACAAGGGTAGATGCCAAGTCATTATATGTACCATATTGGCCCAAAGACCCTAAATATACATAATAAGAGTCCTTGATTGGCTTCACTATCTGATGGCTACTGTGCATTTTTGTGCACATATGAATTTGTGCATTAATATCATTGTCATTAAAAAATACGTATTTGCTTCAACCATAATATAAATCTTCATATTGGAGCTTGTCAGAGAGACAAATAATAAACAGTGACAAAATAATACTTCATTGGCAAACAAATTGAGCAATGTCATGAATTACAAAAATATGCTTCATATATGAATGTGTATTGAATAATGTTTATCTCATATTATGCTTTTTTAAATGATCCCTATGATCTACAGCACTGGTTAAATGGATAGACCAGTGGTGCTTTTCACAAAAATTCTTACGAAAAAGTTCTTTGTAAGTCAAAAGCAAGAAACATTGATAATACGCTCAGTTTTTGGCTTATCAATTCCAAATATTATAGAATTGTGTAGAATATTGCATACCTTTTGAATATTATATCATAATTATGCTTATTATCCATTTGACTTTGAACTGCTTATAATATAATATTGACATACGATAATAATTTTTTTCGTAAGAATTTTTGTGAAAAGAAGCACAGATTACTTCCTATTGTCCATAGGATAACATACGCGACCTTCTAGTTCACCATCAGGTAAACATCTCCATGGATCATTTGTTGCTACCAGCCATTGATCCAGTTTATCTTTCATGTCTTTAAGGATATCTTGGTAACTAGGGTTTAATGATTGATTATCTATTTCATAGGGGTCAGAGGTCAAGTTAAATAATTGCCATTCATCCCTATAGTAATATTTATGTAAAGTTGTAATCCAAGGGAGAGGCTCTCCGGATTCCGTACGGTTCAAAATGTCCAGAAATGTTGGATTCATATATAAATCGGTGGCAAGTCCATAAGGTGCTCTGAAATTCAAATTATGAATCAATTTCATTTGTTTGGTACGATAAACTCTCATTGGATAGTACATGGTGACCTCATGGAACACGTGACTTGAATACACAAAGTCAAATGATGGATCCACTGGTTTTGGTTTAAGGGCACCAAGCAATGACTTCCCTGTAAGACCGACTTTATTTCCATTTAATGTATGATGAGGATATGGCACACTGAACCAGTCTAGGACTGTCGGTACTATATCCATTGTGCTTGCCATGGCATCTGTTTTCTGTAAAATGATAAACGAAGAAAATATATTTATAAAAAGCAGAATCAGTAACAAACAAAAATGTGTTCAACACGGTCACGACCAATGTAAGACACTACTATTATAATATTATACATATTGTGTGTATAAAAATGTCAAAAGGAGCTGCAACAAGCATCATAAAATAGACATTTACATTTGTAGTTTATTACGTGGGGATAGTAGGGCATTTTCGGTTTTTTTTTGGGGGGGGGACTGATCCGGCAGTCTCAAGTAACAAGGTAATGCCAGTTATGAATCATTGTCATTAAAAGAATACGTATTTGCTTCAACCATTATAAAATGACTATGAAACAACCATTATATAAATCTTCATATTAGAGCTTATCAGAGAGTCAATCAGTTTGTTTTTTTATTAAAATTGGTCAAAAAATCGTTACAAGTACATTTTAAATAAATTAAAAACCACTATTTGTATAATTGACTTCCAACCGAGTATATTTAAATTTAGATTTGATTTTCAATAAAACAGTTATTAGAGATTTAAAGTGCTTCAAAAAACAATGTAAGGTTATATGTAGGAAAATCTTCCCATGTAAAAAACCTTGGCATGATACATGATGTCATGTACTGAGGTAATGAGTTGTTAACAAAACTTCAATTTTATTTTCATTTAAAAAAAGTATAAGCAAACACATTTGAGAAATAAACAATGGCAAACTACATTTGTGATTTAAAGTTCACATAAATGTTACCTTTCCCCATGTCTCTTTGTGAAGTGGAGAAGATATCATGAAAGGTTCACCCTGTCCAGGATCGTATAGATTAGTTTTAGCAAGAGGAAATGGTATACCATTATCTGATGTAAATATAACAAGTGTGTCGTCTGCAAACCCTGCATCTTCTAACTCCTGCATGAAGAGTCCTACACCTGAATACAAACATTCATGTTGATTACCATGAATATAAAACATATTTATGTGTGCAGAGGAATACCGCACATTTTCAGTGTAAGCATTCTCAGTTGTGGGCATATCTTTTTGAATACATGTATATTGCAAACACTTGAATAGATTTTAAAAGCGACGTAGCCATTTCTAAATCTGGGTACGCATTTTGTTAGATAATTATTCATCTAGTGGACATATTACATAACAAATTGTAAGCAAATCTTTCATCGTATCTTGTAAGCAAAACTTTCATCGTACATTGTAAGCAAATCTTTCATCGTATCTTGTAAGCAAAACTTTCATTGTATCTTGTAAGCAAAACTTTCATCGTACATTGTAAGCAAATCTTTCATCGTATCTTGTAAGCAAAACTTTCATTGTATCTTGTAAGCAAAACTTTCATCGTACATTGTAAGCAAATCTTTCATCGTACATTGTAAGCAAATCTTTCATCGTATCTTGTAAGCAAAACTTTCATTGTATCTTGTAAGCAAAACTTTCATCGTACATTGTAAGCAAATCTTTCATCGTATCTTGTAAGCAAAACTTTCATTGTATCTTGTAAGCAAAAAACTTTCATCGTATTTGCATTTATAATATCCATTTGAAATTGAAATTGGGTAATCTATAATTACACAGCAATGACAACTGAGAAATATAATGGCGAACCAATTTAATTTACCTTGGTCAAATCTACTGTAAGTTTTATACATATTAGCTAAATCTGATCTTGTAGCTGGAGTATCAGGTAGGAAATAAGGGACTTCTACATCTTCTGGTTTATAAACATGTGGTTTCCAATCTTGTATAACACCGGTACCAGGGGTCGTACCATCACCAAAATTCTCACAGAAATCACCAAGTTTACCCTTATATCCACAACGATGTATGTCATGTATACCGATATAGAGAAGAAATGGTCTGAAATATTATGACATTACATTTATAAGTGATTTGATATATGCCCTGTTATTTTTCCAAAGGCAGTCATATTGACCCGGAGCCAAAGGCCAAGAGCCAATATGACTGTCTCGAGGAAAAATAACAGGGCCTATATCACATTGCTTATTTAATAACAATTTTATTTTTTTTAAACTATTAATGGACCAGTTTTTTATTGGCCCTGATTTATTAACTAATCAGAGCGCAGAAATTTGTTATTGGGCCAGAGCCAATAACAGAGTTCGGCCCAGTTTTCAGTTTTATTAAACAGGTTAGATATTTATTTCCGAATGACTTTAGAGTAGTGGAACTTGGGTATATATTTCATATTAGCGAGTCCAAAACCTGCAAAAGTGATAACCTGGATTCAAAGTCAGACCCGCTACCATCTGAGCTTACCGGACAAGTACACAAAAATCTATCTCAACTTCTAAGTTATATATGTAGTGATCAGAAAATGGATCAATCTGATTACCAAGTTGAGATGGATTGCAATTTTTTGACCAGGAAGACTAGAATTGAAATCATTTGTTTTTCATCATCAGAGCAATGTAAAACAATTGTTTTAATTTACTTGGAACTGTTCTTGGCTTGTTGAAGAAACTTCCTAACATATCCTTTCATACAAGTTATATTTCTACCAACTTGATTAAGATCATAGTGTTCTTCGGTAACTTCGTAGTCAAAGTTATACACAGAATCTGGTCCAACGTGCTTCTTACCAACGATACCTGAAATTTGATTTGAATTTAATGAGAATCCGTCCGCTCCATATTAGGATGCATTATGTGCAGACTACGATACCTGAAAGTAGTTATATTGCTTTATATAGTCCTAGTTTGTTTTCGACTCAAATATATCTTACATGTATTTACTTAGGCAGATATATTTACTTAGGTATTTTATTAGTTATTTAGAAACTCTCTGATATATTGTATGATTGTTATATTTCTATTAACTTTAAATAATACATTTTAATAATACATTCTTTTAGTTCTTTCGCTGTTTATAAATACAAATATTTTGTACAATCAACGCAGCTTTTTATCGTTTACTATTAGAAATGAAATACTAAAGGCATAACTTGACTATGTAAATCGTCAGGGGTCATTATTGATAAGCGTTATTAGTTCTACAGATTTTCATCAATCATTGACTAAATTCGATGTTATGAAGTTATTAAAATAGAAGTCAACTTATTATACCCCCGCTTCGAAGAAGAGGGGGGTATACTGTTTTACCCTTGTCCGTGCGTGCGTCCGTCCGTCCGTCCGTCCATCCGTCCGTCCGTCCATCCGTTACAAAATTTCCGTCGCAGTTTTCTCAGCAACTATAACATGCAGCAGCCTAATACTTTGCATATTGCTTCATCCCATAGTCCCATGTGGTGTAAAGCCATTTCATGCTCCTTGCTCATCTACTTCCTGTTTGTCGCATATTTTTAGATTTTGGCGGGGGTATCACTAGTGAGCATTAGCTCACAGATTTACTTGTTCATATTGTGTATGAACAACAAGAACAAGAAATACCTGGTCAGAGTGTGTAAGAGCTGATTTGAAGACATACAAGCTACACAACAGCGATCCTCTAGACAGGATTACATGGAGGACAGAAGTAAGAAGATCTAGCCGCCTCCTGCCTACCCAAGTTCCTGGAACACCCGCGGCAGATGACAAATAAACGGTCTGGATTTGATTGATTGGTTTAAAAATAATATAATGCATTTGAGAGTAAGGGGCTAGATTAAGTGTCCGAAAGCCGCCGGTTTGAATGGACTTATAACAAACATAATGAATGCACACTAACCTGTTAGAATATCATGTTTCTTTAATATGACAGGTAAACTTTGAACTCCTTGAAATGATTCAAAATGTTGTATACCATGATGTAAACCATACATTCCATTTTGATGTACTGGTAATCCAGACAACACCACCGACCTAAAAACAATGTTGAGGAACAACCACAGATTGATTTCAAGATCATTTTTGTAACTTGACAAGTCAGATAAAACAATGTTAGTAATTACTAATTGCCAGTTTTCTCAATTTCATTGACTCTTTTCTTTGATTTACCCGTTATTTCATTTTACAGATAAATGCCATATCATTTTCGAATTATCATAAAAGGGTTTGACAAGTCGCACCCGGAAATATAACTTGACTCTCCATATTAGAAAGCAAGTGTCCTGTCCACGGGTGCACAGCACAGACTCAATCAAGTGAAATTCAAAGTAAAATGTATATAGGTTTCTAAACCTTCTATCAAAATTTCTCATTTGTACAAAATGCTTTATAATCGATATGACACAAAATCTCAAACACAATAGATTATCAGATCATAATTGTTTGGATCGCCCTTCTTAGTCTGCTACGAAAATACCAAGGTGTTTCGATTGTCATTGCAAATGTGCTACAAAAATGCAAAAGTGTTTTGATTGTCCTTATCAGTTTACTACGGAAATACCAATGAGTTTTGATAGTCATTGTGTGTTCTACGGTGGCATAGAGGTGACATGGAGATATATTTATTTTTTTACGTGGCCACGTAAAAGCTTTACGTGGTCACGCAGTAGCTATTACGTGCGCACGCAATAACGTTTACGTGGCCACGTAATAGCTTTACGTGGCCACGCAGTAGCTATTACGTGCGCACGCAATAACGTTTACGTGGCCACGTAATAGCTTTACGTGGCCACGTAAACGTTAGTGCGTGCGCACGTAATAGCTACTGCGTGGCCACGTAAACAATTAAATATATTTCCATGTCACCTCTATGCCACCGTAGTGTTCGGAAATAACTACGTTTTTTATTGTGCTTACCAGTGTACTACGAAAATGCAAAGGTGTTTTGATTGTCTTACCCAGTGTTCCACGGAAAATTCTGATGTATCCCGGTGTCTTTAAAATGAATATAATATTACCTGCTGGGTGAGCAGCTACTCACTGAAGTAAATCCATTTTTAAATAATAAACTGCGTTGTGCTAAAGCATCAACGTTAGGCGATTTTATTTTCAAATTACCATAAGATCCAAATTGAAAGCCTACATCATCACCTGAAATTTAGATAAATACATACGTGTTACATTGGATATACATGTATTTTGATAAAGTGTTTTAAAGTGAGAGTACTTCGTCAAAGTTTGTCAGGTTGGTTTTGTATGTGATAAATTTGATGAAATCTGATTATCAAAAGAACGTTCTTATAGTATACTGACACGCAAAAAACTATATATAAATACACTCAGTAAAAGACAAATTTCACATACAAATTGAAAATTGTCTTTCACTGAGTGTATAGTTTTTTGCGTGTCAGTATATTAGTTCTTTAAACTTTATCATATTTAATTGCCAATTAGTTTGCATGTATCAAATACAACAATGTCAGGTACATAAAATTATGAAACAAAAATGACAATGGGGTCTGGTCACAAGTTTTAAGTTACTTAGTTACGGTCATAGTATTAGTAAACAGTATTAAGAATTTTGCAGGCAAATAGATGCATGAGATCTGAAGTGAATACTATATGTGATTTATCAAAATAGTTGTACTTGCCTAGGAGTATCAAGACATTTTTAGCAGTAACTGTATGTACCATCAACAGTGAACAAATAACTACCACAGTAAACATCAGCTTCATGTTTGGTTGAGATTAAACAGTCAATCTGAAATTTAAGCATGACGTATTGTCAACTTATTACTCCTCAAACTTTCTTGAGATAACCATTAATGATAATAAGTGTTTGTAAGATCTCCCAGAAACACCTGTGGTGCTTTTCACAAAAATTATTACGAAAAAGTTATCGTAAGTCAATTTCATATAATTAGCAGTTCAATGTCAGATGGATAATAAGCATAACTTTGATGTGGTATTCAAAAGGTATACAATATTTTACACAATTGTATAACAGTTGGAATTGATAAGCCTAAAAATGAGCATATTATTATTAATGTTTCTTGATTTTGACTAACGAAGATTTTTTTTTCGTAGGAATTTTTGTGAAAAGCACCACAGATATTTAATATTTGTATTATGTAAACATGTACATATTATATGTTTATGTTATACGTTATTAAAAAAGTGATTTGATAATAGCATTGTTATTTTCCAAGGGCAGTCGTATTGGCCGAGGCTGAATGCAAAGTGCCAATGTGACTGTCCCGAGGAAAAATAACAGGGTCTATATCAAATCACTTATTTAATGACAATTTTATAACTGCATACGGACCAGATTTTGATATTGGCCCTGTTTTTATCAACCAATCAGAGGACAGAAATTTGTTTTGGACTAGAGAGTGTTATTGGCCCTATAGTAGATTTCGGTCCTGTTTTCAGCTTTGTTAAACAGGCTTAGTAGTATTCGACAGTGAACTGGCACTTTTCAGGGTAAATAACACATAGTTATTAAATAAATATAAATATTTCATAAACATAACATATTTTGTGCGCTGACAATATATATTTACCTACAAATACGACACTGTCACGCACTGAATAATTGAAATAGATACATATCAGAAATCTACGGTAGCAGAGAAGAGACATTATTATAGATTATTCAATAACTGTATAAGAGCACACAAAATCTAAAATATCCGCAGCAGAATAGTATTTGTGAAATATAATAACTCAGTAATAGACATAGCTAAAATAACGACGTCGATATACGCATTACGCAATATACAGTTTTCTTAACTTGTTCTTTTTTAATGATTATATATGTAACCGATATAATATATTACAAGAAGTCAACCTTCTGAATATTATTTATTATTTAACCGATTGCACCACAGTCAATATAATATTGTAATTATTTAGACACACTGACAGCATTAAACCTATAATCTGGGGAAGCCTGAACATGTGTGGATATTGATCATAGACGTATAAATGGATGCCTTAGACAATGAATACAATATATACATCGATTACATACATTTAATAGCAATACATGTATATAGCTGGTGTATAGTTACTGTTTGAAGTTACTACGCTAATCCATTCTGTAATGTATTCACACGAGCAAATTTATTCATTTTGGACTGTATTTACTTTAAAACTCACGTCTTATTCAAATCAATACCAACTACATGTACTACATGCAATGTCAAAATCAACCAAGTTATTCAATCTCTGTAAATTAAATATCAAATCATTCTACGTACTGACGTCGTTAAATCAAAGCGCTGAAAGCACGAAAGGGACGCTAGTTTAAAACGCAGGAGAGTGGAATTCTGACACACGTGTAATAATTTTGGTATTTTATACGACTTGATTAAAGTAACATAAATAAATAGCTATTAATTACTACTTGTCAAAAACTGGAAAACAGCCGAACAAATCCGACAGCAATGATGTATAAGGAAAATACCCGAGGACTTACAAACGTACAGAAACGATAAAAAAGTGGATTTTTCAAATGCTTGACAATAAACTATCGTTAAAAAAGATATGACTCATGGCGGAAGCATAATCATTAGCTATACACTATAAAAAGCATACAGTAGTTTTTTACATTGAAATGTACTAAGTGTGTAGTTCACCAATCACACTCTTTTCTGTAAGTACGATAACTATGGGTTTTATGAAGTTGAATTTAATCTTGAAATTGCATTAAGATAACACAGTGCATTATCTCTTAAATGAGTAGTTTTATATCAAGAATACACAAACATTCATTTCCTTAAATAGAACCTGTACTTCTTTGTATTGATATAAAGTATTTTTAATAAATAGATGCATAATACATCGTATGCATATACATGTACATTGCTTGTTAAAAATGTACTGTAGAAATATTGTATATTCTTCCTGTTAGCAAATTATATCAGATGCAGATCATATTTATAAATATCTAAACACAAAATGTGATAAAAATGACAAAAAGAAAGAAATGACATACCTGATATGAAACAAAAAATTGATTTTCCACAGCATAGTATCATATGACTTGTGTGAATCATTGATCCGTTACATCCACTGATAAAGGGAGGTTACTCGTACATTGATAAAAACAAAAATTTTAGCTTATTGTTACAATTGTCGCCCATTATTAAATTCATTGACAAAATATATGTAACGTCTCCAGTGTGTTGAGTGGCTCAGAAAAAAATGTTAACATTTAATATACATTTACTTTTTTCTTGGGTGGTTTATATGGATTAGATACCGTTTCGAATGAAAGTGCCTACATCCTAATAACACTATTAAAGTGATACGGAGAAGTGATGATCTACCCGATATAGGGAAAACGTCTTCAAACATGGCCAAAGAAGCAGTTTTAATGCGGAATTCATTGTGAATTATGGCCATAATTTATAATTAATATGAACTATATGAACTACATGTATAAACTTTCATTGATTAACCCTGGCTGGTTCACTGGGCCCAATTTTCTTATACTTAATTTTATCAACCAGTACGCGCTTGTAACTCTTACACGAGTAGACAATAATTCTCTGTGAGCCCCCTGTCAGTTTTCAACGAGTGAACTTTCTTGTCAGAGATGTAGAGGGCTATTTTGTAAATGTGGTCATTATTTTAGCACAAAATATTTTAAAGGCTATTCCCACGACAAATGAGCAATGCAATTACATTTGTATATTCACTCATATTTCTCCATAATTCTATTTCCAGTTCATTCTATGTTAAAAACACTGAGCTAATTACGGCGCCATACTGTTTCTGTTGTGTGTTTGTTTGTTTGAGTTGGTTTAACGCTGTAGCAACACATTGTATAGGTCATATAACGGCGGTTAGTCTACATACACACTGTTTGTGGAAAGACTAAGTCTCTGGATTTAGCTGTTAACCAATTATGACTAGGTGCACACTTTCGTCAATGACTGACAACTGTCCTACATGATTAAGAATCATTGGTCGGAGGGAGAATAGCTGTAGAAATAATTTCATGACCAATCTCCTCGAAAGTATGCCCCGCCCGGGATTTGAACCCACGACCCCTGGATCAGTTGACTTGCGTGCTACTAACTGAGCTAGCCGGCGGCTTTTCTGTTGTTTAGATATGCTTTCTATCACGTAAATAAATTCTTTTTAGATCACTTTGCAAAGTTTTAAATCTACTTTTAAATCACTGATGGCCAGCATTGTTTTCAATGGTATATGTTATGTTCACTGGCACCAGAGTCCATAACTAATGATCTTAAAATAATGAGTACGCCCATATATGTAGTCCCCCGTGTAGGCCTATACGGGACCGATTTTAATTGCATTCGTTGATAAATATCATTATTTCATAGCGTCTCAACGCCGTGATATTGTGATGGGTAGTTTTTGGTAGCAATGGGCAAAGTCACGTGACAAAATCCTTTCGATTTCTACTGCCGACATTTTATTGGTTTTTAATGAAATCATTGTACAGCCCATTTCCGTTAAAAGTTACATAGAAAAATTAAGAAAAAGCTTTTTTTTCAAAACCAGATAAACAATATTTTTATCAACACAAGAAATATCAGCGTTTTATATTAACACATTTCCGCAAATCCTTTCGACACACTTGAAAAGCTCGCCAGTTTTTTATTTGTTCGAATGGATTATGTTTTCTCGTGTCCGAGTAAATCTTTTCACGTGTAAAATGTCTTTTGAGCCTTACATTTCTAAGTTTCTATATTTGCGGGCATGTTATTTTTTTCTTTCTTATAAATTATGATTTCTATTCGAAATTGCTTGCATTTTGTATTTAGGCGCATCTTTTCGGAAATGAAATAAGTGTTAAACCCTTTCGAGAATCGCGCAACATAAGTCTTCCGTAACAAGTAAAGGTAATTGCCTTGATAACTATCACCTCCGATAGGTCCTTACTTCCGTAATTAACAACGAACAAAAATGTATATTTTTGTTACAAGCCTTTGAGGACCAACGATTTGCAGGTGTTTAACGTTCCAAGGCTGCAAGGCCAAACCGCTTCATCGGTTTAGCGCGAAACTCATGCTACATTGACCTATCAGAGCTTTCAACCAGGGGAAAGTAATTTTCGTCTAATTCAACATTTCAAACGACGAAAATTTCATTTTAAGGTATACTGTAATCAAGCTGGTGGACAGTAAGTAGCGGACATTAGTGAAGCAGACGTTAAGGCAGACTACACACCACTAAATTTTCAAGCGGACATTACGTTACACGTAAAAAATAAAAATGTACATAGATATTGCTGAAATAACGTTAATTACTTTGAAGGGTTATAAATGATTCATAACTTTTTTTCCTTGAAAGGATTCATGTTTAAAGATTGCATCAAGTACAAAATGTACGACTTCAAATCAGTAAAAAACATAGAACTGTTAATATGCTAAAAATGCAGTTAGGTTCAAACGATTGTAGAACACTAACAGTGAAGTGTGACTCTTAAAGACCAGGTATTCAGACGTATATTATGCTAATACCAAACGAATGAGCAACATCATACAATTTCATCTTGGGGCACAAAGGAGGGGTGTGACCTCAAAGAAGCCATATAATAGATGTACTTACTATAGACGTTTTTAAGAGGGTTCGAACCCCTATAGAGCCCAAACTTTCATTTATAATGTTTATGTTAACAGTGATAGTTTCTTCATACTGCAATCATTAAATTGAACATAATTTTATCAACGTGCTTTAGTAAAATACACAGGTGACAGACTCAAATTTTCCTTATTATAGTATATATATACATGTATGTACTATAATAACGAAAATTTATACTATAGTAAGGAAAACTTGAGTCTGTCACCTGTGGTAAAATATTGCTCCACTCCTTTTTCTATTATATAATGCAAACAAATTTTAGGGAAACAAAAGCATATTTTAGTCAGCTTGTCAACTTGTACGCAAACACTCAAGTGCTTCAAATCACTTTTCACATAATTTCAATTTCACACTCATAAGAAATTCCACCTAAAATACATACATAAAGCGACTTGTAATTTTGATATTTAAGCACTGTTGAGCACTTTTGATATCAAGATAATTAGACCTGAAAATGTTTATATAAATCAGTATAAGAAACTTCTGTCAAACATATTACAGCATGCATGTATATATTTTGGTCCGTAAATTAGTGTTTACCACAACATCAAATTTCGTTCAGAATTCATGTCTCATTGTTGTAAGCAAAATTCTTAGTTTCCTTTACACATAAACAGGAAAACGTTTTATAACAAGTTACATTATAATATTGAAAATCCTTAACAGTTAACATGACAATTCAACACAATGCTATTTTGAGTTACCTTAATATTATACTTAAGCGTTTTTTTTTTGTTTGCCGTGACAATCACATTGCTGCATTTCGCAGCAATTTTTTACTTGTTAAAGTATACGTGTGCGTATTTAAAGGGCCAGTCACATAGGCCAAAACGCATAAATCACGCAAAAATCACACACAAAACTAGAGTCTTACGTGATACATCCGTGATATTCGCGTTTCATCAGCGTTTCTGACGTGGAGCATTCGTAGTTGTAAGTGGAACTGCGCCGTATCAGCGTTATGCGCGATTCCAGGTTTTGAACAGTTCAAAATTTATCTTCGCGTAAGAGTTTAACGCAGTTTGGCGTTGTTTTACGTATTCTTTGTGAAGTTTACGTAGTTCTTACGCGGATTATGCGCGAATCATGCGTGGAACATGAGCGATCGTGCGTGAAAATGTCCTGAAGCCCGCATCCGTTTATATACGCGGAACGGCGTAGAAAGGACGCGACTCAGCCGCACATTATGCGTATTTCATGCACGAATCATGCGCCAATCATACGCAGTTTATTAGTGATAATGCGCAGAATATGCGTGGTTTTCCGCGAAGCTTTCGTTGGGCACATTCAATTCTGTGCCCCTTTTTGGGCTTATGCGTGGTTTATAAGTGCTTTGTCAGTGATTTTTGCGTGATTGATACGTAATTCTTGCGCAATGTATCGGTGATTTTTCATCGCGTAAATCGAAGAAAATGTTCAAATCCTCGACAGACAAGCACGCACAACCAAAATTTATGCGTGATTCATGCGTTTAAGTGCTAGTTGGGACTGTGTGACCGGCCCTTAACAAGTTTAAGGACACTGGTGCCAGTGGTTATGTTCATTGTCATTCTCGTACCCAGAGTATAGTTGGATTCTCAATACTAGCATTCACTAGTATTGAAAATCCAACTAGACTCTGGGTACGAGAATCGTTCATTGTTTACTTAACAATATTTTGTGAGTTGATAAATTAATATTTAGCTTTTGAGACCTGTATCTGACAGGGTATACCACTTAAACTTATAATTATTACAAAATAATTGCACTCAAATGACATCTGACCTAATTCTAAGAAAACGAGTCAAACTGAAAAAAATGTCGGCTGTTATGCATTACATATGCCTTTTGATTCCTGACTATCGATCAAGACACCGAAACAGAGACTTGAGAGGGAATTTGTCTAAAAGTATCACGGAAATGATGTCGCTGAAGTTAGCAAATTTTTTTTGCTAGCAAAAGTGGCCACTAAGTGCTACTTTTACTAGCAATTTTTTTATATAACGATCGTGAAATAATAATTTAGGCCTAAAACGGCATACATTAACAAGCTATTTAACATGGTAAGTCCATTTGTCCGGCCTAAGGCCACTAGTCGGTATTATGTGTTTTGTGTATAAAATCAGCACTCACCCAGCCAACATTCTATATTGGCCCGACATCAAACCTATATGGTTTTCTATGACGGCCCGACGTCGGATTTAATCTCGGCTGCAAATAGGAATGATGTCGACCCGACATCGGTAGTACAATATCGGGCCGATGTCCACACAATATCGGCCCGATATTTCTTGCCTACATCGGGCCGACATCAAAACAATAGCGGTGTGATGTCAGTCAACAGTAGAAATTATTTTATATCGGTCCGACAGCAAACCTATATGGTTTTCTATGACGGCCCAACGTCGGATTTAACCTCGGCTGCAAATAGGAATGATGTCGACCCGACATCGGTTATACAATATCGGTCCGATGTCTACACAATATCGGCCCGATATTTCTTGCCTACATCGGGCCGACATCAAAACAATAGCGGTGTGATGTCAGTCAACAGTAGAAATTATTCTATATCGGTTTGACAGTAAAACGTTATGGTTTTCTATGACGGCCCAACGTCGAATTTAACCTCGGCTGCAAATAGGAATGATGTCGACCCGACATCGGTTGTACAATATCGGGCCGATGTCTAAACAATATCGGCCCGATATTTCTTGCCTACATCGGGCTAACATCAAAACAATAGCGGTGTACATGTACATTAATAAACCGTGGAGTGAAAATAAACAGCCAGTATGCAAAAAACAAACGGATTTGTTACAAAAAAGATTATAAAAGCAAATATTTAGTATATTCTAACTATAAAGAGCAAATGATAAATACGGCCTTGTTAAAGCATGTCGCGAAATTATGTTACAAATATTTTCAACCATAATTTTACTTTAAAATAAGACAAACAGATAAATTTTGTATTTTTCAATCGCTCATATGGTTAAAATGAAGTAATTAACAGTGTTTACACATTTGTTAAATCATCATTAGATCTACTTTTAAATGAAAATAAACTTCACCTTCATCACATTCCTTTGACTTTTAGTTTTTTTGGTTGAAAGAAGGAATGCAGTGAATATTTGCCAGTTCTTCATTTAAAATAATATTATTATATAAGAGTGGTTTTTATGTACTTAAAAAATATTGATTTCAATTACAAACAACATTTCATTTCAAAACACAGCTAAAATTATTTTAAAATTCATACCAAAATGTACAATTATTTGCTGCATGGTAATCAAGAAAACGCAATATCGTACCGTTGTCAATCCGACATACAAAATAGTTGCGTTCACAACCATGTAGGCCCGACGCAGACCCGATATACCTTTTTTGACGTTACATGAAATTTAGGTTTGTGTGGTTCTAGAAATTGAAATCATACACAGGACTATTTATAAACATAATTAAGTGAACAATACAATTGCAGTTTGCATTTATCAAAATATTAAGTATGTCGGCATTGCAGCGGTCCGATGTCGGTCCCAAAATAGGCACATTTTGCTGGTACGACAGTACGTAAATATAATAAGTAGATAACAGAGGTGTTTCATTAGAATTAATTTATTTCATAATATTTTAACGATTTAACAATATATGGAGGTGTAGCTGAAAACGCACTATCGTACCGATGTCAATCCGATGTACAAAATAGTTACATTAATTGATCATGTAGGCCCGACACAGACCCGATATACCTTTTTTGACGTTACATGAAATAGGGTTTGTGTGGTTCTAGAAATTGAAATCATACACAGGACTATTTATAAACATAATTAAGTGAACAATACAATTGCAGTTAGCATTTATCAAAATATTAAGTATGTCGGCATTGCAGCGGTCCGATGTCGGTCCCAAAATAGGCACATTTTGCTGGTACGACAGTACGTAAATATAATAAGTAGATAACAGAGGTGTTTCATTAGAATTAATTTATTTCATAATATTTTAACGATTTAACAATATATGGAGGTGTAGCTGAAAACGCACTATCGTACCGATGTCAATCCGATGTACAAAATAGTTACATTAATTGATCATGTAGGCCCGACACAGACCCGATATACTTTTTTGATGTGACATGAAATTGGGTTAGTGTGCTTCTAGTAATTAAAATCATACACAGGACTATTTATTAACATAATTAAGGAAGCAATTCAATTGCATTTATAATTTTTCAAAATACTGAGTATGTCGGCACTGCAGCGGTCCGATGTCGGCCTCAAGTCGGCACATTTTGCCGACATGCCGACATTAATTGTATTTCGGCCCGATATGGTCATGCTGGCTGGGCAGAAGGGCCATGATTCAGGGCTCGAATCTCGGGTTCAACAATTTCGCCGGGTACTGGCGTATACCACGCGAGGTGTCTGATCTAGGGCTATAACGTGGGCATAGTGGCTACCCTTGGAAAATTCCGTGGGTTTGGGCCAAAGACCACTGAAAGTCGGTACATTACGTTGTGTATAAATCAGAACTCGGATGGGTCATGATTCAGGGCTAGATCTCGAATTAAAGCAATTTCGCCGGGTACTGGAGTATACCACGCACGAGGTCTGACCTAGGGCTATCACGTGGGCATAGTGGCTACCCTGGAATAATAACGTGGGCTTGGGCCAAAGACCACAAAATGTCGGTACTTCAGCACTCAGATGGGCCGAGATTCAGGGCTAGAATCTCGATTTAAAGCAAATTCGCCGGGTATTGACACATACCACGTGAGAGGTCTGACTAAGGGCCATCACGTGGGCATAGTGGCTACCCTGGGAAAATTCCACGGGTTTGGGCCAAAAAACACTAAAAGTCGGTACTTTACGTTTTGTGAATAAAATCAGCACTCAGATGGGCCGAGTTGCAGGGCTCAAATCGCGAGTTAAAGTGATTTAGCCGGATACTGGCGTATACCACGCGAGAGGTCTGACCTAGAGCTATCACGTGGGGATAGTGGCTACCCTGGAAAAATTCCGTGGGCTTGGGCCAAAGACCAATAGAAGTCGTTTTTTTACGTTTTGTGTATAATATCAGCACTCAGATGGGCCATGTTTCAGGGCTCAAATCTCGAGCGATTTCGCCAGGTACTGGCGTATACCACGCGATTGGTCTGACCTTGGGCTATCACGTGGCTATCCTAGGAAATTTCTGTGAGCTTGGGCCAAAGACCACTAAAAGTCGGTCAATAACCTGAGGTGTGTTCAACAATGCGGGCGCTCGCTCGAGCGCCCGCCCCGCGAATTGTTTTGTTATTGAACGACTGCGAGCGCTCATTCTATAAATAGAAGGTGAAGATATCGGTCAGTCAGACCGTTTGTGTACAGAATGGCGAGCGCTCGCTATAAAAATCCAAGACGAAGTCAAACAGCACATTATTAAAAAAGCGGGTGGGTGAATCAAAATTATTTCTGCTGATACACAAGATCTTTCATATTTTTTACCATACATAAATCATAGTGAATCAATTTACTGTACCAAATAAAGGGTACATTTAGTGTATCACATGCATTGCGTGGGTAGTTTATGTGGAACAAGTAACACACAAGTTTGCGTCCACTTTTCAGAAAAATTCTTTGATATATTTTTTATATATTTAGATATGGTCGTGATAAAATGAAAACAAATTTTATTTATGCGGCACATGTTTAATATTCAGCATCTGACACCCTAGCTTATATGATATACTAAACCGAAGTTTAGATCGATGTAAATCCTTTTGAAATACGATAAATACACAGAAGGCTTGAGATTAAAGCATTGGATATTTCGTATTTGGTTATTTTAAATCTGCTATATTTTTTTCAATGTACCGTTTTGAGTACCGGTACCAAAACGAAACGGTATTTACCGGAATTTATATAACAATTTATAAGCGAAACACCTCTCGAGCTGTATCGCGAGCGCACGCGCGATCGCCCGCGTTCAGAACGCGGGCGCTCGATGTCGCCCCGAGCGCTCGCATTGTTGAACGCACCTCGGTATTTCTCTTCGTCTCTTAGAATTCGTATAGTGCGTACAATTTGACCCCGACTTCACCTTTCACATTTGCATCTTATTATCACCTACACATATCCCGGTGAAAATCAGTACCACGCCTACTCTACACTTCGACTCGTTACGTATTTAAAATATAATTTAACATGTATAGAATATGTATACACAGCCCGCATGTATAACAACTTACGATTCAAATGCATTCAAACGGGAAACTCGTGTTCTTACATTTTTGATAACAATTAAAAATAAATGGGTGTGGGGATAGTGATTGTGGGGCTAAAACCAACAACCTTTGAATTGGTAGCTAGCCTCATCGCACAATCCTCTAGTCCGGCCTATGTGCAATAGACACTCGTTGTACGCTTTAAATGTACTTTAAAATTAATCCCTGTGTTAAAATTAAATTCGAGCCTTGTCGATAAAATCCAATTGTTGTCGAGCATTAATACTACATTCGTATTCAATGTAATGAATACTCTTGCATAAAGGTCAGGTCGGGGTCAATGTGTCCGCACTATACCCACTTTGGTTAAGAGAGGACAGATTTGGGATTTACGATTTGCTCATAGAAATGTCATACCTCATTGATAAGGGAGTGGTTATTAAATGAGGAATAGGAAATTTTCATTTCGCCTATAGAAATGTCAAACCAAATTAAGAGGTTCGAAAATTTAGAGGCCGAACTGCAATCTTTTCACCTGTAGAATTTTGGTACCAAATTCATAGCAGTTCGAAAATTTTGAGGCCGAGCGGTGATATATCAGTTCGACCGCAAGAATTAGCATCTAATATTAACAACTTGATAAGTGTGCTAAAAATTGAAGGACGATCATAGTGCGACAAAATCAAAACATTTCCATTCATCCTTTAAATTCTCGCATTGTACGTAAATATGTACGAAGAAGATTACGAAGGTGCAAATAAAAAAAACCCATATTCATCTGAATATTTTGCCTACTAAGTGGGTACGAATTTTGTAAGGATGAACGGAAATATCGCAATTTATTCTCAATTAAGTGGTTCTTACACCAATTAAGCGATTACGAATGCCATTCAGTCTCAAAATTTTCCAATCTATGGTACGAAGTTTCTAGAGATATTCATATTCGTTCCATTTCTCGTACCTTCAATGAGCACGAATACTCATGGACGAACGGAAATGTACCCAATACATAAAAAGGAGTTATTCTGCTCGTTACTAAAAAAGTTCGTACCCACTTATTAAAAAAAGACGACAGATTAGGATTTACGATTCGCCCATAGAAATTTCGTACCTCGTTGATAAGGGAGCGGCAATTAAATGACGAATGGGAAAATTTCAATTCCCCCATAGAAATGTCAAACCAGATTAAGAGGTTCGAAATTTAGAGGCAGAATTGCAGTATTTTCGCCTGAATTCAGGTACAAAATTCATGTTAGTTCAGATTTGAGGCCGAGCGGCGATAATATATCAATTTGATCGCAAGTATTAGTAATTACTCAAGGTGGGGAAATGAAATGGAATATAAAGTTCCAATTCGTCCACAGAAATTTCACACCCAATTTATAGTCATCTAAGTTTTAAGACCCGACTTGTTCATCCAAAAGTATTCGTAACAACTTGATCAGGATGCTAACAACTCAAGGACAATAATGGTGCGAGAAAAGTACGAATAGAAATATTTTGTTTCAACAGTCAAAGTACTCCCATATTAGTCCTTACAATACTGGCATCCTAAGGTACGAAATTTCTGTGAATTAAAAATCTCTTCCAAATACTGTATGGAGGTTTTGAAGTTTCGAGGTCGAATACCTGCATTTCCGTTTACTTTTAAAATTCTTATCCACATTATGCGAGAAGAGGACGATAGGAATTTCTGATTCAAGAAATTTTGTTCTCACTACGGTGCAAGAAATTGAAAGCCGCATAGGGTTCGAGAAATTAAAGGACGAATAAGAATATTTCGATTCGCCCATTCCAAATCGTTCTTAAAATGTTCGCACCCAAAAGTATTTACGAAATTTAGGTGCGAATGGAAATCCCTATTTATCTCAATTTTCTGTTTCCTTAGTGGGTACGAATTTGGCAAAGACGAACAGAAAAATTACATATACCTATTGAACTCACCATTTGGTTGAGAAATTCTCCAATTCCAATTAAATAGGTACGAAATTTCAATACACGTCTAGGAGTTTCAATTTGTTCTTTTTCTGGTACCTTCAGCAAGCACGAACATACTTATGGACTAATGGAAATGTCGTACCCAAATACATGCAATAGGGTTTATAGGTACGGGCGTGCAAGGAATTAAAGGACGAACAGAAATATATAACGATTCACCCATAAAAATTTCGAGACTGAATCGCTTATTTCCATTCACCCGAATATGTAACTTCTGAAGGTTGGAGAAAGGCCAGAGTTCATAATCTCTTATATTGGGATGTACATTAGTCAGTTATCCAACGATACAATACTCCACTATGCCGCAATATGTACCGTGGGCAATTTGGTCAGAAAAATTCGTAATCATGAATGAATGCAATTTCGCAAAAAAATCATTACGGGAAAGTAGCCAATGGAATAACACCAATTTTTTAATAAACGTGCGTTGGTTTTTATTTCAAGAAAAACCCAGTAATTGAAGTGCATTTCATTGTAACACGCGATTTTATTGGAAGATGATTAATCTCTCCTGCCTCATGCATATAAGCGAGATTTTGCCAGTCAAATTGCCCACGGTACGTATGGAGTATAACGGAAGTACTGTGGTTGCCGACAATGGGGTGAAGATGTATGACGAATGGCGACATTTTTTGATTTGCAATTACAACTTTTGTTCTCAATTGGGTTCGAAAGTTTTGAAGCCGAAAGGCTATATTCGCACATACAATCCAAGATTCGTCCTCACAAATTTCGTACCAAATTAAGATTGGGTAAACTAGAGGAAGAATCGCGACATTTTAAAATCATGCTCAAAATTTCGTACCCTTGAATTTTATGGGTATGAAGTTCCGAATAAGAATTCTGTAAACATCTCGATTCGCCTCAAGTTGTACCAATTTGAATAAAAAGTCAACAATTTTGAAAAATGTAATTGGCCAACAAACATCTCAAGGACAAAATGTCCGAGACGACTTGTTAAATACAATGTAGGAGCAGGCCAGAATTATATCATGTACAAAAAATGACATTCTGTTTATTCTTGTTTTCTGTCATTACCATAATGTAACAGCGACCAGCTTGACAAGTTGATGAATCTGAAAGTTAAAAATAAAAGTTTAAATTTGATAAAATATTACAAATAAAATTGAAAGTATTAAAACAGAGTCAAAACAACTCATCAGAAGACAACTCAACCTGGGATAACTCAACATGTAGGCAGGGACACTAAACCAATTTAACACGTATAACTTACCCCAGATGACACTTACTAATTATGCGATAACAAACTATCTACATTTCATCACTTGTTTATATCTTCATGAACTGATAAAATCCGAGGATTCCAACTGTAAGGACCTAGCTACTTACCAATTGGATTGCTTCAGATTTTATCAGTGAAAGATAACTGACTGAAGTCCCTAATTTAGTTTCAAGTGAATCCTTTCAGTGGTTTCAAATGAAAAGCTTGCACAATAAAACTGAACCAAGAAATTATTTGGATCACCCCTCGTATAAAGGGACATAATCCAGTCAAAAGCCATGACTGAGTTTTGCAACTCGTAACAAGTGTTACGCTGATGCCACTGCCGACACACAACTAAGTAGGTTAGCCTAACTATCCTCTGAATAGTGGAGCAAAGCAAGAGTTTTTAAATATTGTCATTTGCTTACATCTCCCTTTAAGCTCTAACTAGTTTTAAAGAAAGCCTACATACTTATCAATTTATACAAAATTGTTATAGTTTTTACCTGAATAGCTGATGAAAATTTTCACCATTTCACATTGTACAATATTCTAATCAGAAGAACAAATTCCTATGGCTGCAACCAATAAAAATATAATAGACAATGTATAAAACAATAGGTCATGGTGATAACTCTGCAACTCCTTTGACTGGAGATCCTGAAATAAAAGATAATAAACATGAGAACACAGCCAATAATATTAATTTTAGAGAATAAAGACTCGTCTCAAATAATTGTGCTCCAAGAAGTCTGAACAACCCTTTGAAGTGGGAGCCTAATATAGTTGCTTCCCTATTATCTAGACTAAGCAAATCTGACAGTTACAGGTTTCATTTTTGGCCCTGAAGATTAAATTATTAAATGCTATATTTATTATCAATTTTTCTTCATAGAGGGACAAGTTGTCAACTTCTTGTGAAAGTGTAGTAACTAAGTACATGTACTGGTACAGAAGTGTCGAATTATGATGCTCAGATGCTAGTCAAGCGGCCCGGCTAGCTCAGTTGGTAGCACACAAATCTACTGATCAAAGGGTCGTGGGTTCGATTCCTGGGCAGGGCATACTTTCTTGGAGCTTGGTCATGAAATAATTTCTACGGCCATCAGATGCTAGTTCTGAAGAATTTTTAGGCCATATCCTGGTATTCATGTCTCACCACCATTTCTTCTGTGGTGTGGCTTTTTACTTAGGCAGACATCTAATGCAAGGAGTATTTTTAGGCATAGTTTACAAATTAGAATTACAAACTTCTAGTAAAAAAAACTAAATAATAACTTCTACTAACAAGAGCAGTCCATGGACAGTGGGCTCGACTATTCATGATGGCTGTGAACAAAAAAAATAATCATATATTTGCAAATCAAACTTATAGAAGCTAATAGACAAACATAAATAAACAAAAACAATCTCACCTTTCTCTAAATGTAGTGCCCTACACAACATGGTATCATAAAATGCTAGTATAATTATATCCAGTTATTATCATTTGATGATCAATCTGTAAGATAACTACTTGATGTTCATTTTTTGTTAGGGTTAACGCCATAGCAACACATTGTACAGGTCATATAATGGCAGTCAGTCAAGCTACTAGTAAGTTAGTCAGTACTCACTCCTGGAAAGGCTGAATCTCTGGATTTACCCGTTAACCAACTACTAAGTACATACTTTCATCAGTGACTAACAACCGTCCTACATAATTAAGAATCATTGGTGGGAGGGAGAATAGCCGTAGAAATAACTTCATGACCAAGCTCCCAGCCAGGAATCGAACCTACGACCCCTTGATCAGTAGACTTGCGTGCTACCAACTGAGCTAGCCTGGAAGCTCAATATAAGCAAGAATCATCAAAAACCGTCTGAAATGATTTATTCAGCAGATCAGAACTTATTGCTTATTGTTAAATTTTATTCCACTGTCAGTGGGGCATAAATAAACCCTGCCGATTTAAATGCTCAATATTTGTTTTACAATTCCTGTACAGGAATATAGATATCTATTTCATAGATCATGAGTGAAGAAGTACTGTGGTACAGCAGGAAATACTTATGTACAGATTTTGTAGTGCAAGTTTCCAATATTTAAATCAGTGGCAAGGATTGCACCACTGACAGTTGAGTTGAATAAATTTAACTTTAATGTTTTCTTGGTTGTTTTTTACTAGGTTTAACGCCGTGTTACAATTTAGGTCATTTTACAGAGTCCAGCGCACCTAACCTAGCTTTCCTGGACTCTTGTCTATAACCAGCACTCACCTACCCTTCAACAAGGCTGGAAACTTCTCCATTTATCATATGAATGGAGGAAAATTGACGTTATTGCCAAATTTTCATGGAAGGATATAACATCCCCGGGTGGGATTCCAACCCGTACCCCCTTCAGTACACAAAATTCCAAGACCTGGCGCACTACCAACTGCGTTATCGACCCGGGTTATCTCTAAGGTTCTGTTATGTCGCTAACAATAACGGGTGAGCTCAGATCAGGGTAGGAATCACTACCAGGGCTTTGTTATAACCCAGGCTACAAAACTGGATAAGAAATATCACTTATATTTTATCATTATCATATTGTTGAGATTTTCAGCTTTTTGGCGGTATATAACATTGTATGCCTTGACTAAAGGTAAAGTCAGTGTACTCGATAATCCTTAAAAAAATGGCATTTTTTAGCAATTTCAATGTTGCAGCCAATTATTACAATTCTTTAGAAAGAAATGTAAAAAAAAATCCAAGAAAATGTGTAAAAGTAATATTAAGATTTCTGGAAAAATGAAGGTTCTTTGAAATAAATACTTTTTACCGTATTTAAATCGGGCAAAAATTATGGCAATTATATAGCATAATATAAATGTGTTTATCGTTATGTTTTGCCATTATTTTGACCATAATAGATAAGACATGATGAATTGAACTTAGAACAAGAAAAACACCCCCTTTTCAATTAGATAACTACAAAACAACAATGTAGTTGTGAAAAAATTTAAGTGGTTTTGTCAAAACTTTGGTTCATTTTATTTCCTCAAACCTGAAATGTAGTGATTTTTTTGGTAGAGTCCGTATACCAACTTTCAACTTGATACAAAAGTAACAATTGCCTTTTATATCAAATGATTCTTTCATTATCTATTACATAATGATGAAAAATGAACAGAAATATGATTATACAGCAGTTGCAGAAAACTTGGGGAAAAATATTCCGCGCAAAACTTTGTCCACAGACCGTAGAGTCCGTGGACCCATTATTTCAGGACCTATAAAACTAGTTAATCACTCTTTTATAACAATTTTTTTTACTGATTTTATTAAATCTTTTCATAAATATTAAGTTTTAACTATATATTTGTAACAGTTTTAAGTGATTCTTGATTTTTATAATTATGTGTCATAGTTTAGACGATAAACAGTAAAAAATACATTTGATATACCCTTAAAGTGCCAATAGTATGAACCAAAATGTTTATAGTATACTTATTTAACATCCCAATATAAATTAAAACTATAGGGATTCAAAATAAATTATTAATGGATGGTTTATGTGCTTATAAATGCAGATAATAACATACATTTTTTATTTTTGGAAATATTTTTTCACTCCCAAGTATTACTCGTGTTTGTTACATTATGTTTCAAATATTTAAACTGTTTCTAGTTCTTAAACAATAGATGTTTTGTGAAAATAGCTTTGATTTTGTAACTATTGTAGAGTCCGTATACTTAGATACCTGCCTTATGATAAATGGTGATAATTTGTTTATCCGATAAGGTTTTGTTAAACGGTTTGAAAGAAATATTCCAGACACCCAATACTTTCATTGCAATACAAAATCAATGTGATCGTACAAAGTTCATTTTTTGCAATTGTGCAACATGCTGTCCTACCCTGATCTGAGCTCACCCGATAAGTAATTGAGAAATCTGATGATTCTGTATAAACATACATGATAATTGATAAAAAAATCTCTATTCCTTACCACGGGAATCTTTTAAATCTAAACTTGATGTTTCCATTTACTTTTAAAACAAACTCAACGAGTTTTCTCCTTTCCTTATTAGATTTTGATCCATAGACACAAGTCGCAGCCTAAAATATAAAACAAACGGGACAACAAACCGAACAGAAAAAGTCATAATTATGCTTTCATTCAATCAAAATTTACAGTAAGGTCGGTAATAAAATAAAAAGTCAAAATTCGACATGGAAACAAAGAAGTTCATGGTTCGAGTCATATTCTATCGAAGACATATTTGATCCATAATTGAGGTCAAATGGTTAGTCATATTTTGGATACTGGAACTCGGTGCTTATCCACATAAGGCCGTGGTCATGATACCAAAGATCTTACAACAAAAATCAATTGGTCAGACAATTAAAATAAAATTTTCATCAATGCTATGTGAGTTTGTCCCAAACATTAAAATAAACTTTAAATCAATCATTCATAGATCAACACTATTATACATTAATTATACTTTTTATATTTAATACAAATAACATTTTATGAATTTTTTTAATCGGATTTTCGAAGATTTTTGCTGAAAGATTTTTGTAATATGACCCGTTGAATGTTTGTCTGGGATGAAGTTGTCCGATTTTCACTAAGAACAATCGTCAGGAGTTTTCTAGTCTTCTCTAGTTTTTGTCATCTGTAGTTGTCATCAGTCACAACCTGAAATAAACAGAACACGAGACGAGAAACCAGACAGAAACATTTTGTAAAATGACATTATAGCTAAGGAAATATAAAAATATAACAAAACAAAATGCTGAAAGGAAATAAATTAGAATAGACATGGAGCACGGACAAGCATGCATCAGGGACAGGGGAGGGGCATGGGCAGGAAATTTTACACCATGGGGGTTATTGGTCTGTTTAGGGCGGCCATTTCCGCTACCATTCCCACCTATACATCAAGGCTATAGGAAGTCCCTGATCACTATTATTCCAAGATGGCTGACTTGCACAAAAAGTTGTTTTACCTAATTAAGACAAATGTATCAACACCCCCAAAGACAAGTCTCCCACCCCCCCTGACCCCCCCCCCATTTATTACTCTTCTTAGCATTGAACTCAAACCTACACCTGAGAAACTATGGGCATTAACATTGCAAAACCCCAGTAAACTGCTTAATCAAACGACATTATCTGAGTCTAAGTCGCCCGGCTAGCTCAGTCGATAGCACGAGGGGTCGTGGGTTCGATTCCCAGACGGGGCATACTTTCGCAGAGCTTGGTCATGAAATTATTTCTAAGGCCATTCTCTCTCCTACAAATGATTCTCAATTATGTAGGGCAGTACATAGTTGGGTAACAGCTAAATCCAAAGTCAGCCTTTCCAGGAACAGTGAGTAGGTTGACTGACGACCGTCCCAACAAAAACAAACAAAAATTATCAGAGTCTTAATAATCCCCAATTAACATCCTCCCAGGATTAAATACCTAATAAAAATTCCCACCTTCTATCAGAAAATACCCCCTTTCTTATGTATAGACCCCATCCAAAAAGTCAAATACCAGGCCAAAAATTAGTGTTTGCCATACTCTCATCCCCAAACTAAACTGAACTAAACTAAAACTTCAAACAAGAAATGTAATGTGTAAACCACATTAAGGATCAAAAACTTAAACGCAAAAATTACAAAGGGAAATACTCAATAATAAAGTCAGGCAGAGTTGTGGTTACTTTCTAATTCTGTTCATCACATCATATGCTATCATTGTATAAAGTTTTATAAAGATGACAATAAATGGTAGAAGTATATGGTAAAGAAAAACTTTAACGCAATTACTATTGACAACAGACCCCCATTGAAAAATCCGGCTAAAAACTTGAATAGCAGAGCAAGGAGATATAGCGGATGCTTACAAACTGATGTGGGCCTGCAATAATATACTTGTTTTGTAAATTCTCAGGTGGGGAATAGCAGTAATTGAAGGATTAATTTACAACAAGCATACATTTATAAATAATGTTACCCAGGTTTTAGTTATTGTGTACATATATTATGTGTACAGATGTAGGTAGCCATAACAGTATGTAGTTAATTTATTAGTTATTGGTTTATGCATAACATAGTGTAACTGTATTTAAACTTTTAAAGTTCATATCAGTGTACTGCACGGGAATTGTTGAATTTACGTGCGTAGCTATTTTTATTGTAGAAATAAACTGACGGTTCTCTGGTATCTAGGGATTTAATTAGATCTTGCTTTTATCACGGGCTATAGAAGTAATGTAAGGATTTTATGTATGCAGTGAAATCTGTGAAGTTGGTGCGAATATTGCCTATTTAAGTACACATATTCATTGTTTTACTGTCATTTCTCGTTTTGGGTTTGGTTCACTCGTATGTATATATTGGCGTTGTCTACGATTATTATCAACGGAATCATTTTAGCCTGGTGAGTTAAATTTATTTAAGATTATTTTTAAGAGTATTAAGAGTATTTTTACGAAAACATTGTAATTTATATATTTTTACTTCAGGTTTGTTTAAGTTTAACCAAACTTTCGGTACTGTTACAATATTGCTTTAATTTAACCATTTTTGATATTGTTGGAGGTATTTGTCGCGAATTTAGAGTATAAGATATCATGTTGGCTCATTAGAATTTAATACTTTTATATTATTGATAGAGCTACTGTACACGTAGATTTCTTGTATTTTTATTTGTTTTATTGAATATGTTTTGAACCTAATGCAATTGTATTTTCAGGCTGTATTTAGTTGATAATTAACTAATAATTTGAAACTACACACCCTCATTGTTCTTCATAAGTCAACCTGGTTTACAATAATATTAAAAGAAGTTCAACTGTTCAGGGTATTGTATTACAAGAGAGGCAATTTATTAGAAATTCATACCTGTTCTTACAAAATCATGTTTTTTCATCTACAGTATTCTAATCAGTTCTATAGTTTTGGCTAAGAGGTCAATAGTTTCTGAACAGGAAGAGGTTTTGTAACATTTTCAAGAAAGGATATATCCAGCTTTAGCAAGAATGAGCCTTAAATGAAATTTCTAACCATTTTGTTTGATATCTAGTTCAAATATAGCTATAAAGAAAGCCAAATCAATTAATGTTATTATAACAAGAGATGTAATGTGGAAACCACATTAATGCGAATAAAGCCGGATTTAAAAACTTTAATGCAAAAATTACAAAGGGAAATAATCCATAATAGAAGCAGGTAGAGCTGTGGTTACTTTCTGATTTTGTTCATCACATATGAAGTTTCATAAAGATCTGACTGTAAATGGCAGAAATATATGGTAAAGAAAAAAACTTTATCACAATTTTTAACAACACTAATTGCCCGACCGCCCAAGCCTGCCGTGTTTTGCCTTAACTATTAGCTGTATTTTTTCATTTGAAAAATGCGACTAAAAACTTCAGCTGATCAAAAATCAGTCAGAAAACATTGGAATATTCTGAAAACTTAATTGCATTATTAACTGTGCAGAAAAATACATTGGAAAAGTAAAATTATTCAGATGCATGAAATATTTAAGAAGTTTAAAAGTGGTTTAAATTATACCATTACAACATAAAATATACATTATACACTGTATACTATAAAAACATCATTTTTTTACACAACCCAGTTGACAAAAAAATGTTTATTATGAAAAAAGAAAATAACTAGGAAAATATTATCATTTACATTGTCGGTATGCCCAATTTTATCATCTATTTCAAAAATAAAAAAATACAACACAATATTTAGAATACATTCTGAATGCATGTTACAACAAGAAATGTAATGTGGACACATTAAAGCCAGATTTAAATCTTTAACACAAAAATCACATAGGGAAATAATCCATAATAAAGCGAGTTGGAGTTGTTGTTACTTTCTAATTCTGTTCATCACATGGTATGTTATAATTGTATGAAGTGTCATAAAGATCTGACAATAAATGGCAGAAATATCAGCTAAATTGAAAACTTAACGCAATTGTTAACGACACTCGATGCCCAACCACCCGCCTGTGTTTCGCCAAACTATTAGCCGAATTTTTTCGTTGAAAAATCTGACTAATAATAACATCATACTAATAAATATAAAGTTAAGTTAAATCATTAGTCACAAAACATGTTACTTTAAACCATCATGACAACTTCTATATGCAGTACAAATAATAAAAAAGCTGGCTTTCATAAACAAATCTGAAAGTACAATTTCAGTAATTCATAGAAAGCAAATTATTGCTATATTAATCAATGATCTACATTAAATACCTTCACTTCTCATGTAAACAACAACAAAAGTCATAGTACATTTTATTAGTCATTAATAATCATATATAATCATTATACGAGCAAACCAAGGTTTTTCAATATTTAAATTCGACTTTATGCATGTAATTAGCACCCTAGCCAGACTTAGTTCTATGATCCTAATGTCCATATTCTTTGTGCATGATAAATAGCACATTTTTATATGGTACTAGTTCTATGATCCTAATGTCCATATTCTTTTGTGCATGGTAAATAGCACATTTTTATATGGTACTTAATAGCTAATTCTGATCTAGCTATCCCCCCATAAACATGGGTCCTTCACTAGATTGCTCAGAATTATGTTTTTAACTCTAATCCCGATCCAGCTATCCCCCCATAAACATGGGTCCTTCTCTAGATTGCTCAGAATTATGAGTTTATCAAAGTAAAATCCCGATCTAGCTATCCCCCATAAACATGGGTCCTTCACTAGATTGCTCAGAATTATTGATATTCATGTTTTTTGATTAATTAATATATATTTGCATCTTCATTTACTAACAAATATATTAAATATATACTTAGAACATCATTATCAAGCATCATTAGTACTAATTACATGTATCTAAAAAAAGAAAAAAAGTAATCTTATTAAGAAGCCTCATTAATTCCTAAAATATAAAAGAAACATTCCAAAAACATGTTCTCATTTTGCACAATGACATATGTTGTTAGATCTATTGAAGAGAAGGTAAGAGTATAAATCATTATTGTATGTTCAAAAGTTAGTGAACCATTTAGACATTTTACCAAGCTTTTTTATACTTTGTATTGTCATAGAAATTAAAAAAATGATGCCAAGTTGACAGTTTTAATGACTACATAATTTTCAACAAGACTTATTCAAATTTGAGTTAAAAATAATCCTAAGGGTGATGCGTCTTATTTCTAATGAATTTAAACAATGTCGAACAAAGCACAAGCAAGCAATAAAATCTTGGCAATAGTACAACATTACATTTCTGATGACTTGCTTTGACAATAAGTTGTTAAATTCAAAGGCTTATTTTACAGCAGAATAATTATGTTTTCTAAAACAGTCCAATGTTTTCATGATATATAATTGATCCATTTTATAATAAAATTTAATGAACTTCTATCACTTTTTGTATTTGAACATTTTTTTAAAATAAAATTCCAAATAGAAAACTAACAATGCATGAAAATAACAACTGAATAAAAGTTTACCATTATGTATTTTTCTGAATTGATACAGAAACCAACATGGTTTATTAATTTGAGCTTGCTTTAATCATTCCAAAAAGAGACCAAGAAAGGTTTGATTTAAGGTACTGATTTAATCAGGCCTTTCTTATTGAAGAAACAACAAGTATAAGGAACAAAAACCTGCCATGTTATGTTACCTCAATTGAAGACAGAAACCTACAAGAACAAAAAGAACCACAAACATGCGATATCGAGTATCTATTACCTAAGGTGACAACAGAAGCTATATTTAGAATAAATGAAAAATATCTTGCCATAAGGTCTTTTCATATCTTTAAATATGTCATTGATAAACAAGAAATGTAATGTAGAAACCACATTAAAGCCAAATTTAAAAACTTTAACGCAAAAATTACAAAGGGAAATAATCCATGATAAAGCCAGGTAGAGTTGTGGTTAATTTCTAATTCTGAAGTGGCATGGTATGTTATCATTGTACGAAGTTCCATAAAGATTTGACAATAAATAGCAGAAATATATGCTAAATTGAAAATTTTAACGCAATTGTTAATGACACTGGACTGATGAAAAGTACAGCTAAAAATTTTTTTACAGATTTAATTAGTTTGATTACTATTAATAAAGTCTTAAAGTCTACTTAGAAAGCTGTCAAAATAAAACAAACATACATATTAAATGTGTAATTTTATCATCTTAATTTCTGAATAAAGTGGTTTCATATTATAGTTTGACTATGTGTATAACAATCAAGTTGTATTGTTAAGTTCATATTCTGGACAAAATTCTTATTTATACATTACTAGATTATTGTACATGTACAAAATTTTCTGAATAAATTGACTGTTCTGTTCTGTTCTAAGTAACAACATACGAGTTCATTTATTTAACATGTACACTAGGGCTGCGGCGAGTATCCGAGTACTCGGACATTTGCGATCCCGACCAGAAAATTGAGTACGAATATTCGTCACGTCCGCAATTGTCAGATCTCAACAGATCTATTTTTTAGAAAATAAAGGAACATTTTTAAATTAATTACAACTATAAACCAGTCACACTTCTAATGTTAACTTAAATTTATGTATGGACCAAACAGTCTTGTGTCAAAATGCGATTGATACTCATTTAAACAAAAATGTTATAACTGAAAATGCCAATAAAACGTCTGATAATAGACATGTTTGGAGTACATGGTTTTCCTTAGAGTAAAAACTTCTAATTCTTCACCAACTCTTTTTATTACATGAATTCCGTATGCTTCTCCATTAACAAGTGATTCATGGTTTGATTCGTGAATCACTACACGTCGGATCACCGCTTGCTCAACTATTCGCAGTCCTAATGTACTCCATGCAAGTCCATCAATCAGAACCCTAACCATAAAGAGTTATACAATAATGTATCATGTTAAAAATTGGGAATTTTCAAATGATGACTGACAGGTAATTTACAGGCTGTAAGCTTGCAACTGATTGTCACAGGTACCTAATAATTGTATAAAAACAATCATTGCTGATGGCCAATGTATTTTGATTTTCAGTCGCTTAACAACATATGTTAAGCCATTCAGGAAGAAAAAAGTCACTAGTAGATAGGGCTGCAACGATTCGATTCGATACATCGAAACTCGATTGCAAGGGTGCCGATTCGATTTCGATTCGGGACCCGCGAGTTTCGATTCGATACTGACTTTTAAAAGTGTCTACATAAGTTATAACGATAAAAGCAAAGGCGCGCCTAAAAGTCAAAGTATACGTTGACAGTGAAACTGGGTTTCACTTTGTTACATTTCTGTTAAATTTCCATTACGATTTTATGTAACATGATTGGAAACTCTGTTCCAAAATATACATTCTATAGTATATGCCCCGATCCTCCGCCAATTTGGTCGGTGTGATTGAATTTTACCTGTTCTGACACACTGGAAGATTTTAGGCTCCGCATGTGCAAGCCAAGTTTTGTTGTTAGTTTATTCAAATTTAAATAGTTTTGCATGTACAGTGCATGTTTAACTAATATGTACAATAGTATACCAAGAACTGCATCTTTCTACAATTTAAGATCCATGCTGTCTTTACGTTCTAAGTCGATATTACATTAATAATACATTTTCGCGACCTTTACATTCGTACCCAATCCATTTCGTACTTGAATAAAGCAAATATTAATTATCAGATTTTCGAGTTTCGTGTTATCCAATATTAGTAACAATTTTATTTAATTAATATCATTTAGTTTTAAGCTCAAATATATGTATAAATGCATATTTGTAGTAAATTGTATTAATAAAAGAATCGAATCGAAAAAAATCGAATCGAAAAAAAAATAATCGAATCGCATCGAATCGACTTTCCGGTGAATCGTTGCAGCACTACTAGTAGACATATTTATTTATTTGGGTTTAACCCAGTAGCAACACATTGTATAGGTCATAAACCTACTCACTGTTCCTGGAAAGGCTAACTCTCTGAATTTAGCGGTTAACCAACTACTAAGCACATACATTCATCAGTGACTGACAACTGTCCTACATAATTAAAAATCATTGGTAAGAGGGAGAATGGCAGTAGAGATAATTTCATGACCAAGTTCCATGAAAGTATGCCCCACTCGGAATTTGAACCCACAACCCCTCCATCAGTAGACTTGTATGCTACCAACTGAGCTAGCCGGGCGGCTTCCAGTATGCTTCAATCCACCTCAACATTTCCTAAGCTAGCTCAGAAATAATCTTCCACACTTTGAAAGTAAAACCCATGCAAACTCTCATTGTAAATCTTACGACGTCACTTTTTCAGAGTAAAAACCAAGCTTAGCCAATTCACTTCTAAAGTACAACACCAACAATCCTATCTTTCCCTAAAACCAAATCCCAATCCCCCTCCCATTTACCCAACCCTACTCCCATGACACTCCCCAAATTTCCCCCACAATATTTATGTCTTAACTAGATAAAACTAATATGCAACTCCACAAGCCAGCAAGAATACAAATAATAGTGATCAAAAGCATTCCGAACCTTGAGCTGGGGGATATGAAGCCAATGGCTCTTAAAAACCCCAACAGACCGAACCCTCTCCATGGGGGGATGGGACAGCTGGGATGGGATATGCATGCAGGGACCTGAAATATCGGTGCAAATCTCAGGTCAGACACGGACCACTCAAGCAAAAATGAAATCAAAACATAACATACAGTAAATTAAACTACAACAAATGTAAGAATTAATTAAATAAACTAGAAAAGTCATTTGCTAATAAACAAAGTATGTACAAGCTATACAAGTACATTCATTAGATAAAGAATAAGTCATTTATTGAACCTACAGACTGGAACACTCCTGCACATACCTGTACTAAACGCACCACAACAAGTTGACTTATTCATTAGCCAAATGGATGTGCTATGTACAGTTAACACATATTTAAGTTCATTAACAAATGGCATATCTAGAAAATAAAATGAAATAAAACTTACCAATTGTCAACTGTTACTGTAAAAATGTCTTCCAAAGGGTTGAATCATAACCATGGGGTCTATTCACTTTTCAAATCTAATGGAAGTTATAACATAACAGGGTTTTAATATAACAACTTGAATACCCGGTAAATACTTAACTTAAAACAGCATGCATCAACTTCCATGAGCTAAAAAAAAAGAAAAAAATATATGACAGCAGTATCACCAGAACATTGATCCACTTCATACAATCTGAAAACAAAACATGGTCAATACATATACACACAGGGAAGTAGTATTGTGCCTAAAGTTTTGACCCAACCTGAACTTTATGAAAGAATATTCAAATATTGATCACAAATGTAGTATTAATGCTCGATTACACAGTGGCGGTGAGGATTATATCTTCAAAATAAATGCAGGTTTGTTAAAATCAACTCGCATGCTCGCCATGGCGAGTGTTCCTACCGGTTGGGGGAGTAAAGATTGCTTAAAACTTGTCCGATCAGGCGAGTAGGATTTTCAAATCCAATAGGATTATCATCTGTTTTAATAAGAATAAAAACATCAAAATACGATGCCCTATCAATGGCCGCTTTAAGAAAGGTATATATCATTTTAATTTTAAGTAGTACTTAATCGTGGACCATATAGAAATTTGTCTTAGCCAAATATGTTATCCACCTTAAATAAAGTTGTTATTATTATTATTATCTTGACCTATTACATCACAAATTCAAAGAAAACAATAGCGGTGATGGCAAGAAGAAGATTTCCTTTGTTTAAATTTGCCGATTATTGTCAATGACACCCGTCTTTTTATCATTTTTCAAAAAATTTAAACTTAAAAAATTTTATTCCTATTATCACTGATATCGTTTTAAGGTTCTGGAACTGTAACTAACTTCAGTAAACTTTGACACTCGGTATAAGCCGGTTTTACCCAAAAAGCTATTGTCGTCAAGTTTTGTAATTGCTATTTTTAGTAATTTTCACCTCCCGACCCGGTTTTTCCATGACGTCATAGCGTAACACATTTTCCGAAAAAGGTGAAACCTGGAGCTAGACAGCGTGATCGTCAAGTAGTGATGTACCGATGATCGGAAAACATCGATTAGCGGCGTGTTGAAGCTCCCGATTATGATGATCGATTAAATTTAGTCAAAATTGATCATCGGCATGAAATTGTCCTGGTGCCATCGGGTACCGAATACGGCTTTTATATGCAGCGCTTTTCCAGATACGGCTTTTATACCCAGCATTTTTTTTCAACATGGCTGCCATGGACATGCGACGTTTATACGATCAACCCGGAAGGAAAAAGAAATAAGAAGACCGGCCAGTATTATCAAAGGTCTTACAACCAATTTTGGTCTTAAATCCTTCTATAATGTTTATATTTATTTATTTATTGGATTTAACGCCGTATCAACACAATTTAGGTCATTTCACGGCGTCCAGCGCACCTAACCTAACTTTCCTGGACCATTGTCTATAACCAGTACTCACCTACCCTTCCACAAGGCCGGAAACTTCTCCATATTATCTAATCAATGGAGGAAAATCGACATTATTGTCAAATTTTCATGGAAGGGTATAACCTCCCCGGGTGGGATTCGAACCCGCACCCCCTCGGGCACGAGTATCCAAATCCCGGCGCGCTACCAACTGCGCTATCGACCCGGGTTCCCTTCTATAATGAATAGCTAAATTGTCGTAAAATGTTTGATAACACGCTACCCTGGTCTAGTGAACTGCATGAACTCAACCTGCTATACAATGAGGTCTTCTGTATCGTAAGCATTTCCAAACCAAACTGCATATGTAACTTTGAAAAACAAGTAAATCTGTGAGCTAATGCTCACTAGTGATACCCCCGCCAAAATCTAAAAATATGCGACAAACAGGAAGTAGATGAGCAAGGAGCATGAAATCGCTTTACACCACATGGGACTATGGGATGAAGCAATATGCAAAGTATTAGGATGCTGCATGATATAGTTGCTGAGAAAACTGCGACGGAAATTTTGTAACGGACGGACGGACAGACGGACAAGGGTAAAACAGTATACCCCCCTCTTCTTCGAAGCGGGGGTATAATGAATTGCCTTAATTATCTAAATTCAGCATTCTATACTTGTTAGAACCCCCAGTTTTATTATTACTATCAGTATTTTCTAGCATGGTTGATAGTTGATATGAGCATGTATCTCACTATTCATTAACTTTTATGTTACTAAGTCTAAGCCAATAGTAGAAAGCTGGGGTTGTTAATAACCAATTGATACATGTATAGAAAGCAAATACAAAAAGCAAAAACAGCTATTTTTATTTCCTGGTCCACAATACATCGACTATATAAGGATTCAAAACAAAATATGAATGCAAAAGCAAATTTATCAGGAACCGATTATAATCGGAAGAATCACATCGACAGTAGTAACTGATTTCAACCAATGATCAATTATAATTTCCAACCGATATCCCATCACTATCGTCAAGGTCTTTATTGTAAAAGTAATGGTTTATCGGCAAAACAATGTTACGTCGTATAAGATAATAACTATTGAGTTAATTCTGAGTATGCAGGTGTAAAATGCACCGTTTTACTTGTATTTGCAATTTAAATCTGTCCTCACAACTGCTAGAAGATATCACCTCATATACAAATACTATGACGCACAACACATCGCTATATTCAGCAATTAGGTATGTGTTAGAATATAGTGTGGCAGGGGCGGATCCAAGATTTTTATCTAGGGGTCTGAACTTTTCTAGGGGGGTCCGAACTTTTCTAGGGGGAGGGGGTTCAAAACCTCGAACCACAACCACATTTTCACACATTTTGCAGGAAGAAATGCAACATATTGATAATAAAAACTATATAACCATTAAATATAAGTTAAGCACCGAGAAAAATTGCTTCATACTACTCATAAATTACTTTCAAGCAAGAAATACACTAATGGACATGTACATTTTCTAAATTCTAGGGCGGGGGGGGGTCAGAGCCCCTGACCCATCCCCCCCCACTGGAACCACCCATGTGAGGCATATGAGGACAATATCGTTGTACTTTTCTGTCTTTTTAAAAAGTAAATGATACAATAATCAGCATTGTTTGAAAGCTAAGGCTAAAAATATGACAACATTACTAAGTCTGGTGTCAAAATGTGTATGCAAAACTATTGCAGAAAACTAGGTAAGATAACATTTACAGCATTTTTTTTCCTTCTTAGAATGGGTCCGGAAAACGGACCCATTCCCAATGATGACCGGACCCTTCCCAATCACTCCAACGGACATTCCCAATTGTGTCAACGGACCCTTCCCAATCGTTTCTTTTATTGGTATTTTGCAAATCAAGAGAAACAAGAGCTCCGCTGGGCGGGGCATTATACGTCCCTGTGCAGTCCATGCTGTGTTCTATCTCATATGAAGTCCCTGTGACCTTGACCAATGACCCCGGGATCTCAGAATGGGTCCCATCCTTAACTGGAGGGCTATCCAAAGCAAAGATTTTGAGAACCTAGGTACAGCCATGGTTGAGTTATCACCGACACAAAGTTTTCCCATACTAACTTCCAGTGACCTTGACCCTGGGGCCTCAGAACCAAAAGTTCTAGCCCTTTACCCAAATAGTATTGATACATAAAATTTGGTGATCTTTGGTAAAGTTGGTTGTTGGACAAGGTTTTTCCTCATGATTTTTCTTGTGACTTTAACCCAGGGACCTAAAACCAAAGGGGCATATGCTAGACATTTAGGCTACCCTTAAATAAAATTTGGTAAACCTAGGTACAATCATTATTGAGTTACTGTCCGGAAAATGTTTCAATATGAATTAAGTCCCTGTGACCTTGACTTTTGACCCTGGGGTCTCCAAATCAAAAGAGAACATCCAATACCAAAGAGCTATCAACACATTACATCTTGACAAATGGGCTGATCCACATAAAATTTGGTTAACCTAGGTACAATCATTGTTTAGTTATTGTCCGGACAAGGATTTTCCATATGACTTTGACCTTTGACCCAAAACCAATTGGGAACATCCTTGACACATGGGCATAAAATTTGGTGAACTAAATTCATGTTACTTATTAAATATAGCATTATTTCCATTGTTTGCCATTTTGACTTTGTTAACATATTGATTGAACATTTGAAGTCACTGCTTAGTAATTTGATATCTTCTGGATGATGGTTTAAACTTGACCCAGGGGCCGCAAAACCAATAGGGAACTTCCTTGACACATGGGCTACTCTCACATGAAATTTGGTGAACTTAGGTGCAGTCATTGTTGATTTACTACCCGGACAATGTTTTTCAATATGATGCCCCTGTGACCTTGACCTTTGACCCAGGGGCCCCAAAAGCAATAGGGCATAACCTTGACACATGGGCTACTCTCACGTAAAATTTAGTGAACCTAGGTACATTGGTGGTTCAGTTATTGTCTGGACTAGGTTTTTCCATATGATGCCTCTGTGACCTTGACCTTTGGGCCTGGGGCCCCAAAACCTATTGGGAACATCCTTGACACAAGGGCTACCTTCACAAAAAATTTTGTGAACCTAGGTACAGTCTTTGATGAGTTATTGTCAAAACAAGGTTTTTCAATATGATGTCCCTGTGACCTTCACCTTTGACCCAGGGGCCCCAAAATCTATTGGGAACATCCTTGACACATGGGCTACTCTCACATAAAATTTGGTGAACCTAGGTAGATTGGTTGTTAAGTTATTGTCAGGACAAGTTTTTTTCCCATATGATGCCACTGTGACCTTGACCTTTGACCCAGGGGCCCCAAAACCGATAGGGAACATCTTTGACCCATGGGCTACTCTTACATTAAATTTGGTGAACCTAGGTACATTGGTGGTTCAGTTATTGTCCGGACAAGTTTTACCTATTTTAAGTCCCAGTGACCTTGACCTTTAACCCTGGGGTCTCAAAATCAATAGGGAACCTCCTCCACCCAAGGGCTATCCACACATAAAATTTGAGGAACCTAGGTACATCCTTTCTTGAGTTATCATCCGGACAAGCAATTGTCCACGGACGGACAGACGGACAACAGCATAACATAATATGACCGTTTTTTCAAAACGGGCGTATAAAACAGCATAAGTTGTCACAACTAAAAAAAAATCGGCAAAAAAACGGGTTTTGAAATTAATAAAAAATTTTTTGTTTATTTGTCCAAGTATCGTTACTGACAGTTATTTAATGACCGTGTGTCAATTATCACTTAAATGGGCAAGAGTCGGCAAATTTCAATAATCAATATCACTTATCATCAATTAAAAATAAATTAGAATCTTTATTCATGCCGTTCTTTACGACATCGCTAATCCGTTAATGTTGGTGAATAGTATGGTGGCTGATTTATGCCACGTCGCATTGTTGTCCCGCGGGGCGCCACACGAAAACACGAAAGTACGACAAAATGGTCTTTTTGTCGTATCATCGTCCCGCGAGGCGCCATGCAAAAACACAATCATACGACATTTTAATCATTTGTCCTGTTTTCCCTGTGAAAGCTCAATGCAACAATGTATTTTTACGACAAAACTTTTACAAAGATACGACACATTTTCGTGTCGTGTTATTGCCTTTATTTTGTCGTATCTTTGTGTTTTGGTCTCAAAACCCGCGGGACGATGGTACGACAAACAGACATTTGTCGTATGATTGTGTTTTCGTGTGGCGCCTCGCGGGACAAAGATACGACAGATTCATCTGTCGCATGATTGTATTTTCGCTCTTTTGCCTTCCGCTCACACATGCGCAGAAGACTATTGAAGATGTACACATGTGTGAGCGGAAGGCGAAAGAGCGAAAATACAATTATACGACAGATCTACTAGTTTTGATAGATTTTAATATTCATGTTAAGATCAGGGATACATTAAGGAAATTAAGGAAAAGTATACACTAGCATGTTAAACAAGCATAAAGTAGCAGAGGTTCCCGAATCGATCTGTGTATTTTGCTTTGCCGTATCGCGAACCGGTTCGTCTCGGGACAGGGTCAACATACCCAAGCTGTATCATCTGGACAGTTATTCTATTTGAAGTATGAGTGACCTTGACCTTTGACATTGGGCCTAAGAACAAGTTGGGGACACCCTTGAACCCAGGGCTATCCACATATAAAATTTAGTGAACCTATGTAAAGTGGATGTTGATCGAGTTATCTTCCAAATAAAGGTTTCCATTTGATGTCCCCGTGACGCTTGGGCCTCAAAACGTGTGCATAAAAAATACAAAAACTAATGATCAATATGAATTATAATGCTATAAGAATTGATAAAGATAAAACTCACCTCTACCAATGAATATAGCATGATATTACAAACATTCTGGACATTCTTTGCTTTTTTCAGTGCTGTGTAGTTTCAAGTTTCAAAAATATTCATTTACTAAAATCTCAATAACCAATTCCTGAAAAAATAAAATATCAACACCCAACAGCAGATCTAATAAATGTTAACAATAACTGTAGTTCACTTGTAAAGCCTATCAGCTCATCCAATATGACTTTTCAAGCTGTGTACTTGTCCAAATATATTTCAGTATATTTCACACAAAAAATTTTGGGGACAATTGCACTGTACAAAAAATAAAGGAGCAGGACAAGAGGAAACAATGTTGAACTTGTGATCATTGACATATAATAGCCATCTCCTTGTTAGTTAGGGGGGGGGGGGGGTCCAAACTTTTTCTAGGGGGATCTAAACTTTCGCACCACTAGGTACACTGTTATACACATTTTGCAGAATAATGCAACAAATTTATAATACAAACTACATAAACATCAAATCTATGTAAGGCACAGAGGAAAAATGGTTTGTGCTACTTAAAAATGACTTACAGTCAAGAAATACACTAATGGACAGGTACATTTTTGAAATTCTAGGGGGTCCAGACCCCCCCTGGCCCCTGCTAGATCCGCCTGCATGAGCCATCTACAGATAGAATACCCCATACCAATCAATGCGTAGCCTTCATCTAGACGAAAAACTATTAATCACATTTTGATTTCGTTATTTCTATTTTTAGACCAAGGTTTGCATGCAAATTTAACAGCGGTATTATTCACAGTCTGCGATTGGGTGGCTCATTTCAAATTGTGTGACATAGACGATGTAAACAAGTTACATATCATTACAATTTCGTCATAATTATTATGATGAGAAAAGGTCACCTGGACGTGACCTTCGTTTGGAAAAGGCCAGATCTAAATTAGCAAGTATGCGAGCAGTAAAATTTCAGATCGGGTTTTCATCAGATTGAGTATTGGGGTCCAGGAAGTGGACTTAAAAGTTCATATGAACAGTCAGAACTTTCATGATCAAGCTTAGTCCTTCATATAAGACCCTCTGTAACTAATTTCACATTGGGACATTTTTCTGTTACGACAGAGTCTTATTGGCTTCCGTATATATTGATGTAGCAAAACGTGCACAGATTTAAGTGTGCGATTTAAAGGAGTGTAATTCGTTATTATTACGCAATTTTCTTAACAAACTCTATTAGACCGCTAGTATATAAATAATTAATCACATTATCATATAAGAATTACAATTAATTTTCGGGAGACGAAAAATGTAGCTTAATGTAACTATTATTGTGATAATTGAATTGTTAGAGAGTAATTTTGTTTCAATGACGACGGAAAAAATGTTTGGTACAAATGTTTTGAAACGGATTGTGTGGCGTTTATCATGACCAATCCGGTATCGGTTATGTCCTAGCTGGACTTTAATGTTAGAAGTATTCAAAACGAAAGTTTTTTCTACAAAATAAGGTTGGTTATTTTATATCTTATGTTATAATATGTTAGATAAATGTATCTTTTAGGGTTAGGAATGGGTAAAACAAAATTATTTTCGAAAAATATTGAATTATGCTCGCTTTTGTTTAGTCCTAAAATTATTTAAAGACCCAACGTAACTTTTTGATCATTTGGACATTTCCCTGTGACGTAGGGTCTTAACGGATTGCTTAAAAAACGCATGGCAAAAATTTTAGTGCGTGTACAGACATCGATTCAGGTCTGAACGTTCTACTCGTTTTAATTCGAAAAATTTGCAATAAAACACTACACCAATACAAAGATAAACGAAAAATACACATGATAAAAGTAAAATTATTTCGAATTCTAACCTTAGACAGTCAAATAATCCATTTAAACTCCTTAATTGACGAGTACTTTCTGTTTGTCACAATAATCGTGCAAAAATAGCAAAAGCGATATGAATTTAAATTGGGTCACGTCATTTGTAAGAATTAATTTTGAACGAATATCTTAGGTACAGTATAATAGCCAGTATCAGGACCGTTCCGTGTATACTTTTGACTGTTGACAGTAAGAACGACTACTCTGGAGAGATTAAAATTCGTCTAAGTAAACTTAGAGCCAAGCAAAACTTTATTTACCGACATGAATTCAGTTCAAAATGGCGGCGAGCAGCAACAATCCTGGATAGCATGAAAAGTAATTGGTGATTTCGTAAGCGAAAAAATTAATTTTTATCTTTTGCTTTATGGAAAGAATAAAAGTAAACTTTTATCTATTGATTGGTGCTAATTTGACCCACATTCATTGACTTTTTGAAAAAAATATTTTGCTATGCGTTTTTGAAGCAATCCATTAAGACCCTACAGAACAAAAAAACGTCCGTATGATAAAAAAGTTATGTAGGGTCTTATATTTAGGACTAGTTTTTGTTGCGCAAGGGAATCCCTGCGCATTTTGCTACATCAACCTGTATGGAAGTCGATTAGACCCTATGTAACAGAAGCGATGTCCAAATGAAAAATAAGTAACAGAGGGTTTTACCCTGTTGGCATCTATTTCCGCGTTACTAAGCGCTATAATAAATAAATATAATACAAAGTCTCTTTAATTTGTTTTCTTTCTGCTCAATACTTTCACCAATCTTTCATTTATGGAGTAGCGAAAAGGAATTACAATTTGTTTACAATTGTTCACATTTTTCCATTTTACCGGCATTATTCAAGTCAAGTGGCAACCACCATATGTAAGGGAAGTAAATCTGGATCTGCGGTATAAAAAGTCTATACTATCGTAATAGGTTCAATAATATAAAAAAAATAACTATTCAATTTTTTTAAAGAGTTCAGTCCGCACACAATCATAGGAAAAGTTATGCAAAAAAGTTAACAATAACAAGATCATTTACACAAACATTCATACAGGTCTGTTATTTTTGTTAGTATTACTTGTCTTTTTCAAAATGGGGGCATTTAAAGACAGTTGCCCTCCTGTGCAGTTCATTCTGCAATATTTGGCAAAAATATCTTTCTGTGTGAAAAGTAGGTCACTTTTATTTATGTGTAGGTGTCGCTTTAAGTGAAACTACCGAAAAGTGAAAATAACGCGGAACCAGATTTAATGCGGAAATAGATGCACGAGTATATATATAGGTCTAGATCAAGCTTAAATAAACAAGTATAAATTAATTAATTTCTTAACAATATAAACAAACCTCTTGCACATCACAATTTCGTGCAACTTTGCTACTGGGTTTCCCAAATTCATACAATCTGATTGGTTGATACAGCTAATCTCAAGACGTCATGAAAATATAAAAACCATACAAACCGGTTTCGTTCCGTATCACGGAAAACACTCCAAAAGCATGTTGGTGCCAATTGTCACAGGTTCTGAAGCATTGAATATACATCTTCTCAGCTATGTGAAGGATGTGTTGACATTCTGGTCTGCAAATATAGACAGAAAACGCACATATGTAATAGCAAGCTCGAAAAGCGGGCCCTAAAGGCCCGCTTGAAAAGCATGCTTTACGGTAACGTGAATATGTTTCTATACAGTATGGTATTTTGACAATTTACCGGAAGTTGATTTTTGAACCCGCCCTGCGCATCCGGAAATTATAGCAGGAAGAGAGTCAATGCGGCGAAGTAAGTGGCGTCTTTTCATTGGCTTAAAAGATTTACAGCTGCCTCGTGGCCTTTTTCACTTACAAAATAATTTCAAATGTGTTTTTTTATGCTTATTCCATAATAACAATTCAAAATATATTTGGTTGTTTTATTCGTTCTTTTCCTCTATTTATAAATGACTTTTTTACATCGAAAATACTTAACAATGCACAGTTTATGACGTCGCTAAGAGACGTTTATGATAAAACCGGCAGGTTTCCGTAACTAAACGTCACTGGGCATTGTTTAAAGATGAAAACATTTCTATCTTAAACAAGAGCAGTCCAAGGACAGCGCGCTCGACTTTTTGGGTGTTTTGTTCATGGCAAGGCTTATCTTAAAACAAAAGTAATTTCAAGACAGGACATATTTGTTGAAAGGATTTAATTCAGTCAAATAATAATTACCAATTCATATTTGTAAAATATAAAAGTGGCATTACTCCTAAAACATTCATCCATAGTAACGTCCCATCAGGGTAAAGTAGACATTGTATCAACGAATAAGCATACCTACTTTCATCTAAATATCTATATGAAGAACTATAAATACATTGTATTTCAATTTGAACAAAATTCAAAATTAAAGTAAAGGGGCATAACTTCAAAAAGAACATCAAGAGTTATGTCCCTATGTAGTCACCTACATGTAGTACTGATGAATAAGCATACAAACTATCATTTAAATATATCCATAAGTATTGAAAATATTTCATAATACTTTCTCCCAAATTAAAAAGTTGAAAAGGGTCACAACTCCAACAACAAGTAAATCTGTGAGCTAGTGCTCACTAGTGATACCCCCGCAGTGAGAAATATGACTATCATAATGTAACTTTCATTTAAGGAAATCTAAAAATATGTGTCAAACAGGAAGTAGATGAGCAAGGAGCATGAAATCGCTTTACACCACATGGGACTATGGGATGAAGCAATATGCAAAGTATTAGGCTGCTGCATGTTATAGTTGCTGAGAAAACTGCGACGGAAATTTTGTAACGGACGGACAGACGGACGGACGGACATGGGTAAAACAGTATACCCCCCTCTTCTTCGAAGCGGGGGTATAATAATGAGATGTCAGATTTTTCTGAATACAATAAATTACGCAGTTATCTCCCCTAGCTTATTTAATTAATAGGCCCTCGAATAAATGTATCACTGAAGCAGCTACAATAAGCGCGGATCTGCAAGTTGATAAAAAGAGACATTTTTAAAAGTACCAAAAAATACAATAGAAACAGGGGATATGTTTTGTGGGTTGAAGCCTAGTCCTAAATATAAGACCCTACATAACTATTTTATCATACGGACATTTTTCTGTTATGTAGGGTCTTAACAGATTGCTTCAAAAACGCATAGCAAAATATTTTTTTCAAAAAGTCAATGAATGTGGGTCAAGTTAGCACCAATCGATAGATAAAATGTTACTTTTATTCTTTCCGTAAAGCAAAAGATAAAAATCTGTTTTTTCGCTAACGAAAACAACAATTACTTTTCATGCTATCCAGGATTGTCGCCGCTCACCGCCATTTTGAACTGAATTCGAGTCGGTAAATAAAGTTTCGCTTCGCTTAAAAGTTACTTAAACGAATTTAAATCTCTCCAGAGTAGTCGTTCTTACTGTCAGCAGTCAAAATATACACAGATCGGTCCGGTAACTGGATTTTATACTGTACCTAAGAAATTCGTTCGAAATCAATTCTTACAAATAACATGACCCAATTAGAATTCGGATTGCTTTGGCTATTATTGCACGGTTATTGTGACAAACTGAATTTTAATTCAATTAAGGAGTTTAAATGGATTATTTGACTGTGTAAGGTTAGAATTTGAAATAATTTTACTTTTATCATGTGTATTTTTCGTTTATCTTTCTATTGGTGTATCGTTTTATTGCAAATTTTTCGAATTAAAACGAGTAGAACGTGCGGACCTGAATGGATGTCTGTACACTAAAATTTTTGCTATGCGTTTTTGAAGCAATCCGTTAAGACCCTACCTAACAGAGAAATGTCCAAATGATAAAAAAACATACGTAGGGTCTTATATTTAGGACTAGGTTGAAGCCACATATATAGTCTAATCCACAGGCTATCGGCGTGGGTTAGGTCAATAATTCCCCCCCCCTCTTTGGACCCGCTCAAGACCCATCTACAACCCAAAACCCCTTAAACACATCTTATAACACATAATTCTTTATAAAAAAACATATCAAAACATAACAAAACAATTCTCAAAAAATAAACATCACCGATACTATATACAAAGAAAAGGTATGTAACTCTCAAGCTTATTTCTGTAGAAAAACAGACATGGTTGTAATCTATGCCTCATAGATCAGTCAATTTTTGGCCGATTTCAGTCAGCCCGAGCTTAATCAACTCAGAAATAAATATTCTTTTCAATGTCATAAAGACCTACTGTCTATCTACAACTATCGCAGCAGTGCGAGGGTCAAAACTGCTCGAAATACGATCTAGGACACCGTGTGACCGTGGAAATGCATTGTGCCGTAATGGATTGAATACTGTTATCTACAACAAATATCTGTTTTGTCACTTAAAACCAGTATTGTTCAAAAGATAATGTAATTATTAAGTACTCACATGCGGTCGCTTCATTGAAAAATCGCTAATTTCCGTGCAGTTTGCCTTCTTTCACTTTTTCACTTTCGTTTTTGATGGGCGCTTCCATATTGAATCGCTGAACCGGAAACGGTCTAAAACGAAAGTAAACTAGTGAATGAAAGCGAACTGCACTGACAATAGCGATTTTTCATTGAAGCGACCGCATGTGAGTACTAAATAATTACATTTACCATTGAACAATACTGGTTTTAAGTGACAAAACAGAGGTTTGTCATAGTTTGCCGTATTCAACATTGACGGCACAATGCATTTCAACGGTCACACGGTGTCCTAGATCGTATTTCGAGCAGTTTTGACCCTCGCACTGCTGCTGTAGCTGTAGATAGACAGTAGGTCTTTATGGCAATGAAAAAAATATTTGTTCCCGAGTTGATTAAGATCGGGCCGACTGAAATCGGCCAAAAATTGACTGATCTATGAGGCATAGATTACAACCATGTCTTGTTTTTCTACAGAAATAAGCTTGAGAGTTACATACCTTTTCTTAGTATATAGTATCGGTTGATATATTGACCTAACCCACACTGATAGCCTGTGGTCTAATCAAATGTTTTATTTGCATCTTGGAGAACATGATATTCTTGTGAGGATGCAGGTGTAGTCCTACCTTCCATTCATAGGTGTTCAGCACGTTTTTCCCCCCAATTATACACTATTATAAAGAAAGGTATATAACTCCACAAAACTCAAGTCCACGACGTCTTCGTTTCCAACTTATTTTACGTGTTTCTCGCTGAATATTTCATTCCGATCTATTCAAAATCGTGTAGCCAGATCATTAAGCTTTCAAAATATACTATACACTATGTCCTTACTACTTCTGCAGAGACGGGGACACGGAAAGTTTCATTATTTTCCATCAAAATATTTTAGTCGGAAACGTAGACGTAAATCTATTCGATCAAAATTTGTCTATTATCACCAAATCTACACTTCATTGCTGATATTTCGTTTCCTAACGCATCGTCATTCCCAACGTTGATAGTAATCGAAGTCAATAAAACACAAAACCTAGAATTTTACCTTTTTTATAACAAATGATCCGTTCATTTATTCATTGAGATGCCTCTTTTTAATTTCGTAGCGGCCATGTTTAAATGTCAAATCTGTACCTATTTTGGCATTTGTAAAAGTGCATTTCATTGGTCGATACTCACGCACCTCCACGACCGAATGTATTCTTGCGCTTTTTTCGACTAACGGCCGTTTCTCCATAAAGTAATTTCGCTATTTTTTACCTGGTCATTTCTACAATCTTATATTGTACTGCATATAACATGGGGAAAAAACAAGCCACGCTTCATGTTATTTACGATAATAACGTGCTATTTTTTGCTAAGATTTGAACAACAACATCCAACCAATCAAAACAGATTTTACCAACTCCATGATCGATCGGCAATTTCCGTCAACTATCGTAACGCTGATGATTTTCCAATGAAAGTTGCCGAAATTATCCAAATTGGTCTAGCGTTCAAGGTCAGTAAAAAAATAGGCCGTCAATCATGGCTGTTGTGATTCAATAAAAGGCGTGTAAATAATCAAAAATAACGGATGGTTTGCTTTATAAATGGTATTATTCTTGATATTCTGCTCTATTGACTTCGATTTTTATTGCCTTTCATAATGATGATGCACTTTAACGGAAAATATCAGTATTTAAGTGTAGATTTGGTGATAATAGACAAATTTTGATCGAATAGATTTACGTCTACGTTTCCGACTAAAATATTTTGATGGAAAATAATGAAACTTTCCGTGTCCCCGTCTCTGCAGAAGTAGTAAGGACATAGTGTATAGTATATTTTGAAAGCTTAATGATCTGGCTACACGATTTTGAAAAGATCGGAATGAAATATTAAGCGAGAAACACGTGAAATAACTTGGAAACGAAGACGTCGTGGACTTGAAGTCTTGAGTTTTGTGGAGTTATATACCTTTCTTTATAATAGTGTATAATTGGGGGAAAATTGTGCTGAACACCTATGCTTCCATTTCTCTGTCATGTGACGCTTTTAAGTACAACAAACCACATAGAGTGATCATAGTGTATAATTAGTGTTTCAATGATAGGTCTTGAAAATTGATTTCCTTTAGAAGGTTCTTTTTTCTCTTTTTAATCTCTATTAATTTCAGACTTTTATGGGTCTACAAGTTAACAAGTTCAAAAAGTTGGTTACGTCTCCGCATATAAGTTTGGATTCGTCGAGCTCGCTTTGAGGCTTTGCCTTAGTCATATTAAAATAGTGAGACAAGACATGAGACTACATTCACACGTGCACAGACTGGAGAGCATGGTGGACTACGTGACAATGTGCTCCAACATTTTAATCAAAAATGCATACAAAATGGCAATGACAACCATAATGAAGTAATGAAAAATAAACAATGGAAACATGTGAACAATAACAAAACTTACGTACCTGCAAATATAAGCAAAATATGCAATCATTTAATAAAATGTAAGACACGACGAAAGAAATCATACTAATTCACGTGCTCCATTTTGTGCTTAAAGCGCATGCGTGTTGTAAGAGTAAAAAGAAAACGACTCAATGCAGCATCGTTGTCGTCACTTGACGGATGAAATGAAAAATTAATGAGATTTTAACTTAAAAGGAGGCCGTGATAAATTAATGGATAATGATTAAAGATAAATCATTATAACCAAAGAAATTAATACCTTTCATACATGTACGTATAGCTAAGGCTCATTGGAATGACATCGCTTAAAGAATTGACATTATAAAAGCAATGGTCAAAATTATGGAACATTATTCAACTAAAGAATAACGAGCTATTAAACATGACAAGTCCATTTGTTGGGTCTAAGGCCTCAAGTCGGTATTATGTGTATTGAGTAAAAAATCGGCTGTCAGATGGGTCATGTTTCAGGTCGAATCTCGAGTTAAAGCGATTTAGCCGGAAACTGGTGTATACCACGCTCTAGAGGTCTGACCTTGGACTATCTCGTGGGTATAGCGGCTACCATGGGAAAATTCCGTGGACTTGGGCCAGAGACCACAAAATGTCGGTACTTTACTTTTTGTGCATAAAATCACCACTAAGATGGGCCATGTTTCAGGGCTCTAATCTCGTGTTAAAACGATTTGGCCGGGTACTGGCGTATACCATGTTAGAGGTATGACCTAGGGCTATCACGTGAGCATAGTGGCAACCACAGGAAAATTAGGTGGGCTTGGACCAAAGACCACTAAAGGTCGATACTTCACGTTTTGTGTATAAAATCAGCACTCAGATGGGCCATGTTTCAAGGCTCGAATCTCGAGTTAAAGCGATTTCGCCGGATACTGGCCATATCACGCTTGAGACATGACCTAGGGCTATCACCTGGGCATAGTGCACCACTCAGATGGGCCATGTTTCAAGGCTCGAATCTCGTGGTTAAACGATTTGGTCGGGTACTGGCGTATACCACGTTAGAGGTGGGCCAGAGACCACAAAATGTCGGTACTTTACGTTTTGTGTAGAAAAGTCAGCATTCAGATGGGCCATGTTTTTTGGCTCGAATCTAGCGGCTACCCTGGGAAAATTCCGTGGGTTTGGGCCAAAGACCACTTAAGGTCGGTATTTTACGTTTTGTGTATAAAATCAGCACTCAGATGGGCCGATTTTATACACAAAACACATAATACCGACTAGTGGCCTTAGGCCGGACAAATGGACTTACCATGTTAAATAACTTGTTAATGTATGCTGTTTTAGGGCTAAATTATAATTTCACGATTCGTTATATAAAAAAAATGCTAGCAAAAGTAGCACTTTGTGGCCACTTTTGCTAGCAAAAAATTTTGCTAACTTCAGCGTCATCGGAAATGAGCGAGAAATTCCGATTTATACAAATGTATAATCGTAATCCGATCATTTCGCCGGTTCGGCTATTATGTCAGGCAATGGATTTTACGAATGACGAAATGCACGGTGAATTATAACGCATATTCATTCCGGAAATCGGTGAAACTTTAGAATCAATCATGGCATGTCTTAGTGAAGTCTCTCAACTTTAATGATAAAATTATATGCGTGACTTGGTCCCTTCATTTTCCTTTAAAATAAAAAGACGATTTATTTTTCAAAATGAAAAATGGAATTGTAAAAATCACAACTGCATGGTATCATGTTGAATTTTCATCGCTTTCACATTCGTTTCGTGTCTTGCTAATTTGTTGGAAGTGTTTCATTGTGCAGCTAAGCACAGGACCCTGTGTCAATAGAACTGTGTCTGCAGGGAATGTGGATTGTTTCTTTGTGATACAATATTATTCTCAAGATTTGATATCTAAGAAAGCTAAAAGCCTTCTAAGGACGAATCGTAATACTCTCATTGAGCCAATTATTTCATGAATCTAGTGGATGCTAGGGGCATGGTCGATACGGACTCTTAATGCAAAATCGTTAAATAAAACAATTCATTCTTCGCTCAGTAAAAAAATGAAATTTGATCTGGCTCGTGGCATAATTTTCGCTAAAAGACCAAATCTCTATAATCGGTTTAAGAGAAATACAAACTTCTCTTTAAGCTGAAGATTTCTTTCTCTGGAAAAATCAATGGCTACAATTTATGGTTTTCAGAAATTATTCAAAATTGAGAAATTTCTTTGCCAGGGATCCTTGTTATTGCAACATGACAAGATTAAAAGAAATTAGAGAGATTGAACATCGTGTCCAGATTTGTTTTCTGTCATAAAACTGAAGACAAACGGTGAAATTATTCTCAATAAAATCTCATGCATACGCCATGGGCATCTTTTGAGCATCAAAGAGAGGAAAAGGGCATTTTAACATTTCTGTTTTCAAAAACTGTTGTCACAGATGCAATGATACGGGACTACGTCACATCACAGTATCAAATTTGCTCTCCTTTTGTTTTCTAATTAGATACTATTACACAGTTTAATTACATTGGACAATGCACCATTGTTCATTATATTAAAATCCTATACAACTTATCCGGAGATTGAATAGACAATGTCGACAATGCAAGAAACTCTTGTATCACGTAAATTGACATTCTCGTACCAAGACGATATCAAGATTTTTGATCGAGAATCTTGATAACCTCTGGATTCGAGGATGGTAAACGACTATAAGTCAGCATATATATTGAACTAGGCAATGTAGTTGTACGATTAATATTCTTTTGTATTTAGTAGAAAGTTCCAGGGCAGCATATTATCAAAAATCTTACGATAATTTAGCAATACATATAAAAGCGCGGTTTACGACAGAAATCGGTCGTAGGACCTTCGATAATACGGGCCCCAGGTGCGATACTCTAACGAATTTAAGGGTTAAAAAACGCCCCGTAAAGTAAAACATTGGCTTGTACTAAAATGTACATGTCTATGGGATCTATTTCATCGCTGGTGAGTGGTGAAAGCTAGGAATGGTGGGTATCATATTACGGATGGACACTGTTTCAAAAACAAAGACAACTTGTTTACAAGCAACAAATGATGATTAGATACTTCCTACCAACTACGTCAAACCCATCTAATATATCGGCGACGGGACAACTCAACCAGAAGACAACTTAGTCCGAAACAACTGAACCCGCGTGTAGGGACAGCTCAACAAATTATACATCGATGGCTAATTGGAAACGATTGTAACTCACTTTTTCAAAAATGCCATTTTTTATATTTGACTCTAGAAATATCAAATAAGCAGATTTTCTATCTACCAAATTTTATTAAAATAATCCATCTATTAAGTACTTTAGTACATAATCTTATCTACTAAGAGCAAAAATATATTAAGTAAGTGAAAAATTTTTCCCTATGCATGAATATTATGGAACATTTAAGTACAGCAGTTTTAACGAATCTTTTAAGGAATGAAAAGTCACATCTTGGGGTCTGCACATAATGCATCCTTATGGAGCGGACGGAGCCTAAGTCACTCTATAAACATTTATTGTGACTTACTTTGTTGTCTTATGATGACGATCAAAGCATCCATGAGCTCAGCTCTATCCACTTCATAAGGAAGCATTACATATGTGTATTTATATTTACAGTCCAACTTGTGCTAACGGCCACCTCCGAATAGCGGGCACCTGCCGACAGCGGCCATTTCGATTTCCCCCTGACCGAAAACGCTCTTAAAAAGGCCGTGAATAACGGCCACCTGTCGTCTGCGACCAGCGGCCAGTCAAAACCATCCCCGCGGCCAGTTTATAACTGTGAACAACGGCCAGACGATTGTTTGAAGACAGTATTTCGTATCATGGCGATTTCGAAAGAAGGCCGCCATTTTTGTTAAAGTTAAGCTAAAAACCCGTAATCCGATTTTTTCCGGATTTTCGTAAACAGACCATCTCGAGTACGATTTTATTAGTTATTATCAAGGTGTAGACAATTTTCTCGTCACCTTATTATAAAAATATGTTAATGTATCCTTTTATTGTTAAATTTATTAGTAAATCGGGAGTAAATTACGTCATGTGATGACACTTTGTTAATTAGTTTTGAATGTTTGGAGACTCCACTAGGTTTGTTTTTCACACGTCCGGCAGTTAGATAAATGTTTGTGACACGCTGTTAATTCCTAAATCCGTTCAACTGTGACCGCTGTATACAGGTAATTTGACAACTGGGAAAAGATAGAAATACTATACAAAAGGTCAAAGTAGTGAGAATTTGTTGAGTGCATTTGTTAATGTTGAGGGCATAGCATGAAATGTAGCTGCAAACAAAAAACCACTGATTTCTTTGTTTTAGTCATTCTTTGTTCAAAGTTTTGTTTTATTCATTTATAGTCACAACTTCAATATGATAATGTGAATAATGAATTAAGGTTGAAATTAAAAACAATTTTAATTATCAATTCATGCTAAATTCGTTCAACTGTGACCACTGTATACAGGTAATTTGGCAACTTGGATAAGAAAGAAATACTATACAAAAGGTCAGAGTAGTGAGACTTTGTAGAGTGCAATTGTTAATGTTGAGGGCATAGCATGAAATGTAGCTGCAAACAAAAAATCACTGATTTCTTTGTTTTAGTCATTCTTTGTTCAATTTTTTTTCATTTATTGTCACAAATTCAATAATGATAATGTGAATAATGAATTAAGGTTGAAAATAAAAACAATTTTAATGATTAATTCATGTTAATTATGAACTCTGTCTCTCAAGTCTAACGAAACATGGCCCGTTTGTTCCTCTCTCCGAACAAAGGCCACCTGTGAACAAAGGCCACTTTTCTCTTTTCCCTTGGCCGGCCGTTGTTCACAGGTTGGACTGTATATGCAAACTCCCTGAGATGTGGCTATCGTTTCTTAAACCGTGGTTTTGTCTAAAAATATCAAATTTTATAAAGAATGTAAGTCAAGTGACCAGCCATAAGTGAAAAACATAATTTTAAAGCAATATTAACTGTTGTTAGCGTATGATTACCGAAGGTGGGTTGCCTTGTGCAAGCTAAAATGGAAACTCCCTTGGAATGAAGAAATTACTTCAAACTGCCTTGTTGTTGAATGATGGTTTATACATTAACACCATTTTCGTACACAGAGTCTAGTAGGATTCTCAATGCTATTGAGTATTGAGAATCCTACTAGACTCTGGGTACGAGAATGCATCAACACATGCTTCTATGTAGGATGATGGGTAGCATAAAAAATAAAGGAGTTTGTGCCACCTGGCCCTGTAAAATCGTCGATTTTTATTTAATTTACGATTTCGGCCCATTATATTCCTCATGCAAATAAAGATCTGTCTTTAAGCTTTAAGAAAATGTAAAGTATGTATATTTCGAGTCATTCTCGTTCCTAGAGTCTAGTAGGATTCTCAATACTCAATAGCATTGAGAATCCTACTAGACTCTGGGAACGAGAATGACTTCGAGTTCATTTGGACTGCTTACGGTGCTCTTGAATAGGGTCAGGGGCGGCGAGTTTTGCTCAATTTCACGGATTTTGACCTCTTTTTCTGTCAGATTCAACACGGCCAAATTTGGGCGTAAATGGACCTACCCCTTTAATGATGTTTGTGCTCACCTTTGTTAACAATAAAACATAGACAATTGATTAACGGTCTTGGTCCAATGGCAAGCACACTACCTTCGAATACAATAGGAAAATATCACGAATGGGTTCAATTTCTGGTTGCGGCAAATTATACATTCCATTTTTGAGTTTATGTAATGAGTAGTATTCAAAATATACAATGTAATACATGTATGACATAACAAATTTTGTTCATAATAGATAAGGGGATAGCTTAATACAACCTCATAGACAAAAACGTTATAGTTCGAAATTGAATTTTTTTATTTCTTTAATGATGAATTATCTCTCGCCATTGTCATAGACGAAGCCAGGTTTTCTACTTGGTAGGGGGAAATGAACTAGCAGACTGTGGGTTCAGGGGGGGGGGGCGTAAGGGCTCTCGATGGATCTAAGGCAAAACCTTGGCCAGAGGTCCAGGGGTCCCCTTCTGAGTATTGGTCATTTCTAAGGGAAAGGCACATTTCCGGAACCTCAACTATCCTTTCCCGGAGTATACAATAAAATGTACTAGAGCTCTAATCTACTTTGTGCGTAAGATATGGATAAAAAAAACTCGTCAACGACTTTTGACGTTTCGGCGCGTCTATTGTAATTGGCAGTTCTAATAAGCCCAGAAATACGGAAAGGGTAAAATTCAAACGCAAATTTTGAAGGTCGACTTTCAGTAGATTGTAGAGTGAATCACGATGATTTGTAAAGCCTCTAGATAAGCCGTATAATTTTCTAATAGCCGTTTGATCATGTTAAAATCTTTAAAAAAGAATTATTTGCGAATTGTACGTTTGTACAGTGTAATACTGTACTCCTAGTCTCGTATCTTATTGCACGAGAGAATATTCCGACATTTATATATATATTCCAATAAATATCATACTTCATAATAGAAAAAAAACTTTGATATGGCAATTTTAGGGAGGGGGCGTACGCTGGGTCCCCACCCCCTGTATCCGACTTTGGTTGTGGCGCAATTAATGCTTTTTGTTATCAAAATGTAATTTGTGCGTTATATCACGTACGATATCATTCAACACATATAGTTTATCCAAACAAATAGAGTTCTTAATATGAAAATCAGATTTAAGTGACACACAAAGAATCCAATAGACTCGAAAATTGATTTCGAGATTTAAGACAGCAGTATATCCGGGAACAAAGATTTAAGTACATAAAAGAAAACGTTTGGTTAACATTCCCATATGATTTTCCTTTTGAATTAGTTTGTACATTTCTCATTGAGATTATAGTTGGGTTGGTCCAAGTACCCCTATTGTAAGTCTAAGCCACCTTGAATTGTAAACAGAAAGAATACAGTCACCTTCAAACTGTAATTGTTATATAGTTGATAAAACCCTTAACTCTTTGTTAGATTGCATCTTGCCGGGGTCAAATATCGCGGATAATGAAAACAAAACAAAATACTGTAAACTTTACGACAGTGGGCCAATTATATTAAACTATTCAGTCTTACGGTAATACACCCACGGACTTGCCATAAAAGAGTTATGGTGACGTTTTTTTTAAAATCGAACCTTGCTTAAAACAAAGATTTGACTTAGTGACATTGTTTTATTGTCAGGTACGCGGGTGACTGATACTGGCAGTAATTTTAAGATCGGATCAAATCAGCACCTTTACTTATCGATGATTTAATGTTAATCTTGCAATTAAAGAAAACACTGCGTTCGTTGAACAGGGCCCATGAAATACTTGGCTTAATCCGGTACCAATCGCTGTAAAAATACGTACATATAGTGTAACTGCAACTTTAATAGTCTCCGCTATTTTTTGACTTGTAAATTATTCCGATACATTCACCCGGCACTTCAGGTAAAAACGGTAAAAGTAAAGATACGAACCTTTCCCCCTACTTTCTTCAGCACTGTTGCAGGGGTGCAAGGGTGCGAGCTACAAATAACTGGCGCGTAAAAGTCATGATTCATCAACACTTGGACTTGCAAGGATATTAAATTGTTAGCGTTATAAACACGCCTTTGAAACAAACTGTTTAGTACGTGCGCAAAAGATACCTCTATAAGTTTTTTTGTAGTGATAACTTTTGTTAGAAACAACCTTGATTTAATTAGCATTTCATATCTAGGGGGAATTTAAACATTGTGCGTACGGAGTATACAAAACTTCACGTACATTTATGTGTTAATGAGAAGTAAATAAATATTTACCACAAAATGTGCGTAATAAAATTTATCACGTCTTAGTATACAGCGACCAACGCAAAGTAAAGGGATGGATCGAACATTTTAAACTGTATATGTTATTTAATGTAAAATTGCTTTGTGCCCCAACTGTAGCAGTCGTGATGAACAGCTAGATCCTACTCTCGTCATGGTAGACTATAGGCCTACCAGTCGCGTAAGAGAAAAGAGAATATCAAGTCGTGGAAACAGTAGATCTATATGTGAAGACCATCCGGGATTTGGTATCATTATCTTTGTCTTAGGTCCAGAGTTTCTAGGTAAGAAGATAGATCAATACCAGAAACATATCTAATTCCCTGATCATTGTTATTTAATTGCCTCGAAACCATTCAATTTTAAATTGTCGCAACTATACATGGGTCACTGGCACCTGAGTCCTCACACTCGTTAAATACGCACATATAATATTTTGTCATCAAACACGATTAAAAATCGGTGCCGTATACACGAGAGAACTTTATATAGAGACGTACGCATTATTTTATGATCATAAGATATGGACTCTGGTGCCAGTGCCATGGATAGGTCTTTAATTTAAGAACCAAATGCTCAAATCAATTATAACTACAAAATAAATAGACCCTATAGAAGTGAAACAGTACAGCTTTGTTTAAATTTTAACAACTGCTGGTGTATCTTTAATAAATTGTTCAAAACTGCTTTTAAACTTTTTTAAGCTCTATTAATTAATAATATACTCAGTAGTTTTACTTCTATTAATTCCTTGAATATTTATACTTCCATTAAATTCAGAATCATCAGAGCTCTCCGATCGTGATTTTCAAGAAAAAACGTCGAGAAATAATAAATAACCCTCTGCTGCATTATTCGATAATTAATCAATACGCTCCATAACACACCCATGCAAAGGCTTATACAAATAATACATCATTTTACGCATTGTTGACATTTTTATTGCTAGTAATCTCGTCTTGAATGAGTTAGATGTACGCGCGTTATAGGGCTCAAATACACTCCGCATTATACAAAATTATCGAAGAATGAAAATTCCTTTGGCCCGTAACACGCATACCACTGATAAGAGCAAAGTTGACGCATGCTCAGTAAACTTATTCCGATTATTTCGCGCATGCGCACTGACAATAATATAATCAGATGTTCCTAATGGCGGCTGCTAAGCGGATACGGACATCGCTTGGCGAAAATACAAGGGACCAAAATGGACCAAACGGGAAAGGAAATTCTTCTAAAAGTGGAAAAACTTACAAAATAGAGTCTCTTCTTGATATATGTGCTAAAATAGTGGGTGAAAACATTCCATTTCAAAAGATAGAGCAACGTTTTGACAGGATACCCGAACCAGTTCAAAGTCGGATAGTGTTCTGGTCATTTCCCCGAAATGAACGGGATATTTGCATGTATTCTTCGTTTTCGCAGGTCGGAAAGGAAAATGCAGACAGTGATAAACTTCCATTTAATCAAGGAGTTAAACTTTTGGAATCTGGAGCCGTGGATAAAGTGCTTCAAATAGGTGAGAAATACCAAATTGGATTCGGTACTTTCGTCACGGTACGGTGGTCACTAGATGGACCATTTCCTGACTGGAATTTTCGTTATGTCTGTTTCTATGATCACCGTCTTTGTTACATTAATAGATAACTTTATATTTTATTTACATTTAATGACATAATTCTGTCTTTCATTTCACGATCTTTCTTTGTTCGTGGGGTGCGATTTCCTGTTTCAGTACTTCAATTGTAATGACTTCAGGGTTGAATTGGTCCACGTTTTATTATTAAGTGCAATACACTTAGTTAACTAATTAATGACACAGGATTGTTATTATTCATTCTGTTCTGAACAATGTTCATTAATAAGTCAACATTCATCTTTAAGTTGACAATGAGTTACTCATTTACTTTGGGTCTACACTATATAATAAATACCATTATTCATATTATATTCATGATTTAAATAATGTACTGTACCTTCCCTCTCTCAGTTTAACTACACTATAAATGTTTGATCTTAATTGCCTTGTTCATTGTCTTTATAATTTCTCTTTGATCAGTTGTAACTTGTAAGTCAATTGACTGATGGCATTTTCATGTACAAGTTTTGATGTCATAAAATTAAAATAAAATTAATGAAGTTAATCGTAAGTGTCAAATTTCCCTACTTACTTTACCATTTTCAAGAGCATAAATGGAATATAATTGAAACTATTCCTGAATTAAAGATTTCAAGAGTGAACAATATCAAACAGATCCAATCAATCAATGAGGAAAATAAATGTCTGAAGGGTACACATTTGGACGTAAATTATATTTTACCAAACCAAACAATGATCATTTATTTTACAAAAGTAAAAAGAGTACTAGCTGTGTATTAAATTATGGAAATGTAATAATTATTCACGTATTGAAGTTCGTGACATCTTTAAAAAAGCAAAATTCAGCAAGTGAAAATTATTTTACTATATTTCACCTTGTAGCTGTCTATGTTCTGACCAGGGACCAGGAAATCGCCGGTTTTTCGGTTTTCGGACCGATTTTTTAAGTTTGGACCGATTGAGATTTCAAAATCCTTAAAAAAATCGGTCCGGGAAAAATTCGTTAATTTTGACCTCAAACCATTAATTTCCATAATTTTCAAGAAAACGTATCGATAAAATATTATCAAACAACTATCAGTTGCTAAAACCCACTGTTTACTGATGTAATATCCTGCTTAATTGTCCACAGGTTACACAAGGACCCTGTATAACGTATCCATGGTTACAGGTATCATGTGGGGTTGAGGCAGTGATATTTTCATTCTGTACACAAACGGTCTGAGTGATATCTTCACCGTCTATTTATGATATATTTATGTGATATTTTTTTTGATCGAGCACACCAAGGTACGCTTGATTTGCACTCGATTAATTTGAAGAACAGCAGAAGAATATGTTCTTACTTAATCGTGTCCATCGAACCGATTACGTTTTTCAATCGGTCTGTTAGAAACCTGTAAACTTGTAAAAAAAACAATAATCTTTTATAAAGAATGTTTTATGAATAATTAAAGAAAACAATTTAACTGCTTTTGTTGTCAATTCCTGATTGATGTATTCGTTTAATCTTTAATTTGTTTGACTTGATTCATGATTTATTTTTACGTCTTAAATTGAGGTGTGAATAATAATAAATTATCTTAGGACATGTATCTACGCAAATTCTTATTAATCGAAGGTACAGTTTTTGGTGATCAAAATTCAACCCTCTCTTCTCCCTTCTTTAGTAAACAAAATTAATGATAACTATTAAATTCCAAATTCAACGAAAATAATTTTCAAAACGAACAGTTTTGTCATTAAACTATCTATAAATGGTGTACTATGCACGATTTGATAATCTTTTGTGTTAAAAGAAACCGCTTGAACCATTGTGATGAGATGTTATACATTTTCGAGACCCACGCTAGATCCTCACTTCGTATGAGAAACGTTTTAATATACGTGTGTAATTAAAAAAACTTATCATTATTTTACGTTTTCTTTCTTAATTTAGCGAACGACGCTTAAATGCGAGACATTTACTTTGGACCCGTTTTTCTGCGCATGCGCAGTTAAAATAATTTCCCCACATGACGGAGTTTTCCAACAACATTAGAACTAGATGAAACAGCCTTTTTTCAAGTTCTGTTTATTGAACGACCGACGATTGCGGGGAGTAATTTCGGAAACCACGCTTTTATGCTAGATAGAAGTTAAGTTTTGTAAAAAATTAAACAAACAATGCCAATGTATCGTATGCCTTCCTAATAAAAGGGAGCAAAAAATAAGTACTAACATGGTCGTGAATAAAGTACAGTAAACGGTCGGGTTCGTACGGTACACGTTAAAACCCGTATCCGGTACTCGGGCGGCTTTGGACCGATTGACTTCGGCGAATTTCCTGGTCCCTGGTTCTGACCAAACTGACCTCAGCATTGAGCATACCACTGCTTATGTAGTGCCAATGAATATCTTAGAAATGAGATGTTTTTTAACTTCATAAATCCAGTTGTACACTCAGCTTGTGTAAATTAGGTAGAAACTATTCTCTGCAAAACATGGCAGACCATCAGACAAATCCTTAAAAAAATAGTAGGTCAGTCTAGATAAATCTGACTAAAACCCGGTCTAAAATATTCCGCTCCCTACTCGCTTATTAAGATCTGGCCTTTTTCAAAAGAGGGTCACGTTCAGGTGACCTTTTCTCATCATAATATGAAAGACGAAATTGGTATGATACGTAACTTGTGTACATCATCTATGTCACGCAATTTGAATTGAGCCGTCCAATGGCAGACTTTGAATAATACCGCTGTTAAATTAGCTTGCAAACCTTGGTCTAAAAATAGAAATTATGAAATCAAAATGTTATTAATAGTGTTTCGTCTAGATGAAAGCTATGCATTGATTAGTCGACATAAAAGTCATCTCGACGTGACCTTGCATTGAGTAAGTAGAGATCCTGTACGACAATACTCTACAGGATATCTGTTTACGGAGATTGAGTCTAGATCTGCAGGTTTACAGGACCAACTGTCTGGCAAAATAATTGGTCTCATACATATCATTGTTTTCAATTCATCAAAATATGTTTGGTCCTGTAAAATTTTGATGTAAACAGGACCTACTGTCCAGTAATATAAACTGTTGAGTCTTGTGTTGAATAGGTAGGAACTCTTCCAAATCAATGCATTAGTCTGGTAGGATCAGGAGTTATCCGGCTTAAAGGTATTAAGTGATTGTGAGCTTGGTTAATTCAGCTTCTCTGGAAACTTTCAGTAGGCAAGTGGAATAAAACTTAAGTCCACATCCCTGCTTTTCAAAAACATTCATTGAGTGCTCTCGGTGCTTTGATATTTTACTGGGAGTCTAAAATATCTGGGGATGCCACCGGAATTAGAGTATCTTAATTATTGAATACTATATAAATGAACGAGTTTGACTAGTCAGGCATGGGAATTTCATACCCTTTATAAGATATTCAGAAATTTCAGGAGTTGAAAGTTTTTATCCTTCATCTAAAATAGACCTAGGCTGATAATTAGCAATTCTGTGACGGCCATTTTTTATCTTAGACAAGTCACAAACAACTATTTTACTTGGGCAACCAAAACATTACTGAGAAAGTATAGCTAAAACAGCTGTCAGGACTCTTTTGGACTGCTACTCATCTATGATCCTAGTTTGAAGACTACATACACTTCTTTCTGAATGCTATTGGATTGATCAGATTAATTTATTTAAACTGTAATACACTAATATATGTATATTTTTTACTTTTATGATATTTTTAATGGGTCATTGATGATGGTTCTGTCAGTGTCCTCAGACTCTTGGACTCATTGTGCATGAATCTCTGTCAGTCATAATAACTATAGATTACATCGGCCTCTATGTAAACTTAACATTCAATATTTACATGCTGTATACATGACATCTTGTTTTATCCTGTCATCACTTTACAGACTTGTTTAGTTTGAATTTTGTTAAATAAAAAATATGTTACTGTCATGTGGTAAAATGTTTTTTACATCTTTTTTTGTAACAAACGTAATGACCTATTTATAATAACAGATGTAAAAGACTAAAAAAACTATGAACTCTTTGAATAAGATAAACATTTGTGTTTATGAGTCTCTGTATAGCTTCTGGGGTAGGAAAAAAACTTTTAAGTTTTAATACTTGCAGTTGTACTGATATAGATGGTTACTGAACTTAAAACTCTTGGTGTATTTCAATGAATTTACATCACTGAGTTGACTGTGGTTTTTTTATAGTGTTTGACGTTAGTTATATGTTACATGTAAGATGTAAAAGATTTCCTTTGTGAAGTGATGAATGTTTTATGAATGGTAATTTTTAGTCAAGTTTTATGATACTGCTTGTAAAATGTAATGAATAAAGACAGATCTTATGAAGCCTTTTTTCTTGATGATGAATTTTGTTAAGTTTTATTTATTTCCCCTCCTGTTTTTTTTTACTAATTTAAACAGAAATTAGCTAGGTCTACACCTTAGATAAAAACAATTATGTACATTTATATAAAGGCATTGTTAATGTTAACTGTTTATTTAAAATTCTGATGTGATCTGAATATTAAGTGGCATAGAACTTAGAATCATATTACATTATTCATTGTTGGTAGTTCATTTGTTATGTACATGTATTAGCTTGGCACCAAATTTCTTTTTCACTTGTATGCATTCATTTAGAATGTCTGTAGGACTGTTTGATATTCATTTCTATCAATGAAATGTTACTGTAGTAGCCTAAGCTATGAATAATTGCTTAACATTAACTCTCATTGTCGCCAGGAAGATTACTGCTTTTATTTGTGCTCTGTTCTTAATGTCCATAGATCATAGACCTCATGTAGTATTCATATGAAACTGATGCAATGAAATCGCATAGCTTTCCTATACACTGTACTTGTATTTTAATTTCTTCGTGATCTAACTATTAATACTTGACTTTAGTAATTTTGGCTTTTTTATGACTTCATGAATTTCTATCATTGATAGACTGAGATGAATTTACATTTTGTTTCATTCAATAAACATAGGCTTGGCTTGGCTAGGCTGGGTGTGGTTAATACATTTTGCTCTACAGTACTTATTGTTAATTTATTGAGAAATTATATGTGCTGCATTGCGTTTTTTAGTAAATTAATTCAACCTTTAACCCGGGTTGGGGGTGCAGTTAGTAGCGTACCAGGATTTGGAATCTCGTGTCCCGAAGGGAGTACAGGTTCGTATCCCAACCGGGGAGGTTATACCCTTCCATTAAATTTTGACAATAATGTCAATTTTCCTCCATTAATAAGTTATATGGAGAAGTTTCCGGCCTTGTGGAATGGTAGGTGAGTACTGGTTATAGACAATGGTCCAGGAAAGCTAGGTAAGTTGCGCCGGAGGCCGTAAAATGACCATAATTGTGTTGACACGGCATTAAACCCAATAAAAAAAAATAGAAAACTTTCTTATAGATATTTCCCTTCATTAAGAGAAGCATGTTTTTCCCAGTTTTATCCACCCTGTTTTTTTAACCTGCGGCAAAAACTTCCAACCCTGTGGAAAAATCATTTGTTTATTTAAATTATTACAGTATCATTCAATTTTCTTTTAACATCAAAGATATAAGAATGTTTAAATAAATATTTCCTTTGAAATTTGAGAAATTTAGTTATTGCCAGTTTTTTAACTTTTTTCACCCTATATTTTCCTAATGGCAAAAAACTGTCCAACCCTGGGCACAAATGTAATTATTATGTATTGTTTATTACTGTATTGGACAATTCTACTTTCAATAATAAAGAAATAAGAATCTTCATTCAGTTTGAAATACAACTTTTAAATATTTCATTTGAAATTTGAGAAATTTAGTTTTAACTAGTTTTTACCACCCTGAAAAATTCATAACTATGACTTGAATCTATTGTGTAAACTAACATTAGGCCACAACAAATTGATCATATGTTCTATGGATTCGCTCGCTACTTAATTTTGATGGTTTTTTTACAATTTTTTTTATTTCCTCGCTTGCTCATAAAAATTTGGTCAAACCGCTATATAAAGCTAATGAATAAAGACTTTTCAATTTTTTTTCTTCGCTCACTCGCCCCATTTTTTTTCCAGAAAAATCCGTAGAACATATGATCAACTTGTTGTGGCCTTATAGTTCAAACTGCAACACTGAGTCTGATGTAGTAAGAAAAGTTATATTATTATAGGGCTTTTTTCAGTATTAAGGGAAGGGGCCTGGGGCCTTTTTTTATATAGAACATTTAAGGAAATTTTATTGCAACTTCAAAGCTAGGGAAACAAAAAATCTAAGGTAATCTCCAAGTTTGGGGAAAACTGCATGATTTTAAAGAAATTTCAAAAGGGGAATGCGCCTGTAAACTGCTTTTGTTATATAAGAAAAAAGGCCTGTATTAAATTATGACATTTATCTATTTTAGGATTCCACTTGAGTGGCACAGTTCGTGAGCCAGCTAGTCCATTGTTTTCCCAGCCAGAACGTGTCTTTCAAGTATCTATTAGTTTTGATCGGTAAGTATATTACTTCATGTATAAAATTGAATCCTTGTTCAAGTTGATGTAATCCTGGCTTAGTTTGCCTTGTTAGATACTGACTTTATCCTGGCATAGTAGTCATAATTTTAATCTCTCTGTCACATACTAATTGGAAAAGAGTATGTTTATGATTTTAAGGTAGTACTGGTTTTTATTTTACTTTTGCTAAGTAAAATTTAAGAAATTAATTTCAAAGGTTTATTGATCTTGCTTGAAAAGTATGGTTGCCATAGTGAACTGTGTATGTACATGTCGGATTGTTCTGTATCAATTACTGATTTTCTTGTTGGGAAAAAATGTATCATTGTGTGTTAGTTTTATAACTTGCTACAAACTTTATCACCAGCTCTGTGCCTGTTTATATAAATTAGTCTCCTATGTCTAAAAGACAAATGTTTTTGTAGATTCCTCAAGGGATGCATAAGGATGCAGACAGGGTGCTGTTTCCATATGATGTATTGTTTACCACTGAAATCTTCATAATTGTATATAATACTTGTGTTTATAACTTTTTTCTATTGTTATAACATTTAGAAGTTATTGGAAATATGGGAGCAATATTGTATTTTCTGAGTCTATTTCTGTATTTGATATGTTAACTTCACACATTTACATACAATTTGCAGACTTATTACAATCATAAGTGAAAATTTCACAGGGTTTTACCAATAAAGCTAGACAAAATGTCGGTAATTCTCTTATTACATTGATTCAACTAATTTTCTTTGTTTAGTTCCTGTAACCACAGTATTCTCTGGTTGGGTTAACTTATATGTTTGCACGTTTTTCATGCATCATTTGATGCTAAGATTTTGAGCAAGCAGATTGAAAAGAAAGTAATCCATCTTTGTAGAAAGCTTGAGATTAGATGATTATTTTTTTCATTGTTAGTTAATCAAGCCTCTTGTTCACATTGATTTATAGAAATGTTCGCTATCAATAGTTTTTTTTAACTTGGATCATTATTGTTTAGATAGTAATAGGTTATTAATTAATGATAACTCATTAACTGTCACTGATAAAATTATTGTATTGATTTTTACTATCTGACAAAAATAGAATGTTGGTCTATACCTCATTTTTACCATAACTGTTTACCATTGTTTCGTTCTGACATATCATATGAATTGTAATCAGTACATTGTAATATCTGGTTTCTTTCTATTGTTAAACAATGGTCGTTAATCGTTTCCCACAATTGTCTGATGCAAGTTGCAACACAATGCTTACTTCACATGTATATTTTATTTCAATTTTATCTACTAAGTACAAAGTAGGACCTACACTTAGGGATCAAATGGTCCCGGGTTTGAACCCCCACTGGGGGCGCTGCTTATTTCCTTGAGCAAGAAATTTACCTGGGATTACTTCACTCAACTAGGGTGTAAATAAGTACCTGTGAGGGTGGTGTAATCCGCTGCACCAATTGGTCAGCTGAACTAAATGGAGTAAAAGTCTCTTCAGGGAGATTGATAGATAGATAGCAGTAGCTCGGTGACCAAGGGTAATAGTTGTTAAGTCAGTGAATTTGCACAAGCATGAAACTTTGACAATGTAATACAATTGCTTTACCTTTAGTGTGTTTTATGTTTCATTCACTAAGATGTATTTAACTCTTAAATTGAGTCAGTCTTGTAAAACTGTTTATATTATTCAAAGCAAAACAATAATTTCTAAGGCTCATGTTAAGACATTCACTGGTTAGTAATGTAGGCCTCATTATTAACTGGTATTTAATCTGTTAATTTCAATGTTTATGTTTAAACTATATATTAAATATAAATATAAGAATACTCTTTCACAGTTGGTGACAATCAAGTTCTTTTTAGTTTAAATACTTAGCATACATAAAAATCTCAATTTGCTATTTTATACCTCTAATTCTTGGAATACAAATTTGGCTTAAAACAGGGTATAGTTTAGTAAATTAACTGGTTGTTTACCATTCATATAACCCGGGTCAGTAGGGCAGTTGGTTGTGCGCCTGAATTTCGAAGTGTCTCAAAGGGTTCATATCCCACAAGGGGAGGTTATACCATTCCATGAAAATTTGACAATAATGTCAATTTTCCTCCATTAATAAGGTATGTTGAGAAGTTTCAGGCCTTTTGGAGGGTAGGTGAGTTCTGGTTTTAGACAAAGGTCCAGGAAAGCTAGGTTAGGTGCGCTGGACGCTGTTATATAACCTATGCAATGTGTTGCTTGGGCGTTAACCCTAACAAAATAAATAAATAAATTACAATTCATTTGTGAAAATGACAAAATGTTCTCTTGGTAGATATTTATGAGTTAAATTGTCATTTATTTGGAGATAATTACCCAACTAGAAGTTAGAACTAATTTGTAATTTGAGAGAGTTTAACAAAGTACATCATCTGTTGTGTACCAGAGTACACTATAAACATTGCTAACGGTCAGCACAAAACTAGCGTAACTACAAGTTTGTACGATAGGATGTAGATTAGTTTTGTGCTGGTCTATTAATTGAATTCTCAACCCTTTAACATCAGAATTTTCACAATTTTGATGTACTATCTCCAAGTTGTGTTTTTTAGTGTGAGAAATTCTTGCTAATACATTCCAGGTGCAAGATTACCTCTGTGAAATGTGGCTGTGGTAACAAAGATATATTTTGGTGCCAGCATGTAGTGGCTCTATCATTATATAGAATCAGAAAAGCCAGAAGTGTCCAATTACGGGTTCCTATATCAGGTAGGTTTGTTTTCTGTTATAAGCTGTCAAATATTTGGCTAATACTGTGATATATGTATTTGATTTATAATTCTTTGGAAGGAATTTGTGTCTATGATCTACTGAAAGTTTGTGCCATGTGTTCTAACCATTTCATGTGAAAATTGTGTTCTTATTAAACTTGATTGGAATTTATATTTTCTCAAAATTTTAATTATACTCTAGAAGTCCTGTTACAAAAATAAACATTTTAATGAATGTATTATACAATCAATTAGATAATAGAGTCCTCAGTCATGTTAGTGAAATATTGTCTGGTACGACATTCTTAAGCTTCTTGGTTACTGTCATCAATTTTATTTTACCCCAAAACTCTGTTTGGGGGGTATATAGGAGTCAGCTTGTTGGTCAATCAGTCCGTCCGTAGCTATTACTTGTCCGTTCAATTTCTCAGCGACTTTTGTATGGATTTTATTCAAATTTCACACAGACAGGGTATCGAGCAGGCATGTGCATATTATGTTATTTTAATTACAGTCTATTGATTTTTTTGTGGAGTTATGGCCCTTTGATGATAAATCTTGTCTGCCCATTTTCTCAGCACCTAATGTACGAATTTGTTTCAAATTTCTTGACAAGAACCCGTTAGGGGGGTGGGTATATCCTTGCATTCAGTGATAGGTCTAGTTAAATTTACTGTGAATTTGTTCTGTATGTTTCAATCCATCATTGAAGTAAATAGTGACTGTGTTAATTTGGTAACATGCATTTCTATTACATTTTTTTCCTAATTATGCATATGATTGTGAAGCGCTTTTGAACATATATTCAATATGAAAAGAGCGCTATACAAATACGGTATATAATAATAATAATAATTCTATTACTGTAACTCATGATGGTGTGTCTTAATACACAAGAAGGTACACAATTATAATACTATGGAAATTTCTGTTAAATTTCATAAAATACTTTTTGCTGTTTTGCAGAAAATAAAACTTGAATTTCAAAATTTTAGATTAAATGGGGTCATTTTGGTAACAGTCTGACTACAATATTTCCTAAATAAAACAAAACCTGTCTACATGTACTTAGAAGGGAAATTTATGAAACACAAAAGATATACAATGTGTTCACATTTTCTCATGAAATTTGGTCGTTGAAACAATTTATTCCTGGAAATGTCCATCCATTATCTAGGTGTTATCAGCTTAAACCCTGATTTATTATTTTTTGTTATGTCTGATTTCAATTTGTATTTTGTCAAGTGAAGTTTACAAATTACTGTTCTAAATTGCCTTAGACTTCAGTATGATAATGAATGTACTCATTGCAAGTAATTTTGTTCCCCCTGTAAAATGTGAGAAGTAAACTCAGATCTGTTTTGTTAAACCCCATCAAAGTGCAAAAATATGCATGACACAGCAATTTTTATTGTTACCCTTATCACTATTTAATGAGTCAAACAGACATGTTTGATGTCTGGATAAAAAAACTGTTTAGTGCATTCAATGATATGGTGTCTGGCTGGTATAAAAAGATATAATGCACTGTTGAAACTTGAATATATGTAAATATTTTCATGTAGTCAGTTATGTTCATATTGTGTATTGCATTTTAATACTAAGGATAAATACATTCATCAATTATCAAATTGTTGCTTATTTGGCTATGTAAACTTATTATTAGCAAATAATGTTCTCACAAATATGCCATGATTTTTAATTGATTGTTTTTATGCTAACCATATTTGTAACAATGAAACAATGAAGTTTATCTCTAATACTTCAATGTATAGAGTTTACAATATGTTTGAAGTGTAAAGCTTGTTTATATAGACCTAAAACATATAAATACATTGTATAATAAATTGTTATATAGCTGGCGCTTCATTACAACATCTGTAATCATAAATTGATAATAGTTTGTGGTATAAAATTTTTTTATGGTGCTGCTGTCCCCAAACCATCATTGTTAGATCAAGTGTTGTGAATTTATTATAACATTGAACGAAAAGACATAACTAAATCATTTTTAAACCACCACCTGATTAGAGCGACAACCTGCCAATAACAACCACTTTTAATTCCCCATGATCAGAATTTACTCTAAAATGACTGTGCGTAGCTACCATCCGTCCAATTGGCAATGGCAAAATTGTTTATTGAGAAACTAATTTACTTAGGAAGTACTGATAAAGAACCTGAGAACAAAGACCATCTGTCTATGAAGACCACTTTTGGTCTTTTCATTGAGCGGTCTTTGTAGACAGGTTGCGCTGTATTTGGAAGTATAAAATAAGTTCAACATTTTGAAAATACTCTAACATACTTATACTTTGTTATTTCAGAAACACTTTTACAAATGAATCGAGAACAGTTACAGAAATTTGCTCAGTATTTGATATCAGAACATCATACCGATGTATTGCCTACAGCACAAAATATTGCTGATGAAATATTACAAGCCCAGTCACAAATAAATCAATTACCAGGTAAATTGTCTTTTTGTCTTTATAGTGAGAAATCATTACATTGTATTTACAGCTAGCTTAATTTATTAGCTTGACTATTCGAAGAATAGTGGGGCTATCCTACTCAGCTGTGCGTCGGCGTTGGCGTAACACTTCTTGGTTAAGTTTTTAGGTGCAACATTTTTGTATCTTTTATATCTTCGCAAGTACTGGAGGGATTCACTTAAAACTTTATTTGTGTTTACGGGGTTACCATTGGAGTTCAAGTTATGTAACCATATGATGAATTAGGCCTGAACTATGGCCCTTATATACTTAGAAATTTCTTGGTTAAGTTTTTAGGTGCAACATTTTTTTCTTTGCAACTACTGAAGGGATTTACTTGAAACTTCACACATGTCAACGGGGTTAGGAATGAAGGTCAAATAATAAGTTGCATAACTCCAGCATGAGTTTTGATTGGTTGTTGCTGTCGTTAACACGAATACCCCGAATAGTCGATCGCGCTGTCCCTGGACTGCTCTTGTTATGTTATACAGTGAGGTCCAACTGATTTTTTCACATATATTAAATGTTGATGTTTATGATATACTATGATATACTTTACATGTACCTAAGTTTCAAACTAATATATAGTTTAACATGAACCTCCAATTATGTTCTTTATATATTATAAATATATGGAATAAAGATACTAAACAAAATGTATCTGCAATATTTTTTTCAATAAACATGAGAAAATAAAAAAAATACATGTGTTAAGAAACTTTTGGACCCCAGTGTACAGTAAAAGGAAAAATTATCAACTATATGATATAAGTAATTTTCATTAGCCTGTTTAACTTAGCTGGTCGCTTGCTTTGAGCTAGTTGTTTATGGTAATGACTGTCTATAAGTGAGTGTATAAAAACATAGTGCTGAGATCTTTCAGGTACATTTTATTGGGTTTCATACTTTAGCATGCATGGTGATTAGTTTCTCAGGGCTGCCTATTTTGAGCAGATCAGCCTATTTCATCTGATTATCTTCTATGTTGATCATTAACAACTACATTTTACTCTGGATGAGAAGTAATCATGTTTTGATGTATGATTAGTCGAGGCTTTGACTTACTCGTATATGAAACAAATATTTCCATCAGACTAAAAATTTTGTACATTTATTTATTTTGTAAGGGTTTATATGGACATAATTGAGCAAGTTTTAAAGGTTGTTGACCCTTTTCAACTGATTGAAAATTTCCATATTGACAGTCATGGTTACTTCTTGTGACCAACAGACATCTTGTGACTTCTTTGTCATTTTGTCCCTCATCTGACTGTGTCTTGTTAAATGTGAAAAAAATTATCACCTTTGGAATAACATTGTGTTTGACATTTAAAAATAATTATCATAATACTTAGACCTTTGTCTCTAGCTCAAAGAATTTCTTAGTCTAAAAACAAAGGAACAAGAAAGCTCTGCCATGTTTAGTCATCATCTAGTTCTCTTCTATAGAAGATATATAATGCCCTGGGGTAAAAAACTTATTGTGTAGCAGGTGGTGCCTCTTTTACATTAAATTACATAGAAATGTCTTTAAAGATCTTCTGGTCTGAATCCATTTGTCCATGGAATTCCCTTTCATTACATAATTGTTGACTGATGAATACATGTACTTTGTTTTATAGTGCTAGTTGATCAGTGCATATTGCTGCATACAATCCCCCCTTTAAATTTTCCTGAGCTCTAGCCCCGTTTTTTAGCTCGACTTTACGAAGTAAATGGATAGCTCTCCTACTCGCCCTAGTGTTGGCGTCCACGTCCACATTTCTGATTAAAGTTTTTGTGCAGTAAAATATTTTTTACTACAACTTTTTATTTCTTAAGGTATCAACTTCAAACTTTAAATATATGTTCCTTATTATCAACCACATCTCATGTGATAAGGTTCATAACTCCAAATACATTAGTTTCTGAATTATCCTCCCTTGAACTGAGTGTTTTCTTTAAAAAATGTTTGTTTTTACTGCAACTGTTTTATTTCTTTAGGTATCGACTTCAAACTTTAAATGTATGTTCATTATTATCAACCACATCTCATGTACCAAGGTTCATAACTCCAAATACATTTTTTTTTCAGAATTATCTCCCCTTGAATTGAACTTAGAACTATCTTTTAATTTTATTTTTTTTCTTTAAATTCGTTAGGGTTATGTTTTTTTAAAAAAAAATTAAAATGTGTATGTTCCTTATCATCAACCAGATTTCCTGTGACAAATACTTACATAGTACATAGCCGAGCATGTTGTCTCCTCTGACAGCTCTTGTTATGCTATATTGTAAAGGACAAAAGTTTTAACTCGCTCATCAATTTGTAGTGTACTTATTTTACATCTTTTGCATGCCTTTATGCAATATTTCATTATTCTATTGAAAACTCATTAGCCGTGAATTTGCTAAATGATTTCATCATAATCATGTCAAACTACAAAAAAATGTCCTTGTGCTTGTAGTTTAGTGCAAGACATTACATTCATTTATTAGACATGATTAGTCTGCAAAGAACTATTATGTGCAATTATAAATTTGCCAGGAATAGTTTGCACTAAGTAAAACAAGTTAAAAGTGTGACATGTTTATTATAATACTGTATGTTGAGTACAATGTACTCAAGTACGACAGCAGCAGGACTATCAGTTTATCAATATATATATTCTGTCAAAGCCATTAATTTTATCTTTTTTGCCTCAAGTCTTAAAACTTGAAAATTCACTACAAATAGTCTGCACCAGCTGATGTTCATGTTAATTTGAATTGAGTTTTGATATATTCTGCTAGTTTTTCTGTTTGCACCAGTATAGATCTCATATTTTGGTTCACTGTCATATTGTCTCTCTCAGCATTTACGTATTGAGGGATTTTTTGCATAAAATTGGAGCGAAAATATTGCACTAGTTATTTTTCTACTGTTAGCTGTTATTGCCTTTGAAACCCACTAGCCTGAAACCGAGGACTAGTAAATATATATTTAGGCTAGTAAGAATTACTTACTGAGTTAGTTGATAATCTTGCTCTATGAAACTATGATTGCTCTAAAGAATACTGTTTAGTTTTTTAACCAGGTTTTCCGAAGAATCTGGTTATTGATTTTTTGTTGGGTTTAACGCTGTAGCAACACATTGTATAGGTCATATAACGGCGGTCAGTCAACCTACTCACTGTTCCTGGAAGGGTTAAATCAAAGCTACAGAAGGGCAGAACAAAGCATGCTTGTAATCTGTTTTTCATTATACAGAAGGGCAGAACAAAGCATGCTTGTAATCTGTGTTTCATTATATAACCCCAAACTATATAATATGCCAGCCAGCTTCCCGGTTGGTCAGTCAGTTGGTTGGTCTGTTGCTTTTACTTGTGTGCTTAATTTCTCAGCGAGTCTAGTAAGGATTTTACTCAAACTTCACACATAGACTAGGTATTAAGCAGGCATATACATATCTCGATTTGGTTATGTTTCATTTGTTTTTGCAGAGTTATGGCCCTTTAATAAAAAATTCTTGTCCTCTTATTTTCTCAGCACCTGTTGCATGGATTTGATAGAAACTTCTTGACAAAGACCTGTTGAGGGTTGTATGTCATCACAATCAGTGATAGCTCTAGTTTGAAATAATCGTCACTATTACAATGTTTTGTTCCATTTATTAGCCAGATTTTTCAACAACAAAATTCAGCTTATAGTTTGGTGGTGAAACCCGGGTGGGCGGTTGGGCTGGCAAGTGGGTGTCCAGTGTCATTAACAATTGCATTTAAGTTTTTTATTTACCCTACATTTCTGCCATTTATTGTCAGATCTTGATGGAACTTCATTCAATGATTACATACGGTTACCATGTGATGAAGAGAATTAAAAAAGTAACCGCAATTCTACCTGGCTTTATTATGAATTATTTCCTTTTGTAAAATTTTTGCATTATCAGCGGAAAAATCCGGCTTTTATGTGGTTTTCACTTTATACTTCTTGTATTGACAGGTGCTCCAGATCCAACAGCAGGTGCATCAGTTGATGATGATAATAGTTGGCATTTAGATGAGGATCAAGTAAGAGAACAAGTTAGATCCTACCTCTCTCAGGGAAACTACCTCAGCTCCGCTAATCACCTCAACTCCATGTTTGCAAAGGTAAAACTTATTATGACATAAATCATTCAGTGAGAGAACATATTTTTGTTTTTATCCTTTTTATTAGGGCTGTCACAATACGCCAGAAGCGTATCGCTATATACTGCAATACACTGGCATCGTATCACGATATGTATCACAATATATTGTGGGCTTTTAGATTCATTGTGCCTCCGCTGTATTTAACAGAAACATTGAACATTTTACATGCAGCTACTGATAGATTCTAGCCTCTTAAAGTATTTACGAACATTTAGGACTGTGATGTGCCCCAAATCAGTTTAATTCTTGTGACTTAAGGTTAGATGGAATGAACAATGGAAAAACTGACATTTCGCTACTTTTATTTCGCGAAGGGAAGAATTTTCCAACGAAATAAAAAATATCGCCAAATAGGGGTACGTTAAAATCATACCGCGGTACATATTGCCGTAGCTGCATATTGCAATATACCGGTATATCGTGACAGCCCTACTTTTTATGGATGAATACACTGAGAGGGAGAAGTATAAAATCATAAAACAATTTGTTTTTACTATCTTTGGCAAATAGACTAAGAGACAACTCCTCACTGCATGTAGTAGTCTTGTTTAATTGAACTTGAATGGGGTGATTTCATTTTGATTAAAAAACTTGTGCTTAATATAGTCTAAGTTAGGTCATACTTTAGTTATGAAGGGTTAGTCATGGTCTTAGATTTTCTGGAGCACTGGTTTGATTTATTGTTATATATAGCAAAATGATCAATAGGGCTGCTGCGAGTATACGAGTACTTGAATATTCGCGATCCCGAGCAGAAAATCGAGTACGAATATTTGCCACGTCCGAAATCGTCGGATCGCGATCTATTTTTGGAAATAATGAAATAACAGTTTCAGCTAAATAACCACTGAAAACGAGCTGCACTACTAATAAAAATTTTGATTTAATTCAAAATTTCGATTGATACGCATTTAAAGAAAAACGTTATCACTGAAAATGCCCATAAAACACCTGGTGATAGAAATGTTTGGAGTACATTGTTTTCCATTTAGTAAAAGCTTCTGTAATTCTTCCCTTATTTTTGTTACAGTATTACATAAATTTCTGTATGCTTCTCCATTAACTAGTGATTCGTGGTTCGATTCGTGAATCGCTACACATGAATCGTGGTTAGGATCGGATGGCCACTTGCTCAACGATCCACAGCCCTAATGATCAACTAGCCTGACTTCATGAAATAAGTAATTTTCTTACTAGCCAAAATCAATTTTCACTGCTTAGTCTTAGAGCTACAGTTAGGTAAAGTGTTGCCTGCTGGTCAAGGAAAACAGTCCAGAAAAGCTTGTTATGAGGGACTGAGTGGGTCTCAGTTTTTAACTAAAACAGTAAAATTAAGCCAACAACTTGGTAAGTCTATTTTCTTTATTTTTGTGTTGTTTATTTTAGGTACGAGAAATGTTGCAAGCAAAAGATTCAAATGGTGCTAGAATGTTGCGCCTGATAACAGAACAATTTTTAGCTGATCCTAGATTAGTTGTTTGGAGAACACAAGGGACGCAAATGAGTGACAAATGTAGACAACTCTGGGATGAACTCGGTATGTAACATTTAGCACATTTTAGCAATAAAAGCGAATGGTTTCTTACTAACATTTTATTTTTTCAATTTACATTTTATATATATTTGCATTAGAATTGGTTTAATACTTCTTGAAAAGCTTAATGTCTGGATTTTGTTGTTAACTAGTTATTTGTTGCACACAACTGCCTTACATGATATAGAATCAGTGGTGGTAGGAGAATTGCTGTAGAAATAATTTCATGACTTAGCTCCACAATAGTATGCCTCTGGGAATGGAATCTAAGACCCCTTAATCAGTAGACTTGTGTGCTACTGACTGATCTATCTGGTTGAAATGCCTGATGACAGAAAATCATTAAGTATTTGTACCTATAAATATCGCGCGTAAATATTGACCCGGACCTGACCTTTATGCAAGAATATTTATTACATTGAATACGAATGCTCGTATTAATGCTCGATTACACTGTGACCGTGATGATTATGAGTTAAAACTTAACATACAAACATACTTCTATAATTTTACGATCGCTGCCGAAGTGTAGAATAGGCATGGTTCTGACTTTCGTCGGGATAAGTGTAGATAATTATTAGATGCAAATGTGAAAGGTCAGGTCGGAGTCAATATTTACGCACTATACTTTCAGTAGAGGGTTGTTCAAAATTGTTTTGCAAAGTTATATTGTTTACTAATGTTTCAACAAATTTTGCATCTTTTTGGTAATATATTTTTGAACACAGGTGGTCCATTGAGCTGTAATGCTTTTTACTTTTGAAATATAGAACTACTTTCATTTAGCCAATAAATGCAAAAAAGTAAAACAACTATAAAAAGTGCTGTCCTTGTTTGTTTTACTATGTTTCTGGGATAATTGTCTTATATTTACTACAAGGAAGTAGCATTTTATTATAATTTTGTCATAAGTCAAAGTTAGTGTTTTTTCTTTTGTTTATGTAATTGTGTATTGGTTAGTAATACATTGAGTTTAGTATCTTTTATGTGTATTTTACGTTCAATGTTAACAATAACTTAATAACCAATGTCCCATGTATATCTAAGACATGTTTACTTACTCACTAGAGATCTCCATTCTAGCATTTCACTATCAATCACAGTTCCATGGCCAAGTCACTACTTTTGGCTTCTGTAGTTGTCATGTGGCACCAAACCTGTGAAATAGCATTCAAGTGTGCCCATCTCTAAATATTTTTAAGAAAAAGTTAAAACCCCTCTTGTTTTTAACTACTATGATTACTAAATTGATCACTAATCCTTAGTTTTTGTTTTATTAGTTTTATATTTTAGCATCTTTAAACCAATAGCATTATATTCATTACTCATTAAGCACTTTTGAACATAATTTTTCCATATGAAAAGAGCGCTATACAGATATGGTACATTAAAACAATGATAATCGATGGTAACTCTTTTATAAGGTGTCTTAGTACATAAATGACAAGGTTTTTATATTACACTTTTAACAATCTTTTTAACATGTTTTTACAACTGTATATGTCTTAATATTGGCACTGGTTTTATTTTGGCAGTTAGGGCAGTCAAGGTCGGAATTGCCAAGTATTGACCCACAAATGTTGAAAAACTGATATTACTTTTTTTTTCTTGATTTTTCCACGAAGTTGCAATTAAAATATTAAGTTAAGAAGTCTCTTTAATGTGTTCATGCATGATTAATACATGTCGGTTTAGTTATGGTTAATATGGCCCCCAATTATCTGTCCAAAGTTTGGTATAAGAGAGATCAAAAATGCACTGTTCTTCTCAGTTAACAAATAAAAGTGTTTGTTTTACACATGTCAATTATTTTATGACACAACTGCTAAAACTTGGGGAATAGACTTCACAGTTTGCACATAAGGTGTCATTTAATACTTGGCTCGATGTTGTACCTACATCGTAGTTGGTGCTTTGTTCTTTGGGAACACAATTGATGATCAATTTTAATTATTGTGAAAAAATTCAATTCTGAACGCCTTACTTGAGTCATAAACATAGCGGTTAAACTTCTAATTTCATTCTGGAAGATTTTCATATATAAACTTTGGATATAGATTATACTTAGTAACACAATGATTCATAGTATTCGTATAAACAAATTTGGATACGAAAATCGACAATTGTTCATGTTTTAATTTTTGTGGTTTTGTATCGAGCATGGGTTAATATTGGCCGTTTTGAAATAGAGTATCTCCAAATATTGACCATACCAATATAAAAACATTAAAAAATGCCAATATTTGTATCCACCAATATAAAGACATACGTTTTGTATAAAGTATAAGAGTAATTTTGAACTTTAATAATTGTAGGTTCCACTCACTTTCTTTTCACTTGGTTTACCAGTAATTAATATTCTTGCATAAAGGTCAGATTGGGGTCAAACTTTTGGCACTATACATATTTAGTTATATCTATGTATATTTACAGGAGCATTGTGGGTCTGTGTGGTGCTGAATCCAAACTGTAATTGTATAGAGAAAGAACAATGGCAACAATTACTAGAACAATGGTCTTCCGATCAAATCTGTCCTTTAGAAGATGCTGATAGTAGAAATATAATTACTGCTCATATAGGAGCCGATAGTTTAGGTGAGTACAGTTAATGCATCTTTGATTTCTGTCCTCTTTGTTGACACCACCAGTAGGTCCAGTAGTTAGTTTGAGTGTATTTTTAATTGTGCAGTTATAATTATAATGTCATGCACTTTGAAGTTTCATAAATAATGTAATGCTACAGTCCCATAAACATAAAAATAGATGCGAGGGCACCGTACGGGCGCCGTACGAACTCTTGCGTACCCGTACGGACTTGTATGTTTTAACCAGGGCCCGTTAGATGACCCCAGGATACACGTATCAGTTTTAAAGTCAAATCGTGAACAAAATCTTGGCCGAGTATGGATTAAACTGCATATCTTCTAGCTACAGCTCAGTACGGGTGTGTTGTTTTGTGCTATGTGCATACCGTCACCTTAATACTCAAGGCTTCCCACGGCCTACGGCTGTCTGCATGTACGGGTCCACAACAAGCCATGATTTTATGGGACTGAGGCATTAGACAATGAATCTAGAAATGCTGGTTAGATGATCCAGCCAGTAATTAACAGAAAAAAGGATAAACAAAAACATGAAATTTTATGTGTCATTATTTCATACTTTGAATTTCATTTTCTGATATTGAGCTCAAAATTTTACTTGTATGTAGATGAAATACTTATATACTTAAATGCTTATAGACACTCACAGATTTTAATGCACTTGTTCAACTTACATTGCATAACCCATGGCAGGTTACAATTTCCCAGAGGATCTTATGAAACTTATACTTTATTGAATTGCACCTGTCTCAAGCCTACTACATTGTTACAATATAAAAAAAAATGTTGAATAGATTTTAAGTCATTTCTAAGTACATTATAGTCAGTATATGACATATATCTTCATTAAATATTCATTAACCTCCATCATTAGTCACTTGTAACAAAAACAAAAGAAAAAAAATGGCTATGATTTAACTCGTGTAGCAGTAATTTGATGTCATACCAAATAATCATCATTGTATGGCTGTAATCAATTTTGATTAGAACATTACTTGCACTAGGTATCTCATCTAGCTGTATTGATCATACTGTACTTGGTGGTATAAACTTTATCAATAATTATTGAGTCCTTGTATAACAGAAATCATGTTGTTACCATATGGTGAATTGAACTTTTATCTCCTGATTGCACTTAGTTAGGTGCATGTACAGAAGCCTGACCTTTTCAGCAAAGACTTTAACAAAGAACATCTATTTAAGTTTTATCCATGTTGTAGCCTATAGGCATAGTTTATATCTCGTATACGTTCAATTATCAGTGTGTTTGTTCTTACCCTTAGGTGCTGCTTTAAATACACAACAGGTACGAGCTAGAACAATCTTTCAACGAGCCCTGGAAGCTAGTAAGCTAACTTGGCACGATGAACATCTTCAGCTAATCTTGAGGAATGACCTTGACCTTGAAGATATTGATCTAGAGTCAGACATGTTCAATAATCGTGGAATACCACTATGGCCTGGTAAGAAAATAGTAATAATAATCAATGGTTAAAGGTACTCATTCGCAGATTTCAACTTAATTATTAACTTTTTTCTGAAACTACCTAAATTGTATGGAACCATATTCTGATGCAGGAAATTAGTGTTTTGATTATGACAATTTTAATGCAAATGAACTTACAATTACAAATGATGGTGTTTCAAGTAGTTAAAATCTACCCTGTATGCCAGGGTATAGACAATTTTAGTGCATTTTTGTGACTTTTATTGTATATTTCTTGCTACCTATTGGTCAGTTTGTCTTAAAATAATGAGAACTTTTGTTTTGGCACAATTACAGACACTGAATGGTATTTTAAAAATATAGAAAAATCTTTACCAAATCTGTGAACTGGTGCCTTTAAGGAATCTATTGGTCTTCACACTTTGCTTTGGTAAAACAATTGATGTAAAATGACTGTAGGCTATGTACCCTGATCAATTTATTATTTGCCATTTGTGATAAGTTAATGTGCTTTTATTGCTGTATGATATAATAATGGTAATTACCTCTTAAATTTGATTTCTAAAAAAAATTATAATGGCCAATTGTTAAAGTATTTTCAAGCCATAATTTATATTGATTACATTTAATAGTACAAATGTATAGAATTCTAGTTCTTATACTTGTTAGTATTTTATTTAAGTGATGAATAATCATTAAGAAATTAATAATTTTAGTCTTAGAATAAGTTGTTGCTCTTTATCACAGATGCCTGACACAAATTTTCCTTATTATAATATATATAGAAAAAAGGTCTCTAATGCCTCTTTAATGGTCATAGTTTTAAAATCGTCACCAAGCTCTCAAAAAAGTATGATTGTCAAATCTTTTTCACTATCTTCTCTAGAAAGGATTAGTCTGCATAAAGTACTTTTTATTTGTAGAAAATTGATCAACAATTAATGAAATGGTCCCATTTATCTCCCGAAAGTCCTAAAATTTGTTCGATGTCAAACAACGCGTCCACAATAAGATAGAGTAAAATGGACTGTTTGCCCTACAAAAAAATGGCATTTTTCTTATGAGAAATAAAACATGTTGATTTTATTTTCAGAACATTTGCCTACAGCATGTGCTCGTGTAGATGCTCTGAGGTCTCATGGTTACAGTGATGAAGGTTTACGTCTAGCTGTTGTTATAGTACAAACATTGAAACATCAACAAAGAGTACATCTAGAAAAACATAAAATAGAAATGGAAGGTTTGAACATTTTTAAAATTTCTCCCCTCTTTTTTACTGTAGATGATTTAGGTTAGGATTAGGGTGTTATAACACTTGAAAATGACTGTGTTGAAGTAGCAGTTTCATTTATACTAGGCATTGATATAATAATAATATATAGGGCTGCAACGATTCGATTCGATACATCGAAACTCGATTGCTAGGGTGCCGATTCGATTTCGATTCGGGACCCGCGAGTTTCGATTCAATACTGACTTTTAAAATTCACGTTCTACATAAGTTAAAACGATAAAAGCAAAGGCGCGCCTAAAAGTCAAAGTATACGTTGACAGTGAAACTGGGTTTCACTTTGGTACATTTCTGTTAAATTTCTATTACGATTTTATGTAGCATGAATAGAAACTCTGTCCAATATTACATTAATAATACATTTTCGCGACCTTTACATTCGTACCCAATCCATTTCATACTTGAATAAAGCAAATATAAAAAAATATCAGATTTTCGAGTTTCGTGTTATCCAATTTTAGTAACACTTTAATTTAAATAATATTATTTAGTTTTAAGCTCATATATGTGTATAAATGCATATTTGTAGTAAATTGTATATATAAAAGAATCGAATCGAAAAAAATCGAATCGAAAAAAAAAGTATCGAATCGCATCGAATCGACTTTCCGGTGAATCGTTGCAGCACTAATAATATATTTTACATTATGTAGCTAAAATGTGCTTCAGCATAAAATTAATTAGTCCCAGGCTTTATATTAAGTATTCTAGTTTAAACCAGTAATCAGTGTCGAACAAGTTGACAAAAATGTCAAAAATGTGCCTTAATTTGAGGTAATTTTGTTATTATTATGATAACATTCAATGAATTGTAATATATAAAATTGATCGCCTTCTTATTTGTAATTCCCTCTACTTGCCATACAAGGAGATACTATATTTTGGGGGGTCAGCTTGTAGGTTGGTCTGTGGGAAGGCCTGTGGCTTTTACTTGTCTGCTCAATTTCTCAGCACCTATTGTATGGATTTGATTCAAACTTTACACATAGACCGAGCATGTGCATATCCAATTTCGGTTGGGTTCTATTGATTTATTGCCTTTTAATGAAAAATCTTGTCCACTCTTTTTCTCAGCACCAAACTTCTTGACAACTTATATTATTAGACCTGTTGGAGGTATAACATCACATTCAGTGATAGGTCTAGTTGTTTTTGTCATGTACTATAATATGAATGTTTTATCATTTTGATGTGATCTATTTTCTAGGTATGCCTAGTTCTAGTCGAGGTTCAGGTACATCATTTTTAGTACAAACTAATATGGAAGCCTGGGTTGGACATCCTTTAGATCCTATTAGTGTATTGTTTGATACTCTTCTTGAAGCTTCTAAAGCTAGGGAAGAATCACCACAAAATCTTGGTAAATAATGTTTACTTATATAAGTATTAATTATTATTATTATTAATATTATTATTTCTGTCTTTAATTCTAAGTCATGGTATATTAGCGTGACTTTCTTTAAACATAATACTGTAAATTGTTTCTCTTTTATATTCATATAATTTCAAAGCTAAATATTACAATCCAATTGGTCATAAGTGATCATTTGACTTAAAAAAATGTGTTTTTATTTTTGCAGTTGCTCACATGATATCATCAATATTCATGACTTTAAATAACATCATGACGGTACTTATTTCATCAATGAAAAGGCTAATTTTAGCACTGTCTCATGTTAGGATTTAAATAACAACTATAATTGTCATAAAGGAAATTAATTATCCATAACATGAAAAAAGGTCCGATAATATCATATTGTAAATAAATAAGAAATAAATGTTTACCAAAATCAGAAATGAACCTTTCAGTTTCACTTTCAGCTTGGATATTTTGCACTTACTTTGATGTTCAGATTGAATCTTTAAAAAATTGTATGCCTCATACTTTTTTATGTTAAGCTGTTTTATATAGAAACATGAAATAAGGCTTTCATTTCAACCTTAACATGGATAAACTGGATGTTAGTCTCACATTTACTTCTGTAAACTCTTTTTACTGAGTTATGAAGACAGGCTTTGTAAAGTGATTTCTTCAATAAACAAATTATAGTAGAACATTTTTCTGTTTCTATTACAGATCCATTGAGTAGTCGATTATTCTTCAATGAAAATGGTTCTAGTTGTTTACCTGTCAGATATATACATAAAGGAATACCTGGACATTGTGACAGTAGTGAGTCCTACCTTACATTGGCCCTAGAAGTTGCCCTTATTGGTTAGTATTTTAATTTTTACTAATTACATTCTGATTTACATAAAATAGTTGATTTTACTAAAAATTTATTAGTTTTGTATTGTTAATGATTTTTATCAAAGCTATTCGTGAGCTTGAATTTATCATGTATTGTATGTTGGAATCCATTTAAGCTGATCTGAAACTTTTGGAGGGCAGTGTATTGCATGAAGTAACTCCTTCTTCGTTTAATGCCATGGAGCAGTCCAGTGGTTGGTGATATAGTTTAGTTGAGAAGTGTAACACTTAATTCTACCTGTGGCAGTACTGATATTTTTTTAACCAGTAAGAACTGAACTTGCTGTTGCTTCATATTAAATAGATATAAAGGATAACCTGTGAGATGGCTTTAAATCTGTTTTATTTTTCTGCCATCATTTTAACAAATACAACAGCTTTTCGATGTATTTTTAGCCGGATTTTTCAACAAAAAAATACGGCTTATAGTTTGGCAAAACACGGGTGATTGGGCGGACGGGCATCCAGAGTCGTTACCAATTGCGTTAAAGTTTTCAATTTAGCATATATCTCTGCCATTTATTGTCAAATCTTTATGAAACTTCATGCAATGATAACATACCATGTGATCAACAGAATAAGACAGTAACCACAACTCTACCTGGCTTTATTATGGATTATTGCCATTTGTACTTTTTGCGTTAAAGATTTTAAATCCGGCTTTAATGTGGTTTCCACATTACATTTCTTGTTTTTTACTTTACTCATTAATAAATAATTTCAGGTCTTGGTCAACAAAGAAATATGCCAACAGGTTTATATGCTCAGGAGAAAACATGTAAACAAGAAGAAAAATTGTTGTCAAAACTACAAGCCTTAGAATTTGATTCTACTTTAGTCAAAGTGTTGTGTAGACAATGTGTTCAAATGCTTGATGGTAAGTATTACGTCTGTAAACAGTTGGATAATATGACCATGACTAGATGACACTACATTTGTAAAAAGTTATCAAAAAGGATAACTTTGGTATAGTGCAACAGAATTAACCTGAGCTTGAACTACCTAATTATAATAATTACACACTTCACTTACATTTAATCATGAGTTTCCGAATGTGTGTGTACGGTTATACACGATTTTATAACAACTGATGTGACTATAAATCAATTTATTAAAATTGGCATGTTATTGTACTTTTAGTTTTGGACACATTAGTTTTGGGGGAAGCAAGTAAGTCAGCAATATTATGGCACAGTTTTAAAGTATTTATTCTTATGTAAACAACATTAATTGTTCAATACGATTATTTTGCCGAATGCTTTCGATAAAGTGCGATTTACAAACGAAGACAAAAAAAGACTGTAAATACTGAGTTTCATATATTCTTACATAAAGGTCAAGCTCAGGTTAATTCTGTTGGACTATAGCTGCTGCGAATAATATGAAACAATGTTGTTGGGTTGTCTGTTATTTGATTTTAACTGCTTATTAACTTTTTTAAGTCTTAAAATTGCTTAGAAAAAGTTTGGAAGCCCAGTAAATCATATTTAGTATATATTATTTTACTTTATATAGATGTGCTTTTATGGGTTTAATTTTTTACTTGATTTTTTAATACAGCAAATTATCATATGGGCAGACAGAATTTCTGTCCTTGTCTGTCTGATTGATAGATTTTGATGTCTTTGGCATAGACTGGTTGTATATTTTCTGGAATCAAATCTAGAAGTAATGGGGCTAGGGGCTAGAGCTTTGTTTATTTTCTGGAATTGAAACTAGAAGTAATGGGGCTAGGGCATTTAGGAGGGGATGGAGGAAATGTGAACTTACAAACAACTTTGTTTAGCCAAATTTTACTATCTGCTATACTAAATACATATAGTTTGATATTTATATTTTGATGTATTTCAGGTGGACCAACCTGTGGTCTTGGTATGGGTATACATACAGAAAGTTATCCTATGCATACATTTGCCAAGTTTCTATTTACAAGTTTGTTAACTCATGATGAAGATCTAGCTTACAGAATTGGTTTACGTGCATTAAGGTATCTCTTCTTACTTACTCCAAATTTATTGATGATAATTTATTTTAGCCTGTCTTTATACAAATAAGGTGGATATTGACTATGTTTGGGTCTGGATTTTATGTTAGATTTTACTCTGGATACCTAAGCATCTGTTTAAATAACAATATATAAATCAATAACTCTAACTCTTGCATAAAAGTTGTTTACGATATATGGTACTACAAGTATATTCCTTTTTTGAAAAACTTCACTTTGTATAAAAAATGTTATTTGAAAGTGTGATACACAGAATGACTTAAACTGTAAATGCTCGTAGCCTAGCAACACTAAGTTCCACTAGCAGTGATGTATGTTAATATAGCTTACAATATTGAAAGAATATTAAAGAAGAAACATTTTGCTCCATTTTATCTAACTTAACTTTGTATATGCCTCAGGAGCTTGACATTCTGTATCGTAGTTTGAAAAATTTCCCGTCTTAAAATAAAAACTACAGGAATGCAAAGTATTGAATCGCCCTATGGCGGTAGTACCCTTCAAACTCATTTCTAAACACAACCAAAGATAACTCACATAATTATTTAGCCATTCTATGAATAACACATTAATGTACCTGGAACAACCTGCACATATGCTAACTTCATAAATCTTTGCCTTGACTTATAGGTTTATATAGATTTCCATTTCAATACATTTGATAAACTGGGCAGCATATTATCAAAAATCTTTAATATAATTTAACTACGCAATATGGAGGGATTTTACCACTGAAATCAGTCATAAGACACTTGATAACACGGGCCCCTGAATATTATTCTTTCTAGAAGAAATTACATTTCAAGATGTATTTACAGGTTGCCTGTTCTGGAGAATACAGAAGAACTTGATGATGCCTTGAACAATGTTGGATCTGTTGTACTGTCTAGATTTCCACGTTGGTTTATACTGGGACATGTTGAAAGTCAACAATGTGAATTAGCTTGTACATTACTTAATGCTGCCAAAGGTAAGTGAATGGTTGTGATTCTAATGAGGGACTTACGTCAGTTATTTCCCTTTGCATACTCTTCAAACAGCTAGGTCCAATCAGTTGGATTACTAGGATTTTACCATCCCTTTTCAATGTCAATTTGCCTAAAATAATCTTAAATAACATTTTTGTAAATCATATAATTTGTTTGAAAATCAAGCTAAGTATTTTGAGAGTAAAGAACTATCTAAATTTCACCACTTCTGTTAATATCTTCATTAAGCAGAAAGATTTCTGGTGAAATATTTTGTTATCCTTACATAGGACTTCAATGATAAAATCCGAGGATTCCAGCTGTAAGGATCTACTTACCAATTGGATTGCTTCAGACTTTATCAGGGAAAGATAACTGACAAAAGTTGCTCATATGATGTATGTTGGTGTGTTATGAATTCTTTAAGTCCTATAACTTTAAAGTCCAGTGTGCCATTATCATAAGAATTTCTCAAGTAGCTGTAATACCAAATTCTGTCAGTCACTAAGAATTTCACAAACATTTTGTATTATTTACTTATCTTTTGCTTAAAATGTTACTTAATAAGTTTAATAGTGACACATCAGTGCATTTGCAAAATCGCCCACAATTTAAAAAAAATACCAATATCAAGAAATCATCAAATGTAAGATCTTCCAATTAACAAATCATACTGTGCCTTCCATAAGTTCTCATTTTTACCATAAAATCACAATCACCCATGAAAATAGAAAATGAAATCAAACAGTCACCTGATCAAAAAAAAAAAATTCGACACCGTTTTATGACTTATACAATGTGTTGCAATGGCGTTAAACCCAACAAAATTAATAAATAAAGATAATAAATAATCAATATCCTTTAGGTTTACTACATGTGATTCACACAATGTGGCTTGAATAAGCTTTAATTTTTGTAAAATTATTGCCGCATGCAAAATTATTTTCTCAAAATTTTACTTGTCTAAGAGCTTTTGAAGGGCACCGTATAAAATGGGTCAGTGCAAAACAAGTCTTACTACATGTAAATAAAAGATGTAGATTAGTTTGGCCCTGAGCCATCGCCATACAGTACCCACCAAAAATTTAGAGACAAAAGAAATTCACTACAATTCTTGCATTTTGATGATAACTTTTTGTAGAATCATTGTTTTTGATATATAAAAGTATGGTTGGTGAGAAAATGAAAACAAATTTCATGAATGCTACACATTCATAATATTCAGCATCTGATATCCTGAAGCCTCCAAAACCATGTTTATTGTGGTTAATTTCCATAAAGTAGCTTTTATGCTATTTTTGTGGTATCAGTTATCATTTATAATGATAACAAAAAATAAAGCAAAAATAAAAAGCATTTCAAAATAAACAGATGTCAAATTTTAGATAAAAGCTATTAAGTAGGCCTAAAAAGTGAAAATGTCTCCAAACTTTTGGTGGGTACTGTATGTCTGGTAAAATGAGACTAACACATATTCAATTTTACTAGAAATAAGTTCATTGTTCAAGCCCAGTTTAAACATGTTCAATGCGTAAATTATAATGTTGAACATTACGGTCAAGGATTGACTGCAATTTGTTGATGACAAAATGTGTTTGATTTTAGTGTTAATTGTTTACTTTGAAACCGATGTTGATGTGAATAACCACATGAAAAATACATTTATCACAAAACAACCTGGCTAGAAATTTCTTTGTCACAAATTATTAGATATAATTGATGATGTCAATTGGTGCGTAGGTAAATCCTGTATTTACGTCAATCTACGTTGGTCTTGTATTGGCATAGGGATAGTACAAGTTATCTCACAGGGTTCAATGTAAACACAATAAATCTAGGGATTGTGTGTTGTATATGATGTTTATAACGCATATTAACTACCATTTATAAATTCTACATTAGAAACTCACTTCACATAAACAATCTGAGAGGTAGGGTTGCTAAACATCTTAGAATAGACATGTATACATGTACTTGTATATCAGCGATACGTCAAATGACTATCCTATATCATTATCTAGTCTGGTATGGAAGATTTTCAAAAAGTGAATACTTGTTTTTTAAGGCATGTATGGTTGATTTAAGATTACTTTAATCAATATTCTCTATTGTTTTTATATAATCAGGGGCCTCCACCAGGTTACATACAGTATTAGATGCAGCACAGCGACATATACACAGTTCTTCTCAACTCTTTAAATTAGCCCAAGATGCTTTCAAAATAGCTACACCTCCTGACAGCCCAAAACATATACCTGCCCTTAAGGCTGCGTATAAACTTGGACTTCAAGTCATGAGAATGACTTTAATGACAATGAATTGGAGAAGAAGAGAAATGGTTCATTGGTTAGTGACTTGTGCCACTGAAGTCGGCCTTGAAGCCTTAATGTCCATTATGCAGAATTGGTATTCACTCTTCCAGCCAATTGAAGCCACTGGTAAAGTATTTTATTTATATTATTATTTTAGAAATAGTATTTAATGTAAAGTGTTTTCAGAATTGCATTTTCCTATCGCTTGAAGGTTTATTTAATTGTAGAAAGATGTTATTTTATGTATGGTTATTTACATCTTGTTAGATAACTAAGTGTTATTTGCCCTGTAAAGTGCCAAATTACTGCACAATACTGTAAAACTTGTTTTATAAAACTGAAAACAGGGCCGAAATCTGTTATAGGGCCAAATTTCTGCACTCTGATTGACTTATAAACAGGGCCAGTATCAAAAACTGGTCCCTAAATAGTTATTTAATAAAATAGTCATTAAATAAGTGAACTGATATAGGTCCTATTATTTTTCCTTGGGACTGTCATATTGGTCAATTGTCCTTAGTGTCTTTTTACAGGCATAGATCTCTGGATCTAAGCCTTTTACCTAGTACTTAACACATACTCTGCCCAGAGGTTAACAATTTCCCTATTTTAATGATACTGATATAGACTGGGGAATGGCCATAGAAATAATTTATGGCCAAACTACGTGACGGCATGTAGGTTCCACCTGGAATCTGAGCCCACAACCCTTCAAAATATATATTTCACATGGTTAAATTTAGACTTTTGAAACTAGTGGTAGGGCTATTCAACTTGTGTTGATGTTATACTTTATTGTATTTTTCAGGTATGGTTGCCTCTACTATAATGACTCAGGCTACAATGATTCAGTTAAACTTAAACTTTTCTGAACGAGAAGAACTTGCCAAATGTGCTCGAGCTTTAGCTCTGCAATGTGCTACCAAAGATCCTCAGAACTGTGCTCTGTGTGCACTCACGCTGTGTGAGAAAGACGCTATAGCCTTTGAGACTGCATATCAAATTGTTGTGGATGCGGCATCTCATACAATGAATTCAAGTCACTTATTTAATATAGCAAGATATATGGAACCTAGAGGTTATCCTAACAGAGCATATAAACTATCATTGCTGGCTATGAAGAATTTACATTTAGCTTACAATCAAGATACACATCCAGCAATAAATGACATACATTGGGCCTGTGTTCTAAGTCATTCATTAGGAAGAGTTGAACTAAGCAATATGATTCCACTGCTGGTAAAAAATGTGCAATGTGCTACAGTGTTATCGGATATCTTACGACGTTGTACCCTCACTGCTCCTGGTTTGGCCAATACTGACGGAAAACGACGAGCAGTTAAATTGTTATCATACGATAAACAGCCTCTTAGACAATTGATGGAAGCCACAATATGTGCATATATCAATACAACTCATTCTAAATTGACCCACATCAGTCCGCGCCATTATGGGGATTTCATTGATTTCCTCAGCAAAGCCAGAGAAACATTCCTATTGGCCCATGATGGTCATATGCAATTCACTCAACTTATTGAAAGTATGAAGCTAGTCTATAAAGGAAAAAAGAAGCTAATGTCTTTAATCAAAGAAAGATTTGGTTTGTGATGTCTCCTGTAATGTTACGTTTATGGTATTCCCAGTTGTGGTGGATTTTTACATTTTGTGAAGCATTTAATAAATTGTTTTTGTTTTGTTTTTAATTATTTTTGTTTAAAGATGTGAGTCATTGTAAAGATATCTTTAGCAGATCTTATTGATGTCTAAGCTTACGTGTTTTGTTATGAATACTCTTTTAGCAGACTTTGTTTCTATTGTTAGATTTATTTATTTTTTATCACTCTCAAATTTTTACTATGAAAATTAAGACAGGATAAAAACATCAACTTACTGGATTTAAATTGATGTAAGGAACATACAAATATATTTATATAAGTCAAATGACATTCAATTGTTCAGTAGTGTATGAATTTGGTGTCTTGAGCTGTGAAAATTCTAATATTTTATCAGATCTCAACAAAAAATTCTAATACTTTATAGGAAACCGTGAAGTATGTTTCAAATAGATGGTTCAGTATGTTACCTGTCAAGTATTTAATTTATTATTTAACTATAAAACTACTTTTAATGAATGACCAGTCTATGTCTTAACCTACTTGCCTGAAGCTTTTAGGCCACAACAAGTTGATCATATGTTCTACGGATTTTTCTGAAAAACCAAATGAGGCGAGCGAAAAAAAATAATTGAAAAATTTTTCACTTGCTTTATATAGCGGTTTGACCAAATTTTTATGGGCGAGCGAGGAAATAATTTTTTTTTAAAAAAACGTCAAAATTAAGGTGAGAGCGAATCCATAGAACATATGATCAACTTGTTGTGGCCTTAACTAGCGAAACTTAATTCAGGTTTGTGATAGGTTAGTGACTAAACTGACAATCTGGCTCATTACCTTAAAGCATATTACTAGTAAAACCTAAAGGCAAAGTATGTACATGACAATATTTTCTTCATTGATCTATTCACTCTGTTTGATTGCTCTGAAAAAAATGAATACATTTTTATATCAGATTGATTCTAATTTTCCCAGAGCAATCAAACAGAATGCATTAATCAATGGAAAAATATAGATATATTTGACTATCATTTTAGCAATAGTAACATTTCAGCTTTTAAAGTTCCTGGTTTACTTTGACAAAGTTGTTTATTAGATGAGTTATATTATTTATTTTATATTCTAATAAAAGTCAAAATATATTACTTTTAGTTGATCAGATTTTATGATTTTTGTATAATTTGTTGTTATGTTAATGATTTTTTACATATGATTTAAGTATGTACATCTACACAACAGCATACTGTTAAGTTGGGTTTTGGGGTGGGGCTGGTGGCCTACATCTTTATTTTGCCATAGTGTCACAAATTCTGGTAATTTGTGTTGTATATATATATATTATATAAATACTATTTGTGCTTGTAATGTGCTCATGACTATTGTCCTTCTGTATAGTTCATGTATATTTAATTTGAAGGTTTTATATATTGTATGTGAATTTGTTTCTGGGCATTTCCAGGTTGGATCTTATGTGGGTCTAATGAAAAAACTATCGTCATTTAATTTATAAAACATTGTTTTTAGTAAGTGCTCATTATTTAAGTTATTGACATGTCTATGTGCTACATTCTGAAGTATGTCAGTTATATTTGCCGAAAGTTGAATTAAGAAATTCATGGGTTGAAAGTTTTAAGGACAGGTCCGGAAATTTAGGATTTTTTGGGACATGAGAACGGCTCTTTTTCCGAAAAAAAGCTCCTAAATAATCAAACTCAAGAGTTTTAACATTTGTATCATTTACCTGTGAAAATAGTGTTTAGTCTGTCTTAAGTTTGACAATAATTTGTAGACTTATAAATACTTACAATGGTCATCTAAAACATAAAACTTTATGATAATAAGTTTTTTGTGGTTATTATTTAGATAATGCTTTCAGAGTGTATGAACTTTGCTTAGCTTGTTAAAGTCTTTTGACTTTCTACTATTATCATGAAAATATATTGAACCACTTATGTGAAAAAAGGTGTTATAGAATTTAGTTTCTTAGTAATTCATTATCTTTTTTTTTGCTAGCTTCATGTAGGCAAGTGTCATGTCAATTTCAAAACTTTGGCCAACGAATATAATAAACACCGTAAGGTTATGTTCTAAGTTGGAGCATATTTTTTAATAGAAATAAGCTGATTTAAATCTTGAAGGCAAACATACATTTAAAGCTGATGTTACATTTGAATGGTTGTATTATATAACAGTTCATCTTTTTTTCAAAAATTCTTGCAATAAAAGTTGTCATAAGACAAATTAATAAGTTTGTGGCTTAAAGACAGACTGATAATGAATATAACTATGATATGATATCCAAAAAGTATACAATATTCTACAGAATTCAATTACATTTGGAATTGGTTGGCCAAAAAATGACGGTATCATAAATGCTTCTTTCTTTTGACTAACGATAAAGTTTATTGTAAGATTTTTGGTGAAAAGCATCACTGATATTTGTCAATAGTGTAATCATTGTGGCTGTAATACAACTGCATTGGATATCTATATAAAGGGAGGTAATGCTTCTTCAAAACAGTGTTTTTTAATTGTTTAGTAATACATACAAATGCCTATTACCCAAATGTTCCAACATTGTCTTCTTAACTCGGTGCTAGTTACATGAATAAATATATATATATGTCTGGATTTTGTTTAAATTGTTTAATAATTATGATTTTTTTCATGTTGTTAAGGTTTATGATATGTTTTTGTTAGGTATTTATGTCCTTTTTTTTTAAATGTGTATATTTCATAGATATGTATTAAGTATGTACTTGGCTGTATTTCCAGTTGACAGACAAGTCTTGGGTATTTTATTTTCGTCAAAAACTTTTAAGTGGAGGCTGTATAATTTAGTGTTTTTTTTGGTATGCTGTAATGCATATGTAAGTGTTAGCGAGTGATTGTGTGGCATATGACAATGGTTCTGGGAGAATATTTTTAAAAAATGTCTATTAACACAGATGTTTTTTCACTATTATATAAACATGTACATTTATGTTAAATATTTTTAATATATTTAGTGTACTATTTGCTTAAAGCATAATTTTGATTTTGTCATGTTTTTGTTTTAAAATCCATGCAATCACTCTCATGTTTTATTATATATATCAAATTATACATGTAGATCTGTTGACCAGTTTCCATTCATCCATTGTTCATTCATCATACAGTTTATTTAATCTGTTTTAAATCAGCTCATAGTTTAACAATCCTATGATGACAATAAAAATCAAAGCGCCGATAGCGCTGTCAGATGGGGTTTTGGTATAGTATATGGATGTATACAACTCATATACAAGCGATACAAAAGAAGCCCTTACCTTACATAAACTAGATAAGATATACACACGCTTCTTATCGTCTGCTTGTTAACGCGTAATGCGGACTATATTAATTGCAGTGGTGATTCTCCCTTTATTTGCGCGCGCACAACCGAATGTAATTGTCCGCGACAAATTTTGATGTGGATTTGCCACAGTCCACTACTAAACATGGGGAAACCCCATGTAATAATGCCTTGGTTGCCAGGAAAATATAATACTGCTTCACTTGGCCATTTTTTCCCGGTAGCAAACATCTGACAAAATTTATATCATTCAGATGTCATATACATGCTGTGGAAAATGGTCGTAACTCAATATAAGATAAGAGTGAGTTATGTCCGTTTTGCACTAAACCTGGGATGTATGACCTGTACAGAGTGTATGTAAAACTGCAAATTTTAAATTTGTTACTAAAACATGGGTGCAGGACTGATACTGGTTTAGGATTTTGAGGACATGAGAAGGGACCTTCTTCAATGTAAAAGCTTAAGAAGTGTGAAAGTCTGTTTTCATGTTTTATAATGATATGTGATAATCAATGGAACTGAAAATAATAGATTTTATGTCTCCCCTGTAACAAAAATATAAGTATTAGATATCTTAAACAATCGAATGTTGGTGTAATGATGTATTTGCACTTGATGTACAACAATGAAGTACTGTCTGGCTTGTACAAATCACTGTAGTCATCATTTTACAACTAAATCAACTTTTAAAGCTTGTAAAATGATTGTTTCTTATTGTGAACTTGTGTCCTTAGCCCCCTCTTGGTGAAATAGAAACTAATTTTACATGAAAATTAACTAGTTTTTTATCTGAGACTGTTGAATGAGTTTAGAATTTAAAGTAACAGTTTACTTTACTATCAAATTTAAATATTTGTTGTTGCACCTGTTTGTATACATCTTTATCAGAGTTGAAGTTTTTATTTATATATACTCCACACATATACATTAGATATGTGGATAATAAAGAAAAATGAAGTGGATACAAAAGCTGTGTAGAGCTTAGTACACTATCAGTCTACAAAATTAGTGGGTGTCTGGTTGCCCTAGACAACAAATTTCTTGTTTGGGCCACCAAAAATTTACTTTGGGCAACCAAAAGTCTACTGCTTGATGCTAAAATGACCTGCTTGGGTGACCACTTTCATATCCTAATTTCATAGACTGCACTATTAATCATTATTCTGAACATTTAGAAATGCAATTATTTTGTCATGGTATATTGTCACGTACCTTATCATCAAGTCATTAGTTTAAATAAATCATCCATGTGTTTACTTATTGGTTCTACCTCATTGAATTCCATGATGTCGTCAGTGTATTACTAACATTGTTTTACATGTTGGCTGTCCTGTTGCATTGTGGGTGGAAGATATTTTTATTATGTATGGATAAATTTATACATTTCCACTTTCTCTTTGTTCATTTATATATTTTCTTTTAGAATTTTATTTGTTTTATTTTGACTTTAAAATGATGTTTTATTTCACTTGTTATGATTTCTTTTGATTCTGACATTTATTTTTTTGAAGTACCTATAAGTATCTTTTTCTTGTACTAGATATATTTTTAGTTGTGTAAAGCTATAAATGACATATTCTATATAAAACATAAAAAAGTATAAAGTTTTATTGATACAGCATCATAGTGTCTGCTGCATACATTTTGTAAAAACCAATTCTTGTAATTAGTATGTACAGTTGATCATACTACACTGTCCTCCATAAGTTCTTTCACAGTTTAAATAATAGAATTGCTACAAATGCCAAGTTCAAGAATGCATCAGCCTCAAAAACTATGGTCAATGTACCACAATGTACCAATATCAAGTTTGAGATATTTTTGAAATTTCACATCTATAAGAAAAGTGTACTGATTTCAAAAGCAAAATTAAAATTCATGTAACAATAATTTGCTTTTAAAACTTTTTAAAACTCGATCTCGTACAATGTAAATTGTAAATGTGTGAAGTACATTGAGAAATTACTTTTCCTCATGGAAGAAATTTAAAATCTTATAATTTATGACTTGAAACATTTTATGAAGTAAAATTCAGAGTACATAGTGTGTCATAAACAATTATTGTTTAGATTTAAGTATTTTGGTATGATTTTTATCATATGAATGATTATTACATATTGTTATATAATGCACCTGTCGAACATAGATTTATACTCTAAAAGGGAACCTTATTAATATTGTTTGTTTACTGGGGATCTGTCTTGAAAATGTAATTATTTCATTAATTTTGTTTCATATATAATTTGGTATTGCTTAAAAAGAATTGTTTTATCGTGTTTTTATCAAACCTTTTTGGCCTAAAATAGTCTTTAAAGTTGCTTAGGGGAAAATGTAGCTGCTAAAAGAGTATCTTACATGCCATTATCAAGTCTCTGAACATTCTGTACCATCTAAAATACATGGAGATGTTTATGTATTTAGTCCCTGGTCTTTATTTATAGATTTGTAAAACCCATCAAAGATGGTGATTAAAATTCTTGTTAGTTAAAACAATATTTAGATAGGGTAAGTAATGACATACTGAATTTAATTCCCTGTTCTTACTTTCTGTGTGCATGTTGGTCTAGGTTACTTTATCAAATATTGTAACATAAACACTTTGTTATATTGTATCTTTAATAAAATAATAATGTATAAAATATGTTTGTGTAAGTTGTAATGCATGATTATTGTTTTAACTGTATAGAGAAAATGTTGTCATGGTGTTTTTATACATTACAATTATCATAGATAATATTCTTATTGCATCTCAAAGAGTTTATGATGTGTCCATAATTTGTTTTATTTTTATGATTTCATTATTTTTAGTTTTTATTGCCCTATGATTCTTTTCTATTGTAAAATCAGATTTTTAAGTCAGCTTTTTTTGTAATACTTATGTGCAAAAGATAAATTTTTATTCTAGAAAATTTCTGTTCAATTATGATTCTTATGACATTTATACTTGAAACAGTGCCTCAAATTTTGATCCGAAATGAAATAAATGGTTGTTTAAATTTTTTGACAGACTCAGTTTTTTTATGATGTATTGATTTGAAGTTTTCTTTGCCAAAATGTATTTAGCTTGGGCTGGAACATTACGAGTTTTAAATAAAAATATAGAAATGATAAGAATTTGTTTGGTATTAACATTAATTTTCATGTCGTGTTAAATAAAGGTCATGTAAAATTATCATGCTGTTAATCATTATTTACAATTCACTTGTATAAATTGTTAATTCAGAACTATATTAGTCGAAACTTACATATGGATTGTCTATAGACTAACTGGAAAAATTTAAGAGCTTTTCCCATTCGGAACATCTTGACCTTTTATGAATGAATAATCTCGGAAAGATTTGTGAGGGGTCTACTCTGGCGGCTTGGGTTTTTCCTACCTATGCGAGGCAAAGCACAGTTGAAGCACATAACAGTTAAGCAAGATAGTTCTTGTAGTATACAAACAGATCTTTGTTAAATCAAATTTCTATGTTATATATTTTACTAAATATTGTAAACTAACTGGTTCAGCGATATCATTGAGTAGTGAGTGTTATTTCAAATTTATAGACTATAAACAAAACATTACTTATCCTCTAAACGAGCGTGGATTGTTTATTTCAACACCGGTTTGGAAATGTGACGAAAAGGTAGTTCCAAAATGGTGTCTTAATCTGTACAAGGTTATTGGTAGCGAATGGTTGAGGAGTTCTGAATGGGCTTTTCCCTGTTGTACAAACACACTTGTACTGTTGAAATGAACAGTATTTGATAGAGAACTATAGAATTGATTTTGTGTTTCATAATTTGGCAATAATATATAAATGTTGTTTATACTTCAATGTGGATGGAAACCACCTATATTTTGAATTTCAGATTAATTATACTCTTGTCTTAGCCATTACTTCTTAAGAAGATAAAAATCCTTTCAATGACAACCTTAATCTGCTAATTGTCATGCTTATATTTGAGCCTTCGTCAATAGCCTAACTAAAATTATGTGATTATGGTAGCTCATGTGTTAGAACCATTGTGTTAACATTCATGCCGAAAGGAAGGCTCTGTTATGGAGTCGAAAGTTAAAAAAGTCAAATTGAATCAGTTCTGAAAGTTAACTTAATATTATTAACTGGTTTAGGTTACTATGTTGCTGTGAAATATACACTTGTTATGGTGATATTATATTTCAAATTGTAAGAAATATTGTTAATTGGGCCTAAATTAACATTTAGTTTGTTTGCCCTTTACCGACCGACCTGATAAAATGCCGACTCAAAAATTTTATTCAAAAAATATATATGTGGTGGTTTTTAGCTCGACTTTACGTAGTAATGTAGAGCTCTCCTACTCGCCCCAGCGTCGGCGTCGGCGTCCGCGTCCGCGTCCACCTTTCTGATTAAAGTTTTTGTGCAGTAAAATACTTTCTTCTATATCTTTGTTATTTCTTAAGATATTAACTTCAAACTTTAAATATATGTTTCTTACTATCAACCACATCTCATGTGACAAGGTATATAACTCCAAACACATTTCTTTCAGAATTATCTCCCCTTGAACTGTTTAAAGTTTTTGTGCACAGATTAAAGTTTTTGTGCAGTAAAATACTTTCTCCTATATCTTTGTTATTTCTTAAGATATTAACTTCAAACTTTAAATATATGCTTTTTATTGTCAACCACATCTCATGTGACAAGGTTCATAACTCTTAATATATTTTTTTCAGAATTATCCCCCCTTGAACTTAGAGTTTTCTTTCAAAAATGTTTGTTTTTACTGCAACCATTTTATTCCTTTAGGTATTGACTTCAAACTTTAAATGTACATTCCTTATTATCAACCACATCTCATGTGACAAGGTGTATAACTCCAAATTTTTTTTCTTCAGAATTATCTCCCCTTGAACTTAGAGTTTTCTTTAAAAAGTGTTTGTTTTTACTGCAACTGTTTTATTTCTATAGGTATTGACTTCAAACTTTAAATGTACATTCCTTATTATCAACCACATCTCATGTGACAAGGTGTATAACTCCAAATATATTTTTTCAGAATTATCTCCCCTTGAACTTAGAGTTTTCTTTAAAAAATGTTTGTTTTTACTGCAACTGTTTTATTTCTTAAGGTATTGACTTCAAACTTTAAATATATGTTTCTTATTATCAACCACATCTCATGTGACTAGGTTTATAACTCCTTATACATATTTTTTACTCCTGTGACAAACACTAACTAAGTCGAGCATGCTGTCTCCTCTGACAGCTCTTGTTGTTATTGGTCATAACCATTCATTGTATTACTTTCTGGTAGTTTCTTTACGCTAAATTCTGCTTTAGGTTTCATTGTAAATCATTGAAAAAATTAAAATATTTTTTCTACCTACCGACCCAACCCAAAAATTTAGGGTCTTGTAAAGGGCTAAGTACTTTTTAGTTTAGGCCCTAAACATGATTTTTTTATGTACATTAATTAGTCTTATTAAGGCCAGTCTTTTAAAACCTTTTTAAGTTATGTTATTAATAAATTATCAATTGAATTTTTATCATTGAATGACTTTTATGTAAAGCCTTTTTTATTATTTCATGTGACAAATTTATATGTCATCTAAGAGGTATAAATAAGCTTATTTGGATGAGGAATGCATGTGTGTAAGTTTTCAGGACTGGTCCTGGAGATCAAGGCGGCATATTATCAAAAATCTTATGACAATTTACTTAACAATATAGAAGGATTTCAACTAAAATCAGTCATATGATGCTTGATAATACAGGCCCCAGGACTTTAGGAACTTGAGGATAAATACTTTTCCTATGTAAAAGTTGTAATCTTTAAATTCAGGATTTAAAAATTTTGAACTTTAACCCATGGTCACGTGTTCTAAATACAGTGTCACTGAAAAATCTGAACACCTTTTGAATCAATCAGAAAGTTCTGTACACATGTATGTGTTGAACTGAGAAAATTGTACAGAAATTTGATTAAAGATTTCTACACTGTTCATTTGTCATTTTTTCTTACATTTTCTCTCTTTTTTTAATATAATGTTCAAAGTCAAATAGTGTCAAAGTACATGTTTAATGAAAGTTTAATATATTGATAGCTATTCAAATATAGGTCACAGTTCTTTATCTATAATTGTCATTACATGGTCCAACTAAGTTCTTACTTAATATTGTTATGTTTGTTTTCTAAATACAGAATTATACTCTTTCTATTTTTAACAGTATTGTGTCCATTTATGTCTCTGATAACAATGACCAGTTTGTATTTAGATTTTGTTTGCTAGTTATTTTTGTTTATTTTGCATTCTCAAATATGAGAACTTAAGAAGCAATTAAAAATTGAGAATATATTATGATGATAAATCTGTATTGTTTCTAATAAATTACTGAACAAATAAATCTATGGATTTGTATTATCTTGGTTCTTTTATCTGTATAATCCGACTTGTGAAATTTTGTTTATATCCAAATACCTGATACATGTATCGATTGAAGAGTCTTGGCAGTGGAACAGTTAAAAAACTTTAAATATTTTAGACTTTTGGCGATTTCACTGAAAGGCTTAAGTTATACCACAAATGGAAAACTATTGATGAAAATGCCTGACCAGTTTAACCTGCGGAGCAATACGCCATTCTCGGATTTACTAAGCAGGCAATTTCTAGGCGATAAAAGAAGCTCCGTGATCTGACTCGTCATTGTTTCACTGATCAGTGACAGGTGTTTACTTACATGTATTGATAAGTGTGTGGAAGGGGCGTAGTCAAATCTCGTTAATACACTAAGCAGTATATATTGTGATCAATCTAGTGTTATACTGATCTTTTGATAATTACCACCACAAAACAAAGGTTTACATTCCATGTAAATAAAATGATTAATATATTGATGGTGTATGTAGCTGTTTAATGTAATGATACTGCAGTCATTCATTTTATTACTTGAGGTTTAAAGTTGTTTTACAGTATTGTACCATTTTTAACTATACTAACAAACCTACTGAATTTGTATGCAAAGTGTACAGGGGAAAACTGTACTTCAAGATTTTGTATGGCAAGAAGAGGAAAATAAAATCTTGATAATACAGGGAAGAATAAACACTACGCCCGCATCTTTTGCCCTCCTCGATTCGTACTTGAATCTAATGTGTAAGAGGTAATCATTAGTATGGATTTGTTAGGTTTCAATGTGCACTAAAGTCTTTCTGTATTTCAATACTTTGAATTATTCTAGCTGTGGTCGTTTTGTACACTAACAGTCTTACTGACCTTTGTATGGAGACACTAAGCATCATGGGTAAAAATGTTTATTTACCTGAAAATATGTGGCAATGTTTACATTCCAATAATTGTCCGGTTCAACTGAACTGAACAAATCGAGTATGTTTTGTGCCTACTTGAAAAATTAAATTATTCAACCAATTATGCACATTCAATTAAACTTTAAAATTGTTAGGTTAACCCCCATCCCAACGTGTTTCAATCTGTCAATCTTCACACCAACATTTGAAAACAAATGTAGAATATATGGTTTGTCTGTGCATTTGTACTTATTAGGTTTAAATTACTTAGTATCTATGGATTGATATTCCTGTAGTTGTTAAGCATCATTTATTTTAGAATTTAATGATTGTATCAAAAATTGAAAATATCCAACAATTTTGTCTTCATAGTTTTACGCCACAATATCCTGCTGTGTACCAAATCGCTGAATCTTGTGCATCTTAGTATAGAGGTGATATCTTCATCGTCATTTATATATTGATGTCAGCTGGTCAAGGTAAATATCTGACAATATGTTGATAAACATGCTTAAAATCCATTTATTGAGGAGGGCTTAATGCCGTTGCAACAATTAATAAAGATTATCACGGTGGTCAGTCAACCTAACTCACTGTTCCTGGAAAGGCTAAATCTTTGGATTTAGCTGTTAACTAACTACTTGGCCCCAAGTTGGGGCATACTTTTGTTAGTGACTGACTACTGCGGAACTGCCCTACACCATTAAGAATCAGCTAAAATCCATATTTACACACATCTAACAACAATCAGAAACATCTATAGTTTCATTTATGAAATTAAAACAAAATCTTTTAAAATATTGAATACATTTATTTCACACCATTAACATAAATACCCAAAATTTCAAATACATGTAAACTAAACATTGCAAGTAACAAAAGTTTTAATTAATTTCAATAAAAAAATTCATCATATGGCAATAAACATTAAATGTTTATGTCGTCGGACAAATACAGGTTAGCGACAAAAATATGTACAAATTATCAGGTGAATCACAATTAATTTAAATCTAACACACAGTGCCTTGGCAACACAAGGTTTGGATATTTTCAGTAATCGGGTCAAAACATTTCATTTGCTTCAGGTTATACTCTGTGATCATTATCAGGAAAAATATGACAGTCTTATAGATTCTAAATTACAAAGTAGACATCACATCCTGTAAGGAAATCTAAGTACAGTACTTTAAATAGTTGGCTAGAATCCTTATCACTTGGTTGAGAACCACTTTGGTATGAAAGTGTGTATGTGATTGTAGGAAAATGACAACTCTTGATAGAGATTGTATTAATATAATTAAATTAACAAAATCTGAATAAAAACAAAAACCTATGTGTAAGAGTAAGAGCAGTTTACCAAAAAATCACATCTAAATGTACTTGACAGTAGTGTAGCCTTAACTCTGCGAAAGTTACCCACAACTTTTACTTTTATGATAGGGGGTTGAGGGATTCCTCCCAAGGAAATTTTTTAAAATGCAGTTTTTAAGTTTGCTTCTAAGCTATTTTGTCACTGATTTTCGCCACTTTTAATCTCTAACCATCTTTGTTCTACTTTCAAGATGTTTTTCGATATAGACATAATTATAATCCTTTTTGGGGAATTTTTATGTTGGACTTCATACCTGTGAGTGTAAGATGCTTGTATTAGCAATGGTATCACAGACTATTTGAGTCTAAAGTCCTTCTATATTGTCTTTCTATATTAGGCCACGACAAGTTGATCATCATGGTCACGTGTTCTACTGATTTTTCTGGGGAAAAAATGAGTGAGCGAAGAAAAAAAAAATCTTAATTCAGTTGCTTTATATAGCGGTTTGACCAAATTTTTATGAACAAGCAAGGAAATAAATTTTTTTTAAACCGTCAAAATTAAAGAGCGAGCCAATCCATAGAACATATGATCAACTTGTTGTGGCTTTATTGTAAGATTTTTTATAGAATGATGCCCTGAAGTATGACAAGCTACATCAATACTTATCATAATAAAAACATTGATATCTTTGGTTTACACCATCATACAGTGAAATAATAACATGTAAATATCAGCTTTGCAGTTTGTAAGATAATCACACATACATGTACATGTATGAACACTATCTCTCCTTCTTTGTATCTTCGTCAATGTCTTTATCATCAGAATTGTCACAACTCTCTTTTTTTTCCTTTCTTGAAATTCGTTGACGAATTTTCATCCGTTTAACATTGGAAATTAAAACACCTACATCCCAAAGCCATGAGACTACTATGATTAAACAATTAATCAATAAAGGTACAGAAAAAACAATAGAAATAAATAGACCATTGCTATCAAAATATTGCTGATGAGCAAATAAGTTCCAATTACTTGCTGCCCATTCATTAATATACTCTGCACAAAACACAAGAATCATTAGAAATCCAAAATAAGCTGATTGTACTACACCCTGATTTCTAGTTAGTACAGTTAGTATTGCACAGGTAATATGAAATATGGCCAGTCCACAGAACCATGGTTCTTTCCAGTCTATAGACTGTAGGAATGTTAATAAACCATCAATCTCGTTAATTCTTATAGGCTTTACAGGTCCACCATACTCTGAATTTCCATCCATTTTAAATTATTATGTTGTCTACAAGTTGTCTCTAAAATTTCACACTAAGTTAAGACTTTTCAAAAATGTTTTATATATAATATGGGACATTAATCCTTCAAAGTTGTTAAATTTATTTTCTTTGTGCAACGCAGCCTTTGAACGAATTTAATCTCACATCAATTTCACCTTCTTCAAGCTGAAAAACAGAGAATGAAAAACAATGAATTTACAACAGAGAATAAAAAAATGGATATTATCAAGCGTCTTACGAACTATTTTAGTCGTAAATCCTTCTATAATGTATTGTTAAATTATCGTAAGATTTTTGATAATATGCTGCCCAGTAGATAATTATATTAGCCCTAGTACAAACAACCTGTTCAGGAAGCATACAACAGCAATAATTACACATCAAAATCAATACTTAGCGATATATTAAAAATAATACCATAACAACAAAACTACTAACTGTATTTCATTGCACAATTTAATCAACTACAATAAACAGAAATAAACCAGACTACTAGTCTATCAGCCACCAGATGTTTCCAACTGAATAAAACAAATGATTATACACAGCTGTGTTCTTTCAACCTACTTTCTCTGTATGGCCATATCTGTCTACATTATCCAGTACTCATTATACGTATAAAGAATCAATAATGGTGGAAAATCATTAATGCAGTTTTTGTAAGTTAATCAGACTGATTTTAGTGAGATGACTTTAGATTTGAACTAAATGAGCTCCAGGAAAAAAAATAAAATGGTTTTCACATATTTGGGGAAAATGGACCCACTTCATTGCCAGTAAAAGTAATAAATTCATCAAACTACAGGGGTTACAAAATCAATACGATAATCCAGTAAATTATTCCATAAAAAACAAAACATACACTGTTTTCAAATTGAAAAAAAATCAAGTTTTTGTCAAAGGTGAAGTCTGGGGATTTTATATGGGACTGAGGAATTTCAAGGCAAAACTGGAGGAGAGGGATTAGTTTCCTTTGGGGAAGCAGCCTTTTTCCGCTTCTTCTAAGAACAGTGTTTTGGCCATAAGCAGTAAGCTCAATAACAGTGAAACTCCCCTTTAAGATCACCTTTTAGCATCAGTCATCTCTCAATTATATTAGTCACCCAAAAATGCCAAAAATTACTCATCCCATTAGGGCTGCGTACCTTGAGCCAAGTCGCGGTACGGTACGTACCTAGGTACGGCAGTTAAGGTTCACAATATGTACCTAGGTTCAATTTGGTAATGTTATTTATAATAAAGATTCTTTTGTATAATTGTGTTTAATAAATCAACAAGTAACCATAACAGTATTTTAATATGCTAACAAGTTTATACAAACATCTTGTCTGTTCTTTGCCTATTTGAAATACTCATTAAACAACAAACTGAACATTTTCATAAAGTCATGCATACTAGCAGGTGTTAGTTATCTTAACTGTTTGTCAATGATTACCATTATGATACAATAGTTTTGATAAATACAGTGTAGCTATGAAAGCATCATAAGATTTTTTAATTGAATTCATAAATTACATGAATATGCATAAAATTTTACCATTACAAATGTCAATATCGACAAAAAAAGTCTGTTGTTTGAAGATTTGTTTCAACTTCGTAAGCCCGAAAACAGTGACTTTTGTTTGAATTTGTTGGTTCCTGAAGCATTTTTGTTAGATTAGGAAGAACAATTAATAAGCTTTTTACATTACTTATGTAAATTTAAAAATGTTTCAATTTAATATGCGATAGCGTGGGTTGCGAAAATATATTACATTTAGATTACATCCATATGACCATAGGGATTCATTTTTACGAAAAAAATAATTAAATAAGACATAATTAAGTTGTTAAATGATGACAATGAAGTTTGTTTTGACAATTACTTTTGTTGAATTTAAAGTTTTGTTTATAATTTAATAAGATTCACTTGTTGGGAGTTTTGGGCGTATGTGCCGAAAATGAGCGCAATTTTAAATTGTACGCGTTAATCGTACAATTGCACGTCATAAAACCACCAACGAATTTAATCCATCAATATCAATACACAACGTAACGCTTTTATTCCTTTCACGATCAGCAAACGACATTTTGATTACACTTGCATCGGTAAAATACGAAAATTCGTTGAAAAATAGTTTTTGTTTTTTTTCCAGAAAAATACGAACGGAAAAAACAAGTAAATCTGTGAGCTAATGCTCACTAGTGATACCCCCGCCAAAATCTAAAAGTATGCGACAAACAGGAAGTAGATGAGCGAGGAGCATGAAATCGCTTTACACCACATGGGACTATAGGATGAAGCAATATGCAAAGTTTCAGGCTGCTGCATGGTATAGTTGCTGAGAAAACTGTGACGGAAATTTTGTAACGGACGGACGGACGGACGCACACATGCACGCACTCACGCACGCACAGACAAGGGTAAAACAGTATACCCCCCTCTTCTTCGAAGCGGGGGTATAATTAATACGAACGGAAAAAAGTAATGTTTGAATTTTCTAAAAATAAAATGATAAAATAACGGGAGTCATAGTTAATTTTACGTTAGTCTAAAAATATTGATTTCCTGCGATCGTCGATTTTGTATCTTTTCAAAACCTGCCAATAATTTAGCGTATAGAGTCAACATCTAAAACTAGGTCACACTTGTTTTAAAAATTCTTTAAAGTAACAATAAATTAAAGAAGAGTCTATGATTACACGATGAGACATAGCAATTATGACATTGTATTATTAGGCTATCAACCATCGACAAACTGTAAAAAAATGCCGACACATAAATTAAATTGTTTACATCAGTTTCAATTCAAAATTACAAACACATGTTCGTCATCAAACAAAGGATTAATATACCCGGTGTACATGGCAGTTTGTTACGTAATAATTTAGGATTACTACAGAAAATTAATATGATATACACACACATATACGAATGGCATATAGTAACTGATTATCACGACTAATTTATTTAATTTGTGTTAATTTAATTAACTTGTGTTCGTCGTCGTCTTGAAATGAGATATTGATTTAAAATTCGTTATTAATGACCAATAGGAATATATGTTAGACTTATAATATTAGAATATATGTTATATTTAAAAAGACCGCGGTTCACTTGGATTTTTAGGTCACGGTACGGTACACTCGTACCGGCCACCTTCAGTTACGGTTTCACGGTAGTTCGGTGAACCGTTGCAGCCCTACATCCCATGCATTTTTACCAAAACAAAATACCATTTCAATCATACTCACTTTCCTTTGACAACCACGTCAGCCCATATGCCTGCTACAGTTTGTTGTAAAGAGGTTTTACAGTAATATTATAGCTTTAAGGTTTGGTAACTGATAAATGTCAGTTACTGCAGAACAAACAGTCAGCAAAATTGGCAGTATTTAGTAATTTAGTTGTCCAGCCTTTTTTCATGAAATTCATGACATGTTTATGTGACTACTCAAGTAAATCATTATTACGATTATTAAAGTGTATGTATATGTAGATCTGGGACTACACATACAAAATCTAACCCTAAACTATTTATTTTTAGGGTTCAGCTCTAACAGTGTCCCAGGATTCCGAGGATCCCAAAATATTGTGAGGAATCCCAGTGATGCTTAGCTAGGGGTTCCATCAGGACCCCTTTAAATTGCCCTGTTCTTACATGAATTTGAGTTCCCATCAAAACTACAGAGTATTCATGTAGCTTGAAGAGTTATATTCATTCTATACAATGGTGAAGTAAAAGTGCCATCAAAGAAATAGTTTTTTGGATGTCACAAAGTAGCAAATCATCTTAATGATTTCTATATGATACAGATGCATCCCTTGTATACAAGCATTTCTTATATTTTATAACTAGATGAAATCATGAAGAAAGTCTTAAAAGGTCACACAACATGTCTCTGTGTCCATAATATTAGGAAGAAGATATAGTAAATCAGGACATGAATTTAGGCTTGCATACTCACAAATGTGAGTGGATTTTGAAAATAACTTTAATTTAACTTGCAAATTTTCACAAGTTAAAATTGATGCAAAAAAAATTACTGTCTAAACTAATGAGGCTCAAATCAGCATTGAAACAGCCAGATAGATCAATAGTATTCATTATAAAAACATGTTCGATATTCTTTGTCTATCCAACAATAATGCCCTTATTCTATCCATAGTTAAATATAGTACTATTTTGTATTTATATTGCCTATATGAATAGTAACTATATATGCTATTAAGATTTTGCAAGTATTTTTTTCATTTTGTGAGTTGAAATAAAATTACTTCCAAAAATTTGCAAGTCCAACTTTTTGTTAAATTTGAGCCCTGAGTAAATGTGGCTGCAAAACTTTATAAAAACAACAAATTTTCAAATCCTAATTTCCTATATTAACAGATTGTACAAACAAACAATATCTAAATGATGTATACCTCATCAGCTGCATAAATATCTTCATAACAAAATTGTGATATACACTTGCGAATACAGATGGCTTGTTCTGCTCCTCGTTTAGCTAAACAATCTGGATTTACCTCACAAGGTTGCTTAACGTTCTTGTAAATTTTATCCTAAAATATAAAATACAACAAAATTAGTACGTTGATAATACTTGATCATATCAGTTGGTTATTCTAGAATTCAAATATGGCAGTATGCATGTTTTCATTGAAAGTAACTGCACTGTATTTCTGAATAATGATACACAAAGAAGGGGAGGAAAAGAAAAGGGACAGGGTGCAGTGTTCTAATATTCAGCAAATTGGTAATGACAAAATCAATATACTGTATATAAAATAAACAAGAATTGTAAAAATTGTCAAGATATACAACATGATTTGTCAAATACATATACAAGCTAATATTAGAGCCAATCAAACTAACTTTTACATAATACTAGGTAATGACAAAACCTTTGGCTTATTCCAATGCAGTGGGCTGAAACTGGATGGGTCATGCCCCATTGTGCACTAACAAAATTTCACATGCACTGTACTGTACATATGTACTGTGCATCCTTGACAAAACACTGCAAATAAGTTCACATGTTTGTCATATATGCGAATCTTCCAAGAAAGATCAAGTTGGGTAATTGAAACAAAGGAAAATAGTAAAACTGAAATCAAAAGACAAGTACTCACGTCTCTCTTTTTCCTGTAAGTGTATTTTTTATACTGATATTGAACACTTCCTGCCTGTGTCTCAAAAATTATATCCAAGAGTAGCAGGCAGAATAAGCTGGTTACAACTATAGTTCTAAGGGTTTGCTTCATAACTTGAGTTGGAGATAATCTGTCAATATAAGAAGATTTAAATTCATTCCTAATTGAAATTACACTTTACCCATTCCAACTTCATACTAAGGTTTAACTACATGAGTTAGACTATTGCAATATTAGATTACCAACAACTAGTTGCATAGTCTACTATTCACAGTCAGTTTTTATTCACATTTAAGGGAAAGGTATAGGGGTCCTTTTTGAAAGATATTTATAGTCATTAAAACCTAAGCCTGTAACATTGGTTTTCTGATGCTTCTTTAACATAATAAACTTACAAAAATTTGATAGAATAATGGGTTGATAAATCATTTACATTGTTTGTACATAAAAAATCGGTTAAAATTACTAAGTGATCATTATATTCATTTATACATACAACTTTTGCCATAATATAGAGCTGTCATTGATTAGGCTTGAAGTGTATCGACGATATCGAGAAATTAATATCAACAATTCATCGATACATTTGCTATGTACAGTACTATACAAACCATTTATGTTGTCATAAACTTATAATAGATGTATATTTGCTATAAATGTTACAGCTTAGTATCCAGCATTAAATTGGTAAGAAATCGGTAAAAAAGATTGTATTGATAATAAATATTTCAAAATGCATATCCATTATTGATCGAAAAAAATCAATGATACATCAATAACGTTGGAATCGATGACAGCTCTACCATGATATATACTTATTATTCACGCTATACAATGTTATCTAAAATTATTTTAATATCTAACAAAATTAACGACATAATAAACTCGTATAAAGTAGATTAGAACGTACGAGCATTTGACAAATCTAATTGAACATCCGAAAAATAGCCCATCCGAAATTATCACTACCAAGACTAACATAAATTTCACTGCAACTACGGACAAACAGAAAAATACTTTAACATAATAAAATACTCATAGATGTAATAAAGTCGCAGCAATGTGTATTTTAAAATAAATAGCAAAATTACCTATGATATACTCGATTTTCAACATTCTAAAATGAACTTGGTTGTCGACGATGACGTTGGTCCAGCGAATAATATACACGAATATCGTTGTCGTCTATACAATACGTGTCAATGAAGTAAAATTAAATATCTATTATCCTATCTATATACTTGTAAAAATAATTGCCTGCAGGGTTAAAAACTTAAAAGCAATACGTAAATGATACAAAGAATAGTAAAAAATATCAAATATACATATAACTCAATATACAAAGTATACAAACTCCCTGATATATTCATATAGAAATGAGAAGGACATAAATTATTAACTAATGTTCTAAATAAGATTATATATCTGACAAGTCTCCTGTCCTGGCTCGAATAAGATTCTTCCTAGACTACTGAAAGAACTAGCTACAACTAGATCTACATATGCAAACCTTTAGCAATACTTTTTAATCAATAAATGAGGGAATTTACCGTTCAAAACAGCTGGAAAGAAGCACAGATAGGCCCTAAGAAGGGAATTAGATATTGGCCCTAAGTGCAATTTTCAAAGAAAGAAAACTTATCCTGTGGACAGAGACATACATAACATATGTAATTCCCTGTTTGTGGGAAATTAGATAGACTGCTCAGTATGACGTTGATACTGTGTGAAGTGATGGAATCTATCATTCGAGACCATATAATAGAATATATGGAAAATAATGAACTATTCACTGAAAAAAAAACAGTATGGCTTCATGTCAGGCCGATCAATTACAAGTTTTAAATGTTTTGGATAAATGGACTATACACACATGATATTAACCCCATAAATGTCATATTATTGTAGGTACTATGTGAAGGCATACATAAGAGACTGTAGAATAAACTATAGTTTATATATAGCTCTATTTACTTTATAGCTCTATATAGAGCTATGGGTCGAATCGATGTATCCATACTAGGTTGGATTAAAAGCATTTTGAGTGATAGAGTTCTTGAAACAAGTTACGGTCAATGAAAAGTAATCTTCCTGGACCAACGTGACCTGTGGTATTCAACAAGGATGCATGTGAGGACAATCGGTTTTTTTTTGTCATATTTATAAACGCTTCCTAGCATTTTAATTAGAATCTGGTGGATTCCTTTTTTGCAAATGATACCAAAATCTTAAATATCTAAGTGAGAATTAAGACTTGAGTACCCTGAGTAAATGGAGTGAAACTTGGCTTCTAAGATTTCATCCTGATAATGTACAAACATACCAGGGCCGGATCCAGAAGGGTCGTAAGTGGGGGGGCACAGGGGGGGGGGGGGGGGGTCGGGAGGGGTACCCCCTTCCGACTGTATGGAAATTTTTGAGTTTTTCATATGTCAAAGAAGCAAATCTGAGCACTTTTAAATGCTCTTTTGAACAAATTGAATGAAGCTTAAACTAGGTTATTCATCATTTTTTTCTGTAGAAAAGTGATGCAATGCGTAACAATTCAGATTCATATGATTGATTAGCTTTTTATAAATATTCATAAATAAAGAAAATGCATTCATGTGAGTTAGATCACAGGGCCTGATCCAGAGGGGTCGTTAGTGGTGAGTACGGTTGGGGTGGGTACGGGAGGGGTATCCCCTCCCGAAGATGTGGAAAAATTTTGAATTTTTGCATATCAAAGGTGTAAATCTGAGCACTTTTGAACACACTTTAAAGGGATAAAATGAAGCTAAAATTTGCTAAATTATCATTAGATTTTAAGAAAAAAGTCAAAGCCTGCCCGTAAAAAACTATTATGTAAATCCTAGTTTTTGGCTTAACACAGTGTTAAATTAAAAACACGTTAATCTATTTAATACTGCTGTCATTAAGCATTCTAGTCGGAACGACAGAGTCGTTGAATTGGGTTGTTCGGGAAGGGTATCTCTCCTGACGAAAAAAATGATGTCAACACAGCAAATTGGAGCACTTTTGAGAACTACTAAGGAAATATAAAAAATACACTTGGTAACTTGTATAAAATCACCGAATGCAATGAGAAAATTCTCCGAATTAACTTCCAAAAAGCCGGTTCATGATAAGTTTTTTTTAATAAAGAGGCTTAGTTTATTGTAATGAAATTCAGCGGTGTTGTGAGTTTTTCGGACGTTTTCAGTGAATTTACAAGAATGGTTATTGGGGGTGACCCAAAACATGGAAATCCGGCGAAGAATCACATTTTTCGATTCCTTTGGAAAAAATCATAAGGAATACAAGTATTTAAAACACAAATTGATATGAAATATATAAAAGCTACGATTTAAAAATTAACGAAACACAAGCCTATGAATTTATGATTGGATGAAAAAAAGGTTAAATCACTGATTAATTTTAGTCTTGTTTTGCGTAAGAAAACTTGTAGGGTAGGTCACTCTTGAAAAGTTACTTGAAAGTTTAATTCATTTACCTACAGTTTCTAAAAAACAACAACGACATAAAACGCTCGCTTTTCCGATTTTAACTAACTTTAAATTAACTCATATTAATGACAAACATTCATTCGACTTTACTCGGCTTTTCTCAGTCTAACTTGCTATGATAAACGCCGATGTCCTCCATGAATACTTAATTTATGTATAGGCTCGGTCACTTTTTAAAAGTTATTCGGAATTTTAATACATGTACCATCAAAAACCAATAGACGATCGTGCATGTTTTCGAAATTAACTAAGTTAGAGTGTCATAATAACTGAACAAAAGTTCTAACCGATCACTTTTCAAATTTTGACTATTTCATAACGAGCCAATGGATCCTTATTAAATTTTGCAGAGGTGATTTATGTGTCATTTTCTACCAATTTGTGGGGAAAAATAATTTGATACGGTCCGATGCACTCAATCGGCACACTATGTGTGGTTTACACATTTTGACACGAAATGTTCGTGCAGAGAGAGGTGAGTATTAAATTTCACTTTGCATGAATCCTTGTTAACTTTAAAATTGAAAAAAAAACATAAAACATTGCACGAATGTCGATCCTGTCGGCGAGTTGTAACCTTTGTTCTTGGCCTTCGGCGTCAGTCAGAAACGATTCCGGTCCCTTGCTACATCGTCCAAAGTCGCGATCGTCGAAAAGACCCGATTAAAGTGTCATGTAACTTGGAATATGAATGAACACATCGAAAATAATAGAATTATAGAATTTTTCTAGTTTAACAATACTTTATCGATATTTTTAAAGATATTTCCAGGAACAGCCACTCATCTGTTTGATAGAAGCTCCAGCATTCAACATTCCATTGGCTACGCCACGATCCTGCATCGACATTCATGCAATGTTTTATGTTTTTTCACTTATAAAGTTAACAAGGATTCATGCAAAGTGAAATTTAATACTCACCACTCTCTGCACGAACATTTCGTGTCAAAATGTGTAAACCACACCCTGTGCACCGATTAAGTGCATCGGACCGTATCAAATTATATTTTTCCCATAAATCGGTAGAAAATGACACAAAAATCACCTCTGCAAATCTGCAGGATCCATTGTCCCGTTATAAAATAATCAAAATTTGAAAAGTGATCGGTTAGAACTTTTGTTCAGTGTAGTGACCTATAAAATGCACTTGACTAGCTGTCCTTGACTTTTCTCTGTCTAACTTGCTATGAAAACGCCGATGATTTCCACTAGTAAATAAAATTAGAGAGTGCACAATAACCAAATTTAGGCCTCGTAAGCTAGTTACCATGGTAATTTAACTGGTGGCGGTCTTACATATACTGTTGAGGTAAGTGTAATATAGATTGGTATCTATGTGTCTGTATAGAGGGACCATACACTTGCACGATCAATGATTTGAAAGCTTGATAAGGCCCGATCTGGGTACCCTGAGATGCTTGAATGTATCAATTAAGATCATTAACTTTTTTAATAGATCGTATGAATGATTTCATATTAAAATCAATCTAAAAGTCGAGTAGTTGATATTGCTGTGATGGTGCCGATTTTGTGCCCTTTTCTTTGTATGAGAGTCAATATCTGTGGGGCCAGGTGGGGGGGGCACGTGCCCCCTGTGCCCCCCCCCCGGTAAATCCGGGTCTGTAACATGTGCTGAGTACAGAAATAAACCAAATAAGCTGTAAGGTATTAAGGCTATGTGTGATTTGAATGGAATTCATTTTCTTTAAACGATTTCTTATTTGTTGCACTTTTTTGTTTCTTTATATCTATTTATTGTTATGCTCCTCGACTTTATGAATCAATGTGACTTACTTTTAACGACATTTCTTGTTTATTTGTTTCTTTTTGCGTTTTTTCGCGAAAATTTCAATTTCGTATTTTAGTGTATACTAAATGTACGTTTCGTCCCCATTCACGTTCAAATGTTGCAAATACCAATTTGAAAGATAAATTTACTTTTTTTTGTGAGTAAACTTATTTTTATTAATTTGTTTTCGTGTAAAATTTCTGTTATGAAAATTAATATTTCAACGATACTTTTTATGACGATGCACGGTTCCACCTGCTCTTTTTCGAACTTTGAATTTAAAAAAAAGAAATATCCTTGCGTCCTCTATGTGATTCGTCCGCAGTTCGATCAGCTGTTTACATTCATCGGTAAGACTGACACCAAAGGCCACAGGGTAACGATAAAAACTGCTTCGGTGTTCGGGTTTTATTTAAAAAGTAATTGTTACTGCTGTTTAGTTCCATTCAAACCATAAACTTTACACTAGGCCATAAGGATTTTAGCTCTGGGGGTCCATAGAAACACCGGATAGCACCGGAAAGCACCAAAAAACCGGAAAGCACTCAAATTTCTCATTAAAACTCATGATATCTTTGTTTTATTGTTTTAAAAGTGTAACTAATCGATTTATAAGGTGAAAATCTTTAAAGAAAACATGTTTTTATAAATATTGTACGATTATTAATATGATTGGTCAAGAAAATAGATACATAGAGTGCTATCCGGTCATGCTAACGTATATATACCATACCAAAAAGCAAACTATTTACTCAAAAAAAGTTCATGAAATCTTCGTTTTATTGATTTGAAAGTGTAACTAATCGATTTATAAGGTTAAAATCTTTAATGATAACATGTTTTTTATAAATATTGTACGTTTATTGATATGATTGTTCAAGAAAATAGACACATAGAGTGCTATCCGGTCCTGCTAACGTATATACACCTTACCAAAAAGCAAACTATTTTCTCACAAAAAGTTCATGAAATCTTCGTTTTATTGATTTGAAAGTGTAACTAATCGACTTATAAGGTTAAAATCTTAAATGATAACATGTTTTTATAAATATTGTACGATTATTGATACGATCGTTCAAGAAAATAGACACATAGACAGTGATTCATTTTGCCGTGCGTCCTGCGTCAGAGACGCAAACTTTTTACCGTGGACGCAATGAATTCAAAGTATGTGCGTCCTTGGGACGCAAAATCTTTCAGGTACATCTAGTTTTCCCTTTTATAGAGTAAACTTTAAAATAAAAAATCGGCCTATTCAAAATACCAAATTTGAATTGAGCAATTACTCAATTTCACTTGCCATGCGACACGTTACATGTGCAAAGACAATCGGGGAACAAAAGAATTAATTTAATATACAAACTTGACAAGTGTCAATTGTTTTATCCTTTTGAAAGGATTACGTGTTGGCAGGTAATCACATTTAATTAGCACCTTGTCATGACATTTTGAGTAAACTTAGTCGTGATTTTGACATCGTTTATTTTTATAAACATCCATAAAATCAGAATCATCAGTGTATCTAGTTCCCTGATAAAATATGGTAATATTTACCAGCATATAATTTTTTTGGTCTGACTATGAATAAACAATAACGTCATTAAAAATCGATTTTTTCAGGGGTGTGACACTTCCGCGGATCGGCGGATTTCCGCCTTCTGGAAAATCCTGGCAACTATGTTTTTGAAAATCGCGAAATTTCCTCGACAAAGGCAAAAAAGGGTAGATATTTGAGGGCAGAAATACTAACGGTTCCGCTGATATTAATGAACGCAAAATATTAGCGTAAATCTAACAATCGCGCATCCTAGACTGTAAAAAAGAAGACAATATTACGTTTTCTTCCATTAATATATATAGACAACATCATGCGTTCACCCTTTCACGATTAGCAAACGAAATATAGCTTCTACGCTCATCGATAAAATACGTTAATTCGTTCTATAATAGTCGATTAGTTTTTCCCACAAAAATGTGAACGAACAGAGTAATGTTTTAATTTTATAAAAATAAAACGATAAAAAGGCGGGTGTGAATGACAAGCACAGTAAATTTTAACAAACATTTTTTGTGCGATCGACGATAGCCTTTCCCTTCATTACCGACAATTATTTGTTTGACATGTAGTCAACAATTAAAAAACTAGGTCACGCTTGTTTTAAGAAATTATTCTGAATAACAATTAAATCAAATTAGACTCAATTATTCACAATAAAGCATACGCTATCAAACATCAATCGACACGTGTTCGTTATCCAACAAAGGATTAATATTGATTTCAAGTGCTACAAACAATTAAACTTTAAATATATACTATCGCGAAACTGCTCTGGACAAAGTCTCTGAACAAAAAAACAATTGCTGTCCGTTTCACTAGTACAAATCATTCACTGAACAGGACATAATCAAATTTAATCAGGTATAAAAAAGGACTTAAGGGACATGAACAGAAAATTTATACGTACCCCACACATAAGACACGACCTTCCTTCAGTCTCTGCTGCACACTCTCCACAAGGAAATCGTGCCTTCTTTGTTCTTGGTCTCCCCATCTTAGATTTAACACAATTCACTTTAATTAAGTATATTGTCAAACAATTTAAATCTAAGTTTAAATAATATCACAGTATCAAAATTTGCAAAGGACGGTCTTGGATTAAAGTAACTTTGATGTGACATTTGGTACTCTCAATTATCGTATTTGTATACAAATTGGTGAAATTAACACCTAATGAACAACTTCTTTAATCAACATGGATTAGCACGTGTGATATACAATTAAACAACTGTGAACAACTATTGTTCACAAATGATCACCTAATTAGCGTTTCGATGATCATATTACTATGGTCGAAATAATGACATAACTAAGCAGTTATTATTAATAAATTCTTTATTTAACATAATAGAACAGATCAACATTAGAATAATATAATAACAAAAATACAATATGTTTCCATGCTTTAAAGTAGTTTTTGGTTATCTATAAATCATCTCCATGTCGTACCCACAACCTATAAAATATTAGAAATATATGTGTCCGTTAATCAGAATAATCGTAATTATAGCGGCACAAAAACAATATTCATAACAACATGTTTTTTGGACATTGTAAATCGAATGGTAACACTTTCAAATCAATAAAACGAAGATTTCACGAACTTTTTGGGAGTAAATAGTTTGCTTTTTGGTAAGGTGTATATACGTTAGCAGGACCGGATAGCACTCTATGTGTCTATTTTCCTGTACAATCATATCAATAATCGTACAATATTTATAAAAACATGTTATCATTAACGATTTTAACATTACAAATCGATTGGTAACACATTCAAATCAATAAAACAAAGATTTCACGAACTTTTTGTGAGAAAATAGTTTGCTTTTTGGTAAGGTGTATATACGTTAGCAGGACCGGATAGCACTCTATGTGTCTATTTGCTTGAACGATCATATCAATAATCGTACAATATTTATAAAAACATGTTATCATTAAAGATTTTAACCTTATAAATGGATTGGTTACACTTTCAAATCAATAAAAGGAAGATTTCATGAACTTTTTTTGAGACCATAGTTTGCTTTTTGGTAAGGTGTATATACGTTAGCAGGACCGGATAGCACTCTATGTGTCTATTTTCTTGAACGATCATATCAATAAACGTACAATATTTATAAAAAACATGTTATCATTAAAAATTTTAACCTTATAAATCGATTAGTTACACTTTCAAATCAATAAAACGAAGATTTCATGAACTTTTTTTGAGTAAATAGTTTGCTTTTTGGTATGGTATATATACGTTAGCATGACCGGATAGCACTCTATGTGTCTATTTTCTTGACCAATCATATTAATAATCGTATAATATTTATAAAAACATGTTTTATTAACGTCTTTTACCTTATAAATCGATTGGTAACACTTTCAAATCAATAAAACAAAGACTTCATGAGTTTTAATGAGAATTTTGAGTGCTTTCCGGTGTTTCGGTGCTTTCCGGTGCTATCCGGTGTTTCTATACACCGTAGCTCTGGCTTCCAAAACTTTATAAGCCGCCTTCTTAACATTTTGATTTTTGACATATGCTGTATTAAAATACCCATTCAATAACAGTTTACACACGGGTATGCTAAAGATCTTAAGCTATAAGGATTTAAATTTGTACCATAGACCTAATCCTAAATAAAAGACCCAGGATAACTTTTTTATCATTTGCTGATTTGGACGTTTTTAGTAGGTAACAGTCTAAACAGAAAAATGTCCAAATGTTAAAAAGTTACATAGGGTCTTATTTTTAGGACTATCATAGACCCAGGTACTTAAGTACTTGATTTGTAAATCTTGTTGTGAATCCTGTGAGCTAGTTGAAATCATCATAAACATATCATTAAGCAACACAACAAGAAATGTTAACTAACTTAAGTAAAATAATGGTTTGAGCTCGATTATTGGGTATAATTATGTGGAATCGTTTTAACTGTTGAATACTTGAGAGATAGATGATACCATAGTTATATATAATTTTGTTCTTATGGATTGTTTCAGAGCAAATTATGGATCTTCATTCAGTAACATGTTCAGCAACTCTAGAGGAGTTATCTCAGAAAGGTGAAACAATCAGAAAAATGCAACATAAAAGTGTTGCATTATCTCTAGGGAGAAATGAATTCAGAGATGTTATTTTGTGTGTTAATTTTCCAAATAAAAGAGAAATGAAATACATACTAAGAGATATACAAGTTCACAAGAAATTTGTTAAAGATGGCAAAGCAACAGTAAAACTTGCCAATGATAATACTCAAATAATGTTGTCAAATTGTGCTCCTGATAAACTCATTATGTTTCTAAAAACAATGAGCACAAAACTTGAATGTTTAAGAAAAAAGGGATTTGTGTCTGAACGTATGAAATGGAAATCCGATAAAGCTCGAACATTTGATGAAATTAGTCCATTAACTATGAGAGATCTAAAAGAAGCTCATGAAGTTAAAGCAAAGGCTGCTGAGCAGTCTGATTTGTTTACTCCGAAAGGGAAAAGAAAACGTGGTGTTGATGATAAAGAAAATGTGCAACCCAGCAGTAAAATGGCTAGAAAATTAATATGTGCAGATAGCAAAGGTGCAATTGGTAAGTACAGTACATCTGAAAAGTTCATGACATTGCCTCTCAAATTTATTTCTTGAGTCAACAATTTTCAATTAGGGTAACTAAATATTACTTTGCCAACAACTCTTAATACAGAGTAATAAGGTAGCTGGTAACTCAAACAGTCAAAGGGCAGTTTAGATTTCAGGCAAGCTGAGGCTTCTATTCATCAAATTAAATTACCTCTATTAAACCAAAACACCTTTACTATTGTATATTATAAAACAAAATCATCAGTAGTCACTACTTGTCATGAAATTTGTGGAATGGTACAAGTTCATGATGAAATTTGTGTAATGGTACAATTCCTAACTACTGATAAGCTTAGCCCTTTACTGAATTAATTTAGCTGATATTGATCCGAGTGATTACCTGCTGCACGAGTCTAGGTTGTGCTAAGCAGTGAGAAGACAATAAGATAGGTACAACCTGTTATCACTATTAGCATTATCATGATAGTAAGGGTTGATTAGGTCTAAGAGCTGTAATATGGTTACAAAATGTATTTAAAATACCTGTGATATCATAAATAACTTACTAATGACTGTACTTGTATGATGTTGCAACCATTTGTATTTCAGAGTTGAGAGATACTAGTTCATTAGAAGCCATCACAAACCCTGTAAAGTTATCCAGAGAACAAACAACAGTTTTAGAAAGTGTAAAAAGTGGTAGAAGTATATTTTTTACTGGAAGTGCTGGCACTGGAAAGTCTTTTCTACTCAGAAGAATTATTGGTAAAAAACGTTTTCCATGTTTCAGTCATTAAGAATTTTATAATATCAGAAAGACATGATTTTACAGTTGCCAGAACAGTTTAATTTGTTAGTATTCTTGTGATTACATTCTACAATTTGTACAAACTGTGAAATCATGCTTGTTTGACAGGCTAAAAATAAACTCTACTTGTTTTTAGTTATAAAAATGTTTTTTCTACATTCCATAAATAGATTGGATGTTGAGATATCAGTAATCTTTGAATTCATTTCCAATATCTAAGCATTGATCTCACTTCATAATCATATGAATTCTATTGTTATAGTAAAAGTGAAATGAAATTCAACAAAACTGTATTGAGAATAAAGAATTGTTTCCCCATTTTTATAGTTAATGCTACTAACATTGTATCAGTGCTGTAATTTCATGGTGTAAATTTCTTAATAAGATGCATTGATACCCTGACTGGGAGGAGAATATTCATTATTAAGACATAACTGCATGTATAGTGCCTACAAATTGACCCCACCTTACCTTTCACATTTGCATCTAATTATCAACTACACATATCTCGGCAAAAATCAATACCACGCCTACACTACACTTCGGCTCGTTACGTATTTAAAATAAAATAAGACTTGTACATGTAAAGAGTATTCACAGCCCGCATGTATAACAAGTCTATGCGTAATAGACACTCATTGTACGCTTTAAATGTACTTTTAAATTGATCCCTGTGTTATAATTACATTCGTGCCTTGATGATATAATCCGATTGTTATCGAGCATTTATACTACATTCGTATTCAGTGTAATGAATATTCTCGCATAAAGGTTAGGTCGGGGTCAATTTGTACGCACTATACTGTATTGTTAAAATGTAATCATAAAAAGTGACACATATGATATAGCTGAAAGTTTGATGAGTCATTATGAACTATTATTAAGTTTATGTTCACATATGTATGCCTATGGTTAGATACAGAGTCAATTTGACAGTGCTCAGTATCATAGGTAGATACAAAACCTCTAATGTTTCCTTTATTGTTTTGTACTAAGTTTGTTTTTATTGTTAGGTGCCTTACCACCACAACATACATTTGCTACTGCTAGTACTGGTGTTGCTGCCTGTCATATAGGGGGAACAACTCTTCATCAATTTGCTGGTAAGTTTATTTACTTCAGTATGCCTGAAACTTTGATTTCAAGGGCTTCTGAAAAGCATTAAGAGCTTCCTAAAACCCAAATCCTTGTATATTTAACTTCAGAATAGCACATAGATTGCTTAAGTACTTTATTTTTATTAACCTGATTTTTCAACAACAAAAATCCGCTAATAGTTTGGCGAAGGACGGGTGGTTTGGCGGGCGGGCGTTTGATGTCGTTAACAAAAGCGTTAAAGTTTTTTCTTTACTATATATTTCTGCCATTTATTGTCTGATCTTAATGAAACTTCATACAATGATAACATATCATGTGATGAACAGGATTAGCAAGTAATCACAACTCTACCTGACTTTATTATGGATTATTTCCCTTTGTAATTTTTGAGTTAAAGTTTTTAAATTCGGCTTTAATGTGGTTTCCACATTACATTTCTTGTTGTTTTTTTCAAATACTTTAACAAGATATTTGGTGTGAAACATAGAATATGTAATTATTATGAGATTACTTCTAAAGGCCCAACATGGGTATATAAAGGGAGGTAAGGGCGAATAGGCGGTTTGCCTTATATTTTAAAGAGTTTTTTAGATCAGGGAAGTTTTCTTTTAATTTGAAGGTTTATTAAATCTTAGAAAAGTATAGGAAAAATTATGTATGTTGATCATTTTGAGTAACTTTAGACCAGATTTTTTGTTAAAATAGAGGAAAATGTTGGAGTGATTTTTTTTCACGATTTTTGTGGAAAGTGTGAATATGGAAATGTTTATAACGTAATTGTCCATCAACTACAAATAGTGAAACATTGTGTAGGTTAATGTTTCTAGATTTACAGTATCAGTCTGTGAAAACTAGATATGTAGATAGTTTGTTTGCCTTTGCCTATTTATAGATATCCCTTTCTGGTTAAAACCCGATCTAAAATTTTCCGCTCGCCTACTCGCTAATTTAGATCTGGCCTCTTCCAAAGGAGGGTCACGTTCAGGTGACCTTTTCTCATCATAATATTCATGACAAAATTGTTATGATACGTAACTTGTTTACATCGTCTACGTAACGCAATTTGAAATGAGCTTGGTCTAAAAATAGAAATTACGAAATCAAAATGGTATTAATAGTGTTTCGTCTAGATGAAAGCTAAGCATTAATTGGTCGACACTAAGTTCATCTCGACGTGACCTTCCACGGAGACAGTAGAGATCCTGTACTACAATGCTCTACAGGATATCTGTTTACGGAGGTATCCTTGACTATATTTCATTTACTTTGTAACTGTTAATAATCCATTGCATAAAAGTTCACCAACTCAACTCAAAATAATTTTAGTTTCATTTTATATTTAGGTATTGGATCAGGGCAAGCTGAGATTGAACAGTGTATAGAATTAGCTTCACGTCAACAAGTAGCTCAACAATGGAGAAAATGTAGACATTTAATTATAGATGAAATATCAATGGTTGATGGTGACTTCTTTGATAAACTAGAAACAGTTGCTAGGTAACATTCTTTTGTTCTTCTATCTAGTAAGTAAGAAAGTAATGCCATGTTATAGTCTTAACTTTCATGCTTATGCACGTTCACTGACTTTACAGTTATTACCACTGGTCATTGAGCTACAGCTATGTATCTATCAATCTCCCTGAGGAGTCTTTTACTTTGCTTAGTGCAGCAGACAAATTGGTGCAGAGGAGTTATACAACCCTCGCAGATACCCATATACACCTGGGTGGTGTGAAGCTATCACAGGTAAAATTTCTTGCTCAAGGAAATTAGCAGTGCCCCATGATGGGTTGAACCCGGGAATATCAATCAATAAGCACACATCCTACTACTGGACCACTGCTTCTACTTGGAGAAAATAGTAATTGTTTTTGGGGTATTATATTGTACTTTGAGACCATACATCAGTAAGCAGTTTAGTACATAGCGTCATATGACTAGTTTTGTAATGTTGTAGGTCTGTGTGGATTATTACAAGCACCTAAACTACCATATGACAGGCATACCACAAGTGGTGCATGCCAATTTAGTTGACTCAATATCTTATCATAGCCGTGCATGTGAACTTTTTTAATTTTCTGTCAAGGTCACACTTTGATGGGACTAAGTTAATGAGTGTCTCTTGTTTATGAATGTGTTATAATGTATCCACATCAGTGACTATAGAATAAAAATGTTGAGTTTTGTTTTTACCTGGATTTTTCAACCAAAAAATTTGGCTTATAGTTAGGCGAAACCCTGTTAGGCGTCTAGTGTTGTTAACAATTGTGTTAAAAGTTTTTATTTACCATATATTGCAGCCATTTATTGTCAGATCTTTATGAAACTTCCTACAATAATAACATACCATATGATCAACATATTTAGAAAGTAACCACAAATCTACCTGGCTTTATTATGGATTATTTCCTTTAGTAATTTTTACGTTAAAGTTTCTTTTGTAACAACATAAACTTGATCTAAATTTTCCCTATCTGTAGTTAAATCCAGCAGAAAAATGTGGTTTCTGTATCATATTTCTTTTTTTTATTATAGAATAATCAAGAAGAATGATAAACCATTTGGTGGTATACAGCTAATTATATGTGGAGATTTCCTTCAATTACCTCCTGTTACCAAAGGTGAAGCTAAAAAGAAGTTTTGTTTTCAGGTAATCAATTTTTGAGACTTTTTGTCAATTTGTAAGCTTGCTAACAGGATCATAAATTCAGAATTAAATATTATAGACTTGTAGAGAGTTTATGATTAGTTGAGTCACTGTATCCCAGTGAGGAAAACTCTATACATGTAATTTAAGTATGACAGGGCTTTTTTCAGTATTTGGGGAAGGGTCCTGGGGCCTTACTTTATATAGAACATTTGGTTCTACTGTACAGGCTTAGACACTAACAATGTCCTGGGATTCTGTGGACCCCAAAAACTTTGGAGGAACTCTGGCGATTCAAGCTTAAGGTGCCGTCAGGTTTCTAAAAAATTACCATGTGTTTACGCAAATTTGTATTATCCATGTATTACTTACCCCAATTTGCAACTACAAACCTGCATTTCTTGTTGTTTCTTTTATTTGAGGGATCCCTAATGCTGAGGAGGAAACTCTGAATAACTGTCTAGGAATAGACTATATCTGGAATTCAAATATTTGGGTTTTCCCCTCCAGTACAAACACACTTTCACCGTTACAATGAAAACATGTGTACAAAGAACAATAGAATTTAATCCATAGTTCATGCTATAGCAATAATGTGTAACAAACTTTGTTTGTACCGCCTCTGCACGGATGGAAAACCCATAAATTTGAATTTCAAATTAGGTCTATTCCTTTGGGATCCCTGGTAAAAGCAGTAAGTGTCTAACCCTGCTGTATTGTAATTGTTACTGACAACTAGACTTAGTAAGTACTGCTAATTTTTACTGGCTAGTTACTACTAAATCAATTATTTCATTTTACAGTCTAAGTCTTGGAGAAAATGTATAGAGATGACATTACAATTAACTGAAGTTAGAAGACAATCTGATGAAAAATTTATTGATATTCTACAAAATATAAGAATGGGAAGGTACAAATTATTTTGTTGATTAAAATTGTTGACATCAGGGGTTATGTAAATTAAATCTACGAATACCACTTATTTCATTACATTTTGTTTTCATTGGGGGAACTGTCCCAAAATTTGAAGTTGAAAATGAAATGAAAAGGATGGTATTCTAAAGAAGCTACAGTTTTGGACAGGTTTTAGTGACTTATATGAATTTGATACATGTACATTGAATGTAGCATTTAATAACTTTGTAAAAATGACTGGGGTTGTTATTATACTCATAAACTCAATCCTTGGAATCTTAGTTAGATTCCTGATTTTGGCAAGTTATGACCTTTATAAGACATTTTATACACTACATTTTTTTTTGTAATTTAATTTTGCTCCATGTAGAGTTGCTGTAAGCTACTTGATATTGGTAAATTATTCAGTCATTGCAAAACATGGCGGACTGACGGACAAATCCTGTAAAAAAATAGATGGACCGTCTAGATATGCAGGTTTATAGGACTGACTGTCTGGCAAAAAATTTGATCTCATTCACACAGATTTCAATAATTGAATTGATATCATCAATATATGATAAACTTCTCCTATCCTGCAAGACTTGGTTTGATCCTGTAAAATTTTGATCTTCATAGGACCTTCTGTCCAGTAATAAACTTCCGAGTTTTGCAATGACTGAATTATTGCTGGCTGGAATACCCTGGAGGACTGACATTGTTTATCATGAGTGCCATGAAAGTTTTAAGTAAAAAAAAACAAGCATTGTTGAAGAGCTAATTATTCAATAAGTAGAGTTAATGTACTTCCTGTGATTTTCATTGTTGATAAAATATATTTGTCCAACAATTTTGCTATTTGTGAACATTGCTTTACAAGAATCTTGTGAAATACTGAAACATTCACAGAAGAGCAAAAACACTGTATAGAGATAAACCATTGATTGAGACTGTTTGTTAGTTTAACACAAAGGAGTCTACTGTATCCTTCTTTCCCTTCCAGATTCTGCTAAAAATCTCAATGTGGGCAAAAAATTAAGTTAAAATCTGTTAGTGTAACACTCAGATGTGTCCTGCACCTACAATCAGATTCTTTGCCCTATCATATTTCTATCTCAATTTTTTATATATACATGTGTATTGTTGGGTCTAGCTCATATGTCTAAACTACAGATGACCAGCTAGCTTTGATCCACCATTAAATATAAACATACAGTGTATAAAGACTTTACTATCTGCCTTTATTATGGATTATTTCTCTTTGTAATTTTTGTGTTAAAGTTTTTAAATCCTGCTTTAATGTGGTTTCCACATTACATTTCTTGTTTCTACTTATCAGATGTCCTGATATAGTGTATGATACACTACGTGCCACAGCAATGAATGATATACATAAAAATGGTATCCTAGCAACACAACTTTGTACACATAAAGAGGATGTTAATCAAATTAATAATTTTCAATTGAAAAAGTTGTCAGGTAAGAACATTAATAATGTATTTTTACTCCTACCCTGTCAAAAAATCCACACATTCTACATGGTATTTCCCCATGTTAAAAAGCAGACTGTAGCAAATGCTTATCAAAATTTGTCGATGACGATTACATTTGCTGCATGTGTGAAATTAAAGGGATAATAACTACTTCAATTAATATAGTCCACAATATGCGTTGACACCCAGACAATATGCTGTTTGTGCAACTGAATTAAGTCTAATCAAGTTAATGTAAGGGGAAGACCCCTTGTATCGCTTCGGTTTGTTATATAATCTCGTGTTAATATTGTATTAAAACCCCATGTCTGACATTGTTATTATCGCTTTGATTTTGTTTTTGTATATGACAGTTGATAGACGCATATTTTCTTCAGTACTCTTACACAACTTACAACAATTGTCTTTTAATTTTGTTTACCATCTTTTTTGGCACAGTTGTCTAAGCCATCTTTTGACCTATATTTTAACCAATACAATTTGCTCTACCATACCTGTTGGTTCAAGGAAATTATCTCTGCCATTTATTGTCAGATCTTTATGAAATTTCATACAATGATAATATACCATGCCATGAACAGAATTAGACAGTAACCACAACTCTACCTGCCTTTATTAGGGATTATTTCCCTTTGTAATTTTTACGTTAATGTTTTTAAATCTGTCTTTAATGTGGTTTCCACATTTCTTTTCTTGTCTTAGCTCTTATTGTACAGATTTGATTCAATTTTTTTGACAAAGACCTGTTTTGGGGTTAAATCATCACATTCAGTGATAGTTCTTGTTTTATATTTCTACAGGAGTGTCAAAGACCTATGAAGCTATGGACAGTGAGGAAGCTTACCTTAAACAGATAAATTACCTATCACCTGTACCCAGTACTCTAGAATTAAAACTTGGTGCACAAGTTATGTTAGCTAAAAATGTAGACGTATCAAAAGGTTTAGTTAATGGTGCCAGAGGTGTGGTGACCAGATTTGAAAAAGATGGTACGTAGATCTATACAACTTGTATATACACTAACAATTTAGAGGGTATTTTATTGCCTGGTTTCCAGTTGTACTTTAACGGGTGAAAGTATGTCAAGCAGAGTAATGGCAGTGCGGGATGTATTGTACAAGGTATTAGATACTTCTGTTCTCAAATGAACATTTCTCACTATATAGGCTGAAATCAAAGGAACTACGTACAAGAACTACTGTGGATACCTTATAGTTAGTTGTTAGGTTACATGTATGCTAAATAAAATATTGGAAATTCTAATGAGAAATAGTCAATGTCTGAATTATGGCTTCTTTGCAGACATGGTTTTTGGTTAACCGTTCGCTAAATTTAAAAAAATCGATTTCGGATGACCTATATAGTACCAAACTCTACCAAATTTACCATCGTCGGAAATTATTTATGCAAGAAAAGAGAAAATAAAAGAAAATATTGTAAGCTAAAGATGTTCGGTGGGCACTGCCATCATTGCATTTGCCTGACCCACTAACGATAGCTGTAAGGGGCAGTTTATCATAACTAAGTATTTTATTTAGTTATTATGACTAAAAATTGTAGGAAAATGGCATGGTAAATAACCAAATTTTTTTAATTACATAATTTAAAATCTTTTAATTGGCTATGCTAAAATACAAATGTTTGACAAATTATTGCCATTCCATTTGATTATATTATTATTATTATAATTATGCTCATGGCGACTTTCATGTGATCATAATTAGCTTTCAGATGAAGATTTGGTGTTTAAAACAATGAGATGAGTTGATAGAAACTAAGCTTCTTATGTAAAAACTAATGACTTGGCTTAAACAAATTACTATTTGATAAGTAAATAATGTGATATGTTATGTCAATAATCTTGTTATACCCCATCTGTCTGTTGGTCCGTCCTTCAGTCCAAGCCAAACCTTGTCCAGGCAATAACTCCATGATGTATTGATGAATTTTAAAATTACATGCCACAATTGTTAACCGTGACAAGACAGTATGTCGGATTCAAGAACCATGTTGAAACCTCTAAGGGCGTGGCCAATTAATTGGGTCAAATGTCTTTCCCCTTCGTCATTATGGCAGGTGGGAGTATTTATCACTTCTGTGATAGCTCTACTTTTATTGTGTAGGTACACCTGTGGTAAAATTTATCTGTGGAGAAGAAGTAAATGTAACATCAACAAGATGGACTTTCAAATTAGCTGGCGGTGTATTTGTTAGTAGGAAACAAATACCTCTTAAACTAGCATGGGCTATATCTATACATAAAAGTCAGGTAAGAGGGGTGTGGTCTAATATGCATGCATCTAGGACAATTTTTAAGTACTGCCTAACAAAGTACTAAAATAATTATCAGTCAGAGAGATTTATATGCTGTAATGGTTATAATGTGTGTAAATATACAGTATAACCTGTATTAAGCAGCCAGTTTAGGAAAGTGACTAGATTGGCTGCTTACAGCAGGTGACCACTTAAACCAGGTTTAGATGAAATTCTTCTATTGGTCTCTCGTTAATTGTTAATTTTTTATGCTGCCTCTTATTAATGATCTTCAAAAAGGGAACAAGTGGCAATGTCATTTATTTGAAGTCTAACTTTACAAGATGTCGCTTTGTAGATAAGTTTTGACAGTTAAAAGACTTAAGTCGTGGGTTTTCATAGGTCTGGACCAATATACAATGATGATAACACTTAGTCAATTCTAAAATTTGATCGACTGTGACCACTTAATACAGGTAAATTGGTGAATTTGTAAGGAAATAGGTGATCACTAGCCACAGACAGCAGGTGGCTGCTTATTTCTGGTTCAAAAATAGCGATATTCAACAGGAGGAAGCCAGAGTGGCCACTTACTGCAGGTGACTGCTTATAACAGGTGGTTGTTAATGCAGGTTATACTGTATATCCAATTATGAAAAGCTCAGTAATGGCTGCTAAAGACATGTAGTTGATTATTATTGGTGTAAATTAAAGGGAATCTGAGTAAGGCAATTTTATTGTGTTGGTTTTATCAGTCTGAATGTTGCATAATAAAAATAACTAAGGTTTAAAGTGTATATTATAGATCATTGTAAAGATATTAATTATTATAGAATTCCTATTATTATCTATGTTAAGAGGTGAATCTTTTAAAACAACTTAGACAATCATTACCAAGCACTGTATATAATTATTCATTTGTAATTATTATATTCTTGAGTAACCTTTTGATAAGAAGGTCACTGATGAAAGTATGCACTAAGTAGTTGGTTAACTGCTAAATCCAGAGATATAGCCTTTCCAGGGGGAGTGAGTAAGTTGACTGACGGCCATTTTATGACCCATACAATGTGTTGCTACAGCGTTAAACCTAACAAACATCAACAATGACAAGAAGGAATCAATGCTGTCAGTGCTTTCCACAACATACCTTAGGTTGCTCATATGTGTTGCTATCTGTATTTATTTGATATTAATAATCTTACCATATCTGTTGACTTGCTTGCTTGTCTACAAACTTAATTATGAGTTCATGCCAATACTGATGGTTTCACATATTAACATTGTTTTAACATTTTATTTGTATGTAAAAATAGACCTACCTAACTAAATGATTCTGATTCAAATTACAATAGATTTAGAATATTCTGCTTTATTATAGGCTTTCCAGTGGAATACTGGGATTCATTGGTGAAATAAAAATCAATATTCCAATGTTTTGAAACAATGAAAATAAACTTGGTATTTTCACTGTTCGGATGTGCTGTTTTGAAGGCATATCAGACTTATACATGAAATAACTCCAGGTTGACGCATATTATAAACAGAAAATTTGTTTATTTTGATCTATTTATTTCACTTGTGAGCTAGAGATATTATATTTTTTCTCGTGGCTATGCTGATTGTGAAAATATTGCATCCTTAACTTATTTGTGAAATTAAAATCAATTTATTGTCTTATGTATTTTAACACAAAATATGTTCTGTTTTCTAGTATAATTTTATGATCATTTTTTTCATGAAATATAGTGAACTTATAATATCTGATTATATTTTCAGGGGATGACCTTAGACTGTGTAGAGATATCATTGTCCAAAGTGTTTGAATCTGGTCAATCTTATGTAGCCTTGTCTCGTGCCAAGAATCTTGAAGGTTTACGGGTATTAGACTTTGACAAGAAATGTGTGAGGTCCGATCCAGATGTTCTTAGATTCTATCATAAAATGGCTTTAAAGCAGAAAATGGCTGCAGGCAATGTAGAACTTGAAAGTGGAATGAAACGACCCAAACATTGGTGATATATTTAGGACAATATTAGAAGATTGGACATAAAGTTGTCAATTTACTAAATGGTCTCAAACCTATCTCAGAATCTGTTTTTTCCATGTTACACTTGCTGACACTTGTTGAAAGTGAATAGAAATACCGTATTGTTCCCAATAAACGTCCCCACTCTAATAATTGCCCCCCTCTTTCACGTAGGCACTACTGTGTTTACTCAATAATGAAACCCTACCGTACTTATAACCATCGTTATTTGTTTATATGCATGAAATTGTTTTGGACTCAAATGAATCTGCCATTATTAAGCAAAAACTGAATGGATATAGCATAAATGGAAGAAAGAAAAATTGCCGATTTTTTTACCCCTATGCCCCGGGGGCATTTATTAGGAACAGTACGGTACTTAAAATCATACAATAAACTTTTAAGAAATGTAATAAAGTGAAACACAGTCTCATTGTCAATGCACTTTGTTGATTAGTTGCAATTTGGTTTCTATTGTTATAACTGAAATAGACAAGTTTAAAGGCTGGTATCAAATTGGAAATCACGTGTTTTGAATAGAAATCAAATTGGCCCTCTCACAATTGAATAATGAGGTATGAAATTAAAACTTAGCACCCCTATTGTTGGCTTCAGACCAGCTATCTTCCATGACTCTTTCAAGTGAAAGGAATGCAGTTTGTTTAAAGAGAATACAAGGTTAGCGCTGGTGAATGCAAGGAATGATGTTGAGATTAATTATCCTCCACAAACATTTCTGCCTGTTTATATGAGGCATAAAACTCATTTATATGATCTCAAGTGTTGTGATTATTTTGAATTATGATCTCATGATTTCATTTAAATTATGTATGTTGATACTGGTGTAAGTGAATGTTCTTCAGTGAATTTATATAAAATACATGTAGCATAATGATGATTGTGGTTTTAAATACACTGCCCTCCAAAAGTTTCTTTACATTACAATTAATTAATTTGCTACTAATTCCAAGTTTGCTAAGTTCAAGGGTCAAGAATAACTGTGTCATTGTTTATTTTATTCATTATTCATGCAAGGAAAACAAACTTTATTGGTTCATTTTATTTTATTGAATAGCAGCAACAGTTATCTATCTATCAGCCTCCGAAACTATGGTCAATGTATCTCCATGAAAAGGCATGTCAGGTTGGAGATTTTTTTAATATTTCACATTCAAAAGAAAAAAGTACCGAATTCAAAAAGCAAACTAAAAACATTTAACAATAAACTGCTTTTACAAACTTTTGAAACTCTATTTAGTACAATGTAAATTGTAAATGTGTGAAGAAACTTTTGGAGGGCAGTGTATGTCACTATCCTGTGCAATAGTTCTTATTTGAAGCTCAAATTTATAGGGTTTTTCCCACTGAGTAAAGGTTTGGACTGGATGCATCTGTGCAGAATGAAGTTATTTTTTAAAATCTATTGTTCTGTGTACGCACTATTTTATATCAACTTTGTTATACATGTGTACAACTGATACAAAGTATTTCAACTGGAAAACCCCATCAGCTCCAGTTCTGAATCAAGTCTATTGTAAACTCATAGTGGTTTTACTTGTGACATTGTTCAACCAATTTTTTTTTTTAGAAATTGATATAGACATCTTATTTGGTCATGTTATCAACTCTTCTGTGTTCCAACAGGCAACTTTGGCTATTAAGTATACAAAATTCTAATGTGTTGCCTTGGACCAGTAGATTTATTGGTTGTTGGACGTTAATGCACTTTTTTAATGCACTTATATAAATGGTTAAAATATTTTATGTATTTATGATACTAACTTATAAAAATGTTATTAGACAATTTTTCAGTGCAGCGATCTAAGCCAATTTTTGCCTTATATTTTTATCCAATACAATTTTCAAAAATTTTCATTCATCCCTATTTTGGACAGGTAGTCTCTTTCTTTGTTAGAATGACTCGTCAAGTTAGAAAATTCCCCTGTACATATATAACAATTACAAGTATCATTCGGAACTCCCCGGCCATTCCCTAGGAATAACCTTGGACATATTTAGATGCCATTTTGGAACTACCTTCGTGTCACATGCCCAAACAAAATACTTCAACTGGGGTTATAATCCACGATTGTTTAGGTGGTGATAAATGTCTCGTTTTAGTCCATAAATTTAAAATGCATCACTAAATGTTATCCACTGAACAATACATAGTCACATATGTATTAACAAAGCCTTATGTGTTTATGACAAGAACTATTTTGTATAACCGTTACGTGCTTCGCCTGTGCTTAGCCTCCCGTTTGTAGTAGAAACCCAAATTTCTTGGTGGACCCCCCACAAATCCTTCCGAGATTATTCATTCAGTGAATAGTCGAGGTGTTTCGAATGTTACAATTGTTTGAAGTATAATTAGAAAGTAACTTCTCATTTAAATGTTTCATTCTATTGTTATTATTCTAATAAGTAAATACATCTGAAATAAATTGCATCGATGAAAAATCAGCTTTTTACAAGTGTTAAGGTAATGTTTGTCTGTATATGAAGAATTGTCTATAAGCTGTTGAAAAGTTGATAGTGTCACTCTTGTGTTTATTAAAAAAATTATAGTACTAGTATATGAAAAACGATTAATTATTTGTGCAATTATAGTCTTTTGACTATTGTATATAATTTTTTATATTTTGTAAATTATAATTCTTGCTTTGCCTGAATTTTGTACGGTTCATATTTTTGTGTACATTCAGTTTGTTTACAGTATTATAATTGTATACTCTTATTTAAAATCAGTGTTCAATGCATACAAGTTATTGTGTTCAATACTACCATATATAATTTATAAACATTTTAAAATTGCGGTACAATGTATTGTGTAATTCATTTGTTTATCATTTTGAAATAATAAAACATTATAACACAATTATTGAGTTTTGTTGAGTAGATGTAGTATTTTGTTGTCAGTTTTATGGTATTTTACATGTTTTTTGTGACAATGTTGTAGTCATATTGTGGTGGTCAGTCAACCTTCACACTGGCGCTTGATGGGCCTCGATCTTTAGACATTTCCTTTTAACCAACACTTAAGTACCGGTACTTCCTTCATGTAACATGTACATGTAACTAAAGAAAAGTTATTATTTCAAATTTCTCTTTTTCTCAGTTAATTTATACTTACCAAACCAAAATTGACCCAACTTTAATGAAAATAAATTAAGATATAGCTGAACCTTCCTGTTAATGTAGGAAACTGTCCCATAGACCCATAGCTATGTTTAATTAGTGATTCTGTATAAACCTCTGAAAACTGGAATCCTCTGAAAACTGGACTTTTTGGTCAGTCCGGGCCATGTCCGGTTTTCAGAGTTTTTACTGTATTTAACTCCAATATAAGAATGTCAATTACGTATGTATTTTTCCTTGTTTTTATCCAAGGAATAAAATGCCTAATACCTATAGAAAAGCAGTGACATAAATTATCAACCAGACACCCAAAACAACGCATGAGATTTGCACTATCATCACATTTGAAAAAGTACGTAAATATTTGGTGGGTTGAACTGTTATTACCTCCGTTTGTGATTGACTTTTGTTTGTTATTTACAATGAATGGATAGATTTCTTGCTAACAGGTAAAAAAAAATATACCATTGTTAAACATTACCAAACACGTGGTGTCCAAACTAGGTAAAAAAGAACTTGTTTGGTGCATTTTGGTGCATATTTGTAGTCCATGTTATAGATACAGCGCATTCATCAACTATTTATTCGCCGATTTGTAAAATATTTGGGCAAATTAACATTCTAATTAAGTCAAGTCTAGCTCTTTATTGCAAAGTTCATGGTAACCGTGTAATGCACAGTATTAATGATGTGACTATTCATTGCATACATGTATCAAGTCGGTGTTAGAATGTATCATTATCTTGACCGACCTAACAAACTCTATACATGCGACAAAGAGGCGGAGAGAGCATTGAATTTGTCACAGGAAGGAAGGAATGTTGGCTTAAGTGGCACTTACTACACTTGCATTATCCTCATTTAAAATGTGCGATTTTTATGTATTGTCTCGACTAAATGCACGAAAATGTGACAAGGGAAATAATTAATGTATGACTCTGATCTGAAGAGTTACAAGGGTTATCAGTGAAAGAAAGTGGTTCAGGTTTAATCTGTAAGATTTAAATTGTTTACTTAATGCCCGAGCTTCTGTAGAAAGCTTGATAATTTCCTTTGATACCCAAACTCTTTATATTTGCTTACTTAACATAACAGAGGGAAAAATTTTGAACTACTTTAAGTAAATATGCCAAGCTGTATATTACATATACATGTTCATTTCGATGTATGTACATGATGTGGGCTTAAGCCATTCATGAATGAAGTTCGAAAACAATGAAGGATTATTCATTTAAATTGTGACAGTTTCTTGTTTTACCTCCATTGTTACTGCGTGTACTTACATGAACGAAGTCTTATGATTATTGAAATATTTTAATGGAGTACACACATAATTAATATTCATATTTTGTGTACCATTTTAGTTAATTAAATTCTGTTTTCCCTAATTTTTAATGAATAAAGTTATTTATTCTTACATTTATGTAATTAATTTCCAGGTGTGTTATATACATAGTGTACAACATAAACAATACAATGTGAGCAGACGAGATCCAGATATTCTATTACTTCTTGAATGTTTAACGTTCTGCTTCAATCAATAGTCATTCTATACATGTCGTCTGCAACGCTTCAGAAAACACCAATATTTCCCTCCCTTATAAAGTTGGACTATTCCTAAATTTTACCTGTGCACTCACCTATGAATCTGTGTATTTGTCGTACACGTTGAGTAGACAGTTCGCTATTCAAAACCGGACTAGTTTATACAGGGACAAAGTTTCATTTTAGGAACTGGAAACTATAACTTTACTGGTGTAAATTTCTTGTACGTTTCAAGTGTATAATGGATAAAACCAACATGGTGAGGTCTGCGTGATTAGCTTGGTCGACATAACAACCACGTTAGTGTAGGTGAGTGACGGGACATTTTCTTGTTACAATTATCTATGGCTCTGTACTTTTTGGTATTCACGTAGGGTTCCACTTTACTGCTTAAGTATTTAAGTATTTGCTTTGGACTTTATTTATTTTAAATATACGAGTCATGTTTCTGAACCGGTTTAGAAAAAAATGTAATATAATATTACACTAACGTAGACTCAGGTTATAGGTTATCGAACTAGCGTTCTGTGATATTGTACATGTACAATTTACATAAAAATCCTAAAATAGTCATGATATAATTATTGAATTAACTATTAACGTCATAATGCTTCATGGGGTCCAGTAAGAACAGATTAAATTATCGTGCCATTTCTGTCTATATTTAGAATTCTGTGGCTTGTTTGACTCATAGAAATACGTAGTCATCTAGTCCATTCTCACGTACCGGTAAGGTCAAGACTTTCTATTGATCCTTAAGACATTACATGTTAATCTGTATGTATTTTTACAAGTGATATGCAAATAAACTTATGAGTGCCACGCCCTTTTGGTCTATAGATATTCAACATTCATTCGTCTCTATCTAATAAATATTTTTACTTTTGTTGTGGCCCTATAACAATGTTAAACCCTTCAAGTCTTTACAATACATAAATAGGTAAAGGTGATTAACACAATTCTTACATCGTATTTTTTTATTGAACAATGTCACCTGTATAGTATATTTGTTTACTGTCAATTTGATATACGGTACTCTGTTGGGGACATTGTACCATTCAGTTGTTTGATTAACATACGGAGTTAAGCATGGGACAAATTGATTATAATTGAAATTAGCAGAAAACCAGTATATTCCGACAAACGAAATTCTAATGAAAAAAAAAGCTTGTTACACTCGGTCACAAATGGATGCAAACGTTGCCAGTATGTGCATAGATATTTAACATAGACGGATCTAGCGGGGGGTCGGGGGGTTAGAAAATTTGCCCCCCCCTAGAAAAAGTTCGGACCCCCCCAGAAAAAAATCTAGATCCGCCCCTGTTTAAAATGTTAGTGTGAGCATAATCACGATACTGTAATGTCAGACTATAGTCACTGTACATTTTGTATCGAATGTAACACTTATCAAAATTATTTGATAGACATCGATTATGAGCTAGTTTTTAGCAAAAAAATGTCAATGTACATATCATGCAAAATTTCTGGTGTTTTTCACGATTTTATAAACATATACATGTACATATCAATACTGCATTATGTACGTATATATGACTCGTCTCTGTGGTACTATTCACATAATCCATATCACATGGTCGGTATGAGGACATTATTCATGTATACCCTAACGAGACTAACTTGCATTCCTAGCTTTGATCAATATGTTATCACATTTTCTACACCAGTACATAACAATACAAATGATATCGTATTTCACAAAAAAACATGTTAAATGACTGGAAACAAATGTTAGCCATCAAGATACTGAATGGGTGTCCCTCTACATGACGTCATGAATCTGTGACAAAATAAATAAGATACAATTTCAGCTTAAACTAATTTTGACTTGGTTGAGTCACATTATGTGGTTTGAATGCACATCTGTATTTTAAAACACCTTTCCGGGTTTGGTATACAATGTACGGACATGTACCACCTAATATGTTAACAACCTTTTTACAACGACAAGGGACCCGTTTCACAAACATTTGTTTAACTTTACGCGAATTATAGTTACGATAAGATTGCGTAAATCCTTTAGTAAAACGCCACCCAGAAGATTATTCATTCTTAAGCTGGCGTGGCCGAGCGGTTACGACGTTGGACTGGTAATCACTGGATATCCAGCTTCGCGTTGGTATGAATCCCATCCAAAACTAATCCCTGTTGTTTCCTTGAGCAAGAAACTTTATTCTACTAGCTCAGTACTGGAGGACCAGGAAGCGGACTTGAAAGTGATTAATCTAAGTTGTAAGAACTTGTCTTTCAATCGAGCTAAAATAAATTAGTATAAATTAAACATTTTTGATTAGCTGTTTATAGTAGAATCGACTTTTTATAGATTAAGTGAAGGTTAATTTGATTAGTCAAGTGCACAAGATTGGAGAAGTTTATGTGACTGCTTTAATAGAGTGCTGAATGTACTGCTACATTAAATAGAGTGAACCCGGGTCGATAGCGCAGTTGGTAGCGCGCCGGGATTTGGATACTCGTGCCCGAGGGGGTGCGGGTTCGAATCCCACCCGGGGAGGTTATACCCTTCCATGAAAATTTGACGATAATGTCGATTTTCATCCATTGATTAGATAATATGGAGAAGTTTCCGGCCTTGTGGAAGGGTAGGTGTGTACTGGTTATAGACAATGGTCCAGGAAAGCTAGGTTAGGTGCGCTGGACGCCGTAAAATGACCTAAAATTGTGTTGACACGGCGTTAACTCCAATGAATAAAAAACAACAACATTAAATAGTGTACGTCAATAGGAAGTAAATATCTACATTTAAATTGTGAGACTTTGAACCTTTTCTTACTTAACATGGTTGTACCATTCCAGTGAATACTGGATTGAAATGATTCCATGCAGTAGGTGTATTACTTAGATATCGATCAATACTAGACTGCTGTATCAATTACGTCACATAACTCACGAACTCACCACACCTTATGGAATAGCGATCTTACGAAAACTTAAAGGTACTCATTCACAGATTTCAACTTAAATATCAACTTTTTCTAAAACTATCAAAATTGTATTGAAATATTTTTGGAAGCAGGAAACTTGTGTTCTTATAATGACAATTTTAGTGCAAATTGACATACAGCTACAGATAATGGTGTTTCATATAGTAAATATCTACCCCGTATGTCACAGTATAGACACTTTTGTTGTGACTATAATTGTATATTTCTTGCAGCATTTAGGTCAGTTTGTCTTAAAATATTAAGAATTAATTTTTTGACCCAATTACAGGCACTTAAGTGGTATTTTGAAATTATAGAAAAATATACCAAATCTGTGAACTAGTACCTTTAACATAAGCAACACGATCCAGATACCTCTGTTGCTAGCGCGTCTGTTTCTACTTATCCATGGGTCGTAAATCCGTACCAATACTCCTTCCCCAGACGTTACTTTATATAGAACGCTTATAAGAACTAATGTATGTGTTTATACGGAATTCTTAACACTGACATAAGCCAGCGGATCAATTATTGACACTATCTTTCATGAACAATGTTTTAATGAAAGTGAGTGTTCTTATTGTGGTTTTATAAACCCTCTTTGGTCACGTGGTTGAACTTGCTAACTTCATAACACTGTTACCGCCTACTAATACTGTTGCATGGGGTCGTGCCTAGCACCAACCACGACTTGTTGGTAAGAAAGAAGGCACTGAGTTTCTTATGGCGAATGGCAGTAAGTCCCACAAAAGATTGTTAGTGAACTGTCAGATTCGTACATTGAATGTATCTGATTGTCGAAAAGGGATGCATTTGATGAAAACAAAACTGAACCGAATGATCGTAGTTTATATTCTGTATACTTAGCAATCATAATGAGTCTAGACGTTATATGATATTTCACACAATTATTGCTAATGGTCAGTATTAATAATGTAATAAAATAATACCACTGTATAAAACATTGTTGTTAGTAACCACCATAATAAATGTATTAGTATAATTATATAGTTATATTACATACATGAACTATCATTGTTTTGTACAATGAAGATATTATTTCGCCATTAATACAAGTGAGGCCACAAATGACACCATAAGAAACATCAGATACAAGTTTATACGTCCATATTATTCTTTGATCAGGGTTTTATTGTTTTTTGTGACCTTGACCTTTCCAGCGTCTACTCGTATATAGTTGGTCATTATCGACGTCAATATTAAATCAATGATATGTTCGTTTACGACAATAAACATCACTTATTGAATTATAATAATTATATACGGTTAATACAAACTAATACAATAAGATTGACAATGAAAACAATATTTTAGATGAAAATCTTTGATTTTAAACATTTTGCGATCGTAGATAGGCATTATAGCGTTTCTTTACAAAAATCTTGCGATAAAACTCATTGTAAGCCAAAAAGCAAAACCATTAATAATACGGTCATCTTTTGGCCAATCAATTCCAAATATTATTGAATTACATGTATGTAGATTGTTGTATACCTTCTGAATATCAAATCATAGTTATGTTTATTATCCTTCTGACAAATGCAAATTTATGAAATGACTTACGATAACATTTTTCGTAAGAATTTTTGTGAAAAGATGTACAAGGCAGTAGATTAACAAAACTCTTACGACAATATTATACAATATTGAATTATTTCTCACTAAAATTGATCATAAGACAGATGATATTATGTCACCATGACTTCTTATCACTCAAACCCATCATTGTCAGATTGTCGTGGGCTTGAACCCAGCTACCCATCACGATTCTGTATGTAAAAGGTATACATGTATTTATTGAGAATATGTTCCTAGTTCTGTTGCATCTAGTAAACTATGGAACCTTAGATGACCTGTCCCCCTTATATCACCTTGATTTACACTGAGCATGAAACGGAAACAAAAAGGAATGAAAATACGACCTATCATGATGTCACTACTAGGCCATCGTAACTTTTTGTATCACCAAATTTTGCCAAACTTAACACCCAAATATTTCATATATTAACGATCGAGATCATGGATGGTTAATTTGAAATTACACCTATATTTTTATATAAAAAACGTCATATACATATCATATAAGTTTTCGTGATGAAATAAGAAATTTCGTTTCACTTCACTACGACTAAATATTATCATCATACATCAATGTTTAAATTTACACACCTTAAGGTATTTCTTCTTCCATTTTCAATGTTTACCTTACGCTTGAGTGACAAATGTTTCATATATGAAACTATTCGTTTTCTTTCGGTGACATTATGTATGTACATAATACAGTACCACCAAAAGTTTGGAGACAATATACAATTTTTAATTTTTGATAATTATCTTTGCTGAATTATTATTTTTAATACATTTAAGTAAGGTTTGTAATAAAATAAAAACGCATTTCATTTATGCAACACTTCTGTAATATTCAGCATCTGATATCCTGAAGCCTCCAAAACTATGTTTATTGTAATTATTTTCCATATCATAGCTTTCATGCTATTTTCGTAGTCTCAGTTACAATTATAATTATAACCAAAAATTAAAGCATAACTAAAATGCATTTCAAGATTAACAGTTTTCAAATTTTAGATAAAAGCTATTCAGTAGGCCTACAAAGTGAAAATGTCTCCAAACTTTTGGTAGGTACTGTATACATTGTATATATATATATATATATATATACAGTGTAACTTGTGAAATCTTAAATCTGGAAACCTTTAAACTCACAAGTTATTCTATGTCCTATGTTGGGCATGCTGTACAAAATACCCGAAGAAATCCGTCCTTTAACCTGTTTATTTATTTATACTGGGTTTAACGCCATGTCAACACAAGTTTTAGGTTATTTACAGCGTGCAGCGCACCTAACCTAGCTTTCCTGGACCCTTGTCTATAACCAGTACTCCTCTAACCTTCCACAAGACCGGACACTTCTCCATATACATTATTATTAGAGGAAAATTGACATTATTGTCAATTTTTCATGAAAGGGTATAACCTCCCGGGTTGAATTCGAACCCGAACCCCCGTCGGGACACTAGATTCAAAATCCGTTAACCTGTGAAGTCGCAAAATGTCAAAAAAATTTTAGTCACAAAATGTTGAGATATCTCATTATACTTCACTCGTACACATTACGCCGAGTGGTTACGATGTTGGACGGGTAATCGTTGGATCACTAGCCCCGCGTTTGTTAGAATGCCATCCAAAACCTACCTCGTTGTTTCCTTCCGCAAGAAACTTTATCCCTACTAGCTTTGTACTGTGGGACCAGGAAGAGGACTCGAAAGTGATTTATCCAAGCTATAATGGCTTGTTTCACGATCGAGGTAAACTAAACTCGTATAAACTAGTTATTTTTGACATTGTATTGAATTACAAGGTGTTGTACGAGTATAAATATATTGTATTACAGAAGTAGTGTTACGTCCCTAACTCTAATTGTTACCGTTCAGTTGGGTTGCCAGTTCAAATCTTCGACCGTGTATGCTTAGACTGGCGAGAGTATTAAAACAATTTTCTTTCTTTAACTGACTGGGGCGCGTTCGATTGGTAATACGGAGCTTGTGCAAAATGTGTTCTTAAATTGAATACTATGGGACAGGAAGTTGTGAAACAAGCATGGTGGCCAGGAGCTTGATTAATAGGATGTTTTGCAGCTAAGGGGATGCTCGTCTCTTCCAACTAAGCATCTTTTTATATGCAAAACATATATCACAGTCCTAAATGACCGTGTAGACCTAGTGAAACTAGATTCTAGTAGTTGCATATAAGATTAGCAATGTTTGTGTTGAATACAGCAGAAACAAAACGAATCTATAAACCCACAATATATCGTGGTACGTATGGCAATACTGTGATAGCGTATTGCAATATATCGCGATACGCTTCTAGCATATCGTGACAGCCCTATTTAAGAACAGATACAACTACCTTTAACAGGCATTCTTAATATAATTGTATGCTTACTCCATAGCTTCAGATAGCAGCCACATATCATTAAATGAATTGTCCTTTGGGAAGTTTCCGCGACGTTAAAACCCGTTCAAAACACGTATAACAAGCCAGACGGCATTGTCACATTAAAAGTAAAAAGACATGTCTTTAGAAAGGTAAACGGCGTAGAATTAGAAGAAATCTCGCTTAATAACTACCCTTAGACAAGCACAATAAATCAAAGTGAATTAACCAAAAATCTGCATGAGAACTTAACCTATTTTATGATAGTGAGCACGTTCAATTATTGCATTTCACATAATAGTTTGATTTTGTAAGCAATTCAGAAGATTACTTAACTAATGACCGCTCCGAACACGGAGAAACTATCTTTTCAGTTCTTGTGGCCTATTTTGCTATTTCTAACCGACATAGAACGAGGGGTTTCTCCTACTTTTCCTTACGTTATTTTGCATTTGTCCACTAGAATGAGATTTTATAAATAGACAAGGGAATCCCGAAAGTCAGCTTAAACAGCTACGTCGAAAAAATAAAAGAACTTGGAAGTTTAAACAGAAATGCAATGAGATAAAACATTGTCCCATGTCTTGGGCCGTCTCAATCACTAGAAGTCACATTCATTCGTGCAGCATCGTGCTTCGTAAATCAGACAAATTTAATAGACTTTCATATCATGCATTCTTACATGAGATTCTTCACTATCAGTTTATTACATCACGACGATATAAATCTTTCTTTGACTTGATAAATTACTTCATATTTTAGTTATCAATTATTTCTGACAATTAAAGGTATGTTCGTATTAAGAAAATACGGAGCCCCTAAAGTGACATTTTGAAATACTTTTTTTTATTATCACAACTATTTCGTTTAAACGTAATATTATTTCGTTTTTACGAAATATTATTTCGTTTATTCGTAATATTATTTCGATTAAACGAAATAATATTACGTTTTTTCGAAATAATTATTACGTTTTTTCGAATTAATTATTTCGTTTTATCGAAATATTATTTCGTTTTTTCGAAATATTATTTCGTTTAAACTAAATGTTATTTCGTTTAAACGTAATATTATTTCGTTAAATCGATATAATTATTTCGATTTTTCGAAATAATTATTTCGTTTTTTCGAAATAATATTATTTCGTTTTTTCGAAATAATTATTTCGTTTTATCGAAATATTATTTCGTTTAAACGAAATATTATTTCGTTTAAACGTAATATTATTTCAATTTAAACAAAATAATATTTCGTTTATTCGAAATAATTATTTCGAAAATTCGAAATATTATTTCGTAATAACGAAATAATATTTCGATAAAACGAAATAATTATTTCGAAAAAACGTAATAATTATTTCGAAAAAACGAAATAATATTATTTCGTTAAATCGAAATAATTATTTCGAAGAAACGTAATATTATTTCGTTAAATCGAAATAATATTTCGAATAAACACGTTTAAACGAAATATTTGTGATAATAAAAAAAGTATTTCAAAATGTCACTTTAGGGGCTCCGTAAGAAAATGTTTTAACCGTCACACTTTTATGAAAGTACACAGTGGTGTTTGCAAAGATCAAGCAAAGTATCTGTACCCGCCCCGTTACTACCAAGAGTAGATGTTATATATAATATTCTGCTTTACTTTATACTTTATTTAAAACCACAGCCCGGGTCGGTAGCGCAGTTGGTGACGCGCCTGGATTTCGATTCTAGTGTCTCGAATTGGGCACGGGTTCATATGCTACCGGGAGGTTATACCCTTCCATGAAAATTTGAAAATAATGTCAATTTTCCTTCTTTAATAAGGTATATGGAGAAGTATCCGTCCTTGTGGTAGGGTGGGTGAGTACTGGTTATAGAAAAGGGTCCAGGAAAGCTAGGTTAAGTGCGCTGGACGCCGTTATATAACCTATATAATGTGTTGCTATGGCGTTAAACCAAACTGAATAATTAACTAAATGAATAAAACCCACATTTCTACAATTTTTTTCAGAGATAACAAGAATAAAACAAGAACATAGTTTTGACCAAAGAGAAGAAATACCAACCATGACAGCAATAGCAGACGACGAGGCCGTTGAGAGAGGTTTCCAGCGTTTGTCCTCTATCTTTCGTCCTCCAGTGCTGGATTCGCATAAATGTCATCGCTGTAAGGATACAGTCTACCATGCTGAGAAAATGGGACCAGTCCATGAAGTTATCTACCACAAGCATTGTTTCAAATGCGTAGTTTGTGATCAACATCTAACCATGAAAAACTACTACACTAGTCAAATTGACGCCAATGACCGGGAAATATACTGTTCCAATCATTACCCTCGAGTAGGTGCCGCTAAATACGGCCAAAGTGCTATTGGTATAAGTGGACCAGTGAAGGCACAGGAGAATTTCCGAAAAATGAGTAAAAAACTTGACAACCAAGTTAGGAAGCCGGGAACTGTTCGAATACCATCATACGATGCCTCGGCTATTGCAATAAAGCGTATTCTTACCTCACCAAAGGCCACAGAATACACAGCTGCAGTGAACGAACAAGCACAGAAAGTGAGTCTTCCACCTGACGCCATGGGAATCACACAACAACTTGCCGCTCAGAAACTCTCTAAACCTAATCAAAATAAGATGCCTGGACATATGTATCAACCAAAAGTAAGTGTTAACATTCTCGTCACACTAGTTAACTCTCTTATCGTTTATGCTTTGGTGCGGCAGCCACCGGTTATCTGTTCTTATTATTTTTTAATTTAGGTGTAGCGACCAACTAATCTAACCTACCGCCCTTTATTTTCAATAATAAGGAAAAGACAACTTTCATGATCATTTTTATACAAACTCATTACTCTTCTACATGTTCAAGGATTGGCCAGCGAATAGCCCCGACCTTAATTCCATTGAACACACTTTAGACGGGTAAGGGCGTCATGTTCGAAGAAATTATGCAATACACACTGTAAATGACCATACGAGCTGCGCTGGCTAATTTATCAACGCAGTTTATTCAACGCTATGTACAACAACATGCGCTGCTGTATCACAACGTGCATTGCACATGCGACACATGCAATACTGACACATGTTACTTGATTTTCAATTTCTTTCTGTTAGTTGATACCTCTAAAATATTTTGGAGTTTGGGAAATTGACCCCTCTGTGATATCCCTTTTTATCCAACTACGTCAGAAAAGAATGATTCATTATCACATACAGAAGAAATAATCAGAGTCTACACTAATTCTAAATACATTGTACCTAGATATAAATGTACGATTGGCACTTTTCATTATGACTTAACACACAGGTGACATACTCAATTTTTCCTTATTATAGTATATATATCTCTATACATTGTATATACTATAATAAGGAAAAAATGAGTCTGTCACCTGTGACTTAACATATAATTATACATCACTTTTTCACTGAAATTATTTGTAAAATGTAAAAACTGTGTGGGAAGATAGAATGTTTTATAATTTGATTATTATGTAAGATATCTTGTAATTCAATCTTGGAGTGATGTAATTACGATTCTATTATAGCAATGTAACCTCCTAAAATCAAATTTTCACACTCGATTGACAAAACTAGATTTTCTAAGATACGCAAAAACATAGATTAAATTTTATGAAGTTTAAACTATTTAAGTGAAAACGATTGATTCTTAATTAATTTCTTTATGCTAATTTTAAGTTAAGTATGCATATGTGTTGTAAGTGAACTTAATATTAAGATGGCTATTACAATTACAGGACATAATAAACTAGAGGATATTCGTCGATATCGGTGTAAGATGGATTTATATTTCACTGTATAAGCTCAGAAAACATATTTTCACGAGTGTTGTATACTAGCTAGGTTTATTGGTGGATCTTGCCGAGTTTGAAACGGATACGTTAAAATGTTCAACTATTGTCTATGACCCTCTAAAATGGAGTAAAATATTTAACACTGACTTTAAGACGTACAGGTACCCTTTTACCAAAACATTCAACATTTTCATTAGTTAGAATCCCTGGAATTATAAGGTTGCAATGTTGGTTTTGATGTGACTTAATTCCAATACGTGTGTTCTGAAATCACTAAATACGTTATCGACTCACTGTTCACCAAATTCCTTTACTAAATACTTCAATCTGTATGACAGATAGGATAATAAGATTAATTGTGTGAATATGACATAAAAAGGATGCACTAAAAGCTGTTTAATGTAAAGACACTTAATAATCATTTACAATCGTTTCACATACTTTACCTGCATATTTTACGATTTTTCTTCTTCCGTGTCAGTGATAAACTGCACCGTTTGTCTTAAGGTTCTCTGTAGTGCCCCACAGTTTGGTGTCGACGGAGATTTCTGTTGACCAATATGTATGGAGGGCCTCTCCTAGATTTGGGCAGTTCTGCAGGATGTAAAAGGGCGTCTGTTCCTCAACTCCACATTAACATGAAGCTGTTTCTGCGAGACCCATCATTTTCATATGTTTACGCAAACAACAGTGCCCAACTATGAATTTTACGATTGAAACGAAGCAAAGCCATTGGTTTTCATTTACTGTTCATGCCACCCACTATCTTTTTATTTAATGTATAAAAAGCATGCATCAGGGTTATTGAAATTCTACGCTAAATATACATTTTTAAATCGTATATGTTTTGCTGACTAAACAAGTGAACAAGTAAAAAATAGCTGCGAAATGCAGCAATGTGATTGTCACGGCAAACACACAAAAACAGTTAAGTATAATCTTAAGGTAACTCAAAATAGCATTGTGTTGAATTGTCATGTTAACTGTTAAGGATTTTCAATATTTTAAAGTAACTTGTTATGAAACTTTCCGTGTTTATATGTAAAGGAAACTTAAGAATTTTGCTCACAACAATGAGACATGAATTCTGAACGAAATTTGAAGTTGTGGTGAACACTAACTTACGGACCAAATTAACAGAGAGATACTTTGCCTTTAAATATATATGCTGTAACATGTTTGACAGAAGTTTCTTCTACTGATTTATATAAACATTTTCAGTTCTAATTATCTTTATATCAAAAGTGCTCAGCAGTGCTTAAATATCAAAATTACAAGTCGCTTTATGTATTATGTTAGGTGGAATTTCTTATCAGTGTGAAATTATGTATAAAGTGATTTGAAGCACTTGAGTGTTTGCGTACTTGTCAAGCTGACTAAAAGATGCTATTGTTTCCCTAAAATTTGTTTGCGTTGTATAATAAAAAAGAGCGGAGCAATATTTTACCACAGGTGACAGACTCAAATTTTCCTTATCATAGTATAAATGTTCCTTATTATAGTATATACATACATGTATATATATACTATAATAAGGAAAATTTGAGTCTGTCACCTGTGTATTTTATTAAAGCACGTTGATAAAATTATGTTCAATTTAATGATTGCAGTATATAGAAACTATCACTGTTAACATAAACATTATAAATTAAAGTTTGGGCTCTATATGGCTTCTTTAAGGCCACATCCCTTCTTTGAGCCCCGAGATGAAATTGTATGATGTTGCTCATTCGTTTGGTATTAGCATAATATACGTCTGTATACCCGGTCTTCAAGTGTCACACTTCACCGTTAGTATTCTACAATTGTTTGAACCTAACTGCATTTTTCGCATATTAACAGTTCTATGTTTTATACAGATTTAAAGTCGTACTTAATGAAATCTTTAAACATTAATCCTTTAAAGACAAAAAAAGTTATGAATCATTGATTACTCTTCAAAGTAATTAACGTTATTTCAGCAATATCTATGTACATTTTTATTTTTTCGTGTAACGTAATGTCCGCTTGAAAATTTAGTGGTGTGTAGCCTGCCTTAACGTCTACTGCACTAATGTCCGCTACTTACTGTCCGCCAGCTTGATTTCAGTATACCTTAAAATGAAATTTTCGTCGTTTGAAATGTTGAATTAGACGAAAATTACATTCCCTAAATTGAATGCTCCGATAGGTAAATGTAGCACGAGTTTCCGTGCTAAACCGATGAAGCGGTTTGGTCATGCAGCCTTGGGACATGGAACGTTAAACACCTGCAAGTCGTTGGTCCTCAAAGGCTTGTAACCAAAAAATATACATTTTTGTTCGTTGTTAATTACGGAAGTAAGGACCTATCGGAGGTGATGGTTATCAAGGCAATTACCTTTACTTGTTACAGAAGACTTTTGTTGCGCGATACTCGAAAGGGTTTAACACTTATCTCAATTCCGAAAAGATACGCCTATATACAAAAGGCAAGCTATTTCGAATAGAAAACATAATTTTATTAGAAAGAAAAAAATTTGTTTATATGTTCTTGAAAAAAGCCTTTTTCTTAAATTTTCTATGAAACTTTTAATGGAAATGGGCTGTACAATGATTGCATTAAAACCAATAAAATGTCGGAAGTAGAAATCGAAAAGATTTTGTCACATGACTTTTGCCCATTGCTACCAAAAACTACCCATCACAATATCACGGCGTTGAGACGCCGTGAAATTAAGAGAATATGTACGAGCGACACTTATTTTGTACCCTGCACAAGTATGGTATTTTAGGTATCTAAAACTCTCAAAAACGGTCGTTCGACGCCGAAATAAGTAGATCAGATCTCGTTCAGTGTTGAGGTATTAAATGTTCTGAATTTATTTCGTATTTAAAACATATTGACCGCTGTCTGTGCTATAAAAACGGACTGAATTACATTATATTTACTATTTAACCCGCTGAAAATTCTTTCTAACAATACGTGTTCTATTGTTAAATATTGGTTTACTAGTATACATATACATGTATATGAATAAAAAACTAAGTTTTATTTTTCAATGGCTTAACAGACACTAACAATGGCTATAAGAATATACCTGTGTAATTCATTTTTGATTAATATAATATAGCTAGCTTATTCTATTTAAATCTAAACAGTTCATGGTACAACCTCAAAATAATAGCTATCAACCCATACAGACGATAAGAAATAGCTATCAATCCTTACAGACAATAAGAAATAGCTATCAACCCATACATACAATAAAAATAGCTATCAATCCATACAGACAATAAGAAATAACTATCCATCAATACAGGTAATAAGAAATAGCTATCAACCCATACAGGCGATAAGAAATAGCTATCAATCCATACAGGCAAAAAGAAATAACTATCAATTCACTCAAGCAATAAAAAAGCTATTATATTCGAATTTTCATGGAAGGGTATGGAATTGAACAAAGGACCTCTAGATTAGATTTCAGCCGGTTTCTACTTTTAATCATGCTTAATTTATTCAAATGAAAAATGTTCGATTCACCTGTACTCATCATGTTGCTCTCCTCCCAGATAAAAAAATCAAATGTTTCAGTGCACGATCGCTTCTAAAATTAGTGGGCCTATCAACATTATAAATAAGTAACACAGCAACTTTTCAGTCAATGCTTTATTTCAAGAATTAATATTTCATGACGCCATTTTAACCGTCATTATTTGTGCTGTTGAAAAAGGAATAATAAAGTTCTTTCATATCTTAGCTGTATATTGGTATGCTTCTTGTCCATGCTCTTTATTCGAACCTTTGAGTGTTTGCATTACATGTAGAAAACCACTCGGGTGATAACGTAAGTTACACGGCTATCACTGAAGTGTTCCAAATGTTTTAAATAATGGCGACCAAACACGCCATTAATAGCAGCTGAATGTAAATTTGATGATATGATGATAAAATGTTTCACAATTTGCATTTCAATGATAATATAGTGATAATGGTGATAAGAAATATGAGATAATTCAACGAACATACAAACACGTTATTTGAGCATGCGCATTCTTTACATCCTCTTTCTATAAACAAAAAGAACATAATTAAAATAGTTCACAGTCTCTTGTTACGATATTACTACTCACGTTCTAGAAACTGATAAACCCCGTATTCATCTCGTTTTGTAAAAAATATGTGATCGTATCTATGTTTTAATAAATTTTGTGCTATATTGATAAATAAATGTATTTATACTCCTTTTTTGGAGGGGGGTTATAGGAGTCAGCTTGTCGGTTGGTCCGTCAGTCTGTAGGTTTTAATTGGCCACTTAATTTCTCAGCATCTATTTCACAGATTTGATTAAAACTTCTCACATAAACCAGATATCAGGCAGGAATGTGCATTATCCATTTTGGTTACGGTCCTATGATTTTTTGCAGAGCAATGGCTCTTAGGTAAAAAAATATTGTCCGTTCATTTTCTCAGCACCTATTGTACGGATTTGAATCAAACTTCACTTATAGATTGGATATCAAGCAGACATGTGCATATGTTATTTTGGTTACAGACTTTTGTTTAATTGTCTAGTTATGGCCCATTGATGGAAAATCTTGTCCGCTCATTTTCTCAGAACCCGATTTATTGACAAAGACCCGTTGGTGGATACTTTTGATTCTATGTTTATATCATAATTCAGATATGCGATGTGTTCTGGTCACGACAAACTCATAGTTTGATGTTTATATGTATATACTTCTTACCTGTCTGGGCGTCTGTCATTGCAGTAACTTTTGGTTCGAATCCAAAGCGATTCCTACATACCTTCGTGGATTTTGATGATAAAAATACTTTCTACGACCATTTCCATTCTGCTTCTGTATCAGTCAGGGTAACTGTCTGCCTCTGACGAATATAGATTCTTTGTCTTTCGTAGAATTGGAAGCTTAATGTCTAGAGGTCGTAACTACACCAGTGACAGTCTATAACAAAATTGTGTCAAACATCAAAACTATAAATAAATTTATTGATTTCATTGTTATCAGGTATTCGTCATACATTGTGCAGGCAATTCACAGACATCCTACAACGTGGTCGCTATATTAAATATGCTTGTACACAAATATACAGTCAGTTTTGTATTTTCTACTCTGTTCTTCTCCCGTATATATTCATCTGGACTGGCCAATAGCCTTCTAGAGTCCATTTTTCTTTTATTGCACATGTACGAGTATAATTGTGTAACACTTTATGTACATGTAATTATGAAATGTGATGCATTCCGAGTTTTAAGAATGTATGGAAACTTGTCCAAACGGTGATAAGTACCTTCTACTGCAAACCTAACTCACAATCATCACAAGTGATACATTCAATACATGATTATTACATTACAACTATGTCATTGTGCCAAATTACATAGTTACTGTAATTACTGCTATGATTATCTTAGCATCAAATTAGAAACTGCAATAATTTATAGGCGTTTCGGAATAGTTAAATTAAACTGAAATAGAAAATGAAGATTGTCAGGAATATATTGTGAATAATTTATGTCACTCAATTACTAAGTCGTGTGTGTAAGATAAATTTGATATTTTATACCTTTACGTTTAACATGCATTCAAATTTTGATTAATTTCGGTGCAACAGTCTAAATGAAGCAAGTGTTGATTACATTTTCTCAAAGCATATTTACAACCTCCCTGAGATGATATTTCTATCTCACACTTAGCTAGAAATGCATTGATAAATAATAAATATGCAAGTTACATTATGTTTTTATGCTGGTAATTTTAGCGTTTTCGCACTGCTAACTTAACCCTTTACTGATTGCGACATGTGTGAAAAGTAGCCATTTTTTCACCATTACGCGCTAGGGCTATTTCAAGATGCTCTAATTTCCTAACTAATTATCATACAGATATGCAACTTGTCCAAGTTATTTCCTGGGCAAATGTCTTTCAGAAAAACAAAAATGAGCCCCGATCCCCGTTACCATGGCAACGCTGGGGAGGAGCAAAAACGGCAAAAATGCAATTTTCGCTCTTTTTCCACCCCACGTTTGCATTTCAAACAGTAATATTTTCCAAAATTGTGGTCTAAAGTGCCAGGTCTTTTCAGAGACTGAAAACATGTTTTCTTATTAACATTTTGCACCATTTCTCTACACTCAATGAACCCGTTATTTCTGGCGATGAGGGGCGCTGCGCCCCCTTCAAACCCCAGCAACAAAGGGGGCACATCCCCCTTCGGAAACCCCCCTGAGACATCTTTTCATGGGGGAGGCGCGCGAAAAAAAGCTCATTTTTGGGGACAACTATCTTTTTGTGAAATTCACTAAATCTAGTTAAAAAACACCATTTTCAAGGCTGTGGCGGCCATTTTTGAGGGGGTCTAGACACGTAAAAATGCGGGATTGAGCGGTTAAGGGTTAAATGAATATTGATATATATCACTCTCAAGTCGTACCCATATGGATATGATGTCTGGACTTTCAATCAGTCCCATGTTTCATGCATTTTCTCAGCTCTTCTGGACTTGTAACTCTGTGGTTTGTTACCATGATTTTGATCATTTTATGTACCAGATTGGCATCGGTTTCACTTTTAATGAGTTTGTGTCCACGGGAGAACTTAGTTGGCTTCTAACTTACGATGTCGGTAGCAATGCCTATTTTTCTATAGAATACACTGTAATTATAACAATCTTGGTACGATTTGGTAAAGAGTTGAGTAACTGATGCACTGGCTTGGTTGATACTAAAGACTGTTTAGGGTACATTTATGAGACATTTGCTTTTGGTAAATGACCGTGCACCATTCTATAGAATATATACAGATGATAATATAATGTAGAAAACAGAGATCCACTGTTCAAGAAGGCCATTTTAATTGCAATAAGCTGTTTAGCTGTACTTGGTTGACATTTAGAGGTGGTTGACATGGAGATTGGTTTTAAGTATGGTTTAGGTGTAGGTTGGTTGGTATTTAAAGGTGATTGGTGTCTTAAGGTTTATTTGTACAGTTTGTTTTTAAAAACTGCTAGAATATACTGCATAGTGGAATGCACCCTTCCTACACACTTTTACGACAATATTGTATTAAGTGTCAGATATTTTATGTCACATTTCAAATGAGACCCCAGTTGTCATGTCCTCGGTGTAATATTACGATGATAAAAAGTTATAGGTCTCATTTTAGATTGTTAAAATTCTTTTATTTGGTATTTATTGTATATTGCTTTAAACTATTGAACCATGACCGCTTTGCCAGACTAATAGAAGTATTTGATAGAAGTAGGCAAATATGGTTTGAAAAATTTATTTCTATTTTGCGTTAAAGGTCTTTAAAATCTCAACCTTTGTTGGTCCAATGTCTGATATTGTACTGACTCGTACTAATGCATTTGGTAAATCTTAACTTACCAACACAAGCATGTTGTATGCTAATCCTTTAAAACTGCTGTAGCAAATGTGTGCCAGGAAAATAGATGGATCAGTTCTTGTAGGTTATATAATGTATCCTGTCATTCAATAAATGTTTGTTTCGACACAATCTAAATTTACCGACTTGTCCACTCATAAACACTTTAACTCTACATTATGTATTTATATATTCAGTCAAATTGGACAAACTAAACTGTTTCAGATAGAACGAACAAGACCGAAGAGTCCCAGATAATGATGTTTGGTTGACAATGAAGGGAGAACTGCAAATTGCTTTCATTTCGACACATTTGCAAAGAACTCCGACCAATTACACTACATAAATCAATGTCCGTCATAGATTCATCACAATTTCTTTTCGCGTATTTTTATTCATGGAGGTCGCCATTTTTGGGTCTATGTATTTACCGAAATCCCCGAAAAAACGAAAAAAAAACCACCCCTGAAATTACCGAAAAAACATTTTTGGAGTTGTATAGAGCTATCAAATTACGTTTAATGCGAAAATCGTGTTTAATGTTTTGAAATACTTTTAACCAATGACATTATGATACGCAGAAAATATGAACCGAAACCTTAAATCACGGAGTAAAACTTTAAAAAATATGATATATTTACAATAATGATTTTTTAGGTAGGGTTGAAATGTATTGTGTGAAATAAGATACCAGAAAATATTAAAAATTTCTAATTTAATGTAAACATACTAAGGTCATATTGAATTTCTGAGTTAAATATACGACAACAAGTAGATAAAGAATGTAAACTAAATAATTATGGTAAAAATGATTAATTAAAATATTAATTTAAAAATTACATTCAACTTTGACTCTTGGTATAGTGCGTAAATATTGACCCCTGACCTGACCTTTCACATTTACATCTAAAAATTATCTACACATATCCCGACGAAAGTCAGTACCACGTCTATTCTACACTTCGGCAGCGATCGTAAAATTATAGAAGTGAGTTAGTGTGTTAAGTTTTAATTCATAATCCTCACGGTCAATGTGTAATCGAACATTAATACTACCTTCGTATTCAATGTAATGACTATTCTTGCATAAAGGTCAGGTCGGGGTCAATATTTACGCACAATAACCAGAATCTAAAGGGGTCATTCTTAGCACCATTGACCCTATAAGTTTTAAGTTCCAATTAATGCCCATTTATTCTACTTCACTTATATGCTTGCATAAAGTAACAAACAGAACACCTCTATTTAGTTTCTTAGATGCCATTCAAAGTCACCAAGAATTGTTATTTATATACCGCTGGAACTATTTGCGGATTTAGCACCTCAGAGTCAGAAAATATAGTGTCTGAAATTACGATAAATATATTTAATTGGGCTGATAGTCCATAACAAATAAAAGCTTGACAAGAATTACTAATATAAATACAAATGTATGCTTAACTGTTGTGATTTATGAATTCAAAATGATTTCTAGTGAAATTCGTTCCGCGGTACGAAAGAGCGTACTACAGTACAACCTCTCTTAAACAACACCTACTGGGAGGAACTAAAACTGTCGCTAGTTGTTATTCTGCATTGGTTAAATTCAATTAAAAATATGCCTAAGGGAAATATCAAAAGCTGCTGTTGTGCAGAAGAATTGTTCTGAAGAGAGCCGCTCTGCAAAGGTTATACTGTAATTCACAGTTCAATAGTGCACGTAGTGTTTGATTGAATTTATGAATTTATGAGCATTAATTCAAATTAAGTGAAAAATTAAATTCTGTTTGATATTACTACCATTAGTTTTAATAACAATTTATCATTTTACAAGGAATGTGTGTATTCTTTATACATCGACCTCACGTCGACAATAAGTTTTATATTTGTTTATATTTTATATTAATAGGTTTTGATAACAATATATAAGTTTATTTGTCATACAACAAGTAGCTTGTTTACTCTACATAAAGATATATCGCTAGTTTTGATTAACCAAGTGCTGTACTGACTGTATTAACGAAAACTTATCGGCTATTCGTTCTTAAAGTATCGGCCAATTCCCCAAACTGTCCAGTTTTGGTGTGAAGTCAATTTTAAGTGTGTTCAAATTTATCGGTACCCCTCGTCCTTAGTACGGAAATGGTCGAGATGCTCTGTTGATGTATTTTAAAAGTTTACTATTTTTTATCAATTCTATTTGTTGCATTTATTTAAACGTTTGATAGATTATAAGTTTATGACATTTAAGTACAAAATTTAGGTTGAAAAGGTATCAATCTCGTTTCATTTTAAGATGCTTTGACGGTGAAAGATAGCGACGTCCTTGAACAATGTTGAATGGTCTTAAAACATAAGATAACCATTAACACTGTTGTATGCACTAGACTTCAGTCGCCGTGTCGCTGTTAAGACCATACGAAACATATTTAAAAATTAGCAATGCACACAAAAACATAATTTGTCATTTTAAGTTGTCCTTTATAGTCATGCAGCGTGACTTGTTTTGCTAAATTTGTTTTATGAAAGATTACAAAGCAAACTTTGTCATCTATTTGTTGCAGATTGTTATGGTTTGTCAGTACAATTTTAAACGTTTCGTGACTTTATTGTTGCCAAGAAGTCATAACTATATTGCTCATTGTCCTCTTTTGATACACAATGTAAAATACCAACAGAATATTACATTATTTGTTGCCACGTTGTTACGTAAGACTCAGCATCCTGCACTTTCGTATTTTTCCGCACAGCTGTCGTAGCCAACTTTTGACCTATACTTTTAACCAATACAATTTGCTCTACCAAACCTGTTCGTCCATTGAAATTCTTAGAGGTGCGCGGTATTACCGGTAAACCGGTAACCGTGGTTTTTTATCTTGCGGTACAATACCGTGGTATTTTTGGAAATACCGGTATTGAATAACTTAACTTCCTTTCTGGTAAGCGAGCAGTATCCGTGATACTGGTTTTACACGTTACATATGTCTGCAGGGGTGGCGAAATCAACGGTTGTCAGAGTCGTACATTAAGTTATTTGATTATGAAATCAAATATTTGCGATAAATTTGGGGGAAAACTTAAAAATCAAGAATTATTAAGTTGTAATAGGTATTACCATTATATAAGGAATGTCGTGTTTTAAAAAGTTAATAAATGATGTTCTTAAAAGTGTATTTTTATTTAATAGCCCTGCTGCTCATAGTTAATGTTTACTTTGTGATATACCGTGGTATATACCGTGGTATTTAGTAAAAAACCGCGGTATACCGTGGTATAAATTTCCTGGCGGTACCCAGCTCTAGAAATTCTCTTCCGGTATAGAGATATGAATAAACAATATGGTACTATTGGTTATTTGTGATAAACAGTTGGGCAGCTCGGACAGTAGTTGTTGACCATTTTCTCTGTGTATAATTGGTGACTCATTATGCTATTAAAATTGATTATCCTAAAACTGAGCTTTTGGTTTTAGACTTGCGTTGAAAATACATTACAATGTACTGTTAAGAGAACGCTGTGGGAATAGCGACCTAGTAGATTGCGCAATGTGTTATGCATTTACAAGTACATCCTTAAGTCATTGTCAAATGATGATATGATAGATTATATATATCCTAAATCCCTATTACACTTTGATGTACAAAGATAGTATTTCTATTTTATTGGTAAAATGTGTAAATGAATCGCCTCCAACTAGTATGACAATGAGATAGATGTTGAATAATAATGCATAATATACTTACGTTTTACAATATATTTATTGTTGAGGGTATTATATGTACTTATTCAGGCGAATAACATCTCTAAAGCATTGTAAATTGAAAATCTATAGTTAAATATAATGTGTTTACCCTCAACGACGATGGATGGGAGTAGGGTTTCTTTCTGATGAATAATTGTTAGAAATAAATGACGTTGAGATATTTATACATGTATTTAACACTTAAATTATTCTAACTTCCTAACATGCATATTTAAACCTATTGCAATCTGTACTGTGTTTTGATCAACACGTTATGTTTATAAGTATACTAAGTCATACAATTAGTCAAAGTACAGTACCCACCATAAGTTTGGAGACAAAAGAAATTTGCTACAATTCTTGAATTTTGATAATGATGTTTGTAGAATCATTATTTTTAATGTATTCAAGTATTGTTTGTGACAAAATGAAAACACATTTCATGAATGCAAGTCATTTACATGATATTCATCATCTGACATCCTAAAGCCAAAAAACTATGTATACTGTGATTAATTTCCATAACATAGCTTTTATGCTACTTTTGTAGTCTCAGTTATAATTATAATGATAACCCAAAAATTAAAGTAATAAGTAATAAAAAAGTAAACTAATAAGTAGTTCAAAATAAACAGCTATCAAATTTTAGATAAAAGTTATTCAGTTGACCTACAAAGTGAAAAAAGTATCCAAACATTTGGTGGGTACTGTATATTGTCTTAAGATTAATACGTTATGGAAGTTATATTTCAAGCATTTTTTCTCTGTTACATGTTAATTCAAAGCTACATAATTTTATCATTATTATCATGTATGTTACTAGTGTGCTAATCAACTCTGACACAGTTGCTAGGTTACATTTAAGCGATACTTCAATTTTGTTTTAGTCTTGAGTCTCGCACGATAGAGACATTTTAATGTACCGCTTTAAACATGATACTAATACCAGGGCTTGAATTTAAGCTCGCATACTCGCAAAATACGAGTGGATTTTGAAAATTGCGAGTAACTTTGATTTTAACTCGCAAATTTTCACGAGTTGAAATCACAACAAAAATCTTTCTGTCAAAACTAATGAGGCTCAAATCAGCATTGAAACAGTTAGATAGATCAATAGCATTAATTAAAATTCATAGTATAAACATGTTCGATATTCTTTGTCTATCCTACAATGACGCCCTTGTTCTATCTGTAGTTAAATATAGTCCTACTTTGTTATTACATTGTATATTACATATATGAATAGTTACTATGTATGCCCTTAAAACTTGGAGAAAAAAGTGAGCGATTTTCTTCATTTTTGCGAGTTAGAATGAAATCAACTCGCAAAAATTTGCGAATGCACTATTTTGTTAAACTCGAGTCCAGCTAATACATCTATTACTCTTTGTAGCTTGTACAAATTAACCAGAAATCAACTAAAACATTAAATGCTGAAGTTTTTTAGTGTTGAACTGTATGGAGACTAACTGGTGTAATTAATAAAGTTTAAATCGTATTTCTTGTCCATGGTCAATTTGTACATTCAAGATATTCACGTTATTTGGATGATTCTGACATAGTTTCATGCATGGACTCTACGTTTATTTTCGTAACTTCGTACAGGGTTTTTTCATTCGGAACACTTCGACCATTCTTAGTAAATGGCCGAGTAATTCCGAATGAGGTTTTTTGTTTCTTGGTTGAAACGGGGAAATTTGTAATGATTCATTCTTAAGCCACATAAGACAAAAAATGATAATTAAAAATACATTTTAAACCTGTAATTCATGTTAAATACCAAACTTTCTCTCGTCTACATGTATTTACAAACAATTGTCAATATAGTGCGTACAAAATAACAAAACACTGTTTATAATAACAATACAATGAACTAACCTACGACGAGGGATGCCCAGGATGTCTTTAAAATAAACAATAGTGCTATGTTTTACTTGTGTCTTAGTTGTTGGTGTAATGAAAAGCGTTCTAACATAACAAACATGATTTACCAAGTGGTGGTGGTTTATCAACTATGCTAATTTTGTTAAAATGAATTACACAAATTTTATTTTCATTACTGCCTACCCCTGAAATGAATTGTCTCATTTTTAATGTTTGCCAAAACACGTTTTGTTTTTTTGTACGCACTATAATTGTACCCCGATTTGAGGTCATGTTTACATGGTTTAAATTGAATCTAACCAAACATAAAATAACAATTCTATCGTAATCCCCATGTTTACAAGATACAAGTTTTGAATGATATCTTTCTCTGTTTACAATAGATAAAGAATTTAAAGAAAACATGTCAACCACTGAGGTTATCGTCCTGTAACGCAGCATGTAACCAAATAAGCAATCTTATTGTACGCTGTCGGGAGCCTCTTTCAACACTTAAACTTGCTAAATGAATAATGAATTGTCGCTTGTTTGATGTTTCAGCTAGTCTGTTTTGTTCACTTTAAATGAAATTTCCACTTAAGTGTGTTTCACTGTACTTAGGGTTGACCAATATGAAGACATGTGTTGTGAAACAATCTAGATATAGTCGTAAGAATTTGCTATAGCTTATTAGCTGTAATATAGGTCCTGTTAATTAACTCATAACCCAATAATAAACTATACAACACCTAAAACGTGAAACTTTACATTTAACACTTGAATGACTTTAATTTTCTAACATGCATATTTTAACCATTTGTAATATGCCCTGTGTTTTGATCAACACGTTATGTCCATAACTATAATAACCCGGATCGGTAGCCGTTTGGTAGCACGCCTGGATTTCGAACCTAGCGCTCCGAAGGAGGTACGGGTTAGAATCCCACCCGAGGAGGTTATATCCTTCCATGAAAATTTGACAATAATGTCAAATTTTTGTCAATTGATAAGGTATATGGAGAAGTTTCCGGCCTTGTGGAAGGGTATGTGAGTACTGGTTAAGGGTCCAGCAAAGCTAGGTTAGGTGCGCTGGACGCCTATAAGATTGTGTTGACATGGCATTAAACCTATTATAAATAAATTAAATATAACTATACTAAGTCATACAATCAGTTAAAGTATATTGTATCAATATGAATACATTATATAAGTTACATTTTCAATGTGTTTCCCAACAGCTACATTCTTACACCACACTGTGACGCAACTATAATAAAATCCAAGCTGCTCTCCTTCATAAAATCACAGTAATACTTTGGTAAGACTTTTTTCTGATTGATTTAACAACACCTTGTAATCAGCATATATCCCTAATATGGTAAAAAGAAACATTAAACATTCTATTCCGACGCCCACGTAAAAATCGGTTAATCCAGGAAAATATGTATATTAACATAGTACGATTGAAACATGAATCATCAATGATAAACCCTCTCTTCAACAACCAGTGTCGGGACATTGCTTAACTAACTATTGAAGCAGAGTTGGCCAAAGGATGGATATCTTTATTAGAATTGTCTTAGGTTTGTTGAAATTAATTTGGCAGTTTTGATGGATGTTCGTTTTTCATTTCTCGAAGTTGGCTGTTAAGGGGAGGTAGTACTGTATTTGTAATGAAAATTTTAGAATAAACAAATTGTTTTATACCGTATTACCATTTGTCATTAACCACGAAAAGAAATCACTTCAATATACTACCAACATTATTTATAATAAATTGCGAAACACCACCAACAACATTTGGGTTTTACACATTACACGTATTTGGCTTGAATTTGCGCAGTAAAATAAGTATGTTGAATCGTATGAGTTGGGCTAGGGCTATAAGTTTGATAGATATTTGATGGAAAGTGTAAAGTTAATGATCTAAAGATCAAGTTTTGTAAACTATTACATTAGCCAGTCACTCGATACAGAAATCATTGGTTTGTGACGTATATATAAAATACATGTACAATATAAAATACACAAAATTTATCTTACTTATATAATACAGGAGCGAATATAGAGCAATTGTATACCAAATATAAAAGGTCTTTTTACAATTTCTAGTCCATAAAAATCATCACCGGAATGGACTATAGGACGTTTGAACGACTTCAGTCTCTCGATACTGAATTGTACGTTGTATTTTTGTCAATAGTTAAACTGTCCCAATATATACATTACACCATGTGCATAATATGCTGATAAATTGTTTTCCTCAAGTTTTTGGTGATTTGTTTTTACTATCATCTATTGACATATAACTGACATACAAGTTTGTCCAAGCTATTCTGACAACTGAAGAATTTTAACATGTCCATAACTTTGGACACATTGACCTGTCCTAAATATGCAGGCTATAGAGCTTCACTTTCAATTATATGAACATTTTTTGCTACATTTGAACCTGTTGATTCGAATTTAGTTTCCAAGTCTTGACGTACGTGTACGACCTTTCTTCGAAAGTTCGACAAAAAGTGGAAATTCTTTTGCATTTAGTTTTTCCCATGAAATAGATGTAGAATATAGCACAAGAATACTGATTTAGTGAACCTTTTACAATATTATAAAGACTAAACTTTCAAGTAGTAACTTGCCAGTCTAGTGTAAGCCAAATACCAAGGATCTGCTATATTTTCTGAAATATACCCTCGAGCAATCAGAAGTTCTGAACGTATCCTTTTATGACCCTACATAAAGTAGTTAGAATGACAGTAAACCTACATCAAGCGTATAGATCGACAGGTCCAGGGATCGACCCCACACCAAGTAACTAGATCGAGAGTTGACCCCAGACCAAGTATCTAGATTGACGGTTGACCCCACATTAAGTATCTAGATCGACAGGTCTCGGGCTCAACCCCCACACCAAGTTGCTAGATCGACAGTTGATCCTACATCACGTAGCTAGATCTACTGTCTGTGGAAATGTCCGAGTTTTTCTAATCAGGTCCATTACTTCTTGTTGTCAATGAAATATGATGAAAAATATAAGTGGCCAATCATTGTATTAACTATATGTGAAGTTGATACATAGTTGTAACATGTTGAAATATCTGAATCGATAACAACACGGTAGTTGGATAGAAATAGAGAGAGAGAGAGAATAAACACAATAATCAATATAAGATCTTGATCAATATTCCAACAATCGTACTGAGTATGATAAGAATAATCTTGACAGAAATAAACAGATTTATTATGTCCCGGAGTTAAGACACACAAACGATAACTGATGTAAAATAATTGATGACCGGGTAAAAAAATGTACGTCCTCAGGGGCGGTCCCAGGATTTTTTTCAAGGGGGGTCCGAACTTTTTCTGGGGGGGGGGTCCAAAACTTTCGAACCACAGCCACATTATACACATTAATAATAAAAAGTACATAGCCATTAAATCTATGTTAAGCACCGAGAAATATTGCTTCATGCTACTTAAAAATGACATACAGTCAAGACTAATGGACAAGTACATTTTGGAAATTCTAGGAGGGGGGTCGGACCGGACCCCCTGCTCCCCCCCCCGCTAGATCCGCCTATGGCTCTTGCTCTGAATAACTTACCAATTATATCATACAACATTATTTCAACTTGAATCTGAAACAAGTTACATTCATGTATATTAATTTATAAGTTTATCTCGCTCGATATCCTGACCTCATAGTACTAAGCATGGAGGTAGAACAAAGGAAAACAATGATGGCTTTGGTACTGAACAAAAGCGAAGCTGTTTATGCAACGATTATCGGTCATACAGCATAATCGCAGACCAACATTCACTACTTATAGAATTATTTTTTTGTGCAATTTGCATAACGTTATTATATTTTGTATTTGATATAGTTGTACCCCTTTTGTCTTACATTGGTCTTACTTAATCACTGTTTCCATCTCACGATAACTACATTGTAATGTATTTGTTTTTCGGAGGTCAATGCTTTTTTAACGAAATGTTAAAATTCATATACAAAGCGAAATGATTGTATGGAATCTTAGTTTGTCCTTCCTCCTGTCAAACCTCGGCTGTGATACAGTGATAGCATACTTGAGCTCGAATCAGGTGGTACGTGATTGATTCCCTGCCACTGGAGACCGTAACTAACCATGAAAACGTTTTAACAAGTACCAAACTTAATAATGTTAGGATAATCTTCAGTGACAGGCAATAACTTTACTTTTTACAATAAGCAAAAGTAAACTATAGGTTTTAAGGTACAATTTCTCCCAAAAACCTATTTACGGGAAAAATTACACTAACAACGATTTATGCACTTTATCTGGTCAGTCAGAGGTCATTTTTATGCTCTTCAATATGCATTAACTAGTTATGAAGTTCTAGGTGTTATTTTTTCATGTTATTTTATATTTTAGTACAAGAAGAAGCTTGTTGAAGCACAAGTACAATTAGAAGTCAAACTTAGAGCTGAAGAAGATGAGTTACTTAAAAACTTCCAAATGGAAAGAGAGAAGGAGAAGAAAAAACTGGCTGATGAGATTAACAAAGAATGGGAAGTTAAACTGAAAGAATTAACTGATATGTTTGAAAGAGATTACTCGAAGAAAAAGAAGAAAATGGACGACAGAGAAAGAAAGGTACATGCACTTGATAATATTGAGATAAGAAATTTTGAAATTGAGACGCAGTGTGTTTTATATTAATTTACAAAAATCACTGCAGTAACCTTCGAAAACTCATCTCATCTAAAACATAAAATAAAATGCATTGTATCATATTAAACTGGCACGACTTGGCCTCACTTTTTCTGAATATTGTGGACATTTATGACAACGTTCTAATGTTCACTTCGCCTCTCACGGTATGAATTATTCAAAGTCATTGCTTCCAAAAAAGCCTGGAGCTTGTCCAGCTGACTCGGTGAATATGTTTTTGTTATACATGAATTCCAAATTAGCATCTTACTTCCTCGATCTTTAAAAAATGGCTAACTAGTCTCTCTCTCTCTGTCGTCTTGTCTTGAAACTTTGGTTATCATTTAATACTTAAATGCGTGCAGAATACTTTATTTATGTTACAGACAATTTGTAAGTTTAGACAATTATTAGTAAAATGCATTAAATGTTTCTAGGCATTTTGCTAATTGCCTGGTCATTTTAGGCATTTTGTAAATTGACTAAAATTCCTAGACGTTTTATGAAATGCCTGAGAAATAGCTCAATATTTTACAAATTGCCTTAATATAGTGTATGGTCATAAGATTTGAGAATTGCATTCCCTTTTGATTCACATAGTGTTTGAATAACGGTCATTCATTCCATTGTTTTCATCAAAATTATTGTCAATTGTATTCTTGGCCACTTTCAGTAGCCAATGACATAGTAATCCAAAGGCCACGGAATCATCAAAAAATGTTAACATGCAACATGATGTATCTGCATATTTGCAATACATTTTGGCTTCATCTGCATCAAATTTTACTCATGACAAAACTTGCCTGAATTTTAGGCATTTTACAAATTGCATAAATTTACAACCTGTCTGTACGCATATACCTAACATTCTGATTCAGAGGATTAAACAATGTAACTGAAAAGAGCATGAATATATTTTAATATCTGCCTGGACACAAATCATAAAGCCCCTTAACAAAATCCTATTCTCACGCTCCATGAATCTATCGTGACTAAGGTCGTGTCATCCCACTATACTTATTTTCATAATGGTACTTGTGTATATCTGTAGATGATGACAGTGCAGTTTGAAAACCAGAAGAAAGAACTAGAGAAGTCTATCAAAGTGAAAGGAGACAAGAAAAAAGAATCGATGACATTGAGATTAAAACAGAAAGAACAAAGTATGACGTCAGCCATGATAACTAAACAGAGCGAACAGATGTTAGACCTGTTAGCTGAGAAGAAAGAACAACTTAGAAAAGATTTAGAAAAAGAACTTGAGGCTCAGGTAAATGCTAATACTACTTTTTATATGAACCAATGTAATTTAAAGCTAGTGACATCAATAAGTCATTATGGCGATGGGAGGAATTTGAAATATCTGTATGTTTAAAGTTTGTTATTATGTTGTTTTGGTTGTTTTGCATGCTAAGCTATAAATTGTAATCTTAACATATTATCATTTAAAAGTTACAAATGTAAGCAACAGTTGTTTCAGCGAACCCATATTTACTAAGTGGTGAAATAAGTTTAGAGTGTAGATAATATAACCTGAATGAACTAAATGGACTAGTTGCTATGCCAATCTCAGTTAGATTTAAATTAATAAATCTCTTGTTAGACTTGTCAGTAATATTGTTAACGAAATGAAGTGGTTCGTCTGTCTGGTGTAATGTAAGATCAAGTATTACTGAATGCTTTTAAATGGCAGTTAAATAAGATGCTCTTATGCTCTCATTTTCTTACTTGATTTTTGTTTTATGGAAATCAGATCGCACCACGCTGTGTGTGTAATCAAAGTCTTACATGGCATATATATTAATGTCATTGTAAATGTCATTGCCGTTGTAAAAGCATGTAAATGTGATGTAAGATAAAACGAAATCAAAGAGTTATGTTCTGTGCGACGAACAGTTTTGTCTGCGAGCTGTGTTATTGAATACAGATGAGCACCTGATAATTCTGTGCATATTCGGTGCTTCACTGAGAACTTTTCCTATTGGTGGGGATATTTATAAGCGTAAACATTCAGAATAACTTCTAAATAAAATTAAACACACCGTTTTATGAGAACTAGGAAACAAATAAAATTGCTTTTAAAATATTTTCTTAGTAAGATGACTATATCCACGTCAGAAAACTGAACTGATGAGCTTAGCTACTATTTGCGAAAGGGATATCACAAAGCATTTTATTACTATGGATAACTAATAAAGTACTTTATGGCGTTTCATTTTGAATGTTTATATCTATATAAATATGTTGATTGCTATATTAGATTCAGACTGATATATTTACCAGTGGATCTTCAAAGTGTTATTTCACGAACTTACAATTTTCATTTATGTACTTGAGTAGATGTTTTACATTCTTCACACCTTAAGTGACAGTTTGAAAATTTTCCTAAACGCGTTGATGTGTTAAGTGACTGTTTTGATGTGGCTTCACTTGTTCCTTAACAAGTGAAGAGTCACATATTAAATGACTTGGATCGTTAATCAATAAACTTTACGATTTACATATTTCAGTAAGTAGATCATCTGTGTTCGTATATGCCTACATTAAAAGCCAATTAAGTATACACATGCACAATTTAAAATTGTAAGTTTCACATCGTATTACCATATCTAATGAAGCTGAAATATTAGTTCATTCATTACAAACTGATTTATGCTGTTTTAAAAATTTACTCACGAAAACACACTTCAAACAAAATTGGTGAATTGCCACGAAAACTAAACTAACACATTAATTCTTTAATACTTCAACATATGTTTAATAAACTAATTTATTTCGAATCGGAAATAATTTTGATCAGCTAAGAGCAGAAAATATTTTTTTTCATTATAAATGGTCTTAATGGTTTATAATGAAAATCAATTAAAACAAATAAAAGTACATCGTCAAATGAAATGAAATAATTCAGACTGGTGTTTAACCTCGTTTATTATTATTCGTTATTATGCTTAGCTTAAATGTTTACCATTTGGCCTCAATGATGCTCCAAAATTAGCCAAAACGACAAAGAGTATGGTATTAAGTTTAACTTTATTTATTATCATACTTGTCTTACTAATCATGCGTAACAGACAATGTGCTCATATACAAATGTGACACATGGTCAAGCGAGGTGAATTTTACATATAGGAATAAACTCTCAGGATCCTAAGTATAAACAATGCTACTTATTACGTAATTACTAAAATGGATCATGCACATATGTTACAGTTACATTATACCGATAACGGATAACTGTTAAATATCAATAAAACATATATACATGTAATAAATTTTATCCTTTATGATACGTTGGTGCTTAGTGAACCAATGACTGAACTATACATACTTATGTGGCCACCTATCAGTTGTAACAACTGCTACGCCGTCTTAACCCTAAACTGCTCAATCCCGCATTCTTACGTGTCTGGATCCCCTTCAAAATGGCTAACATATGCTCTGAATTGGTGTTTTTCAACATGATATAGCAAATTTCATTTAATCTTTTTCATAAAAAATTATCATGTGTGTCAAATTTTCCCCCATGTCGCATTCATTGAAAGGTCAATATCATATTCTAAAAGCTAACATTGTCAATAAATTTTAGATAAAAACGGCTTGTTAATCTGCTCATTTTAATTATAAATGAAGTTCGAATTCCTCTAGCGCATTCAAATATGTTCTCCTTGGTAAAACTTATTTTTACTGATATGTACACTTAGCCAGAGACATAAAATGTAGAAAATATAGATAATTTACATAATATTATATATGTATTCATTTCTTTTCACAATATCATATTTAAGACATAAAAAAGCCATTGTACATTAATTCATGATTAGGTTGCAAAACGATAAGAATTATAGAAGTTATAAACTGTTTAACGTAAATTATAGGCATTTGTATATGTAGTCCAGAGATAAACGCCGGTCACGTGGCATTGAGAAGTCAACTAACATCTGCTATATGGCTGAAAATTTCCGAAACAGCACACTAAAGTACTATTGATTATCACAAGTTTTCAATGTCATTAAAGCCCAATTATCAAAAGTAACACTGTTTTTGGACTGCAAAGAAAATAGACATTTATCTGTATTTCAAACACCTCTTATGAACAAGATTTTAAACAAAAATACAAATACATGTATTGCTTACATGTTTATGTTATTTGTTGCATTTCAAAGTAAGAGTAGATCGAAACCGAAAGTAGAATGTGGTTGTCAATACCCGAATCAATAGTTTTTGATCACAGTATGCTTAAGATGAAGTTTTGTTATAGAAAAAAACTACTCCGAGTCACTTAATTATAAGCTATAAAACAACTATTTTGGATCAGGTATATTGAACATAAGCGTATAAATGAATATAGTGAGCTCTCATAAAAGTACCCCACTTTTTAAGAAATTGACACATCGCCAAACTCAAATTTAGAAAGCAGAATGGTTTGAACAGTTCATTGTGTCTCCAATGCATGTTATATTCTGATAATATCATGTTTAGTATAACAGATTTCAAGTCTACTGTTGATGAATATAATTTTCTTCATACAATGGCTTTAAATGTTTTTTTACAATTTACAGCCTCCACCAATGGTTGATCCACAGAATGAAGAGGTCGTCAAGGAGATTATAGAAACTATGGAAGTACTAGAACAAACAAAGAAAGCAGAATTACCACCACCCCACCCACCTGCTTGTCCTAAGAATGAAATTTATACAGATCCTAACGTCTTTGATGAGTTAGATGATAAAGTCATTCAGGTAAATCGATATTAACTTTTTTGACACATCGTCATTGGCATCTTGTAAAGCACTCCATAAGATATAATTGCGTTCCTTTTTTGTCGCCACTGACTTTCAGTTTAGTGACCATTGAGAAGAGATAAATTTTGCTTTATGTCATGCATCTGTGGCTGTCAACATAGTGACCCTTTCAGGACAGATACTTCGAGGGTTGCCTGCAAGACTGTAGTAAGTGCATTGCGTTAAAGAGTGAATTACTACTGTCTTGCGGACAACCCTCGACTTGTTTGTGTTGCTACGTTTTCACCTTGGTCCTCACTAAAATATTTGGTATCGTCTAAATGTGAAATTAATTCATGTACGTTATTTTGTGTTGCCACTGGATGCCCATATGGACAATCGCCACTAAATAGAGTGCAAGTAATTTCATTCTATAGGATTATACACGAAATAGAAATATCCTCGGCTAAAAAGAATCGCAATGTTGTTTATGTTCTAAATGTGGAAGACCGATGTTCAAGCCGTCTATTAAACTTTAGTCCTTCGATTCGGAAAGTATATCCCAAGATGTCATTCGTGCAGTTCATATATTTTAAATTCTATATTTGTAATGAAAACATCCAAATATATGAGATGTATTGCCGTACCCTCAGCGCTATTAGATACATACATATTACATTAATACGTACGTCATATTCTTTTAAGCATGTGATATGATATAAAATATCACCTTATTATACATAAGTACACATATTTTAATATCTCAAAATCCCATCTCTTTATTTAAAAAAACTTGATACTGGCGTCAATTTGATAAATTGTATGCAGCATTACCTCTTTACCAAGCATTTTTACTAAACTTTTCATATTTTAATCATCAAATGCTTGAGACCGCCCGCATATTAGCTACAGAGTTGCTATGGTGGTGTAGACATTTTTATCTTTGACATACCATTAATGACTAGGCGAGGATGTTAATGATTACTATGAAGCAATTATGAGAATATTATGACAACTGAATCTAAATTTATTGCTTGTAACAAGATGTATGGATATCGTATACATTGAAACTGCAACATAACAACCAAAGTAGGACCAAAAGCATTGTGTTCAGTCCCATATCAAATACTGATCGGATTTGAGCCGCCCAAGGGTACTTTAAGTAATTCGGAAAGTGACCTATTGGTTTTGAGACTTACTTAACATAATTTATTTTGATATCTATTGTTGCAGTTCAATTGATTAGAGAATGAATTTCCATAGGAAAAGTCTGGGTTTAAAATTACATAACAGTACAACCTCTCTTGAACAACACTCACTTGGAGGGACTAAAGTGTGTTGCTGTTCAGAGGTTGTTGCTTTACAGAGGTTAAACTCAATTAAAATTACACCTAATGAAAATATCAAAAGCTGTTACTGTGCTGAGAATTTGCTCTGTAGAGGGCCGCACTGCAGATGTTATACTATAGTAATACTATGAACTTAGAATGGAAAGGAGCCTTCAAACAGTCCATGTCATGGCTGTTATCAAGAGTTGGGTGTTTAAATATATATCTATCTAAACATGAACCTATATATGCACAAATACTAATTGTATTTAATATCTTAATGGCGTATTTCAGGTTGCCCAAAATGAACAGATGACGTACACTGATCTTGTCCATGAATTAACTGATGGTTTACTGACTGACCTAGAAAAAGTCAGGTAACTACAATTAATATTTTTATTGTGGATGAATGTATCAATAGGGGACAGGTGGCCCGCGCGATATTCAATCATCTAAGCCAATATTAAAGTGTTATATAGCGTTTTCATGGTTCGTAACAGGGCACGTAGACTTTAGTATGAAGTGTTTACTGGCTGATCCAGTAGTATACTAGGGTTCTTGCAACCATTGATAGAAACAGGATTCAAACTCTTTTTTTTCCACTGACAAAACTATTTGTGAATCTGCTAATCTGGAACTATATTTAATAACTTGTTTAATACTATTACTACTACTACTACTACTAATATTAAGGACTATTTATAGAGGCAACACAGAGATATATAACCAAAACTACATTCTTTGTAAGTGCTGTTTATTTCTGTTTAATCAACTCACTCATACTTTTCTATATATACATCTGAAGTGAGCAATAATTCTTATCACGACTTATCAAATTGTTCAGATTAACTATGAAATCTTGCGCTTAAAACTTAAGAGAACAAGGCCAAAAATATTTATGTTTCCCCTTTCCCGACCGACTACCAAAAAAACGCCATGAATTCAAATATAATTGTATAAGTAATAGCTCAAACGTGTGGTACATTATACCACCTACATTCAATGAACTTTGATAATATATTTTTAATGACAGTTTAAAGATCAACTTTGTTTTAATTAAGTAGTAACTTCTAGTAATAACCGATGAACTTTTTAAAGTTACAATAGTTGACATAGAGTTATATTTAGTAAGGTCATAAAATGTACAATGCAAATGTAATTTGTCATACATGTACGTTTGTCATGTGGTTTAACAAAATTGTAACTTTTCACATCTGGATTCGGAAACAATCGGAACAGCTCGTACATTTCCGGCTCGCTATGAAAAGTGTCGAATATTTCTTTTTAAATCCAAAAGGCAAATGTTTTGCGCTAGGATTGTATATGACTATTTAATATCTAAGAGACACAATTCATGTACTGAATTAACGAATTAACATTTCAATTTTTGCAGTTGTCTTCCTTTAATCGTAAAATTATATTTTTTTAGAGCTACGTAATCTGTCACGTTAGCTAAGTGTCATGTGCGTCTCATTACAGGTCTATGGTTCGAGGGTTCAATCCTCAGGTAGCCGTACTTACATTTGTAGTGTTAAGTCATGAACTACATGTGTTAATTTTTCTGTCTGCTTCTTTCTGTATCAGGCAGTATCATGTGTCACTTTTTCTCTTTTTGTTTCAGGGCAATATTTCGTTGGATTACTGTAAAGGATTTAAATGTAATGGATTTTGATGAATCAGCAAATGCTGACACACCTCTAGGTCTACTACGTGGTATCAAATATGGTACTGAAACATATCATGTGTTATTTATGAGACTTTGCAGGTAATTATACTCTTTAATAGACATATTGATTGACAAAACAACCCACTTTTCTTTTAATGCGTTTTACAATGAAGAATATTAGTCAGTTATCTTTCCTTTATAAAGTCTGAAGCGATCCAATTGACATGTAGGTCCTATTAGTTAGAATCCTCAGATTTTATCATTGAAGTCCTTTGTAAGGATAATAAAACATTTCATCTAACATATTTTTTGTTTATTAAGATATTAACAAGAGTGATGAAATTTAACTAAATTAAATGTCAAAATCTCTAATTTTAACTTCGTTTTTACAACATTAAAGTTTAAAATGTTTGTTTACATAATAACATCCTGTGTATCATTATTATGTTGTTGTTTTTTCAGTTACGCTGGCTTACATTGTGTTGAAATAAAAGGCCATTCTAAGAGTGTTGGTTATGAACCTGGAATGAGAATACAACCAGAAATGTTTCAGAACACATGGAATGCTGTACTTATTGACGGTGATTGGAGACTTGTACAGTGTAATTGGGGTGCTAGGTATATACCTTTAAACATATTTTACCTTTAGTAAATTGTTCCTTTTCATTTGTTGTGTTTAAAGCTGTAACAACACATTTTATAGGTTATATAACTGCGTCCAGCGCACCTAACATAGCTTTTCTTGGACCCTTGTCTATAACCAGTACTCACCTACCCTTCCACAATTACAAAAATGTAGTAAATTGGTCACTTACAGAGCAGTTCATAAATTATGTAATCAAATAGAGTCTCATGACAAGTTTTTAAAGCTGTAGTTATAGAGATACAGTGGTCCCACACACGTAATATTAGTCACTAGCTCATAAGATCTTGTTTTTCCTTTATGGCTGATTATCTCTAATAAGTTGCCCAACTACCATTCTCATACCCATAATACCCAGAGGCTATAAAGTTTCTCGATACTAGCTTTAGCTCGAGAATCTTGATAACCTCTGGGTACGAGAATGCCCAACAACTAACCTGTTGGAAATTTGGTGTGGTGCATATATTTTGTATTGTATGGGTGTTTAATAAGTACCTTTTCACACTGCAAATAAATCACTTCCAAATTATGAATTATAATTACTTATATATCTACATAATAATTACTTATTTCCTCTTAATGCTTAATGTACAAAGATGAAACACGATAATTTGGGGGACGAATATTTGTCTTGATAATTCTTGATAAACCACGTCTCATTATGTTGTCGATGTCATTAACAATGAATTAAATGGCCCATTTAAAAAAACTTCAAATGGTAAAGTGCATTGATGAAAATTAAAATGCAGGTACTAAATTTGCATGTACAACATAAAGTATTGATTTTCGTTTACAATTTTTAGATAGTCTGTGTTCTATATTATTAAATTTGAAGACATCAGACAACACATTTGAAAGTACATTAGAGAACAGTGTACAAGCACAAAAATAATTGATTCCCCAGGGCTGCAGTATGCCTTACAAGTACCAATTATTCCATAATGTGGTTACTATATAAACTTAACTTAAATCTTGTTTCTATTGTGTCTAATTTGTGTATTTCAGACATCTAGTATTAAACAAAGACAGAAAACGAGGAGGTTCGGCTGGTAAAAATAAGGAGAATGGAGTAAATGGCGAAGATAAAGCTAAAACTGATGATAAGTCTGCGAAATCTAAAGATAAAATAAGATACCAGTATGATGAACATTACTTTTTAACCGATCCTGATCAATTTATTCAAGAGTTTTGGCCGAAAGAAAGGGAATGGCAACTGTTGGAAGCTCCTATTACCCTGGACGAATTTGAAGCACTTCCATTTGTTCGTTCAGTTTTCTTCCATTTTGGAATGCGTTTTGATCGAACCATGCCAGCTGTTATTGAGACAAATGAAAGAGGCGGTGCTGATATTAGAATCCGTATTCCTGAGATGTACGAAAATGATTTAGTTTTCTACTACCAGTTGAGATTTGCTGATACTGAACGCAAGTTAGAGGCCACATATCGTGGCGCTAATTTGGAGAGGTTTGTTTTCCAGACGACACTAGATAACACAGCTATGTTCAGCATTCATGTACCTACGACCGGCGAATACTATTTTGAAATATTTGCCAACAAAATTGATGATACCAATAAGATAGGTGCAAGCGACGATACGATATCTCCATTTAGACTGAAATGCGCTTGTAAGTTTAAAATCCGTTGTAAATCACTTAAAGGTAAAATGCATCCATTACCTGATTGTGCTGCTGGCGAATGGGGTCCCAAGAAAGCAACACGACATTTTGGATTGCAGCCAATTCTTCTGGATCATTCTGATACGTCATCAGACACCGGAAGTACCTCCAGTAATGATTCTCCTGAAAATCCCAAAGCAGGTATATTAAATGTCGAAGATTCCATTAGTTTGAAATTCCGAATGCCATTGGCGTTACAATTTGTCGTGAAGCTGAAAATGAATAATGTGGAACAGAAAGCTTTAGATCCATTTGTTTACCATACTGTTGAAAATAATACACTCACGGTTACTGCCACAATGCCTCAACTAGGTCAATTCGGCTTAGATATATATGCCAAACCACGTACATCAGATGCTAAAACACTATCACATGCTTGCAAATATCTCCTGAATGCTGTAAAAGTGTCAAATCCTGTAGAACTCCCCAAAACTAATAGATCATTTGCACGTAAAGGAACAGTAGGCCCTGCTCCTTCGTTTGATGAAATGGGACTTAAATTGAAATCCCATCCTGATGCCCAGATTACCATGGAAGAGAATGATACTCAGAATCAGATTGATATAGAGGCACCTAGTGATGTAGAAGTTTCCTGTCACATGATACGTGAACCAGATGAAGATTGCAAGGAGTTTGTTAAAATGGAACGCACTGGAAATAACGTCAGATTCAACATTAAACTTGGAAAACATGGAAACTTTTTGTTGTGTATTTATGCGCGTCGTACTAAGGGCAATGACGCATCGATGCAGAATGTTTTTAATTATGTGATTGCGCATAAGAAAAAGAATCCACTTTTTGCAACACAAGCTAACAATGTCGCCGATCAAAATGTGTTTTTTGAGGAGAAAAAGTCGTCGGGTCTACTAAGAAAAGGTATCTTTGGGTCAAAGAAAAAAGATAAGGATAAGGAAAAAAAGAAATAATTAAATTGTAATTGGTCAGTATAGATCCAAAGCCTGAGAGGATACGTGGTGTTGTATATTTCAGGTTCTTTAAAAGTCTTAGTACATAGACTGACTATATCCGGAATTTAAAAAGTATACTTACCGACAATGAAAATATGCGAAAAAAGAGCAACAGGATTTAATCCGTGTTTTGTACTAAGCAGCAATTATGTTGTAAAGAACTGTTAGTATCATCACCAGTGCACGGATAGAAAACTAATGAATTGGAATTCCGTATTTGGTCTATCGTAAAGGTCTGTAGTAACAGTTCTCGGTCATTTTTATATTGTGGAAATTATTGTTCTTTTTTTTTGGAAAAAAGTTTCATTTGTTAAATCGTAGAAAGTTGTATGATGTCTTTTAACTGGTGATAATATCTTATTATGTTCATTTCAGAAAGTTGTGTTCAAAAATGCTGACCAGTTCGTTCATGCTGCATTAAGTTTCAAAAAACTTTTTTTATTAGTATTTGGTGATTTTATTGTCGTATGTCATTGATGCATCGTCGTTACATCTGTCGAGTTATTTATCAACATTTCTGTTGCATTGATCACTTAACTTTTACATTTAACATAACATTGTTTCAATTGTAGTATTACATTTATCATAATAATGTGACCTCAAACTTTTAAGATAGGGAATCTACTGGTTCAAAATGCAGTGTTCAAATTATATGCCTGACATATTTTTTTTCATCTAAGTTTGACGTGTTCATTTAGACAAGCTCGGTTTTCACAAAAAATATCTGTTTTGTCTGTGGACAAATTGTTCCATGTTTCTTTTTGTACAAAGGAGGGAAGTTCATTTTTTGATATTTTTTGTCAGCTGTTGGATTTGTGTATCAATGTTGTTAAAATATTTTTAGTTATCTTTTTGTTATTTCTTAAACTCGCAAGTACTTGACTTACAATTCTTTATGAACATTGAACATGTCATGCTTCTGTCACTAAATCATGTTCTGTACATTTATTTTTCCATATAAATTAAAATCAAAACTTGTACAATGATTTATACTTAAAGTCTTGTACTCCAAATATTTACCAATTATATACATGTACAATATAATCATGTAATTTTCAGCTCACCGTTCTATCACTATAAGACAATACACTCGTATAGACTGAATCGAGAAACACTTCGGAAAATTTCAAAACAATGTTTTTTCAAGAAGGGAAAGGGTACAGACATCGAAAAATAAAAATAAATGAAGTTTTTGTAGTTATTTTAAATTGTTAGGGATTCGAACTGCCTTAACCTCCACTGACTCACTGAGTTATATCTGTAATATTAGGACTAAGTTATGATTATGGGTCAAAGTGGAGTGAGTTCAGACCCAGATATACTATATAATGTATTGTCACATTGTCAGCAGTGTCAAGACATTAGATTGACTCATATATGTGCTCCGAATATGAGATGATTAAGTTTTGATGTCATCAAACATGGTATATAATTTATGCAAATTGATCTGTGACACGGAATGTAATTTAAATTCCGTTTTCATATTTTAAATCAGTTAGCCACGGTTAGTGAACTAACTGGGGAATGTAGACCTAATGTATTAGATTCAACTTTAGTCATTTTGTCTAAGCTATAAAACTTTTTCGTTAATTCTAGGTAATTTAAACCGATAAATAATGTTTTTAGTTATAGTTTTTTCTTCACAAATCCCATTTTGTACCCAAAGGTTATTAATATATTATCTATTTCAATCAAAACTTGATAGCATCTGGGTGCGAAATTCACTAATGTTAACATTAATATTAATTGCTATTGAACTCATGTTTTATTTTTGCTATTAAAACTACGTGTAGGTGTACTTTTGTTGGTTGATAAAGAAATCAATTATTTGTTTTGTATTCATCATTATTATTATTAATATAAACTTATTATTTGTCTTGTTTTGTAAAAGTTTAAATGTCGCTTAGAATGTGTTGAAGATATTAAAATTTACAATGATATTGTTTTGTACGTTATAATCAAAATATAATTTCTATTTTCCTAATTATGAATTGTGTTACTATTTATTATTTACATCCTTGTATCGTCTGAGTATGTCTATAATTATGTCCACTTAACTATGATGTAAATGAAGACTTTATCAGGCATTCGTAGATATGTAAATGAGTACTGATGAAATACAAATCCAGGACAATTGGTAAGTAGGTGGATTGTGTTCCTGATGCACAAATAATGTTTATATTAGATTAATACATTTGCTGCTTAATGTAGTAACTAATTAAGCATAGTCGCATGACAAAGTATTGCTTTTATGTCTTGTCTGAAGGACTTTATTGTTCTGAAGCTCTTGGGACATCCAAGTTTGTGCCATATTATATAGGTTTTGATACCTTCAGGACAGGCCAGGTAAGTCCTATAGATTTTAATACATGTACTCATAAGGAAGACAAGTAAAGTAAATAGACTTTAAGACCTCATTCAGGTCAGGTAGGTTAAGTCCTACACATTATGATTCTATCAGCTTTTGTCGAAGACATGTAAGCTTTAACCTAGTACTAAACACACACCTTCATCAGTGACTGACAACTGTCTACCTATGGTTGACTGGAGAATTGCTGTAGAAAATATTTCATGACAAATCTCCACGAATGTATGTAGGCCCAGCCTAGGAGTTTAACCCACAATCCCTAGATTTGTATTGAGATGTTCTGTACAACCAACTGAGATAACTAGGGTTCGGGGTTAAACTTGTTTAGTAACACATAATAAAATATATTTAACCCAACTGAATTTGTTATAAAAGAAATATTTAGATATATGAAATATAGATAGAAGACTATATTGATAGAGACATAGATAACTTTGTCTCTGATTGATGGGTCAACAAAAGGAAAGTCTACTCGTACCTACTTTATTTACTTATTGTTTGACTAGACTCAATCTGATTAAAACCCGATCTAAAATTTTCCGCTCGCCTACTCGCTAATTTAGATCTGGCCTTTTTTAAAAGGAGGGTCACGTTCAAGTGACCTTTCCTCATCATAATATTCATGACAAAATTGTTATGATACGTAACTTGTTTACATCGTCTACGTCACGCAATTTGAAATGAGCCGTACAATCGCAGACTGTGAATAATACCGCAGTTAAATTAGCTTTCAAACCTTGGTCTAAAAATAGAAATTACGAAATCAAAATGTTATTAATAGTGTTTCGTCTAGATGAAAGCTACGCATTGATTGGTCGTCACAAAGTTCATCTCGACGTGACCTTCCACGGAGACAGTAGAGATCCTGAACGACATCGGTCTACAGGATATCTGTTTACGGAGATTGGACTAGACTCTAGTTTTGTGCTGACTCATCAAAATACAAAAATTCCGTGTCTTGTAATCTAGACTTACTAAAATCGGTCACCCCATAATTCCTTTTTTTCAAAGAACTGAAATAAACTAGGGACTATCATAGCAATATTTATTAAAGCCAAATATATCAGGTCTATTTCAGACAAAATTATATTATCTTATTATCAACAATTGTTATTTTATAAGAGTGTCTTTAACATAGGTATCAATGTAAAAAGTCACAAACTGCAGAAGTTTACAAGTAATAACGAGTATGACCTCCGTTGGCAGCCACCACGGCACGACAACGAGATCTCATGGATACAATGTATCTCTGCAGATACCGTTGTGGAATGTTCCTCCATACCCCCTGAACGCCACGCTCTAGTTTATGGAGGTTATGCTGCTGGAAGCGGGTTCGAACTCGACGTTTCAGCAAGTCCCAAACGTTTTCGATCAGATTCAAGCCCGCGCTCATTGGAGGGAAAGGAATTACTCGCACATTATTTTCTTGAAGCATGACTATTGATCTTCTAGCAGTATGACATGGAGCATTATCTTGGATAAGCTGCATTCCCCGATTATCAGAGTAGTATGGTAACAGTACAGGCTGAATGATCTCTTCCTGATAACGTCGAACATTCAAGTTGCCGTTTAGCAATACCATTGGGTCTTTGTGTGCATAGATATTCCTGCCCATTTCATTATGGATCCTCCCCTGAATTGGTTAGCTTCAGCAACACAGTTATCACTATGCCTCTTATTGCGTCTTAGATAGATGCGTTGTCGACAGTCTGTGTTTTGGAATGATAGTCTGGTTTCGTTCGTAAAAAGAACATAAGCACAATCTGCACGAGAGAAACATGAATGTCTTCTTTATATGTCATATCACGGCTGTCATTCGAGCTACCCACCGTTCAGTCTGGAAAGGTTTAATCTCTGGACTTGGTTGTTAACCAATTACTAGGCACACTACCTCTCGATCAGTAGACTTGTGCGCTAGAGCTTAAGCTAGCCGGATGGGCAAGACTATTTCCTGATACGTGTGTGCAATATTGTATCACAATGTATTGCATATAAAATAGCAATAAGTAAATTCCAATAATGAATTTCAACTAACCTGACGTAAATATGTACCACCTTCCAACATTCCGACCGCTCGGGCCCGATCTACCAGGGACATTCTTCTCATTTTTTATGTTTTTCCAGTCTGGATATCAACAACGTTGGTAAATCAGTTCTAACGAGCGCGTGGAAAACTTTCGAAAGATGCAAACAAAAACCCACCTAAGATATTCCCGTATTGGCTCCAATATATATATATTATCTTCGTATTGGAATGTTGGGTACATGTGCACTAAACGATGCTAGCTTGGTTTCCGATTTTAATCTCTTACGAAAAGTAAACGAAAGATATAGTAATAAAAGGTTATTATACATTTTACTGCATAATACGGAATATATTTTGGCCTATCGGCTCGTCCAATATGACTTTTCAAGCTGTGTACTCGTCCAAGTATATTTCCGCATTGTACAGTGAAATAACCTATAAATATGGTTAAAAAAATTGGCAGGTTTTTAACCAACTTCAATTAGAAGCCAATTTATTTCACGGCGTCTCAACGCCGTGATATTGTGGTGGGTAGATTTTGATAGCAATGGGCAAAAGTCACGTGACATAAATCCTTTCGATTTCCAATGCCGACAAATTTATTGTTTTAATGCAGTCATAGTACAGCCCATTTCTGTTAGATGTTACATAGAAAAGGCATTTTTAGGAGAACCATATAAACAATATTTCTATCAACAATGCAACACACGAAAAATCAGCGTTTTACATCAACACATTTCCGCAAATCCTTTCGACTAACATGTAAAGGGGTAGGTATATTTTGCGGACCAACCGGACCAGCGGACCAGTTTAGTATACGGATACAGTTTAACAAATATGCGTATCATAATGTGTGTATAGTAGATTTATAATTGAGATTTGCCAATATTTTATTTGAAAAGATAAGATTGATAGAGTTTTCGGAAATTTCTCAAATATAAATATATAAATACCAATATCGAAATTATTTTTTAAAAATAAGTTTGCAGATTTTTACTATAAAAAGAATCGTCGATTGCTTCATTACATATTGTTGTAAATATTATATATTTCAACTGTTTGAGCTTTTGTCAATTGAAAAAAAAAATTGAAAGGATTCAAATGTAATATTTTAATAATATACCTTTTTGTCCTTTTAAGCGGACTGTATAAATTAGGAAGACAAATCGTGTAACATTGACTTTTAATTCTTACTTTTACTGAGTTCTATTGACGATTTTTTCAAACTATGATTTAGTGTGGCGGACCAGTTAATTTTAAGAGCGTAAGAGCTACGGACCAGGTTATAGATCAAGCAGATGTAAGATTTTTTTTGCGGACTTTTTAGTTATGAAGAGTTTCGTACTATATTGACGGACTATTGACCTGAGGTATCACTGCAGAGGACCAGGTTATTTTATATAAGTGAGTAGAAATGACGGACATTTACTCATAGGTGGAAAGCTCGCCAGTTTTTAATTTCTTCGAATGGATTATGTTTTTCTCGTGTCCGAGTAAATTTTTTCACGAGTGAAAATGTCCTTTGAACCATATATTTCTAATTTTCTATACTTGCTGGCATGTTATTTTTTTAAAACATGATTTCTATTCAAAATAGCTTGCCTTTTGTATTTAGGCGCATCTTTTCGGAATTGAGATACATGTTAAATCCTTCGTGTATCCGGCAACAAAATTCTTCCGTAATAAGTAAAGGTATGACTACTTTCCAATGCACCGGTTCGAAAGATTCACTCGTTGACTTTCTACCTCTGCTAAAATACTACGTGCAAACTGATATTTCTATTTTAAGGCAGAGACACCCACATTTAAATTGCATGACTGTCTCGTATGTTAAAAAAAATAAATGCAACAAATGTTCACGCGTGTAATATCAAAATGTCGAAATTCAAAGATGTTGGCCAGTTTTGCATTAGTTAGATAACAGAAAAAAAAGTAACCATTGATTTTTTAAAACGTTCATCTCTGATCTTTCACCTATAAACATTGAGCAACTTATTGAACTTGAATACAAAGTGTAGCCACGATATATGACGTAAAACGAGGTTGCATTCGTCATTAGTATGATAATATCATATAAGGCGTTGTTTACACGCTCAACCAATACAAATGCGTATAAAGTTTCCTGCTATATTGGAATTTGGTAAACTTTCATTGGCCTTTTAAGGTTCAAAGTACAGGTCAATATCATTATCGCCGGTCGTTGGACCGGCGATATAAACAATTGTCAAGATTTGAGAAATTTGTAGTCAACACCAGTTGCCTAAAGCCAATCGAAACGATGCATTTGAGGTCACATTATGAAAAAAATGGACGTCGAAAAGTCAAAAATTAGGGGTGCATAAATGAGCTCGTCGAAGCCATGTTTTGTTGGGTTACTTGCTTGAATTATTTACCGAAAATACCTATATTGATATATAAACGTGTACCAGTTAATTGACAGTTGCAATATAAGACCACGAAAAAATGCTTAACTATATGTAACATGTTTTATTCTTTCTAAAACTCGCATTTGTTGAAAAAATGCAAACCTGACTTCCCTACTTCGGGGCGAATCTAAATCAATGGTTTTACATAGGGCGCGCTAATTCCTGGTATTCTATAAATAGACTCACTGGTTTTACATATCTTTACCAGCCCCGTGTTCAGTTACTACTGTTAGCTAACGTTAAGGATACGGGAGAACTCAACCCGAAGCCAACTCAACCTGTGCAATACTCAACACTAAGTTGGGACAACTCAATCCGTTAGTATGATATTGAGTTGTCGGGTTGAGCTGTCACTTTGTTAAGTTGTTCCGATTCTACCGTTACGGAATGTTCAAGATAACTGAACACGCTGCTGGGCACGCTAATTATTGTATTCTAAAATAAATATACTTGAGACGGTATAAGACGCTAGCCCATATTGCTTGAATGTTTTTAATCTATGTAGTATACACGGCTAAACGGTGGTTCAAGCATTTTTGGAAATGCTTTAACACGTTTTAAAGCAGCGAATGAATGTAATGTGTTCACTGAGATGCGAGGGGAGCGTAAGGAATTACCTAGTACAAGGGCCTTACCCAAGTATACGATATAAATCAAATACTGGTATTGTAGGTTCGATAGATATAACGGATCGATCGTTTCCGTATCGACCACAATATCGATCAATGACAGTTATGCTTTTGTATTATCCAAATTCCTGGCTTGCAAATCGGTTGATATCTGTCACCCACTGTTGCTGCCAAAAATATTTGTCAGGATCTTTTAACTTTTTCTTTATTTATCACTTTCCGATGTGCACTTAATCCTGGCTGTAACACTCGAGAGAGGGATTGGTAGTATAAAGAGATCAAATATTTTGTATAGCAAATCAACATCCTACTGCTTCTGGACAGTTCTGTATGGGCTTATCTGTGGACGAACATTCTAATGATTTTTAAGACACATCTTTACGTCTTAAACCGGTTGCGTCATGTTTTGCTCTTTGGAAGTCGCTGTTGCGGTAAAAAGGCCTCTTTTTATGTACTTTGTTTTTCATTTTGCCCGGAGACCAACGATCGCCCCTTATTATACAGATCACTTTTGGGAACCAATAGTCACACGGATTGGTAAGAACAGATCCGCATTGTAAGGAACACTTGACAGAACAGAAGCAATAAGTCATCTAAATAGCTTCTGTTCTGAAAGACTATATGTTTTCCTTTTTGTCGATCTTTTTAAGCGTCATGCAAATATGAATTACTGGAAATAAATCCAACTGAAACAAAACATCCTGTCGGCATAAAGATGGTGTCTAGATCCAGATCATTCTCGTACTCCAAGGTTATCAAGATTCTCGATCTAACTAATATCGAGAATCTTTCTAGGCTCTGGGAACGAGAATGTTAGATTTGAACAGGGAAACGTTTTATAACAAGTTACCTTTTTATTACTAAAAAACCCTATGACAATTCAATATAATGCTTTTTTGAGTTACCTTTAGATTATACTTAATAATTCTTTTTTGTTTGCCGTGACTATCCCTTTGCTGCATTTCGCAGCAATTTTTTACTTGTTCATTATAGATGTTTGTAATTCATATATTTATGAACGCGTAGGTAAGGCTTTTGCTCTTTCGAATGACAGCAACATATTTTGCATACGCCGAATGATAAGGTCATGGGCTGATTTCAAACATCACGATAAAAACATATTTAGTTTACTTGATACAAAAGTCGCATCATATTTAGTTTTTTTAATACTACAATTAAGCTAGTCAAGTTAGAGTCCAGTACACTGACCAAATTTGTCGTTTGTCTTATAGATAAACCTGTGTGGGTTAACTCATGTTTATTTAATCGGAGACAAATATGCTGTACGTCATTATGTCAGTGGCTTGATATAGTACACGTACATGATTTACTTAACTTTCGCTTTTTCACTTAATCATGCTTCAAAAGACTTTATTTGGAATAAAACGGAGGCTGTAAAAATTGTAGAACAACTAAAGTCTAAAATCCAAGAATGGATAATCTAGATTGGATTATCTCCCTAAGACATTCTGTAAGAAGAACTTTATCAAGCTTTTATCTAATGTTTAGATCTTTTGAAGGGAACCATATTAATGTACAGTGACAATGTTTTTGTATTTCTTTGCAGTAAGAGCATACATTTTCCTGATGTATACTGACTTATAGGCTTAAGGTCTTTACATTGCAACTAATAAATTTGAATTAATTACAATTTAAACAAATCACATAAGACCCAGCAAATTAACTCCCACTGAGACTTGAACTCAGAACTCCTTATGACATAGAGACTGATCACTAGCACAAGGTGTTTTTAAACTAAAAGAGTGTCATATCGCTGGTTCCAAGTCATATGCAGCAGCATGCCATGTATTAAACATTTTACTTTGAAAGAGTTATTAGTTGAAAAGTGAATTTTGATTAAAAATTCTATCTCACAGACCTTGACCTATATCTATTCAGGTGTAATTTTTGGTGGGGATTTTGATTTGTTCAATATTCTTCAGAAAATATATTATATTCTTGAATTGTCATCATCATCATCATCATCATCATCATCATCATTATCATCATCGTCATCGTCAACGCCATGAACATCAACGCTATCATCATTATCATAATAATGATCAAAATCATCATCATTATCATCATAAGCATCATCATCATCTTCATCATCATCATTATCATCATCATTATCATCATCATTATCATCATCATCATCATAATGATGATGATGATGATGATGATGATGAGGATGATGATGATGATGATGATGATGATGAGGATGATCATCATCATCATCATCATCATCATCATCATCATCATCACAACCACCACCACCACCATCACCATCATCATCATCATCATCATCATCATCATCATCATCATCATCATCATCATCATCATTTCTATATTCATGCTATATTGTGTTCATCATTCCTACATTCTATATTCATACTATATTTTGTTCACCATTCCTATATTTCTATATTTTTACTATATTTTGTTTTTCATTTCTATATTCATGCTATTTTTGTCCATCATTTCTATATTCATGCTTTACTTTGTCCATCATTTCTATTCACACTATATTTTGTTCATCATTTCTATATTCATGCTATACTTTGTCCATCATTTTTATATTCATGGCACATTTTATTAATTGTTTCTTTATTTCTATATTCATGTTATATTTTGTTCATCATTTCTATATTCATGTTATATTGTTCATCAAATCTATATTTATGCTATTTTTTGTTCATCATACCTATATTGTACATTCAAACTATATTTTGTTCATCATTCCTATATATCTATATTTTTCTACTATATTCATACTATATTTTGTTTATCATTTCAATATTCATGCTATACTTTGTCCATCATTTCTGTATTCATGGTAAAAATTTTGTCCATTATTTCTATATTCATGCTATACTTTGTCCATCATTTCTATATTCATGGTATATATTTTGTCCAACATTTCTATATTGATGCTTTAATTTGTCCATCATTTCTATATTCATGCTAAACTTTGTCCATCATTTCCATTCATACTATATTTTGTTTATCATTTCAATATTCATGCTTTACTTTGTCCATTATTTCTATATTCATGGTATATATTTTGTCCATCATTTCTATATTGATGCCATAATTTGTCCATCAATTTATACTAATGCTATTTTTTGATCATCATTTTATATTCATGCTTTATTTTGTCCAACATTTTTTTTCATGCTTCATTTATTTAATCATTTCTATATTCATGCTATATTTTGTTCTTCCATTCTATATTCATGCTATATTTTGTTCTTTATTCCTATATTCTATAAGCATAATGTGGTTTGTTCATTATTCTTATATTTTTATATTCAAACAATATTTTGTTCATCATTTTTTATATACATGCAATATTCTCTTCATCATTTCTATATTCATGCTATATTTTGTTCATCATTCCTATATTTCTATAATCATACTATATTTTGTTCATAATTTCTATATTCATGCTATACTTATATGTTCATTATTTCTATAAACATGCTATGTTATCTCAATCATTCTTTATTCATGCTTCGTTTTGGTTGATCATCTATATATTCATGCTATATTTTGTTCATCATTCCTATATTCTATATTCATACTATATTTTGTTTATCATTCCTATATTTCAATATTCATACTATATCTTGTTAATCATTTCTATATTCACGCTGTATTTGTCCATTATTTCTATATTCAAGCCACACTTTGTTCATCATTTTTATATTCTATATTCATGCTACATTTTGATCATCATTCCTATAATACTATATTCATGTTAAATTTTTATTCATCATGTCTACAGTCAAGGGACATAAATGAGTTCCCACTGTAAATGACGTCACGTTTTATTTTGACAGCGTTGTTGACATTTAGCCTTGACATTTAAACTCAAAATCAAAACAAACTTACACGAAACGTCTAATACTTGGAGATATGACCCTTGGCCCTCAAGACATCTCAAATTCTTCTTGGAATACTGTGGTAGAGGCTTTGAATGTAATGTAGAGGCAAATCAGTCCAAATCTCAGTCACAATCCTGATCAAGTCTTTGTCATTTTTAATTTCATTCACTCGCTTTTGTACTCGACATTTAATAACTCTCCATACATTTTCAATGATGTTAATATCAGGACTCTGTGCTGGCCACGAAAGAGTAACAATACCATTATCTTTCTTCCAAGCATTTGCTTTCTTAGAAACATGACATGGGGCATTATCTTCTTGAAAAATCCAGGGCTTATGAACAAAGTGACGAGCTACAACAGGCCATAAGTTCTCATCCAATATTTCAATATACTTGTCTGTATTTATGTTTCCTGTCACTGGAGTCAAAGTACCTACCCCATGGAAGCAAATACACCCCCAAAACATAATGGATGCTCGTGCTTGGTGATCCGAGTCGGACTGGATCCCAAGACATTCAGGCCGCAGTCGCTCGTCATTTTTGCGCCAAACATAAACTTTCCTATTTGTTCCAACCACTATTTTCGTTTCATCACTGAATATAATGTTAGACCAATTATTTTCAACAGTCCAGTGCAGTTTATCACGACAAAAACTACGTCTCTTAGCTTGATTTCTGGTCCCGATGGTTATTTTCTTACTCACAGTCTTGCGTTTGTAGCCCTCCGCGAATAATCGCCTTTTAACAGTCCTCGAAGATATGGATGATCCAACAGAAGAATTAAATTCTGATGTTAACTCTGTTAAAGTCTGCCGACGATTAACTTTCACCATACGAAATAACAGAGCATCCGAACGTCTCGTAGTTTTTGGCCGCCGTCCACTACGAGGAAGATTTTCAATATTACCTCGGTCAAAAAATCGCTTCAAAAATTTTGACACAGTTCTTCTATTGTATCCAGTTATTTCTTCAATGTTTCGGCTAGAAAGTCCTTGTTTTGATAGTCTAATTATTATGTTTTTCGCCTCGGGGGTCAACTGCTTTCCGTGGCGCGCCATGTTAACTTTTTTGCTGACGTAACAAGGAAAGGGAAATAATCAGTACTATATTTCGATCTAATTGATATAATGGACATCACATTATTCTCCCTTGCATTTAAAAACTAATTAGATAACATGAAAACGGCAAAAACAACTGTGATAATGCACGGAACTTCGTAGAAAGAAGTAACGTCATGTAGCGTGGGAACTCATTTATGTCCCTTGACTGTATGTTCATACTTTATTTTGTTCATCATTTATATATTTCTACATTCATGTTATATTTTGTTCATCATTTCTACATTCATGCAATATTGCGTCCATCATTCTGTATTTATGCTATGTTTTGGTTCATCTTTTTTTTTCCATGCTATATTTTATTCCTATTTTCTATATTCATACTATATTTTGTTCATCATTCCTATATTTCTATATTCATATAACATTGTGTTCATCATTTCATATTCATGCAATATTTTGTCCATCATTTCTATATTCATGCTATATGTTGTTCATCTTTTCTATATTCATGCTATATTTTGTTCATTGTTTCTATATGCATGCTATATTTTGTTCATCATTTCATATTCATGCTACATTTAGTTCATCATTTCATATTCATGCTATATGTTGTCCATCATTTTTATATTCATGCTTCATTTATTTCATCATTTCTATATTCATGCTAGTTTTTGTTCATCCTTTCTATATTCATGCTATATTGTGTTCATCATTCCTATATTCTATAAGCAAATTGTGTTTTGTACATCATTCTTATATTTCTATATTCAAACTTTATTTTGTTCATCATTTTTTATATAATTGCAATATTTTCTTTATCATTTCTATATTCATGCTATGTTTTGTTCATCATTCCTATATTTCTATAATCATACTATATTTTGTTCATAATTCCTATATTCATGCTATACTTATATGTTCATTATTTCTATAATCATGGTATGTTATCTCAATCATTCTTTATTCATGCTATGTTTTGGTTGATCATTTATATATTCATGCTATATTTTGTTCATCATTCCTATATTCTATATTCATACTATATTTTGTTTATCATTCCTATATTTCTATATTCATACTATATCTTGTTTATCATTTCAATATTCACGCTATTTTTGTCCATTATTTCTATATTAATGCCATATTTTGTTGACAACAATGCATGCAAATATTTTAGAGTTCAATAATCCTTATACAACAATGCATGCATATATTTATGAGTTCAGGGTTCCTTACACAACAATGCGTGCATATATTTAAGAGTTCAGTGTTCGTTATACATCAATGCTACAAATATTTAATTGCTCTGTGTTCCTTATACAACAATGCGTGCCGATATTTAATAGTTCAGTGTTCCTTACACAACAATGTGTGCATTTATTAATGAGTTCAGTGTTCCTTATACAACAATGTGTGCATTTATTAATGAGTTCAGTGTTCCTTATACAACAATGTGTGCATATATTTATGAGATCAGTGTTCCTCATACAACAATGGTTACAATCAATCAAGAGTTCAGTGTTCTTTTAACAACTATGCGTACATCCATTAAAGAGTTTAGTGCAGTACCGGGTATTTACAACAATGCGTACATTCATTCAAGAGTTTAGTATACCATTTACAACAATGCGTACTTTCAATCAAGAGTTCAGTGTTCCTTTTGCAAAAGTGTGTTCATTCATTAATAAGATCAGTATTCATTTTACAACATTGCGTGCATATCTTTATGAGTTCAGTGTTCCTTATTCAACAATGTGTACAATCATTCAAAATTCAGAGTTCTAACTACTCTAGGTACATCCATTTAAGAGTTCAGTGCACCATTTCCAACAATGCGTACATTCATTCAAGAGTTCAGTGATCCATATACAACAATGTGTGCATTCATTAAAGAGTTCAGTGTTCCTTTTACTACAATGTGTGCATTCATTCAAGAGTTCAGTGTTCCTTTTACAACAATGCATACATTCATTCAAGAGTTCAGTGTTCCTTTTGCAAAGATGCTTACATTCATTCATGAGTTCAGTGTTCCTTTTTCAACAATGCATACATTCATTCAAGAGTTCAGTGTTCCTAATACAACAATGCATGCATTCGTACAAGCGTTGAGTATTCCTTTTACAGCAATGCATTCATTCATTCAATAGTTCAGTGTTGCTTTCACACCAATGTGTACATTTATTCATATGTTCAGTGTTCCATTTACAACAATGTGTGCATATATTTAATAGTTCAATGTTTCTTATACAACAATGCGAGCAGATATTTAATAGTTCAGTGTTCCTTACAAAACAATGCGTGCATACATTAATGAGTTCAGTAAACCTTATATAATGTGCCTTATACAACAATGCAAGCATATATATGAGTTCAGTGTTCTGTTTCGTATACAACAATGTGTGTATATATCTATGAATTCAGTAGTTTATATACAACAATGTGTACATTCATTTAAGAGTTCAGTGTTCCTTTTACAACAATGTGTGCATATATAAATGAGTTCAGTGTTCCTTAATGTGCTTTACAAGAAGGAATGGAAGTAGATTAATTATCTAAAGCGACTGTAAATGAATTTCCAAGATCTGTACAATGACAGACTGATGATATAATTTTTACTACCGCAAGGTTTACATAATCCACACATTGATTATATTTATTATTCTAAATTCATACTATAATCCGTTATTCATGCTATATTTTGTTCATCATTTCTAAATGCATGCTATATATTGTTCATCATTTCTATATTTCTAAATTAATGTATATTTTGTTCATCATTTATATATTCATCCTAAAGTGTGTCCATTATTCTTTATTCATGCAGTGTTTTGGTTCATTATGTCTATATTCATGCTATATTTTGTTCATCATTTCTAAATGCATGCTATATATTGTTAATCATTTCTATATTCTATCTTCAAACTTTATTTTGTTCATCATTTCTATATTTCTAAATGAATGTATATTTTGTTCATCATTTATATATTCATCCTGAAGTGTGTCCATCATTCTTTATTCATGCAGTGCTTTGGTTCATTATGTCTATATTCATGCTATATTTTGTTCATTACTCTTTTTTAATTATATTCATACTATATTTTGTTCATCATTCCTATATTTCTATATTCATACTATATTTTGTTCATCATATCATATTCATGTTATATTTTGTTCATCATATCTATATTCATGCTTTTTTGTCCATCATTTCTATTTTCATGGCATATTTTGTTCATGATTTCTATATTTATGCTATATTTCGTCAATCATTCTTAGATTCTATATTCATGCTTTATTTTGTTCATCATTTCTATATTCATGCTATATTTTGTTCATGATTCCAATATTCTATAATCATGCTATAATATGTTAATCATTCCTATATTTCTGTATTCATACTTTATTTTTTCCATAATTTCATATTCATGCTATTTTTGTCCATCATTTCTATATTCATGCTTTATTTTGTCTATCATTTCTATATTCATGCTATTTTTTGTCAATCATTTCTATATTCATGCTATATTTTGTTCATCATTTCTCTATTCATGCTCTATTTCTTCATCATTTCTATATTCAATATTCATGTTTTATTTTGTTCATCATTTCTATATTCATGCTTAATTTTGTTCACCATTCCTATTATTCAAACTATTGTTTGGTTATCATTTTTATATTCATGCTATATTTTGGTCATCATTTCTATATTCATGCTATATTTTGTCTATCATTTTTATAATTCTAAATTCATACTATAATTTGTTCATCATTCTGTTATTCATGCTATATTTTGTTCATCATTTCTAAATGCATGCTATATATTGTTAATCATTTCTATATTCTATATTCAAACTTTATTTTGTTCATCATTTCTATATTTCTAAATTAATGTATATTTTGTTCATCATTTATATATTCATCCTTAAGTGTGTCCATCATTCTTTGTTCATGCAGTGTTTTGGTTCATTATGTCTATATTCATGCAATATTTTGTTCATTACTTTTTTTTATTATATTCATACTATATTTTGTTCATCATATCTAAATGCATGCTTTATATTGTTCATCATTTCTATATTTCTAAATTAATGTATATTTTGTTCATCATTTATATATTCATCCTAAAGTGTGTCCATCATTCTTTGTTCATGCAGTGTTTTGGTTCATTATGTCTATATTCATGCTATATTTTGTTCATCATTTCTAAATGCATGCTATATATTGTTAATCATTTCTATATTCTATATTCAAACTTTATTTTGTTCATCATTTCTATATTTCTAAATTAATGTATATTTTGTTCATCATTTATATATTCATCCTTAAGTGTGTCCATCATTCTTTATTCATGCAGTGTTTTGGTTCATTATGTCTATATTCATGCAATATTTTGTTCATTACTCTTTTTTTAATTATATTTATACTATATTTTGTTCATCATACCTATATTTCTATATTCATACTACATTTTGTTCATCATATAATATTCATGTTATCTTTTGTTCATCATATCTATATTCATGCTTTTTTTGGCCATCATTTCTATTTTCATGGCATATTTTGTTAATGATTTCTATATTTATGCTATATTTCGTCCATCATTCTTAGATTCTATATTCATGCTTTATTTTGTTCATCATTTCTATATTCATGCTATACTTTGTTCATCATTTCTACATTCATGCTATGTTTTGGTTCATCATTTCTATATTCATGCTATATTTTGTTCATTATTCCTATTTTCAATATTCATACTATATTTTGTTCATCATTCCTATATTTCTTTATTCATAATATATTTCGTTCATCATTTCATATTCATGCTATATTTTGTCCATCATTTCTATATTCATGCTATATTTTGTCCATCATTTCTATATTCATGCTCTTTTTGTCCATCATTTCTATATTCATGCTATATTTTGTTCATGATTCCTATATTTTACAATTATGCTACATTATTTTCATCATTCCTATATTTCTATATTCATACTATATTTTTTCCATCATTTCATATTCATGCTATTTTTTGTCCATCATTTCTATGTTCAAGCTATATTTTGTCCATTATTTCTATAATAATGCTTTATTTTGTCCATCATTTCTATATTCATGCTATATTTTGTTATTATAATGTACATGTATTTTATTGTATATATATGTGTATGGGCTAGTGGCCTTTAATCACTTTGAAATAAAGTAAAATAAAGTTCATTATTTCTTTATTTCTACATTCATGCTATAATTTGTTCAACATTTCTTCATTCATGCTATATTTTGTTCATCATTTCTATATTCATACTATATATTTTTCAGCATAACTACATTTCAATATTCATGCTAAATTTTGTTCATCATTTCTATATTTCTACATTCATGCTACATTTTGTTCATCAATTCTTTATTTCTACATTCATGCTAAAATTTGTTCATCATTTCTACACTCATGCTTTATTTTGTTCATCATTACTATATTTCTACATTCATGCTATACTTTGTTCATCATTTCTATATTTCTACATCCAAACAATAGTTTGTTCATCATTTCTACAGTCATGCTATAATTTGTTCATCATTTCTAATATTCTATATTCATGTTATACATTTCATTATATCTATATTTCTGTATTCATGCTATATTTTGTTCATCATAATCTATATTTCTACATTCATGCTATAATTTGTTCATCATTTCTTCATTCATGCTATATTTTGTTCATCATTTCTATATTCATACTATATTTTGTTCATCAAAACTACATTTCAATACTTATGCTATATTTTGTTCATCATTTCAATATTTCTACATTCATGCTATATTTTGTTCTTCATTTCTATATTTTTACATTCATGCTATAATTTGTTCATCATTTCTATATTCATGCTATATTTTGTTAATCATTTCTATATTTCTACATTCATGCTGTTATTTGTTCATCATTTCATACTCATGCTTTATTTTGTTCATCATTACTAAATTTCTTTATTCATGCTAAACTTTGTTCATCATTTCTAAATTTCTACATTCATGCTATAATTTGTTCATCAGTTCTACTGTCATGCTATATTTTGTTCATCTTTACTTTATTTCTTTATACATGCTATATTTTGTTCAACATTTCTATATTTCTACATTTATGCTATAATTTGTTCATCATTCTATGTTCATGCTATATTTTTTATCACTTCTATATTAATGTTAAATTTTGTTTTTGATTACTATATTTCTGTATTCACTTAATATTTTGTTCATCATTACTATATTTCTTTTTTCATGTTATATTTTGTTCATCATTTCTATATTTCTACAGTCATGCTATAATTTATTCATCATTTCTATATTCATGCTTAATTTTGTTTATCATTTTTATATTTCTACATTTATGCTATAATTTGTTCATCATTTCTATATTTCTATATTCATGTTATATATTTCATCATATCTATATTTCTGTATTCATGCTATATTTTGTTCATTATTACTATATGTCTATATTCATGCTATATTTTGTTCATCACTTCTTAGTTTCTACATTCATGCAATAATTAGTTCATCATTTTTCATTCATGCTTTATTTTGTTCATCATAACTATATTTTTATATTCATGCTATACTTTTTTCATCATTTATTATTTCTACATTCATGCTATATTTATATATTTCCATATTTCTATATTCATGCTAAAATTTGTTCATCAGTTTTATATTCATGCTATATTGTGTTCATTATTTCTATACTCATGCTATATTTTGTTCATCATTACTATATTTCTCTGTTCATGCCAATAGTGTTCATCGTTACTAAATTTCTATATTCATGTTATATTTTGTTCATCATTTCTATATTGGTGCTTTATTTTGTTCATCGTTTCTATATTTCTATATTTGTGCTATATTCTGTTCATCATTTCTATATTTCTATATTCATGCTATATTTTGTTCATCGTTTCTATATTCATGCTAGATTTTGTTTATCATTACTATACTTCTAAATTTATTTCAATTTTGTTCATCATTTTTATATTCATGCTGTATTTTGTTCATCATTTCCTTATTCATGCTATATATTGTTCTTTATTTCTATATTCATGTTATATATTTCATCATAACTATACTCCTGTATTCATGTTATATTTGTTCATCATTACTATATTCCTATATTCATGCTATATTTTTTCATCATTTCTATATTTCAATATTCACACTATATTTTGTCCATCATTTCTATATTTCTACATTTATGCTATATTATGTTCATCATTCCTATATTCATGCTTTATTTTGTTAATCATTCCTAAATATCTATATTCATGCTTTATTTTGTTCATTATTTTATATTTCAACAGTCATACTTTATTTTGTTCATTATTTCTTTATTTCTACTTTCATACTATATTTTGTTCATCATTTCCATATTTATTTATTCATACTAAATTTTGTACATCATTCATAAATTCATACTAAATTTGTTCATCTTTCCTTTATTCTTACTATATTTCGTTCATCATTTCTATATATCAATATTCATACTATTTTTTTTCTTTATTCCTATATTCATACTATATTTTGTTCATCATTCCTATATTCATTTTATATTTTGTTTAACATTCCTATATTTCTTTATTCATACTATGTTTTGTTAAATATTCATAAATTTCTATATTCATACTATATTTTGTTCATTATTCCTTTATTTCCATATTAATACTATATTTTGTTTATCATTCCTATAATTATACACTATTTTGATCATCATTCCTATATTTATACTAAATTTGTACATCATTCCTATATTCCTATATATCTATGTTCATACTATCTTTTTTTTGTTCATCATTTTTATAACCATGTTATATTTTGTTTTTCATTCCTATTAATATTCACACTATATTTTGTCCATCATTTCTATATTTCTATATTCATGCTATATGTTATTCATCATTCCTATATATCTATAATCATGCTATATTTTGTTCATTACTTTACATTTCTATAGTCATACTTGTTTTTGTACATTATTTCTACTTTCATGCTATATTTTGTTCATTTTTTATACGTGCTTTATTTTGTTAATCATTTCTATATTCATGCTATATCTTGTAAATCATTTCTATATTCTTTTATTCATGTTATATTTTGTTCATCATTTTATATTTCTATATCTGTGCTATATTTTGTTCGTCATTTTTATATTTCTACTTTTATGCTATATTTTGTTTATCATTTTTAAATTCATGCTTTATTTTGTTTAACATTTCTATATTTGTGCTATATTTTGTTCATTGTTTCTATATTTCTATTTTTGTGCTAAAGTTTGTTCATCATTTCTATATTTCTATTTTCATGCTATATTATGTTCATCATTTTATATTCATGCTTTATTTTGTTTAACATTTCTATATTTATGCTATATTTTGTTCATCATTCCAATATTCATGATATATCTTGTTCATCATTCCTTTATTCATACTATATTTTGTTCATCATTTCTATTTTTCTATATTCATTCTTAATTTTGTTCATAATTTCAATATTCATTCTATAATTGTTCATCATTCCTATATTTCTATATTCATACTTAATTTGTCCATCATCTTTATATTCATACTTTATTTTGTCTGTCACTCACATATTTCTATTTTCATACAATAATATACAGCAACATAGAATTCATATGTTCAATGTTTATTAAGATGAAAAAAATAAGGATGCTTTGAATCAATGACTTGCTCTTATACTATATGTCATACAGAACACATCAAAACAAAGAAATGTGTCATAAGTGTGATGTCATAAGTGTGACGTCATACATGTAGTTGTTGATCATGCATTTACTAAACAGACGTGAGCATATTGTGGATGTTTGTGTCTCAAAGATAAATGTAATATGCTGCGTCATGATTTGAAGTATAACAGTTCTATTATGATAAGTATGGGCATATAATTTTGTGCAAATAAGTGAAGAAGTGGCTCTTGTAAGTAATTGCATTGTAAGGTTAATATTAGAAGATGCCTTATCATTGTATGAATCTCCTCATCAAATCTATAAATATTGAAATAAAAAAGGTTACTTAGACTATATTGCGCCCCTGAAATTTTTACTGAATTGAAAAGTTAACAAGTACAAGCTTATATTATAATATTTATTGATAATTATTTGCTTACACAGGTTTTACCAAATACAAGTTAAATATATAAGCTGTTCTGTAAGACTCATTTGGAACACCTTGACCTTTTAATTCATGAATTAATAGCACATGACCAAGGAGTTCCAAATGTTGTAATCTCCAGTAATAAAGAGGGGAAGGTAATAAAAAAATAAGTACTTATTTTCTTTAAGTATCAATATTTAGAATTCAATAATACATATGAATGGAAAATCTAGATTGGATTATCTCCCTTAGATATACTGTAAGAAGAATTTAATCAAGTTATTGACTACAACATTTATAGAGGGTACTGTATTAACGTATGTTTTTGTCTTTCATAGCATGAAGAGCTTACATTTTCCTGATGCATACTGACTTGTATGTTTAACATTCTTCATAATGTGTGCATACATATCCTTTGCAACCAAGGCAAATCACAACTGACCCCGACGGATGCATTGGGTACGGACCCCGTTAGGGGTAGGACCTCAATCAAGAGCGCTGCGACCATTGCCGTAACCTGTGGTCTTATCTCAAGACGGAGTGTATGCATTTTTCATATGCAAACTAAAACTAAGAGACATGGAATATTATGGATCATCTCATCTCATCTCATCTCATCTCCTCTGGTTTTGGTATGTATGGATCGTCTCATCTTGGTTGGGTATATATGGATCATCTAATCTGAGTGGGATGTATCAGGGTAATCTCATCTGGGTTGTATGTATATGAATAATCTCATCTGGGATGGATGTATATGGATAATCTTATCTGGGATGATTGTATATGGATAACTTCATCTGTGTTGGGTGTATATGGATCATCTTAACTGGTTTGGATGTATATGGATGATCTTATCTGGTTTGGATGCATATGGACTCAATAGAGTCATATACATGAATAGGCTACTGTACTATATGTCTATATGAGAAATAGACCAGATTTTCAGGGGGAGTCAAACCAGCCGCAAAGTGGTGATCGGGTGACCTGTTCATGACACGTGACCAATAGCAGTGCTGGTTCGGCTGCCTGTGAGCGGTTAAGCGCAAAATCGGTCCGCCATGTTCAGTAGAGTCATATACATGTATAGGCTACTGTACTATATGTCTATATGAGAATTAGACAAGACTTTCAGGGGGAGACAATCCAGCCGCAAAGTGGTGATTGAGTGACCTGTCCATGACACATGACCAATGGCAGTGCTGGTTAGGCTGGCTGTGAGCGGTCAAGTGCGAAATTGGTCCGCCATGTTCAGTAGAGTCATATACATGTATAGCCTAATTTTCTATATGTCTATATGAGAAAAAGACCAGATTTTCAGGGGGAGACAATCCAGCCGCAAAGTGGTGATTGGGTGACCTGTCCATAACACGTGACCAATGGCAGTGCTCGTTAGGCTGGCTGTGAGCGGTCAAGCGCGAAATTGGTCTGCCATGTTCAGTACAGTCATATACATGTATAGCCTACTGTACTATATGTGTATATGAGAAATAGACCAGATTTTCAGGGAGAGACTATCCAGCCGCAAAGTGGTGATCGGGTGACCTGTCCATGGCACGTGACCAATGGCAGTGCTGGTTTTTCTGGCTGTGAGTGGTCAAGCGCCAAATTGGTCCACAATGTTCAGTAGAGTCATATACATGTATAGGCTATTGTATTATACATGAATGTCTATGTGAGAAATAGACCAGATTTTCAGGGGGAGACAATCCAGCCGCAAAGTGGTGATCAGGTGACCTGTCCATAACACGTGACCAATGGCAGTGCTGGTTAGGCTGGCTGTGAGCGGTCAAGCGCGAAATCGGTCCCCCATGTTCAGTAGAGTCATATACATGTATAGGCTACTGTACTATATGTCTATAAGAGAATTAGACCAGATTTTCATGGGGGAGACAATCCAGCTGCAAAGTGGTGATCAGATGACCGGTCCATGACACTTGACCAATTTTAGTGCTGGTTTGGCTGGGTGTGAGCGGTCAAGTGCAAAATCGGTCCGCCATGTTCAGTAGAGTCATATACATGTATAGGCTACTGTATTATACATGTATGTCTATATGAGAAATAGACCAGATTTTCAGGGGGAGACAATCCAGCTGCAAAGTGGTCATCGGGTGACCTGTCCATGACACGTGACCAATGGCAGTGCTGGTTAGGCTGGCTGTGAGCGGTCAAGCGCAAAATCTGTCCACCATGTTCAGTACAGACATATACATGTATAGGCTTCTGTACTATATGTCTATATGAGAAAAAGACCGGACTTTCAGGGGAGACAATCCAGCCGCAAAGTGGTGATCGGTGACCTGTTCATGACACGTGACCAATGGCAGTGCTGGTTAGGCTGGCTGTGAGCGGTCAAGCGCAAAATCGGTCCACCATGTTCAGTAGAGTCATATATACATGTATAGGCTACTGTACTATATGTCTATATGAGAAATAGACCTGATTTTCAGGGGGAGACAATCCAGCCGCAGTAGGCTATACATGTATATGACTGTACTGAATATGGTACACTATATTTGCCATTATTCCTATGTTCCGATATTAACACTTTATTTCGTCAATCATTTATATATTCGCACTATATTTTGGTCATTATTCATATATTCATATGTTTGCACTATATTTTGGTCATTATTTATATATTCATATATTTACACTTAATAATGATCATTATTTATATCATCATACATTAACACATTTATTATTATTCATATATTCCTAAATTAACACAATATTTTGATCATTTATCATACATTCATATATTTACACTATATTTATCCATCAACCCTTTATTCCCATATTTACACTATATTTGTCCATTATTCATGTTATCCAATATTTGCACTATATATGGTCAATCATTCATATATTCATATTTTACACTAAATTTGTCCATTCATTATATTTTCCTTAATTAAAGCAATATTTTGATCATCATTCCCTTATTTCTATATTTTTCACTTTATTTTGATCATTAATCCTGTATTCACAGTATATTTTGTTCACCATTACAATATTTCTGTATTCAAATTATTTTGTATATCATTCCTATATTCATACTATATTATGCTCATCATTCATATATTCCTACTATATTTTCTCCTTCATTCCCATATTTCTATATTCATGCTATATTTTGTTCAACATTCCTATTTTTCTATTTTCATACTATACTATGTTCATCATTCCTATTTTTCTATTTTCATACTATATTTTGTTCATCATTCCTATAATTATACTATATTTTGTTCATTCCTATATTTCTATGTTCATACTATATTTTGTTCATCATCCCTATATTTCTATTTTCATACTATATTTTGTTCACCATTCCTATGTTTCAATATTTTTACTATATTTTGTTCATCATTCATATATTCATGTTATATTTTGTTCATCATTCCTATATTTCTACAATCAAACTATATTTTGTGCATCATTCCTATATTTCTACATTCATGCTATATACTGTTCATCATTCCTATAATTCAATATTCATACAATATTTTGTTCATCATTCCTATAACTCAATATTCATGCTATATTTTGTTCACCATTCCTATGTTTATATATTTTTACTATATTTTGTTCATCTTTCCTATAATTCTATATTCAAACTATATTTTGTTCATCATTCCTATATTTCTATATTCATACTATATTTTGTTCATCATTCCTATATTTCTATATTCATGTTATATTTTGTTCATCATTCCTATATTTCTATATTCATACTATATTTTGTTCATCATTTCTATATTCCTATATTCATGTTATATTTTGTTCATCATTCCTATATTTCTATATCCATACTATATTTTGTTCATCATTTCTATATTTCTATATTCATACTATATTTTTTCATCATTCCTATATTTCTATAATAATACTATATTTTGTTCATAATTACAATATTCATGCTATATTTTGTTCATCAATTCTATATTTCTATATTCATACTATATTTTGTTCATCATTTCTATATTTCTATATTCATACTATATTTTTTCATCATTCCTATATTTCTATAATAATACTATATTTTGTTCATCATTTCTATAATTATACTAAATTTTGTTCATCATTCCTATATTTCTATATTCATGCTATATTTTGTTCATCATTCTTATATTCATGCTATATTTTGTTCATCATTCCTATATTTCTATATTCATGCTATATTTTGTTCATCATTCTTATATTCATGCTATATTTTGTTCATCATTTCTATATTTCTATATTCATACTATATTTTGTTCATCATTTCTATATTTCTATATTCATACTATATTTTGTTCATCATTCCTATATTTCTATATTCATACTATATTTTTTCATCATTCCTATATTTCTATAATAATACTATATTTTGTTCATCATTTCTATAATTATACTAAATTTTGTTCATCATTCCTATATTCATACTATATTTTGTTCATCATTTCTATATTTCTATATTCATACTATTTTTTTTCATCATTCCTATATTGTTATATTCATGCTATATTTTGTTCATCATTCATATTTTTTCTAAATTTATATTATATTTCGCCATCATTCCTATATTTCCATATTTGTGCTATATTTTCTTCATATTATCTATATTCATGCTATATTTTGTTTATCATTTCTACATTCACTGCTATATTTTGGTCATCATTCTTTTCTTTTTATATTAGTGCTATATTTCGTTCATTATTTCTATACTTCTGTATTCATACTTTATTTTGTAATTCAGGCTATATTTTGTTCATGATTTCTATATTCATGCTATATTTTGTTTATCATTCTTATATTTCTATATTCGAGCTATACTTTTTTAGCATTCCTATATGTCTCGATTCATACTATATTTTGTTATTCATTCTGATATTTCTATATTCATGCTATATTTTGTTCATAATTACAATATTCATGCTATATTTTGTTCATCATATCTATATTTCTATATTCATGCTATATTTTGTTCATCATTTCTATATTTCAATATTCATACTATATTTTGTTCATCATTCCTATATTTCTATATTCATACTATATTTTGTTCATCATTCCTATATTTCTATAATAATACTATATTTTGTTCATCATTCCTATATTCATACTATATTTTGTACATCATTCCTATATTCCTATATTCATACTAAATTTTTTTCATCATTCCTATATTCATACTATATTCTATTCATCATTCCTATATATCTATATTCATAGTATATTTTGTTCATTATTCCAATATTCATACTATATTTTGTTCATCATTCCTATACTTCTAAATTTATATTATATTTTGCCATCACTCCTATATTTCCATGTTTGTGCTATATTTCTCATCATTTCTATATTCATGCTATATTTGTTTATCATTTCTATATTCATGCTATATTTTGTTCATCATTCTTATCTTTTTATATTAGTGCTATATTTTGTTCATAATTTCTATATTCATGCTATATTTGGTTTATCATTCTAATATTTCTATATTCGAGTTATACTTTGTTCAGCATTCCTATATTTCTCTATTCATACTGTATTTTGCTTATCTATCTTATATTTCTATATTCAAGCTATATTTTGTTCATCATTTCTATATTTCTATATTCATGCTATATTTTGTTCATCATTACTATATTTCTATATTCATACTATATTTTGTTCATCATTTCTATATTCATGCTAAAATTTCTATATTCATGCTATATGTTGTTTATCTTTTCTACATTTTATATTCAAACTTTATTTTGTTCATCATTACTATATTTCTATATAGATGCTATATTTTGTTCATCATTACTATATTTCTACATTCATGCTATATTTTGTTCATCATTTCTATATTCATGCTAAAATTTCTATATTCATGCTATATTTTGTTCATTGTTTCTACATTTTATATTCAAACTTTATTTTGTTCTTCATTCCTATATTTCTATATTCATACTTTTTTTGTTCATCATTTCTATTTTTCTATATTCAGGCTAAATTTTGTTCATCATTCCTATATTTCTATATTCATACTATACTTTGTACATCATTTCTTTTTTTTAAATCCATGCTATATTTTGTTCATTTCTATTTTTCTATATTCATGCTATATTTTGTTCAGCTTTCATATATTCATGCTATATTTTGTTCATCATTTATATATTCATACTTTATTTTGTTCATTATCTCTTCATTTCTATATTCATACTATATTTTGTTCATTATTTCTATATTTCTATATTCATGCTATATTTTGTTCATCATTCCTATATTCATACAATATTTTGTTCATCATTCTTATATTCATACTTTATTTTGTTCATCATTCCTATATTCTTGCTATATTTTGTTCATCATTTCTATTTTTCTATATTCATGCTATATTTTGTTCATCATTCCTATATTCATACTATATTTTGTTCATCATTCCTATATTCATACTATATTTTGTTCATCATTCCTATATTCATACTATATTTTGTTCATCATTCCTATATTCATACTATATTTTGTTCATCATTCCTATATTCATACTATATTTTGTTCATTATTTCTATATTTCTATATTCATGCTATATTTTGTTCATCATTCCTATATTCATACTATATTTTGTTCATCATTTCTATTTTTCTATATTCATGCTAAATTTTGTTCATTATTTCTAATCTTCTGTATTCATACAGTTTTTTGTTTATTATTATTATATTTTATATTTATGCTATATTTGGTTCGTCATTTCTATATTCATACTGTATTTTTGATTTCGATATTCATGATACATTTTGTTCATTATTTCTTTATTTCTAATTTCATGATTTATATTGTTCATCGTTTCTATATTCATGCTATATTTTGTTCATCATTTCTATATTCATGCTATATTTTGTTCATCATTATTATATTTCTATATTCATGCTATATTTTGTTCATCATTTCCTAATTCCTCATTCATTCTATAATTTGTTCATTATTTCTATATTCATACTATATTTTGTTCATCATTTCTATATTCAGGTTAATTTTGTTCATCATTACTATATTTCTATATTCATGCTATATTTTGTTCATCATAACTATATTTCTATATTCATGCTATATTTTGTTCATCATTACTATATTTCTATATTCATACTATATTTTGTTCATCATAACTATATTTCTACATTCATGCTATATTTTGTTCATCTTGTCTATATTCATGCTATATTTTGTTTATCATTTCTATATTTCTCTATTTATGCTATATTTTGTTCATTATTTCTCTATTCGTGCTATATTTTGTTTAACTTTTTTATATTCATGCTATATTTGTTTATCATTTCTATATTTATGCTATATTTTGATCATTTTTTCTATATTCATGCTATATTGTGTTCATTATTACTATATTTCTATATTCATACTATAATTTGTTCACCATTCCTATGTTTCTTTATTATTACTATATTTTGTTCATTATTTTTATTTTTCTATATTCATGCCATATTAGTTCATCACTCCTATATTTCTATATTCATGCTATATTTTGTTCACCATTCCTATATCCATGCTATATTTTGTTAATCATTTCTATATTTCTATATTCATGCTATATTATGTTCATTTCTATTTTTCTATATTCATGCTATATTTTGTTCATCATTCCTTTATTCATGCTATATTTTGTTCATCATTTCTATATTTCTATATTCATGCTATATTTTGTGCATCATTTTTATATTCATGCTATATTTGTTCATCATTCCTATATTTCTATATTCATGATATATTTTGTTCATCATTTCTATATTTCTATTTTCATGCTATATTTTGTTCATCATTTCAATATTCATGCTTTAGTTTGTTTAACATTTCTATATTCATGCTATATTTAGTTCATCATTTCATCATTCCTATATTCATGCTATATTTTGTTCATTATTTTATATTACTATATTCATACTATATTTTGTTCATCATTCCTATATTTCTATATTCATACTATATTTTGTTCATCATTTCTGTTTTTCTATATTCATACTACATTTTGTTCATCATTTCAATATTCATTCTATAATTGTTCATCATTCCTATATTTCTATATTTATACTAAATTTTGTCCATCATCCTGATATTCATACTTTATTTTGTCTGTCACTCACATATTTCTATATTTATACAATAATATACAGCAACATAGAACTTATATGTTCAATGTTTATCAAGACGATAAAAATAAGAATGCTCTGAAGCAATGCCATGCTTACATACTATATGTCATACAGAACACACCAAAACAAAGAAATGTGTCATAAGTGTGACGTCATAAGTGTGACGTCATATATGTAGTTGTTGATCATGCATCTACTAAACAGACGTAAGCTTATTGTGGATGCTTGTATCTCAAAATTTATGTAATATGCTGTGTCATGATTTGAAGTATAACAGTTCTATTATGATGAGAAAATATGGGCATATAATTTTGTGCAAATAAGTGAAGAAGTGGTTCTTGTAATTAATTGCATTTTAAGGTTAATATTAGAAGATGCCTTGTCATTTTTGCTACAGAATGTAGCCATAATAGTCTACAGTATGGATCTGCTCATCAAATCTATAAATATCGAAATAAATAAGGTTAATTAGACTATATTGCGCCCCTGAAATCTTTACTGAATTGAAAAGTTAACAAGTACAAGCTTAATATACATCGGTAATTATTTGCTTACACAGGTTTTACCAAATACAAGTTTAATAGTTAATACATTAGCTGTTCTGTAATATCAATTTGGAACACCTTGACCTTTTAATTCATGAATTAATAGCACATGGCCAAGGAGTTCCAAATGTTGTAATCTCCAGTAATAAAAAGGGGAAGGTAATAAAAAATTAGTTGCTAATTTTCTTTAAATATCAACATTTTAGAATTCAATAATACATATGAATGGAAAATCTAGATTGGATTATCTCCCTTAGATATACTGTAAGAAGAATTTTATCAAGTTATTGACTAAAACATTTGGAGGGTACTATATTAACATATGTTTTTGTCTTTCTAAGCATGAAGAGCATACATTTTCCTGATGTATACTGACTTTTATGCTTAAACATTGTTCATTATACAATTTTTAAAATATAAATTAAACACAACTTAAACAAATCACCTGAGACCCAGCCAATTAACTCCTACTGAGACTTGAACTCAGAACTCCTCATGACATAGAGACTGATCACTAGCACAAGGCGTTTTGCATTAAACTAAAAGAGTGTCATGTCGCTGGTCCCAAGTGATATGCAGCAGCATGCCACACATTGATAAACTTTTCCTTCAAAAGAGTTATTAGTTGAAAAGTGAATTTTGATCATAAACTCCATCCAACAGAGCTTGGCTGATACTTATTTATGTATGTTGATGGGTAGTGTGTTTGATTTGTATAATAATTATCAGAGAATTTATTACATTCATGGATTACTATTCTTGATTACTACTGTGGTCACTCCTTGTTTATCCAGACTTGTGACTGGCTTACATGATACAGTTAGATCATTAAAGAACTAACACATCAATATAAGGTCAAGTTACCCACATAAAGCAATAGTCAGTGCAACTCAGGGTGGGTGAGTAGAGGTGGGGCTTATCTTAACTCTAACTCTTAAGTCGCACCGTTTTGACATACGACGTATACACTAAACATAGTGACGAAACACTATGGATGATGTATACGCGTGCATACATATCCTTTGTCACCAAGGCAAATGAACACTGACCCCGACGGATGCATTGGGTACGGACTCCGTTAGGAGTAGGACCTCAAGCAAGAGCGCTGCGACCATTGCCGTAACCTGTGGTCTTATCTCAAGCCGGAGTGTATGCATTTTTCATATGCAAACTAAAACTAAGAGACATGGAATATTATGGATCATCTCATCTCATCTCATCTGGTTTTGGTATGTATGGATCCTCTCATCATGGTTGGCTATATATGGATCATCTCATCTGAGTTGGATGTATCAGAGTAATCTTATCTGGGTTGGATGTATATGGATAATCTCATCTGTGTTGGATGTATATGGATGATCTCATCTGAGTTGGAAGATATGAATGATCTAATCTGGTTTGGGTGTATATGGATGATCTAATCTGGTTTGGATGTATATGGATGATCTCATCTGAGTTGGATGTATATGGATGATCGTATCTGGCTTGGATGAATATTGATGATCTCATCTGTGTTGGATATATATGGATGATCTTATCTGGTTTAGACGTATATGGATTATCTTATCTGGTTTGGATGCATATGGATGATCTGATCTGGTTTGAATGTATATAGATGATCTTATCTGAGTTGGATGTATATGGATGATCTTATCTGGTTTGGATGTATACAGATGATCTTATCTGTATTGGATGTATATGGATGATCTTATCTGGTTTGGATGTATATGGATGATCTCATCTGAGTTGGATGTATATGGATGATCTCATCTGAGTTGGATGTATATGGATGATCGCATCTGAGTTGGATGTATATGGATGATCTTATCTGAGTTGGGATGAATATGTATGATCTTTTCTGGTTTAGATGTATATGGATGATCTTATCTGGTTTGGATGTATATGGATGATCTCATCTGTGTTGGATGTATATGGATGATTTTATCTGGTTTGGATGTATACAGATGATCTTATCTGTGTTGGATGTATATGGATGATCTTATCTGGTTTGGATGTATATGGATGATCTCATCTGAGTTGGATGTATATGGATGATCTCATCTGAGTTGGATGTATATGGATGATCTTATCTGGTTGGGATGAATATGTATGATCTTATCTGGTTTGGATGTATATGGATGATCTTATCTGGTTTGGATGTATATGGATGATCTCATCGGTGTTGGATGTATACGGATGATTTTATCTGGTTTGGTTGTATAGGGATGATCTCATCTGTGTTGGATATATATGGATGATCTTATCTGGTTTGGATGTATTGGATTATCTTATCTGGTTTGGATGTATATGGATGATCTTATCTGGTTTGGATTTATACGGATGATCTTATCTGGTTTGGATGTATACAGATGATCTTATCTGTGTTGGATGTATATGGATGATTTTTTCTGGTTTGGATGTATATGGATGATCTCATCTGGTTTGGATGTATATGGATCAGATAGTCTGGGTTGGTATTTATGGATATGCGTGCATGTATGTTTGGTATTTATGGATAATTTCATGCGGGATTAGTATTCATGGATATTTTCTGGGTTGGATGTACATGGATCAGCTAGTCTTGTTGGTATTTATGGATACTATCATGTGTGCTTGGTATTTATGGATAATTTATATGGATCATCTCATCTGGGTTGGATGTACGTATATGGATACTCTCAATTGGGTTGGATGTATATTGAACAGCTAGTCTGGGTTGGTATTTCGGGATACTTTCATGTGTACTTGGTATTAATAGATAATTTTATATGGATCATCTCATCTGGGTTGGATGTATATGGATCAGATAGTCTGGGTTGGTATTTATGGATATACTTTCCTGTGTGTTTGGTATTTATGGATAATTTCATGTTGGATTGGTATTTATTGTTATTTTCAAAGTGGTTTATCATTTATTGATAATTTCATATGCATTTGGTATTTATGGGTAATTTTATATGGATCATCTCATCTGGGTTGGATGTATATGGACAATCTTATCTGGGTTGGATGTATAAGGATAATGTCATCGGGGTAGGATGTTTATGGATTATCTTATCTGGGTTTGATGCACATGGATCAGCTAGTCTGGTATATATGGATAAATTCATGTGTTGTTGGGCATTTGGGACTTTTTGATGAGTTCATGCGTGTTTGGTATTAATGGATAATTTCATAGGCATTAGGTATTGATGGATTATTTTATGTGCCATTAGTACTTATCAATTATTTCATGTGGGTTTGATATTCATGTATAATTTCATATGAGTTTGGCATTTATGATTAATGACATAAGCATATGGTACTTATGGATAATTTCATGTAGATTAGGTATTCATGTATAATTTCATGTGGGTTTGGTATTCATGTATAATTTCATATGGGTTAGGCATTCATGTATAATTTCATGTGGGTTTGGTATTCATGTATAATTTCATATGGGTTAGGTATTCATGTATAATTTCATGTGGGTTTGGTATTCATGTATAATTTCATATGGGTTAGGTATTCATGTATAATTTCATGTGGGTTTGGTATTCATGTATAATTTCATATGGGTTAGGTATTCATGTATAATTTCATGTGGATTAGGTATTCATGTATAATTTCATGTGGGTTTGGTATTCATGTATAATTTCATATGGGTTAGGTATTCATGTATAATTTCATGTGGGTTTGGTATTCATGTATAATTTCATATGGGTTAGGTATTCATGTATAATTTCATGTGGGTTTGGTATTCATGTATAATTTCATATGGGTTAGGTATTCATGTATAATTTCATATGGGTTAGGTATTCATGTATAATTTCATGTGGATTAGGTATTCATGTAAAATTTCATGTGGATTTGGTATTCATGTATTATTTCATTTGGATTAGGTATTCATGTATAATTTCATGTGGGTTTGGTATTCATGTATAATTTCATGTGGGTTTGGTATTCATGTATAATTTCTTATGGGTTAGGTATTCATGTATAATTTCATGTGGGTTTGGTATTCATGTATAATTTCATATGGGTTAGGTATTCATGTATAATTTCATGTGGGTTTGGTATTCATGTATAATTTCATATGGGTTAGGTATTCATGTATAATTTCATGTGGGTTTGGTATTCATGTATAATTTCATATGGGTTAGGTATTCATGTATAATTTCATATGGGTTAGGTATTCATGTATAATTTCATGTGGATTAGGTATTCATGTATAATTTCATATGGATTTGGTATTCATGTATTATTTCATTTGGATTAGGTATTCATGTATAATTTCATGTGGGTTTGGTATTCTTGTATAATTTCATGTGGGTTTGGTATTCATGTATAATTTCTTATGGGTTAGGTATTCATGTATAATTTCATGTGGATTAGGTATTCATGTATTATTTCATATGGGTTTGGTATTCATGTATTATTTCATGTGGATTAGGTATTCATGTATAATTTCATGTGGGTTTGGTATTCATGTATAATTTCATGTGGATTATGTATTCATGTATAATTTCATATGGGTTTTGCATTTATGATTAATGTCATGAGGGTATGGCACTAATGAATAATTTTATAAGGGTTTTACATTTTTTCATGTGAATTTTGTATTTATGGATAATTGCATGTGCCTATTGAATTGATTGGTAACTGCATGTGTGTTTGGTATTCTTGGATAATGCCATAAGCATTAAAAGATAATTTCATGTACTTTTAATATTTTTACATAATTTTATGTGTGTTTTGTATTTATGGATAAAATTCATGGGCATTTGATATTTTTTTATAATTTAATGAGCAACTTTTTTTTACTAAATTCACATTCATACTAACAGATTTTCATTACATACATTTTGGGCACCAACAAAATGATTCACTAATGTAAAAATTAGTAGAACAGAACAGAACACTTCTGACTTCATGTATAAATAATAATTGGGTTTCTCATATTAACATGTACTGTAATTTTTTACTTAATTGACCATAAAATATAACACACAATATTGACCAAAAAATGATCAATTAAATCTAATATTAGTATAACAGAACATAACAGAGCAATTAAAGCTACATAAGTAAAAATATTCAACAACATGTACTTTATTTTTTACTTAATTGACCTTAACACATAACCAAAAAATCTATACATAAATGTTAATGTGAGTATATTAGTGTCTTATATCAGCAACATATACTTTTTTGAATACAAAGATCTTCATAACATATATTTGGGACACCGACAATATGATACATCTTGCTAATGTTAGTAGAACAGAACAGAACAATTATAGCTACATGTATAAAAAAAATTAAGTCTCTTATATTAGCATCATATACTTTTTTGAATATTAAGTGAATATTAAGATCTTCATAACATATATTTGGGCAATATGATACATTAATGCTACTGTTAGTAGAACAGAACAGAACAGAACAGAACAGAACAGAACAAAACAGAACAATTATAGCTACATGTATAAAAAATTACTAGGTCTCTTATATTAGCAACATGTACTTTTTTAAATATTCATAACATATATTTGGGACACCGACAAAATGATACATTAATGTTAATGTTAGTAGACCAGAACAGAAAGGAACAGAACAGAACAGAACAGAACAATTATAGCTACATGTATAAAAAATAATTAGGTCTCCTATATTAGCAACATGTACATTTTTAATATAAAGATCCTTATAACATATATTTTGGACACCGACAAAATGATACATTAATGTTAATGTTAGTAAAACAGAACAGAAAGGAACAGAACAGAACAGAACAGAACAATTATAGCTACTATGTAAAAAATAATTAGGTCTCCTATATTAGCAACATGTACATTTTTAATATAAAGATCCTTATAACATATATTTTGGACACCGACAAAATGATACATTAATGTTAATGTTAGTAGAACAGAACAGAAAGGAACAGAACAGAACAGAACAATTATAGCTACATGTATAAAAAAAATTAGGTCTCTTATATTAGCAACATGTTCTTTTTTTAATATAAAGATCTTCATAACATATATTTGGGACACTGACAAAATGATACATTTATATTAATGTACATAGAACAGAACAGAGCAGAACAGAACATAACAATTATAGCTACATGTATAAAAAATAATTAAATATCTAATTTTAGCAAAATGTACTTTATTTTTTACTTAATTGACCTTATAATATAACAAACAATATTGACCAACAAAATAATACATAAATATTAATATAAGAAGAGCAGAACAGAACAATTATAGCTACATGCATGATAAAAAATGTTTTATATAAGCAGCAATGTACTTCATTTTTACTTAATTGACATAAAATATAAAGATTTCAATAACATATATTTTGGGCAACAACAAAATGATACATAAATGTTAATGTTAGTAGAACAGAACAGAACAATTAAGCTACATGTAAAAGATAATTGAGATCTTATGATAGCAACATGTACTTTATTTTTTACTTAATTAATAAAATTTATACATGTAAATGTATGATAGTAAAATACAAAAAACTTTAACATAAGTAAATTAATATTAGTGTTGTTAGTAAGTATGGCCTCCAAAACCTCCCCTTATAGCCATACCCTTACCACCTTAACACTAAGAACTATAAATTATGGTTCCTTAAGATATAGAAACAAAACAAAATAAAGAATTATTAATAAAACAAAACTCAAAAGTCAAGAAACTAATGTTAATGTTATTAGTAAGTATGGCCTCCAAAACCTCCCCTTACAGCCATACCCTTACCACCTTAACACTAAGAACATAATTATGCTTCCTTAAGATATAGTAACAAAACAAACTAAAGAATTGTTAATAAAACAAAACTCAAAAGCCAAGAAACTAATGTTAATACTATTTGTAAATATGGCCTCAAACCCTCCCCCCTTACAGCCATATCCTTACCGCCTTCACACTAAGAACTATAAATTATGTTACTTTAGATATAGTAAAATATCTAATTAAAGAGTTGTTGGTAAGTATGGCCTCCAAAACTTCAGTTCAGTATTCCTTTTACAACAATGTGTACATTCATTGAAGAGTTCAGTGTTCCTTTTCTACAATGCGTGCATTCATTCAAGAGTTCAGTGTCCTTTTTCAACTAAGCATTCAGTCATTCGAGAGTTCAGTGTTCCTTTTGCAAAAGTGTGTTCATTCATTAATGAGATCAGTGTTCATTTTACAACAATGCCTGCATATCTTTATGAGTTCAGTGTTCCTTTTACAACAATGCTTACAATCATTCAAAATTCAGTGTTCTTTGAACAACTATGCATACATCCATTAAAGAGTTTAGTGCAGTATTTACAACAATGCGTACATTCATTCAAGAGTTCAGTGCACCATTTACAACAATGCGTACATTCAATCAAGAGTTCAGTGTTCCTTATTCAACAATGCGTAGATTCCTTTTACTACAATATGTTCATTCATTCAAGAGTGCAGTGTTCTTTTTCAACAACGCATTTAGTCAATTGAGAGTTCAGTGTTATTTTTACAATAATGCATACATTCATTAAAGAGTTCAGTGTTTCTTTTGTAAAGATGTGTTCATTCATCATGAGTTCAGTGTTCTTTTTACAACAATGCATACATTCATTCAAGAATTCAGTATTTTTTTTTACAACTAAGCACTCATTCATTCAAGAGTTCAGTGTTCCTTATACAACAATGCGTGCATATATTTTAGAGTTTAATGTTCCTAATACAACAATGTGTGCATTTATTTATGAGTTCAGTGTTTCTTAAACAACATTGTGTGCATATATTTAGGAGTTCAGTGTTCCTGATACAACAATGTGTGCATATATTTAAGAGTTCAGTGTTCCACATACAACAATGTGTGCATATATAAATGAGTTCAGTGTTCCTTACGCAACAATGCGTGCATATATGAATGAGTTCAGTGTTCCTTATACAACAATGTGGCATATATTTATGAGTTCAGTGTTCCTTATACATCAATGCGTACAATCAATCAAGAGTGCAGTGTTCTTTTAACAACTAAGTGTACATCCATTAAAAAGTTCAGTGCAGTATTTTCAACAATGTGACATTTATTAAGAGTTCAGTGCACCATTTACAACAATTTTTACATTCAATCAAAAGTTCAGTATTCCTTTTACAGCAATGCTTAGATTCATTAAAGAGTTCAGTGTTCCTTATACAACAATGCGTGCATTTATTTATGAGTTCAGTGTTTCTTAAACAACAATGAGAGCATATATTTAAGAGTTCAGTGCTCATTATATAACAATGCGTGCTTATATTTAAGAGTTCAGTGTTCCATATACAACAGTGCTTGCATATATGCTTGCATATATTTAACAGTTCAGTGTTCCTTTTACAACAATGCGTGCATATATTTAAGAGTTCAGTGTTTCTTATACAAAAATGTGTGCATATATTTATGAGTTCAGTAAACCTTATACAACAATGCGTGCATATATGAATGAGTTCAGTGTTCCTTTTACAACAATGTGTGCATATATTTAGGAGTTCAGTGTTCCTGATGCAACAATGTGTGCATATATTTTAGAGTTCAGTGTTCCATATATGACAGTGTGTGCATATATTTATAAGTTCAGTGTTCCGTATACAATAATGTGTGCATATATTTAAGAGTTCAGTGTTCTGTTCCTTATATAACAATGTGTGCATATATTTATGAGTTCAGTGTTCCTTTTCCAACAATGCGTACAACCATTTACGAGTTAAGTGTTTTGTTAACAAATTTGCGCACATCCATTAAAGAGTTCAGTGCAGTTTTTACAACAATTTGTACATTCATTCAAGAGTTCAGTGCACCATTAACAACAATGTGTACATTTATTAAAGAGTTCAGTATTCATTTTACAACAATGCGTTGATTCATTTAAGATTTCAGTCTTCCTTTTACTACAATGCGTATATTCATTCAAGAGTTCAGTGTTCTTTTTCAACAACGCATTCAGTCATTTAAGAGTTCGTTGTTATTTTTACAATAATGTGTACATTCATTCAAGAGTTCAATGTTCATTTTGCAAAGATGCATACATTATTCATAATTCAGTGTTCCTTTTACAACAATGCATACATTCATTCAAGAGTTCAGTGTTCCTTACACAACAATGCGTGCATATATTTATGAGTTCAGGGTTCCTAACATAACAATGCGAGCATTTATTTATCAGTTCAGTTTTCCTTATACAACAATGCATGCATTTATTTATGAGTTCAGTGTTCCTTATACAACAATGCGGCATATATTTAGGAGTTCAGTGTTCCTTATTGAACAATGCGTGCATTTATTTATGACTTCAGGGTTCCTTACACAACAATGTGAACAATCATTCAAGAGTTCAGTGTTCTTTTAACAACTATGCGTACATACATTCAAGAGTTCAGTGCAGTATTTACAACAATGCCTACATTTATTCAAGAGTTCAGTGCACCATATATTTAACAGTTCAGTGTTCCTTTTACAACAATGCGTGCATATATTTTAGAGTTCAGTGTTTCTTATACAAAAATGTGTGCATATATTTATGAGTTCAGTAAACCTTATACAACAATGCGTGCATATATGAATGAGTTCAGTGTTCCTTTTACAACAATGTGTGCATATATTTAGGAGTTCAGTGTTCCTGATGCAACAATGTGTGCATATATTTTAGAGTTCAGTGTTCCATATATGACAGTGTGTGCATATATTTATAAGTTCAGTGTTCCTTATACAACAATGCGTGCATATATTTTAGAGTTTAATGTTCCTAATACAACAATGTGTGCATTTATTTATGAGTTCAGTGTTTCTTAAACAACATTGTGTGCATATATTTAGGAGTTCAGTGTTCCTGATACAACAATGTGTGCATGTATTTAAGAGTTCAGTGTTCCACATACAACAATGCGTGCATATATAAATGAGTTCAGTGTTCCTTACGCAACAATGCGTGCATATATGAATGAGTTCAGTGTTCCTTATACAACAATGTGGCATATATTTATGAGTTCAGTGTTCCTTATACATCAATGCGTACAATCAATCAAGAGTGCAGTGTTCTTTTAACAACTAAGCTTACATCCATTAAAAAGTTCAGTGCAGTATTTTCAACAATGTGACATTTATTAAGAATTCAGTGCACCATTTACAACAATTTTTACATTCAATCAAAAGTTCAGTATTCCTTTTACAGCAATGCTAAGATTCATTAAAGAGTTCAGTGTTCCTTATACAACAATGCGTGCATTTATTTATGAGTTCAGTGTTCCTTAAACAACAATGAGAGCATATATTTAAGAGTTCAGTGCTCATTATATACCAATGCGTGCTTATATTTAAGAGTTCAGTGTTCCATATACAACAGTGCTTGCATATATTTAACAGTTCAGTGTTCCTTTTACAACAATGCGTGCATATATTTAAGAGTTCAGTGTTTCTTATACAAAAATGTGTGCATATATTTATGAGTTCAGTAAACCTTATACAACAATGCGTGCATATATGAATGAGTTCAGTGTTCCTTTTACAACAATGTGTGCATATATTTAGGAGTTCAGTGTTCCTGATGCAACAATGTGTGCATATATTTTAGAGTTCAGTCTTCCTGATGCAACAATGTGTGCATATATTTTAGAGTTCAGTGTTCCATATATGACAGTGTGTGCATATATTTATAAGTTCAGTGTTCCGTATACAATAATGTGTGCATATATTTAAGAGTTCAGTGTTCTGTTCCTTATATAACAATGTGTGCATATATTTATGAGTTCAGTGTTCCTTTTCCAACAATGCGTACAATCATTTACGAGTTAAGTGTTTTGTTAACAAATTTGCGCACATCCATTAAAGAGTTCAGTGCAGTTTTTACAATAATTTGTACATTCATTCAAGAGTTCAGTGCACCATTAACAACAATGTGTACATTTATTAAAGAGTTCAGTATTCATTTTACAACAATGCGTTGATTCATTTAAGATTTCAGTCTTCCTTTTACTACAATGCGTATATTCATTCAAGAGTTCAGTGTTCTTTTTCAACAATGCATTCAGTCATTTAAGAGTTCGTTGTTATTTTTACAATAATGTGTACATTCATTCAAGAGTTCTATGTTCATTTTGCAAAGATGCATACATTATTCATAATTCAGGGTTCCTTTTACAACAATGCATACATTCATTCAAGAGTTCAGTGTTCCTTACACAACAATGCGTGCATATATTTATGAGTTCAGGGTTCCTAACATAACAATGCGAGCATTTATTTATCAGTTAAGTTTTCCTTATACAACAATGCATGCATTTATTTATGAGTTCAGTGTTCCTTACACAACAATGCGGCATATATTTAGGAGTTCAGTGTTCCTTATTGAACAATGCATGTATTTATTTATGACTTCAGGGTTCCTTACACAACAATGTGAACAATCATTCAAGAGTTCAGTGTTCTTTTAACAACTATGCGTACATCCATTCAAGAGTTCAGTGCAGTATTTACAACAATGCCTACATTTTTTCAAGAGTTCAGTGCACCATTTACAACATTGCGTACATTCAATCAAGAGTTCAGTGTTCCTTTTACAACAAAGATACATTCATTCAAGAGTTCAGAGTTCCTTTTACTTCAATGTGTGCATTCGGTCAAGAGTTCAGTGTTCTTTTTCAACAAAGCATTCAGTCATTCGAGAGTTCAGTGTAATTATTACAATAATGCGTACATTCATTCAAGTGTTCAGTGTTCCTTTTTCAAAAGTGTGTTCATTCATTTATGAGATCAGTGTTCCTTTTACAACATTGTGTGCATATCTTTATGAGTTCAGTGTTCCTTTTACAACAATGCGTACAATCATTCAAAATTCAGTGTTCTTTGAACAACTATGCATACATCCATTAAAGAGTTTAGTGCAGTATTTACAACAATGCGTACATTCATTCAAGAGTTCAGAGCACCATTTACAACAATGTGTACATTCAATCAAGAGTTCAGTGTTCCTTATTCAACAATGCGTAGATTCCTTTTACTACAATGTGTTCATTCATTCAAGAGTGCAGTGTTCTTTTTCAACAACGCATTTAGTCAATTGAGAGTTCAGTGTTATTTTTACAATAATGCGTACATTCATTAAAGAGTTCAGTGTTTCTTTTGCAAAGATGTGTTCATTCATCATGAGTTCAGTGTTCTTTTTACAACAATGCATACATTCATTCAAGAATTCAGTATTCTTTTTTACAACTATGCACTCATTCATTCAAGAGTTCAGTGTTCCTTATACAACAATGCGTGCATATATTTTAGAGTTTAATGTTCCTAATACAACAATGTGTGCATTTATTTATGAGTTCAGTGTTTCTTAAACAACATTGTGTGCATATATTTAGGAGTTCAGTGTTCCTGATACAACAATGTGTGCATGTATTTAAGAGTTCAGTGTTCCACATACAACAATGCGTGCATATATAAATGAGTTCAGTGTTCCTTACGCAACAATGCGTGCATATATGAATGAGTTCAGTGTTCCTTATACAACAATGTGGCATATATTTATGAGTTCAGTGTTCCTTATACATCAATGCGTACAATCAATCAAGAGTGCAGTGTTCTTTTAACAACTAAGCTTACATCCATTAAAAAGTTCAGTGCAGTATTTTCAACAATGTGACATTTATTAAGAGTTCAGTGCACCATTTACAACAATTTTTACATTCAATCAAAAGTTCAGTATTCCTTTTACAGCAATGCTAAGATTCATTAAAGAGTTCAGTGTTCCTTATACAACAATGCGTGCATTTATTTATGAGTTCAGTGTTCCTTAAACAACAATGAGAGCATATATTTAAGAGTTCAGTTCTCATTAAATACCAATGCGTGCTTATATTTAAGAGTTCAGTGTTCCATATACAACAGTGCTTGCATATATTTATGAGTTCAGGGTTCCTAACATAACAATGCGAGCATTTATTTATCAGTTAAGTTTTCCTTATACAACAATGCATGCATTTATTTATGAGTTCAGTGTTCCTTATACAACAATGCGGCATATATTTAGGAGTTCAGTGTTCCTTATTGAACAATGCGTGCATTTATTTATGACTTCAGGGTTCCTTACACAACAATGTGAACAATCATTCAAGAGTTCAGTGTTCTTTTAACAACTATGCGTACATCCATTCAAGAGTTCAGTGCAGTATTTACAACAATGCCTACATTTATTCAAGAGTTCAGTGCACCATATATTTAACAGTTCAGTGTTCCTTTTACAACAATGCGTGCATATATTTAAGAGTTCAGTGTTTCTTATACAAAAATGTGTGCATATATTTATGAGTTCAGTAAACCTTATACAACAATGCGTGCATATATGAATGAGTTCAGTGTTCCTTTTACAACAATGTGTGCATATATTTAGGAGTTCAGTGTTCCTGATGCAACAATGTGTGCATATATTTTAGAGTTCAGTGTTCCATATATGACAGTGTGTGCATATATTTATAAGTTCAGTGTTCCTTATACAACAATGCGTGCATATATTTTAGAGTTTAATGTTCCTAATACAACAATGTGTGCATTTATTTATGAGTTCAGTGTTTCTTAAACAACATTGTGTGCATATATTTAGGAGTTCAGTGTTCCTGATACAACAATGTGTGCATGTATTTAAGAGTTCAGTGTTCCACATACAACAATGCGTGCATATATGAATGAGTTCAGTGTTCCTTATACAACAATGTGGCATATATTTATGAGTTCAGTGTTCCTTATACATCAATGCGTACAATCAATCAAGAGTGCAGTGTTCTTTTAACAACTAAGCTTACATCCATTAAAAAGTTCAGTGCAGTATTTTCAACAATGTGACATTTATTAAGAGTTCAGTGCACCATTTACAACAATTTTTACATTCAATCAAAAGTTCAGTATTCCTTTTACAGCAATGCTAAGATTCATTAAAGAGTTCAGTGTTCCTTATACAACAATGCGTGCATTTATTTATGAGTTCAGTGTTCCTTAAACAACAATGAGAACATATATTTAAGAGTTCAGTGCTCATTATATACCAATGCGTGCTTATATTTAAGAGTTCAGTGTTCCATATACAACAGTGCTTGCATATATTTATGAGTTCAGTGTTCCATATACAACAGTGCTTGCATATATTTATGAGTTCAGGGTTCCTTTTACAACAATGCGTGCATATATTTAAGAGTTCAGTGTTTCTTATACAAAAATGTGTGCATATATTTATGAGTTCAGTAAACCTTATACAACAATGCGTGCATATATGAATGAGTTCAGTGTTCCTTTTACAACAATGTGTGCATATATTTAGGAGTTCAGTGTTCCTGATGCAACAATGTGTGCATATATTTTAGAGTTCAGTGTTCCTGATGCAACAATGTGTGCATATATTTTAGAGTTCAGTGTTCCATATATGACAGTGTGTGCATATATTTATAAGTTCAGTGTTCCGTATACAATAATGTGTGCATATATTTAAGAGTTCAGTGTTCTGTTCCTTACATCTTTTTGCTACTTAAGCTGCTCATTATGGAACTCTTTACCATCTGATATCACACTAATAAAAAAACTGTTTAAATTTAAACAAACTGTGAAACAGTATTTTTTAGATAATTTATCTTAGATATTTGTATGTTTTTTATTTTCTCTATTATTTTGGCATGGTCCACATAATTTTTAAGTTATAACTGACCAAATCCTTCTTATATGACATTTATGTTTGTGCTTGACCACCTTAGATGTATTTTACCATGAAGCCAAACCTAGACTATTTGTGATGGATAAATTATGTCCAATTTAAATCACATGATTACCAACTTGACTGTGATACTAAGATATTTCTGTGATTATTAACATAACTGTGATTCCTCAATATTATATGAGAATAGATTTGTAATTGTCTGCATAACTGTGATACTTAATTATTTTATGTGATTAATCTTATTTTTATAAACTAAACTGTGATCTTGGATATTTCTTCTGTGATTAATTTTGTGATTTAATATTACATCTATCTGGTGCTTATTATTTAATACACATATTATATCAATGTTTCAATTATCTGCTATGTCTTTGATAAATCTTATTATGTTTTAATTTTATGCAACAGTCTTCACCATTTTAATAATGCCTCTCTTTGTCACGCCACCAACACATAGGGACCACAATGGAAATAAGGGCTTGCCCTTTTTTGTGTTATCCCTGGTGTTGGTGTGCATTACATAATTACAACATCATAATGTCTGTGATATTTATGTTTGTATGTTTTTACTATGTGTACACTATGCCAAATAAATATTATTATTATTATTATTTCCTTATATAACAATGTGTGCATATATTTATGAGTTCAGTGTTCCTTTTCCAACAATGCGTACAATCATTTTAAGTGTTTTGTTAACAAAAATGCGCACATCCATTAAAGAGTTCAGTGCAGTTTTTACAACAATTTGTACATTCATTCAAGAGTTCAGTGCACCATTAACAACAATGTGTACATTTATTAAAGAGTTCAGTATTCATTTTACAACAATGCGTAGATTCATTTAAGATTTCAGTCTTCCTTTTACTACAATGCGTATATTCATTCAAGAGTTCAGTGTTCTTTTTCAACAATGCATTCAGTCATTTAAGAGTTTGTTGTTATTTTTACAATAATGTGTACATTCATTCAAGAGTTCTATGTTCATTTTGCAAAGATGCATACATTATTCATAATTCAGGGTTCCTTTTACAACAATGCATACATTCATTCAAGAGTTCAGTGTTCCTTACACAACAATGCGTGCATATATTTATGAGTTCAGGGTTCCTAACATAACAATGCGAGCATTTATTTATCAGTTCAGTTTTCCTTACACAACAATGCATGCATTTATTTATGAGTTCAGTGTTCCTTATACAACAATGCGGCATATATTTAGGAGTTCAGTGTTCCTCATACAACAATGAGTGCATATATTTTAGAGTTCAGTGTTTCATATACAACAATGTTTATATTAATGAAATACAAGTTCAAATTGTTTATATCAATGAAATACATGATCAAATTGTTTATATTAATGAAATGCATGATCAAAATGTTTATATTAATGAAATACATGTTTAAATTGATTATATAAATGAAATACAAGTTTAAATTGTTTATATTAATGAAATACAAGTTCAAATTGTTTATATCAATGAAATACATTATCAAATTATTTATATTAATGAAACACATGATCAAATTGTTTATATCAAGAAATACATGATCAAATTGTTTATATTAATGAAATACAAGTTCAAATTGTTTAGTAATGAAATACATAATCAAATTGATTATATTATTGAAAAACATGATCAAATCGTTTATATCAATGAAATACACGATCAAATTGTTTATATTAATGAAATACAAGTTCAAATTTTTATATTAATGAAATACAAGTTCAAATTGTTTATATCAATGAAATACATGATTAAATCGTTTATATTAATGAAATACAAGTTCAAATTGTTTATATTAATGAAATACAAGTTCAAATTGTTTATATCAATAAAATACATTATCAAATTATTTATATCAATGAAATACATGATCAAATTGTTTGAAATACAATAAGTACATGTCGATGATATAAAACACATTGGAAACAAACAGATATTCCTGTAGTTATAAAGAATAAAGAGTGTTACTTTTGTTAGTATGAATAAGCTAATATAAGAAAAACTATATGTTCTTGTTGTAAGACTTAAGTATTTGACATTAAGATATAATCTAACTAAATGTTAATGTTGTTAGTAAGTATGGCTTCCAAACCTCCCCTTACAGCCATACCCTTACCACCTTGTATTAAATACTAAGAACTATCAATAATGTTACAATAAGACAATACAAAAAAACTAACAAAAGAGTTGTAAACAAAAAAGGGAAAATTTATACTGTTAATTAAATATTAATGAAACACATGATCAAATTGTTTATATCAATGAAATACAAATTCCAATTATTTATATTAATGAAATACAAGTTCAAATTGTTTATATCAATGTCAATTAATGTTCAAATTGTTTATATCAATAAAATACATAATCCAATTGTTTATATTTATGAAATACATGATCAAATTGTTTATATTAATGAAATATAAGTTCAAATTGTTTATATTAATTAAATACAAGTTCAAATTGCTTATATCAATGAAATACAGGTTCAAATTGTTTATATCAATGAAATACATCATCAAATTGTTTATATTAATGAAATATAAGTTCAAAGAGTTTATATTAATGAAATACAAGTTCAAATTGATTATATTACTGAAATACAAGTTTAAATTGTTTATATTAATGAAAAAACAAGTTTAAATTGTTTATATTAATGAAATACAGGTTCAAATTGTTTATATCAATGAAATACATCATCAAATTGTTTATATTAATGAAATATAAGTTCAAACAGTTTATATTAATGAAATACAAGTTCAAATTGTTTATATCAATGCAATACATGATCAAAATGTTTATATTAATAAAATACAAGATCAAATTCTTTATATTACTGAAATACAAGTTTAAATTGTTTATATTAATGAAATACAAGTTCAAATTGTTTATATTGATGAAATACATAATCAAATTGTTTATATCAATGAAAATACAAGTTCAAATTGTTTATATCAATTATACGAATTAAAATTGTTTTTATCAATGAAATACTTGATCAAATTGTTTATATTAATGAAATATAAGTTCAAATTGTTCATATTAATGAAATACAAATTCAAATTGTTAATATTAATGAAATACAAGTTCAAATTGTTTATATCAATGTCAATTAATGTTCAAATTGATTATATCGATAAAATACCAGCTAAAATTGTTTATATTAATGAAATACAAGTTCACATTGTTTAAATTAAAAAGTACAAGTTCAAATTGTTTATATCAATGAAATACATGATCAAATTGTTTATATGAATGAAATACATAATCAAATTGTTTACATTAATTAAATACAAGTTCAAATTGCTTATATTATTTTAAATACAAGTTCAAATTGCTTATATCAATGAAATACAAGTTCAAATTCTATATATTACTGAAATACAAGTTTAAATTGATTATATTACTGAAATACAAGTTTAAATTGTTTATATTAATGAAATACAAGTTCAAATTGTTTATATTAATGAAATACAGGTTCAAATTGTTTATATCAATGAAATACATCATCAAATTGTTTATATCAATGCAATACATGATCAAATTGTTTGTCTTAATGAAATACAAGTTCAAATTGCTTATATTAATGAAATACAGGTTCAAATTGTTTATATCAATGAAATACATCATCAAATTGTTTATATCAATGCAATATATGATCAAAATATTTATATCAATATAATACAAGTTCAAATTGTTTATATTACTGAAACACAAGTTTAAATTGTTTATATTGATGAAATACATAATCAAATTGTTTATATCAATGTAAATACAAGTTCAAATTGTTAATATCAATTATACAAATTTAAATTGTTTTTATCAATGAAATACATGATCAAATTGTTAGTATTAATAAAATATAAGTTCAAATTATTTATCTTAATAAAATACAAGTTCAAATTGTTTATATTTATAAAATACATGATCAAATTGTTTATATTAATGAAATACAAGTTCAAATTGTTTATATCAATAAAATACAAGTTCAAATTGTTTATACTACTGAAATACAAGTTTAAAATGATTATATTACTGAAATACAAGTTTAAATTGTTTATATTAATGAAATACAAGTTCAAATTGTTTATATTGATGAAATACATAATCAAATTGTTTATAATAATGAAATACAAGTTCAAATTGTATATATCAATGTAAATAAATGTTCAAATTGTTTATATCAATGTTATACAAGTTTAAATTGTTTATATCAATAAAATACATGATCAAATTGTTTATATTAATGAAATACAAGTTCAAATTGTTTATATCAATGCAATACATGATCAAAATGTTTATATTAATAAAATACAAGATCAAATTGTTTATATTACTGAAATACAAGTTTAAATTTTTTATATTAATGAAATACAAGTTCAAATTGTTTATATCAATGTAAATACAAGTTCAAATTGTTTATATCAATGAAATGCATGATCAAATTGTTAATATTAATGAAATACAAGTTCAAATTGTTTATATCAATGGAAGACATTATCAAATTATTTATCTATTAATGAGATACGTGATCAAATTGATTATATCAATGAAATACAAATTTAAATTAATTATATGAATGAAATACATGATCAAATTGTTTGTATTAATGAAATACAAGTTCAAATTGTTTATATTAATGAAATACAGGTTTTAATTGTTTATATCAATAAAATACAAGTTCAAATTAATTATTTCAATAGAATTCATGATCAAATTGTTTGAAATACAATAAGTACATGTGGATAATATATAAAACATTGGAAACAAACAAATCATACACAAATATTCCTGTAGTTATAAAAAATAAAGAGTGTTCCTATTGTTAGTATGAATAAGCTGATATAAGAAAAACTGTTCTTGTTGTAAGACTTTAGTATTTGACATTAAGATATAATCTAACTAAATGTTAATGTTGTTAGTAAGTATGGCCTCCAAACCTCCCCTTACAGCCATACCCTTACCACCTTAAATAAAATACTAAGAACTATTAATAATGTTACAATAAGACAATATAAAATAACTAACAAAAGAGTTGTAAACCAAAAAGGGAAAACTTATACTGTTAATTAAATATTAATGAAATACAAGTTCAAATTGTTTATATCAATGAAATACATGATCCAATTGTTTATATTAATAAAATACATGATCAAATTGTTTATATCAATGCAATACATGATCAAATTGTTTATATTAATGAAATACATAATCAAATTGTTTATATCAATGCAATACATGATCAAATTGTTTATATCAATGAAATACTTGATCAAATTGTTTATATCAATGAAATACATGATCAAATTGTTTATATTAATGAAATACAAGTTCAAATTGTTTATATCAATGAAATACAAGTTCAAATTGTTTATATTAATGAAATACAAGTTTAAATTGATTATATTAATGAAATACAAGTTCAAATTGTTTATATCAATGCAATACATGATCAAAATGTTTATATTAATTAAATACAAGTTCAAATTGTTTATATTAATGAAATACAAGTTCAAATTGTTTATATCAATGCAATACATGATCAAAATGTTTATATTAATAAAATACAAGATCAAATTGTTTATATTACTGAAATACAAGTTTAATTTTTTTATATTAATGAAATACAAGTTCAAATTGTTTATATCAATGCAATACATGATCAAAATGTTTATATCAATAAAATACAAGATCAAATTGTTTATATTACTGAAATACAAGTTTAATTTTTTTATATTAATGAAATACAAGTTCAAATTGTTTATATCAATGTAAATACAAGTTAAAATTGTTTATATCAATGAAATGCATCATCAAATTGTTAATATTAATGAAATACAAGTTCAAATTGTTTATATCAATGGAAGACATTATCAAATTATTTATCTATTAATGAGATACGTGATCAAATTGATTATATTAATGAAATACAAGTTCAAATTGTTTATATCAATGCAATACATGATCAAAATGTTTATATTAATTAAATACAAGTTCAAATTGTTTATATTATTGAAATACTAGTTTAAATTGTTTATATTAATGAAAAACAAGTTCAAATTGTTTATATTGATGAAATACATAATCAAATTGTTTATATCAATGTAAATACAAGTTCAAATTGTTTTTATCAATGAAATACGTGTTCAAAATGTTTATATTAATGAAATACTAGTTCCAATTGTTTATATTAATGAATTACAAGTTCAAATTGTTTATATCAATGAAATGCATGATCAAATTGTTTATATTAATGAAATACATGTTTAAATTGATTATATTAATGAAATACAAGTTTAAATTGTTTATATTGATAAAATACATGATCAAATTGTTTATATTAATGAAGTACAAGTTCAAATTGTTTTTATCAATGAAATACATGATCAAATTGTTTATATTAATGAAATACATGATCAAAATGTTTATATCAATGAAATACATGATCAAATTGTTTATATTAATGAAATACAAGTTCAAATTGTTTATATCAATGAAATACAAGTTCAAATTGTTTATACTACTGAAATACAAGTTTAAATTGTTTATATCAATGCAATACATGATCAAATTGTTCAATCATTCAATAGTTCAGTGTTTCTTTTACACGAATGCGTACATTTATTCATAAATTCAGTGTTCCTTATACAACAATGCGTGCATATATATGAGTTTAGTGTTCTGTTCCTTATACAACAATGTGTGTATATATTTATGAGTTCAGTGTTCCATATACAACACTGTGTGCATTTATAATGAGTTCAGTGTTTCTAATACAATGTATTTATTTGTCAGTTTAGTTTTCCTTATACAACAATGCCTGCATATATTTTAGAGTTCAGTGTTCCTTAAACAACAATGCGGGCATATATTTAAAAGTTCAGTGTTCATTATATAACAATGCATGCATATATTTAAGAGTTCAGTTTTCATTATACAACAATGCGTACATATATTTAAGGGTTCAGTGTTCCTTAAACAACAATGCGTGCATATATAAATGAGTTCAGTGTTCCCTATACAACAATGCGTACATATATTTAAGAGTTCAGTGTTCCTTATACAACAATGCGTACAATCAATCAAGAGTTCAGTGTTCTATTAACAACTATGCGTACATCCATTAAAGAGTTCAGTGCAGTATTTACAACAATGCGTACATTCATTTAAGAGTTCAGTGCACCATTTACAACAATGCGTAGATTCATTAAAGAGTTCAGTGTTCCTTATACAACATTGCGTGCATATATTTTAGAGTTCAATGTTCCTTACAAAACAATGCGTGCATTTATTTATGAGTTCAGTGTTCCTAAAACAACAATGGGAGCATATATTTAAGAGTTCAGTTTTTATTTTATTACAATGCGTGCATATATTTAAGGGTTCAGTGTTCCTTATACAACTATGCTACATGAATAAATAAGTTCAGTGTTCCTTATACAACAATAAGTGCATATATTTAAGAGTTCAGTGTTCCATATTTAACAGTGCTTGCATATATTAAATAGTTCAGTGTTCCTTTTACAACAATGTGTGCATATATTTAAGAGTTCAGTGTTCCTAATACAAAAATATGTGCAAATATTTATGAGTTCAGGGTTCCTTACACAATAATGCGTGCATATATTTAAAGGTTCAGTGTTCCTTATACAACAATGTGTGCATATCTATATGAGTTCAGTGTTCCTTATAGAACAATGCGTGCATTTATTTATGAGTTCAGAGGACCTTACACAACAAAGCGTACAATCATTAAAGAGTTCAGTGCAGTATTTACAACAATGCCTACATTCATTCAAGAGTTCAGTGCACCAAAATTACATTCATTCAAGAGTTCAGTGTTCCTCTTACTTCAATGCGTGCATTCGATCAAGACTTCAGTGTTTTTTTTTCAACAAAGCATTCATTCATTCGAGAGTTCAGTGTAATTTTTACAATAATGCGTACATTCATTCTAGAGTTCAGTGTTCCTTTGCAATAGTGTGTTCATTCATTTATGAGATCAGTGTTCTTTTTACAACGATGTGTGCATATCTTTATGAGTTCAGTGTTCCTTTTACAACAATGCGTACAATTATTCAAAATTCAGTGTTCTTTTAACAACTATGCGTACATCAATTAAAGAGTTCAGTGCAGTATTAACAACAATGCGTACATTCATTTAAGAGTTCAGTGCACCATTAACAACAATGCGTACATTCAATCAAGAGTTCAGTATTCCTTTTACAACAATGCGTAGATTCATTAAAGAGTTCAGTGTTCCTTATACAACATTGCGTGCATATATTTATGAGTTCAGTGTTCCTAAAACAACAATGGGAGCATATATTTAAGAGTTCAGTTTTCATTATATTACAATGCGTGCATATATTTAAGGGTTCAGTGTTCCTTATACAACAATGCATGCATAAATAAATAAGTTCAGTGTTCCTTTTACATCAATGTGTATATATATTTAAGAGTTCAGTGTTCATTATATAACAATGCGTGCAAATATTTAAGAGTTCAGTGTTCTATATACAACAGTGCTTGCATATTTTAAATAGTTCAGTGTTCCTTTTACAACAACACGTGCATATATTTAAGAGTTCAGTGTTCCTTATACAAAAGTGTGTGCAAATATTTAAGAGTTCAGGGTTCCTTACACAACAACGCGTGCATATCTTTATGAGGTCAGTGTTTCTTATACAACAATGTGTACAATCGTTCAAGAGTTCAGTGTTCTTTTTACAACTATGCGTACATTCATTAAAGAGTTCAGTGCAGTATTTACAAAAATGTGACATTCATTTAAGAGTTCAGTGCACCATTTACAACAATGCGTACATTCAATCAAGAGTTCAGTATTCCTTTTACAACAATGTGTAGATTCATTTAAGAGTTCAGTGTTCCTTATACAACAATGTGTGCATTTATTTAAGAGTTCAGTGTTCATTATATAACAATGCGTGCATATATTTAAGAGTTCATTTTTTAATATTATAACAATGTGTGCATATATTTAAGGGTTCAATGTTCCTTATACAACAATGCCTGCATATATTTAAGAGTTCAGTGTTCCGTAAACAACAATGCGTGCATATATTTAAGAGTTCATTGTTCCGTAAACAACAATGCGTGCATATTTTTAAGAGTTCAGTGTTCCTTATACAACAATGCATGCATATATTTAAGGGTTCAGTGTTCCTTATACATCAAGGCTGGCATTTATTTATGAGTTCAGAGTTCCTAATACAACAATGTGTGCATTTGTTTATGAGTTCAGGGTTTGTTATACAATAATGCGTGCACATATTTAAGAGTTCGGTGTTCCTTAAACAACAATGAGGGCATATATTTAAAGCTTCAGTGTTCATGATACAACAATGCGTTCATTTTTTTATGAGTTCAGTGTTCCTTATACAACAATGCATGCATATATTTTAGAGTTCATTTTTCATATTATAACAATGTGTGCATATATTTAAGGTTCAGTGTTCCTTATACAACAATGCCTGCATATATTTAAGAGTTCAGTGTTCCTTAAACAACAATGCGTGCATATATTTCGTAGTTAAGTGTTCCTCATACAACAATGTGTGCATATAATTAAGAGTTCAGTGTTCCTTATACAACAATGCATGCATATATTTAAGAGTTCAGAGTTCCTTAAACAACAATGAGAGCATATATTTAAGAGTTCAGTGTTCACCATATAACAATGCATGCATATATCTAAGAGTTCATTTTTCATATAATAACAATGTGTGCATATATTTAAGGGTTCAGTGTTTCTTATACAACAATGCCTGCATTTATTTAGTAGTTAAGTGTTCCGTAAACAATAATGCGTGCATATATTTAAGAGTTAAGTGTTCCTTATACAACAATGCGTGCATATATTTAGGAGTCAAGTGTTCCTCATACAACAATGTGTGCAAATATTTATGAGTTCAGGGTTTATTACACAACAATGTGTGCATATATTTAAGAGTTCATTGTTCCTAATACAACAATGCATGCATTCATTTATGAGTTCAGGGTTTCTTACACAACAATGCAGGCATATATATTTAAGAGTTCAGTGTTCATTATATAACAATGCATGCAGATATTTAATAGTTCAGTGTCCTTACACAACAATGAGTGCATATATAAATGAGTTCAGTGTTCCTTATACAACAATGTGTACATATATTTAAGATTTCAGTGTTCATTATATAACAATGCGTGCATATATTTAAGAGTTCATTGTTCCTTATACAACAATGCGTGCATATATTTATGAGTTCATTATGAGTTCCTTTTATAACAATGTGTACATTCATTCAAGAGTTCAGTGTTCTTTTTACAACTATGTGTACATCCATTCAAGAGTTCAGTGTTCCTCATACAACAATGCGTTCATTCATGCAAGAGTTCAGTGTTCCTTTTACACCAATGCGTACATTTATTCATGAGTTCAGTGTTCCTTTTACTGCAATGCATACATTCATTCAAGAGTTCAGTGTTCCTTTTACACCAATGCGTACATTTATTCATGAGTTCAGTGTTCCATTTACAACAATGTGTACATTCATTCAAGAGATCAGTGTTCCTTTTGAAATAATGCCTATATTCATTCAATAGTTAAGTGTTCTTTTTACAACAATGCATACATTCATTTAAGAGTTTAGTGCACCATTTACATAAATGCATGCATTTATTTATGAGTTCAGTGTTCCTTTCCAACAATCCACACAATCAATCAAGAGTTTGTTGTTCCAATTACAACAATGCCTTCATTCATTTATGAGTTTAGTGTTCCTTTTTCAACAATGCGTACATTCATTCAAGAGTTCAGTGTTCCGTTTACAACAATGCATAGATTCATTCAATAGTTCAGTGTTGCTTTAACAGAAATGCATACATATATTCATGAGTTTAGTGTTCCATTTACGACAATGCATGAATTTACTTAAGAGTTCAGTGTTCCTTTTACAACAATGCATACATTCATTCAAGAGTTCAGATTTCTTTTAACAACTATAACGTACAAACATTTATGAGTTTATATAACAATGCATGCATATATTTATGTATTTTCTTATTTAATATTTGCTTTTTTGTCCAAATAAGCACTGTTATAATTTATGTATTCTCTTATTCCATAGCTGCTTGTTTGTCTTAATAAACATTGTTATTTCCTATGTATTCACTTATTTTATTGCAGTCTATTTGTTTAAATAAATACTGAAATTTCTTTCGTATTTTCTTATTCCATCGCTGTTTCTTCTTGAAATAAATACTGTCATTTCGTATGAATTTTTCAATCCATGACAGTTTCTTATCCTAATGAACACTGTAATTTCCTATGTATTTTCTTATTTCATAGCTGTTTGTTTGTCTTAATTAACACTTTTATTTTTGTATTTTGTCATTTCATAGCGGCTTGTTGGTCTAAATAATCACTGTTATCTCTTATGTATTTTTCAATTATTGGCAGTTTCTTATCATAATAAACACTGTAATTTCTTACGCATTGTCTTATTTAATAGCTGCTTGTTTGTCTGAATAAACGATGTCATTTCTTATGTATTTTCTTATTTCATAGCGGCTTGTTTGTCTAAATAAACACTGTTATCTCTTATGTATTTTTCAATTATTGGCAGTTTTTTATCATAATAAACACTGTAATTTCTTACGCATTGTCTTATTTAATAGCTGCTTGTTTGTCTGAATAAACGATGTCATTTCTTATGTATTTTCTTATTTCATAGCTGCTTGTTTGGTTAAATAAACACTGTTATCTCTTATGTATTTTTCAATTATTGGCAGTTTTTAACACTGTAATTTCTTATGTATTGTTTTATTTTAAAGCTGCTTGTTTGTTACATAACGACTGTAATATTTTATGTTTTTTGTATTTCATAGCTGCTTGTTTGTTTAAATAAACACTGTAATTTCTTATGTATTGTCTTATTTAATAGCTTCTTGTTTGTTTTAAAAAAACACTGTCTTTAAAAAAAAAAAAACTTTTATCGCCATCTAAATTATAATTATATATAACAGCGTTTCTTACATTAACAACATGTCTTTTTTACTTCAGTGTTTTATATCTATTAAATAAGTTCTTTAATGACAAACATTGAAAGTAACAATGAAATAAGTTATGAATGTTAGTGTTAGAACAGAACAGAACAAAACAATAATAGTTGACTTACATGTAGTATTATATACTTGCGTTTCTTATATTAACAACATGTACATATTTACTTACTTCACTTTGATATATAAAGCTTTTTATTACATAAATTTGGGGCAACAACAAAATGATACATAAATGTTAATGTTAGTAGAACAGAATAGAACAATCATAGTTGCCTTATAAATTCACACACAATGACTTTATAATTCTTATATTAACAACATGTACTTTATTTTTTACTTAATTCACCTTGATATATAAAGATTTTCATTACATACATTTGGGGCAACAATAAAATGACACATAAATGTTAATGTTAGCAAAACAGAATAGAACAGAAAAATTATAGTTGTCTTATGAAATCATATATCATAATTAAATGTTTCCTTTATTTGCAACATGTACTTTTTGTTTACCTTAACTGACGTTGATTTATACAGAATTTCATGACATACATTTGAGGTAATTATAAAATGATACATCAAAGTTAATGTTAGTAGAACGGAAAAGAATAGAACAATAACAGAAGTCTTACATTTATTAATATATAATTGATTTTCTTATATTTGCAACATGTATTTTTTGTTTTACATTAGTGGTTTATACCTATCATTTGTGTTTTATACATAAAGTTTTCAAGACATACATGTATATCTTGAGTAACAATCAAATAATTTTGACTTAAGTATTTTTATATGTTTAAATGGTGTCTTTAATATATTTTATGACATAATTTATTTGCAACAATAAAATATTATACAAAACTAGAAAATGAAAATAATGTGTTTGTAGAATAAAACAGAGCTCAATGGACAGCAACAAGAAACAAAAAATATTCATTTAAAAGTAGAAATAATAATTATTTTATAACAACATGTACTTTTCTTGACTTAAGTGTTTTCTATCCATAATTGTGCTTTATATATAATGTTTTAAAGACATAGATATTTAGTAACAATGAAATCATTCATGAATGTTTGTGTTAGTAGAACAGAACAGAATATTTATAGTTATCTTTTGTATTATAATATATAACAAATTTCCTTGAATTAACATGTAATTTATTTTTACTTCAGTGTTTTATATCTATTAAATGTGTTTTTATATAAAATAATCATAACAAACATTTAAAGTAACAAAAATTTATATACCAAGGTAAGTGTTAGAAGAACTGAACAGAACAGAACGGAACAAAACAGAATAGAATAGAACAGAACAATTATAGTTGTCATTATGAATTTATACATTATGACTAAATGTTTCTTATATAAACAACAAGCACTTCATTTTTTATTCAATTAACCTTGATATATACAGATTTTCATAAATATAAATTTTGTGTAACAATGAAACATTACATCAATTTAGTGTAAGTAGAACAGAACAGAACAAAACATATGTAGTTGTCTAATATAAAAATATTAAGTTTTTTACATTAGCAACAAGTACTTTAATTTTACTTAATTTACATGCATACATATAGAGTTTTTAAGAATAAATTTTGAGAAACAATGAAACCAAATATAAATGTTCATAAAAGTAGAACAGAACAATAAGAGTTGTCTAACATTTAATAATATATAATTTAGTTTCATATATTAACAGCATGTACTTAATTTTTTACTAAATTCATATTAACATAAAAAGATTTTCATTAATTATATTTTGGGCAACAACAAAATGATACATAAATGTTAATGTTAGTAGAACAGAACAAAACAATAAAAGTTGTTTTATGAATTCATACATTATGACTAATTGTTTCTTCTATTAGCAACATGTACTTTATTTTTCACTTAATTCACCTTGATATATAAAGATTTATATTACATACATTTGGGGCAACAACAAAATGATACATAAATGTTATTGTTAGTAGAACAGAACAGAACAGAACAATAAGAGTTGTCTTACAATTAATTATATGTATTTTAGTTGCATATAGTAACAATATGTACTATATTTTTTACTTAATTCACCTTAATATATAAAGCTTTTCATTACATACATTTGAGGCAACAACAAAATGATACATAAATGTTAATGTTAGTAGAACATAACAGAACAGAACAATTAGAGTAGTCTAACATTTAATTATATGTATTTGAGTAACTTGTACTTTATTTTTAACTTAATTCAGCTTGACATAAAAAGATTTTCATTACATACATTTGGAGCAACAACAAACTGGTACATAAATGTTAATGTTAGTAGAATAGAACAGAACAATTATAGTCGTCTTATTAATTCATACATTATGACTAAATGTTTCTTATATTTACAACATGTATTTATTTTTCAGTTAATTTACCTTGATATATAAAGATTAATAAATTACATACATTGGGGCAACAATTAAACATTACAAAAATGTTAATGTTAGTAGAATAGAACAGAACAATTAGAGTTATTTAACTTTTAATAATATATATTTGCATTTCTTATATTAACAACATGTACTTTATTTTTTAATAAATTCATCTTGATATTAAAAGATTTTCATTGAATACATATGGGGCAACAACAAAATGATTAAATAATACAACTTTGTTGAAATAATACTTATAGGTGAATGATGACAAAAATACAAAAAAATGAAAAGTAATAAATAAATGTTAATGTTGTTAGTAAGTATGGCCTCCAAAACCTCCCCTTACAGCCATACCCTTACCGCCTTAACACTAAGAACTATAAATTATGATCCCTTAATAAAAACTAAATAACTAACTGAACAGTTGTTAATACAACAAAACTCCAAAATTTATAAACAAATTAATGTTAATGTTGTTAGTAAGTATGGCCTCCAAACCTCCCCTTACAGCCATACCCTTACCGCCTAAACACTAAGAACTATTAATTATGCTTCCTTGAGATAAAGTTAAATAACTTACTTAAGAAATGTTAACATAACAAAACTATAAAGTTAATAATCAAATTAATGTTGTTTGCAAGTAGGCAAATGGCCTCCAAAACCTCAAAACAGCGACACCCAAACCACCTTATATTTACCAACGAGTACCATAAATTAAGGTTTGGATATTGAAGTTTCATTTTAAAAAAACTTTAATCTTTACACAAAATTGTTGAAATAAGAATCACTCAGATAAAAAGTTAAATACATTTACACATAATTTCTAAATCATATATAGAAGAAAATAATGATTAAAATTATAAAAAACTACAATTGATAATAATATAGTTAACCATATAAGCGTAAATATTATTAAAAGAAGTAAAAGTCATAAATTAAAGTGCAAGTTGTTACAGTAGAAAAACCTCACATCATAAATTAACTTCCAAGTCATTATCAAGTCTCAAAAAATGTATTTCAAAAGTAATGTTCAGAGATTTAAGAATTCATTAGTTTTATCAGTTTTACCAGAAGAAATGAAAGTAAATTAATTATCTATTTACTGAGAAAAATATTCTTAATTCTACATGACTGTGTTCATTAATCCTTAACAATAATTAAGGAAAGTTAAACCTACTGTTAATGAATTCCCTCCCTAGTTATGAACAATAACAGAATAATGATATAATTTTAACAACCACTATGTTTTCAAAATCCACACACAGTACTGTGAGTCATAGAACTCACAATCTGAGTATAGTAAAAAAGCTTATAAAACCCATTTTGTAAGACCAGGCAATCCCCTCAGCTTGGCGTTCATCCAGCTCTGCGGCATCTGAGCTCTAATGATATCTTCAAAACTATATTCAATGAATAAAATTTGTTAATCAAAATTGTAGCAGTCAATTATTTTCTTCCATATGATATCACATTGAAATAAAAAATACATTTTACCATTTATCTGTTTCTTGAAATCATATTATCACAAAAAAGTAAAATTTTGATTTTAAGTAAATTTAATCATGTTCTCTTTTAGCTTTATTTCTATAGTTATTCACTGATGGTAAATACAGGGCATTTATTCAAGATTAAGAAAGAAAAAGTTACAGTAAACCATCATCCTCTTAAACTATAGAATCTTATTAGAAGGTTTTATCAAAAATATAATTAATTTGATAAAAGACATAAGACATGACAAAACATATTCATTCATGAGTTCAGTGTTCTTTTTTTAAAAAGGTGTACATTTATTTATGAGTTCAGTGTCCCTTTTTCTATAATGTATACAATTATTAATGAGTTCAGAGTTCATTTTACAGCAATGCTTACATTAATTTGTAAATTCAGTGTTTCTTATGCAAGAGTACAGTGTTCTTTTTACAACAATGTGTAAAATAATTTATGAGTACAGTGTTCATTTTACAACAATAGGTTCATTTATTTATTATAAGTTTGGTGTTCCTTTTTCTATGATGTGTACATTTATAAATGAGTTCAGTGTTTTTCAACAACGTATACATTTATTGATCAAATCAGTGATTCTTTTAAAAGACTGTAAAAATGTAATTTTTACACAATTTTTATGTGTTCAGTGTTCCTTTTACAACAATCGGAACATTTATCTATGATTTAAGTGTTCTTTTTTCTATGATGCGCACACAAGAGTTGAGTGTTCATTTTCAACAATGTGCACATGTTAATTTATTTATGAGTTTAGTGTTCCCTTTACAAAGTGTGTGCATTTATTTATGAGTGTAGTGTTTCTTTTACACAATGTGTGCATTTATTTATGAGTGTAGTGCCTTTTTCAACTATGTGTACATGTACCTTCTTTTATGAGACCAGAGTTGCTATTACAACATTGCATTCATTTATTCATGAGTTCAGTGTTCATTTTACAAATATACGTTTATTTATATATAAGTTAAGTTTTCCTGATTTCTATGATATGCACAATTTTTTAAGAGTACATTATTTATTTTACAACAATGCGTTCATTTATTATTGAGTTCACTGGTTCTTTTACATGATGCGTTCATTTATTTATGAATTGAGTGTTCCTTATTCAGCAATGTGCGCTTTTATTAAAGAGTGTAGTGTTATTTTTAATGCGAACATGTACATTCATTCAGGACACCAGGGTTGCTATTATAACATTGTATTCATTTATTCATCAGTTCAGTGTTCCTTTTACAACAAAGTGTTTAGTTATTTATGAGTTCAGTGTTCCTTTCACAAATATGTGTTTATTTATTTATGAGTTAAGAGTTCATTTTAAACAATGTGCACATGTACATTAATTTATGAGTTCAGTGTTTTGTTTTACAACAATGCGTATATTAATTAAAAAGTTCAGTGTTCCTTTTACAAATATGCGTTTATTTATTTATGAGTTCAGTGTTCTTTTTTCTATGTTATGCACTATTTTTAAAGAGTACATTGTTTATTTTACAACTATGCGTACAAACATTTAAGAGTTCAGTGTTCCTTGTTCAAAGATGTTTACATTTATTTATGAGTTAAGTGTTACTTTAACAACAAAGTGTGCATTAATTCATGAGTTCAGTGTTCCCTTTACAACGAAGTGTACATTCATTCAAGCGTTCAGCATTCCTTTTTCAACAATGCGTACAACCATTCATGAGTCCAGTGTTCGATATACAACAATGCGTTCAGTTATTTATGAGTATAGTGTTCCTTATACAACAATGTGTCCATGTGTATATTTATATTATTTCAAAGTTCATTTTCAACAATAGCACATGGACATTAATTTATGAGTTCATTGTTTATTTAACAGCCATGCATTCATTTATTAATAAGTTCAGTATTTCTTGTACAACAATGTGTTCATTTATTTATGAATTGAGAGCTCTTTGTACAACAATGCGTGCATGTATTTATGAGTTCAGTGTTCATTTTCAATAATGTGCACATGTACATTAATCTATTAGTTCAATGTTTATTTTACAACAATGTGTTCATTTATTTAAGAGTTCAGTGTTCCTTTTACAATAATGCATTCATTTGTATATTAGTTCAGTGTTCTTTTTACATGTATGCGTACAAACATTCAAGAGTTCAGTGTTCCTTGTTCAAAGTTGTTTACATTTATTTATGAGTTAATTCTTACTTTTACAACAATGTGTACATTAATTCAAGCGTTCAGCGTTCATTTTTTTTCAACAATGCGTACAACCATTCATGAGTTCAGTGCTCCTTTTACAACAATGTGTTCATTTATTCATGAGTTAAGTGTTTTTTTTACAACAATGCGTACAATCATTCAAGAGTTCAGTGTTCCTTTCACAACAAAACGTTCAGTTATTTATGAGTGTAGTGTTTCTTATACAACAAAAGAACCAATATGGTGCAGTTGGTTAGACCGCTGGTAAATATATACATTAAACAGTTCCAATCTTATACAACAATGCGTGCATGTGCATATTTATGAGTTCAGATTTCACTTTCAACAATAGCACATGGACAATAATTTATGAGTTCAGTGTTTATTTTTAACAATGTGCAAATATACATTTATTTATGAGTTTAGTGTTTCTTGTACAACAATGTTTTCATTTAATTGAGAGCTCTTTGTACAACAATGAGTGCATTTATTTATGAGTTCAGTGTTCATTTTCAACAATGTGCACATGTACATTAATTTATTAGTTCAATGTTTATTTTACAACAGTGTGTACATTTATTTATGAATTGAGTGCGCTTTGTACAACAATGTGTGCATTTATTTATGAGTTCAGTGTTCATTTTCAACAATGTGCAGATGTACATATACATAAATTTATAAGTTCAGTGTTCCTTTTACAACAGTGTGTACATTTATTCATGAGTTCAGTGTTCATTTTTTTTAAATCATTTCAACCATGCATGAGTTCAGTGCACCTTTTACATCAATGCATACATTCATTCAAGAGTTTAGTGTAACTTTTACAACAATGCGTTTTTCATTCAAAAGTTCAGTGTTCTTTTTACAACAATGCATACATTGATTTAAAAGTTCAGTGTTCTTTTTACAACAATGCGTATATTCATTCAAGAGTTCAGTGTTCTTTTTACAACAATGCATATACTCATTCAAGATTTCAGTGTTCTTTTTTACAACAATGCGTATATTCATTCAAGACTTCCGTGTTCTTTTTTACAACAATGTGTATATTCATTCAAGAGTTCATTTGTCTTTTTACAACAATGCGTACAATCATTTAAGAGTTCAGTGCTCCTTTTACAACAATGCGCACATTCATTCATGAGTTCAGAGTTCATTTTACAACAATGCGTACATTCATTCATGAGTTCAGTGTTCATTTTACAACATTATTCATGAGTTCAGTGTTCTTTTTATAACAATGCGTACAATCATTCAAGAGTTCAGTGTTCTTTATATGACAATGCGTATATTCATTCACGAGTTCAGTGTTCTTTATATGACAATGCGTATATTCATTCAAGAGTTCAGTCTTCTTTATATAATAATGCGTATATTCATTCAATAGTTCAGTGTTCTTTTTACAACAATGTGTATATTCATTCAAGACTTCAGTGTTATTTATATAACAATGCGTACATTCATTCAAGAGTTCAGTGTTCTTTTTACAACAATGCGTATATTCATTTAAGACTTCCGTGTTCTTTTTTACAACAATGCGTATATTCCTTCAAGAGTTCAGTGTTCTTTTTACAACAATGCGTATAATCATTCAAGAGTTCAGTCTTCTTTTTACAACAACACCATACATTCATTCAAGAGCTCAGTGTTCTTTATATAACAATGAGTATATTCATTCAAAAGTTTAGTGTTCTTTTTAAAACAATGAGTCCATTCATTCAAGAGTTCAGTGTTCTTCATATAACAATGCGTATATTCATTCAATAGTTCAGTGTTCTTTTAACAACAATGTGTATATTCATTTAAGACTTCCGTGTTCTTTTTACAACAATGCGTATACATGTATTCATTCAAGACTTCCGTGTTCTTTTTTACAATAATGTGTATAATTTTTCAAGAGTTCTTTGTCTTTTTTACAACAATGCGTATATTCATTCAAAAGTTCAGTGTTCTTTTTACAACAATGCGTATATTCATTTAAGAGTTCAGTGGTCTTTATATAACAAAGTGTATATTCATTCAAGAGTTCAGCGTTCTTTTTACAACAATGCGTATATTCATTCAAGACTTCCGTGTTTTTTTTTTTACGACAATGCCTATATTCATTCAAGACTTCAGTGTTCTTTTTGCATAAATGCGTATATTCATTTAAGAGTTCAATGCTCTTTTTACAACAATGCGTATATTCATTCAAGAGTTCAGTGTTCTTTTTACAACAATGCGTATATTCATTGAAAAATTCAAAGTTTTTTATATAACAATGCGTATATTCCTTCAAGAGTTCAGTGTTCTTTTTACAACAATGCGTATATTCAATTAAGAGTTCGGTGTTCTTTTTACAACAATGCATATATTTATTTAAGAGTTCAGTGTTCTTTATATAACAATGCATATATTTATTCAAGAGTTCAGTGTTCTTGATATAACAATGCGTATATTCATTCAAAAGTTCAGTGTTCTTTTTACAACAATGCATACAACCATTCATGAGTTCAGTGCTCCTTTTACAACAATGTGTACATTCATTCAAGAGTTCAGTGTTCCTTATACAACAAAGCGTTTAGTTATTTATGAGTTCAGAGTTCATTTTCAACAATAGCACATGGGCATTAATTTATGAGTTCAGTGTTAATTTTCAACAATGTGCAAATATACATTTATTTATGAGTTCAGTGTTGCGTTTACAACAAAGCGGTCAATCATTCAAGGGTTAAGTATTCCTTGTACAACAATGTGTTCATTTATATATGAATTGAGTGCTCAATGTATTAAAATGTGTGCATTTATTTATGAGTTAACTGATACTTTTACAAATATAAGATCATTTTTTATGAGTTTAGAGTTCATTTTCAACAATTTCAGCGTTCCTTTTTCAACAATGCGTTCAACCATTCATGAGTTCAGTGCTCCTTTTACAACAATGCGCACATTCATTCATGAGTTCAGAGTTCATTTTACAACAATGCGTACATTCATTCATGAGTTCAGTGTTCATTTTACAACAATGCATATATTCATTCATGAGTTCAGTGTTCTTTTTATAACAATGCGTACAATCATTCAAGAGTTCAGTGTTCTTTATATGACAATGCGTATATTCATTCACGAGTTCAGTGTTCTTTTTCCAACAATGCGTACAATCATTCAAGACTTCAGTGTTCTTTTTCCAACAATGCGTACAATCATTCAAGAGTTCAGTGTTCTTTTTCCAACAATGCGTACAATCATTCAAGAGTTCACTGTTCAAGAGTTCAGTGTTATTTATATAACAATGCATATATTCATTCATGAGTTCAGTGTTCTTTTTACAACAATGCGGAGTTCAGTTTTCCTTGTACAAATATGTGTATATTTAGTCATGAGTTCAGCATTCCTTTTACAACAATGCGAACATTCATTCATAAGTTCAGTGTTCTTTTTTCAACAATGCGTACAACCATTCATGAGTTCAGTGTACTTTATATAACAATGCATATATTTTTTCAAGAGTTCAGTGTTCTTTATATAACAATGCGTATAGTCATTCAAAAGTTCAGTGTTCTTTTTACAACAATGCTTATATTCAAAAGTTCAGTGTTCTTTTTACAACAATGCGTACAACCATTCATGAGTTCAGTGCTCCTTTTACAACAATGTGTACATTCATTCAAGAGTTCAGTGTTCCTTATACAACAAAGCATTTAGTTATTTATGAGTTCAGAGTTCATTTTCAACAATAGCACATGGGCATTAAATTAATAAGTTCAGTGTTAATTTTTAACAATGTGCAAATATACATTTATTTATGAGTTCAGTGTTGCGTTTACAACAAAGCAATCAATCATTCAAGAGTTAAGTATTCCTTGTACAACAATGTGTTCATTTATATATGAATTGAGTGCTCAATGTATTAAAATGTGTGCATTTATTTATGAGTTAACTGATCCTTTTACAAATATAGGATCATTTTTTATGAGTTCAGAGTTCATTTTCAACTATAGCAAATGTACCTTAATTTATAAGTTCAGCCTTCCTTTTCAAACAATGTGTACATTCATTTAAAAGTTCAGCGTTCCTTTATCAACAATGCGTTCAACCATTCATGAGTTCAGTGTTCTTTTTACAACAATGCGTACATTCATTCAAGAGTTTAGTGTTCCTTTTACAACAATGCATACATTCATTCAATAGTTCAGCGTTCTTTTTACAACAATGCGTACATTCATTCAAGAGTTTAGTGTTCCTTTTACAACAATGCGTACATTCATTCATGAGTTCAGTGTTCATTTTACAACAATGGGTACATTCATTTAAAAGTTCAGCGTTCCTTTTACAACAATGTGTACAATCATTCAATAGTTCAGTGTTCCTTTTACAACAATGCGTACATTCATTCATGAGTTCAGTGTTCATTTTACAACAATGGGTACATTCATTTAAAAGTTCAGCATTCCTTTTACAACAATGTGTACAATCATTCAATAGTTCAGTGTTCCTTTTACAACAATGTGTACAATCATTCAATAGTTCAGTGTTCCTTTTACAACAATGCGTACATTCATTCATGAGTTCAGTGTTCATTTTATAACAATGTGTACAATCATTCAAGAGTGTTCAGTGTTCTTTATATGACAATGCGTATATTCATTCACGAGTTCAGTGTTCTTTTTACAACAATGTGTATATTCATTCAAGACTTCAGTGTTCTTTTTCCAACAATGCGTACAATCATTCAAGAGTTCAGTGCTCTTTTTATAACAATGTGTATATTCATTCAAGAGTTCACCGTTACTTATATAACAATGCGTATATTCATTCATGAGTTCAGTGTTCTTTTTACAACAATGCGGAGTTCAGTTTTCCTTGTACAAATATGTGTATATTTAGTCATGAGTTCAGCATTCTTTTTACAACAATGCGTACATTCATTCAAGAGTTTAGTGTTCCTTTTACAACAATGCGTACATTCATTCAAGACTTTAGTGTTCCTTTTACAACAATGCATATATTCATTCAATAGTTCAGTGTTCTTTTTACAACAATGCGTACATTCATTCAAGAGTTTAGTGTTCCTTTTACAACAATGCATATATTCATTCAATAGTTCAGTGTTCTTTTTACAACAATGCGTACATTCATTCAAGAGTTTAGTGTTCCTTTTACAACAATGCGTACATTCATTCAAGAGTTTAGTGTTCCTTTTACAACAATGCATATATTCATTCAATAGTTCAGTGTTCTTTTTCCAACAATGTGTACAATCATTCAATAGTTCAGTGTTCTTTTTATAACAATGTGTACAATCATTCAAGAGTTCAGTGTTCTTTTTCCAACAATGTGTACAATCATTCAAGAGTTCAGTGTTCTTTTTATAACAATGTGTACAATTATTCAATAGTTCAGTGTTCTTTTTATAACAATGTGTACAATCATTCAAGAGTTCAGTGTTCTTTATATGACAATGCGTATATTCATTAACGAGTTCAGTGTTCTTTTTACAACAATGTGTATATTCATTCAAGACTTCAGTGTTCTTTTTCCAACAATGCGTACAATCATTCAAGAGTTCAGTGTTCTTTTTATAACAATGCGTACAATCATTCAAGAGTTCACCATTATTTTTAACAATGCGTATATTCATTCATGAGTTCAGTGTTCTTTTTACAACAATGCGGAGTTCAGTTTTCCTTGTACAAATATGTGTATATTTAGTCATGAGTTCAGCATTCCTTTTACAACAATGCGAACATTCATTCATAAGTTCAGTGTTCTTTTTTCAACAATGCGTACAACCATTCATGAGTTCAGTGTACTTTATATAACAATGCATATATTTATTCAAGAGTTCAGTGTTCTTTACATAACAATGCGTATATTCATTCAAAAGTTTAGTAATCTTTTTACAACAATGAGTATATTCATTCAAAAGTTCAGTGTTCTTTTTACAACAATGCGTACAACCATTCATGAGTTCAGTGCTCCTTTTACAACAATGTGTACATTCATTCAAGAGTTCAGTGTTCCTTATACAACAAAGCGTTTAGTTATTTATGAGTTCAGAGTTCATTTTCAACAATAGCACATGGGCATTAATTTATGAGTTCGGTGTTAATTTTCAACAATGTGCAAATATACATTTATCTATGAGTTCAGTGTTGCGTTTACAACAAAGCGGTCAATCATTCAAGAGTTAAGTGTTCCTTGCACAACAATGTGTCCATTTATATATGAATTGAGTGCTCAATGTATTAAAATGTGTGCATTTATTTATGAGTTAACTGATCCTTTTACAAATATAAGGTCATTTTTTATGAGTTCAGAGTTCATTTTCAACAATAGCACATGTACATTAATTTATAAGTTCAGTGTTCCTTTTAAAACAATGTGTACATTCATTTAAAAGTTCAGCATTCCTTTTTCAACAATGCGTTCAACCATTCATGAGTTCAGTGCTCCTTTTACAACAATGCGTACATTCATTCATGAGTTCAGAGTTCATTTTACAACAATGTGTATATTCATTCAATAGTTCAGTGTTCTTTTTATAACAATGCATACAATCATTCAAGAGTTCAGTGTTCTTCATATGACAATGCGTATATTCATTCAAGAGTTCAGTGTTATTTATATAACAATGCGTATATTCATTCATGAGTTCAGTGTTCTTTTTACAACAATGCAAAGTTCAGTTTTCCTTGTACAAATATGTGTATATTTAGTCATGAGTTTAGCATTCCTTTTACAACAATGCGAACATTCATTCATAAGTTCAGTGTTCTTTTTTCAACAATGCGTACAACCATCATCAGTTCAGCGTTCTTTTTTCAACAATGCGTACAACCATTCATGAGTTCAATGCTCCTTTTACAACAATGCGTACATTTATTCAAGAGTTCAGTGTTCATTTTACAACAATTCGTTCGTTCATTTATTCATGAGTAAAGTGATTCTTTTACAACAATGCGTACAATCATTCAAGAGTTCAATGTTCCTTTTACAATAAAGCGTCTAGTTATTTATGAGTTCACTGTTTTTTACAACAAAGTGTTCAGTTATTTATGAGTATAGTGTTCATTTGACAACAATGGGTGCATGTGCATATTTATGAGTTCAGAGTTCATTTTCAACAATAGCACATGGGCATTTATTTATGAGTTCAGTGTTAATTGTCAACAATGTGCAAATATACATTTATTTATGAGATCCGTGTTTATTTTACAACAATGCATTTATTTATTTATGAGTTTAGTGTTGCGTTTACAACAAAGCGTACAATCATTCAAGAGTTAAGTGTTCCTTGTACAACAATGAGTTCATTTATTTATGAATTAATTGCTCAATGTATAAAATGTCTATCATATTTATTCAAGAGTTCAGTGTTCCTTTTACAAATATGCCTTTATTTATATATGAGTTCAGTGTTTATTTTACAACAATGTATTCATTTATTTATGAATTGAATGTTCCTTATACAGCAATGCGCGCTTTTATTAGTGAATGTCGTATTTTTTAAAACAATGCGTACATGTACATTCATTCAGGAAACCAGTATTGCTATTACAACATTGCATTCATTTATTCATAAGTGCAGTGTTCCTTTTACAACAAAGCGTTCCGTTATTTATGAGTTCAGTGTTTCGTTTACAAATATGCGTTTGTTTATTTTTTTATGAGTTCAGAGTTCATTTTAAACAATGTGCAAATGTACATTAATTTATGAGTTCAGTTTTTATTTTCAACAATGTGCAAATGTACATTTATTTATGAGTTCAGTGTTGGTTTTTTTACAACAATGCGTATATTAATTCAAGAGTTCAGTGTTCCTTTTACAAGTATGCATTTATTTATTTATGAGTTCAGTGTTCTTTTTTTCTATGTTATGCACATTTTTTTTTATTTTACAACAATGCGTTCATTTATTTATGAGATTACTGTTCCTTTTACAAACACAAGTTCATTTATTTATGAGTTCAGATTTCATTTTTAACACTAGCACATGTACATTTATTAATGAGTTCAGTGTTAATTTTCAACAATGTGCAAATAAAAGTACAAGTTGCTTATATAAGAAAAAACTCTAAAATCTTATATAATTGTGCATTTTGCCAATAAAATACCCTAAAACCTTAAATAAAATACATGTTGCTAATATAAGAAAATACCCTAAAACCCTAAATGAAGTACATGTTGCTAATATAAGAAACTACCCTTAAACCTGAAATAAAAGTACATGTTGCTAATATAAGAAAATACCCTAAAACCTGAAATAAAAGTACATGTTGCTAATATAAGAAAATACCCTAAAACCTAAAATAAAAGTACAAGTTGCTAATATAAGAAAATATCCTAAAACCTTAAATAAAAGTACATGTTGCTAATATAAGAAAATACCCTAAAACCTTAAGAAAAGTACATGTTGCTAATATAAGAAAATACCCTAAAACCTTTAGAAAAGTACATGTTGCTAATATAAGAAAATATCCTAAAACCTTAAGAAAAGTACCTGTTGCTAATATTAGAAAATACCCTAAAACCTTAATTAACAGTACATGTTGCTAATATTAGAAAATATCCTAAAACCTTAAATAAAAGTACATGTTGCAATTATGAAAAAATACCCTAAAACCTTAAGAAGAAGTACATGTTGCTAATATAAGAAAATACCCTAAAACCCTAAATAAAAATACATGTCGCTAATATAAGAAAATACCCTAAAACCTAAAATAAAAGAACATGTTGCTAATATAAGAAAATATCCTAAAACCTTCAATAAAAGTACATGTTGGTAATATAAGAAAACACCCTAAAACCTTTATTAAAAGTACATGTTGCTAAAATAAGAAAATACCCTAAAACCTCAATAAAATTACATGTTGCTAATATAAGAAAATACCCTAAAACCTTAAATAAACGCACATGTTGCTATTATAAGAAAATATTCTAAAACCTTAATAAAAGTACATGTTGCTAATATAAGAAAATACCCTAAAACCTGAAATAAAAGTACATGTTGCTATTATAAAAAAATACCCTAAAACCTTAAGAAGAAGAACATGTTGCTAAATAAGAAAATACCCTAAAACCTTTATTAACAGTTCATGTTGCTAATATAAGAAAATACCCTAAAACCTTTTATAAAAGTACATGTTGCTAATATAAGAAAATACCCTAAAACCTAAAATAAAAGTACATGTTGCTAATATAAGAAAATACTCTAAAACCTTAAGAAAAGTACATGTTGCTAATATAAGAAAATACCCTAAAACCTTAATTAACAGTACATGTTGCTAATATAAGAAAATACCCTAAAACCTAAAATAAAAGTACATGTTCCTAATATAAGAAAATATCCTTAAACCTTAAATAAAAGTACATGTTGCTAATATAAGAAAACACCCTAAAATCTTTATTAAAAGTACATGTTGCTAATATAAGAAATCATCCTAAAACCTTAAATAAAAGCACATGTTGCTATTATAAGAAAATATTCTAAAACCTTAAGAAAAGTACATGTTGCTAATATAAGAAAATATCCTAAAACCTTAAATAAAAGTACATGCTGCTAATATAAGAAAATACCCTAAAACCTTAAGAAGAAGAACATTTTGCTAATATAAGAAAATATCCTAAAACCTCAAGAAAAGTACATGTTGCTTATATAAGAAAATACCCTAAAACCTTAAGAAGAAATACATGTTGCTAATATAAGAAAATACCCTAAAACCTCAAGAAAAGTACATGTTGCTAATATAAGAAAATACCCTAAAACCTTTATTAAAAGTACATGTTGCTAATATAAGAAAATACCCTAAGACCTTAAGAAAAGTACATGTTGCTAATATAAGAAAATACCCTAAAACCATAATTAACAGTACATGTTGCTAATATAAGAAAATACCCTAAAACCTTAAATAAAAGTACATGTTGCTAATATAAGAAAATATCCTAAAACCTTAAATAAAAGTACATGTTGCTAATATAAGAAAATACCCTAAAACCTTAAGAAGAAGAACATTTTGCTAATATAAGAAAATACCCTAAAACCTCAAGAAAAGTACATGTTGCTAATATAAGAAAATACCCTAAAACCTTAAGAAGAAGTACATGTTGCTAATATAAGAAAATACCCTAAAACCTCAAGAAAAGTACATGTTGCTAATATAAGAAAATACCCTAAAACCTTTATTAAAAGTACATGTTGCTAATATAAGAAAATACCCTAAAACCTTAAATAAAAGTACATGTTGCTAATATAAGAAAATACCCTAAAACCTTAAGAAGAAGTACATGTTGCTAATATAAGAAAATAACCTAAAACCTTAAGAAAAGTACATGTTGCTAATATAAGAAAATATCCTAAAACCTTAAATGAAGTACATGTTGCTAATATAAGAAAATACCCTAAAACCTTAAGAAAAGTACATGTTGCTATTATAAGAAAATATCCTAAAACCTTAAACAAATATAAATATTGCTAATATAAGAAAATACCTTTAAACCTGAAATAAAAGTACATGTTGCTAATATAAGAAAATACCCTAAAACCTTTATTAAAAATACATGTTGCTAATATAAGAAAATAATAAAAGAAACCACCTCAATATGCAGTCCTTGTCTTCTTACTTCATACCAAACTCTGCCATCAATCCACGTGTTGTTCATTCGTTGATACCATCTAATACTTCACTAGCTGTAAAGAAAAGAGAAAAAAATTGTTAGAAACAAGTCCCTTATTAGAGGACATGGTGATAAAATGTAAAATATTAAGTATAAAACATTTTAATGCAATATATCGTACAGCTCATACCAAAAATAAAACAATAAAAAAAGAAAACCCATAACTCCTTAGCCATGAACCCCGAGAGAAAACCCTTAACTCCTTAGCCATGTACCCTGAGAGAAAACCCTTAACTCCTTAGCCATGTACCCTGAGAGAAAACCCTTAACTCCTTAGCCATGTACCCTGAGAGTAAACCCTTAACTCCTTCGCCATGAACCCTGAGAGAAAACCCTTAACTCCTTAGCCATGTACCCTGAGAGAAAACCCTTAACTCCTTAGCCATGAACCCTGAGAGAGACCATGATACCAACAAAGTTTGCTTTCCCCTTCAATACCTTAGGTTGAGATACATGAACCCGCGTGCTAGGCCCTTCCAGTGGTGCTGATATCACATGGGCTGAGAACGTGCCAAAGCCTGACTGGAAATATCCTGGAGGGTTTTTGGCATACATAATGCTCAAGTACCTTGCAGACTGGGTGACCCAAACAGTGCCAGCGAAATTCATAGGGGGTTGATAAGGAGAAGGTGATCAGAGAGGCAGAAGGGAGCATGCATGAGAGGTGGGTGTTCATGAGAGGGAAGGGTGTAAAATGATGCTTCTCTGAGTTCTCTGAGAAAGGAGGTGGCATTTCCATGATTTCATACTACCAGAATGTTATGTTGTACAGTGTGTTGTAACAAAGAGTTAAATCCAAGCCAACCATCAATAGATAGGTCAATGGTTTCAGTCCCTGAATCCCAGTACATTAAACAACGGAATTTGTTGTTTAATGTACTAGGCCCATGAACTGAGATCACTGTCTAGATACAAGTATAAGCATTATCAAAAATGCTTGAAATCGCCGTTTAGCCGAGTATTCTCCCTAGAGTAAAAACCTTCGAGCTATATGCGTCATCGTTTTAAACTGTCCCAAGTCTATATATAGAATACAATAATTAGTATGCCCTGGAAAAGATATAAAACCATTGAGTCTATTTATAGAATTCCAGGAATTAGCGCGCCCTGGTAATGTTATGCAAAACAATTGATTTAGATTCGCCCCGAAGTAGGTTAGATAGTTTTGCATTATTTAAACAAATGAGAGTTTTAAAAAGAAAAAACATTTTACAATTAGTTATGCATATTTTCTGGTGTTATATTGCAACTTTCTTGAAACAGATACATGTACTTAAGTTCATACATTGACAAAGGTATTTTCTGGAAATACAAACAGGTAACCCGACAAAAAATGGTCAACAAGTCCATACAAGCACCCGTATTTTGACTGTTTAATGTCCATTTTTTCATCATGTGACCTCAAATGTATTGTTTTGATTAGCTTAAGGCAACACAAGGTTGACACAAAAATGCTCAAATCTTGATAACTGTTATTATCACCGCCTCAGCGGCAATAATAATGTACCCACTCAGTGTTGAAACACAGAGTTTCATTACCCTGGATTACCTGCCCCTAACTACTATCGTTTTTGGGCCAAGCAAAATGTCTCAAGTGAACACAATTCGGATGTGGATTAGTCTCATTAGAATTTCGGATACTTTATTTTGCATAAATTAATGTAACCAAACAACTAAAAAAGGTATGCACTGCAATTCTTGTACAATGATCCTGTGATTTAAGCCTGTGTAGTGAGAAATGCTCATTTGAAAACATAATTATCCAATATCTAATTCTTTATATAGGGCGCAGCCATGATCATGCTTTGCCTGACGTACTTTTACCTGCCAAAGTACGACTGGGAATCAGACAAAGAGTTTAATCAGAATGTATTGAAGTGAAATGTAGATTATAAACTAAAAACCCTTCTCTATAAGAGCATTCCTTTGACCCAGCACTTTTGAGTCATTATTCAAAGTGTCACAAAATGAGAAAAATGCCATTTATTAATGTTGAAAAATCTACCAGGTCAAAAATGACATTACAAATTTTGATTCACATGCCATAGTTTCTAAGAAAAACACACAGAAAAATTAGGTTAGATATGAAAGCAAAACGTGCATAAATATTTCAATATTTTTTTTGTTTTTTACAGAGTTAGTCTGTAGTAACAATACTGTTTGTCACATGCTTATCCTCATTTTTAGACTTTCCGCTATACCACCAAAAGGCTTAAGTTATTACAACAAATCAAAAACTAACAAAAAAATGCCTGACTAGTTTAATTTGCAGAGTGGTTACACACAGGTCTCTGAATTAATACGCCGTTAATTTCTAGGCAATAAAAGTAGTTCCATCATCTGAATTGTCTTTGTTTCACAGGTGTTTACATATATTGATAAGCGTGTGGAAGGAGCGCAGTCAAATCTCATTAATACACTAAGCAGTACACATAAAAGGATTGATACATTGATAAAGTCTGTAGCTGTTTAATGTAATGATGCAGAGGTCATTCATTGTATTACTTGAAGTTTAGGTTGTTTGACAGTATTGTACCATAATTATCATATTAAACTAAACTAATGAACCTACAGAATTTGTATGCAAAATGTACAGGGGAAAACTGTACTTCAAGATTTTGTATGGCAAGAAAAGGAAAATAAAATCTTTGTAATATTTGCCAGTAATACAGGGTAGAATAAACACTTCGCCCGCATTTTTTACGCTGCTGGATTTGTACTTGAATCGAATGTGTAAGCAGTTATCATTAGTATGAATTTGTTAGGTTTCAATGTGCACGTAAGTCTTTCTGTATTTTAATACTTTGATTTTATTCTTATGTCACACCATAGATTATTTCTCTCTCGGTCGGCGTACCAATTTTCCTAATATAGCAGCTCGACCCCAGTGCAACTTTACTAATATGTTGTGTTAGTTGATTGGATGTTGGTGAGTTCCACTTCTTCGAGTTTGTTGTTTTAGTTATGTCGCTTTAATGAGCGCATTTGATTCCTATGGCTCACAGCTTCCAGTTTATGTATATAAATAAAAGTTAATTGATCACAAAGATCTTGTTGAAACGTTTAGTATATTTCATTCGGTATTTAACTTATTACTGACACAAAGTCTAACAACTTATAACAATTCATATATAGCTTAATCATAACAATTTCTACAAAGTAATTTTTGACAACAAATGTCTATTCCTGGTTTTTATACACAAAGTATGTTCTTAGACGTACATATATTATTTCATGAATCTTAATTTCATATTCTTTATATTTATAAGAATACATAATAAAAGGTGTGGGGCAATTATAACTGACCAATGAAGTCATGTAAGCTGTTCTTAACCAATTAAATAATAGATAAAAAATATATATAATACTCAAACAATTACTGTCACTTTTAAGAAACAGAGATTTAATCAACAGACTTGAATGATAAGAAAATATAAATAAGGGTAGCATTTAAAACACTGGAGCTAACAGATGTCAGTCAAGAGATAATAAAACATTTTCAAAGGAAGCTAGGTTGACATAATCATAAATAATGGTAATAATTAAAAAGGTGTAAATGATATAATTTTTACTTCATAATTCTTTAAAATTTGAAAATCAAAACATTTAATATTTAAAACATCACATTATTTTTTTTTACTTAAAATAATAATACAAAATAACATGAATAGTATGCATTTCAATATAGAGGCAGTCTACTTTGTAACATTTATATAAAAAAGCCATAAAATGAATAGAAAAATTGATGGTTTTATTCAAGCGTTTTCTTATATTTTTAATATATCTTGTCACCTACAAGCCAATTAGTTTTCTTAGGTATAAACTACAAGTATAAACCCAAAAGTTCAACTTGACAAACTTTACAGGATCATAATTACTGATGAATATTTTAAGACCTAGTATACAATTTTATAACTTTAATAGTTAAACTTGCATGTTAAAGCCGCCTAAACCTCTTTAATGTAATTTTATCAACACCCAAAGTTGAAAGTTTATTATGCAGAGAACTTTAAACAATTTAATATTATGAAATATCAACCTGTTTAATTAATATCATGCACACATACACATATTAACTTAACCAATCCTAAGTATCATTTTCATAGGCAGTTCCAGTGGGGAGGGGGGGGGGTCAATATTATCCAAATTCAACCCCCCCTAGAATTTGGAAATTGTATCTGTCCATTAGTGTATTTCTTGCCTGTAATTCATTTTTAAGTAGCATGAAGCAATTTGTTTCGGTGCTTAACATATATTTAATGGTTATGTAGTTTTTATTATCAATTTATTATCAATATCATTTTTCTGCAAAATGTGTATCATGTGGTTGTGGTTCAAAGTTCGGACCGGGCCCCTAGAAAAGTTCAGACCCCCCCTAGAAAAAAATCCTGGATCCGCCCCTGAATTTTAATGCTATAATAAACAGAAAGCAAATTTTATGTTTCAATCATTTTAATGCTGTAAAACCATACAAGCTAATGAGCTCAAATCTCAATCAAGGAAGTTCAGCTGTACGGATACAAGAACTAATGACAGGCATTGCAATTTTAGGCAATCAGACTTTGCACTGGTAAGAAACTGTTCTCAAACCCATATCTTAATAAAATGGCTGCTACCTAACCTATATTTCTGGGTTCCAAAACTTTGTAAGATGCTTTTTTAATATTTTGATTTTCATCAGATATGGCATTATTATTAACATTATAAACACGGGTTCCCTGAAGACCTTAAGCTACCTCATCAAGTGATCATATTCTTATATACATGTACATGTATACTGAAGTCTCAACCAATGATCCTGACAAATTTCAGTATAGTAAAAGCTAGGATATTCTTACCAAATGAAACTGAAGACTACTAATTTAAAGCAATGTTTGAATATAATTTCTAGCTGTAAAATTATAACATATTATACTTAATGAACTTGAAAGTCTAAAATTCTGGCCAAATGTCACAATACATGTATTAATTATGCTGTAATTTGCTATATAGATCAATAAGATCAGCTGAAAGATGGAAATAAATTTAATATATTACATGTACATGTAATTTAAAGCAGTATTCATGTATCTGGCTGTACAATTATTCACTATCATACACTTGTAAGCCCTTAACTCAAAAGTTTTCAGCAAAAACAATATGGTCAAATATCATATAGTTTATTTAGTTTTAATTGATAGAATCAACTGAGAAATTGAAGCAACACAATCTAACATTTCCAATCTGATTAAAACCCGCTCTAAAAATTTCGGCTCGCATACTCGCTAATTTAGATCTGGCCTTTTCCAAAAGAAGGTTGCGTTCAGGTGACCGTTTCTCATCATAATATTTATGACGAAATTGTTATGATACATAACTTGTTTACATCGTCTACATCACGCAATTCAAAATGAGCCGCCAAATAGCAGACTGTGAATAATACCGCTGTTAAATTAGCATGCAAACCTTGGTAAAAAAAATAGAAATTACTAAATCCAAATGTGATTAATAGTGTTTTCATCTAGATGAAAGCTACGCATTTCGACGCGATCTTCCACGGGGACAGTAGAGATCATGTAGGACAATGCCCTACAGGATATCTATTCATGGAGATTGCATTTATTCTATATAAACTGAAGTTTCAGTTAAGTCAATCAAACTCATAATTCACTGTTGTTCTAGCTTGTAATAGAAAACGGTTGATGTAGACAAACAATAAAGTAAAGTAACCAGGTTCAGAAAAGTTCTTAGGGATAGCTGAAAAGTAGTTATCCATATTTTCCAGATCTCCGAAAAGTTTATTGAGACATTAAAGATATCGCCTCATATTAGAGTGATATTCATATCAATATAAAGTCACCATGTTATAGGAGTTAGGCTAGTTGCTACAAACTTGCATCTAAACCAAATAATAAACATATAACCTCAGTTTAGAGGTCAACATTGAAGATCGGATTTATTCAAATGGGTAGCCTCATTAAATAAAGTCTTTTAATAATGATAATTATTACAATAGTTCAGTTTATTGTTGATCATTTCTAAACCAGTGCAGTCAGGAAAAATACCTCATAATTATCTTAATTTCATTTTTAAAAAAAATAATGTTCGAACTACCAAAAGCTATGATGAGATGTATTCAAAACTATATTATGCAACAAATTAAATTACAAGAGTCATTCATAGATGGCATTTTATATTTCTCTACTGATTTTCAACAAAAATAACTAAGTAAATAAGAGAACTCACATTTCTTAGTCATGAAAATACATTGACTTAAAAATAAAAAATAAGAGATTCTATATACAGCTGACCAAACCTGTACAGAAAACATTGAACGTAATTATTTCAGTAAATCTACGGCATAACAAAGTATTATAATATTGAATATGTCTTAATAAAATGCACAAAAACAGCAAAAAATCCCTAATTGAAATCCATCCTCTTATCACTACATCACAGTATCAATGAAATTAAGGGTATGTAAAAGAGAACATAATCAAACCCATGTACAAAATGTATAAAAAATTAAAGAACAACAAAATGTTTAAATTAAATTCATTCACATAATTAATGTCTATAGTTAAGTTTCATTATTTCTAAACAAAGAACTATGGCTATGTAAAAGTCACCATTATCAAAGCCATACACATGTCTGTTCATTTTTACATAGACCTCTATCTACAATACAAAACTTAGTAAACATTGTGCTTATGGTTAAGTTTAGCCACATGGGAATGCTAGTTATCATATACTTAACCATGGGGTGTGCTGCACTTAACCAACTCTCCTAGAATAACCTTTAACAAGAGATCAACAACCTTTCCTAATAATAATCTTATAAAAATTTCATCAAAAGGTATGGCTTGCAGTGGCACATGAAAACATATAATTCAAAGAAACTTTTTAAATCATACATCATCAGTACATTCACTATAATGTATAAAACAATATAATTGAGTATAATGTACAACGATAATTCATTGTCATTTCAGTCAATCCAGAGATACAAGTTTTATGTACAAAGGTACATATTTCTTGTGAATATATTAAAAATAATGAATCATTTAGATTTCTTTTGAATTTATAAATGAACACTATACATGTAGCTAACATTTAAACAATACTCAATACAATGACACCTATGGATCTAGATATCCCCCCAAAATAACCGAGTCCTTCACTAGATTACTCGGACTTGTTATTTAAGTTTTTGAATCCATCTTTTTTTTTTATATATTCACTTGGATTCATTTTTAAATTTTTTTTTTATTTGGATCCATCTTTTTTTTCTTCTTATATTTGCTTGGATCCATTTTTTAATTTTTTCATTTTCATCAGATTAATTATCTGTATATTGTCAATTAGTGTCGACATCTTCCGATCTAGCTATCCCCCCAGAATTACCTGGGTCCTTCACTAGATTACTCGGACTTGTTATTAGATTTTGACTCCATTGTCAATTAGTGTCGACATCTTCCGATCTAGTTATCCCCCCAGAATGAACTGGGTCCTTCACTAAATTACTCGGACTTTTTATTAGTTTTTTTTAATTTCATTGACAATCATTGTCGACATCTGCCGATCTAGCTATCCCCCCAGAATGAACTGGGTCCTTCACTAGATTACTCGGACTTGTTATTAGTTTTTTGATTTCATTGTCAATCATTGTCGACATCTTCCGATCTAGCTATCCCCCCAGAATGAACTGGGTCCTTCACTAGATTGCTCGGATTGTAGATCTAATACCAGGTTATCTGGTATATTATTCTGTAGTTTCAATTGTATAATGTTAATGATCCGTCTTGTTTTTTCTTCTTATATTTGCTTGGATCATTTGTATTTGTTCTATATTTTATTGTATATTATCTATGATCCATCTTTTTTTTCTTATTACATTTGCTTGGATCATATGTATTTTTTCTATGTATTATTTTGATTTATTTCTTTTTTATTTATCATTTATATTTTTACTTTTTTTTTTTCTTTCTTTCTTATTTCTATTCTATTTGATCTATTTTGGAGCATTGTAATCAAGCATGATTAGTGCTATTCACATGTATAATGTACAAATATTGTATCTTTTAAAAACTTTTTAGTTTCCAATTTCCCAAATATCATAAACCAAAGATGGAAAAACTGACTATATACAAAAATTTTATTGTTTGATGCATTGAAATGAATGTATGACTGTAATTCACTTTGTTTCTGTAACTTTTATCACATATAGTATAAATTTTCAGTCCAAATCAATCTTATAGCTAATAAAAATTTCAAGTGCCATAAATGTATTATGGGGTGGAGAGTGTGCATTGGGTGGACTAAGAATAAAGGATATGACAAATTTGGTACACTCGGCCATTTACAAGTGTACTCATTTATGTGACCAAAAATTATAGAAACCTTCTCACTTATCCAGGCATAGCCTACCTCATTTTGTATTGTAAATATAGGTGAAACAATTATTGAACTGGAGTGATGGCATTGATTGCATGACTTCTTACTTACATATTCATTGATAAAACAATTACAATCTAAGCGCTGATAGCGCTGTCCAGACATGGAATGAACAGGGCAAAATTTGGTGATGTCATTAGATAGAATACTTGCAGGGTCTAAAACTCACAAACAAATTGTAAAACGAAGGATTATGACGCTTATACAGCATAACTATTCTATGTTTTGTCTTACTTAAATAATTTCGATTTTAGAGGTTAAATTTACTTTCGTATTTTATGCCGGCAGCCTCAGCCTGGTTATATTATATATAGAGGCATACTTTGCTTTTACTAACAAGTTACTCAATGTTTTCTTTACAAGACTGGTCAGTCAGTACATAAATCTGTTCTCTTTTAATCATTATGTATAACAGAGTATTCAATTTATCAAAAATCAAGTAAACCATAAGACAAAAACTAAAAAATTTATTTGTTGACCAAAAATATACCTCCTTAGGAAGCATAAGACCTGCTGTACACTAATTGAAATCCATGAGGTGCTCTTGTAAGTTATATAATTTGCACCCTATACCAGTGCTTGAACTTACACGGACAGGCCGCTAGCTCGATGATACTCTAATTCACACATTATATATGAATTACAGTTTCATGAAGCTAAAGACCTGAGCCGATAAGTAACACCAACATCTAAAATTTCCAAGTGTACAGAACAATGGAAGAAGTCAATCACCTACGTACATTATCATAGTAATCACCATAGCAAATGAACTTTAACTATTACAGAAGACTGCAGAATAATACTCAAATTGATAATGTATAACTCTTTGACTTTTACAGTGATTACAGATTCACCTGCATGTTTTGTACATATCAAAATTGATATAGTACTTTAAAATAATTTCTGACATAGGTTTTAGTGATTCCACACAACAAAACTGTAGTTTTTTTTCTGGGAGTATAATCAATAGAAAATATTTAAAAAAATTACCTGATACAAGGGAGATAACCTAAATTCAATTAACAATGCAAACTATGGATGCAGTTAAATTATAATTATAACCTTACATTATATCAACACTATAGAATGCTATGTATAATGGGCCAAGATTGTAGAGTTGGGCTTTTATACCTTGTAAATAAAAACCCCATAAATATATGCTACATGTACCTATTTTAACACTTAACTTCATATTTTAGTCAATAAAAAGGCTATTTTGAAATTTTTTTTATAAAAACAGGAGTAATTTGATCATCTAATGCAATATTTCGCAAAAATTAAAAAATATTGAATCCTGAAGCACAATTTTAACAATCAACATAAACTGTAATTGAAACAAAAATATCGTACTAAATTTTATCAATATTTACAAGTGCTTTGATTTTTAAAATCTAACAGAGGAAACACATCAACTTTAAAAGTATGCATCAAAATGTAGAGAGGTTCTGTCAATATGTTTTCCTAAACCATCTCTTCTTATTGGAAGATAATAAAAAGATACATATATGTATATATTTGACCAAAAATATAGTATTTTACTGAGTTTAAGCTACACAAACCTATTCCAATACAAGCTAGAATCTTTCATCGCAATGTTTCCCCACTTGTGGAAGAATGATTGTCTCTTTGAGACTGTTTAATGGCAATCTGATTAAAACCCGATCTAAAATTTTACCGCTTGCATACTTGCTAATTTACATCTGGCCTATTCCAAACCAAGGTCACATTCAGGTGACCTTTTCTCATTATAATATTCATTACGAAATTGTTATGATACATAACTTGTTTACATCATCTACGACACGCTATTTGAAATTAGCCACCCAATCGCAGACTGTGAATAATACTGCTGTTAAATTAGCATGCAAACCTTGGTCTAAAAATAGAAATTACGAAATCAAAACGTGATTAATAGTGTTTTGGTCTAGATGAAAGCTACGCATTGATTGGTCGACACAAAGTTCATCTCCACTAAGTAGAGATCCAGTACGACAACGCAAGTAGAACAGGATCTCTGTTTACGGAGATTGGTATAAAGGAGATAGGTTAATTTAGTTAAATATGGTATTGTTTAGAAAGAACTTTAGAAATTTGATACGCAATATGAACATAACTCAAAATACTCAAACTCAGCACATAGTTTGAGACAAGGTCAAGTCAGACTATGAAACCAACTTTATGCATTCAGTACAGCACAAGTAAACTTATATTAAACGCATTATTTTTGCGTTCTAGTTTTTCAATAGAAGCCTATGAAATTTTTTATAACTTTAGACAACTATGCACCCGAAATGTTAACAGCTAGTCGTATAAGTTGTTAATTGATTTTGATCAATTTTATGTTCTTTTTATATAAAATAAAGAAAATTCTGTAAAGTTTGTCAAGATCATTAATTGAGACTTCAACAGTGATTTATGGTGAATAATAAGAATGATATTAAAATTGGGATATTGATTTATCAAGAACTATCTTTCGTGAACTAAATTTGGAAATTTCATTGGATTTTGACCTTTACTTTTTGTGTTATTCCCAAGGGGAATGTGCCGCTAACCAAGTCATTCAAAGCGTGCGACGTGGAGGAGTAAGAGGCAAACCAATGCATGGACGTCTACAACGAAGACCCGCCTCACGTAGTCGGTTCCTTACAGTTTGGGAGTGAATACGACAGTTATGATTGCCAACTGTATTGTTAGCAGTTTCAGTGGCAGTAATGTAACGATTACGCAGGTGTGCGAGACGTATAGCTCAGTCCTGACGTCGTGTCGTGACGCCCGGACGCCCTGTCCAAGGCCGGTCAGCAAGCCTTCCAGTTTCCCTAAGTCGACGAACAAGTCACACTTTGGTCGAAACATTCACGCCAAACTGCATAGCCACCTGCTGTTGCGTTTGACCTTGCATAAGCAACGTAATGGCCTGACCCCGCTGAACATCAGTAAGCCTTGCCATTAACGTAGAAAGTTAAAACAGAGTTTTAATATGGAAAACAGTGTATAAATGTCTAAAGTATTGAATGATATGAAAAGATGAGTTGAAGAAATTATCAAATTTATTCTGCACAAAATTTTTGCATTTCTTCGCTTGTATTACGTGACACTGAATGTTTCATGCTTCAGTAACTTTTCAATATGTGTTTAGTAAATAGATGCCTTGATAATAATCTGACCAATTTTCATCATCTTACACAAAGGCAATAAAAAGTTATTCCATATCATTTTACACTGCGTTTCTTTTTCGTTTGGGTATAGATCTATAATATGAGCTAGATTTATACACACATGCAAAATAAATAGTTATTATGATATAATGTGTTAAGATGAAGTTTATAGAACAGTTTCTTATATACCTAGCACCCCTCCATTCCACCTCTCCTGTTCCAAACCCAAATGAAGAGTTCCTTATATACCTAGCACCCATCCCACCTTTCCTCTTCGAAACAAAATAATGGGCTCCAGGCCCATTCCCTTAAATACCAGTAAAAAGCCTTGCAAACTCTCATAAAATGTTAAACCTTGATTCCACAAGCATAGACTTTCCTATCCAATTCATAATAGATTTTTATAAATAGATACAAAATTAAGAGAATCTGGATTCAAAAAACTACCCTTTATTTATCTTTGTTCAAGAATCACACAACTGAGGTTACTGAAAATATTCATTTAAGTAATGCCTCAGTCCCATAAAATTGTGGCTTGTTGTGGACCCGTGCGTGCAGACAGCTGAAGGCCGTGAGAAGCTTTGCGTATTCAGGTTACGGTGCGCACTTTGCACAAAACAATACACCCGTACTGAGCCGTAGCTGGAAGATATGCAATTTTAATCCATACTCTGCCACGATTTTGTTCACTATTTGACTTTGAAACTGATACGTGTATCCAGAGCTTATCTCACGGGCCATTGTAAAAACATATTAGTCCGCACAGGTATGCTAGAGTTCATACAGGTCCTTGCTGAGCTTGATCGGTGCCCTCAAGGCTATTTTTATGTTTATGGGTCTGTAGCTTAATCAAAGAATATTTTATCTTTACACTGATTAATTGTAAAAAGTCAACACAGAGAGCTGAGCAAAGCATACAATTGTTAATAAGTATGTATTGAGGGCAAGTTCAACCTTGTTCTGCTTCAGTCTAATTTTAATAATAGAATTGCGCTGAGGGTGCTTATTCTCTTGGACTGTGATTATAATATTATCCACACAAAATTCACAGTAGTTTAAACTGGTTTTGGTTTTGACAAAGATCTCATAGAGATAAATTGTCAATTCGAGATAAAAATTTATAGATTTAAACATAATTCTTAAAAAATAAAAACCATTATACTCAGAAAATTGAGAATTCAATGATTTGTTTTTTAAAGTCTTTTAAAAAATGATAAAATTTAGTTGGGTGTTTTGCAGCTAGCAAACTGGAAGGAGAGGAGGAGGAAGCACATTGTAGCTAGCAAAGCATGATAATTCAAAAAGCTGATTTAAGTTATTTATATGTTAAAGATGTTAACTTTGCATCAAATAAACTTTATCAACATTAATTTCATCATATGCAGTTTTCATATTATGCATTATTTATAGTAAATGTTAAATGCCAAAGAGGTCTATTTATATATGTGCATTGTCACCCATCGATAGGGCAAGTCTTTTATTTAAGGTTTATGAATACATGATCTTATAATACTTCAAGTACCAGGTTAGATGTTTATGTTATATAGATTACAATAAAGTCATAGCTAAGCCCATAGCACACAAGTCTACTGATTGACAGGTTGAGAGTTTGATTCCTCGGCCATTCTTCCTCCTACCAGAGATTCTTAATCATGAAGGTCAGTTGTCAGTCACTATTGAAAGATATTACTTATAGATTATGTGCTGCCGCAGTAAACTAAAACTGATCAATAACAAAAAATAAAGACTTAACAGAAAACTTAATGATTTCTTAACAAAACTTAACAAATATTTTCAACAAAACTGATCAATAACAAAAAATAAAGACTTAACAGAAAACTAAATGATTCCTTAACAAAACTTAACAAATATTTTCAACAAAACTGATCAATAACGAAAAAAAACTCTTAAAACAAGCACCTTAAATCAATATTAAATTAAACAATAAAAGTGCATGTACCTATTCTGATGTCAATGAACTGTGGACTGATGTAATTCTTCATTTATTAGTAAATAACCATAGTATATTGGTTATATACTAGCAATAAAGAAATACTACCAACATATTGGTCTAGAAACATACTCATCCCGATAATTCAATTACTCTCTTGTGCAGTGAAAGTAATTGAATCATTGAGACAAACATATTAGAAGTCCAGTAAGTTGAAAGGCTACCAACATACTGGTCAATGAACATACTCTTCCGGATGAATAAATTACTCTCTTGCGCAGTGAAAGTAATTCAATCATCAGAAAAAATATATTCAAAGTCCAGTCTGCTGATATGCTACCAACCTATTGGTCTTCTAACATACTCATCTCAATAATTCAATTACTCTCTTGCACAGAAGAAGTAATTAAATCATCGTAACAAATATATTTGAAGTCCAGTATGCTGGTAGGCTAACATCATACTGGTCAATGAACATATTCATCTGCTAATTAAATTACTTTCTTGCGCAGTGAAAGTAATTTAATCATCAAGACAAATATATTCAAAGTCCAGTATGCTAATAACAAAATTTCTTTATCGAACAGTATATAACCAATACACAATGGGTTATACACCAATCTTTAGAAATATGCATTTCTCCTCTATCCATAAGATTTAAGAAACCTTACTAGCCTAATGAAACATGATATTGTCTTTTAAAAGCAAGTATTGACAGTTATTATATAAATGAATATCAGAGGGCTAGTTCAACTATCCATGCTCGATCAATCTCATGCTAAGAGCTATATTGCAGGGTTAATCAGGTATTAAGAACATATGGTGACTGACAACTGTCCATCATGATTTAGAATCAGAAGTAGGAGGGAGAATGGCCATAGAAATAATATTTCATGACCAAACTCACTGAAAGTATGCCTGACTTGGGAATTGAACCCATGACACCCCAATCAATAGACTTTATTCAATCGAAGGATTAAATTATATACCAAAATTAATACTATCAATAAAAACTAAGAAATCATCATGATCTTAATTCAATATAGTATTGTCCACCAGTTAATTTACTTATAAGAGATGAATATCCTATATCATGATGCACAGCAAAAAATTAAGTCCTTTTCATTTTAACCATTTCCTAATAGCTATTTGTTCATATATTTCAACTTTAAATGTCATTTTTGTTCTGTTTCTATATGCTATTTATTAAATACATCTATGCTAGCTGCAATGTGACCCCTCCTATCCCCTGTGCCCCCATTTAGTCGCCTCTTACGACATGCAAGGGGAAGACAGTGGTCCTATTCTATTAGAGCCCCGAAACCACACAGGGCTAAGGCATCATTTACTAACTTGCCACAACTACCTTAATATTAAATTTATACATCATACAATGTACAGTAGTTTAACACTAATCAAATCTATATTCAAAAACTTTTGAAAGCAGTAAGACAGTGCCCTTGCAATGACAATTCTAATTCAAATCAACACACATTTGTAAAAGAATTTGATTTAAGGTAGGACTCCACTAATACAAAAAAGGTATATTTCCACAGAATTTTCACTAGAAAACTGTTATTTAATGATATCACAGAGTAGACTGACACATACTCATTGAAATGTAATTTCTATTATTTTTGTTATCATCTTAAGTAAAATTAAGTTTTGATTTTTAAATATTAAAAATGTTTGATCCCCAAGCCATTGTTTGTCATATATGTTAGAAGCCAAAGTCACTTATGTCAATAAATATATATTTTTTTTATACCTTTTCAAACAATACTATATTTTGATTATGTCAATCAAGCTCTCTTTGTAAATGTTTGATAATTTCCTGACCAACATCTATTGGCTTCCCAGATTAAGTTACTCTACTCTTTATTATGCCCTTCATATGATTAAATCTTAATATTTCTCAAAGCTGACAGTTATTACTTAAGTATTGCTTATGTTTTTGACTTCTTACTTTTAATGGCTTCAAGCCCTTACAACTTTTTCATTGGTCAAATAAATTGCCCCACCCCTTTACATATTTTTCTTATAAATACTATGAAATATTAATTGCAAGGGAACATTTTAGAATATATATATAGGATTTTAGAATTAAGTACAGAATATAACTTTGTGTACGTCTTAGAATATACTTTGTGTATAAAACTAGGAATAGACATTTGTTGTCAACTTTTGTAGAACTTATTGTTAAATAACTTTGTGAAAATTAGTCTATTTGTTAAATTGTAATTAATTGTTGGACTTTGTGATTATAATACGTTACAACGGAATAAATTATTACATGCTTTACTACAGGATCTTTGTGATCTATTAACTTTTATTTACTTATACTTTAACAGGAAGCTGTGAGCCATCGAGATAAATAGTGCTAAATATAGCGCCACAACAACAACAACAACAAACCTAGAGAAGTGAGACTCACCAACATCAAATTAACGAAATCAACATACATATAACTAAGTTGCACCCGGTTGATCTGCCAGCAAAGGATAAGGTAGCGGATCCAAAGAATCATAAATTCATAGAAGGTGTGACAAGAATACAAAGTATTTCTTACATAATTTTCACCAAGTCAGATCTTCAAACTATATTAAATATTATTTTGTATGAACAAATTAAAAGTTATACTATTTTCATATCCAAGGGAGATAATAATTAACTTTCGTAAAACGTTTTCATAATAAGTTAGCAACAGAATGTTGTTTTGTTATAAAATATTTGCTAACTAATAAACATGTGCATAGTGAAATGAATGAACAATATTTTTTATAATGATCATTAAATCAATAGTCACTTAGTTAACAATTTCACCTCAATACAATTTTCAGTAAAAATGCATTTCAAACATATCTATCCATTAGCTTATACTGTCAACATTACAAATCAAAGTACTGAAAGCACTAATAGGACAGTGCAACTAAAATTATAAAAAACTCATAATGATGTTACACTCTAGTAAAACACTTTAAAATCTTAAAAAGCGTGCAGATTTTTGTAGATGATAACAAATTTATAGTCTGCTTCAGTCTTTTTTAGTAATAGAATTGCGCTGAGGGTGCTTATTCTCATGGACTGCGATTATTATGTAATTCAAATGAGATTTCGCGGTAGTTCAGACTGTCAATTTTTTGTTCGTAATAGAGGATAAAAATGGTAAGAAACTATATTCTAACTTGATAAAAAACATACAAAGATCTCATGGAGATGAATTGTCAATTCAAGATGCAAATTTATAAATTTAAACATAATTCTTACAAAATAAGACTATTATACCCAGAAAACTGAGAATTCAACGATTTAAAAAGTCTTTTAAAAAGATAATAAAATTAAGTTGGTGTTTTGCAGCTAGCAAACCGGATGGAGAGGGGGAGGAAGCAAATCGTAGCTAGCAAAGCATGAGAATTCAAAGAGCTGATTAAAGTTATTTTATAAGTTAAAAATGTTAACTTTGCATAACTAAACAATTGAAAAGGTTAGATTAAATAAACTTTATCAAAATTTCATCATATGCAATTTAAACATATTGCGCATTATTCATGATAAATGTTGAATGCCAAAGAGGTCTATTTAAACGTGTGCATTGTCACCCATCGATAGGGCAAGTCTACTATTTACGATTTATGAATAAACATGACCTTTTATGCTACAAGTACCAGGTTAGATGATTATGCCATATAGATTACAATAAAGTCATAGCTAAGCCCATAGCACACAAGTCTACTGATTGACAGGTTGAGAGTTTGATTCCTGGGCCATGCTTCCTCCTACCAGAGATTCTTAATCATGAAGGTCAGTTGTCAGTCACTATTGAAAGATATTACTTATAGATGTGCTGCCGCAGTAAACTTAAACTGATCAATAACAAAAAATAAAGACTTAACAGAAAACTTAATGATTTCCAAACAAAACTTAACAAGTATTTTCAACAAAACAGATCATTTAACAACAAAAAACTCTTAAAACAAGCACCTTAAATCAATATTAAATTAATCAATAAAATTGCATGTACCTATTATGATGTCAATGAACTGTGGACTGATGTAATTCTTCATTGATAAGTAAATAACCATAATAAATTGGTTATATACTAGCAATAAAAGAAATACTACCAAAATATTGGTCTACAAACATACTCATCCCGATAATTCAATTACTCTCTTGCGCATTGAAAGTAATTAAACAATTGAGTCAAACATATTCGAAGTCCAATAAGTTGAAAGGCTACCAACATACTGGTCAATGAACATACTCTTCCAGATAAATAAATTACTCTCTTGCGCAGTGAAGGTAATTTAATCATCAGAAAAAATATATTCAAAGTCCAGTATGCTGATATGCTACCAACCTATTGGTCTTCTAACATACTCATCACAATTGTTCAATTACTCTCTTGCGCAGAGGAAGTAATTAAATCATCGTAACAAATATATTTGAAGTCCAGTATGCTGATAGGCTAACAGCATACTGGTCAATGAACATATTCATCTGCTAATTAAATTACTCTCCTGCGCAGTGAAAGTAATTTAATCATCAAGACAAATATATTCAAAGACCAGTATGCTGATAACAAAATATCTTTATCTATCAGTATATAACCAATATACAATGGGTTATACATAAATCTTTCGAAACAGCCTTTTCTCCTCTTACAATTAGATTTAAATTAAATTTAAGAAACCCTACTAGATATGCTAAAAGCAACATGATATTGTCACTTAAAAGCCAGAAAACAGAGACAGTTATTATATAAATGAATATCAGAAGGCTAGTTCAACTGCCCATGCTCAATCAACCTCTTGTTGTTAGCTATATTGTTGGCAAACTTAGCTTTTAAACAGTTACTAAGAACATATTTCCGCCAGTGACTGAAAACTGCCCTTCATGAATTAGAATCTGTGGTAGGAGGGAGAATGGCTATAGGCCTATAAATTATTTTATGACCATACTGTCTGACCAATCTTGGTACCCACAACCCATTAATCAGTAGACTAAATTCAATCAAAAGATTAAATATCAAAATAATTACTCTCAATAAAAATAGAAAATTAACATTATGATCTTAATTCAATATAGTATTGTCCAATTGTTTATATACTTAAAGAGCTAAAAATACCATGATGTACATTAACAAACAGTACTGTTCATTTGAAGTCTCTAGTTCACATATTTTAACTGAATTGTCATTTTTTCTGTTTCTATTCGCTATCTTTAAAATAAATCTACTATAAAGGAAAATCAGCTACTTTTTCACTTTCAACGTTATGTGTTATTAGTCCTGTCACCAGCCCATTACATATTTATGGACATAGCTGTCAAGTTATTTTTTTCTATGGTACTCAACTATTTATCAAAGTAACTCAATACATATCTTAAGTGTGAAAGACGCTCAAGTTTTGCAAGCTGCAATGTGCCCCTCCCTCCCCCTGTTCCCCCATTTAGTCGCCTCTTACGACATGCAAGGGGGAGACAGTGGTCCTATTCTATTAGAGCCCCGAAACCACACGGGGCTAAGGCATCCTTCACTTATTTGCCACAACAACCTTAGCATTAAGTTCATACATCGTACAGTGTACAATAGTTTAACACTCACCAAATCTGTATTCTAAAACTTTCGAAAACAGTAAGCCAGTGCCCTTGTAATTTAAAAAGTCTAATGCAAATCAACACAACTTTAAAAGAATTTGATTTAAAGTAGGACTCCACTAATACAAAACAAGGTATATTCCCACTGAATTTTTCTAGAAAAATGTTATTTAATAATACCAAGTATTTTTTACATATTTTTCATCAAGTCAGATCTTCAAACATTATTAAATATTATTTTGTATGAAACTGCGATAAAATTTCCCCAAATCTTCTACATAAAAAGGCTCCAGGCCCATTTCCCAAATACTGATAAAAAGCCTTGCAAACCCTCATAAAAGTCAAACTTTGATTCAATGAGGATAGACTTTCCAATCCAATTCATATAAAATAATAAGATAATTGAATATAAATTAAGGAGAATCTGGATTCAAACAACAACCCTTAGTTTAATCAAGAAACTATTTATCTATACACTATACAATTGTAAACAGTTCACAGAGATAGCTGAGCAAAGCATACAATTGTTACATGTAACTGATAGTATTGAGGGCAAGTTCAACCTTGTTCATCAATATCATAATCTTGCAATATATCAAATACTTGATGTCATATACCTCAAAGTTAATGTAGTGATTACATTTCACTTCAATACAATTTTAAGTAAAACTCTGCACTTCAAACATATCTATCCAACAGCTTATAGTGTCACCATTACAAATCAAAGTGCTGATAGCACTGAAAGGACAGTGCAACTAAAATTGTAAAAAAAACTCATTATGATGCTACACTTGAAGCTGATAATGAATTTTAATCTGCTTTGGTCTATTTTTAGAAGTAGAATTGCGCTGAGGTTGCTTATTCTCATGGACTGGGATTATCATGTAATCCAAATGAGATTTCGCAGTAGTTTTGACAGGCTTTGTTTTGTTTGTAAAAGTGGATAAAAATGGTAAGAAACTAAAGTCTAACTTGATAATAAAACATACAAAGATCTCATGGAGATGAATTGTCAATTCAAGATGCAAATTAATAGATTTAAACATAATTTGTACAAAATAAAGCTACCATACCCAGAAGACTGAGAGTTAAAAGATTTTTAGATTAAAAAGTCTTTTAAAAAGATAATAAAATTAGGTTGGTGTTTTGCAGCTAGCAAACCTGAAGGAAAGGGGGAGGAGGCACATTGTAGCTAGCAAAGCATGAGAATTCACAGAGCTGATAAAAAAGTAATTTATAAGTAAAGAATGTTAACTTTGCATAATTAAACAATTGAAAAGGTTAGATCAAATAAACTTTATCAACATTAATTTCATGGTGTGCAATTTACATATTATGCATTATTTATAGTAAACTAGATGGGAGCCCATGCAAGCACGGGCTTTAGGTCATGACATTTAAGGTTATTGATTTAATAAAGGGAAATAACCGCTGCGGGGTTTTTGGTCTATTATTAGTTTTATCAAGAAATATCAAGAGGCTTTGTCAAAAAAGAATTGTCAACTTGATATGCCGGTATATAGGTGCTCCAGAAACAAACAATAGATTTATTCAAAGCTGCGAAGTTTCTTGCACGAAACAGGAAACTCGCAAATTCAATAGTATAGATGTTGAATGCCAAAGAGGTCTATTTATATGTGTGCATTGTCACCCATCGATAGGGCAAGTCTTTTATTTAAGGTTAATGAATACATGATCTTATAATACTTCAAGTACCAGGTTAGATGTTTATGTCTTATAGATTACAATAAAGTCATAGCCAAGCCCATAGCACACAAGTCTACTGATTGACAGGTTGAGAGTTAGATTCCTGGGCCATTCTTCCTCCTACCAGAGATTCTTAATCATTAAGGTAAACTAAAACTGATCAATAACAAAAAATAAAGACTTAACAGAAAACTTAATGATTCCCAAACAAAACTTAACAGGTATTTTCATCAAAACTGATCATTTAAAAAAAAAAAACTCTTAAAACAAGCACCTTAAATCAAAATTAAATTAAACAATAAAAGTGCATGTACCTATTCTGATGTCAATGAACTGTGGACTGATGTAATTCTTCATTGATTAGTAAATAACCATAGTAAATTGGTTACATACTATAGCAATAAAAGAAATACTACCAAAATATTGGTCTACAAACATACTCATCCCGATAATTCAATTACTCTCTTGCACAGTGAAAGTAATTAAATAATTGAGACAAACATATTCGAAGTCCAATAAGTTGAAAGGCTACCAACATACTGGTCAATGAACATACTTCTCCAGATGAATTAATTACTCTCTTGCGCAGTGAAAGTAATTCAATCATCAGGAAAAATATATTCAAAGTCCAGTATGCTGATATGCTACCAACCTATTGGTCTTCTAACATACTCATCTCAATAATTCAATTACTCTCTTGCGCAGAGGAAGTAATTAAATCATCGCAACAAATATATTTGAAGTCCAGTATGCTGATAGGCTAACAGCATACTGGTCAATGAACATATTCATCTGCTAATTAAATTACTCTCTTGCGCAATGAAAGTAATTTAATCATCAAGACAAATATATTCAAAGTCCAGTATGCTGATAACAAAATTTCTTTATCGAACAGTATATAACCAATACACAATGGGTTATACACAAATCTTCAGAAATATGCACTTCTCCTCTAACAATAAGATTTAAGAAACCTTACTAGATATGTCAAAAGCAACATGATATTGTCACTTAAAAGCAAGTAGTGACAGTTATTACATAAATGAATATCAGAGGGCTAGTTCAACTGTCCATGCATGCTCAATCAATCACTTGCTGAGAGCTATATTGCAGGCTTTAAAACAGTTATTAATGACATACAACTATCAGTGACTGACAACTGTTCATCATGATTTAGAATCAGAAGTATGAGGGAGAATGGAGATAGAATTTATTTCAAGACCAAACTCCATGAAAGTATGTCATCTCGGGAATTGAACTCACAACACCCCAATCAGTAGACCTAATTCAATCAGAGGATTAAACATCAAAATTATTACTGTTCATACAAACCAAAAAAATATCATGATCTTAATTTAATATAGTATTGTCCACCAGTCAATGTTCTTATAAGAGCTAAATAAACATAAATATATCATGATGCACAGCAACAAATCAGTCCTTATAATTTTAACCATTTCCTCATAGCTTCTTGTTCATATATGTCAACTTAGATTTCATTTTTTCATCTTTTATTCTTCTATTAATTAGATATATGAGGCTACATAGCGCAAAATGGTTGTAACTCACTGTTTTCTTACATTGAGTTACAACCTTTTTCTACTAAACCAGTGATTTAGAGTATAAAAGGGATATCAATCTACTTATTCACTTGAGAAAATTGTATGAGTTATCTGTCCTTTCTCCAGCCCATCTCATATTTCTAACTTTGCTAACTGCAATGTGCCCCTCCCTCTCCCCTGTGCCCCCATTTAGTCGCCTCTTACGACATGCAAGGAGGAGACAGTGGTCCTATTCTATTAGAGCCCCGGAACCACACAGGGCTTGGCACAATCAATGTAATATTATTATGTACATGAGTTTAACACTAATCAATTTAAATTTGCACCTTGAAATCAATTACATGTCCAGTTTCAAGCATTTTTACTCTTTACTTATTTTATATACCTAGTATTAAACAAGACCGGTATTACAATATGAATTTTTTTTTTCAAACGCATAATCAAACTCAAATCAAAATCCAAGTTGAATTCAAATCAATACAGTTCAAATCAGCATAACATTTATACCCACTGAATGATTGTATAATTAGTATCATAATTATCAATTCACCTAGGTGCATTGATATAAACAATTATCAAGATTTGAGCATTTTATAGTCGACACCAGTTGCCTTAAGCCAATTCGAACGATGCATTTGAGGTCACATGATAAGATAACGATCGTGAAAAAGTAAAAATGGTGTGTGAATAGACTCTTCTCTGCCATAAACAAGTTGTTGACTAAAATCAAACTGGCGCATAGTCAATAGTGGGCATCAGCGGGTGTTTAGGAAGGCTACACACCACTAAATATTTTAGCAGACATTAACATTTTCACGCACATATTTTTTATTGGAAAAAGTAAATTTACAAAGATAACAAATCAATTGTAAATAGACTTGTTCATCAAAATCAGTATTTATTTTATATTCATAACATCCACCCCATTAGCAAAGGAGAATAAACCACAAAATAAATACATCTATGGAGAAGACATCAAACACGGCTGAGCGTTGATTTCAAGCATTTTTGAAAATGCTAATACTTGTCTCATTATACGTTCAGTATCAAACAGTCTATGAAATTATTGTCCGACTGCCCCAGACAACAAATTTGTTCTCAATAAGAATCAAATATTTTAATAATGCACTGCAAAGTGCTTTCCCTCATAAAAGGATAAGTTCAAAATAAAGAATACCAAACAGCCAAGGTTCACAAATTTGCTTAGTACAGACATACTATACAAACAATGCCAGAATCATAAAGGATGAATTGTTATGGTACGATTATGTTATTCTAAAAGTACAAGTTCTGTAGACTTTCTATTTAAACGTACAACTATTCAGTCATATGAGATATTGACACTTTAAATGAATTTATTAACTTGTTCAATAGCTTCAAGTACTAAGAGTGTCCCACAAGTTTCAAGACTAGTGATAGAATCAATTTCTATATTAGACTTGTATAAAGCTGAGAACATAGTAGTTGACACATTAATGTATTCATATATTGATAAAATAATTATCTCAAAAAGGTCTAAAATTTATATTAAAACGATGTAATGGACCATCCATGAGTGACCTTTTTATTTCAATATCAATACATTTGACCACAACACACAACCATGTGCACTGTTGCTAACACTTAGTTAGTGGGACAAAATGTGATGGTAACTTAAGCAAATGCTTTAAATGAATAAATATCCTATGATGTTCAGTGCTCAGTCAAGCTGCTGTTGAGAATTGTATATTATGCCAAATAAATTTCAAATTGTGCTAAACTTATGACACAGCAGCATATAAACATTTTGTAAAAAAATGACTTTTTTTATACACTTATGTGTTTCATACACGAATTATGTGTTTTACACAAACATAATGTGTTTTATACACACATAATGTGTTTTATACACACATTATGTATTTTATATGCACATAATGTGATTTAAACATGCATAATGTGTTTTATGTGCACATAATGTGTTTTATACATGCATAATGTGTTTTATATGCACATAATGTGTTTTATACACACATTATGTGTTTTACACACACATACAGCTTTATACACTAAGATGCTTAAAGTATACAAGTCAGTATACAGTAACAACTGTAACTGATCAAGAGATCAGAAAAAAATGTAAATGAATTACAAAAAAACACTTGTCATGAAACCATAACACTCCTCATAGATTGACTGCACAAGGGATGATCCAAAATTATCAGAAGTATATGACTCTATGAAGAAAATGCATTAAAGATAATCACACATTGGTGATCACATGTACACCAATATCATACAAGCTTAAGATGAACTCAGTTATACCAGAATAACTGTCACATTAGAAAGAAATGATTTGGTAAAGGGTGTTCAAAGAGTTTTCTCTTCTAATATTCAAAGCAACATACTGTGTGACTCATCCTTAATGTATCCAACAGTAAGGCAAGTCAACCATAGAAACTCTGACAATTATGCATTTTCTTCACAGAGAAGTTCAATTTCTAAGCTTTAAGAACATTATGTCAAATGATGGCTGATTCAGTTGTGATATCTACAATATTCGTGAAGCAAAAAAATTATGTCGGCAGACTGAATGTACAGACGCAAGAAAAAAATGTTTATAAAAAACAATACAATAAACTCATCAAACTCACAAGTTGAATTCAGTTACAAATGAAAAGTACTGCTATAAATAATAGGGCTGCATTGTCAAACTGATGTATTGCCAAACCATATAAGGGAACAAAAGAATATTTAAATCGCAATATAAATGACCAATTAGTGAAATGGAATAAAACTTTCTGTCAGGAAACAAAAATAATTTGCAGAATTAAAATAAAAAACAAAATTACTCAATGTAAGAATAAACAAAATGACTAAATATTTCAAGTTCAATAATGTTTACTAATATCATGAAAGATATTGCATCGCAACTACTGTATTGTGAGTCTGTGACCTAAATCATATCTCATTATGACCCAGATAAAACCCTATTTTGGATAACTTTTTACATCATCTAGTATGTCAGGCAATTTTAAATGAGCTGTCCAATCACAGCCTGTAAATAACACCACCATCAAATTAGCTTGCAAATATCGGACTTAAAATAGAAATTATGAAATCAAAATGCTATCAAAAGTAGTTTGGCTAGATAAAAGCTATGCATTGATTGATCGACACAAAGATCATCTTGACATGATCCTCCTTAAGCAAACCTTGTAGATCCTGTATGACAGCCCTTTACAGGATATCTGATAGCATGCAGCCCTGGTAGATACTGAAAGTCCATTATGTACTATATCCAAACTCTGAAGTTGATGAGTTTGTATTATATAAACAAGTATTTGTTTATGTACAAAATAAAGTACTGAATTGTGACTATGAAAGTTCTAAATAATTTTGGATCATCCCCTGTACAGTCACTCTTTGTATACAACCACTGTACAACATTAAAAACTCCTGATAGCATGAAATCATGGAATACCCACCAGCCTTTCACAGATACTTTCAGATAACACCATTTCTCACCCCAACCCTCAACATGAATCAGCCCGACCATCCCATACACACCTACCCTTCCAACCCCCCATACACCAACCCCCTATCATCCCTACAAACCCCACCAACACTGTCCAGATCTAATATTCTAAAATTACCAGCCAATACAAGATATCAGGAACATTATATATGACCCCTCTAATCAGACGACACTCCACCCAACCTTGCTTAGTGACATCAACGGTACGTCCGGGGCTTGGGCTCACAACCAACTGCCAGTACATCCAGGTTCCACAAACCTTGCATCATCATAATCAATCCCAAAACCCATGACTTAGGATTGATGCTTGTACAACTCAACAAGAACATTATTCTAGAATTAATTTTCAATAGACTATTTCCTGAACTAAAATGTCTGGGTTTTTCCATGTAAGCATTATTATAAAGACCATTCACAGCTTTTGCCAAAAGTACAAAAAAAGTTTTGATTTTACATAATTCCATTGTAAAAGTGTGTAACAAAAATGTGTTTTTTTTTAAATTACATGGAAAAACACAGCACCCGAGACCTGGAAAAAGTCTATAATGAAAGTATAACAGCTTAAAATGCAATATATTAATGGATCAGTGCAAAACAAGTCTACATTCTTGTTTATTTACATGAAGTTAGACTTTTTTAGCACTGACACATAAATATTTCATAAGATAAATTTAGATATCCTAGCCACACTATTAGAATAGTAAAAAAATATTGCACTTTTTAAAAAAAAAAGAACAATAAGCTGAATTGTAAAAAAAATCAAAATTAAGTGAACGTATATAAAAAAGTCTTTATTGTTAAAAATATAAAAGAAAATTTAAAAGACAAAAATATTTACAAATGTATATATTATTCACTTTTTCTAAGAATGTGTTACATACTTCAAGAAACAACAAAAATGAATTAAAAAGTCAAAAATGAAACCAATGATTCATAATCAAAATGTAGAATAAAGAATACAAACATAAAAAAATATTGATCATATTCCAAATGAAAGTTAAGAAAGTTAAAATAAAATCAAGATGCTAACTGAAATTGTTAAATAGGCTGCATAAGTTGAAAACAAACTTACAAATAAAATGAAAAAAATCCATTTAAATTCAACAAAAATAAAAACTGGACGAAAAAGAAAAAAAAAATTCAACGTAATAATCATCATTATGGTAACATGAGAAAATAAAAATCTTTACTGATAAACCTGCATATCTTTTATGAGCATCAAAACAAATTAAATATTAAATACTTACACCATGTTGATTGATATAGAGCAAAGGGAGCTAATACAATATGTATCTTTTCTATACAGAAAAAAATCAATAGTGAATTATCTCCCTTTAATAAATATCAAATATACAGAATTACTTCATTACACAGACGGCCGACTTGGTCCCAAATAAAAAAACTATACATACATAGTGTTTTTGATTAGGAACCTGGCCGGCAACCTGTGTTTCAATATATTCTAGAATAATGTTCTTGCTGTGATGCAACAAACATACAAAACCTACTAAGTTACAAAATATAGTCTCAAATAAACAATAAAAAATACATTTCCAAAACAATACCAGGGGATACTTACTTGTATAGTTTGTTTTTCTAAAAAGTCAAATTTGAATAATTTCACAATGACTGAATAGGTTCTCTTAAAAAAATATGAAGACAACGTTGACACAGTAAGCAGACATTAAAACATTTAAGCATTTATGTCTACCCGATCTTAAAATACCCTATCGGAATCCCTTAATTGCTTGATGACAAATTTTAGCACAAAAAGTCAAGGTGAAATTATTCATATTTCGACAGTTGAAAAAATCAAACCATAACACAAATATGTTCAACAAAAATATACAATAAAAACAAAGTCATTGATATTCTTACATTATAAGACAGCGTACCATCTGATTAAACATTTTCCCTTTTAGAAGTAGAACCATGCTGACAGGCTTTGTAAGCTAAGCTTCTGATAAAATAACTATCAATTCTATATCTAACCTTCCCTGTTTAGAAATATTATAAATATAAGGTACTCGCCAAAGATGTGTTTGAGGAGGTACACTGTTTTATCAAGTAAGGTATCATTGACACAATAAGAGAGAGTCAAAGGTGACCAGCATGGACCAAAACCATACAAGGCACTAATATATATAGAATCTTTGATGGTTCAGAACCGTGAAAATCATTTTTGTATTAAACAAAGTAACATTGATAAACAAAAACTAAAGACTTTCTGGACAAGATCATTACAAAACAGGCATATGGAACCATCGGTTCAGGAAAAATGGACAATACCATCAGACACATAATGATATAAAATACATAAAATAAAAAACTTAGCTTTTGTCGTCTCTTCTTTTTTCAACTTTTCCATGTTTCTTGTGTAGATTGTTTCACCATGTTTCGTTATCTAATATGTTGAGCTCATACATATAGATATATAACAGCTCAGTAAACAACGTCTACTTAGGTTCATGGCTTCTGGTTAAAATCCTACAAACATAAAAATATTACATTATAAATAATATTATAACAAAGTACATGTATTATTATCATAATTGAAACTGGTTGGATAACCTGTACCCAACAAGCTCAATCAGTAGCACACAAGTCTACTGATCAGAGGGTCATAGGTTCAATTTCCCAGCAGGGCATTCTTTCCCTTGGTCTCACGGTTGAATTCCCCTTATTCCAATTTATAGTCATTAAAATATTTGAAAACTGTGATAAATGTTTTAAAAAATGATATATTCATTCATAACATTATAAAAAAAATCAATTTCCACGATTAAAGGTACTAGTTCACAGATTTGGTAAAGATTAATCTGTATTTTCAAAATACTATTCAGTGTCTGTAATTATGTCAAAAAATTCTTAATACTTTAAGACAAACTGACCGACAGAAATATACCATAAAAGTCACAATATGCACTAAAAGTGTCTATACTATGACAAATGGGGTAGATTTGTACTACTTGAAACACCATCATTTGTAGTTGTATGTCAATTTTCACTAAAATTGTCATAATCAAAATACTAATTTCCTGCTTCAAAAAATGTTTCCATACAATTTTGATATTTTCAGAACAAGTTGATATTTAAGTTGAAATCTGTGAATTAGTACTTTTAAATACAAAACAACATTTTGTTGCTAGTTATTAATCAAAACTTTATAATTGCAAATAAGGTATTATCTCCCTTTCAAATGAAAATACATGTAGTGTACTAGCTTAAGGTCTTCAGCGAACCCATGTGTTTACTGTTAATGCCAGGTCTCATGAAAATCAAAATGTTAAAAAAGTGGCTTATAAAGTTTCGGAAGCCAGAACTAGTAGTGTAAAAGATTTGATTCTGATGTTTCTTACTCAAGGAAACAACTAGCTTGGAGTTTAGTACAATAAATTTAAAATATTCTATGGATTCTGATTGCCATAACAATGAATAAACTGAAAAACAAAATGACTTACATTAAATAGAAATCTTCAAGACTTGAACAAACATCATCTTAGATAATTAAAAGTACACACAACTTCATCAATACCTACATAGAATAATAAAGGAACGATAAACTAATAATAAAAATGGATAACAATTAAAAAAGAAATAGCATATGCAATTTTTAAAAAAAAAAACAACAACAAAGGGGTACTGAACTCTGTTATTCAACTTGATATGTCAATGTTCGAAGACTTACTTCAAAACCAAACAAAGATAAATATGTACTCAGGGTTGTAGAATTTAAAGTTCTTTTGTCCATGGACAAGTTAAATCTAAAAATCAACGTGTCTGGGTTTAATATATTCTCATCCAGAACTCATCCAGAAATTCCACATCCTTAGTAACTATTAACATTAAAGGTACTAGTTAACAGATTTGGTTTATTTTTTCTATAATTTCAAAATACCATTCACTGTTGTGTCAAAAAATTCCTATTATTTTAAGACAAACTGACCTGTATGTTGCAAGAAATATACTATAAAAGTCACAAAAATGCACTAAAAGTGTCTATATTATGTGAGATACGGGGTAGATATTTACTATATGAAACCCCATCATTTGTAGTTGTATGTCAATTTGCAGTAAAATTGACAGTTATTACATTTTGAAAATTTACTACATAACACAAAGCCCGGCCAGCTAGCTCAGAAGTCTACTGATCAAGAGGTCGTAGGTTCAATTCCCAAGCGGGGCATAAAATTTTAATTTTCTACACCCATTCTCCCTCCTACCACTGAATCTAAATCATGTTGGGCTCATGTAGTCACTGACAGAAGTACATGCCTAGTAACTGATTAACAGCTAAATCCAGAGATTTAGCCTTTCCAGGAACAGTGAGTAGGTGGACTGATCGCCGTTATTTAACCTATACAATGTGTTGCTATGGTGCTAAACCCAACAAAAAGAAAACAACAAAAAAACTACATACATATGCCAAGAAATAAAAAAAACCCAGCTCTACTTACCAAATATGCGGGATAGATGCAGTGTTTAGCTCTATATTTGATAAGACCACATACATGTAGGTATCTATAACAAATATATCAGGTCTGTGTAGTTTGGTAAGACATCAAATGATATGGTGAAGAACAATGAAGTCTGTGATACATGAAATAGACAAAACTTAGAGTTAGAATATAAGTATGTACATGAAAGGCACCTGTTGGTACAATAACAAACATATAATAGAATATATTCAGAATTCAAATACATTTGTACTTGGTTTTTTCCTTGCAGTATACAAACAAACCACAATGTAGCTTAAGGTCTTTAGCTAATCTGTGAGCATACTGTCAATGAATTGGTACTGCCGCATCTGATGAAAATAAAAATGTTAAAAAGGCAGCTTGTAAAAATTTGGAAGCCAGAACTAACTAAAATGATTCAACAAAAATATGTATACAATGAACAATTGGATATAATCCATGTTTCATGCTTTTCAGCAATAAAGTGTAAATCACTGCCTTTGTAATGCTTGAGCACAGATCGAAAACCCCAATTTGAACATACCATATATACAGACAAGAAGATATTCAATAGAAAACAATGTATTATATATAGACCAAGTCACATGAACAACTTTTTTTCTGAACAAATACATCATCATCATCATCATCATCATCATAAATGTCGGTAAAATACCCTAACAGCATGTAATGCTAATTGGCAGACTTGTACATTATACGAGGATAACTGATTCTTTTTGCAACAAGTCGATCATTCATCATTGATCAGTTGACTTTCAAAACATGTTCCATTCATTCAATTCAATTTGTAAAAGCACGATTCAAGATTCATTACATAAATAAATGAAGATTTGGTACCTGAGACACTGCCATTATACCGGCACAGATTTAAATAACAAAATTTTTATACAAAATAAATTCTAAACAAAAAAATAAATAAAAAATTCAAAATGTCTTACCTGTATAAAAGTATCCAAACATTTGATTTAGCAGGTGCGAGCTTTGACATTGCAAACATCAACATTTCACACGTTTTACCTATTGTCTACGCCATTGTACTAGGTAACAATAAAACGCACGTGAAATAAGTTTCGCTCACTGATCTCGACCAATCAAAACGCTTACCGCTAGCGATCTAGAGGTTTATACGATCATAAAGACTGCGGGCCAAAGCGCATGGATTAAAAAGATTAGAACGTCAATTTGTTGCTTATTTTAAAGATTGTTATATTCATTCGTGGTTACCTCTCGGATGATTCCGTAAAATGACGATCAATGTTAGCACGGGAATAACCGTGGCGTACCGAAAATTATCTTGGTCGAAGGTATGGTAAAAGTGCACCGAGCCAACGAAGACCCCTGTGGTCACCAATCCAACCATTTACCTCGCCGTCCATTGCTGGTTACGTAGCAGAGTATACTCTCTGTCCATCAATGATGATATATCTTTCTGCAGTATCTTCCTGGTTTATTGAAATGACTTTATAATGTGATATGGTACAATGCTAAAAATAACGTTGTTCAACATAGGCGGATCTAACTGGGGAGGGGGGCTCAGAAACTTAACATATTTAAAGGGGGGTTATGTAGTATCGATTATGAATATGTTGCGTTATTATGTAAAAAGTGTATAATGTGGTTGTGGTTTCTATATCTTGTACAAGAAACACACTCCACGAAACACCATCGTGATATTAAGATGTTTTATAATCGAGACCACATCTTTATTTATGTTTATAGCGAGACCATTAGTGCAGCATACTATCAAAAATCATACGGCAATTTTAAACATAAAAATATACAAGGACCCAATATAACATGTAATATAGGGAGGGCCCTTGCAATATAGAAGCATTTACGACAAAATCAGTCGTAAAACGCTTGATAATACGGACCTCAGGTTCTCTTACCTTTATTCTATATAGAATGGGTGAACTACAATGTACTTTATCTATTTATTGAACAATTATAATATTCGAAAGTAAATATAACTATACAATACCAAGTAATCGAGCTAAAATTTCGCAACGATTGTATTTGACAAAGTCCGACTACAATATTGATCATAGATCGGCTAAATAATCATGTAGAAAGATTTAATCATTGAAAGAAAACTCTATACTTCATTCTATAAATAGACGGTGAAGTCAGACCGTTTGTGTACAGAATGCTCTATACTTATATTTTTAAACGTGTTTCAGAACACTTCGTTCGTATCTTATTTGGACCGCTTGGATTCATTATCGGTACACCAGATTCTTGTTGATAAATTTAACGAAACTGCATTAAGTGTGCTCGTGTTATACATCTATAAACCACAAACATTGTATATCAGTCATACAGGTTCACACTACAGCAAGTAACGGATATATAACATCAAGTGAAATAATGGATATTAAACATAAATTAATTGAAGGACTTCAATCCAGTCCTAAATATTTACCAGTGTGGTATCGATATGATAAGCAAGGATCGATTTATAATGACCGCTGTTTATCGGACAACAAATTTTATTACTTCTATAAATCAGAGAAAAATGTTATTTCAAGTTATGTGGAGGTAGGTGAACTTATCATTACTTATCTAAGTACACAATCATAAGTATGTGTGTGTGTGCATGTATGTGTTTGAACGTATTTTGTCTTAATGCAGTAGTTTTCATTTAAGCTCACGCGTCAACATTTTGTAATTTTGTCGTTTCGACTTAAGATCTTCTGGTTTTAATTTGAATGAAATTCTAAACTTCTATTATACTGTATGTTCTACCATTAACCTAGTTTTGTCAGTTTTCCTTTCAGTCGGTTAATAACCTGTATTTAAAATTGACTGGTAACCGTATTAAATTCCAATGAAATGATTTAAAGCTACCATATGAATATATATTCATCAACAGTAGACTTGAAAACTGTTTCACAAACATAAAGTTATCAGAAATTAACAAGCAGTAGAGTCACCATAAACTGTTCAAACCAGTCTGTTTTCTAAATTTTAATGTGAAACAGTGTTCACTTCTAAAAAAGTGGGGTACGTGTATAAGAACACACTACAATCATTTATGCGCTAATGTTCAATTCACCTGATCCAAAAAAGTTTTAGAGCTCAATTATGTAATTTGAAGCAGGGTATTTCTCTATAACAATACTTCATCTTAAACACACTGTGCTCAAAACTATTATTTTAAGTATCGACCACCAAATTCTTCTTTAGGTTTCGATCTACTTTCACTTCGAAATGCAATGAATAACATAAACATATTAAAATCTTGTTCATTAGAGATGTTTGAAATACATGTATTATAAATGTCTATTTTCTTAATATATTATATTTGAACTGTCCGATTGCATAATTATACGGTTATCGCACACTGTATATATTATTTTCCGCGTTCTATATATAGAAATTTGTAAAACACATTGCCCCCGTACATCATGAAACTTGTAGAAGCCTTTCTTATAAATTTGGTGGCATCTCTTTAAGTGATGATGACAGTAGCACAACCGACACAGTCAGTAAAATTGAGTGAGTTTTACATTGTTTGTTTTGAAGTGTTTTATTTGTATGTCCAAAAATTACTGAATAAAATAGATGTAAAACAAACAAAAATACATAACGAAGAACAATAATTAGGGGTGTATTATTTTTTAAAAATGACATATTTAGCTTCAGACTGGCACTTCTTTTAAAAATAGATGTTTAGTAGCATTGCACTTTAACCGCCCGATGAGATATCGACACTAAATTAACCTATATATAATCGTACAGGTCGTCCACGTAAACATTGGGTATATAAACATAGCCAGTTTCATTTAATACCAATAATTAGGGGTGTATTATTTTTTCAGTTTTATAGTTTAGATATTTGACACTTATTTTATTAACATACCATTACATACAATTTTAAAATGTGCAAATACAGTATTTAAAATAAGTGTTTAATTTAAAGTTTTATGTTTTAATCCGTAAAATGATGTTCTTAGATCAGCTTTTCACCTATTCAGTGGACAAGTCCAATTTTTAAAGTACAAAAACACGCATGACATAGAATACGACCTGTACTAGGCGTGTATTTACACGATACATAACAAAAACAAATTAAAGTCTGAAAATTTTATATAACTTACAACAATGATTAAAATAAATTCAGTAATAAAATATACAAAGTTACACTGTTCTACTTCATTGACTCGAATAAAATAGACATTTATCTATAAACATAATTAACATAATTAAGTACGTGACATTTTGAAATACTTTTTTTTATTTTCACAACTATTTTGTTTTAAACCACTGGGAAATGTCATGTTATGTTAACAAATATGTTTATAATTTCAACCCCTTGTCTAATTCGCATAGAATACTCGTAGCATTTTGAAATGAAATTTATCATATTTCATATCAAACAGCTACTCATGTTCCATCCTATACATGAGATGTACTAACAGCCGATATCGTTATCTGATGAAAACGTTATCATGATTACATGTACATGTATATGTAAATATACTGTCCACTTTTAATACACGTACTTAAATTAAACTAACGATGACCTTTTACAGTCAGGTCAAAGTAAATCTGTATTATACAGGTCGGTAAAGTCCGGCCAACACCAAGGATGACCTTGCACGATAGGATGTAGAAAATGTTATTCAATTTATTGGTAGACATGGTCTTACTGAATCCAAATCCGGTTGATGCCACTTTGTCATCCTTGGGCAACTCCCAGAATCCAAGATGGCGACCAAGATGGCGGCTAGAGGCTAAATAATACATGCAAAATGCATTTTACACATTATGTTCTTAAAATGAAGGACAAAAGTGATTTCAACATCTGCGGATCCAGTTGGCTAAATTTTGTTATTCATATACAAATCTTTAAATTCAAAATGGCGGTCAAAATGGTGGATAAAGGGCAATTAGCCCAGTATATAAAGAACAAACTGGCAGAAAGAGACTGAGTGGTGTAGAAATTTATTTACTTAAAGAATAGTTCATGTAATTAAAGAAATCGATTGATTTAACTCAGTTTTAAATTCTAATAAACAATTTTAAATCCAAAATGGCGGCTTAAATGGCGGATATGATCTTATAGTTCAGTATATATAATATTCATACATGGGCGGAAACAAACACGTGTGGGTTTAAGTTTTAATGTTGTTGTTTTTTTGCTTTTGAATCTTTCTCCAGTTCGTAAAACTAGTTAATCCCAGCTGATTATCTATTATCAACTCAAGATTCAAGGTGGAGTCCAAGATTACGGTTCAACCAGTTCGATTTTTTAGCAATAATGTAGTGTAAATAATGAAGTGTTTTCATAATGGGCTTGTTATTTGGTTATAATACCGTAGTGAACGCCATATCAGCCCTGAGTTTGAAGTCCAATATCATACAGTTAATTAATAATGATACTTATTTACTGGATAATAAATAACAGGCCATTATGAAAACACTTAAGTCACCATCGTCGCAGATAGGGACCCTATGAAAACACTCAGATTGTACCAACATTTAAAATGATGGCATTTTTGTGGAACAAAAAATACGGCCTTCATGAGAAAACTCGGCCATTATGAGATTCGGAACCAATCAAAATGCCTGAATCTCATAATAGCCGAGGCATTTATTAAAGGCCGTGTTTTTCCATATTGGCCGATTATTTGGTTAGAATGCCGTTACGTTAGTGAACGCCATATCAGCCCTGAATTTGAAGTCCAATATCATACAGTTTATTAATAATGTTACTTATTTACTGGATTTAATGAAATGAAATTTTGATGAATAGTTGGAATGGACAAACTAATTTATTTCCAAAATGAAAGCCATTTAAATAAAGAAAAAACGGGAACATAAAATTGGATTAATATACAGTGAACAGTAGACAAATTATTATAAATAATCTGAAACATATAAATAGCAAAATAAGCATGTGCAAAAAAATGTGGAAGCAACTAATTGACCTCTATTATTATCATTACACAAACAATTATACAGTCTGACTTGACTTAACTAGGCTTAATTAGAATATGTGCTTAAATGTTCAAGTTTGCTTCAGTCTAATATTACATAACGATAGCACAATTTCTCTGGTCGTTTTTTGTATGTTGATAACATGTTCAAGTGACGACACAAATTACTGTTTACATAGTATTATGCACTCAACATCCTACGCACATCATATGAAATGGTAAATTTTACATATTAATGCTTATTGTCTTAATAAGAAAGTTTCCAAATGGATAATAGCTTATGGCCAAAAGATATCATAACTGTCTTCACTTTTGAAGTAGGATAGGTGAACCAGATTTAAAAGCATATTTTACACCCATGCTAATAGTGTACTTTCTTTATGCTGTCAATAACTGACTGACTTGTAACATTACATTTTGGACGAATGACAGTTGAACGTATTGTTATAGTGTTACAAGATAGATATTCCAAAATGAGTATCAGCACACCAATGTAGTCAGATATTTTTGGTACTCAGCGAATTGCAGCAACAGTTATAATTTGTTGTACAATTTTGCTTCTCGTATCAAGTATTAAAGGTTAATGCGATTAAACATGTATGTAATGTTACCGAAAACATGAAGAATCACCATATCTTGCAATGCATCGTCTATAATGTTTGGAATGGAACATATTTGAATATTGCGAACGAGATCGACAAGTTATCTCAGCGTACCATTTTTCTTTGGGGGAGTCTTTGCAGTTGGTAGTGAATATACTCCAAATGTGTTTAGTTAACAGGCCTGTTAAGACTTTTGACACTGATGCATCAGATATGTTATGTGTTCTTTCAAGATATTTAGATTTAAGTGAAACAAGACACTTGACAAAATTTTCTACTTTGTCATATTTTTGTAATTGATGAATCCCTTAAATCCACCATCTTGCACAGGGTAACACTATTAACATGAGCACACGAATTGTGAGTCCTGTGCACAAATCATTTTTGAAAAAAATACCTAGTTTACCGTTCGATTAAAATTTTGTGCGAAAGATTCAACGCTACGAACGAAGCTAGGAAATGTTTGGGAAAAGAAAAAAGTGCTTGTTTTATGCGCCGCGTTATGTCATTCAAATATTTGTCAGGCAAGAGATATCGGCGAAGAGTATGTGCTTGTTTATTTTATTAGTAATTGTTGTGACACCCGAGTAATTCAAATTGTTTTTTGCATTCAAAATAATTTTACTACTTAAAGAAATTTGATCGTTATAACCAAGCCTAGAGTTATTATTCGTAAAAACCGTGTGCAGACACCCTCCTGACAATGAATAAATTTGTTATCTTAGCATTTATTGGTCGATTATTTCGAAATTTTACTTCCGTGTTGCTTTTCATTCAATTGAAATTATATAATAACGATCGCATAGTCTGGCGAGTATGCAAATTTGTTCTGTATAAGTTTTATAAAACTGCAATACACATTGCGAGTAATTGTATAGATCATGTTAACTTTTTAATGAATAATGTTGACAATAATGCTAGAATGCAAGCACGAGTGCATTGCAAGTGAAACAAGACACTTCTAAATTTTCTACTTTGTCATATTTTTGTAATTGATGAATCCCTTAAAGCCACCATCTTGCACAGGGTAACACTATTTGCTAAATCATGAGCTAGACACTGGGTTCAAATAGCAGTGTATACGCTTATAGAATTGACATCTAATTTCTCTCTATCCTTGTAAATGACGAAACAAATTATACTACAAACTTTGATGGAAATGTGCGTATGATATTTCTCCGTTTTGATCAATGGATAGAGTATTTACAATGAATAAAGAACACTCATGATCCAGTTGTGATATCTGATATCAAGATCGAATTTGAAATCCTATTGCAATTTCCCTTAATTACTATCAAAATGTGTAACAATGTCACAGAATTTCTTTCAATTGCTTTGGCATTAATGTACTCTTAGAATACCTTGAAAGATAATTGAACTTGCACACAAAACTTTCAATATCATTTGTCTTTTTCTTTGTTTATAACCTCCTTTTAGTACATATTGATTATTATTGAAGTGGCAAACATATATGGAAATGTGGTCGTTATTCTAAGTATATTAAAATTTCGTATCACAAATTATGTTGTTCAATGAATTAAATATATTCCGAATAGTGTCTCTAAATTGCCATCTTAAGAAACAATTTGCTTCTAGAGTCAACTGACAAGCTAGTATCAATTATTTAATATTCGCAAGACCAAGAGATATAAAAACCTAAACATGTCGCTGTATACTCATTAGTGTGGAGTCATGTCTATTTATGTGACTTAAATTTCCAGCTCTTATCATTCATTTTGACCACCATCTTGAATTCTTGAAGTTATCCAAGAATTCCAGTATGGCATCAATCGGTTGTATTTATAAAAGTGGATTAACGACAAAATAAAATGCATTGAACTTATTTGGTATACCCCATTCTATGACTTAACTCATTGAGGTTGATATATACCCAACAACTAGTTATTTACGCCATTCTAGCCGCCATATTGGATTTTGGAAATTGTCCGATGATGCCAGTGTGGCATCAACCAGTTATATAAACTCAGGTATAACTACAAAAATGCATTATTTCTTTTGATATGCCTCTGTGTACGATTTGGCTCATTGTGGTTGACATACATGACAAATGTGGCCTTTATACGCCATTTTGTCCGCCATCTTGGATTGGAGAATAAACGAAAAATACCAAAATTGCATGAAATAATATTGCAGATAATGTTAGACTAATTTTAGCTCTATGAATGATCAGTCTGTGATAAAGATGGATTTATTATAGATTCATCAGTTCTCATCCGCCATTTTGTCCGCCATCTTGAATTTTGGGAGTTGCCCAAGAGTGCCGAAGTGGCATCATCCAGTTTCGGAAACTACAGTGTCTTAGCTTCAAGAAAATACAAAAACATTTTCTACATCCTTTCATGCACGGTTCAGTCGATTTTTTGTTTATATACCGGACTAGTAATGTCAACTATTAACATGACCATTTCTCATTCGGAACACCTCAATCATTCATTGAATGAATTATCTCGGAAGGATTTGTTCATACAATACGATAGCCATTGTAAATAAAAGATTATACAACAGTGTTATGTGCTAACAAAACTCTCTACGCGAACAACCGAAGTTTATCCAAGCATCATTGTAAATTAGCACATGTGTAGGTGAAATTGATGAACATTTTGACAATATTTTGTCGTTAAGAACAGAGCGCTGTCCCAACTTTTGAACGGACATCCGGAAACTGAGCTTCACTTCGCCAGTCAAACATACGTAATACTTGCACATTATCATACTAGTAACATATAAAACAACTGTTTTCTCATTTTAGGACATAGTATCACAAGTGAAGTCACCATGTGTACTTGTAGAAATGGGAAGTGGAAATTCAGAAAAATCACGAAGTTTTATTGATGCTATATTACAAAGACAAGACACCCTCACATATATACCAATTGACATTTCAAGTGGTAACATGTACTTCTCAAGTATTGTGGCTGTCATTTTATCTAAGAATAATATACCATTTAACTATGAATAAAAAGTTAGCAGACACAGCAGACACATCATCTTCTAATTGACCATTCTGCTGTAATTTAATCTTTCTGCCAGCAGACACAGCAGAAGGATCGATTCCTCTGCTGTAATTTAATTATTCTGCAGCAGACACAGCAGAAGGATTGATCTATCTGTCGTAATCTAATCTTTCTGTCCGTATACACAGTAGAAGGATTGATCTTTCTGCTGCAATTTAATCTTTCTGCAGCAGAAACAGCAAAAGGATCGATACTTCTGCTGTAATTTAATCTTTCTGCTAGCATACACAACAGAAGAATCGATCTTTCTGCTGTTTCTGTTGTGTCTGGTAACTTTTTATTCATCATTTAACCGACTTTTTTGATTGTGGGTGACTCTTTTTTATAATTTCAACGTGGCAATTACACGTGACTTTGACATCACAAATGCAATGGTTTGAAGAAGAAAACGGTGAAAAATCCACCTCGACGCCAAGTTTTTAATTCTTAAAGCATTTTAATTATTGTCAGATATCAATGATACCGACGCGAGGCTAACCAGAAATGTATACTATTTGCTGCGCGTCACATCTTCAAAGACAGCTTTATACTTTTTGCTAACACTCTGGAAAACTATTCCTTTTCAGTGTGCTACAGTGACAAGTCGTTATTTTTTAATTTGATAAGCGTTGGTAGGTTTTCCATGGTGCCAAAGCTTGCCATGAACAAAGAACTTGAAAAGTTGAGCGCGCTGCCGTTTGATTGCTCTTGTTACTTTATGCTATCATAAACTTTTGTTTGACTTGTATAATGCTATCATTATATTTTTCAGAATTTCTTCAAGAGTGCAGCGAAGCTGTTTCTAAACAATATGGTGATGTTTTAAACGTACAACCAATTGCTGGAGACTATAGTGTAGGCATAAATCAGATGAGGCAAGATGTTTTATGGTCATCTATTGCATACCATATTGGTTTCCTTTTTGGATTGCCGTTTATCAACATTTCTTCATTTCAGAAAAGTGTTTGCTATTTGCTGCGCATCATGCACATCTCCAACGTCCGTTTTATACTTTTTGCTAACACCCTGGAAAATTGTTCTTCTTTAGCGTGCTACAGTGACATGTCGTTGTCTTTTTTTGAAAAGCAATAAACTGTGGTACGTTTTCTAGGGTGTTTGCAAAAAGTATGAAACTGGCGTTGAGATTGTAATGCGCAGCAAATAGTATACACTTTTTGGTTAGTCTCGAGTAGGTATCATGTAAATCTGACTGGAATTGAAATACGTACAGCTCTTTAAATCTCTGAGTCGGATTTTTTTACTGTTTTCTTCTTGAAACCTTAGCAATTGTGAGGTCATAGTCACGTGGTATTACCACTGAGTTCTTGTTGGTATTCAATTTGGTATTTGTGAAATAACTTATGCATAAAGAGCTATTCTGACTAAATTTTCATGATTTTGGTGTCAACATTTCTGATTTAGTCCCCTAAATACCTTTTGTATGACCTAATATGTGTATGTCTTCTATAATTAAGTGTCCGTAGGTCTTTAACGAGGTGCTCCCTTTGGCAAGAGGTACCTTTCTAAGAATAACTCCTCTGGACAGATAGATTCTCTTGATTTATTTTTATAGTGTTTATCGCCGTGTCAACACAATTTTGGTAATTTAACGGCGTCCAGCACACCTTACCCAGCTCTCCTGGACCCTTGTCTATAACCAGTACTCAACCTACGCTGCCACAAGGCCGGAAACTTCTCCATATATCTTATCAATGGAGGAAAATTGACTTTATTGTCAAATTTTCATGGAAGGGTATAACCTCCCCGGATTGGATTGGAACCCGTTGGTCTACACCTTCGGGACACGAAATTCTAAATCCCGTCGCGCTACCAACTGCGCTACCGACCCGGGTTGTTAAATTCTCTATTTACATTTTGTATTACTATTATTTATTGGGTTGTTGTGATTGTCAAATCGAAACGCAAAGTTTGCATTTGCCGAATCACTTTCTAGCAACACAATGAAAAAGTGACTTTGTTGTGTATAGAAATTGACTGGGATAATAAATATCAATGACAACGATTGATCAGTATATGTATATAATGCTATAAAATAAATGTGCATCTTGACATGTATGAAAACTGTATGAATTATGTAGCTTTACAGTTTCTAACACTATTTCATAGTATTATTAACAACTCGGCTTGTTGTTACACTGTGAGTGAGGGTTAACATGTTCTTACATTATCCTTATTTTTTTAGAAATATCAAAGAAAGAAAATTAATAATATGGTTAGGTGGTGGATTTCAGAATCAACCTTACGATGTCCAAGTTGAACGGATAAAATGTTTATCAGAAACTATGAGTGGTAATGTATTAACTAAGTACCAGTCGTAAAATATCAAGCATGTCCGTAAGCTTCGTATTTAAAGTTGCTAAGCACTGTTTGGCTTTGTTGTTTTTAGTTACATTACTTTTCCACAGAGTCATATGAGACAAACAGCTCATCTTACCATTGTGCTCATTTTATCATTGAGATCAACTTATTAAGATCAATCTACCATTGAGCTCATCTTAATATTGGGATCAACTTACCATTGAGCTCAACTTACTATTGAGCTTAACTTACCACTGAGCTTGTCCTATTATTGAGATAAAGTTACCATTGAGCTCATTTTATTATTGAGACCAACTTACCATTGAGCTCGTCTTATTATGGAGATCAACTTACCATTGAGCTTATCTTATTATTAAGATCGACCTACCATTGAGCTCATCTTATTATTGAGATAAACTTACCATCAAGCTCATTTTATTATTGAGATCAACTTACCATTGAGCTCATCTTATTGAGCTCAACTTACCATTGAGCTCAACTTACCATTGAGCTTAACTTACCATTGAGCTCGTCTTGATATGAGCTTTCTCAACACTTTTATGTTCAGCTGTATGAAAGCCTAGGATTAAGGCCATATTTATACTCTTGTGCATAACTTGAGCAAACTTGTAGACTGTAGAAATTCCTTAGGTGAAGCCACATGCCAAATATGTAAGCTCTAAGCTTTACGATTTTATAGAAAATTGAATAACATTTGCTATATTACTCTATGTAAAAGTGTTCTTTTGTCAAATATTGTTATCAACGCAATATTTCCATAAGAGGTTGAAATTATTTAAACCATCTTCTTATTCATACATTTACATATAGAACTTACAGCATTTTATCATGGAGGGATACTTTTCATAGATTAATGTACATTTTTTGATCTTTTAAGATGAAGATCGACTAGTTATTGCCCTAGATATATCTCAAGACAAGACACAAGTTGAACAAGCATATCTTGACCCAACTGGTAAGAACTCTTAGAAATTTTGTCCCTGATGGTAAATTTAGCAGTAATTCGCAAAGTTCAGGATCACAGTAGAATTTTTTATCAAGAAATGGACATGTTTTCAAATGTGAAAATGGTTATTAAAATTATACATTAAATATTTTCGATTTTATTTCTAACTATCAATGAAAAAATATGGCTTGTGGTTTGGTGAAACCCAGGCGGACGGTTGTTAATCAGCGTTGTTTACAATTGCGTCAGGGAAGAACAATAAGAACAATAACTCCACCCAACTTAATGATGGGTTATTGCCCTTTGTAAATTTTGCTTTCAAGTTATTTGTATGTCTAATATTACTGCAATCTTAATGAAACTTCATACGATGAAAGTATAGCATGTGACGGACAGAATTATTAAATTAATGTAACTCTACCTGACTTAATTATGCATTATTGCCCTTAGTATTTTTGTGTTAAAGTTTTTAATATGTCTGATACCTCTTTCACTGTTTAGATCTTAAAGAAACTTCATACAATGATAATATAATATGTGATAAACAGAATTATGAAATAACCAAAATTTGATTTTTGATTTATCATGGATTATTTCCTTTTGCAATTTTTGTGATTGATTATAATGAAAAATTCAAAGGTATGAAGCAACCCAAACTTTTCCTTGCTTAATATTGAATTATTGCCCAATGTTATTTTGTATTCAAGTTTTTTAAGACTTAAACCATTTTATTAAATCAATTATCTGATTTTAATAAAATATTCTATGATTAGATAGAATAAGTTTGATAGCAAAATCAACAAATGAATAATTTAAGGCTGAAGAACAAGCAATAAATAGTTTGTGCATATTGTGAGTTTGTTTAACAGTCTATCACATATTTGCTGAAAAATTAAGGTGGCACATCATATAACAACTTTATTCAAAATCAAACTATAGTCAATAATCTCGTGTACTTTTATATTTAAAAATCAATTTAGCCAGTTTATTAAATTATGCTAGCTTCCTTTTACATATAATTTTACGTCAATTTCTATTTTGTGTATTTTTCTTCCTCATGTTGCTACCATAATTTACCCAATTCCATCCAATATCTATTACAGGGATATCAGCATCATTGTATTTAAATGCTATCTGGAGATTAAACAAAGAGTATGGTTGTACAATAGACACAGAGAAGCTAAAACTTGTGGCACAATTTGAACAAACGAGCGATGTTGACAGACTTAGCAAAGTTGTTGTACGTGCAATATCAATCTGTGACCAACATTATTCAATACGTAAGTAGTTTACTGTCAGATAGTTTATATTTATGTGTAAGATTAATCACACTAGAGTTTCTTGTCCACCAGTACTAAGCAACATGTACATTGTACTTGGATAAGGTTCTTTGTCTGAAGAGACAACTAGCTGATATTTGAATGTTATTCAAATCAGGGCAAAACTAGCTATCCAATGATTTGTTGTCCAATGTCATAATTACTCGACACACTTCTAATGAGATTGATTTATACAAATATCTTATACTTAAGACATTCTCGTTCCCTGAGGTTATCAAGATTCTTGATCTAACTAGTCTTGAGAATCCTACTAGACTCTGGTTACGAGAATGACTTAAGACAGTCCTTAACATACCTAATTTAAATGTTAGACAATCAGTTAATCATAAGCAAACACTTATTTTGTAAATATGTAAGCTCACATAACCAGAAAAGTAATTCAAAAGTAACTCAAAAGTTACAGTGCATTTTAAAGTCTGCTTTCATATACATGTTCAGCCAACTTTACAATCTTGTACGATAACTCCATTTCATTGAAATCACCTTCGGGCAGGTGATCCCTCACAGTACCCATTTACAACTGGGTGGAGTGTAACAATTGTAGGTAAATTATTGCTCAAGGAAATTAGCACTGCTCCTAGTGGGGATCAAACCTTGGACCTATTGATCCCTAAGAGGGCATCCTACCACTGGAACACTGCTCATACATAAAAACTTGTTATTCCATTGTTGTTGTTTTTTTTCAAAATTTCTTTTGCATTAAATTTTCCAGCACTTTGTAGCTGAATCTTTAATCAGTATATTCAGGTTTGAATCCTGATTGCAAGAGGTCTTGTACAATCATACAAATTTTACTATAAATTTTTTTATCAGTTTTGGGGACTCATAGTGAATATTAGTAAAGAAATTATTTCAGGAAATCTGCTGAAGTGACCGAGTAGCCACTTTAAACAGATTGAAAATTGAAATAAATGGAGTAAAATCGAAGTAAGCAAACAATGACCAGCCAAATATGAAACAGTCTGTTCTCACAAATGATTTGACAAAAATGTTGTGTTTTTCTTGGTTTAAAATACAATTTTTGATATATTTCCGTTGCTTGTTTTCTTTACAGCTGGTCTCAACATAGAACTGACCCTTAAAGAAGGTGATTTTATACAACTACATGAAGGTGAAGGAGTTAGTTGTAAATATACTCTAGAACAAATAAAAACATTTATAAGTAAAGGAAACCAATCATTAAAGAATATATGGACTGATGACGACAAGCATGTGTCACTTTGTTGTATAGGAAAATAATTATAACTTCTTCTTCTTCCAATACGGAAATAACCCTCTCTGGGCATCAACGTACAGGATGTACATACAAAAGTGTTGTGCTGAGTTTAAAAGCAAACTTTTAATTGAACAGGATAAAAATAAAATCTTCTCTGGTAACTTAGAGTCCATGACTAGACCTCCCTTGAAGCCCGTAAGGCTGACTGCTGGAAGCTGGTTCCACAGGCGGATGGCTAAGGGTACAAAGAATAACTTTATAGGGTCGGTTCTGCAGTATGGGAAGTGGTATCTCTGTCCACCAAGTGTCAGGGGGTGGAAGACTTTTGTTTTGAACTGCAAGCATGCAGAAGTTTGAATCCCAAGTTACCAAGTTCCATCAACTGCAGAGTGAGATATTCTCACATTACAAGTTTCCAAAGTACACCTTAGACATGCTTTGTATAAAAGTATTATAATATAATATAATCATATATATATATATAATATATATAATCAAAATGTTAATTGTGTCACTTTATGTCAAAAGTACAAGCCCGCTATTTTTCAAGCTTAGGCTAAATTTCAGGCTTTTGAATCTAAACTTTTTCAACTTTGTTAACATGTTAAAAAATATTATCAGGCTTAACCAGCAAACATCTTCAGGCCTGTGGAGTTAAGAAAAATGACAAGCCTGAAAATATGGTCTACATTCAGAGAGCTGGTAAAATCATGCTTACATAAATACAATCAAGTTCTATAAATATATAAACAGAAATGCATAAGGCCATGCAATACAGGAGTTTTGTTAAGCGTCCATGTGCATGCAGGTTTTAGTCCTAAAAAAAATTGATGGTGAAATTTTTTTTTAATAATTCCGAAATTCCAGGATTCGATAATGTCAATTTCATTCAGGGAAAATGTGTTCGGCAACAATGTTATTTTTTGTAAGCAATTTATCATAACCGTTATATTTATACAATATATAAAAGTCGTTTTATATTGACACATTTAAGTCTGCTTAAACTAATCATTTCATAAGTAATTTAGAACATTGTTTCATTTTATGATGATGTTTTTTCATTAAAAATATATCTAATTATTGTTTTTTGTCATAAACTATTCGTGTTTTTGTTTTCGGTTTGTGTGTTTTTGTGAAAGGTACCTAGGTTTGTCAAGCTTGAGTTGACGCTTAACAAAATTCTAATTTGGCATGGCCTAAGCATGAAATACATTACATGTATTTCTATAATTGCTCATAACACAAAAATAAAAGACATCAAAATTCAATAAATAAGATTTAATAAAACTGATATGTTATCAAGATATGTTATCAAGTTTATATCACTACAAAATAATAATCTAGAATAGTCCATTGAATCTGACCTTTGGCCTTTGAAATATCTAACAGAAAAATCAATCATTTTTCAATCAAAATTTTACCTATATCTGCTTTATATAATTATGTGCAAAATATTGTGTAATCAAAGCATAAGAACATGTTGATGAATTTAGACTACATGACATTAAATACTACTGTATATGCTTCCTGTGTTTAACAGAAAACTGTCATAACTTTATTTTTTAAAAATGACATACATGAAATGAAAACGTATATACAGTTAATCTTGCATAAGCGACCACGTCTCCTAAGCGACCATTTGCACTAAGCGACCACTCTGAGTTCCCACGGACCATTTTAACTCTTTAAATCTTTGCCTTAAGCGACTTTTGTCTGACACGACCAGCGGCCACTGGTTTTGGCCGAAACTGACTGACTTATTTGTGTTAAACGACCGGCTCAAATAAATCGTATTTGGCGAAAATCGATAAAAATCGGTAATTAGAAATATACACCGGGAGTACGTCGTCTCAATGTCTATCACCTATAAAGTCGTATGTCAGGCTCTAAAAATCAATAATTGACAGTCATAAATACTGCAAGATAAAGGGGTAAGTGGGAACAATCAACTAAGTGACACTAATATGATAATACACCTTGGACAATTAGCCCCATATCAGGGTCGATTAAAACATCCGTTCTTACCATTCAATCACCGTGGAGAGTTATTGTTTTCTTACACATTTCAAGTCTGAAAATTTGCCTTTTAATACGTGCATAGAACGTGTAAAGTAATATTCATTAAAAATACGTAAACAGAAACAATTTGTAAATTTAAACAAAGAAAGGTCAATATTGAGGACATTATAGACACGTTTTCCGAAAATAGCGTCACGTTCTAATATCAAACGAGGTCAACATTTTCACGCATGTAGTTTGCAGCGCTCGTTAGAACAAAGAATTAGCTGGCGTGTTGGACAATTATCACAATTAATTCTTTAACTGTAACAGCCTTTACTCTGATGACCTAAATATTGGTTGTTTTTATGGCAAAAATGTCCGGGAATAACGGATTTTAACATGTACGTAAACAAAAACGGCCGTTTCGCAATCGTTTTTTAAACATAAGTTTCACTTAATTGAAATAAATTATTGCAATTTGAAGCTGAATTTAGGATGTTTTGAAAAAAGAAAAATCGATTTGCCCATTATTTGTATGCATTTGACGACATTTAAATAAAAGCCTATGCAGTTAAAATCGTCCCGTTGACAGAAAATGTTCTATGAAAATGACGAATTTTAGATTGTCAGAACGGCTTCAAGGTCGGTAATCAACATTTGTCTTAAGAGACCATTGTCTTAAACGACCACTTTTTGTCTCTCCCTTGGATGGTCGCTTAACACAAGATCCAATGTATTTGGCTAAAGAATGACCAAAAACATAAACCTACCATGTACAAAATTTCCAACACATAAATGTAGACCTACTCAGTGTATAAATATATTAAAATGATGTGAACATTTGGAGTTACAACAGTTTTCTGTAAAATTATTGTTATTTTTGTTGGAATGTAGAGAAATAAAGTAATATACTATTAGCTGTTATTTTCGGGCACTAACCAAACTAAAAAACTATCAAACTAAATAAAAGCTTATACATTTATACATTTTGTTTTCAGTTTATACTTTTACATCAATTGCAGTGAATATTGGCATAGTAAGGCTGTTTTACTTTTGATTTTAAGCTATGTGGACAAAGTCTATTTGACCTTCACCTTTTCTGGTGGCATATACTATTTCCATGGCGTTTAAAATCTTATGTCATACTGTTTAAATGTCAGAGAAACGATTTAAAAAAAAACAGTTTATGTTATTAAAATAGTTCTTTTATGGTCATTTACACTAAACTATGTGGAATCTATCATTCTCAAAACAAGAAAATAGAGTTTGTTTTTTATGTTAACAGCACAAAATCAGCTTAATTTAAATAATTTTTATAAAATTTTGGCAAAAAGCAATACATTTTGGTTAAATGGCACAATAAACAAACAATACATAAAACTTGGCAAATATTTTTTTCCCTAGTGACACTGCAAGATGTTTTTACTGAAAAAAGGCAATACTGCCAGACCAAAATTAACATAAAAATAGCAGTAAAGAGTATAAACAGAGATAATAATCAAAACAAGAGTATATTATGTAAACTCTACAGTGAACACAGTTCAAAAATACTACATGTATATATTGCACAATGTAACAACATTAAATCTATATCTAAATATTGCACAAATCATGAAAATGTATTAAATTCATTTAAGTAAGATAAACTACTCTTTAAATCAATATAGGTAATGTATCCCACCCATTCATTTTGTAGAATCAATTGATGGGATCCCCCATGAAAAACTTATACAATGGACTCATTAATTTTCAAAAGGGATGATGCAGTGCATTCTTTATTTGTATATTGTAATAGTGTCACTAGAGACATAGGGTGTTCCTTAAGCAAATGCTCCAAAATTAGCTGCTTTCCCTCTTGAAAAATGTTAAATAAACCCAAAAGTAGCCAAGTACATGTTCATATCAAAGAAGTACTTTTGAAAGAATGGATATGGAAATATTTTGTGCAGTTTTCAATTCTAGATTTCCCTGCAGACCTGGATTCAATTACATTTCAATTCATATTGAATATTTACTTAGAATTTTATTATTGTTGCATTTTTACAAGTACATTATAACCTCTGCAGAACAGCCCTCTACAGCTTGTGATTCTTCTTCACAACAACAGGTTTTTATGTTTTTCTCAATTGTAATATTAATTGAATTTAACCTATGCAGAGCAGCAACCTCTGAACAGCAACACTCATTAGTCCCTCCACTGGGTGTTGTGTTAATATATTTTGAAAATTCAACTTCCATCATCCAGTACTGTATCAAGTTTTATCCTGAGATTATTTCACATCTACTACCAGTGTATCCTACAAGAAGACAAAGTCAAATCATAAATAAGTTAAAAAAAAGTTAAAGAAAAATATTCAGTGTCTCTAAACTTCACTTGCCAAATTCTATATCAAAACTGAAATAGGTCTTAAAATCAAATATCACAATTTTTCCTCAGATCACTTCATGATAAGATTTAAGTCCGTATTATCAACAGTTTAAATATTTAGGAATGGAGATTAAAACTTTTATTACCTTACACATGTGCTATTAATATCTATGACCTAGTTGTAGACAAAATCTGTTTCAGAACAGTGCACTATTAAATTTTGCCACCAAATAGTTAAACATTAAAAAGAATGATCAAACCCAGGTTGGTAGTGCAGTTGGTAGCGCTCCTGAATTTCTAATCTAGCGTCTACAGGTTCGAATACTACCCAAGGAGGTTATACCCTTCCATGAAAATTTGACAATAATGTCAATTTTCCTCCAGTTATAAGGTATATGGAGTTTCTGGCCTTGTGAAGTTAGGTGCGCTGGATGCCATAAAATAACCTTAAATGTTGTGTTGACACGGCATTTAACCAAGTAAAAATTAATTAGAATGATCAAACGACGGAGCCTCCATATTATCAATACAACAACTTTATTATCTTTGTAAATGCAGGGATTGATTGTGTTCTCCCTGTCAATGGTCTCAGCTCGTCCTCTAACAATTCATGCAGAGCACAAAAATCTTGATGATACAATGAATTTTCTTTGTATTATTTTCAGAAAAATAGAACGCAATATAATATAATGAAGTTATATTTTACCTTGTAAACAGAGACATAATGGAGTATGTATAGCATCAGATTCATAGTAACAAGTACCACCATTTAAACATGGTGTTATCTGAGAGGAACAAGCATCATATCTTTCCTCACAGTTTCTACCACGATATGGTGTCATACACGCACATATATAGTTAGGATATCCTGAACTAACATAGCTACATGTACCATTATTAAAACATGGTCGATCTGTGGTAATAACAAAAAACGTTTGTTAACTATAGAAAGATCAGTGGTTATGGTGCCTAAAGTTTGACCCTAATCTGACCTTTATGCAAGAATATTCATTACATTGAATATGCAGGTAGTATTAATGCTCGTTACCGATATCAAAGTATATCGTCAAAGCTTGAATGTAATTATCAGACAGAGATTAATTTTTAAAATATATTAAAGCCTACAATGAGTGTCTATCACATTGTGGCTGAGAGTATTATTCAATTGAGCTAGCTACACATAAACATACTTCAGTTTACAATCACTGTAAATCGATTGCTCATTTTGAATATGCTACATGCCAAAGTGTAGAATAGGCATGGTACTGATTTTCGTCACTGTATTAGTAGATAAATATTAGATGCAAATTTGAAAGGTCAGATTGGGGTCAAACTTTAGGCACAATACAATTCAATGGTAAGTACAAAAGGCCATTATCTCCCTTTAAAACTACTCGAATAACCAATCATTCTACCACATAAAAAATAAAACATCATTTTAATTGAAGTACATGTATGAGAATTTGCAGTAATTATAACATAATCTGGGTAGTTAAGTGTAAATCACTCTTCACTTTTTCCAGACAACAGTTAAATTATGAAATCTCACTGGAAAACAGTTTTATTGTTTTCATAGATTTATGATATATAACAGAAATTTGGGATACAGTTATTTTTTCAGAACCAGGGAGGTAACTCAATATATACAAAACAAGAACTGACATTGCCAATAGTTGTCTACCTTGATATTACTTTAATACATTATGTTCACTGAGGAAGATAAAACTTGAGCTCTGTGAGTCATAGCATTATATACTTGAAGGATTGCTCCTGGTCAGTGTGACCTTGATTTTTTACCTATTGACTCTAAATTCAATAGGGATTATCTGTGGGTGGGTCATAGCCAACTTAGACACCAATTATAGTGTGTCTTTGGTTAACAGGTTTCAAGTTATTGAGTTGACAAGAATTTTATCCTCATTTATTAGCTACTAACCATAACAAGGATCTTTACTCTGACATCTTGTACCAATAAAACCAGCAGGACAATAACATGTACCACTTTGACAATAACCACCATTTAAACATGGTGATAATTCACAATCTATATCTTCCTCTATCTCACAATATACTCCCTGAAAATAACAATTAACAATTTATTTATTCTTAGAACATATTTAACATACAATACTTCAGTGGATGGTTATCCCATTACTTATCAGGCCCAAGTTTCACAAACAAACTTAAGTACGAACTCAATAACAGCCTCAAGTGTTTTGGCCTCTAAATAGCATGTTAAAATGGTTGTTATTAGATGATGAAAATAATGAAAATATTTAAACTGTTTCAACATTAAATATCATGGGTTATATTATAAACTTAAAGTCACAAACTCAGTTTTCTCTTAAGACTAAACTCAACAGTTCATTAACAGACTCAATTCAATAACATTAAATTAAACCTTATCTCAACATGTAAATCAGTTTTATTTTATATCATATGACTTTTGAATCACTATTGGGGTTTCTAATGATACTACCTTTGCAGTAAGATTGGTTAAATAAGTAAAAATAATGATCAAAACATAAGATTGAGTTTGAGTATAAACTTGAGTTTTTTCGTGAAACTGGAGCCTGGACATGGCAAAAACTGGCCATATTTGACATTAATAGGATAAGGCTTTTTCAATAAGCTCTTTTTTCCATGCAGCTGTCTAAGTCAACTTTCGACCTGTATTTTTAATCAATACAATTCACTCTACCATCCCTGTTTGTCCAATGAAATTTTCTTCCAGTACAGAAAAATAGATAAAAGATATGGTACCAATGGTTATTTGTGATAAACAGGTGCGTAGCATGGAAGTATTTGCTGACAATTTACTCTGTGTTTTATGAGCGAATTACTATGCTAATTGATCAAACATTCATCTTGGTACGCTCCTGGTGGAATGACTAAACAGCAAATATGACTATTTATACTTCAAACAAAATGAACCCAGCATGGCACCGAATATCTTTTTAAAGATACTTTTTGTTCATAACTAATTGACAGTCATTTATGCAACTAAGACAAATCATTCCATGGTCAATGCCTTAAAGAAGAAGCTATCTGAAAACAAGTGGAATTAGCAAAATCCAGTTAAAACACATTTCTCGAAGGCGGTTCAAGACATGTAAAAATACAAGATTGACTGAAGTGTTATAAAACTTGAGAATGAATTTCATTTTATAAGGGTATACTTTAAAATATATAAAGACAAGAACTAGGTCATATTGTTATGAAGTAATAATTTACATCATGTATTAGTTACCAATACCATATATATTTTTTTAATAAATTTCATCTTTTTACAAAAATATACATGTAGTTTATTATACTTTTAGCTTTACAATAGTATTATAACAATAAACTACTTACACTAAAACCTTGTATACATTGACAAACAGGTTTACCATCTTTTATCCAACATTCACCACCATTGCCACATGGATAATTTGCACAGTTTTCATCTTTAATAGAAACATACAATTAACCACATAAATAAAAAATAATACAGTAAAGTTCCATAATATAGACCACCTTGTGTATTTCAAAATCACAATCTTTGACATGTTTTAGGCAGGGCTCGAATTTAACAAAAAAATGGACGTGCAAATTTTTGTGAGTTAACTTTATTTCAACTCACAAAATGAAAGAAGCACTGGCACTGTTTTCCAAATTTTAGTAGTGTAACTATTACATATATGCAATATAAAAACAACAGAGTGCTATATTTAACTAAAGAAGGCGTTTTTGTGCGATAGACTATCGAACGTGTATACTTCCGACGCACATTGCAACATGTAGTGATACAGATAAGTAGTAGAGCCAAAGATCGTACTTGCAATCTATCTGGCTGTTTCCATGACAAGTTTAGCCTCATTAGCTTAGACAGTTATATTTTTCCGGCGATTACAACTCGCGAAAATTTGAGAGTTGAAATTAAAGTTACTTGCAGTTTTCAAATACTACTCGTATTTTGCGAGTATGCGAGCTTAAATTCGAGCCCTGTTTTAGGTGTCATAAGCTTAATATGAGAAGGACAATGTCCCATATTTAGACTATTTTGCTATTTAGACTATAAATCTTAATGGTCCTGATATTAGAACTTTACAGTTAGAGTTATTGAACATTATACTTTCCAATGTCTATTATACAATTGTTGAGAGTTTGGTGCATAGCAATAGTCAATAAATGCCTAATGCAATAATAGATAAAACAAAACCCAACTTACTGTAGTATAATCAACCGTATATTCTTTAATATTGTCTTAACACACAAAATTAGGAAAATTTAGAAAAAAAAACTACATGTATTTGATAAAAATTGCCATTGACAACATGTACAAAACAATGTGACACATACATGACATATAACAACATGCACACAACAATGTGACACATACATGACATATAACAACATGCACACAACAATGTGACATATATGTGACATATAACAACATGCACACAACAATGTGACATATATGTGACACAAACAACATATATAAACCAATGAGACACATTCATGACATATAACAACATGAACGAAAACAATGTGAAACATATGTGACATTTAACAACATTAACAAATTAATGTGACACAGGTGATATAACAACATGTAAAAAATAATAGGACACATATGTGACATTTAACAACATGCATAAAACAATGTGACATGTATGTGACATATAACAACTGTATAAGTAAATGTGATAAATAGGTGACATATAACAACATGTACAAGGTAATGTGACTCATAGATTACACAAAACATCATGTACAAATCAATGTGACACATATGTGACACAAACATGTACACAACAATGTGACACTTATGTGACATAAAACACCATGTACAGATCAATGTGACACATAGGTGATATAAACAACATGTACAAATTAATATGACACATACCAAACATAAACAAATTAATGTGACACATAAGTGACATTTAACAACATGAACATGTAACTTGAAATATGTATTTGTTACAGACAAATCATGCATTATAATGTAATTTCTTACCATCTGTAAAACAAAACAGTAGAAGAATTTATTTAATACAGCATTATTATAGTGTACGCCGGTTTAAGCCGCCCGGGCAAATCAAGTCGGCCTTATGACTTTTGAAGGCAATTATTGAAGGTTAATTCGATTTACTCCCCTTGCAAAAGTCACTGTGCACAGCCTATATACCGTAACGGGAGGCACTAAATCATGGTCACTGTACGAACTAGACAGGGAGTCGCTACATACAGACCATTTACATAGTAAAAACTGTTCGGCGCACCTAACAATGGTCACTAAAGACAGAACGTCGCTATAAACAGGGGGTCACTAAGACAGACTCTACTGTAACTCTAAATTACAATATATAAGAAATAGTACACAACACTGAGAGCTTCCTGGTCTAATAGTGACTGACCATATAGTGGTCCTAAGCCGAAGGCATACATAAAGAAGAAGCAATTTTATGTAGGATATAATATATCAACATAATTTTTCCATTATGTCTTAAACTTTTCAATCATATGTACTAATAAAGCTGCAAGAAATGATGGTTTAACTTACTCCAAACATCCGGGGACCACAACGGAAATAAGAGTTTTATATTATTTTGTGTGTCTTCCCCACTATTGATGTGCATAACATATGGCATTTTACATACTGTGATTTTCACCAATTGTATGCCATGTGTCATGACTTCTTTACCAAAATAAAGTTATTATTATTAAACATAGATTATGTTTTTTTCATAAGACAGAAACTTTCTAGTTAGTGATCAACTAGATCAGGGCATCAGTGCAAATCTCATTGATTTCAAAAATATTATAAACCTGTATTAAAATTTCATATAAATCCTCGATATATTGAACTATGATGTTTTGTAACACTGAAAATCATATTTAATAAAGCCAAATGCAAAACCAAGAAAACCAAGCTGACAACTTCTCCCTCTTTAGAAGAAAATCGATATTAAATATCAAATTTTCATGGGCAAGTTTAACCTAAAGCTGCAATGATTTGACTTGATGCATCAAAAATCGATTGCGAGGGTGTGGATTCAAATAGCGACTAGCAATTTTTTATTTGATACGGGTCTTTAAATGTGTCTATAAAAGTTATAAGATAAAAGTAAATGCACACCTAATAGTCAATTTGTGTTAACAGTGGGACTGTGCTTCACTTTGTTAGTACATATCTCTAAAATTTCCAGTAGTTCATCTTGAAAACAATGCATCATAAGTCAAAAGCAAGAAACATTGATAATATGGTCATTTTTCAGCCAATCAATCCTAAATATTATTGAATTATGTAGATTATTGTATAACTTTTTGTTTACCATATCATAGTTATGTTTATCTTACTTCTGACTTTGAACTGCAAACTTTATGAAATTTACTTACGATAACTTTTTTCGTAAGAATTTTTGGGAAAAGGTGCACTGGGCTTTACCAGGCAAATGTGTGTTCCTAAGTTACCACCACTTAAAACTGAAATGTTTACCTCTGTTATGTTCACAAAATATACCATAATATTGTGATGTACATTCACAATAAGCACTTATAGAATCTGTATTACATGTACCATTGTTCTTACATGGTTGATGATCTATACAATTCTTTATCTTTGTCTCGCAATGGGGACCTGTTATACAGTAGAAATCATTTATAAGTAAATATCTGTACATTACATCACTGAATTACATGATGTCATATTACTTGGTTACTTGGGCTGTCACGATACGGCAGAAGGGCCTACTTAACCCGGGCCCATTTGATTCACTGTGCGTAACTTTACTGATTGAGAATTAAACGATTAAATAACTAGGAACAATATCCAAATCATTAAAAGAATGAACCACTGAAAAACTGATGTTTCCCTACTTTCATTTTGCGAAAGGGAACAATTTTAAATTCAAATTAAAAAAAATACTGCTAAATACAGGTATGTTTAATTTGTACTGCAGTATGTATTGCCACAGCTGTGTATTGCAATATACTGGTATATCGTGACAACTCTATTTGTTACCCAATTAGAAATATTATTAAACAATATACACTAAGTGGTCTTACATTGTATCTGCATGACATTAAACTAACGCAATTGATGTGATATCATCAGATTTCATGCAATTTCCAAATACTCTATGTTTGAATTATAGTACATGTATATTTAAACATTGATCAAAACCTAGTCTGTCAAATGTCAGACGGATTGTCTAGTCGTTTCATGGCCTAACTAGAGCCATCACAGAAATGATGAATACCCCCATTTGGCACCATGTCAAAGGGGAAGGGCATTTGACCCATTTAATTGGCCACGTCTTTTGAAGTATTGTCATGGTTTATTCACATGACACATTGTCTTGTAAGGTTAACATAGACAAACTAGTTTTTGCCAATGTTTGACCTTTGACCAAATATAATTGCCACACCCTTTTGACTCTGTTCTTGCATGTGACACATTGTCATCAATCCATGGTGGAGTTATTGCCTGGACAAGATTTGGGATGGACAGACGGGCGGACAAAGTGACTCTTATAAAGCTCCAACAATTAGTAGTGGTGGGGGTATAACAGTAATTTACACTTAATCTAGAAGCAATAAAATAATTTGCTATCTTACCTGTAAAAGGTCCTTTACAAACACATATATAATTACTATTTGTATTAGGTATACATTCACCATTGTTATGACATGGTCTTTTACTACATAAATTTACTGTACTCTCACATATATCCCCTTAAATTATATAATTTTTCATATAAATAGAAGATTGCAGATATAAGGGGGCAATGACACTAGTCTCATAGAGTGCAAGCTGACCTAAAGGGGTGATGCATCCCTCAATGCCAGAAAAAAGGTCATCGAGTGCAGATAATGGTGCAAAATGGAGTCAAGTCAATGTTTTTAGTCTCTAGAAAGTACAAACACTTTATACCTCATTTTGGAGAATTTAACTGTTGAAATGCAAGTTTAAGGTTGAAAAAGTGCAAAATTTTAATGTTTGCCCTTTGGCCCTGTCCCAGCATTGTCATGGTTACTAGGATCAAGGCTCAGGCTTTTTCTGAAAAAGAATCACCCAGGAATTATTGGACCAAGCTGCATTTCTGTCAGCAATTGAAATAAGCATATCTTGCAATAGCTTAACCATGTAAAGCTGAAAAAATGGATAAACTTTTCCCATGTTATAACCGGTAAAGGGTTAATAAAAAATATGTTTAATGTAAAAATTCAAAATATCTTTGAATGCTAAACATGAAAAAGCTCTATATCTAAATAATATGAATTTGACACAGCTAAGCACTAGTGCTAGTAATAAGATTGGTGAATAATATACATTGAGTTAGTGATAACATTTTTAAGTTTTATTTGAGATCAATCTTAAAGTGAGACTGATAAAAAATTAAGGGCATACCAGTAAATCCAGGTAAACAAACACATGTAAAACCTCTAAGAGACACATGTTCTATACAAGAGCCCGAGTTAAGACAAGGTTGTACATCACAAGCTGATGTAGATATCTCACATCTAGAACCTGAAATAATCAGACATTTTAAATTAGTCATTAGAGCTCAATCAGAATGAAAACTGGAAACAGAAAGGACCAAAGAGTAATAGTAGCATGCATTTTCAACGAGTCTTTTTCTGCACACATTTCTGCCAGAATCTCAGAAAGGAGGATGGGAAAGTGCGATGAAGGAGAAAAAATAGAAAGAAGGAGCAGAGCATGCATCATTGATTACTCAGTGCTTAGACAAAAGGGAACCAAACCCTCTTTAAAGGGCCATAGCCTGTGAAACAATTTTACATTAATATGAAATCTGTATCTTATACACTTAACTATATCTAAATAAATAACCATAAAACATGTAACAAATCATTAGAACATTGTCAACAATGTTAAATGAAAGAAAATACAATGAAATTCAAGAAATTATTGTGACAGATTTGGCATGGATTTGCTTTTGATTACAAGTTTGTGTAACAATAAAATCAAAGCATGGAATGTCACAGATAAATAAAAAAACTCTATCATCTGTCACCTTGGATACCATAGAACTTTATCAATCTATAAGGAGTAATTTGAGTCTCTTAAATGAACAATATGCATGTATACAATCTTGTTGCATATGTTACTATGAATAGTAACTAAATTTCTGCAACATTGTTCCAATATAGTCTTAATGTTGTCAATATATTTCAGTATTGAACAATTGTGCCCAAAATATAATATCGGCTCACTTCCTAGTGTGCCAAAAAATCCATGTTGAGGCACATTTCAGTATTCTGCAGTCCAACAGCAGCAGACTTTCCGCACGTGAAATTTGTTACATAATAAGCAACAAGTAAATATCTGACATCAGATGTGATTTTGTAGAATAAACAAAACAACACAAGTGATGTAGCGTCAACATACAAAATGGCATGTTACATCAGAAAAACTGTAAACTGTATTTTTTGTGTTTTTGTCTTAGAAGAATCACCATAAAGAATTTATATATGCAGTTAAAAGGTTACGAAACAGGGCAAGTGTGCCTTAAGTAAGTCAATATCAGGCCTTGGCCAATACGTAAGCAAGTGTGTCTAAGTGTCTGTAATGCATACTTGTCCTGTTTAATAACCTCTAATTATCTAGCACATATGTTCAGACTATAGTGATTTCTGTCAGTCTCAAGTTATTATTCCCAACATGTTCATTTCTTACATTTCACTTACCTTTAAATCCATCCAAACACTTACAAACAAAAGGTACTACACATTCTGGTCCAATACATTGATCACATGAGGCTCCATTATAACAAGGTTGTGAGAAACAAGCATCTATCTGATATTGACATACATTTCCATGGTAACCAGGTATACATGAACATATAAAAGATGATCCACTTAACTCACATACACCATTATTCTTACATGGATTAGAATCACAGACACTCACTTTAACATCACACTTTGACCCTACAATAATACAATATACACAAGAAATCATATTAAACTACAGATAATACTTGGGTCGCGATTACCAAAAACTGATTATCTGATTATCATTTTCTTGAATCCATAAGAATCGGTTAAATATCAGCTATTTTAATTCATACTTACAGCCTTTACCCCAAAAAGCCTATATTTGGGCAACTTGTAAATGCTGGTAAACCTTTGGGTTAAAAAAAAACTAATGGCGAGTCCTACCACTTTAAAAATGGCTATAAAATATGTATACATTGTACATACAATAAGATAATCATAAATAACAACCTGTTTTACCACAAGAATATTCATGATTGGATCTCTTACTTAATTAATACCCAAAATATTTTGATTTTAGCACCAGAATTGTAACTCTTTTTTTATTATTTTGACAGACATTTAAAACCTAATTATATAAGTAGCTTATTAGAAAGTTGGATCACATATATGTAAATTGTACCAGTGATCTTAAATGTTGGCCTCAGCCACAATGTACATGTTAACAAACATTATTCAAGAAAGAAAAATACACAAAATTTTTAAGTAGTATGTGGGATAATCCAGAAATAACCGAACTGGTGATCTAGAGTTAAATCACCAGAACAGTAATTTCTGGATCAACCCTCGTACCTTTATAATCTTTATCACACACACAACTTGTACTACCAGATTCTGTGACACAGTTTCCATGGATACAAGAGTCTTCATCACAGGAATCTAGGTCAAGGTCACACAGAGTACCTTCGTAACCTTGGTAACAGACACAGGTGAATGTTGTTTGGTCAGGATTGTTGATGCAGTCTCCATGGAAACATGGGTTAGTAACACATGGCAAAGGAATTTCACAATTAGCTGGAAAAAACATGAAAGATTTTTTTAAATAAAGTAAATCAGTAGCTTCAATAATCACTGTAACCTAAGAAATCTGAATACCACAGAGACCAAACAAAATGGTCAGATTTTATTGTCAACCAGATTTCAATGTACATTTTAGGACCAAGATAATAGCTTAAAACTCTGATGATTTATCTGAGTTCAGACCTCTCAGTTACACTGTAGTAGTTTTATAAACCATAGATTGAGCATAAATGGAAATATAACATGTAGTAAAGAAAATATAAGTGCACAATGTTTCTTCAAAATAAGTGTTTTGCAACAAACAATGAAAGCAGCAAAGTTATGGAACAAATGCAAGACATAGAGGACATTTGTTTATTTTGGTGTAAGATCAATTTTTATTTCATGAGTGAGCTAAGGATGCAATATTTTCATGAGTGGTGTAGCCATGAGTGAAAATATAATATCATTAGCTCATGAGAGAAATAAATAGATCTCACACTGAAATAAACAAATTTTCTGTTTATTATATGCTTTAAACTGGCTTTTTTAAGTTTAAATATGATATGTCATCAGAACAGCCCATCCAAACAGTGAAAAATAAATTTATTTTCATTGTTTCAAAACAAGTGGAATATTGAATTTCATTTCACAGATAAATCCTGGTATTCGACTGGGAAGTATATAATAAATTGAATTACTTGTGAATTACAGAAAGTACTGCAATTAATGGAGTAAAAAGACTCCCAAGGGAGATTGATAGACAAATATAATTAGCCCAATGATCCATGTAACTCTGGTCAAATGGGTGAACAATAAGTTACAGTTATGCATTAAGTAAACATATAAAAACAGCTGCACTAACCTCCAACATATTGTGAAGTACATTTACATGAGTATGTATCTTTTTCATTATAACATGTGGCATTATTTTGACATGGTCCACTAATACAAGGTACAAATGTCTCACAGTTATCACCAGCATATGTTGGTAGACAAGAACATTGGTACACACCTTCACCAATATTATTACAAGTTCCATCATTTTTACATGGTTTTAACTCACATGGATCTTTAACAGTTTCACACCTAGACCCTGTGAACTTATCAGAACATTGGCACAGATATGAGCCTTCTTGCTGTTCTATACAAGTACCTCCATTAGAACATGGTTCCACTACACAGGGGTCGAACACTTCACAATGATCTCCAACATAGGAACCAGCACACTCACAGGCATATGAACCATCCATGTTACTGACACACTGTCCATTGTTCATACAAGGTGAAGAGGTACATTGTAAGTAAGTCTCACAATACTGTCCAGTGTATTCAAATCTACAGACACATTGATATGTTTCAATATCTTCACCTATTTCACACACAGCACCATTCTGACATTCATTATTGATGCAGGGGTGAATATTCTGACATAAGTCACCAATAGTGTCTTCATTACAAATACAACTAAAATTGTTTTCATCAATATTTACACATTCAGCCTCATTCTGGCATGGTTTAGTTAAGCAAGGCAATGATATGTCGCAAAATGTTCCAGAAAAGTTCTCCTCACATTCACAAATGAAATCTTTTCCATCACTGACACATTTAATCTTATTAACACACATGTCACAAGTTAAAGTTTCAAGTACCCCCTGACATTGCAACCCTGTATATCCTTGCAAGCATATACATTTATATCCGTTCTCTGTATTCAAACATGTGCCACCATTGTAGCATGTTGTTGTGTCACAAGTGGTTGTAGCTATTTCACAATCACTACCAGTGAAGCCATCTAGACAATGGCAGCCATATTGTGTGGATGATATATCAACACAAGTTGCTGAGTTTTTACATGGCTGTGAGGTACATGGATAATTTATTACATACTGACATGTACTACCAGTGAACTCTGGGGGACAAACACAGACATATTCTATGGTATCTACGACGACACATTGACCTTCATGTTCACATGGATTTGGAGTACATGGAGACTTAATTTCACAGAATTTACCCATAAATCCTTGTGGACAGTCACATGACTCAGCATTACCAATCACATGACATTTCCCACCATTTTGACACAAATTTCTCACACACTGTACCTGTATTTCACACATTTCACCAGTAAACTGTTCTGAACAAACACACACAAATCTTTCTTCTCCTTTATGAACACATTTACCAGAGTTTTTACAAGGTTGACTAGCACAAGGTACAGATATTTCACACTGTGCTCCATCAAAGTTAAGAGGACATGTACAATGAAAGCTTTCAGCCATACTGGTACACACTCCACCATTTCTACACGGTGATGACTTGCAAGCAAAATTGTTGGATATTTCACAGTTTGATCCTGTAGTGAAAAATGGAAATATGACAATATTTAGTTAAGCTGTAAAATCTTAATACAAACTCATAAGTAACTACAGGTATATACATTTTTACAAACAAGTCTATAGTATTTCTAGATCTTTCTAAATCTAGTATTTGGACAATCATGTCTTTAGTACTTTATAAGCAAAACACTAGAGCTGGGTATCACCAGCTAGTTTGTATCACAATCAATCTCCGTAAACAGATATCCTGTAGAGCGTTGTCATACAGGATCTCTACTGTCTCTGTGGAAGGTCACGTCGAGATGAACTTTGTGTCGACCAATCAAGCGTAGCTTTAATCTAGACCAAAACACTATTAATCACATTTTGATTTCGTACTTTCTATTTTTAGACCAAGATTTTCATGCTAATTTAACAGCGGTATTATTCACAGTCTGCGATTGGGCGGCTCATTTGAAATTGCATGACGTTGACAACGTAAACAAGTTACGTATCATAACAATTTCGTCATGAATATTATAATGTGAAAAGGTCACCTGAATGTGACCTTCGTTTGAAAAAGGCCAGATCTAAATTAGCGAGTAGGCGAGCGGAAAATTTTAGATCGGGTTTAAATCAGATTGTATCACAATAGATTATATGCTATATGCCAAATTGTTGAAAGGAGATAAAAACAAGCAAGGAACTTTCAAAGATGGTATAGTATTATTGTACTCGTATAAACTGCAAATTGCCAACAGTTGAGGGTGAATGTGTCCTTAATAAGAACACCTTTCTCTAGAAATAACAGTTCTATTCAAAAACATGTTGTTGACATGCAACACAAAAAGTGTACTCAGTCTTCATTTCAGCATGGCAACTAAGTTACTATTGCCATGTATGGATAGTTTGTGGTACTATCACAATACACTAACGTCATACTAATAAACAATACATTGATGCATCCACAATATATTGCCCCAACACTAAAAAACACAGGATTTAAATAAAACAATCATATCACACTGATTAGACTCCCAAATAAATGATACAGTGATATGAAAAACCAGAAGCTTGGACTTGCTTGCAATCCTGCTCACAATACCTCATACAGTGATTTTGTTAATACATTGAAAACTTGAACTGGAGCACTGTCAGTGTGACAGAGGACTTCTCTTTATGCCAATTTTTATCTCTTGCAAAGATTTTAATAACATAAAAAGCAACATAATGAGCTGTTAAAGACAATATGCCAAGTTCAAATGTGTAAAAAAGTACTTCAAGTATTTTCATGCAATTAATAATATAACAAAGACATTCCCTAATCAGATGTACTCGATACTACCTTGGTTATTTAAAAAAAATATACAAACATATAGCATTGGGAAAAGCTAGTATGATCCTACATAGTCACTCGTTTAAAACAAAATAAATATTTTTTTGTCAAAAAGTTTAACTGGCTTTTACTATAACCTAGTGCTTTAATGGTTCTCTAAAAGATTAAGTAAGTAATTTTAAGTAAGTAAGGACTTTAAATAACTTTTTTGTTGTAATCCTTCACTTGAAACTGATCCTCATAGGGCCTAAGCAGAGTAAACAGAAAGGTCTCAAGTAATAAAGCCCCTTCCATGATTTTTTCTGCCTTAAAGTGTAACGAATTAGCAGATAAATTATTTCCCTTGTATAGTAAATGATATCCAAATAGTGTTGCTAGAACACAAGAGTTTTCGTGTGTGTAATAGGATTAAGACTCATTCCCACTTAGAATGTACATTTGATGTCTCCAACGTTTATCATGTTTCAAGGAATTTAACTTACGGAATTTATGTAAATGAAATGCATATTTACAAGTGATAGTGCTATAGTAAAAGTATAAACGACATATTTCGTGAAGAAAACTTCGATTTTTTCAAAATATTGTCTCTTAATTAAGCTAGGGTGTAGAAAATCCCTATGTCTCCAATGACAAATTCTTACAGTTAGCTTCAAATTGTTAAAAAATTCAGACAGATTTCCAATTAAATATATCTTTAATATGTCAATTATTACTAAATCCTCAAGAAAAACACATATTATAATGTAAATTCAAAAATAATTTTCCACACCTCATACAACAAACGTTGTCTCCAAACTCCGATAACGTACGGGACATTTATTTAAAGGCTTCATTAATCTCACAGCTTTGCACTCTTTACAAACTATTTTTGTGTAAGTAAAGTCCATAAAGTTATATCCTAATGATAAGATATTCATTTTAGCTGATATTTTATTTGTATCGGTAATTTATGAGCTCATTTATTAAAAAATGAATCGTAATTTTCACCACGTAACGAACGGGACAATTAGTAAAATCAAATTATCTAACAAACCTTTTCGAATAGATATATAAATTCTTCATTGAACTGATCTTCAATGATTAAATAAAAAGGTTATTAAGTATTTTTATAATTCATTTAAAGTGCATATTAGTGACACACAAAAAACCAGTAAAAACAAAATGAAAAATAACGTACGAGTCTGTAACGTACGGGACAAAATGTGACACAATAATTGATAATCGTCTGAATATTTATGATAAATTGCTTTTGTAAGGTTCCTTAACATGCATTTAATCTTCACAGATGAAAATATTATGGTAACGGCAATTATAATGAAATTGATGATGTTCAAAAGAAACTAACAAGGGTGACGGGAAAATAAGTTATAGTACTTATCATTTTCAGTAAATGATGAATAGTTTGCATTGTTCTTAATTGAATACCATCTAGCTTTGAAATGATAAATTAAAACAATGCCTCGTATGATCAAATTATAACTTTAGAATCATTTTAGCACACACTGCAATAATTTGATCAGGTTCATACATTATCTTACTTATTTAATAACGTACGGGACACTGTAGGATTGTCTAAACATGCATTTGCCGGATGATTTGATGGTTGTAAATCACATGTTACCTCACTACTAAATAGCTTTTATTAGTTTATGCGTTAGTTTGCTATGTTTCTTTGTTAAACTTGTCACAAAATTGTTGAATGTTGTTCTCTTCGAAAAATGAAAATGGTTCGCGTAATTATTGTAATTGAGAGATATTATTGTAGTTTTATATGTAAAACACAAGTACATTGAATTGTAAAACAAATTACACAACAATGTAAGTTGTATTCTTGCAGTTAAACTTAGTTATCAATAGTTTAGATGACCAAACTGAAGTATATAACGTACGAGCCAATTTGCTAACGTACGGGACAACAATTATATTCTTTATTGGTTGCTTTGTGGTGGTTCACATGCACACAACGTTTTGTTATAACACTAAGACAATGGTATCCAACTATTTTAAACAGTTTCATTCTATATTTAACTTGTTTGTATCGTTCTGGAACAGTTGATATGAATGACATTTTTAAAACAAATAAAACTAATGAAAATAGCGTATTCAATATTTATGTTTTTTCTGAAAGTATCTGGCTTACTCTTCAGTCTTTATCATTTATTCCGAAACATAATACCTTATAGAATGCAACCGTATTGAATTTCTCAACAGTTTGTCGATTAATACTTTTAAATAAGTGAAATTTACAGCACATGTTCGATTTTCATAAGCACATTTATTAATGCTAGGTGTGACCTTTCACCAGCCTATATCTAAAAAAGTATACTAGCCCAGCTGAAAATATTTTTATACTGCGTACAGAACATGTCTACAATGCCTTTAATTGATTTAAAACTCATATTTGATGACATGAAAAAAAAGAAAAAAAATATACCCATATGTTCACCTTAATTGGGATTGAGTCTTAAATTCATTCAGCTTTGGGCAACTGACAAGTAAAGAACGCTAATTTTTCATACGACTTCCTGGTTCTCTATAGAACGAGTTTCACAATACTCTTTGATATTATTTTGCATGATTTTATATTGTATTATGATGTATGATTGTAAAAGTGCTACATACAATTACATTTTGGATGAATGGAATATTGGAGGGAAATGTTAGGTCTTCCAAATGACAATAAAATGTAAACAAACCTGAAAATGGTGATACACAATAACACTTGTAACCATCTGGATATGTATTGTCTAAGATACATTTAGCATTGTTTTTACATGGATTAGAGTAGCAAGCATCTATCAGATGATCACATAAAGCTCCTGTGTGATACTGATCACATTTACATGAATATGAGTTAACCCCATCAATACATAAACCTGTAACAAAAATGTTCAATCAAGATGACAAAATCGATTAAATTAACTAAGGTGGCTCCACACTTTGGGAGGAGGAATTTTTTTAATTCTCTTCAATATCACTCAAGTTTTTTAGTTAATTCATTTGTGTTCTTCGTTCATTACCCAAGACAAAACATAGTTCAGTATAAAATGACTTTAAAATAACCGCCCGAAAAACAATGTCTTTCAAAAATACAAAGCATAAAATTTATGTCAACATGAAAGCAATCATAAGAGCACCAGATCATATAGCAATAACATACATGTATTAAATATCTCATTTTAATATGATTGTAAATAAGTAACAAAGTGAAATAATGTTACAAAATACACCTGTAAAATGGTACAATTATAGTACCTCTGGAGTCACTACGTAAATTGTCTAACTCATTCTTGCTTTCCTGCAGACTATCTGACCAAGCTTGGTGAAGGTCATATGAAAACTATCCAGGTTAAAGAGACTTATCAAATCAAACACAGAAGCTGGCTTGGCCGAGCAGTTGGGATGGTAATCATTTGATAGCCAGCTATGTGTTGGTTCAAATCCCATCCAAAACCTACCCCGTTGTTTCCTTGAGCAAGAATCTTTGTCCTATTAGCTCATTACTGGGGGATCAGGCAGCAGACTCGAAAGTGATTAATCTAAGTTGTAAGAACACAATTAGGCTAAAATAAATTAGTATACCAGACATATCAAATGTCCATTAGACAATCTAACTACCACAGATATTCATATAGCAAGGCCTGTCTTTAACAGGTAAACAAAATCACTTGTATATAAGTAAGGCTCAAAGTTAAGCTAGCATACTTGAAAAATGCAACTGAAGTTTGAAAATTGCAAAAAACATTTTGCTTCAACTTGCAAATTTTCATAAGATGCGATTCCACAAAATATAACTGTTTGGCTCAAGTCAGCCTTGAAACATTCAATTGAATTGATAATATGGTCTATTTATCTACCAACCTGTAAACAACTGTTAAATATTACTCTGTACGCGGGAGAATGTCACCTTGAAACTACAAGATACAAGTATGAATATTTTATGCTATTAAAATTTGAAACAAAATTGGAAGAGATTTTTTTTCAATTTAGAATAAAATCAACTAACAAAATTTTGCAAGTCCTATTCCTTGTAAAATTTGAGCCCCGATGTAAGTGATACTGTGAAAGTAGCTAAAGATACAAATTAGGACAACATCAGTACCTCCATTCTGGCAGTTGTGTTGAGTACAATCATCAATATTGATGTGACATCTATCTCCTGTATAACCAGGTAAACATATACATGATTTTATACCTTCACTTGATTCTATACATACACCATCATTCTCACACGGATCTCCTATACATATATATAATTATATAAATAATATATTAGAAATATTTACAAAACAACATGTCTGATACGTTGCAATTTTCTGAAAAATTTACAAACCTAAAACTTGTGTCAAGCTGTTTGATCACAACAAGTGTGTAAGCGTTTTAGTCTTAACTTCATTTTGTAATGTCCGAAATTGCAGTTCAGTTATAACGGACATTTTTTGTATAAATATATGGCCACTTTGCTGATTTTGTCAAATAAGAAACTTTGATTGATTCTAAAATTATTAACAACTTTAATCAATATAATCACATAGATTTTTAATTTTAAAAAATACTCCTTTTTAGAATAACTTCAAATTAATGATTTCCCTTACTTTCCAGTGAACATCAAGAATTTTAATAGATTGTTCAATGGTGGCCCTCATGATTATCTGAGAAAATTGCACTGCAATGATCTTTGACAATGATAGCCTAAATGTTTCGCATGCAGGTACAAAATAGAAATCGATTACATAAAGAGTGCAACATTCTGACATTGCGGTCAATAATTTATAAATAACTCACAGAAGGAGAGGTCAACATATTTGTTCTAGTGGCTCTCATCCACCCATTTTCTAGGGCCACAAATACTATTTTTAATTTCATTTTTTTAAAATTTTCGAACGTTTTTGAGATGAAGCAGGAATTTGTTACGACATTATCTTAATAATAGTCAATGAAAATTTGTCTACTTTTTAGCAGTATAAGATTCATTCGAAAGCACATAGATTAGATTTACTAAATCTTTCAAATAAACATCAAAATAATAAGAAAATAGTATACATGTGTTATTATACAGCTTCCTTTGGGTTGGTACAGAAAATAAAACCTATTTAAAATGGCTGAATGCATAAAGTTTTCAATAAACTGCCTTGATAGTCTAGTGGTAGTGTATCATCAGGAAGGTAAAGGTTTGATACCTGACTGGTACAAGCAGCTCCTTAACTTAACACGCAGCATTGAAAGTGTAGTAAAGTTCTTAGATAAATATTTATTAGTGGATATTTTGTTTGTTGCACAAAAGCTTTAAAACTAACATTATTTGTTGAAAATATAAAATGTTAAATAAAGCTTGTTTTTTATCCACAAAATTAAGAAATATACTCTATAAATACCATTAGTGCACATTTGGTCTCTTTCACAATTCTTTCCAGATTTATGTTTAGGACATACACAGAAATATCCTACAATTCCATCATAGCATTGTCCATCATTTTGACAGGGTTCACTTTTACAATCATTTATGTTGATATCACAATTTTTACCTGAAGAAAATATGTTACATGAATTGTAGTAATACAGTATTTTATAGTCTAAATTTCATGCTTATGCACGTTCACCAACTTTAAAACTATTACCCATGGTCATCGGGCTACTGGTATAGACCAATCTCCCAGGAAAGCCTTTTGCTCCACTTAGTGCAGCTGACAAATTGCTCAACAGAATTGTACCACTGTGGCAGGTACCCATTTACACCTGGGTGGAGTGAAGCAATCATAGGCTCAACTCTGTATCAATATAAACCTTTCAATATGTATGGCTCCTATATACAAACTAGTTACATGTAACTTGCTGATATCAGCTCCTATGAATATGCTCAAGAAACAGTTGGGTCTTTCTAGGAGGGAGAAATTTCAACATAAATAGTCCAAAATAATCAACATTGGCAAGATTGACAATCTGTAAGTACATTGTACATAATTCTGACATTTTTGTGGAAGTCTTGGTAAAATATGAAGTATGTACAAATATATAACATACCTTGATACCCATCATAACAAACACATTGATAACCTGCATGTTGATTAATACATCTACCATTAATACATGGATTGTGTTGACATACAATGATTTCTCTCTCACATCTATAGCCTGTATATTCTGGTTTACATTTACAACTAAATGTTTCACCTTCAGTCTGTACAAAAATACATTAATTTATCACACTTAATAACATTGGTTTTCTATTGGAAAACACATTTTACCTCTTAATTAAATTGTTTTCAAAGCAAGAACCCCTGGTTTAAGGTAAAATGTGGACAACACTTATAGTGAATATTTCTTGAACTATCCATGAGGGCATAGTCAAGTGGTTATGACGTTGGACTGGTAATCAATGGATAGCCAGCTCCGCGTTGGTTCAAATCCCATCCTAACCCTACCCCGGTGTTTCCTTGAGTAAGAAACTTTATCCTGCTAGCTCAGTACTGTAGACCAGGAAGTGGACACAAAAGTGATTACTCTAAGTTAAGTAAGAACTTGTTTCACAATTGAGCTAAAATAAATTAGTATATAATTATCCATGTGCCATAATACAAAAGTCACTACAAATATAAATAAAAGTATTTGTCCATTCAAGTTATAGCATATTTCAATTATATTATCCTACTTTATAATTTATTGACCTCATTGAATAATGGCAACACATTTCTATTCCCATACATGCACATTTTTTGTCGAAATATTGTAAATAACCAGTACAATGTTTTTACCTGAAGTCCACATGGAAGGTTTGATTCAACAAATTGATGCAAAAATGACATCATGATTTTATTTACTCTAAATTCAAATGATTAAAAACAACTTTTCAAATTCAAATTTAGTATTATGCCCACTAGATGCAAATGATCTTACTATAAAAATGTGTACCTATACTTGTAGATTTTGTTCAAAAATAAGAAAGTTACAGACATTTTCTGCCGCCTTATATCTCTGTAATAAAGTATTTTGATGAATTAGCCACAATTATTTCCATGACGTCACGTCAAGGCATCTTTCAATGATGTCATGAAAGCATCTACATATGTATTACCATATTTACGTTAAACATTTGAAAGTGAAGTTAACGAGTACTTATACTTATAAGGAAAAATTTGAAAATTATATGAACCTGATAAAATTTATGTATCTTTGATATAAAAGCTGTTAACACAGCAGAGAGGGTCTGATGGCAATAATCCGCTCTCATTGAAGCTCTCAGGGCTTTATTCCTTCAAGGGGGTCAATAATTGCCATCAGACCCTCCTCTGCTAAGTATCAACCTCTTAATAACACCTACCAAACATTCCCCACCATTTAAACATGGTTGTGACTCACAAATTCTATAAGGGATCAAACGATTACAGCGACTGCCACCATACCCTGAAAATTATTAATGGATAATATGCCTCTCATTTACACTTTTTATTTACCAATGTTCCCAACCAGCTTTCCCAGACACTTCATTCACTTACCAGTATTTGCGTACATCTCTCCAGGAAACTTTTCCTAATATTGAGCAGAATTGACTTTATAGCAGAATTTTCATAAAAGGGTATCACCAGTCACGGCTGGGAATTAAAACCAGTCCAGAAATATTTTATTTTCATTATATTTTTTTCATTTAATTACAATGTATATCACCCAATTTATTTTGTTGTGTTTAATGCCGTAGCAACACATTGTATAGGTCATATAATGGCGTCCAGTGCACCTAACCTAGCTTTCCTGGACCCTTGTTTATTACCAGTACTCACCTACCCTTCCACAAGGCAGGAAACTTCTCCATATACCTTATTAATGGAGGTAAATTGACATCATTGTCAAATTTTCATGGAAGAACATAACCTTCCCTGGTGGGATTTGAACCTGTACCCCCTTCAGGACACTATAGATTCGTAATCCATGTGCGGTACCAACTGCGCTACTGACCTGGGTTGTATATCACCCTAAAGAGAGAAGCAACAATAAAGAAGGGTGTGGATTCAAAGAAATTAACAAGTAGAAAGTGCATGCCAAATGTATTATATAAAAGAATTGTCAATGTAATTAATAAAGGTAGCATTGCATAGGAGGATCTAGGGGAGTCAGGGGGGTCCGGACTCCCCCTGAAATTTCCAAAATGTACCCATCCATGAGTGTATTTTTTAATTGTAAGCCATTTTTAAGTAGCATAAAGCAATTCTTTCTTGGGCTTGCTTCGCTCGCCTTTGTGCTTAACATAAATCAAATGGTTATGTAGTTTTTATTATAAATATGTTGCGTCTTTCTGCAAACAGTGTATAATGTGGTAGTGTTTGAAAGTTTGGACCCCCCATAAATAATGGATCCTCCCCTGGCATTGTATATGATTACCTGGAATACAAGTACAATAATAATCCCCAGTACCAACTTCAGTACATACACCATTTAAACCACATGGTCTTGAGTCACATACTAGAAATATAAGATAGTAACACATTGTTACACTGATATATTATACATTTATATTCATTATTTACATATCATGGTTTATAAATCATTCATTTCTTTTTTTAATCATACAGATTTAAACATACAGAATCCACCAAAAGTTTGGAGACAAAAGAAAATTATTACAGTTCTTGAATTTTGACAATTACTTTTGTAGAAAAATTATTTTTAATATATTTAAGTATGTTTTGTTATAAAATGAAAACAAATTTTATGAATTCAACACCATAATATAAGATTCAGCATCTGACATCATAAAGCCTCCAAAACCATGATTATTGTAATAATTTTCCAGAACAAAGTTTTTATGCTATTTTCGTTGTCTCTGTTATAAAAATAATGATCACTAAAAAAATAATGCCAAACTGCAAAGCCCTTCAAATAAACAGTTATCAAATGTTAGCTAAAAGCTATTAAACAGGCCTACAATCTGAAAATGTCTCCAAACTTTTGGTGGGTACTGTACATCTTAAATTATTGACTAACCAATATACATAATGTAGTGTAAATGAGACAGAGAAAAAAAAATAAAGTAGGCCTATCAGTTTTTATTAATTTGGGATTTCAACATTGCCATGGTAACTAGGATCTTGGCTCAGCTGACATTTTCTTAAAGATGGTTACTCAAGTAATAACTTGACCAAGTTGCATATCTGTCAGTCAATTAGTAATGAAATAAGAGCATCTTGAAATATCCCTAGTGCAAGGAGGTGAAAAAATGGCCACTTAATTTTAACCGGGCATGTCGCAACCAGTAAAGAGATAATTATTAAATTAAGATAACAAAAAGAGATGTATTGGATATAACTGTGCGGTAACAAGTCATGTGTACTATATATTGATGTCTGTATAAATATAAAGAATGAATTTATAAGATTATAAATAAATCAATATGACCAATCTGTTACCTTTCAGGTAGGATTGTAATATATTTGTATATTGATCTTTACAGCACTACATTATTTGACTAAAAGTATCCAAATAAGAGACAATGCTTTAAAAACCTTCAACATCATAGAACATGCACAATATTAGGATTAAATGAAATTAAGTCAGATGAACATAATTATGCATGCAGAAAGGTCACATTAAATGACTCAATGTAGAGTAGAATAACAATATTTGACTCCGAGAATTGCAAAAAAATGTATTACATGTACATTAAATTCGCTAGATAGAAGGCGCTTTACCACCATAAAAAGACAGTGACAGTACTTGATTACCACATTTAAATGATTTTGAACAATGATGCTGACAGAAAAATCTCTCATAATTATTAGGGCTATATTTACATTCAACCAAGCCTTAATTGAGATGATAGTATAAGAAATGATAAAAACATCACTTACCATTTGAGTACACAAACTTCAGGTCCAGTAAGACAAATATGATAAACATAAAAAGCTCATCCATAATAAGTCATGATGATCGTACAGAAACACTCAATTCTATCACATGTATACATGTACGAAATCGTTTGTTTACAACGTAACCAGCTTTCGCAGCCATTGATTGGTATTGGTTCCCAGTGATGCTGGATTCATCAGCGTTCTAGTTAGACAGAGATACTGCGGCTGGTAACCAATATAATATATTAAGTACCCCGATTTCCACGTAGGATTTTTTTATTTTCAATATTTATGTCTGATTGATTGATAATGGAAATATGTATATGACCATACTATCGTCTGGTTGCATGGTATTCATGCTTTTTTATTGATGCAAAACCGGTTTTGTCGTGCATTTGTTGAAAAGCGGAAATGGACACGTGTTTCTCGTGTGAAAATCCCACGTGGTCAGATTGGTGAAAATCATTAGCGTGTGGATGTGCACAACAAAAGATCAAGAAATGACTCGAATGCCGCAACTAAAATTAGAAATAGTGATGGGTCTTTTGTAGAGCTGGGTACCGCGAAGAAATTTTTACCACGGTATACCGCGGTTTTTTACAAAATACCACGGTATATACCACGGTATACCTCAAAGTAAGCATTTACTATATGCTGTTGGGCTATTAAATAAAGATAATCTTTCAAGAAGATTTATTAACTCAAAAAAAACATAAAATCCCCTAATTAAGGGTAATAAAAATTATGACTTATTACAAGAAATTTGACTAGAGTTTAAAACAGTTGACTAGACAATACTTTTGACTAGAATAAAGTATATAAACTCTATGTATTTTTACAAAAGTTGAAAAAATTTACATGACAGTACTTTTGACTTGTATAAAATATTAAAAACTTTATGTATTTTTACAAGAGTTTAAAAAGTTATCACACAATACTTTTGAATAATATGTATAAACTCTATGTATTTTACAAGAATATTAATAAGGATACAATACTATACTTTTAACTTTTACTAGGATAAAAAGTGTAAACTTCATATATTTTTGTTTTTTTACTGAAGAGTTTACTTTCATGAGTTTTTGAAACTTTTGAATTTGAAGAAATCACTGAGTCATTTCCAGTTTTTTTTATAGAAAAATAGGTTGATCTACATGCTTGGCTTTTAAAACTTTTAAAGAAGCATAACTCGTGTAGTTCGATTAGATTTAAACAAACACACTAATGACGTACGTCATATCCATGTCTAGTAATTATTTTTGTACGTGTATGTGCATATTCATGAACGGAATTCCCCCGCGGGGCGTCCACAATATTTGTAGTTTTGACTAATGTGAATATTTTCCGTCATACTTATCCGACAGTTGTAATATTATGAGCATGGTTTTATTTTGTCTTATTGGACATCACTCAGACTTTAATTTCCTTCTGGAAAGCATATAAAACGTGTAAAACAAGAATCACGGATACTACTCCTTCACGGTAATGTCCGACTACTAGTAAGAAAGTTGGGTTATAAAATACCGGTATTTCCGAAAATACCGCGGTATGGTACCGCGAGATAAAAAAACCGCGGTTACCGGTTTACCGGTATTACCGCGCACCTCTAGTCTTTTGCAAGACGGTGTGTCACTTGCAGAGGTAAGATTTCTAATTCGCGGCTATTTTTTCTGTTAAATCATAGCAATTAGAACTCTTCCTGTTTCCTCTTTTAAGACAAACCCGGTTTTGCAACAAATGTTGCTATCTGTAAAGTTTGTAAATCTGCTTCGTAAAATGATGCAATTGAAGTATAAATAATATACTAATCATTATATCACCACATTCTGTTAATAATTGGTTGATTTATGTTAACAGATATGATGCCATGTCATAAAAAACTAAATACTTGCTATTGTTATCAACCGATGCCATTAACAATGAATTAAACCATTGATGTTTTAATAGGGTTGCACTAGGGTCGTTGTTAATTATCGGTGCCTGGTTTGGAACTTGGGAGTCAATCCTTTTCATATTTCATTTTTGACATTGATTGCTAGGATCGAAATGATTAAAATGGATAAAGTCATCAGTATAACTATTAATGTCTGGGGATCATTCTAGAGTTAATCAATCTGATTAAAACCCGATCTAAAATTTTACCGCTCGCATACTCGCTAATTTACGACAACGCGAGTAGAACAGGATCTCTGTTTACGGAGATTGAGAGTTAATCAAATTCACTGATAGGCCGCAAATCGCTTCGATAACTTAATGCGGTCCTACTTCACTACATTGTAATTATATGGGAAATAACTCTTCAGGACTTGTACAAAGCCGTTTTATACAAGTTCCTTCCCTTAGTGTTTTATCTCCCGCTATTCATTTTGCCAAATATACTAAAATGTTGGGTTTTTTTTTCATCTGCCATTTTACACGACTACTGCCATGACTACACATTACCACTATCCCAGAAGATATTCAAATAAGTTTACTTATTATCAATTTAAATGTTTGACTTGAGTATAAATATCAAGTATCATTGATTGGGTTTAACACCGTAGCAAGCAACACATTGTTTATGTCATCTTTCATATTACAGTTGTAAGTCAACATACTCACTGCTTTTGGAAAGGCTAAAACCCTGAATTTAGCAGTTCACTAGCGCATACTTGGTCAGTTACTGACAGCTGCTCTACATGATTTAAAATCAGTGGTGAGAGGGAGAATAGTCGTAGAAATTATTTCATGACCAAGCTCCTTGACCCCTAAATCAATAGATTAGTATGCTACAGCCTAACAACTAGTCTAGATCAGCGGTATTAATACGCCAGAGATGAAATAATGATCTTAGGACGTATCGTAGAGTAGCCGATGTGCTCGAGTGTCACTCTCTAATTAATCAAATGTTGAATAGTTGCAACAATCACAAAGATTTGTAAAGTCAATAACAATTTATTAATTTCACAAAATTTCCAAATTATACTAGTCCACAAAGTTGTCACAGAGTAAATGATTAAATAAATCTAAGTCCGAAAAATATTAAAAATAAGTAGTTAAAAAGTAAATTTCACAAAGTGTAGATTTCACAAAGTATCTTACAAGTTCTTCTTCTTAATTACATGTTTATATTGTATATTATATGATTGTTATACATGAAAATAGTTTGCTATATATAAGCAGTCCCTAATCATAGTAGGAAATTAACAGATGTTGGCATTAATTAGTATATTTATTCAAAACTACAAATATTATGTAATCAAGCGTCTTGATCTCTTTAGTTGACACCTTTAACTGTGACCAGACCAGGAAATATAAAAGGCTATTAAACAAATTGAGTAATTATGTATATAAAGCGTTTAAAACTAGAAACGATTCTGTAATATTGTAATACCTTCATACAATTGATAATACTTACATAATATATAACCTGCCGTGTAAAAACATCTATAGAAATTTTCTTATTACCTTCTCCTTAGAAAAAATATAAATTCATCAAGTTTGCTTTTATAATCGATAATAACACACTGTAATGTCTTCGTTCATACATAAATTGTACTGCTTATTGCACACATACTTGAAATTGTATTGTTAATTGTTTATATATGTTGTCTCTTTGTATTGTAAAAATGTATTGATAATTGTATTTGTTTATTGTTGTATTGTATTGTAATTCGTATATGTATGTTAATGTACTGTTTTGTAAAATTTGTATGATAATTGTATATGTACGAGTATATCATTGTATTGTATTGTACTGTATTGATTTGTAATTTGTATGTTGTATGTTTTTGTACTGTATTGTTAAAGTAGCGATGATAATTGTGTATGCATGTTACGTATTGTATTGTATTGTAAAATCTGTAATGATAACTGTATATGTATGCCACTGTACTGTATTATTTGTAATGATAATTGTATGTCACATATTTATATAATGTACATTGTTCATGGGCCAAATGGTCTTAGAATATGAATAAAGTTACTTACTTTATTAAAGATATGTATTTAATGCAAATGTGACACTTGTCACAGGAAAGATTATCAACTGCCACATGGCTAAAATGCGAAAACGTAAGAAGGAAACAATAATTATAATAAAGAATAACAATGCATCTTGTATAAAACAGCGACATAAAATATGTGATGAAAATCAAGATAAGGAGAAAAATAAACATGTGGTCAGTTCCTTTGTTATCACTGATTAAATTGATTATGAATATTGTAAAAACTAGTGTAAAATTATGTGCAAAATGTATATGATAATACTTTAAACAATACATTTAAATAATAATGAAATCCTTACTTAAAATATATATCATTCATATGAAAATAACAAATATTGTATATTAAAAGTGAGTCATAAAATTCACTAAACTTTTAGCGCATAATAGTTTCCCTCTACTTTGTTTACTTTGGACCCCAAAGTTAAAATACTTGAGTAAAACATTTAGATAAAATAATTGTTACAATAAAAGTACAAATAGTCTATAGTCAGAATGATATAATCACTAGAAATATATGATATGATAAGATACATGAGTTATGAAAAAGAATAACGAAAATAGTGTCAATTGAAATAATCCATCCAGTTATCAGTAAGTTAATGACACAATTACACACTGTCTTTATTAACGATTATTGTAGTGATTGTTCCTTTTCCATGGTTTATTGAATTGTGAATTTTCCTTTTTAGTATTATATTTCAATCGGTCATGAGCTTGTTGAAGTTTGTCATATGAATCACGTAATAAATTATACAACTTATTTAAGTTATTGAATTTTTCGTCTGATTCCGTAAGTGCTTTTTCTGACATTTTAAATTTTTCCAAAAGATCATTTCTGTACATTTGCATATATGCGTCCTTTCGTTGTTCTTCAAGTTTTAGCTTCTGTATTTCCTCGGTAAGAGTGTTTATATCCTGATGGAAAAGATTTTCTTGTTGTTTAAGTTGGCTATTTGTTGACTTATGACTGCGAATAGCATCATCTTTAGAATTAAGTTTTCTCTTCAAGGTTTTAATTTCTTCTTTAGATTCAACAAGTTCAGTTCTTGTACATTTAATTTCTGTTTGAAGGCTTTCTATTTCCCGTCTCTTTTCTCTAATTTCATCATCCTTTTCTCCGACCAGCTCATAACAATCATCAACCTCCAATAAGTATTCATTATTAAATTGAGTAGCTCTTCTAAATTCTGTTCCTTCTATTTCACTAAACGGCAATATTTGGCAAATATATTCTCTATCACTAAAATTTGAGTCTAAGTTTTTGTTTAGAGTGTGAACATGCGACACAGTAGTAGTTTTAGCAGTTGAATGACATTGCTTAGAATAATGTCCGTATTTCCTACAGTTATAACAAATTCTTCTGGATGCCTTACAGACTGAATAGAGTGAATGACACTCACCACACCGCCTACATTTCTTATAACTTGATTGTTGATATGATGGTCTCAGCAACATCTCCAGTAAGTTGACCGCATGCATAGTTATAGCAGAATAAGGAAGCCTTTGTGATCCAAATGTTGACATAATGTCCAAGATTCCACAATAGCTGTTTGCCTTAACGCTGTCTAAGATGAAGTCGTATGAAGTACGGGGAATACTCGCTCGCTGGATGATCTATGATGAGGCACCAAGGTTGTCGTTACCGCGGAATTCTGCACCAATTAATACGCCAGAGATGAATTAATCTTAGGACGTATCGTCAAGTAGTCACTCTCAATTCTTAATAAATGTTGAATAGTTGCAACAATCACAAAGATTTGTAAAGTCAATAACAATTTATTAATTTCACAAAATTTCCAAATTATACTAGTCCACAAAGTTGTCACAGAGTAAATGATTAAATAAATCTAAGTCCGAAAAATATTAAAAATAAGTAGTTAAAAAGTAAATTTCACAAAGTGTAGATTTCACAAAGTATCTTACAAGTTCTTCTTCTTAATTACATGTTTATATTGTATATTATATGATTGTTATACATGAAAATAGTTTGCTATATATAAGCAGTCCCTAATCATAGTAGGAAATTAACAGATGTTGGCATTAATTAGTATATTTATTCAAAACTACAAATATTATGTAATCAAGCGTCTTGATCTCTTTAGTTGACACCTTTAACTGTGACCAGACCAGGAAATATATTAAAGATATGTATTTAATGCAAATGTGACACTTGTCACAGGAAAGATTATCAACTGCCACATGGCTAAAATGCGAAAACGTAAGAAGGAAACAATAATTATAATAAAGAATAACAATGCATCTTGTATAAAACAGCGACATAAAATATGTGATGAAAATCAAGATAAGGAGAAAAATAAACATGTGGTCAGTTCCTTTGTTATCACTGATTAAATTGATTATGAATATTGTAAAAACTAGTGTAAAATTATGTGCAAAATATATATGATAATACTTTAAACAATACATTTAAATAATAATGAAATCCTTACTTAAAATATATATCATTCATATGAAAATAACAAATATTGTATATTAAAAGTGAGTCATAAAATTCACTACACTTTTAGCGCATAATAGTATACTTAACGATTTATACAAATATGAACTGATAAAAACTAATCAATAAACACTAATATGAAATTGCAAATGTGGTTCAATTCATTTGTTACAATTTCCTATTATTATACATTAACTTGAATAATTGCATTTCCTGTAAAAATAGACTATTAGGGAGTAAGCAATGACACCTGGCGGCCATAATAATATCTTTTGCTATAAAAATTAAGTTGAGCAGTATTGTTAAACTATTTTTACAAGTTAACTAAGTGAAGAAATAGTTATCATATTTCCATCCTGCTTGCTATGTTAAAATGGGCATAGGCCAAGTGACTTACATAAATACAGCACATCTAAAGATATGTGTAATGTTTTCAATTTTCAAGGAAAATTATGTGAATGCTTAAAGCACAGTCACACCATAATTAATTTTCTATCATTATTTCACAAGAAAAAGAGTACAAGAGCTGAGTTCAATAACCTTTTTACAGTATGTAATCCTATTTGAAGCATTTATTTGTTCTCAATTAATACATGCTCGTTGATTTTATTTACATATTCTTAAAAACAATCATGCAAAACACTTGCTTTTCCAGTTGTTTACTATGTATTTTTCTAAACTAGCAAACACTATTGAACCCAATATTTATTATGGTTTTTTTTCTGTTTAAAGATTAATGAGAATCTCATTAGTTTGTAAAATTATATTTATATTGTATTTGAGTTTGGTCAAATTTAGAAAATAGAATTGTTTAATGGTGCTTAAGAAATTATGGATTCGTTGATAACCATTACATCCTGAATAGTAAAGAATTATTTTCTTCATTCAACATATTGCAGGAATTTTATTCTTCAATCTTAAAAATCTCCTTAATTAACATACAAAACATATACCTGACAGAGAATGGCTCATACGTATTACAAAATAATTAATTATTTGTCATTTTGTTTTCAAATATAGTGTAAAATGCTTTTCTTTAAATAATTATATTGCTTTTTGTTTTGATAGCTCGTCTGGTCAGAATTATGTACATATGTAGAGTAATGAACAAAACATAGTAAGTCTAGCCATCTACAATTACTGAAGTACCAACATTTGACAACCAAGAATACCAGACTTTCCAGCCTTGGCTCATTTTAATTTTCTAATAAAATTCTGGTAAAGTTACAGATTTAGGAAATGAATCAAATATTGTGGTATTTGAATGTGAGGGTTCATATTACTAAATATATTCACAACTATGTAGTATGTACATAAATGAAAGTTAAATTGGACAATTAATTTTGTTTTGATCAGATTATTCTGGTAGAAAATCAGAATGTATATTTAAAGTGTATGTGTTAGACTATTTGTTACTATACTGACTGAGTTATACAGCCTTAAATTAATTACAAATAAATAGACAGGTCTCTTGCTGAAATTAGTTTTGCATTACATACAAACTATATTAAAAATAGTATAACTTGCTTCCTGATCGGGAAGCCATGTTTCCAGAACGGGAAACAACTTTTTTCTTTGAAGTCATATTTTTTTCTGAATTTCAATTTTAGATTATTTTAATTGTAGGCATTTAAAAAAAAAACGACTCGGTAGGATTTCAGATATATCTCTCCTGTATTAGATGGTGTTTTTCATATTTTTGTGGGTTAAATACTTTTATGCAGCGGCCATTTTTAGTAAGGTACGTCAAAAAGGGCCAAATCCTTCCCGATCGGGAAACATTTTGACATTTGCTGCCCGATCGGGAAGCACTGAAGGGGAATCCCCTTGTTTCCCGAACGGGAAGTATTCCCTACTGAGTGTGTAAGGACTTACTGCGTGAGTTGAAATATTGCATGAAACCATTACACTATGTTCCAAACCGGTATGTTAAGACTTAATGGTTTGGTTCAAGTTTTGCACGTAAACTTTAAAAGTATTTTGAGACTTACCAGATAGGTTCAAGTATTTCATGGTCTGTACCAGTATGTTAAGATTTACCGGGTGGGTGCAAATATTGCATGGTACCATACCAATGTGTTAAGACTTACTGGTAGGGTCCAAGTATTGCATGGTACTATACCAGTATGTTTAGATTTACTAGATGGGTGCAAATATTGCACATTACCATACCATTATGTTATGCGTATCTCTGTGCATCAAAGAAGGTATATTAATCATTTTCGTTTTCATTTAAACTCGTATTTCCTAATTATGCATATAATTGTGAAGTGCTTTTGAACATATATTCAATATGAAAAGAGCGCTATACAAATGCCGTATATAATAATAATAATGATAATGATAATATCATACCTGGTTCTGATTCAGGAGATCTGAATGTAGTCATGTAAATAGATAGATATATAGATAGATTTATTTAGGTATTGGCATAATACAACATGACATATGCAATTTAACAATACAATATGATACTATAGTAAAAAATACATAAATATTAAAGTTAGATATACATACATATATACATTGTATATATTAAACCATGTCATAAAATACCAGCACCAGGGTTATCACAAAAAAGAGTGAACTCTTGTTTCCATTGTGGACCCTCATGTGGTAGTATGACTCGGAGAGGCGAAATTAATGTTAACAATAAAAACATGTTCACAGTAATACTAAGGTATCATATCACAGAAAATTGAAACTATTTAATAGTTGCACATGTTACACAGTAAAGTTTATCACAAATGTACAAAGACAGATATCTTAAAAATTGATAGACCAATACCTGGCTAGGAAAATAAATAAAAAACACATTACTGATGTAGAAAATAATAAAAAGTTGATGTGAAATTATATAAATATTTTATGAAATTTGCAGGAACACATTATTTAAACTACTTTAGAAAGCAAAAAGTTTTTTACAGAATCTTTAAAAGGTTTATATTTTGTTAAATTAGAAATATTTGCAGGCAAGTTATTCCACAGCTTGGAGCCAATGTAACAGAAAGATTTAGTTCCTGAATTTTTTACTCTAGGAATACAGTATCCGCCCTTGGTACTTAATCTTGTGCTGTAAGAGTGTACAGAAGTTTGAGATAAAAAATGTTGTAATAACCATCTAAAATTTGAATTGATTAACTCCCAATAATAAGGCATAAGTAAAGTTGCAATCATAGTAGAATCACATGTTAATACTGCTAATAAACAAATATTCCAGGAATGCTGTGTTAGATCTGATGGTGTCAGCAAAAAGAACTTTTTTATTATAACTACGATAAAACTAATGCAAAGTTTGTTTTATAATTTAGTATTACCTTTACTGTACATTCGAAATATCGGCACAATATGTAGACAGACCTTAAAAAGAATTTATTCATGATAAGTTTCTAAAAGACTTCCTATTAACGTCATGGTCAAGTTTAACAATTTCAGTAGCACCGTCCCATCAGTACTGTCAGTTCTTTGATGGTATCTATTATTGAAAACAAGCTCTCTGATTTGTGAAACTACATTAGAAAGTTGCTTCGGCATGAAGAAATGTACAAACTTGTTGTAAGTTCTTGTGGTTCTAAGTCGTATAAAATACCAAAATTACCACTAGAACGTCAGAATGCAACCCACTTCCTTTCAGACTATCGTTCGTTCAGTGCTTTCAGCGCTTTGATTATGTTTTTATTGCACTTGTAAACACTACCACAAAGCTACATTGGAATTCATGTTAATACAGGGTCGGATCCAGGATTTTTTCTAAGGGGGTCCATACTTTTTTTGGGGGGGGGTCCAAACTTTCGAATATATTAATAACAAGTATTAGCATTTCCAAAAATGCTTGAAATCGCCGTGTATTTTATCCTTAGAGTAAAACTTTCAAGCAATATGCGTCAGCGTTTAAAACCGTCCCAAGTCTAAATGTAAATGATGGTGTTTCATGTAGTAAATGTCTACCCCGTATGTCACGGTATAGACACTTGTAGTGCATTTTTGTGACTTTTATCGTATGCTTCTAGCAACATATACGTCAGTTTGTCTTAAAATAAATAGAATATTTTTTTACACAATTGCAGACACTGAATGGTATTTTTAAATTGTAGAAAAAAATTAAACCAAATCTGTGAACTAGTACCTTTAATAACCTTTAATAATTGAATATGTAATACCATTTTCAATGTTTAAAACAAACATGTTGTAAACCAAATCGTATCAAACCACCAAGTATAATGAATAATGAGAAAACCCCTCAATATGATGATCAAACCACGGAGTATAATAACAAAAGCACTTTATATATTGATCAAGCCACCGAGTCTTATAACGAATGCACATTATATAATGATCAAACTACCGAGTCTTATAACGAATGCACATTATATAATGATCAAACTACCTAGTCTAATAACGAATGCACATTATATAATGATCAAACTGCCAAGTCTAATAACGAATGCACATTATGTAATGATCAAACTACCGAGTCTAATAACGAATGCGCATTATATAATGATCCAACCACCGAGTCTAATAACGAATGCACATTATATAATGATCAAACTACCGAGTCTTATAACGAATGCACTTTATATATAGATCAAACTACCGAGTCTAATAACGAATGCGCATTATATAATGATCAAACTACCGAGTCTTATAACGAATGAACATTATATAATGATCAAACCACCGAGTCTAATAACGAATGCGCATTATATAATGATCCAACCACCGAGTCTAATAACGAATGCGCATTATATAATGATCCAACCACCGAGTCTTATAACGAATGCACATTATGTAATGATCAAACTACCAAGTCTTATAACGAATGCACATTATATAATGATCAAACTACCTAGTCTAATAACGAATGCACATTATATAATGATCAAGCTACCGAGTCTAATAACGAATGCACATTATATAATGATCAAACTACCGAGTCTAATAACGAATGCACATTATATAATGATCAAACTACCGAGTCTAATAACGAATGCACATTATATAATGATCAAACTACCTAGTCTAATAACGAATGCACATTATATAATGATCAAACTACCGAGTCTAATAACGAATGCGCATTATATAATGATCAAACTACCGAGTCTAATATCGAATGCACATTATGTAATGATCAAACTACCGAGTCTAATAACAAATGCACATTATGTAATGATCAAACTACCGAGTCTAATAACGAATGCACATTATATAATGATCAAACTACCGAGTCTAATAACGAATGCACATTATATAATGATCAAACCACCAAGTCTTATAACGAATGCACATTATATAATGATCAGACTACCAAGTCTTATAACGAATGCACATTATATAATGATCAAACCACCGAGTCTAATAACGAATGCACATTATATAATGATCAAACCACCGAGTCTAATAACGAATGCACATTATATAATGATCAAACCATCGAGTCTAATAACGAATGCACATTATATAATGATCAAACTACCGAGTCTAATAACAAATGCACATTATGTAATGATCAAACCACCGAGTCTAATAACGAATGCACATTATATAATGATCAAACCACCAAGTCTTATAACGAATGCGCATTATATAATGATCAAACTGCCAAGTCTAATAACGAATGCGCATTATATAATGATCAAACTACCGAGTCTAATAACGAATGCACATTATATAATGATCAGACTACCGAGTATAGAGTAAAATGCACCTCATATAATGAACAAACCACTTATCTATACAATGTATTTTACGTCTGATAAAAATTGTGTAAACCACCCAGATAAGGATACATTATTTATATACTCATTAAGGGTGCGATTAAAATGTAATTCTTCCAGACAATCATATCCATAACGTTTAAAATTGAAAATGAATTTATTTGCAAACAGCTCTTCTTTTCTTGAAGCTAGCAGTGGTAGATCCCCTGTTCCGAATATACATATTTTCCGAAGAACTTTACCATGACAAGTCTTTTGCATTCGTCCTACTAGCCACCTCTTAAATCTTATTATTGAATAACCACTGTAGTTTGAATCTATGTCTGAAATAGAGAAATACACAGTATCAATATCAAATAACATGCGAGTATTGTCATGTTACAGTGTCCTTTAAACGATGGCGTGTCGCAGTGATAGAGTGCAGTATTTTGAATCCACTGGTCTCGGGTTCGATTTTCAAATTAGGTGTTATAACCAATTCCATTCAAAGAAGTAGATGGTAAAGAGTGTACCATCTATCTATTTATATGACTATGATTGTCACATATGAAGGATACATCGACGTTATGTCGAATTTGTAATATATTACTAAGTATATTACAGTAAAGTTCCGCTATTAAGACCAGCAAAATCGCTTTAATAGTAAAACGGTCTTATTATAGGGACCATTTTGTTCGCAAATAAAGCATTTGGGTCTTAATAATTGTCAAAAATCGCATGATTTTAAAATAACAAAAGTGGTCTTAATAGCGGAACCTTACTGTATATATTATATGCCTGCTATCCCATCCAAAGTTTGCAATTAAATATGTATTAAATCATCGCTATATATATATATCATCTAATTTTTTGAAAACTTGTTTTTTAATTGATAATGAAAAATTTCCAATGTAATTCATTCATCCCTATATTTTGAAAGACTCTTCCTGGTTAGTTCAACACGCCAAGTTAAAAAAATCACGTTTACATGTAATGTATATCAAAGTATACCTCAATATGGTGGCTGATTTATGCCATGTCGCATTGTTGTCCCGCGGGGCGCCACACGAAAACACGAAAATACGACAAAATGGTCTTTTTGTCGTATCATCGTCCCGCGAGGCGCCATGCAAAAACACAATCATACGACATTTTAATCATTTGTCGTGTTTTCGCCTGAGGAAGCACAATACAACAATGTATTTTTACGACAAATTTTTTACAAAGGTACGACACATTTCCGTGTCGTGTTTTTGCCTTAATTTTGTCGCATCTTTGTGTTTTCGTCTCACAACCCGCGGGACGATGATACGACAAACAGACATTTGTCGTATGATTGTGTTTTCGTGTGGCGCCTCGCGGGACAAAGATACGACAGATCTACTTTGTCGTATAATTGTGTTTTCGCTCTTTCGCCTTCCGCTCACACATGCGTACATCTTCAATAGTCTTCTGCGCATGTGTGAGCGGAAGGCGAAAGAGCGAAAATACAATCATGCGACAGATGAATCTGTCGTATCTTTGTCCCGCGAGGCGCCACACGAAAACACAATCATACGACAAATGTCTGTTTGTCGTATCATCGTCCCGCGGGTTGTGAGACGAAAACACAAAGATACGACAAAATAAAGGCAATAACACGACACGAAAATGTGTCGTATCTTTGTAAAAGTTTTGTCGTAAAAATACATTGTTACATTGTGCTTTCACAGGCGAAAACACGACAAATGATTAAAATGTCGTATGATTGTGTTTTTGCATGGCGCCTCGCGGTACGATGATACGACAAAAAGACCATTTTGTCGTACTTTCGTGTTTTCGTGTGGCGCCCCGCGGGACAACAATGCGACATGGCATAAATCAGCCACCATACCTCAAAGAGTTATTTCTAACTTGATTTTTGGAGATATTTGAAAATATTACTTATTTTAGCATTTTGTTGCATAAAACTATTCAATCATATGTAAAATACACTATCTCACAGTTAAAAACATAATAGGTTGAATATTAATGAGGACGTACAGTCACGTAGCTATGACGAGATATATAAGATAATCTTTATTTAAAGTCGGTTAAAAGCAAACATATACATGTATGTATAAGGCCACGACAAGTTGATGATGTGTTCTACGGATTTTTTTGGGAAAAAAGGGGCGAGCGAGCGAAGAAAAAAATCTTAATTCAGTTGCTTTATATAGCCGTTTGACCAAATATTTATGAGCGAGCGAGGAAATGAAATTTTTTTTTGGGTGCGAGCGAACCCATGGAACACATGATCAACTTGTTGTGGCCTATCACTAGCTAAAAGCTAACTAGTGTCCGACAAAACAAGACTATCCAATAACAATATAAAAACTGGTTTTTGAGTTACAGAGAACTTATAATTAAGGTTTGATTAATATTGTATTACCTATAGGATTTCAAATCCGATAGTGTTTAAATCACAGGGGTATGTCATATGGCCTTCCTTGTAAATCAAGCATACCGTATAATATACAAATATACAAAGGATACAACCGCGTTTGGTATAGTACGAACAAAAAAACAAAACACTGTTTATAATAACAATACAGTGAACTAATCCACGACGAGGGATGCCCAGGATGACGTTAAAATAAACAATTGTAATATGTTTTATTTGTGTCTTAGTTGTTGGTGTAATAAAAAGTGTTCTACCATAACAAGCATGATTTACCAAGTGGTGGTGGTTTATCAACTCTGCTAATTTTGTTAAAATGAATTACACAAATTTTATTTTCATTACTGCCTACCCCTGAAATAAATTGTCTCATTTGTAATGTTTACCAAAACACGTTTTGTTTTTTGTACGCACTATAGACCACTTGAAGTAGATTTTTTTATTATGTGGCACACAAAAATACTGATACCCTGATGGCACTTTAACACCCACCAAATTGTGGGTACTGTATTTCATTATTTATCAATCTAAAAGACTGATACTGTATTAAAATTATTGAATAAAAAGGCAATTGCATCAAAATACTAGATCTAGCTCATATTACAAAGTTTGTTTGTTTGTTTGTTTGTTTGATTGGGTTTTACGGCGCACCAACACAAAAAGGTCATATCGCGCCGAAAGCAATTAATGACGCCATGGATTCAAACGATATTAATGATCTAAAGCTCTATATCTTATTATATACATTTATTTCCTTCAAAAAGTTAAGTATTACATATAATGACCAGACTCAAAAAGTTCTTTAAGTGAGTTAACTTTAAAATGTTTGTCACGGATATATTTAAGATCCTGACAGTCAAGGAGAACGTGTTTTACATTGAAATGCTCGTCATATTACAAAGAAAATATGTTCAGTTTCATAAAGTAATGACATTTCGAGGACAGAATGAAACACTGATGTAACTTCTTTTATTTCCGGATGGAGTTACAAAAGTGTGTCGTTCAGTTCTCGATGTATTTGTGCAGATTTTATCACTTTCTGTACAAGCTATCGAGTCTCCTATTAAAATTCAGTTTCAATTAAACGAACAAGGGTACACAGTTAGGCATGTCATTGATTAAGCATTAAAGTTTTATTTAACGTGCACATTACTTTTATGGATAGCAATATCATAATTTTATTGCGAAATCTCAAAAACATATTTCATTTATTCAGTACATGTAAAAATTGTCACGTGGTTTCAGGTATTTAGACAGTTTTACTCACGATGCTTAGCGAAGCAGGGCCAGATCCAGAAGGGTCGGAAGGGGGGCACAGGGGTGGGTTCGGGAGGGGATACCCCTCCCGACGGTATGGAAAATTTTGAATTTTAACATGTCAAAGGTGCAAATCTGAGCACTTTTAAATGCTCTTAAAAAAGAATGAAGCTAAAACTATGTTAATTATCATTTTCTTTCTGAAGAAAAGTGATGCATTGCATTACAGGGCCTGATCCAGAGGGGTCGTTAGTGGGGAGCAGGGTTGGGGTGGGTATGGGAGGGGTATTCCCTCCTGAAGATGTGGAAAATTTTTGAAATTTTGCATGTCAAGGTGCAAATCTGAGCACTTTCTAACACTCTTTAAAATGATAAAATGAAGCTAAAATTTGGTAAATTATCATTACATTTTAACAAAAAAGTCAAATCCTGCCCGTAAAAAACTATGATGTAAATCCGAGTTTTTGGCTATACCCTGTGTTAAATTAAAAACACGTTAGTCCATTTAATACCGCTGTCCTCAAACATTCTAGTCGGAACGACGGAGTCGTTGAATTTGGTGGTTCGGGAGGGGTATCCCTCCTGACGAAAAAAATGATGACAAAAAGGCAATTTTTAGCACTTATGGGCACTACTATGTACTTTGAACAATTGAGCGCTATAATTGAGATATCTTTCCTCAATGTGTCCGTTTTTTTGTTCGTTTAGGTTTAATTTGTTGGCTTGATAAATCCCATTCTCTTACGCCTAGGTTTTGAAAGAACGAGAATTGACAAAAAATCAGCAATTTCATGATATAAAATGCCAAGAAGTTCATAAAAAATACACTTGGTAACTTGTATATAAAACACCGAATGCAATGAGAAAAATTCGCCGATTTAAGATACTTTTTTATATAAAGAGGCTTAGTTTATTGTGTTGAAAGTCGGTGTTGTGAGTTTTTCAAACGTTTTCAGCGGATTTACAAGAATAGTTGCTGGGACGATTCCAAACATGGAAATCCGCCTAATAAACACATTTTTTTGCATTCCTTTGGAAAAAATAAGGAACACAAGTATTTAAAACTCATATTGATATAAGATTAAAGCAACGATTTAAAAATTAATGAAACATAGGCCGATGAATTAATCATTGGATGAAAAAAAAAGTTTAACCACTAATTAATTTTAGTCTTGTTTATCGTAAGAAAACTTGTTGTAGGGTAGGTCACTCTTGAAAAGTTACTTGAAAGTTTAATTCATTTATCTTAATTTTCTTTAAACAAAACATTAAACACTCGCTTTTTCCAGTAATAACAAAATTCGTACATCATTTTTATGACAAAAATCATTCGGATGTACTCGGCTTTTCTTAGTCTAACTTGCTATGAAAAACGCCAATGTCCTCCATAAATAATTAATTTATGTTTAGGCTCAGTCACTCTTTTAAAGTTATTCGGAATTTTAATACTATAAAAAACATCAGACAATCTTGCAAGTTCGCGTGCCATAATAATGACGTAAAAATGCTCTCAACTAGCTGTCCTCGCCTTCCGCCATCTAACTGAAAACGCCAATGATATACACTAGTAAACAAGTAACAGAGTGCACAATAACCAAATTTAGGCCTCGTAAGCTTGTTACCATGGTAATTTCGTTGGTGACGGTCTGAAATATACTGTTGATGTATGTGCAATGTAGACAATATACATAGCTTTGATATATATGTGTCTGTAAAGAAGGATCATACACTTGCACTATCATTGATTTGAACGCTTGATAAGGCCCGGTCTGGGTACCCTGAGATGCTTGAATGTATCAATTTAGATCATCATCGATTTCGATAGATCGGATGAATGATTTTATAGTACAATTTATGTAAAAGTCTAGTTGATATTGCTTTGATGGTGCCGATTTTGTGCCCTTTCCTTTGTATGAGTGACAATATCTGTGGGACCAGGTGGGGAGCACGTGCCCCCTGTGCCCCCGGTAAATCCGGGCCTGCCGAAGTATCGTACTGGCCAGCTAGTTTATGTTGAACTCTTATATAGGTCAATGGATGGGAAATTAAACAGGGTTATTAGGTTTATTGATCAAAATGTTCCACATTTTTTTTTCTCATAGCTCTGATATTGGTAATTAATTTAAGTTAAAAGTTCCTTTGCTAATTTAAGAACACTTATCATTACTTGAAAATTACTTATTATAAGTTAAATGCTATTAATATTAATACAAGTTGTATGTTTCTACACCGTGTGTGACAGGTGGTTCTGTTACATATTAGTAACATATACACTTATTTTTTATGAACATTCAAATGTATATCCCTGTACTCCTCTATGGTTATTATACCTGTGCAATTACAGGAGTATGCATTTTAATTTATTTCTAAATTAGTTTTACCTGAACATTGGGATATCGGTTTTTATTTGTTCGGGACGTCAGTCCTGAACAAATATATATACCGTATAAATTCAGACCATTTCCCACTTTGAAAATTTACCGAATCCAGAAGTAGTCCCTCAGTATATAAGTATAGAGCAATTCAAAATGATCGTCTGCTATGACAGGCGCAATAATTCCTAAAATACACTTGTTAATCGGTTTATACTGAAGCGCGTGTATTATAGCTTATATTATGAGTTAAACGTCTCATTTGAGCTCTTTACGTCGTATTAAGTAATAGAATGGTATCAACTATTCCGTCACGACCCGTCGTTTGTGCCAGTTGTCAGTAGAGATGTTACATCATCTTATGTAATATCTTTGTGTTCAAACGTTGTTGGAGCCGGAAATCTCATTTTACTTTTTAAAGCCGAACAAATTCAGTGCCTTCAGTGCTTTGATTTGATTATTCAATGAAAATTGGATTTTCATGTATAGTTTACAAGTACATCATTTTGAAGATACATTCATACAACGAAAGCTCTGCAGTCTATGTTTCAAGAAACGAAATCTTATTCTACGTTTTTTTTTTACATTTTTTAGCACATTAAGTGACCGAAGCACAACGTGTTTTCTATGTCGAACAACTCCCTACCAGTGCCTTTGGCGCTTTGATTATTTCATGTATTGCCCAACATTAATGTGAGAATACACAGATAGGGTTGAACTTGTAGGGATGATGAATAACTCAAACACAGCTTTTGATTGATTGTTAGAGCGTTTATTTTAAAATGCCATAAAATACAAAAAACAAATGTTTTCTAAATTGTAAATATAAAATTAGATAACCCATCCCCTCAAAATTGCCGCCACAGCCTTGAAATTAGTGTTTTTTACTGGATTATGTGAATTTCACTTAAAGAAAATAGTCTCAAAAATGACCTTTTTGCGCCCTTCCTGAATCAAAAGATGTCTCAGAGGGTCACAAAGGGATAAGTCCCTTTTGTTGCTAGGGATTAAAGGGGGCGCAACGCCCCTTATCGCCAGAAAAAATCGGGGTCATTGAGTACAGAAAAATGGCGCAATATACTGATAAGAAAACATGTTTTTAGTCTGTGTAAAGAACTGGCACTTTGGACCCCAGTTTTGGAATATTATTGAATGAAATGCAAAGTTTTGGTTGAAAAAAAAGCGAAAATTGCCTTTTTGCATCAAGTAGGGCAGTATAGACATGCATTCACTGACGGAAGTGTGCGCATAGTAGTTGGTTAACAGCTTAATCTAGAGATTTAGCCGTTCCAGGAACGGTGCGTAAGTGGACTGACCGCCGTGATACAACCTATACAATGTGTTGCTACGGCGTTAACCCCCTCTCCCCCTAAAACAACAACAACAACAAAAACAACACTTATATACTTAGTGAGGTTTTTTCACAAGATATATTACGAAATGAACAAATGAATTTGTAAACTTACCACCATGAGCACCGGGTACATTTAGATGTGTATTATAATTTAAAGATGAGAAGAATGTCTCGTCTGGTATTTCTGTTTTACTTGTCCAATTATAGAAATCTAAGGCTTTTGGATCATGTAAAGCAAAGTCTACATAACCTCTTGTAGCTGCTATATGTACAGCCCCTTTTGTCACAGCAATCCCATGTGGGGCTGGTAAAACCATAGCCCATCTGTCCGCAAATTTCCTGAAATCAGATATCAACATAATTATATTACTCTCATATTAAGAAAATGTTGATATAAGTTATGACCATTCGGAAAGAACTCGGCGATCATATACGAAGAGTTTATCCGCGAAGAGGTCATGGGCGGATCCAGCGGGGGGGGGGGGGGTCAGGGGGGGTCCGGTCCCCCCTAGAATTTGAAAAATGTACATGTGCATTAGTGTATTTCTTGCTTGTAAGTCATTTTTGGGTAGTATGAAGCAATTTTTCTCGGTGCTTAACATAGTTTTTATGGTCATGTAGTTTTTACTATCAATATGTTGCATTTTTTTTCTGCAAAATGTGTATAATGTGGTTTTGGTTCGAGGTTCGGTCCCCCTAGAAAAGTTCGGACCCCTCCTTGAAAAATTCGGACCCCCCCCCCCTAGAAAAAAATTCTGGATCCGCCTCTGGAGGTAGTTCCGAATGAAGTTAAAACACTAGTTTTGTTCCCGGTCTCGTATTCTACGCCTATCTATTAGAAGGGACGGGTAATCCAGGCTAGATACATGTACGTCGTCGGTTATCCCACAATACATAAATACTCTGCTATGCTGTGTTATGTCAGTGGGACATATGGTTAGAAAAATCTTGTAATCATGAATAATTAAGGATACAGTGATATTGGTTCCGCACCAAACCACTGCGGAAAACTAGCCAATGAAATTGCGTTTCATATCCAAGGTTTGGTTTACCATTCATATGAGAAAATAAACATGTGCGTTGGTTTCTATGTTAAGTAAGAAATCCAAGTATGGTGTCATTGTTATTTAAGATTTTTTAATTGTAATATGCGATTTCATTGGAAGAAGATAGGTCTCCCCTGCCTCATGCATATTCATGTACAGAAAAATCTTCAATAACAATGACATCATAGGCCTACTGGGATTTCTTACTTAACATAGAAATATGAAATCAATGTTATGTCTCACCTAACCAACGTTCCTGTACAGTTTCCTTTTACGAGCATTTGCCTCCTCTTACGATAAATTTTACAGAGGAAAACCCCAACATAGCTGCTTAATTTTCAAGCGGGAGCATGAGCTGCCGCGGTCTAGAATCGTAACTAGATCAATCGAATAAAAGTCGAATGTGTTACCACAATTGTATCTAAATAATATCTAAGAAAATCATTTATTTGGTGAAGAAGTATTTTTATTCTCGAATGTAGCAATTTATGTAATGTAATTGGGACAGTGGACTTTTTACGCGTTATAATTACATAAATAATTACATTGGTTTTATACTAACAGAATGATAAATAAACTTTTGAACGTCAATCAAATATCGTATAGACCGTTGTCGTATAGGATCTCTTAGGGTCGCTTCGAGGGTTACGTCGAGATGACCTTTGTGTCGACCAATCAATGCGTAGCTTTCATCTAGACAAAAAACACTATTAATAGCATCTTGATTTCCTTATTTCCATTTTTGACCGAGCATTGTGAGCTAACTTGACTGTGGTGTTATACACATGCTGTGATAGGACGGCTCTTTTCAAATTGCGTGACGTAGACGATGTAAACAAGTTGCTAAGTATTAGTTAGATTATGTTTTCATTTTACTATAAGGTTTAGTGCGAGGGGCGGAGCCCCGAGCACTGAACCTTATAGTAAAATGAAAACATAATCTAACTGGCTTAGCACAGCATTCTCCCCAAGTTCAACACGCTTCTATACTATACAATATAGTACATGACATTGTCTACTATCAACAATCCTCGACAGCTGATTGGACGAGGGGAAAATGCTATGTGCTAAACATAATGATTGCGTGATAAATATCATATTATATAAGTTATTATAAAAAGGTCATCTGAATGTGTCCCTTAAAACGAAACAGCCAGATCTAAATTAGCGAGTAAGCGAGCGGAGAATTTTAGATCGGGTTTTAATTAGATTGACCTTTGAAGTACCTCGTTCAAGTTAACCACCTGAATGACACAGGAAATAATCATTCCCTTCTCATATTTTTGTACACAAACGGTCTTACTGGTATGATGGTATCTTCACCGTCTATTGGTAGTATGTTCTCATATTACATTTAAATAACACTCTAGTTTTTTACTAAATAAATAAACCGATGTTACCTATTCAAATTCAATCTCGTACTTAGAGATTATCAACCCCCTTTATCTAAACTGGTATATTGAGAAATTTGATATCACCTGGGTACGCAAATGACTTAAAAAGTTATAATAATCAAAGTACTGAAATACTGTTGGAAGGTTTTTTTAAACAAAGGAATTTCAATGTATACATAATAGCACTCTACTTACACAAAATAGGATTAAGATTAAACATGTAAACACCTCATGTATAGACATACTCGTAATAACACTTCATTTAGACATAATAAGATGGAGTTTCGACAAGTCAACACCAGATTTGGACATAATAGCATTCGTTTTAGACATGATACGATGGAGTTTAGACATATCAATACTGCTGAAAACAACATCAGACAGCTTTGGCGTTCCATAGACGATGAAGACCGTTTGTTCGTTTCAAGCTGTATTATCACGAAAAGAAGTTCACGTTTTACTTGCCAATATGGTGGCCCCCATGATTATCTGAGAATAATGTGTAGTTTAGTAAAAACCGAGAAGTGCCGCATGCAGCGACATTATAAAAACTAGGGGGTGTATACGGCGTTTGACGGTTTATAACCGGTTCGTTTTTCACTAAACCGGTTTTTGTAATTATTTGCCACACTAAGTGTTTTTATCAGAATCTTAAATTAAATTGTTAAATTTTGAATGTGAAGAAAACTTGAAATAATCTTAATGTGCTTTAAAATCACTGTTAAACATTTTGTCAATGGCGAAAATAATTCTCTTCGACCGTCAGTTTCAAAATATGCTTTTTATGACAAGTTGTCCTTTTTGCATAAGTAGTTTATGTACTTGGATAATATTTCATTTGAAAATACACATATGCGTGTAACGCGTTCATTGCACATACTTTAATTTATGCTTTGCACGTCTACAAAAAAAACGATACATATTGCAATATATTGCAATACGCGTTTTGCATATTGCAATATATTGCAATACGGTTTTTACCGTATTGTTACATCCCAAAACTGACTACAAACAGAATGCAACGCTGAAGCGTTGTGCTAAAAAATCAAATGTATTGCAACATGTACCAAGCAAATTTATTACTGCGAGCATTCATTTTGTAACATGACGCATGATTTATTTTGAATAGGTAAACCTTTGCATGTCAATGTTCGTTTGTTTCTAAATATCAACCCAGTATTTAACCAGATCGGGTCACAAAATAATTACCCACTCTAGCCAATAGGGTAATTCGGTAAACTAAGAAATGTAATTATCTAAATCTCATATTCCTAACATAGGCGGATCTAGCGGGGGGTCAGGGGTTCCGGGCAATATGAAAAGATGCTGGACAGTTTTGCATAAGTAAAATAAAGGAAGATTTACTACAAAGAATGTAAACATAGATAATTTTACGCGTGTATTTCTATTTTTTAACATAGAAATTTATGTTGAAAAATAAAAATTTCCGACGATATGGAAATCGGAGTACTTAAAAGATTCGTAAAGTATAGTTTTTGCTTCGGGATCGTGCCGGTCGCCAGTGGAAGAAAATATATCATATCTTATACACAGTTCATTGTGAATACACTGAACAAAAGTTCTAACCGATCACTTTTCAAATTTTAATATTATTTTATAACGGGCCAATGGATCCTTTTTTAAATTTTGCAGAGGTGATTTTTGTGTCATTTTCTACCGATTTGTGGAAAAAAATTTGATACGGTCCGATGCACTCAATCGGCACTCAGGGTGGGGTTTACACATTTTGACACGAAATGTTCGTGCAGAGAATGGTGAGTATTAAATTTTTTTTGCATGAATCCTTGTTAACTTTATACGTGAAAAAACATAAAACATTGCACGAATGTCGATCCTGTCGGCGAACTTTTGTTCAGTGTAGACTATTTCTGTACATTTAGAGGCAGGTTCATGTTACAATGTAAAATAAACCCAATAGTTTTATGATAAGATCTAAATAAGTAGCACAATGACACATTAAACAAAATAATAAAAGATTGTTCAAGTCTCGTGAAATCCGAGAAGCAAATGGCGGTTACCTTACGTGCAGCAATAAGAACACGGTATTTGCAATATCATAAATTTACAATATTAATGCTAGATTTTTTGTTCGCTTCGTCAAATAGGTAATAGATATCAAAATGATACCATGCGCAATGTTTATGTAATGAGATTTATTACGTGTTTATTAATTGGAAGACATGCACGATATATCACATTGGGTAAATAAGGACACCGAAAATTATCTGTTAGCTATTCTTACCTATTCGATGTGCCCATTGAAAAAACATTTTGCATTATATAGTCTATTCAGAATATAAAAGCATCGTACATGGAATACAACATAGCAATGATGAATAGCACTTGAACAATTTACATTTCATAATATAAATTTTATTTAATTAAAAATAATAAAATATGGCAATAAAAATGTTTATGGAAATATGTTGATTTAATTTTAATTATACCATGTCAAGGCACAATTATTCAAGGATAGCACAAAAAAGAGCGAACTCTTGTTTCCATTGTGGTCCCAATAGATGAGTGTGGTTAACATAGAGAGGTTACCTTGAATTGAAAGAAAACATAAAGAAAATTATTATATAAGCTTATTAAAAATATCACAAAGTTAGGAGTTAAATGGTTATTAATAGTAATTGCTATCATAAGTAAGAAGTAAAAATTAAATAAGAATATCACAGGCTAAATATAATCACATGTTTAAAAACAATATGAAAACAAGAAAACTTCAGTATGTAGTACATTTATAAAAAAAATACAGATCAGTAGAATAGTTACTAGTATATCACAGAAAAGTAATGCTGTTTTATACTGTTTTTAAAATGATTAATGTTTGTAATAGCCCTGATGTTTGAAGGCAGCTGATTCCAGAGTTTACAGACTTCAATCCATGGCATTTTGGCCTTAGGAACAGAAAAACAACCACCTTTACTGAACCAGGTGTTGTGAGAGTGAACACTGTCTTGTGACACAAAATGTTCCGTCATGAAATCTGGGGCCAGTCGTTGTTTAATTTTAAATACATAACACAGTGTTATTTGGTCAACTCTCTTCTGCACCTGTAGCCAATTGAGATCTTTGAAATGATTCTTAGATATGTGTGATTTCGTCAAAACAAACCTTATCATTTTGTGTTGGAGCTTGTTTTTCAGCTTATTTGTGAGACAATTGAACCAAAAAGAACAGGCATAGTCAAAGTGGCACTGTATGAGTGAGGATACTAAATGTTTCTTTGTGTGTTCATTAAGAAAATTGCGCTTATTACGCATTAGTACAGTCAATTCTCACCTAACGACGGGTCCGATTATACGAACAACTTCAAATTACGGGGCAATTTTTGAAATAACGGAAATATTTGCTATATATTTCAATGATCGTCCGATAATACGACCGTTCCGCTATTCCATTCCAACCAGACTAAAAGTTCTAATTTCAGGTCCGATATTACGACCAGTCAACACCAGTCATTCACGCTTTGTGCGAGACAACTTAATCGGGTGGCACACCACAGCATTCGGAACAACCTCGGCGATCTTCTACGCAGATAAACCTCAGATATCATAATATGAAAAAGTAGATCTAACATGGATTCCGTAGAAATCTAGAATTTAATAGAATTTGGTTTCTGTGGTAATATAGTCTTAACTACACAGAAATAGGATGTGTGAGACATTGTACTGATGTAATGTTTTGATAAAGATTGTAACAATATATATTCGACCTATTTTGAAGTGTTGTACAAATGAAAATGACAGTTGGTCGTTTTCAATGTATATGTAGACAATCCATGATCATTTCCTCTTATTAAGACTTCTTTTTCAACAAGACAGTCATCAAACATAATAAAACTATATTTTATTGTCATCCTTAGCATCCCCTGTCGTGGATTAGTTCATTGTATTGTTTATATAAATAGTGTTTTGTTTTTTGTACGAACTATACACATATAAGTAATGATGTTAGTTTAAACAATTATTTATTATTAGTATATTTGAAATGGACAAAAACATTGCAATTGGGTGAGAAAGTATTAGTTATACCATTAAAAGAAATCCCATCTTGTGCATTATGCCCAGTACAGGCTTATAAAAATATGATTAGTTTAATTCCAAGAAAAAGGAGCAGGCGTCATTTCTTTAAAAAAACAACAAAAAAAACATAACCTATAATTTGTACATGAACAAGTTAAAATAATTAATTAACAAGATAGATTTGGATGCAGACAAGTTTTCATCTCACTCTTTTAGAAGAGGTATGGCTACGATTGCATTCAGAATAGGTTTATCATCAGATATAACCAACTGTTAGGGGATTGGCATTCTGAAGCTTACAAATTATATTTAGAGTTTTCTGTAAAAGATAAATGTAACATATTTGATAAACTAGGTGAAAACATGCCCAAAATATAAGGCATATATGCTTAGCAATTAGAATGTTTACTAAGCATAAAGAAAAAATACATCAAAGTTTACTTTATTGAAATATTATTTGGTGAGTTCCATCTATTGGTTAAATCTTGTCCTAACAGAGAGATTGTTGATTTTCAATGGGATGTTTTGACTCATTGGATTAACTATTAGCCTTTGGAAGGGAACACATCAAATATTATTATGATTAATGCATCACACGTTTAGACATTTGTATCCTATTTATCCTTCATGTTATTTGTTAGTTTTAGAAGTACAGTAAAGTTCCGCTACTAAGACCACTTTTGTTTTTCAAAATCATGCGATTTATGACAATTTTAAAGACCCAAATGCTTAATTTTTTAACTAAATGGTCTCTATAATAAGACCATTTTGCTATTAAGACCAACGATTTTGCAGGTCTTAACAGCGGAACTTTACTGTATAACCAAATATATGTAACTTGTTTTAAAAATATGAAAAAAAGTAAAAATTTATGCGCGAAGGAGAACCCCAAGAGAAATCTAAGTACTGAATTATCTATGCTGACTCACATTACACATAAGGTACAGATATGTATAAAATAAATGAAATCTAGTGATTCGTGCAATATAAAATGAATATTATCATCAACATTTCCAATGATGAAATAATTCTTATTACGCTTGTAACATCAAGTATCTGCTGCGATGAGATTGGGTCTTTTAATGTCATTTAGGGCATACATTCGGTACAGACTATACAAAAAGAATAATATACTCAACTGATTCTTATTCCCTGTAATAATGTTTGATCCATTTAAACTCTTCAACGTCTTCACCAGCTGTAAGTTGGTCAGTAAAGGGAACTCTTGACCAGTCAAATTAATGAAATATTTCCACGTTTTACTTTTATTCCATAATATTTCCATACACTGCAGTTCAGGGTCCACTACTGATATTTTACCCCAAATGACATTATATCGTTTTTCAGAGACATAAACATTTTTGAAACAACTTGCTATCTTTGTCATTCCTGTATAAATAGCATTTGGTGTTTTTGAATCAACATGAATACAATAATAATTTTGTGGACGATATATTGCACGTAGAAGTCTTTCACTTTGAACTATGTCTTTGTACATAATTATACTATATGCCAGAGGAAATTCTTCTTCTAATTTTGTCATAGAGTCCATTATATAACCACGTTTAGTAATAAATTCTGAACAATTCGATGTAATGTTTATATAAAGGTTACGATCATAATGATGTCGAATACGTGTACTCAAAATATCAGCCTTTTTTACCTCCGCTATGTTGCCAGTTAATATTGCCTCACAATTTATATCCATTACACGTCTATTACTAACAGTGTGCGAGGCTGAAGAAAAACTCTCAAAACCAGGATTTATCCTGATCTGTTTGCTTTCATTTCCTTTTTGCAGTACGGGAATTGACTTGGAAACTGATGTCAAATTTTTTAAAGACAAAACAGAGCTCACATTAGTAGTGTTCGCCAGTGATGGATATCTTTCCAGTAACTTGACATGAGTTATCGCATGAGGCAGTCTCTTAAATTCTTTCATATAAATAAACATATTTACGAACAGTAAAACTAAAACTACTGTACCAAGTATTATACCTTTTGAGGCCATCTTGCCTGATTTGCTCTCAATACTATTTTATATAAGATTTAAAGGAGTCACGCAATATAATAAAGAAACAACAACCTCTTGTTTCGAGAGTAATAAAACAAGGTTCATACAGATTTCGAATACGAGAATTCCATAAATTTCCAATGATTTTTTCAATGATTTCTCTCAGTTTTCCATGATACACAACGGTAACACATGCAGAATGCAAGAACAGGTACAGTTATATATTGCAGTCAATGATTATCATAAAAAATCGTAAACTTTTCCTACCCAGACGTGATTCGTACGCAATGTATAACGTTGCTACTTAAGTTTAAATTAGTGTTTTTTGAAGTTGAAATCAAATAGACTAAAATAGTCTTTTTCCCGTGACACATTAAACTTTTTGCTTAATGTTGTCTTTTTTTAATTTTCCATGATAGTTTCCATGAAATCAAAATTCCATTTTTCCAGAAAAAGTTTCATTTTCCAGGGTATTTCCAGTTTGTATGAACCCAGTAAAAATATACACTGTACCTAGTATTCTCCTAGTTTGGATCTCCTATATATCATCACATTATACATGTATAAATTAAACAAATTAACTGTTGTCCCCATTTAACTACAAAATTGAAGTGATTTCAAAAATTAAATCCATTTATAAGAATTTCATTACACTAGTTACACGACAGGACGTTTGAAATAATACTACACCAAAAACTAATATTCTATACTGTATTGACAAACAAGTAGACACTCACGATTCAGTTATTTGAGGTATCCTATTTCATCGTGGGTTTAAATAATCTTACGTGGTGAGGCTAGGGTGGAAAAGAATAATGAATAAATTATAGATAATCATATACTTATAAATAATCGGTCTATAGGCCCTTTATACATGATTATCATCATTAAAGTGTATGTACAATGATACAAAAAAGGCTTACATCTACATTGTTACAATGAGCTATCACAGATTGACAATTCTTCTAGGGTAAGCAAAAGGAAAGTTGGAAAGGATAGTGTAAGAGAGAAAATAAACCCCAGAAGATTAAAACTCAATCGTATGTATAATATCATCAGGAGGTATACCAAACAGTATTGATTCCATTTATATATTTAGGGGCATAAAAACGTTTAACCCACATTAGTGACGTCGTTTCATTATATGCACGGTATCGTATATCAAGTAAACTTTACAAGTTTACAAGTTTTATTTTTGAAAGGATTTTTTTTCAAAAAATTCTTTTCTATGTCAGCGCTCTGCGAAATTTGAAAAAGAACGAGCAACACCTAACAATGAGTAAATGCGACCAAGAAAATAGTGCAGTAGAAAAATATGTATACTATCAAACGTAGATGAATTGAAAAAAACAACTAATTTAAACAAATACATGTACTTGAAATTATGATATTTCATGTTTCTTCACATTAATCAAACATTATTCATACTGTGTACGGAGAATAGTTATTTTGTATTATTGCGCATTATTATCTGCCACACGCTTGTATAATATATATACTCAACTCAGCAGACGATTTTCACAGCTGGAGTTTACTGTAAGAACGTAGAGCGATGGCCAGTAGATTGTTCAGTTACCGCGAATGTTACAGAACGTTACATAACGATACATTCGGAACTCCTCGGCCATTCGCTGCGAATAATCTCGGACATATTTAGACGCTTTTTGAAACTACCGGTGTTGAAGTAAACAAATATATGATCGTGTAGGCATTGAGTGATGTTTCGTTTTTAGTCCGTAAATTTTGAAACATCACTCATTGCTTTAACGATCGCATATTTGTGTATTAGATTAGATTTTTCGCAGCGAATGGCCGATGAGTTCCGAATGTATCGTTATGTAACGTTCTGTAACGCTCGCGGTAACTGAACACGCTACAGGTGTCAAAGTTATGCAACAAAATGTAGGCTAAGGTTAGTGGCTGAATTGATGACCGATGTACTTGTAGAATAATGAAAGCTCGATGAGCTTAACTCTGTTAATTTATTTATTTATTTGTATTCTTTGGCTAAGGCTACAACAATTTGAAATGTTGATTATGTTCGTCGGATTTACCGCACTTAAAATCCGGAAATGAAAAAAAAAATAGGGTTTTCTTCCACATAAGTTGTTCAGTCTATAGCATAATTTGCTCAAATGACAAGCCTGTATTTATGCACTTAAAAGTCAACAAGTGTGGTCCATTATTATGCTGACTCTTAAAATCCTCATTCATGATGACTAGAGTATTCTAAGTAGTTGTTTGTTGTTGAGACAATCACTTATTTTACAAATAATATTATAACTTTATTTATACTCTAAAAAGTCAACAGGACTGTTCTATTTATATTTTACAGGAGTGCTCATTCTGGATGACTTAATTATATTGAGCAGTTGCATGCTTTTGAGTCCATCTCTTATTTACCCAATAACATAAAGCCCTTACGTATTCATCAAAATCAACAGGTTTGGTCCATCATGATGTAAGCAGATCTGATTCTAAATTTATACAGAAATATTGGAAGTTTTTTAATTGAAGATTAATAATGAATGAACTCACCAAATGTTTTAGCTATGCAGCATAATAATATTGGACAGTAAATGCAATTGGAACAAAATACAGTCATTTATGATGTATGTACCATATCAAAAGCATCTATGCACGCTAACAACTAGTAATATTTTTAACAACAACCTGCAAGATAATCAAAGCTAGATACCCTGTAACCAAAGATCAAAATAATAAAGTCCATGGAAGGAAGAAAGACTTTGACATATTTTATCTTTAAATGTGCATGATTAATTGTATCACATCAATATGATGAATACGTGTTTATGACCAGTATGACTTAAAACTCTAAAAAGTAACTTTTAATGTTTTTCTGAATTACACATTGTGATGTTGTTTTCTGTGAATAGTCCATATTTAGTATGAATGTTTACATTTGGTACATAAATGTTCATGAAAATATCACAAATTTATTCTCCGCTTTCGCTTGCTTCTCAAAATGCCAAAAATGGGGACAATTGTTTTTTCGCTCACTCGCTCCATTTTTTAGGCAAAACCCATGGAACATAATTATGATCAATTTGTTGTGGCCTTAACGCCATAGTAACACATTGTATAGGTTATATTACGGCGATCAGTCCACATACATATTGTTCCTGAAAAGGCTAAATCTCTGGATTTAGCTGTTAACCAACTACTACGCGCACGTCAGTGACTGGCTACTGCCCTACATGATTTGGAATTAGTGGTAGGAAGAGAGAATGACCGTAGAAATTATTTTATACTTAAGCTCCACGAAAATATGACCCGCCCGGGAATCGAACCTACAACCCCTCGATCAGTAGAATAATGTGTATGTGAAATGAAATATGAAACACATTTGACATTGAATGATAAAGAGATTATGATGGATATCGAAATAGTAACTTTAAACTCTTAAATTTTTCAGTAAAATATCAAATAATCTACAGCGACTACACGCTAGATGTTGTCGAAAAGTACATCAGACAATGTACGTACGCGTATACCTCTTTTCAACGTTCAGAAACGAAATTAACAACTACTGTCAAATATGCACTCTAGTGCTTCTTCTGTGATCATTTTTGTGATAGTTGTAAATTTAAAATTTGACTTTGTATCATTGTTATGTAATTTTGAAGTTGAGCTGTGGTTTAAGTAAGATATACCCTCGAGCTGCCATTATATTAGACGTTGGAAACGCTTCGACGCTAACACAGTATCCAATATCTAACATTTTGAACAGCTCTCTAGGTATATCCCTGACCTATCTTAACAAGAAATATAGATAACAATTCAGGAAATGTAAGGTTTTTTTTCTTAACTTTCCCAATTAAATCATTGGGCAGCCATTCAAAAGGGAGATGGTAAATGCGTGAAAAGGATTTGTTGTCTATTAGTAATTTTCAAAAGCATTGCCCTTCATTGTATTGGAATTTACAGACCCCCAGCATCAGCCACTGTCTCTCAGTTTGTAGAAGACTTCAATCAATTTATTGAAGATTTAATTCCTAACTACTCCAATCTGTTAATGATGGGAGACTTCAATCTACATCTAGAAGATAGATCCTCTGCTGTTTCTGAATTTCTTAATTGTCTTCATTCCTTTGGTTTAGAACAACATGTAAATTTTAAAACACATATTGGTGGTAACATGTTGGATCTGGTACTTACTGAAGCAGTAAATGGTGTACGGGTAAAGAAATGTGAACAGGGGCCCTTTTTATCAGATCATTGTGTAGTTAGGGTACTAATAAATGTAGAAAAAGAGATTATTGTGAGCTAATATGTCAAATTTCGCAACCTCAAAAAATCAATCATGAAAATTTTGCTTCTGATCTAAAAGACATTTCTATTAATTGTGAAGATGTTAATTCTTACGTGAATATTTTGGAGTCAAAACTTAAAACCACTATTGACAAACATGCTCCAATAGTAAAAAAACAAAGATTCATAGGGCTCCAAAACCATGGTTTACAGATAATCTAGTCTTACTTAAAAGTTCAATGAGAAAACAAGAAAGATTACGGAGAAAATATGGAAAGCCTGCACAATTAGAAGCTTTCAAGGTTATGCGCAACCGTTATCATTATAAATTAAATGAAGAAAAGGTTAAATCACTTAGTCATAGAGTTCTTGATGCTAAAGGTGATACAAAACAATTATATAAATTTGTTGCTTAAATGACAGGCGTAAGATCTGAGAATCAAATGCCAAAAGGCGATTTTGCTGATTACTTCTTAAATAAAATGTTTCAAAAATAAGGGAATCCTTGCTTCAGTTTCCAACCTTCCAAGTCTTGATCATTTTAAGGATTTCACAAAAGAAGAGGTCAGAAATCTTATAAGTAATTTAAGTACCAAGTCATCTGATCTAGACATATTGCCAACAAATTTGCTAAAAAGTTACCTACAAGAATTATTACCTCTAATTACTCATTTAATAAACATCTAATTAAAACATGGTGTATTCCCTTCCAAGTGGAAAGAGGCAATTGTTAAGCCTCTTATGAAGAGGGTGGGTCTAGATCTAGAATATGCTAACTATAGACCGGTAAGCAATCTGTCCTTCTTATCTAAAGTAATTGAAAAGGCTGCTTTGAATAGATTGAATTCTCATGTTGATAAAAATAATCTTCTACCAAAAAATCAATCTGAATATAGACGTTTTTACTCATGTGAGTCAGTCCTTCCTAGATTAGTTAATGACCTACTGTGTGGTATGGAGAAACAAGAAGTGACGGCGTTAATAGCTATTGATCTGAGTGCTGCATTTGACACGGTGGATCACGACATTTTATTGGAAGTACTTAATAAACAATATGGCCTACAAAATAGTACACTTCATTGGATTGATTCATATCTTCGTCCACGTGCATGTCGAGTCCACGTCAATAATAGTTTATCAACTTTACGTCCATTAGATTGCAGTGTTCCACAAGGTAGTTGTTTGGGTCCGTGGCTTTATCTTACCTATGCGGGAACCTTATTTGATGTCATTCTATCTGACATATCAGTGCATGGTTTTGCAGACGACCACACTGCCAATAAAAGATTCTGTCCTAACAACCAGAATGAAGAAGCAAATGCCATTTCTGATCTTGAGGAGTGTGCCGTAACTATAAAGTCATGGATGAATGAAAATAAGTTAAAACTGAACAACTCAAAGACTGAATTTATCATGTATGGAAGCAAAGCACAGTTAAAAAATGTTTAACCGAGTCAATCAATATTGCTGGTGAAACTATAAAATCTGTGATCGCTATTTAGGCACCTTTCTTGATAAAACTTTAAGCTTTAAAGATCACATCAAAACAAAACGTAGAACTGCCATGTTCAATTATTTACGTATGAAAAGTATAAGAAAATATCTGGACAAAGATGCAACAGAAACACTAGTCCTATCTTTGGTTATGTCCCACATTGATTACTGTAATATGATCTTGTATGGAATCTCAAAATGTGATCTATGCAAATTTCAGCGAATTCAAAACATGTGTGCCAAACTTGTACTAAGGTTAAAGAAATCAGACAGCTCAAAGGATGCTTTGTACTCACTGCACTGGTTACCAGTTAAAGCAAGAATCAACTATAAAATATGTACTTTCATGTACAACTGTTTTACTGGAAATGAACCTGCATATCTGACTGAAATTCTCCAAAAGCCTGTACAAAGCAGATCTGGTCTTAGATCTGCAAAATCCAAAGACCTGAATTTTGTGGTACCAATTAATAAGAAAAAAACATTCAGCGACAGAAGCTTTCGTACAGTAGACTCCATGCTATGGAATAAGCTACCAGATGATGTCAAATTATCTCCTACTTTGGATATGTTCAAAAAAACGATTAAAAACTAACTATTTTTTTACTTTTAATGATCTATTCTAAAGTTGACCTGGCTAGTTTATGAAGTTAGTAAATGCCTTAACAGTGGTAAATGTTTTAAGTTAATTCATTATGACGTGGGATGAGAGGACTGCCTCTCTCTCTGTCAAAACATAATTTGTTTTTATATAATTGCGTAACTGCTTACAATAAGGGGTCCCTTTAAAGGTGATGTTTCGACACCTTTGGGGATGTATTAAGGGCCATTTAAAGGTGATGTTTCGACACCTTTGGGGAATTGTCTGGTTAACAGTGGCGTTATGTTACACTGTTCAGGACAAGTCCGGTTAACAGTAGCATCATGTTATACTGTTCAGGACAACAACTTTAAATATCAAAATAATAAAAACAAATGTAAAAATAAAGTCAAATCATGAACTAAGATTAATATAGGTCTTATAAACTTGATATATGAAAACCAAATGCATAATCACACTATAAAACATCATGCGTAATGAATTTTATTTTGTTCTGTGTTATTTTATATATTTAATTATTTATGGTGGAGGCTTTTTACTTATTTAGATTTTATGATTTATCTTTTGTACAACGCCATTGAATATGTAATATAGAAATAGGCGTTTAATCAAATGAAGAAGTTTAAGTTTAGTACAGGTCGTCCACGTAAACATTGCGTATATAAACATAGCCAGTTTCATTACACACAAATATTTAGGGGTGTATTATTTTTACAATTTTATAGTTAAGTCAGTTTACACTTATTTAATAAACATGTCATTATATAACATTTACAATATGCATAAGTACCACTTAAAATGTTAGAAATCAAATTGGTATGTTTGAATCAGATAAAAATGCTGTTCATGCATCAGCTTATTCGCCTATTTAGTGGGCAAGTCCATTGTTTAAAGTACAAAAACACGCATGACCTAGAATACGACCTGTAGGCTAACGTATCAAAATATAAGCACATAAAAATTCTAAAAACTCAAAAAATATCGACATTTCTTTAAAAGCAGCATATACCAAAGAATTTCATCAAAAATCGGATTATTTTAATATTTTTTAAAATCTTTAATAGTCTAAACCTATAGCTCATGACCTATAGTTCGAACAAAAAAACAAAACACTGTTTACAATAACAATACAATGAACTAACCCACTACGAGGGATGCCCAGGATGACTTTAAAATAAACAATTGTGATATGTTTTACTTTTGTCTTCATGATTCAAAAAAACTTTGGTCTGAGCTGAACAAACTTGACTATAAAAATAAAACCAAAAAATCTTCCAATATTATTCTGAATATAGATGGCCAGAAGTGTTTTGAGGCTACAAATATAGCAAATCATTTTAATATTTTTTTTACAAATGTTGCTTCTTTTCTCGTTTCAAAATTACCATCACCTTATCATTTGTATGACACTGTATCTCAATATTTTAAACAGTTTTACATGAGTAGAAACCAAAATGGTAATATATTTAGATTAAAGACTGTGAATGAAAAGTTTGTTTACGGGCAATTGTGCTCTCTAGACTGTTCTAAAAGTATGGGCCTAGATGGCATTCCTGCAAAGTTTTTAAAAGATGCTGCATGTTTTTTAAAGATTCCTATAACATTTTTAATTAATAGTTCCATAACACATAATGAAGTACCTGCAGAGTTAAAGAGTGCTAATTAAGGTCAAACCATTGTTCAAAAAGAATAATAGATTAGATGTCTCAAACTATAGACCTGTTAGTATTCTATCTGTTGTTTCCAAGATCTTAGAAAAAGCTGTGTATACTCAACTTGAATCTTATCTAAATTATCAAGGACTACTGTATGAATTTCAAAGTGGTTTCAGGTCTAAATATTCCACTGACTCATGCCTTATACATTTAACAGATCATATTAAAATTCAGTCATCAAAAGGTTTGTTCACAGGAATGATTATGCTAGACTAACAAAAAGCATTCGACACAGTCGACCATGATATTTTATGTAAAAAATTACAAGCTATGGGTATAGTCCGGTATATAAACTACAAAAATCGACTGAACCGTGCATGGAATGATGTAGAAAATGTTTTTGCATTTTCTTGAAGCTAAGACATTGTAGTTTACGAAACTGGATGATGCCACTTTGGCACTCTTGGGCAACTCCCAAAATTCAAGATGGCGGACAAAATGGCGGATGAAAGCTGATTTATGTAAAATAAATCCATCTTTACCACAGTCTGATCATTTAAATAGCTGAAATTAGTCTAACATTATCTGCAATTTTATTTCATGCAATTTTGGTACCTCTTGTTTATTATCCAATCTAAGATGGCGGACAAAATGGCGGATAAAAGCTACATATGTCGGGAATATCAACCCCAATGAGCACTTTCGTACATAGAGGCATTTCAAAAAAGTTTTAATGCATTTTTGAAGTAATGACTCTTGAGTTTAGTTTATAAAACTGGTTGACGCCACTCTGGCATCATTTGGCAATTTCCAAAATCCAAGATGGCGGCTTGAATGGCGTAAATAACTAACTGTCGGGTATATATAAGTCCGGTATATAAACTGCACAAATCAATTGAACCGTGCATGGAAGGATGTAAAAATGTTTTTGCATTTTCTTGAAGCTAAGACATCGTAGTTTACGAAACTGGATGATGTCACTTCGGCACTCTTGGGCAACTTCCAAAATTCAAGATGGCGGCCAAAATGACAGATGAAAGCTGATGAATGTATGATAAATCCATCCTTTCACAGTCTAATTTTAAATAGCTGAAATTAGTCTAACATTAGCTGCAATTTTATTTTTGTGCAATTTTGGTACCCCTCGTTTATAATCCAATCCAAGATGGCGGACAAAATGGCGGATAAAAACTACACTTGTCGGGTATATCAACCACAAAGAGCAGGATCGTACATAGAGGCATTTCAAAAAGTTTTTATGCATTTTTGTAGGAATTACTCTTTAGTTTAGTTCATAAAACTGGTGGATGCCACACTGGCATCATTGGGCAATTTTCAAAATCCAAGATGGCGGCTATAATGGCGTAAATAACTAGATGTCGGGTATATATCAACCACAATGAGCTAAGTCATAGACTGGGGTATACAAAATGATTTCAATGCATTTTATTTCGTAGTTAATCCTTTTTTTGTTTATGTAACCGATTGATGCCATATTGGTATTCTTGGATAATTCAAGAATTTAAGATGGTGGTCAAAATGAATGATTAGAGTTTGAAAATTAATTTCAATTCACATTGAAAGACATAACTCCTAACTAATGGGTATACAGCATTATATTTAGGTTTTTATATCTCTTGGTCTTGCGAATATCAAATCGTTGATACTTGTTAGCTTGTCAGTTGACTCTGGAAGCACATTGTTTCTAAGATGGCAATTTAGAGACACTATTCTGATAATATTTAATTCATTGAACAAGATATGTTGTGATATCCTTAGAATAGCGACCACTTTCCCAATATGTTTGCCGCTTCAATAATAATCAATATGTATATAAAGGAGGTTATAAAAAAGGAAAAAAACTAATGACATTGTAAGTATTGTGTGCATGTCTTATTATCTTTCAAGAGTATATTTATGCCAAAGCAATTGATAGAAATTCTGTTGACATTGTAACACATTTTGATAGTAAATAAGAGAAATTGCAATAGGATCATTTCAAGTCCGATCTAGACATCAGAAATCACAAATGAATGAAGAATGTTCTTTATTTCATAGTAAATGACTCTGGCCATTGATAAAAATGGAGAAATAACAAAATCACATTTCCATCAAAAGTGTGTAGAAGAATTTGGTTTCATATTCAATGATTGAGAGAAATTACGTGGCGTAGATGCCAATTCTTATTATAAGCGTATACACTGCTATTTGAACCTAGTGTCTAGCTCATGATTTAGCAAATAGTGTTCACTGTGCAAGATGGTGGTTTTAAGGGATTCAATAATTACAAACATGACCAAGTAGAAAATTTAAAAATGTATTGTTTCACTTAACACTAAATATCTTGAAAGAAAACTTAACAGATCTGTTGCATCAGTGCCAAAAGTTTGAACATGTCTGATTACTAAACACATTTGGAGTATATTCACTATCAACTGCAAAGACTCCCACAAAGAAGAATGGTACGCTGAGACAACTTGTCGATCTCGTATGTAATATTTAAATATGTTCCACTTCAAACATCATAGACGATACATTGCAAGATATGGTGATTCCTCATTTTTTCGGTAACATTACATATATGTTTAATCGCATAAACTTTTAAGACTTGGTACGAGAAGCACAGACAACAAAATTGTTCAACAAATGATCACTTCTGTTGCAATTTGCTGAGCACCAAAACTATTTGACGACATTGGTGTGCTGATACTCTTTTGAGATATCTATCTTGTTGGAGTGACACTATAACAATGCGGTCAACTGACATTCGTCCTAAATGTAATGTTCAAGTCAGTCAGTTTTTGACAATGTAAAGAAGGTACACTATTTGCATGGGTGTAAAATATGCTTTTAAAGCTAGTTCACATATTCTACATCAAAAGTGAAGACATTTATGCTATCTTTTGGCCATAAGCTAGTACCCGCTTGGATACTTTCTAAAGATAATAATCATTAATATGTTTAGTTTACCATTGCATATGCTTAGAATGTTGAGTTCAAAATACTCTGTCAACAATAATTTGTGTCGTCACATGAACATGTTGTTATCAACATACAAAACGACTAGAGAAATTGTGCTATCGTCATGTAATATTATTAGACAGACGAAAACTTAAACATTTAAGCACATTTTTTAATTAAGTCAAGTTTAGTCAAGTCAGACTGTATCATTGTTTGTGTAATGATATTGATAGAGCTCAGTCAATTAGTTTCTTCCTCATGTTTTGGCACATGCTTATTTTGCTATCGACATGTTTCAGTTTATTTTCACGGCATCGAAATATTTCAACTAAAAGGATTATAAGCTTTTCAAATATCCACACATATTGCAATCTTAAACAAAATGATAGCACTTCATAATAATCCTAAATTAAATTGTCTACTGTAAATTGTATATTTACCCAATTTTATTTTCCCGTTTTTCTTTATTTAAATGGCTTATATTTTGGAACTTAAATTAGTTTGTCCATCACAATTCGAGGGTTGCCAGCAAGACTGTAATAAGTACATTGCGTTGAAGACCTAGTATCTTGCGGACAACCCTCGAATTATTTATCAAATTTTCATTTCATTTAAACCTCGCCTTTTATAAGAGTTTATAAAGATTCAAAAAATCATAAAACAAACATTGAAACTTAAACCCAAATCGTTTGTTTCCGTCCATGTATGTACTCGTATATTATATACTGAACTATTAGATCATATCGGCCATTTAAGCTGCCATTTTGGATTTATAATTGTTAATAATAAATTATAACTAAGTGAAATCAATCGGTTTCTTTAATATTATGAACTATTGTATAAGTAAATAAATTTCTACAGCACTCAGTCTCTTTCTGCCAGTTTGTTCTTAAGATACTGGGAAAATAACCTTTACCCGCCATTTTGACCGCCATTTTGACCGCCATTTTGAATTTAAAAGTTTGTATAAGAAAAATAAAATTAAACCAACTCGATCTGTAAAGGTTGAAATCACCTTTGTCCTTCATTTTAAGACCATAATGTGTAAAAATACATTTTGCATGTATAATTTAGCCTGTAGCCGCCATCTTGGTCGCCATCTTGGATTCTGGGAGTTGCCCAAGGATGACAAAGTGGCATCAATCGGATTTGGAATCAGTAAGACCATGTCTACCAATAAATTGAATAACATTTTCTACATCATTTCGTGCAAGGTCATCCTTGGTGTTGGCCGGACTAGTATTGGATCGGTGGAATGGTTCAAATCCTACTTAAATGGTCGCAAACAATCTGTTATGATAGATAATACCATGTCTGATTTTAATGATATTACCTGTGGAGTTCCTCAGGGAAGTATCTTAGGCCCTTTACTGTTTTTATGTTATATTAATGACATGTGTACCAGCATAAGTGATAAATGTAAGTTAATACTATATGCTGATGACAGTGCCATACTTTTTTCACATAAAGATCCGTCTGTTATTAGTAATACATTAAGCACTGAGCTGAAAAATTGTAGCAAATGGCTTGTCGACAATAAGTTATCATTGCATCTGGGAAAAACAGAATGTAATTATTTGGTCCAAAGAAAAAAGTTTCTAATACAAAAAACTTTGGCATTCAATGTGACGATCATTTAATAAAATCATCAAAATCAGTTAAATATCTTGGAAGTTTTTTAGAAAATGATTTTTCTGCTAGTACTATTTTTAATAACATTGTACAAAAGGCAAATTCCAGACTGAAATTTTTAAACAGGCACAATAACTATCTAAATAAGAAAACAAGACTATTACTTTGCAATTCTTTGATACAAAGTCATTTCGATTATGCTTGTTCATCCTGGTATGAAGATCTTACTGATACTATGAAGAAAAAAATACAAATTGTTCAAAATAAAGTAATAAGGCCACAACAAATTGATCATATGTTCTATGGATTTTGTCTGAAAAAAATTGGAGCGAGCGAGCGAAGAAAAAATAAAAATATTTTTTTTCCATATTTTGCATTTTGAGAAGCGAGCGAAAAGCGAAGAAAATTGTGCGGTTTTTATTTACTAAAAGCTAAACATAGCATAGAAAATATAGACTTTCTCATAGAAAAACATCTGAAGGTCATTTATAAAATCATAAGAAATAACTTTATAGTGTCTATTAGTCACAAAAGCCATTTATACTAGCTGTCTTTGTGTGTCATAATCATGCATATTTAAATATGAATTCTGCATAAAAGGTGTAACTACCATAAATAATAATGATTTATATTGTTGGATAAGAACTATTAAGTATCTTTGTTCTAACTTTAGCCTCAGATTATGAAAGCATTTGCTAGTAGGGTTTATAATGGTGACATAGACATATCAGAATAGCTCCAATATACAGAATACATGTAGAAAGTTATTATATGAAATTACTGTATTATTTGAACCAGGGCACCTTTCTAACTACTCCATATTCAAGCATTAATTATTATGAAATCTTAAAATAATATGACATGACTTTTTAAATTTAATATTGATTCTATAACCATCATGACCATGTAACATGTAATAAAAGTAAGATTACAATTACTTCAGATTCAAATTAAATTGAATTTAAAACTAGTCAGGAATAGTGGTGAAGAGGTATACGCCTTCATGAATGCAATTAACAATAAAAACTAACTTCGCATGATTTGTCATTGGAATTTCTTTGATTATTACTGGATAACATAACTACGATGCACAGAATAATACCAATTACCAGAACCTCACTAAAATTGTAATAAACCAAACCTGCAGACATTTTTGATGTAGGAAAATAGTATAATTGGGTAAGCTAGGTTTTATACTAAAAATACCCAACATTTAATTGAATAATTGTGAAATAAATAGGATCAGAACCCCTCTAAAATTACAATGGACCAGGCCTGTTGACTTTGGGTGTATAAATTTAGTCTTGATAATTGGGTAAATAATGCTATGGGCTAAACAACATTCAACTAAACTTAAATTAGCTAGTAGTAGAATTTCAAGATCACCACCCCTATAAAACTTGAATAGACCAATCCTTACCTAATAACTTTTTTTATGTATGAATATAGTCTCATTATTGGGTAAGTCATGCTTAGAACTAAACAACATACAATTATTCTCAAATTGTCATGATCAAATTGTTTGGGGGTTAACATCCCTCTAAAATTATATTGGACCAAACCTGATCACTTTTTGAGTAAAATAATATATTTATGATTTTGGTAAATTATGCTAATGTTTAGTGTGTAAAATCCACCATATTTAATTGAGCCTGTAAGATTAATTTGGGGCATCAAAATTTTAAGAATGTAAACTTTTTTCACATTCCTACCTGCTCTCTAAGTAATGGATGGCATGCATAAGTTTTACTCTGCAAGGACATTTATGACGTCACATACATAAGCTGTGTAGAGTCTATGCAGACGCAATGTCTATGTCACATTAAACTGGTGTGAAATCATTTTAAGAAGCGTATCTCACGTGTATACAAGTTTATGAAAAGTATGCATTGACGTATTTAAGAATAGTGAAATGTATCAGATATTATTTTAAGGACTACGACAGAGTGAAGTTATCATATTTCTGAACAAAGGATTGTGTCGTTGTAGTTTCTAAAGACGTATGTTAACAAGAATACCTTACTGTTTTTACCGTAATAGTGAACTTAGACTGATTTACAGGGATATTTAGACCTGAAATTATTAATTTTCTGTGTAATTTTACTTGGTCGAGTGCCAAAATTTTTTTACCTTTCCGAAATTTTTGATGCGGTACAAATTTCAAGGTGCGGGAGCAAAAAAAATATAAATATTTTTTTTCCAATCCGACGAACATATGATCAATTTGTTGTGGCCTTATAGTTGTTTAAAAGAATTTAAAAAAAATGAAATTGTTGACGACGGACGCACGCACATCTGACCAGACCCCCACAATAGCTAACTTTTATCATTTTTGCTCATATGAGCTAAACCAGAACCTTTAAACAATCTGAACCATCGTCGTTAAATAAGTCCATAAAGTACTATGTACTATCAATAAGGACTGAAAGTATAAACTCAATTAGTAAATTGTAAACACAAGCTTAGGTTAATTAACGACGGCCAATACACCTAACCTAGCTTTTCTGAACACGTGTCTATAACCAATTCTCACCTGTCCTTCCACAAGGCCGCAGCTTTTTTTATACCTTATTAATAGAGGAAAATGTTTACGAATCAATATAATAACTGCATTGTCTCACCACGGCCGTCAGTAGTCAAACTCACCGATCCTGGAAAGGCTAAAATTATGGATTTAGCTGCAGGAGCGTAGGAGCTGGGGCCACAGCCCCAATATTCTGGCAAGCAGCAGCAATGGGGAGCGAGTTATTTTTCACGACACACATATTGAAAATCTTGAGGTATAATACAAAAGATTTGTTCTTAAACAGGGGGTACTGCAAGTGCTGGAAATCGAGTTTCAGAGGCTAACATTCACAAAACATTTCGACAGGCGGGTACCTATCCAATCTGCGGCCCCATATTCAGATCATTCCTACGCACCTGAGCTATTATATGTAGACTTTACTTGGTACATATACTTCCGTCAGTGACTGACGACCCTTCATGATTAAGAATTAGGGACAGGAGGGAGAATGGACGTAAAAATCATTCATGACCAACCGTCAGTGACTGACGACCCTTCATGATTAAGAATTAGGGGTAGGAGGGAGAATAGACGTAAAAATCATTCATGACCAAACTCTACGATAGTACTAGTATGCCCCACATGGGAATGGAACCAAAGACCCCTCTGTCAGTAGATTTGTATGCTTCCAACCGAGCTAGCCCATAGAAATATTTCCATTCTCGTTCCCAGAGGCTATCGAAAATTTTGATAGATCGAGACCTTGATAACATCTGGTTACGAGAACGAGATGTTTCGTACACAAAGTATACGCTTTGAACAATTCTCCTACGCCGAAACAAACAAGCGAGGGAGTGTAAACGTTCACGATTCGCCCCATAGATCTTAGTTCGTACCCATAGAAATTTCATACCTAATTAAGGTTCTAATAAATGAGGGCTAATGGTGAGGTTTCCATTCGCCCAAGTGCTATACTTTCGTACCCAATTGGGTTCGAAACAAACAAGCGAATGGGGAACATTTAAAATTAATCTTGACTGGGTACGAAACAATTTATTCATCTGATGAATAAAGATATTAATTTTCCTATAAATTTTCGTAACCAGTCAAAGGTTGAACGTTTGAGGGCGAATCTTGGCATTTCGATGCGCTCCATAGATCTTCGTACCAAAGTTTGGTTTGAAATTACTGGGGACGGTTTGGTTTGCAATTACTAGGGACGGATGGTGATGTTTCAATGCGGCCATCCTAATTTCGTACCTAAACGGATTCGAGATGATTCAGGACGAGTGCAAATATTTTTATTTGCTTACATCAACATTATTAACCAAGCTAAGGGGGTCGAAACATTCAAAGACGAAACTCAATTTAATTCGCCCCATGGATATTTCGTTCCCAACTTAGGTTCGTAATAAATGAAGAGAGTGACGTTTTAATTCGTCCACATTATTTCATATCCAACAAGAGAATTGCTTTGTTCCAAAAAAGTTCATATCTCCAGAGGGTGAAACATTTAAGAACGAATCTCTAATTCGCCCAACTTCGTACTCAAGTAAGGTTTGAAAAATGGGATGGTGACGTTTCAATTTGCAGACACATTTCGTACCCAATTTAGATAGAAACAATTTAGAACGAATGCAGATATTGATTTTGCCCAAACCAGGTACGAAATTTTAAGGGGCTAATCGAAATGACATAGGTTGTCCTTTAATGTTTCGTACCCCTAAATTTGAAATAATATCATTCCTCCTCATTCTTTTAAACTCGGGTATGAAATTCTATGGGCGTCTTCAATTGTTTCGCCCCCTCGAAGACGAGTCGAACTCAATTGGGTTAAGGCGAATTGAAACGTGACCATTCGTCTTTATTTTTTCGGACCTCATCTAGATACAGTCCATAGGGCGATGACATGTGAAGATTCAGATCGATTCACCACCTGGATACGAACTAGTGTAGTCGAATTGAAACAAATTCATCTTCATATCTATTCGTTACTTATCACGAAATATTTCTTACCCAGTTGTGTACGAAATTAGTGTAGGCAAGATGAATTGTCACAATTAGTCCTCATTTTTCACTAACCCGAGCGAGTATAGAAATAAGGTGAGGTATGTAATTTGAAACTACCATTCGTCCTCTTTTATTTCAAGCCTAACCTCGAGTACAAAATTTCTATGGGGAAAATCCAATTTTCAAGGTCTGTCAAAATTGTCAAGGTCCGTCAAATTATGTTCCGCAATAAATGAAGACAATCGGCCTATTCGAATTTTGAACACAATTTAAAACAATTGAAGACGAATATTCACCATGCACTTAGAAATTTCGTACTCAAGCGGTTTGAATTAGAGATACGGCAATACGCCTATATAATTGTATCTATGGAACGCCATTCTGCCATGCGAATTGCTATTTGCGAAATGACATTTGCTAATGATTATTGCGAGATGCTTATTGGCACAATGTTATTTTAGAACTATTTCCGCCATTAATTAGACCGCTGTCTAACAGAAATAAAAGATGTGCATACAATAACATTTCACAATAATCATTATCATTTTCGCAAATTGCATATATCATTTCTCATTTGGCAAATTGCTTTCCTTATGCATGCAATTATTTTGTATAGTGCGTACATATCGACCCCGACCTTCCACATTTGCATCTTTCTATAAAATACTACGTTCGTATTCAATGTAATGAATATTCTTGCATAAAGGTCAGGTCGGGGTAAATGTACGCACTATAACAATCTCTGTAGTCTTTACTCCGCTTGTGTTCACAGGTACCATTTACACCTGGGTGGTGTGAAGCAATCTCAAACTTCTTGCTCAAGGAAATTAGCAGTGCCCCTAGTGGAATTCGAACCCAGGACCTCGATCCCTAAGCGTGCGTCATACCACTGCTCTCGACTTCACTGAATAGCAAACATTATCAATCAAGGGAGGCGAAGCATCCTAGGACGAATGATTATTCGATTCACCCACAGTATTTCGTACCCAATTTATTGGGGTGGGAGAACAAGAGGACAAATGGTGTCATTTGAATTCATTTCGTAAGTTCGAGAACGAATACAAATGACATTTCGATTTGCCTCAAGTTTAATTCATATATAATGTAAACAACAACTTTAAAACATGTATTTGGGCAACAAACATCTCAAGGACAGAATGTCCGAGACGACTTGTTAAATAAGGGCAGGCCATAATAATATCATGTACAAGGAATTTGATTTTTTGTTGATTTCTTCTCATGTTTTCTGTGGTAACTATAATGTAACATCGCACAGCTTGACATGTTTGATGAATCTTTGAGTTCAAGACAGCCTGAAATGAAAAAAGTAAAATGTCAAAATCTAAAAACAGAAGAACCAGTTAGGATATTTAAATAAGATAATTTATATAACAATATGTATACCTTAAAAGGATATTTTCCTTGGGGCTATTTTGATTATGTTACATTTTCTGAGATCAGTTGGTACAAAAATCTATTCTAACACTTAAGCTTTACAATCCTCAACTAAAAATTGTTTATACGACGGCTTTTTTTCTTCTAAAAATGTGTAATACATAGTACAACTCAATCCAAAGACAACTCAACACGAGGATTGGGACAACTCAACTATGAGATAGAGGCAGCTTAACCTGTAAATAAATCGATCAAACCGTCTCATAAATTATTAGTTATTAGATTGAAAAAAATGATATAAAATATAAGAAAAGGTAATTGTAAAAAAATGCATTGGTTATCAGGATTTCAGATTTTCTAAAAATCTATTTTAATTTTGAATTACTTTTTTGCTGGCATTTGATAATTGTTCTAATCATAAGTTTTACAAATTACGTGCACCATGACAATACACATGTATATGATTAATAAAGTTGTCTAACATTTACTGATTGATAATTTGTAATTTAATGTAGTTTGAAAAAAATCATACAATTGACATGCTTCTATGCACTCATTTTTTACGTTTTTTTTTAATTAAAAACTTTAAACAAAACAATTAACACTCTTTTATTTCATTCCTTAATACCTCACATACATGATAAACCTAAGTTAAAACCAATTTTAATTATCAAAATATATTGAGCGGAAAGCGTGATGAGTTGCCCTGTGGTCGAGTTGACCCTACTACAGATTGAGATGGCATCAGGTTGAGTTGTACATCCATATATACAGTATATAAAGGGAGGTTACCATACTTGCACTAGATGATAGTTTGATTAATTAAATTAGCAATCTCAAGCTGTTAAATAATGAAATCCACATGTTAACAATCTAAAGCCCTGATAACTAATCTGAACTGTAAATTTACATTTCAAATTCAAACAAGATATTAATGCTTTATACCTGAAAATGTGATGAATATTTTCAAGGAAACACCATTTCAAGTTGTCTGTTGTACAAATAAGTAGAACATACATTAGTTTTCCATCACAACTCAACTGGAGAGCCTATAAATACAAAATAAGAACATGAGAATACAGCCATACCAGTTCATTCAAAGTTATGCAAAGTCCAGGAAAGCTGACATCTAAGTTGAACCAACAGGCATAAATAAATGTAATCGACTTTTAAAGTTGTTTTTTCTACCAAATGCAGTTTATAGGACTAGTGAACAGCACGCTTGACTTTCATGAGTTTTGTTCATTCCCGACCTTGCTCACTTTCCGGTGCAACTTATTCATAAATTAAACAATTTTGGTACATAATGATATATTTCTACTGAATTCATCTTATGTCTTTGGCTGTACTTGTAAATCAACCACATTTTTTATCATTCAATGTTATTTTTCGCTACATTACGCCTAACGCATTTTAGGCTTACCGTTATTGCTTGTTTAAATTTAAACATTTGTCACATGGTACTACTTGCGTCAGGTGATTCATATGAAGGCAGTGGTTAAAGTAGCAACGCGTGACGTAACCGCTGTGAGGAGTTTGGCGGGGAGTTTGAAATCTAAGATATTTGAGTATAAAGGGGCATAACTCAATAACTAATAATTAAGAGTTGGGTCCCTTTACTGTCAGATAGATGTAAAACTGATAAATGGGCATATTCACTTTCATAAAAATATATTTATATATACTAAAGATACCTCAATTTAAAGAAATATTGAGCTAAATTGCTTAAGTATAAAGGGACATAACCCTAAAAATAATTCTTCGACATTTTCATCCCTTAAGTCATGTAGATAAAGAACCGACAAATAAGAATGTCCCTTCACAGTGTTGTTTATATAGTTCCACTGAATAAGTTTACCAACTTTCAATAAATTATCTTAGATAAGGTTGAAGATTTAACACTTTTAAAAATATTAATTTCACAAGCCACACCAATGCCGAAGCTGTAGCAAAAGTGATAGCATATGCTCTCAATTTCTTCAAAAAGTTGAGCTAAAAGGTGTCATACTTTCTTAAAAGTTTTGTCTAATAAATAACTTGTTTTCACCAAGAGCTTTTTCAGTAAAAAGCATGACAAATTATTCAAATATGGCATTATTGTTTAGGTATGGGCATATTGTGCTACATGGGACAAAGATATGACAAAAAGACAATTTTGTCATTTAATTGCATCTAAGTGGTGCCTAGTAGAACAAAATGTGACAAGGCATCAATCAGCCTCAGTGACCATACATATTATATGGGTGATATGATTTCATGGGTGCAAGATGAAAATTTTGAAAAACCTGAAAACTGTAATTTGAAACCATTTTTCTTCATAATTTAATAGCAAAACATTGTCTAATTTGTTGTGAAAAACCTGAAGTTCAGGCATATGCCTGAAAACTTGCACCCATGTGATTTAGCAAATAGGCCTACAATAATCATGATAAGAAAACCATTTTACTTACATTGATATTATGATCATCTAGTTGTACTGGTTTCCATGTTTAACATGATTTAACTGAAAAAAGAAAAACAAATAGAAAAAAATGAACAAATAATGAATTATCTTACAATAATTAACAATTGGAAGAATTGTGAAGAAAGTCAACAATAATACAATATAATAAAAAATAAAATAATTTAATATCAGAATAAAATATAGCATCTTGTAATACAGGTAGAGAAAAATAATATGAAAAAACCCAAAAGTTAAGATAGATTTCAAAATAATGCCAAAACCCTCCCCCTAGCCACGCCATATGACCAATGCTCCTGTTCATGTTTCGGTGGTCTCGAATGTCAATGCAGTACAACTGGAAATATCCTGGCCAGTTATATATAAGTTTCCTGAACTTGTATGCTGGAGTGATCTATGTGCGATCCCAATCTGTGCAGGTCTTATAGATATTCAATAATGTTTGGAGGATGCAGTTTGAAATGTTTGAAATGCAGGAAAGAAGTGAATTATAGTACAGAAAAGTAGGGGACTAACAGAAGGACAAACAGACAAAAAGTAATCACACATATAAAGCTCACAATGAGCATAATGTTCATGTTAGCTAAAATGTTGGTGCAGTAAAATCATTCAGAGGAAAATTAAATATAAAAAGCTGTTTAAATAGGATGTGCTGTATGGTAACAGAGCCTAATTCTAAGTATAACCACCAGTACACTGACATGCGGATAACCCTAACAAAACTTATTGATTTCCTATAAAGATTTATAAGTCAATAAAACCAAGATGATTTTTTGTATATACTTCAAACAATATTGATAAGAATGGTTCAACAGTAAATCTTCATTTCCTGTAATTATCCATTAAGTTCTCCAGACTAAGTTTGGCTTAATTACAATACATTTAATAATGTCTTCATAAACTTTACAATACTATTGTTATTAAATGTAACTTTTGTATTCCTATTTTATTTTTTATGCAAACGCATTGATGTTATATTATTTTATAAAATCAAAATAATGATGCACCATGTGATATTTAAATCAAAATACATACATGTACAAGTGATATTAAAATTATTAATTTTTATTAATATTTCTACTTAAAATTAAAATGATCTGTACATTTTGTACAACTTTTAACCTTCTTAATATCTAATACAATTTATATTGAAAATTGCAGAACAGAAAGTATGTCAACTGCATTTGCATTGTAATAATCTTTCAATTAAATTAACATTTTTATATTTTGCAAAAAAATGAATTAATTAAAATTGACTGCATGCATGATAAATGCAAAGGTAGGTTATATAATCTAAGGTATAATGTAAGTTGAAATCAGCTTGAAATAAATGCTTCAAATGAAGAAGGAGGTTTATATTGTTTATAATGCTTTTGTTAACTTAATGTGTATAGTTAACTCACAGTTAAATATCAAAGAAGATAATAAATTGCAATTGATGAACATATACATATCTTTCTCCATATTATGCCACGGTTTTGTGAATAATCTACAAAACAATAACTTAAAATAACACATTTTAAAGGCAATTGAAGAATACTTCCAAGTATAGGTATAACAATTTCAATTGTAATAATATTAAATTATTATTACTACTTATATACCATAATTAACCTGGGTTAAAATACATTTTTACATCACAATAAAGTAATATACATACAAATCATTCAGTCAAAAACTGTTATACCAGTTATCAACCTTTTTCTACAGTAAAATTATAGTAAACAAAGTCATGTGCCTTCGTAAAATCATTTTCATACAACATAAATTGCTATATTCACAATTATAATTATTCTCAATAACAAACTAATCACATGACTAAATGAATAATACTCAGTACCCTAACTACCTGTATAACACAAAAACGGTCATCACACATCATTACCAATAGAGTCATATAAAAAGAAAATTATTAACAATTAAAATGATCATATTTCCAAAGATTTCTTGTTTAATTTCATCAATCTGTACAAGTATGTACTGCTTATAATATATGTAATAGCACCCTAGCTAGATTCCCATGCTATACCCGACTACTGTCCATTGTACAAGTATACATTTCACATTCAATCCAGCCGTCTAAACAGTATAGCCACCCTGAACCATGGTCAATACTGCTAGAATGTTTTGGATTAAAATTCCTTCATATCTGATAATCTACATTTAGATCTTTCATTTTACATGTATACATTTTACATTCAATCCAGCAGTCTAAACAGTATAGCCACCCTGAACCATGGTCAATACTGTTAGAATGTTTTGGATTAAAATTCCTTTATATCTGATAATATATAGTTCTGTATCTTTATTTCTTCTTATTATATGTGTGTTCTTTTTATGTTCTCTCATATTCATTATTCATTTTTTCTCCTTTACATTTCTTTTCTTATTTCAATGTGACTTTAGCCATAGCAGATCACTACCTAGCATCATTAGTGACAACTACATATATTTTGAAAATGAATTGAAATTAATTAAGCCATTAGTATTTTTATATAGTTCCAGTAGTAAATGATGTATAGCAACTTCTATTGTGAGACACATTAAGTAAAGGTATGACTGCTATTCATTTTAATATGTAGCAATATGTATGAGCAATGACTTTACACAGCCAGACTTAATAGTTTACTAGAATTGTACTTTATAATAAGGTTGAAATAATTTGGTACATAAATGAATGCTTAGACTGAAAGATATTGAAATGAATACCTTATTTTTATATGATTGTTTTAATAACTCCAGTTTGATCTTATCATAAAACTGCTATATATATAAATATAAATATATATAAATACAATGTATATTAAATTATCATTTATAACATACTATGTTACATACTATGTGGATTATAATATATGTATGAAGGGTTGGGAATATTTGGCAAAATAATGTTACAATTGCTTTCACACCTCAAAATCTATTTTTGCGGTAGTTTTTAGTCTTAAAAAAGCAACAGTTGTACACATCATCATCTTTTATGGCATAATTACATAGAAAACTGGTTTAGGCCTATTTATAGTCATTGACCACTTCTTTTTCTAAAGCCAAGTCATAACTAAGCTAGAACTCAGAGAGCAAATATGAAATAGAAATTGTACCTATTTAATATCTATTAAAAACTTGAACTTTATTTTTGAATTAGGTTATTACATTGAAAGGTTAGTACAGTTCAATTATTATGTCTCTAAACTTAAGTATTTTTGAATATTTCAATTTGTAAGAAAAAGTAAGTTACTTTTGAGAGTCTTGAGATTTATTTATATTTATTTTAGATATTTATTTGATTTATGTTGACTAAAGTTAAGTCTATTTAATACAAAGTAGGAACAAATGCTGTTTAATGTTGCATTATCTAATATTTCAAAGAACCTATACTTTAAATGTCACCTTTTAATTTGCAAATTTATACATTATGATTCATGGATTGAAAGAATTATCTAGTGAGATAGATGGTATGTATTAAATGTCTTATCCATAATTGGTAGTATTTTTTGTAATTATTATGTCATGAAGTAATTTTACATTGTAATTATGTTTGTAAATATGTTTGTAATTGATTATATGTTTAGTAACATGCTTAGTATAGAATATTGAATACATACTAAATAACAAGCAATATCAGACATTGCTATGCATTTATTGGCACCAGATGGAGTTCAAATTTAAATGAGCCTAACTATCCTCTGAATAACTTTACTGCATCAACTAAACATTGTCACTGGTAGTAAAATACAACTGAAAGTACTGACTGACAACAAGCTTGCAAAATCAAGAGATATGAAATCTACAGCTAAAATTCTATTTTCAAAATAAAGTAAAAAATATCTAAAAAGTTCAATGCCTTCAATAATTGATGGTATAAACAGTGTAATAAAATGATACAATTTAGAATGTTAATTCAAAGGAATATTTTGGGGACAAAATGGCATCATGGTTTTACCATGGTTCAGATGACCTTAAGTTAATATAACCTCTCACAAATAGTGAGTTGTTGGTAGGAGCTTATATTATACTTAATAGCATGAGTGGCATTTTATTACAAGACTAACTTGAGAATGTAACTGATCACATGGCTATACACACTGTATATCTGTTCGAATTATGTCACCATGGTCATTAACTCTTTACTTGTAACATAAGGTTTTTTTCCAACAAGGTACATGCATATGGCACAAGCAATGGGAATTTAGGCTTAAACTAAACATTACTTTGTTTACCCTTTACCGTCCCTAACATTTTATGGTTGAGTTGGTAGTTAGGAAAAATATTTTATTTTCTTCCTAAAGCAGAGTTATAAGCCTATATAAACTACCGGAAAGTATTACAATGAACGATCGTGACCAATAAAAAAAAATCCACATACATTGTATATATTTTAAATTTTTTTGAGTCGGCGGCATTTTTTCGGGTCGGTTGGTAAAGGGCAAACAAACTTAATTTTAATTTATGCCTTCAGTGTTTTTTTTGTGGTTTTTTTTATTTGGAAGGTCTGACACCTATTGCAACAAACATTAGTTTAACATAAAATCAATTTGGAATGGCCTAAAATTCACCCCTATGTTTTATGACAGAACTCTAATGTTCTCTTTAGTTATATTTCTAGGTTTAAAATTAGATTCCCGGGCGGGGCATACTTTCGTGAAGCTTAGTCATGAAATTATTTTTAAGGCCACTCTCCCTCCTACCAATGATTTTTAATTATGTAGGCAGTTGTCAGTCACTGACGAAAGTATGCGCTTAGTAGTTGGTTAACAGCTAAATCCAGAGGTTGAGCGTTTCCAGGAGGAGTGAGTAGGTTGTCTGACTGCCGTTATATGACATATATAATGTGTTGCTACGGTGTTAAACCCAACAAACAAAACTAGGTTTAAAAACCTGGACTGTGTCATCAGTGGAATCCTGCATTTCGAACATTTCAAACTGAAGGGGAAAAAATGATTTCATGATTTCATCACCATAATGTGTCAAGAGACATTCTCCCAACAAAGAAATAGGAACATCCCGACATAAAACATCACCAGACAATGTCATATTGTCTCCTTGATTGGATCGTGCAATGCTAGCTGTATAACAAACCTTATATAAAGCTTCCATTCATTTGCCTTCTACATCATGCAAGAGGGAGACAGTGGTCATCTCTTTCATACCCAATACTTCATGGGGCTCAAATTATTAGAACAACAAGGAATTTTAGGAGACCAAATATAAGATCAATTTTATCAACTATGACATATTAATTTTGTCAACAATGTGGAGACTAAATCAGAATTATAAAACAATCCTATAATTAGGGTTTGCAACAAGTTACTAAGGGCTTTCAGGATAGCAAAAGCAATGAAATAGGTGCAATAATTTGTTTGAAATCAATTTGAATTGTTAAAGTAGCGTCCATTTTCAATCATAATTATAACCATTGATCTTAACAGACCAAAACTTATATCACTACAAAAAATAGTAGAATACAGATTTTAATGAATACTCAAAATACATGAATAGCAGACAGATTACTTTCTTTTTGATGCATTGAGTTAAATGAATGCCATATCAAGCGGACACTACTCAGAATCATTACTTTATCTATTGGTAATTTATAGAAAAAGATTAACTAACTTTTAAACTTGAAATCAGTTTCTCATGACAATAGAATCCAAATTAATTAAATGGTGAATCCTGAAAACCCTAGAAACAATGGAACCCCACACTAGAATTGAAACCCAACATTTTGAACACCAAACATAAAGGACTTAGAACTCCTTACAATTGGAACTCCAAACATATATCTGGTGATGAAACAATGAAATCATTACTTATCCAGCTCACTACAGTACCCACCAAAAGTTTGGAGACATTTTCACTTTTTAAGCCTATTACGAGGGGTGTCCCAGTAAATCGTGGACTCTGTTTATGGCGAAAAATTACGCGCAACTTTAGCACCAACTTTTAACTGCCATTAAATGCATGTGTTGTGAGTAAGTATGCTAAATTTTTAGACGGTTAATTAAAAAATAAAAGTTTTGCTTCAATTTATAAGACACTAGGTATGACAATGCGGCACAAGCCAACGTCATATTAAGACGTCAGGTCTATGAAATCTTTTTTATTCATTCTCCAAGTTCGCCTTGCTGTGAACAGTGACAATTTAAATACTGGCAATATATTTACTTCAGTTTTACTTTAACAAACTTGTTTTTGTCTTACTTTTGTTACAAATTTGTGACATCAGTCTCAAAATATTAGTATGATCAATTATATAATGGTCCAAAGGTTAAGTATCCAACTTAATTTTGAATAACACTCAGTAATTTTTGGTACAATAAATTCAGTGGATATATTACACAATGAATAACTACTCTACCCTATGTAGTATGCACAATGTATACTTAATGATTCATTTTGTCTGTCTATGTGTTTAAATTCAAATTTATACCCATCCATGTTGTGCCAGGCTGATTATGAAACTGAGTTGCAATTACATAGTCTCAATCTTGTCCTGACGTCACCTTATCTCGTTGATGTCACAATTTTTGTGTTTCGGTGCAAACGCGTATGGCACTCTTGTATACGTATTTTATGATTTGAGATTTGGTGTGATGATATATTAATAATAGATAATTTCTGCGAATGTCTATGTAAAAATAAAATGCAATTAAAAACTTTAAGTTTAAATTTTGCTGCACACTTGAACTCAGTATGAACGAATATACAAGTATGAAAGTGGTTGCGTCGCATGCACATACCTTGTATAAGCTGAACACTAAAATGACGCCTTTAATGCAAATACTTATAGGTCAAATGCTTAATTTTTATAAAAATAAGGCTAACAAACAGTCTTGTAAATTATGATCATCATGAGACGTAAGGAAAAAAAGTTATGGACAAAGTACACAATTTACTGGGACACCCCTCGTACACAGTTGTATCAAAACTTTGATTACCAGTTATTTTTTAAATGCTTTTTAGTTTTGCTTTATTTTTTGGTTATCATTATATTTTTAACTGAGAATACAAAATAGCTTAAAATCTATGTTATGGAAAATAATTACAATTACATGTATCATGGTTTTTGAGGCTTTAGGATATCAGATGCTGAATCTCAAAATTGTGTAGCATTCATGAAGTTTGTTTTCATTTTGTCACAAACAATACTTAATTATATTAAAAATAATAATTCTACAAAAATAATTACCAAATTTCAAGAATTGTAATACATTTCTAATGTCTCCAAACTTTTGGTGGGTACTGTATATACAGTCCAACAGAATTCAACCAATCTCATTAAAGCCAGAATACTTGTATCTCACTAACATGCAGACCAGTTTCTAACTAAATATCTTGTATAGTCCAACAATATTAATCTGAGCTTGACCTTTATGCATAAATGTAATTATAGCATCCCTTATAATGGGATACTAGCTTACAAGGTATTGTGATTTTTTTTTAACATCCTATTTTACACATATTTAGGTTACTTAGGTTTATATATGACAGCCAGCTCTTCCTACTATAGGTTTCCTGGACACTTTCTATCACCAGTTCTAACTTACCCTACCACGAGGCCGACAACTCACGTATAGGGTATGACCTACCACGACCGGGTTCGAACCCGCAATCTCCGGATTCGAAGTCAGAGATGCTAACCACTACGCCACGGCCGCGGCTCACAAGGTATTGTGAACAAGTTCCGACTTTAATGAGATTGGTATTCAACTAGTAGAATTATAATTGTGAGCCAGATCCCCATACATTCCCCAAACAGAATTGAATTAAAGTTTTACCAACACAGATTGGAATGGTAAAATAATTCTCCAACATACAACTCGCCAGAACTTTATATATAACTGACTAGTCAACTGATCCATCAACACTACTGCCACCGAAACTTCCCACCCCCTCTTCCCCCCTATTGGTCATATATTGTAGCTACTAATTTTGAGTTATGAAATCTATCTCAACTTTCTTCAGACACAACCTATTTCAATTTAACCAATCTACAAGATTACAAGATACTATGATATAAAACATTGATACAATGAAAAAATATACAATATAATAAAACAAATATCCAAGTCAAATACTGTCTATTACATTATGATAAATGTGTATCTAAAATGTTGGTAGTTGGCTTTATAACTAAGGTTAAACATCATGAAGGATGATCAATACTTCACATGCATTACTAATCCTCTTTCATGACTTTGACTACAGTACAGTTCAACTAATGTGACTACCTATGAGATATTATAAGAAATTTACCATATATAAACAAATCAAGAAATTTACCATATATAAACAAATCAATTTAAGTTATAAGACAAAAAACTTCCTAGTCAAAAATCAAAGTACTTTCATTAGTCTTCATACTTATTTTAAAGCAATATAATTACTTAAGGTAGTCACAATAGCAAAAATTTAAAAGTGTATAAATCTTTTATCATTCAGTATATAAAATATCTTGTAAATTATACTTTATTTAGGATAACCCGAGACAAATCTAAATGAGAACTATTAACAATGTCTCATGTTATTCTAAACCAGGTATAAGAACTCCACAGTATTATTTTAAGCATTTTTCCAATGTGCCTGTCATATCAAAAAAATTCTAATTATTATACATAAATACATTAGCAAAGATTCAAATAATTAGCATTTATTACAAGGCTAAACTTTATGTATTTATAATTGAGTGAAATATTACATTCCAAACATTTTTGTGCATCAGACATTAAGAACAAAATCAAATTTAATCAAATAGGTTTCACTAATTATAAGTAATAATGCAGTAAGACATTATAGATTTATACACTTTAAGTACTGTAGTCAGAAAATGTTAGTTTGATCAAACTCATACCTGAATACCAGCTTCTCATCTTTCAGGAGTCCAGTAGAAGATTTATAAGAGGCACATTTGGTTGGTTACAAGAAGTGGAATTGTTAAGAGAGTACTGATTATAGACAATGATCCTGTGCCGCTTTTCACCAAAACTTACGATCAAGATCATAGCAAGTCAAAAGCAGAAAACATTCATAATACAGTCATTTTTGGCCAATCAATTTCAAATATCATTGAATTATGTAGAATTTTGAATATGTTTGAATACCATATTATAAGTATGTTTATTATCCTTGGGACTTAGCACTGCAACATTAATGAAATTGACTTACCATATCTTTTATCTTAAGAATTTTCGTGAAAAGGTGCGCAGGAAAACTAGGTTAGGCGGGCTAGCTGCTGTCAAACAACCTAATATGCATTTACAAAGCAATTAGCCCAGTATAAACAAGAGCTCAGCCTCTTAGTTGAGACAGCATGCTCAACTAAGTAAGTATTTGTCACATGAGATGTGGTTGATAATAGGCACATATATAAACTTTGATATTGATACCTACAGAAATAAAACAGTTGCAGTAAAAACAAATATTATTTAAACAAAATTCCAAGTTCAAGGAGAGAAAATTTTGAAAAAGAATGTATTTGAGTAATGAACCTTGTCACATAAGATGTGGCGGATAATAAGGAACATATATTTAAAGTTTGAAGTCAATACCTACCAAAAGAATTAAAACAGTTGCAGTAAAAACAAATATTTTTTAAAGAAAGCTCTAAGTTAAAGGGGAGATAATTCTGAAAACAAAATGTATTGAGTTATGAACCTTGTCACATGAGATGTGGTTGATGGTAAAGAACATATAAGTAAAGTTTAAAGTTGATACCTTAAGAAATAAAAAAGTTATAGCAAAATATATCTTACTGCACAAAAACTTTAATCAGAAATATTGACGCCGACACTAGGGCGAGTAGAAGCTCTCCATTTCTTCAAAAATTTGAGCTTAAAAACATGATCACATTTAATCATGTGTCATTACAATCATTCTTCAGTGAAGTTAACAATCATGCAAGCATAATCATCTCAATATGTAACCTAGTACAATCAAGTGGTTAAAAACCAAGGGTTCCACAATCAAGCGGCAATGGTCATATAAAATAATGTGAATGCACTCATTTTAGGGGTGTAACGGTTAACCGATTTATCGGTTTATATTGCAATACGAAATCAGACGGTTTTTAATCGGTTGGTTTTTTCCTGAACCGTTTTTTGTAGTTGTGTGTCGTACTGATCGATTTTAGTTAAAACGTGTTAAAAAGTAGTAATAATCTTATTGTGCTATAAATGTAAAACATATTGTCAAATAAGCAAATAACTCCCAGCGGTAATCTGTTTTAGAATATGCCTTTTCTAACACATATTCAATTTTGTACAAGTCGTTCAAATATTCGGTCATTTGAAATACACATATAAGTGTAGCGAATGCAATGTGCATGCATTAATTTATGCTTTGCACGTCTACTAATAAAACCGATAAGTATTGCAATATATTGCAATATGGGTTTTGAATATTGCAATATGGTTTTGGTCGTATTGTTACACCCCTAACTCATTTAGACTGGTTAATATAAAACAACTACACTTCAAGATCTTAACAGAAAACTGTCATAAACTTAAATATTTTTTCTCTCAGTTACTAAACACACATAGTACTTGCAATGGGTTACTAATATTGTAATATATGTCTAAAACAAAGTATAAGAAAGTCATTTTTGAAAAGACGAGTAGACAGTTTTCCATTGAGCCCTTGACATGTTATTTTCCTGGATTAGATTTAACTAAGTTCAAAGACTCCTTACCTATGACATTCATTCAAGTAAATATACAATTAATGTAACAGTAATATACCAAATAAGAAAAAGAGATAACCATTTTGTTATCTAGAATGAAGATTAAAACCTTGTAACAAAAAGTTCAAGTATAATAGAGAATAAATGATCAAAATTGATGCTCATGTCTTATCAACGTTAAAGTGATATTTACTTTCAGGTATAGAATTTTCTATTAAGTAATTTAGATCATCAACAACCTGTGCTCTGAGGAAACACTTCACTTAAGTTCTCACAAACACTAGCCAAAAGTATAATTTAAGCCAAATAATTATCAACTAGCCTGACTATATGAAATCAAAATTTTGCACTAGCCCAAATAAATTTTCATTTGTCCCAAGCTCCCTGCTAGTGGGTTAAGGTGAAGACTAAGTAGACAAGAATTCTAAATATTGTTGTAAACCTAAACATGTACACTGGGTTAGGAGTCATGAACCTGAAACAAGGGTGTGAAAATACCAGTATATTCAACTAAGTCCACAAACAGGAGCAATAAAAAAATCCATTGCCCGCAGTCTAGCATGGCTTGTTCAAAAATTCAATTTCAATAAAAGAACATAGACATGATAAACAGCTATGTCATTGAATTAGTACAACTGAATATATTTATCTTATTTACTTATCCACTAAATTTCAGATGCAATATAGCATCAATGTTACAAGCAAAATGTTTCTGAATAAGACAAGTTGAACATAGGTATTCCACACTCCTTCCTAAATTACATCTAACTTTCCTCCTCTCTTTTGTGAATATAGCTTGTTCATATTGACCAGAAACAAATGAATACAATAAACAGTTCAATAACAATACTGTGACCAACATATCTAACATATAAGAGTGACGTTGAAATTGTAAACCTAGTCTCAGGTCAATGTGAGTGAACTATACAAGATTAAGGTTCTGACAGAAAATATGTTTTGTATATTTTATAATTATGAAAAGAAAACAATAAAGCTCATGATCAAATATCACTGAAAGAAACTAAAAAAAATAACAACTAATGATGTTTTGTTACTCAGAAAAATTACTGAAAGTGTTTTTGAAGCATTGGAGAAGGAAATGGCTAAGGTGTTCAAATGAATTACCAGTTGTGGAGGAAAAGAAGATGCTCATAACAAGGACTTTTTCTCTTTCTTTTTTTGTAATTTCTCTTGAAATTCTGAGTTTAGAAACCCAAAATCATAAGTATACATACAGAAGTTAAATGAAATACCATTTTACTTCTTTTTATTTGCAAGTACATGTATTAACAAGTATAGTGTTATATGAACCAATTACATAGAAAATTACTGATTTTTCACAATTGATGGTCAGTAGAGAAAAAGTCCTAACTATAATTATTGCTAACAAATCTAGCCAACTACCAGACTTCAATAAAAAATGAATGCTTGCCAGTTTTAGACCAAACCATGAGAACTTGCAACATTAAAAAGTACTCTCGTGCCATTACCTTAAACCTATACATTTGCATATAGATTTACATGAGTAGACAACAATTCCAGTACCAATTAACCCACAAATTCACCATATTATATTGGGTTGGTAAAAAATGGCAAACAAATATTTCATCGAGGTCAGATTTGGGGGAAAATGATAACTTTAGATATCCAAACTATTCTTTGGATATAGTAAAGTAAACATTTTTTTTTCAATACAGGGGTCAACATATATCAATAAGTAAAAACAGTATTGACTTGGCAAAAAACTGGAAGTTAATGTAAAGTTCTTAGCTTGTTTTCTTCTGTCGATATGCTGGTCCAACAAAGGGTGGTCTGATTCTTTTCTTCTAGCTTGGAATGACATCAGTTATGTTATCATCCTTGAAAAATAAAGATAAATCAAATGGAATGCCATAATAGATGTTATCTGGACCCCAAAACATTGGGGTACCCTTACTTGCATTGATAAGGTAGAATGTTTCTTCATACATTATTGCTCAAAATATCAGATTACAAAATTAATCCTATTGTTTTCAGTACATATACTTTTCATTGTAAGTGAATATGATTGTTTGTTGCTTTTATCACAAGAAAACACAATTAATTTAATTCCTGGTTAAGTACAGTATCACAATACATGGTAAATTTAAATTTAAAAATTTACATAAAAATTTCAAATGTCAACTCAAAAGATACTTAGCTTTAAACAATGTTGCATATCAAAAGATCTTTATTACAATTCCATAATCCAATTGATAACATAAGTAATTTAATCATTAGTTTCATCGTAACTAATACCAGTAAAATTCTGAAATTAAAGAAAATTCAAAACATTAAATTTAAGCAAAGACATGCAATGTAGATACCACATCTATGTATCAGCTTTAACTATAAAACCAATTAAGTAAATAGTGACATCTTATAGACATTCATGATGCATAGAAGAGGCATCCCCTGTTGATTACTCACAAAATAAAGTACTTAATTGCAAGTTTTTATAGGCAAAGTTCAGAATTCAAATATATTTGTTTGTACCGCCAGCCAAGATGGAAAAACCCACAAATTTGAGTTCCGAATTAGGTCGATTGGACCTGACAACCTGAGATTGGGCAGCTAGTAAAAATTTGGTTTGGGTAAGAAAATATATAGCTGGTTGTCCAACTGGTCAACATATTCAAACAATTAATATTGAGTCCTCCATAACAGTACATAGTTTTTTGTTTAAAAAATATCCTATTTATGATATAACAGCAAATTTTAAACAGTCAGCAGATGTCATGTGTGATCTGTAGGAATTATAGAGTTCATAAGTTGGAGAACACATATACATACAGGCTTTCTTTATCTTTTCCTCGAAGGTTTTAAGCAACACCCAAGTTTTATAAATTTTATAGACATTTTAAGACATGTTTGCTCGCATTTTTTTTCAAAATCTTGTTTAAAAGAAAAATATTTCAGGACTGGATCCAATGATATCATTATAAAGTAAAAGAGCAGAGTAAGTTGGTTCATACCTAGGCTGTCTTGTTGTTAACCATGTAAACAGTTCATCCACTAACCACCTGTGACTACTGCACCAAGATACATTAGTCAGTACTGACAACTTCCACTGTAGTGATTCTTCCTCCCGGCTTGAAGCTGCTCGTAACCCTGAGAAGGAAGGCCATTTTGGGTGCTGACCCTTGCCTAAGGGGAGCCCAAAGGCAACTGTGGTAAAGGGCAGCCTCACATTCCCACATCCAAATTGGGATGCCACAGATGGATGCAGTTTAAAGTCATGCCCAGGACTAATGGTACACATTGTAGCACTGAAAAATAAAGAACAAAACAAAATTAAGAAGCACTTAAAAAACTTCACTTATCAAATCAATAGTTTTTTACCATCCTTTTGTATTATTATAAACACATATACACGAGGGCATGTGGGATCTGGGGCCTTAATTATTATAGAACAAAATCATTAAATGTGCAATTTTATAGCAATTTCGTTGAAAGGGGAATGAAAATTCAATAGTAACCTTCCCATTTGGTGAAAACTGCATGATTTTTAAGAAATTTTAGAAGAGGAAGGCACCTGTAAATGACCACTGTCATATGAGGAAAGTCTTTCTCTGCTTTAAGTTTTATTTGAGTTCTACATACATATCTGGGATGTTATATTTGGGAAGTAGACTCAAGAATCTTTGGTCACATCTTGGGGAAATACTGTTATTTCCTATTCAACGTCACCTACTTTAACTTTTGACATAGCTTTTCATTAATAACTTTCTATAATCTTAAATTATTGTTTGGCAATGTAAGTCTAATATAACGGAAGTTTTTGCTACAATGTGATTATGTATCAGGTATGAGATTAAAATATGACCATAGTGACATAGTGTTGTCTTCCTAGTAATATACTTTGACTGTAAGTAATAGACACAAACAGAATTAACGGCGTTAACTGTACAACATTGTTATACAGTAGATAGAAAACTCTAAGCCATCGTATGACCAGCTTTACATCTCCAAGGATTGCAAGGAAGCGTAAGACCTATTGTACACCCATTGAAATCGTCCATTTGATGTGCTGAATCCCACATATCATTTGGTGTGGGAAAGTTACATTATTGATACCCTATACCAGTATCTGTAACCTTAAACAACAAACAAGTCAAAGTATTTTACAAGCATTTACATATTTAAAAGTAAAAACATTTATTGCCAAGAAATGCTTTGGCATAGTTTTCTGATGTTGATAGGTAGAAAATAGGAAATTTTAGACAATGCACATCAGGCAAACAAATTCAATAAGTGTACAAAACAATGGATGGTGTCAATCACAAACAAAATCTTACTTAGTAATCACAGTAAAACAACAGCATCTAAGTCAGAAGAAATCAGTAACATGTTACTTTTCTGGTAAATAGTTCAACTTCACCATAAATACATATTTGACCTGCTTGTATTGTATAAATGTATTGTAAATGATATATTTCATGTTTCATTACAAACCTGATACATGGAAGATAACCCACACTTAGTTAACATGGTCTTGTAATGCAGGGGTGGATCCAGGATTTTTTTCTAGGGGGGGGGGTTTCCAAACTTTTGAACCACTATCACATTATACACTGTTTCAGTTATTACCAAAACATTGAGTTCAAGGCTGTTGGGAACAAATTGTAAAAATACTGGTTTTGCAACTTTGTAATGCCAACAGGCTTAGCTGTGAGGAACATTAGGGCTATCTGACCATTTGAGGGCTTCTCCTTTTGAAATGTCTTTGAAAGCAAACAGTCTTCCCCAAATTTGGAGGTTACCTTAGAAGTTAGATATTTCATTGCCTTAACATTGAAAATGCAATATAAAAGATTCCCAAATTGGTCCATATTAAATACGTAAGGCCCCAGGCCCTTGACATGCGTACTGAAAAATGACCCGAACATTGAGGCATAGAATATTTTAGTTAGAACCACGAAAATTGTAACCAAACAGAAAATGAAATTACTACCCGCACGAGTTCTCCGATCAATTTCCTAGCACCTAGGCTCGGATCCATTTCTTCCGGTGGCCATTTTGATTTTTGTGCAGATTCGAGATCGAGATTTTCCAAGTTTCCCAACTGTTATCTTCCATAAGAAAGTTTATATATGGGCATGCTCGTTGTCCGATTTATAAATGTGTAGTTTAGTTCAAAATCCACTTGAAAATGCTCCCTTTGTTTTTGAAAACAATCCCGTTTTCTCCACGGCACGTGCTTTTTCGCCATCAATCTGCACGGAATTTCTTGTTGCGGTAGGATGAATATTAAAATAATTTGTATGCCCACTTTATTCCGATTTACAAGAAATATGTGTCTTTTGATACGTTATCCAAGAAGGTAAATACGATTTAATACAAGTAAAGTCCGCTTTAATGTTCGCTAATTAATATATAATATGCGAGCACTTACCTCGTCTTAGGAAAAGATGGCCGACTCTTCTTTGACTCTTCACGTGCTGGTTTCGCGCCAATTGGGTACGGGATAAATTCCAAACTCCCCGCAGTGGTTATTTCCCTTTATTGAATATTAATAAGGCCACAACAAATTGATCATATGTTCTATGGATTTTGTCCGAAAAAAATTGGAGCGAGCGAAAAAAAATAAAAAAATTTTTTCCCATATTTTGCATTTTGAGGAGCGAGCGAAAAGCGAAAAAAAAAAGTTCTATTTTTATGAATATTCAATTATTTAAAGTCAAAATGCACTTAAATGCAGAAAAAACATTAATGAATAGCATTCTGTATTATTTCAAAGTGCATAATATATAAGCCACAATAATCACTTAAATCATAGTTGTGGATATAGACATGCATATTTAAATGTAAAACATGGATTGATGCTGTACCACTATGGATTTATTCTATTTTTCTTACATGATACAATTTTAAAAGCACTGCGTGTATTTATTATTTTTCTCTCAATTATAGTTTCATATTTAGTCTTTTTTCCCTGGGTTTTTGATTATCTTGACCTTGGATTACAAGGAAATGTCTGTTTAGCTCTGATTATCTTGTAGTTTGTTGTAAGAAAGATTACTTGTTGTTAATATTCAAAAAATAATGCTTTTAATATGATACATACAAAATATAAATGCCTGTATTTTGTTCCATTTGCATTTAGATGAACTGTACTATACATGTATTATCATACTGTAAGATATACTGATTTCTATCAATATTGAACTTCAAAACTTCCAAGATCATTGTAAACATTTAGAATCAGCACTTCTAAAATTATAAAGGACCAAACCTGGTGACTTTTTATGTAAAATAAATCCCTATATTAACCAAATAAATAAGAGATGGAATCAACAACAAACAGCTACTCAGCAAATTTAAATCCTCCTGAATGAAAATTTTAGGCTCTGCACCCCTATAAAATGATGGACCAAACCTGTTGACTTTTGGTGTATAAATTTATAAAGTTTTAATATTCCAGTAAATAAAGGATGGGCTCAAAAACATAAAAAATATGTATAATTATATTCATATACTCAGTATACTTAAGTTCCTGAATGAGAATTTTAGAATCAGCACCCCTATAAAATGATAATGAACAAAACCTGTTAACTGTTAAGTGCATAAATACAGTCTTATTAATTAGGAAGAAGAAGAAGATTATTAATTAACCAAATTATGCTACAGACTAAACAACATACAACTGCTAAGTATACCTAAGTAATCCTGAAGGAAAAATAGAATCAGCACCCCTATAAAATTAAATAGACTAGTGCGGGAGCAAAAAAAATAATTTTTTTCCATTTTCGGATTTTTAGGTGCGGGAAATCCGACGAACAAAAGATCAATTTGTTGTGGCCTAAGATATATTAATGGATATACATGTACTTTTAGAACATCTTTACAAGTTACAGATTTTACAAATAATGGATTTTTAAATGTTGAAAACAGAGTAAAGTTTCTAAGACTAAACCATGTTCATAAAATTTTAATGATAATAGTCCATCATACATGAAAGAAAATTTTGTATTAAGGTGGTATGGTACATCTGACTTTTTTTAGATTTGCATATAAGTTTTGGTACCGTTGTAAACTTGAAGATATTTCTGATTCGGATCTACACTTTATTTGACGTCATTATTGCTAATAACGTTACCATGACGTCGTAAACATGACGACCGCGTGCACTTTTTACGTCAGTCGACAGCGGAAAAAAACTTCTATAATGTGTTGCTAAATCTTTATTTTCCGCGTCACAACAAGAAATTATACATCATTTTAAAGCTTACATCATTATCTACCACTTGAACAGTGTAAATATACATTTTGCAACGAATTTGCAACATCAGAAAAAATCCAGAAAAATTGCCTTCAAATCGGTTTTATGAAAAATCTGCCCGATAAATTTTTGCTAAGTTTTGATATGATGTAAAGCAGTGTATATACTTTTATACAGCAGAATTTTAGAAAAGTTGTCTGTACGGGTTTTCCGCTATATGCATTCAAGTACCATCGGTATGACGTCAAAAACGTCATTATGACGTCAAGATAAAGGATTGTTCTGTTTGCCCGAGCCACAAATACTTGGTCATATTTTTATAGGTTTAGGCAAAATGTCCAGGAACATCAAAAAATATAAAAACTGTATAGTTTATGCCTAGAAAATTATTAAAATGTATTAAATCAGCATTTATAAACTTTATACACACATTGATGTATACATACTCTTATTCAAAAGTATGAAAATCACATGGAAATATGCAAGGTTTATCCATTATCAGCGTAACATAAAAATCTTTATTTTTTCGAACAATTATATGAAAGAAAGTAATAATAATAATAATAATAATAAAGACTTTATTTATAGAGGCAACACAGTTAGGCAGGGCCCAATCTTCCCTGTGAGCCTCTTAACAAAAACATATTTACATATTATGTACAGCAAGCATGATAAACATTGAAATAAAACATTTATAAAATATATACAATGAGATAAATAGGAAATGAGGAAAACAATTAGCGTTCAATGATCATTTAAGTTACTTAGTATTCCACCACAACGTATATTTATGTTTGAAAGAATGTAAATTTCTGGCTGATTGTACCTCATATGGTAATGCATTCCATAATTTTGGACCTGAGTAATTTAGAGATTTTTTTGTAAATTCCAGTCTAGGCTTTGGTACATAAAGCAGTTGATTATTATCTGAAGACCTTAAATGACGGGTACATTCTGTATTACTTTTAATGAATTTTTGACTTAAATATTGAGGACATAAATTGTTTATTGATTTGTACATAATTATTGATTTTTTATAATCAACTCTTTCTCGGAAGTTCATCCATTTTAATGTGGAAAAAAGTTCTTGTGAAGGGGTGTTGTAATCTTTTTCCAGGATAATTCTGGCTGCCCGTTTTTGAAATTTAATTAGAATTTCCATTAGATTATCATTACAGTTTCCCCATACAGAACAACAATATTCTAAATGGGGAAGTATATATGCATTGTAAAACAGTTTTCTTATAGGTATACTAATGAATTGTTTGATTCTTTGCAGAAGATATAATTTGCTATTGCATTTTTTTATCACAGAATTAATTTGATTTTTCCAAGTAAGATTATTGTCTACCTGTACACCTAAAAGGCGCTCACAAATTGAAGACTCAATTGTATCTTGCCCTAGATTTAAGGATAAAATGTTATTTGAACACTTTTTGTTGGATGCAGAAATAATCATTGACTTAGTCTTTGTTGGATTTAATGCCATAGAGTTATTTTGACACCATTTGAATATTTTATCAATGTTGGTTTGAAGTTCTTTTTGAACTTCATCATGTGATTTACCAACAGCTGTAAGTGTTGTGTCGTCTGCAAACATATCAGTAAAAATATTTTTTAATTCATTTGGCATGTCATTTATGTACATGATAAAAAGTAAAGGTCCAAGGACTGACCCTTGAGGAACTCCAGATGTTATATTACCTGGTTCTGAAAGTTTACCAGATACACAAACTTTTTGATATCTATTTGACAAGTAAGATTTAAACCATTGTAGTGTCCTGGTACTAAAATTAAAGGATTCAAGTTTTTTAATTAGAATTGAATGATTAACTAAATCAAATGCTTTTGATAAGTCTAGAAATACAGTGCCTACATACTGATGATCATTTATAGCACCTATCCATCTATCAACAATTGATATTAGTGCTGTTTCACAAGAATGATTAGTTCTAAATCCTGATTGGTTTTCATACAGTAATTTATGATCTTCTAGATATTTTGTTATATGGTTAGCTACATGTCTTTCAATAATTTTTGATAAGACAGGAAGTATTGAGATGGGCCTGTAATTATTCTTATCACTAGTAGCTCCTTTTTTGTGAATAGGGATTACTTTTGCTATTTTGAACTGTTTGGGGAAAATATTTCTAGTAATACTTAAGTTCAGAATTTTTGTTATGGATTTTGAAATTACTTTAGCTGAAGATTTTAAGAATTTTGGGCTCAGACCATCTAGTCCAGTAGATTTTTTGGGGTCAATATTCAAAAGTTGTTTTTCTACAAAACTCTCCTGTACTAAAGGAATTTCAAATTCTACTTGACCAGCATTAAGATTAGAATTATTATTTAAGTTAGCTAAATCATTGTTGTTAAATGTATGACTTTGGAATGACTGAAAAATATTGATAAAGAAATCATTAAATGTATCAGCCATTTGTTTATGGTCTAAAATAGGGTTACCTTGGTCATCATTAATAAAATTAGAATGTGCTTTTGAAGAGTTACCAGTTAAATCTTTCAAAGTTTTCCATAGTTTTGATGGGTTTTGTTTTTCATTTTTACGGATTGATTCAGAAACAATTTGTTTTTTAGATTTTCTTATTTTATTACGAACTCTGTTACGAAATATTTTGTAGTTTGTATCATCTCCACATGCTTTATATCTATCTCTTTGTTTTATATCTGATTTAATTTCATTAGTATACCATTCAGGTTGATTAGAGTACTTGACACGCTTTGATTTCATTGGTGCATGATTATCAAGCGTTTCAGTGAAAAGTTGGATGAAATAATCAAGAGCATCATTTGGATCATCAAAAATATCAATGGTATTCCATGGTTTAGATTGTAAATCTTGTAAAAATAGTTCTTCATTGAAATGTTTTGTACTCCTAAAATTTATTAGTTTATGCATGGGACCATCTGTCTTAGAAGATGTTTTCCTAGTGAAACAGACAGGAAAATGATCACTTAATGAAAGTGGTGGAACGCATACATTTTGAATAAAACAAGGAACATTTGAATAGACATGATCAATTAATGTAGCTGATGTACTAGTAACTCTTGTTGCACTCTCAACTAACTGAGTAAAGTTAAATAGATTGTTCATTGTTTTCCAGCTTTCTGATAATTTGCACAATAGGTTAATGTTAAAGTCACCCATAATAATTGTTTCTTTATTTTCACTAGTGATTTTTTCTAGAGTCAGTTCATAGTCTTCCGTCCAAGCCTTTAAAGCAGATGGTGGCCTATACACATAGCCTAGAATAAATGGTTTTTGATTAACAAGGCGAATTTCTAACCAAATAATTTCTGTGGTTTCACTTTCTAGATCAACACGACGAATACATGGAACATTATTTTTGACATAGAGTACTACGCCTCCACCATTAGATTTCCTGTCCTTTCTGAAAAATTGATAATCATTTAAAAGAAATTCATTGTCCGAAAAGTGTTCATTTAAAAAAGTTTCACAGAGACCTAAAATATCAATTTCCGGATGTTCACTTAAAAGAATTTTAATTTCGTCAAATTTTGGATATAAATAATGAATATTTAGATGCATAATTTTGATGCCTTGTTTTTCAAACCATTTATTCTCATCACTATGGATTGTTTGAGTGTCATCTGTATTTAAAATGGTCTTATTGACCATATTTGTTTCCACGGTTGTCTCCTGTAGAGTTGATTGTTTCTCCATGGACTTGGATGAAATTGGACTGATGGGTGCCCATGTATTATTGGTTGGTTCCATTGTTTCTTGACCCATGGAGGAGGTGGTTTCCTGATTGTCTGTCCATGACGAAAATGGTGATGTGATGAGTTTAGTTGTAACATCTCTCTTAATGCTGTTTTTAAGGACAGTCCAAGTTTAGCTGCACCAGATGCATTACAGTGAATTTCATCATAGTATAAATTGGATTTGTTCATAAATGTAGCGGTGTGATCAATAAATATAAATTTATGTTTATTACACAACTGTTGTAGTCTCTTATTTACTTCTGTTATCACTGGTACAGTAACCTTGATTGATTTCATTGGTAGTATGGAAGAGATTATTAATTTTGATGGTTGTATACAATCCTTCACTGATGTAGCCAAGTCTTTATAGTCTTCCAGAATTTTGTCCGCAGTACAGCCATTGGATACATTGTTAATTCCAACATGGAGGATAACTGCATCAACAGACTTTTTGTCAATCATGTGTTCTTGTGTAAATTTGTCCTTCAACTGTTTAATTGAGGCTCCTGGGTTTGATTTAATCTGTACATTTATTGTATGTGATGACATTTTTGATGCATTTAAGCATTTAGTAACTGAGTCACCAAGAATTAGTACAGATTTTGTTTCACTTCTGTTTTGAACTTTGGTTTCCATAGATTTGTTTGTTGATTCTTTAGAGTCTTGTGTTGCAGTATAAGATCTTGAAGTAGGTTTGTTGGTACTATCTATGATGGTAGGCTTATTGCAACATGATTTCTGGGTACCATCGATTGAACTTTTTGAAGTGTTTAAAATTTTATTGTCTGAGTTATTAGTTGTTAGTTCTTTATTTTCTTCTCCTGCAGGTAAAGGTGTTTCTCTATATTGTATCAGTTTTGGATTATGCATTGTTTGTCCCAAGAGTTTTATAAGATCTGACATGTCATTTTTTATAATTTGCATTTCTTTTTTGATAACATCAATATCCTCTTTTTGATTTAAGTTTATCAAAAAGTTTTCTCTGAGGGATTTGTTTTCTTCGCTTAACAATGCATTAATTTCATTTAAGTTATTTATTTCCTCTTTCAATCTTAGCATTTGGGTTTTTGAATCATCACCAACATCTTCAATTTTTGATTTTGTTAATTTACTTTCATCTACTAACTTAGGAGTAACATATTCAATTTCATTTTCTGACACATCTGAAATCCAGCTTATTGATCCTAGACTATCAAGTTCTGGAGATAGTGATTCAGAGTTTTTGATCATTAAAGCTGCATTGCCAGATGTTATGCCTTCGTTGGTGGGCATATTGTTGTGTAATGAAGTTAATATAATGTTAATGGTTAATTGTTTTCATTATGAGTTGTTTTATTTGGCTGAAAACAGTCATTTTAGCCTGAAATAATTAGTACAATAGATAAAAGATATTACGTAAGGATTAAAAATCGAAAACACTAATATCTTACCAAAATTCTAACCGGCATTTTATCTGTAAAAAACATAGCCTTTATGAGAAAACTCGACAATTATGAGATTCAGAACCAATCAGATAATTATAATAACCGAGGTATTTTGTTTAATCCGTGTTTTTTCTATAGTGACCGAGTATTTCATCATGATGCCGTAGTGAGCATCATATCAGCCCTGAATTTGAAGTCAAATATCGTATATAATGACTAATGAATGAGAATTAACAAATACTCTCTCTAGTTGAAACATTTTTGCCTCAGAATTCCCGATGTTTTACAAAAACCGAAGTGTCTTTATGGTCCTGGTGATTCGCGTTACATATAGCTCATTTTCCTTGACGATTTCAATGATTTTCGTTAGTGTTTTTTTTTCATGCGATGCATATTTCCCCTCTTTTAATGTCATCCTCGAACTATCAGTGTATGTGAAATTTAGCTCGCTGCATGGCTTTAATCATCAACAAGTTATCACCAATCACTTATCAATCAAATGAAATCTTGCAGTTTAATTATACAGAATTGGAAAGTCAAATCTGAGACTGTTGTGTGCATGAAGATTATTATGTTACCTGGTCATGTGTCCATTCAGTCAATAAACAAGGAAAGTAATTCATTAGGATAAAATGTGTCAAATTCTTAAGCATTTTTACATAGCAACCTTGTTCCATTTAGAACATATACATTCAAACCGGCATTTGCTGATACTTTCCGTCTAGCGGTGAAGTTACTATTAGACGCATCGTCATTTACGTATGCACCTATTTTTTTTTAATTTGGCATCGTACCCAAGTTGTTTTGTTTCTATATCAAGGTAAATAGTTTTAATTTCATCTAGGTGACATGTATTTTGCTAGCTATTTGAACGTCTGCAATTTAAGTAATATTCAAATCGGCAAAGTTCAAGGGGAAGTCTTTTTATCCAATGTCTAGTGTTATACCACAGTTCTACATCCATTCGGAACACATCGACCTTTCATGAATGAATAATCTCGGAAGGATTTTTGGGGGGGGGGTCTTCACTGGATTTTTGTGATTTTACTACCTACGCGAGGCGAAACACGTAGCGGTAATACAAAATAGTTATCGCAGTATACACACAGATCTTTGCCATAACTTATTTCTTTGTTTGTTCATCGATATCATTGAACTATGTAATTTCAAATTTACGGACTAAAAGCGAAAATTCAGTCATCGCCTAAACGAACGTGTATTTGTTAACTTCAACACCGTTTTTTCCAAATAGCGTCTAAATATGTCCGAGGTTATTCGTAGCGAATGACCGGGGTTCCGAATGTACTACATCGTGACGTCAGAATGACTTTTTCGACGATACTGATAACACTTGAACGCATGTAGCAAAAGAAAACTCATTATTTTCCATGTGTTTATTTTCCATGTGTTTTCAACCTTAAAACAATTGTTTGTATGCATAATATAATGACATATCAATATGTGTATAAAGTTATAAATAAAACACGGACTTAATAATATACCTCGGCTATCAAGAGATTCAGGCATATTGATTGGTTCCGAATCTCATAATTGCCGAGTTTTCTCATAAAGGCTGTGTTTTTACAGATAAATTCCGCCGTTTTGAATTTTGGTAAAATATTTGTGTTTTTTTTATTATTAACCTTACGTAATATCCTTTATCTATTGTACTAATTTTTTAAGGCTAAAATGACTGTCTTGGTCCAAATTAAAAGTCCATAATGAAAACACTTAATTACTTACATTATATTAACTACTATACTTTCTTTCATATAACTGTTCGAAAAAAGATTGTTGTTAAGTTATGCTAATGATGTGTAAACCTCGCATTGTCCATGTGATTTTCATACATGTACTTGTAAATAAGAGTTTGTATGCATCAATATGTGTATAAAGTTAAAAATGCTGATTCGAATGATACATTTTTTTATTATAATATTCAAGGTTTAAACAATACAATATTTATATACATATTTTGATGTTCATGGGCATTTTGTCTAAAATATAAAAAATATAACTAAATATTTATGGTTTGGGCAAACAAAACAATCCTTTATTTTGACGTCAGAATGACGTTTTTGACGTCATACTGATAATACTTGAACGCATACAGCGAAAAAACCGTGCAGACAACTTTTCTAAAATTCTGCTGTATAAAAGTCTATACAATGCATTACATTATATCAAAACTTAGCAAAAATTTATCGGGCAGATTTTTCATAAAACCAGTTTGAAGGCAATTTTTCTGGATTTTTTCTGATGTTGCCAATTCGTAAGTTTTTGTCTATTTCAAAAGTTTTAAAAGAAAACGTATATTTACACTGTTCAGGAGATAGATAATGATGTAAGCTTTAAATTGATGTCTCATTTGTAGTTGTGATGCGGAAAATAAAGATTTAGCAACACATTATAGACGTTTTCTTACCATTGTCGACTGACGTAAAAAGTGCACGCGGTCGTCATGTTTACGACGTCAAGGTAACGTTATTGGCAATCTTGACGTCAAATAAAGATTAGATCCGAATCGGAAATATCTTCAAGTTTACAATGGTACCAAAAATTATATGCAAATCTAAAAAAGTCAGATGTACCATACCACCTTAACATCAAAACTACATATCCATCAAAGTAGAAATAAATACAATTATTTTATACCCCATATCAATTCTTATACCAAGAAAACATTCTTTTATAATGCTATTAAAGATTGGAACAAATTACCATATGAAATTAAGATTATGAAAAATACTAAATCATTTAAAGCAGCTGTTAAAAATTACTTAAGTGAACAAATGTTCAGTGTTGATAAATCAGATTTTATTTATTTTTAATTATGTCAGTGTTTATATATATATGTACTATGTTGATGTTTTTAATTCTATTTTTATTACCATAACCTAGGTAGATATATTTGTGTATTTTTTGTACTTTAATATTTAATGATTTAAGGCAAAGGACCCCATTGGAATTAAGTCCTAGGACTTTATGGGCTATCCTGTGATGCAATTTATATTTTTACTAATATCTTCATTCATTACTGTGATATCTTATGTCATATTCTTGTTATCATGTTATTGTTAAATATTTGTATGATTTGTAAAATTTGTAAAAAGCATCACAAATAAATCTATCTATCTATCTTGTCTTCGTTGTTGGTGTAATGAAAAGCGCCCTATCACAACAAGCATGATTACCAAGTTGTGGTGGTTTATCAACCATGCTAATTTTGTTACAATGAATTACACAAATTTTATTTTCATTACTGCCTACCCCTGAAATGGATTGTCTCATTTTTAATGTTTACCAAAACACGTTTTGTTTTTTTGTACGCACTATACTTACACGTGTTAATTATTTAACTAAAATACGCAAATGATACACAGATAATATCATTGAAAAACAGGCTGTATGGTTTTTCATATTCAATGTATTTAGATAACAAGCGAAGTAAATAAAGATCTACAAAAAAATCTCGGCATACCAAACAAGTTCATTCCATATTGTTGTTTAAACACAAAAAATAACTTCGTTGATGTCTGATTGTCTCACAAAACCACTATATTTTTCTTTAAAATAATAGTATAGTCGTATCTAATTATTCTGATGCAAAATAAATTGTCGAGCATTGAAAATGTTTTAAAAGCTTTAAAAATATCCGCTGAAAAAAAACCTAATAAGGTTTTAACATCTAATCTTATTATCTTGAACAAATACAAAAATGCAATGTTATCTTCAAGCGACTCGAGGTTTAACAGTTAATAGACAATGGATAGGCATAGCTACGATATCCACATTAATGATCATAATTATAATGATCAATATTGCTCTTTCAGAGACTATTTCCCCTGTCCTTTCTCCTTCTAGCTTTTAGTACCTATTACCCCTGTCCTTTTTCCTATGAGCTTTCAGTAAACACTCCCCTGTCCTTCTTCCTATGAGCTTTCATAAACTATTCCCCATGTCCTTCTTCCTATGAGCTTTCAGAACATATTCACTATGTCCTTTTCCTATGAGCTTTGAATAACTATTCCCACTGTCCTTCTTTCTATGAGCTTTCAGAAACTATTACCCCTGTCCTTCTTCCTATGAGCTTTCAATAGCTTTTTCCCCTGTCCTTCTTCCTATGAGCTTTTAGTGCCTATTCCCCATATTCTTTTTCATAATGAGCTTTCAATAAGTAATCCCCATGTCCTTCTTCCTATGAGCTTTCAATAGCTATTTCCCCTGTCCTTCTTCCTTTGAGCTTTTAGTAGCTTTTTTCCCTGACCATTTTCCTGTGAGCTTTCAGAAAATATTCCCCTTGTCCTTCTTCCTATGAGCTTTCAATAACTATTTCCCATGTCCTTCTTCCTGTGAGCTTTCAATAACTATTCCCCATGTCCTTCTTCCTATGAGTTTTTTATGGCCTATTCCCCCTGTCCTTAATTCTTCCTATGAGCTTTCAATAACTATTTCCCATGTCCTTCTTCCTGTGAGCTTTCAATAACTATTCCCCATGTCCTTCTTCCTATGAGTTTTTTTATGGCCTATTCCCCCTGTCCTTAATTCTTCCTATGAGCTTTTAGTGCCTATTCCCCCTGTCCTTTTTCATGTAAGCTTTCAATAGCTAATTCCCCTGTCCTTCTTCCTATAAGCTTTCAATAAGTAATCCCCATGTCCTTCTTCCTATGAGCTTTCAATAGCTATTTCCCCTGTCCTTCTTCCTTTGAGCTTTTAGTAGCTATTTTCCCTGTCCATTTTCCTGTGAGCTTTCAGAAAATATTCCCCTTGTCCTTCTTCCTATGAGCTTTCAATAACTTTTTCCCACGTCCTTCTTCCTGTGAGCTTTCAATAACTATTCCCCATGTCCTTCTTCCTATGAGTTTTTATAGCCTATTCCCCCTGTCCTTCTTGCTATGAGCTTTTAGTGCAGGCCTATTCCCCATATTCTTTTTTTATAATGAGCTTTCAGTAACTATTTCCAATATCCATCTTCCTGTGAGCTTTCAGTGACTATTCCCTGTAATTCACTATTTTGTTTTCTTTGTATAAGGTGTCAGTGTCTGATATATACCGTCACCATTTTGAAGTACATTTCGTACTTTAGTTACGAAAAGTCAAGGTGCGTGGTAAAAAGTACGAAACGTTACAGTGCGAATAGAAAAGTCAGGTCAACATCCGACAACAATTGGTAAATTATTAATTAACGAGTTCTCTTCATTTGATAATTTTAATTAGTTGTACCTTTGTTATTGTTATCGTTATGTTTTTGATCATGACATAACATCCATTCGATGTCATGTGGAATATGGTCGTATTCATGAATGTCATATGTTTTCGCGACCATGTAAAACAATCTCATTACATTGCAAGATGCGTAAGAAAGTCGTGACCTAACGCAATCCGCAATAAGTTACACAAGAGACATAAACAGTGTTATATTTAACTTTTAAGACAATAGGGCAAGTTAAACCAGACTTTAACTTGCCCCATGCCAGTGCCTTTTAGTTGCTTCAACATTTTATCATCTAATTTTGTCATTTTTATTACTGAATAAACACTTCGACAGTATTAACTTTGATACTTTTATACTTCTTTGGAAGATTGATTAGATTGAGAAGAACAAATATATTGGAATCAGTCAGATTACAACGACCCTCCCGATTGATGATTTTTTTATGCTAGGTTTTAAGTTCAGAAATACTGACTTGCCCAGGGGAACAGCTACAATTGAAACCAACTTGCCTGGTTGATTTTCAACTTTGTAGGGCAAGTGGGCAAGTGTTTATTTCTAACACTGGACATAGATATCTAATTCTGTGCCACATCTGTGGTTACACTGACACCTTTTTTGTATCATTAAGATAACTTCTTCTTTTCTTAAGGTTGCTTGTTCAATTGATTTATTTATTTTTAATTCTTTTGTTCTATCACTGAAAGCATGAAATAAAGTTGTTGTTTTTTAAAGCATGTTGCATATTAATGATAGAATGATATTATGAAGTGTTATCCATTATGGATAAGACTCTTGTCTATTTACAAATCTTGAATTAAAGTATTTTTTAATTGCAAATCCTTTTTGTTACTATCAATTTCACGCTTAGTGGAACATACTGTTTCTACTGACAGCTCTTGTTATACCCCCCCCCCCCCCGGCCAAAAAAAACTATGTTTAGGATGTATGTAGTATTCAGCTTGTCAGTTGGTTGGAGTGTTGGTTTGTTGGTTGGTCTGCAGCTTTTTCTTGTCCACTCAGTTTCTCAGACGTAGTGTAGGGAATGATTCCAACTTTAAACATAGACAGGGTATGAAGCGGGCATGTGCTTATCCCACTTTAATTACAATCCATTGATTTTTTGCAGAGTTATGGCCCTTTGATGAAAAATCTTGTCGGCTCATTTTCTTAGCACCTAATATACAGATTTGATTCAAACTTTGTTACAAAGATCCATGGGGGTATATCATCACATTTAGTGATAGATCTTATTGCTACTATTCTATGTTATTAATATTAATATGTATGAAATGTATACATGTATTTTATATTCTAGATGAACTACAAGTATAATACTCAAGTGATGCCAAGTACAGATATATTACGTGTGTGCATGTCTTGTTGGAGACGTATTCCATCACACTTCAGTAGGACAATTTTAACTCACAGATATCCTCAATCTACTACTCTAACATGTAATGGACATTGTGGTTCAAGATGGTCCAGGTATGCTACTGATACATCTCTTTTTTATCAAAATTATTCCTCATCTTTTCTGCTGTTTCTTTTGGCATGATGCTGTTATTTATTTCCTCTCTTTGAGGAAAGTTGCCTGCAGAATTTGGTTGGCAATACAGTGTACTTGAAACAATAGTTTTGATCACAGTATGTTTAAGATGAAGTCTTGTTATAGATAAAAACTACTCCAAATTTAATAATTAAGCTCTAAAACTAATTTGGTTCAGATATATTAAACATTAGCCTATGAATGAATATAGTGTACTCTTATAAGAACCCCACTTTTTTTAGAAATGCACGCATAGTCAAACTTAAATTTAGAAAACGGAATGGTTTGAACTGTTTATTGTGCCTCTTATGCACGTTATATTTTGATAACTTCTTGGTTGTAAAACAGTTTTTAAGTCTACTGTAAATAAATGTAAATTCATATAGTGGCTTTAAGGTCTTGTTTCAATTTTATTCTAGTATTCTGTCAACATCTAAAGGACAAGTGGCTGATTATCAACAATATTCAACTTCAAGTAAAAAAGAAGAAACAACAGATATCAGTGAAAATCCATTTTATAAAAAGTATAAAAACAAATTGAAGCATTTGCAACAGTATGTATTCATTTAATAATATTTTTATTATGATGTATTTTTTGTTTTTTTTTATGCATATCTGACAAAACATTGCTGTTTTTTTTTCTAATGATACATTTAATACATGTTATGATGTATAAAGAAAATTGATGTAAAAGAATGCAATTTGTAATTTAAGTTTCATGCTTGTATGTATCCACTGCCATTTATATTACCACTGGTCATGGGGCTACTGGGGACCTGTTTACTCCAGGCTACAGAACTATACCATCGTAGCACCACCATTTACTCCTGGGTGGAGAGTAGCAATAAACAGTAAATTTTTTAAACAAAATAAGCAGTGTGCTTGATTAGGTTCAAACCAGAAACCTCTGGATCTTTAAGCACATGTCCTACCACTAGATTACTGTTCCCAGACATGTACCAAATCAATTATTAATACAGGAAAACACTGTGTTCATAATGTGGTGGTTGTTAACTGCTTGTAGGTATTAATCTTTTATGAAATTTGGCTTATATGTTGATTTTCCTCTGTATAGAGTAAAGTTGACACCACCTTGTGAATGATTGTCTATGAAAGTTGGTTAGGTTAATCAGACACTGTACGCATAACCTAAATAAAAAGAGTTGGTTAACAGTGTCAAACCAAATAAAAAATAGATAACTTCATACAGTTATAAAATCATTATCTGTTGACATTCATTTTATCTAATAATGACATAGGTAAAATAGTGTGTCAGATTTTTGTTGACATTTTTTTTACCATTTCCCTTTTCTCAGGCTGCAAAAAAGCACAGATCTATTAGTTATTTGTAATATGCCTGACAAACTATCTCGGGAGTGTGGTTTTCAATTTTTACAAACGTTTGTCGAGTTAGGTCATGACATAGTTACTTCCGCCCTTTCTTTCAGTTCGTTTTCTTATGTATTAAAGTTGGACTGTTGTCAGCTGCTCACAATGGTATTTGCTTAAAACATGGTTAGAAGTAGGGCTGTCATGATATACCAGTATACCGGTATATTGCATTACACAGCTACAGCAATATGTACCGCAGTACGAATTTAATGTATCGGTATTTGGCGATATTTTTTATTTCAATGGAAAATATTTCCCTTTGCATTTTGAAAGTAGCGAAACATCAATTTCTCCATTGTTCATTCAATTTAAGCTTATGTTACAAGAATTTAACCGATGAGGTGCTTCGAATGGTTGTAAGTGACTTGTGCAAATCATGTTCTTGAATCGAATACTTCAGAACAGGAAGTTGTGAAACTAGCATGGCATTCAGGAGCTTGATTGCTAGCACGTTCTGCAGTTAGCTGCAGGGGGTGGTTGTTTCTTTCAACTTAAGCATCTTTTTTATGCAAAAAATAGCATGGTCCTAAATAATGTATAGACTAAAATAGGCTAAATTCTTTCAGTAGCTGCATGTAAGATATGCAATGTTTGTGTACAGCGGAGGCACAATGAATCTAAAAACCCACAGAATATCATGATTGGAATGGCAATACGGCGGAAGTGTATTGCAATATATCCGGATGCGCTTTTGGCGTATTGTGACTATTTAATCCAAATATCTGGACCTATTCAAGGACAATTTGTAGGATGTATGACTGCTGCAATATGAATCTCTGTGTTAAAACATTGATTTATTTTTGATAATATTGTAGAGAAGACCCTGAAGAATTTGATTCAAGATTACAAGAATTAAAGGAGAAATCTGCAAGACTGAAAAAAACTGATAGGGATCTACAACATAATGAGCCAGAACAACAATTAAAAAAACCTGATATACCTGGTTTTAGTGGTCCTAAATCATGGCCACCAAAGGTATAGTAGAAACCCTTTATTTAGACATCTAATTAGACTTGACTGGTTATCATTGAATTGCCAGCTCCATGTTGGTTCAAGTCACATCCAAAACATACCCCATTATTTCTTCGAGCAAGAAACTTTATCCTACTAGCTTAGTACTGAGGGACTAGGAAGCGGACTTGAAAGTGATTAGTTTAAGTTAAAAGAACTTGTTTCACTATCAAGCTTAAATAAATTAGTTTAATGAAAAAGGTGGTCTGGTAATGTACCTTAAAATATTACATTTTTGATTGGCTCACTTAATGTTTATATATAAGGATCTATAATTTTATATGAAATTGACCAAGAACAAAATCTTGGTTTTGATTATATGTATTAAGATTCATTTAAATGCAAACTGAGCTCAACAGAAGTCTAGAATGAGAAACTCCTTAAATACAGTTCTCAGATAAAAGTTGAGAAAGATCTTATAAAAAAACAAGTGAGACCACTGAAACCAGCAGGGTTTGACACTTACTCAGGACCTGTCATTTGGAATGAAATACCCATAAACATTCATCTTGCAAACAGCCTTAACTCATTTAAAAAACAGTACATTAAATGAAAAATGCAATAAGATTGAAATGTTCTTTGTCCACCTAAAACTCATCTCATGCATATTGCTCCTTTTAATGTTCTTTCTTTTCAGGTTACTTTGCTCTTTATTTGATTTTCATATGTATATAACATATTTTTCTCAACTTTCTTAAGTCTACTGCACAAACCTATTCTCAAATGTTTTAGCCTCTTAAAAAAAGTCTTTATTATTATTATTATTATTATTACATGTATTTAGGGACTTAGTGATGATCGATTATAATCGATAATCAATCGTTTCAGTAAAAGTTGGAGACAATCGATTATGAAGTTTATTAATCGATTATCGCTACTGTCCAAATTCATTTTATTGACAATGAGACATACTAGTTTTAATTAATTGATATTTCCGAAGAAAAAACATTTCATGGGGATAAAACTCTTCCTAATTAAACCATGATGGCTACATTTTTACTAACTCTTTGTTATTGTAAATCATTAAGATCTGTGTTGATAGTTTTGGTCAGCAACATAGAATTTGCAACTATTGGACTATATATAGCTCCATTTCTATACTACATTGATACGAAAAATGTCCGGAAAAAGATTTTATTATTAAACATAAACAACCACCAAACCACTAATTATAGGTTGATTATGTATGATTTAATATTCTATTGTATGAAATAAAGTTTCGGAAATCCTGAATGAAAACGCTAAGTAAACGTTTCGATTATATTATCGATGATTGATCGAAAAGGGTTGTCCGATTATTTTCAATGATTGATTATAATTTTTTCCCATCATGAAACCCTACATGTATTACTATTTTTACCAGGAATCCAGAAGGAATCCCTGGTCAGCTATTTAGAGATTCCTCCTTACTGTTGAGGATTTCTTCAATTATAGACAGGAAATAAAGATACAGATTTAAGTCACAACTCATGAGAGCTCAATTTATGTAAGAGCATGGTATTTTAAGGGATCCAGAAGGAACCCCTAGCTAAACACCACTGAGATTCCTCCCAAGTTTTTGGGATCCTCGGGAATCCCAGGACACTGTTAGTGTCGAATCCTGAACTAGTAGGCTTTATCACTTAAATAAACTGTTAAGTTATATTTATTTTATATTAACAAATTATTTTATATATTTTATTTCTAGAGTCTTGATGAAGTTATGAAAATAGATCTGGTGAAAGATTTAGCTCCTGATGCTATTACACAGGTGAGGAGATTTACATACAAATTGCTTTATGTCAGTCACAAATAAGCTAGTGCTGCAACGATTCACTGGAAAGTCGATTCGATGCGATTCGATACATTTTCTTTCGATTCGATTTTTTTCGATTCGATTCATTTAATAATATAATTTACTTCAAATATGCATTTATACATTTATTTGAGCTTAAAACTAAATAATATGGATTTACTAAAAGTGTTACTGAAATTTGATAACACAAAACTCGAAAATCTGCTAAATTTTTATTTGCTTTTTTTTTCAAGTACGAAATGGTTTGGGTAGGAATGTAAAGTTTGCGGAAATGTATTATAATAGTAATTTCGACTAAAAACGTATAGACAGCATGGAGCTTAAATTGTAGAAAGATGCAGTTCTTGATAAACTTCCGTACATTAAACATAAACCTACGCTTTGTTGCGAAATATAGGCTAGATTGCAGTTTACCGGTACGAAACATCGAAATTTGACAGGTAAAATTCAATCACACCAAACCAATTTGCGTAGCAAATTAGGGCATAGATAAATATTTGGAACAGAGTTTCCATGCTTGTTAAATCCTATTGGAAGCTTTAGAGAAATGTAACTAAGTTAAACCCAGTTTCACTGTCAACGTATACTTTGACTTTTAGGCGCGCCTTTGCTTTTATCGTTATAACTTATGTAGACATGTTTAAAAGTCAGTATCGAATCGAAACTCGCAGGTCCCGAATCGAGATCGAATCGGCACCCTCGCAATCGAGTTTCGATGTATCGAATCGAATCGTTGCAGCCCTAAAATAAGCAGTGTTTTGCTGAGGATTTGAAGAATATGGCTTCAATTGCCCTATAGGTCAAAACATTTAAAACTTATTTGGGCCATGAGGAAACTCACGTTTTTTGCTTCCAGAGCAATTGATATTGTTAATTATAAATATGTGCTTTTAAAATTTCATTCTTACTGAAGCATGAAGTTGTAAAAATACATGTATGTCTATATTACAAGCTATCATGAGAACCAATTAAAATAAGTGTGACTTACATAATATTGGAATGTGACTAAACATTTGGCTTATTCCAGCTTCGTTAGTGAATGAAACTGTATGTTGATGCATCACTTGACATGATTTTACATCTGCCATACAGATTTTGCTTGCACAAATGGTTTAAGTGCATGTCCTTAGTAAAATACTGCTAATAAAGTTAGTCTGACTTGTTTGTTCTGAAGTTAGTGTGTATGAATACTAATCCTAGTGTCTCAAGTTCAATTCCTTGGCTGGACTCACATACCTTTGTGGAGTTTGGTCTTGAAACAATTTCTGTGGCGGTTCACCCTCAATGTAAGGCAGTATTCAGCATCTAGTAAAGGTATATGCTTAGTATTGGTTAAAAGATCAGGTTGAGAGCCTCTCCAGGATTGACTTACAGGACAGGCATTTCGCCAGTAAGTCATTTCTCCCCTGGTCATTTCCCCACTTTTTATATATAAAAAATATATTGTATAAGGTGACGATAATAAACAATATTTTAGATAATTGTTTTGCATTAAATTTTAGTAATTATAAAAAATGAGTTTTTTGTATAATTTACCTATAATGTAAAGATTTAATAAGACTGATACAAAGCCACTAAGCAAGCTCAACACAGCTCTACGTATATGCATTGGTATCTTATCTTTCAAAGGGACATGTTCAATAAACTAGGGGAGATTACTGTGTAAGTTAGTGCATTCAAAAATAATCTGACAACATCTCATTCCTTCATTACAAAATCATTTTTTGATTTTGAAAAAAAAAATGCGCAGTATGTTTATCTTATGAATTGAGAAGGAACATGCTATGAAATGTTAATTTATTTCAAACTTTAGTTTACATAATGACATGATATTAGCAATCAATACACATATTGCAGCTTTAATGCAAAACGATCGTAACTCAACAGAAGAAAATAGTGAGTTATGACTGTTTGGCGCTAAACTCATGATATTATGATTATTTGCCCGGAACTAATTGATAATGATGTGAAGGAGATACTCTTTATTAAGTTATTTATTTCAAGTTCTTTTCTGTTGTTTTCAGTTATGGCAAGAGTACCATTTAGCCAAAGATTGTATTTTCTCTGTGGTAAAGGTAAGATCTTATATTTTAAGTATGTAAATGGATCTGCATCAAATAGTACATGTATTAAAAGTACAGTACATGTGTCACTTTAAATCTTACCAAGCACTTGCCAATTTATTAGATTTTATAGCATGATAAAATTCGACATCGACCTTTGAATTTCCAAAAGTCGCTCATACCATTGTTGAGGGTGAGAAGCTTGTTTTATGAATCATGTTATGTTTATTTAGTCTTATTACAACGCAAGTTTGCTAAATGCTCGATAGTCCAGAGGTCTAGTGTGCCTGTTAATGATATGCAGTAAATGCAATGTGCTATGATCTATTGTCTTACTATTTTCGAGTCCCTATTAATTGGTCAATTTGCCAATTTAATATGATAATGTTTATAATCTTCATTCTGTATTAATTCAAAACAAAGTTATACTCTCTTTTGAATATGATATGTTTATACCACCCCTATATTTTTTTCTAATAGTTTAGAAAGAAACGTTAATCAAGTATTGTATAATTTATTTTAGACAAAGGAATATGATGAAATCATGACAAAGTCAAAGCTAAGCCCTAATGTAAGTATAAATATATACGATAAAAGTAATCGTAAGTCAAAAGCAAGAAACACTCATTTACAGTTAATTTTTGGCCAGTCAATTCCAAATATTATTGAATTATGTAGAATAATGTATACCTTTTGAATATCATATCATAGTCATCCTTCTGACTTTGAACGACAAAAATTATGAAGTTGACTTATGATAATTTTTTGGTAAGAATTGGTATGAAAATGACCACAGGTTGCTTGCTAGATGATACTATAATTCATGTTTTGTAATATATCCAAGGTTTGTGTCATAACTATTAGTGCTGCGGTACCCTATCAGACTTAAACCATTATATTTAATGAAACAAACAAACATTTTCCTATTCATATACATAGCTCTAAAGCTAAATCATTTATGTGCACACTGATTATAAGCTTTGTGCTTAACATAAATCAAAATACAAAAATATTCCATTAAGTTTCATTCCTGACTGCACAAACTTACAGGGTCAATTATAATCCACTGGCAACATTACACAATCATGTGACTTCTAACCCGATCAATTTTGTATAATAAATTATAATTCTGATTGGTTGGTTGATTTGATTAAACCAATGAAAATGGTTGATCTATTTAACCTCCCATACAAAGTAGCTAAAATACTTTACATTTGTTTTCAAATCTTTTGCATAGCCTGTTTAACAAAAACTTTATTGACAATTGTAACACTTGTCTTGTACTTGTTTTGTTTTATTCATAATTATAAAGATACTGTTTTACTGGAATGATAGTCAGTTTTTGCTTAAAAATGACTGATTTATTTGAGTCCAAAACAATGTCATGCAATTAAACAAATGCTGATGGTTATAAATACAGTAGGGTTTCATATTGGAGTAAACACGGTAGTGCGTACATGACAATCTAAATGAACAATTGATGGTAGATTCTAAACGCTGCAGAAACATGTGTTAAATCTGTCACTGTGTAGCAAAATGTCAGAGAACAATACACACAGGAAATACACGGCTGAAGTTAAGTTGACATTAGATTAAGAAAAAATTATATTTTTATTTCAGTTTTTATTAGTACTACCTAAAGCTGATGGGTATGAATTTTACTTGAGTCAGTTTAGTGGTAAAGATGTTTACTTTACACCATTAGCAATGTATCAGGTAAGAGAAATTATTGCATTACATGTACTGTGTATATTTTTGAAATCGAAAAACAACTACATGCTTTGAAAGCTAGGTTTCTGTCGATATTGCCTGCAGTGTATGAGTGATAATATGGGTTAGAAAAAAATAGCAGCATGAGGAATAATAAGTTGATAACAGCAAATGTCTTTGAATTTATTGATTAACCATTTTATGTGCCAGATTTACTTCTGAAGTAATTGCATGTGATGATAACATACCACTTGATGATCGTGAAATAAGCATAAATTATCTCTTCATAGCTTTGGATTTTGCCTTTTTTAAACTGTTCTATAAACTATCAACTATAATATTGGTATTCCTCAATGTTGCCATAGTAGTTAATCTGACAGAGAACATGCTTGAATTGATTTATCAAAATATGATTTTCTTTTGTTCCCATCAGGGTAAAAAGACAACTTGTTTCCACATAATATTTTTTTGTTAGTTGACTTGTCATTAATTATTATAGAATTTCTTATATTTTGTTCATGTTTAAATATATTTTTCAGCTTGTGAAAGAAAATGCACCACCATGTTTGACAGTTGCTCATTTCCCAGAATTAAAAGATGACAAAGGTACATGTATGTTGAAATGTAAACTTACTCAGAATTACATATTTAAATATTTTGGCACACTGTTTAATAATGTCAATTTATGTCTTAACTGTTGACTATGTTGGTAACCATTTATCAGACAGTTTACTGTATTGTAAGTTATTCTTGATTCAGTGCAATTTAAATTTACCTTGTTGTGAGAAAGCTTCTTTAATTTGTAAATAGCCACAGGTGCCTGAAGAAGTCTTTCCTTCTTATTGTATTCTCTATACAATAAGTAGGAAAATTTTGTCTGGCAACTGTGTGTTTAGCTATAACTGCAATGTTATGAAACATAAATTTCATAATGTGTAAAACTGTATTGGTCACACATAGTAAGCACGAGTTTAGAGAAATATATTTTATAACCATATCAAATTACCTCCCTTGTGCATTTTTCCATACTGAACCTTTATAGTTACTGCAGTTACAGATTTATTATTGCCATATTACCATTATAGTTCACTGAATGTGGTTTGACTGTAAATTGTAATTGATTTATCTTACTTCATCCCATTTTGATTGAGACTTTACTCTTGATATGTCTTGAATTTTACAAAAAAATCATGTTAGTTTCATTGCAATGATCAATTATTAGATTATTAATACATGTACAGTCACTGTATGTCTGTACTATGTATCATTTTGTTTTATTACCTGATTCCTTATATAAATGTAATTTGGTAATTTTTACTGTTTTCTGAAATTCTAAAAATATCCACTTTCATTAACTGTTGACCAGGCATTAACTGTTGACCAGTCAATAGTTTTGACCGTTTCCTGTATGTGATCTGACATCATGCTATGCTAATTGAACTTTTAGTGTAACTGTACTGATGAGGAAGTAACTGCTACTGGTAGTTTCAACTTTACCAGACTCTTTAGAATGCATCAAATTTCCATCAATTCATAAACAAGAAGTTATTATAACTATATTCAATTTTGATCATAAACAAGAAGTTATTATAACTATACATGTATTTGCAAAAATGTTATCTTGATTTTTTTCCTCTGCAAGTACTGTTAAATCAGTAATTGATCAGGTAATAAATTTCATATGTGATTTGCGCACAGTCAAACAGTTGTCCCTTGGTGTTGGGGATATTGTTTTTTAACTGTTCTAAACACTGTTCCCTCAACCTAGGGCTAACAGATTTACTGTTCCCATATCTCATATGAATTTCCGTATATTGTTAAGTTATTATAATAATTTCTAACTAATTGTTTTCAGGTATTGTATTGATGGCTGGAGAGTATGATAATAAAATTATAAACAAGAATGAAGCATTAATTTTAGTAAAACAGATGGCTTTATACTATGGACAGAAAGCTGGTGACAGATATAAAATATTACGACAATTTCATTCAAATCCCAATGAATTCAATTATATGGATATAGTAGAACAATATAAATTAGATAAAGAATATTTAGAGGAAAACCCATTTTGATATTTGTGTGTCTGTTAACTCCTGGCTTGTGTCAAGCCTCTATATTATAGACTATGGGCGTGCTCGATTGGAAATTCAGACTGTTAGAACTGGGAGAACTCCAATCGAGTGCGTCGGAACTGTATTCTGGCAGCGTTCTACCCATTCCATTGAAATAGGTGGTGTGAACGGAATCGGTCGCGGTTTATTCATACCCAAGATGGCGGCGACATCACTGCAAACATGTGAGTTTGGTGTTTGAAAGCGAATGTTGTTAAAATTATACTTTTGAACGATTGTTTACAATAACAATTTAACTATTTTCTATAAATAAAGTAAGAACCGAGTATATTTCCAACGGATTTTGCCTTTTGATTCAGTTCCAACATCCAATTTCACTTGTTTGGCAGATTCTGTGGAAGAGTCGGAATTTGATTCTGGCACAGTTCTGACAGCCCAATCGAGCACGCCCTATATCTCATTGTTTATTTTATCAAATATATAAATCAATAAATTTCCTGTTTTTGACTTTCAATTATTCCATTCTTTTTGTGTTGAATTTTCTGTTATTACTTTTGTTGTAACAATTCAATGTTAAACTACATGTTGAAGTCTCAAGACTACATGTGATAGAAGTGAACACTTACTAAAGTTTAGTCAATATGATTCACTTCGTGTTCTTAGGCCAGTAATCTCATCTAACCTTCAGCAAATTATGTTTTTTAAACTTTTCAATTCAACAGGCAATCTCTCATACAGAGTTGTCGATCCTTACAGTGATCTTTATCTCTGTTAACGTCTCGAAAGTAGTCCCAAACACGTGATCGTTTAAAACGATCATGTGACAATTTTTGAATTTTTTCCAAACGCAACAGCCAGACTAACTAACAGATCACCTTTCTTGTCTTGTAGATGTTCAAAGGCTTGTCGTTGACAGTTCCTTAGCACTAAATTTTTGTCATAATTTTAGCAATATCATCTTTTGTTGACATTTTTAGCGGATGAGTAAAAAATCCAAATTACTCAGAATAGGAAAGACGTTTCACAAGAAAATAGTTCTTGTAAACATAACTCTTTAAAAATTGGATTTCGCCTATAATAAAATTCTATTTCACGTAAAACTTTAAGATAATATATATAAAAGACGAATTACGCTTTCGATACAAAATCTAAGTTGTATTACTATTTTACAAGAATCTTGGAAAACCCGAGACGTTTACAGAGATATAGATCACTGTAAGGATCGACAACTCTGTATGAGAGATTGTTCAACAGGCTGTATGTCATAACCATTTGATATAAAAGTTATGCAATGTAGATTGTTTCATGCAGACACCTAGCTGGTGGCAGAAAACAATCTATTCAGTCAGTGCATTTAGTATGATATGTGTTTGATGTGTAGAAGGATTTATTGAATGTTACGCTCCCAAAGCAGCTCAGTGAATACTCGACCGTTATTTCACACCACTGCTTTATTTAGTAGATTTATGATATTGACTTTTACTATGAACTTTGAAGAATCAATGAAACCATTCTTGAATTTACGGTCTAGCTAGGACCAAATTTCAGGGAGAAGTCACTTGAAATAGGGAGTGGTGGGATCCTTGGGAGAACTGGTGTTCTGTCGTAAGTGGGTTGTAGCGAAGTAGGAGAGGCGTCTAATGCTGCATTGAACTCAAATAAGCCTTTATGACCAATGTGTGCTGTTGCCAGTGTCTACACTGTCCCTGGAATGGATTGCTCTGTAACTGACGTATTACCAGTATTGCTATAAGCAGTGTAAACAAGGCTTCAAGCAATCTTCCAGGGTTAATTTCTTGCTCAAAGAGATAGGAAGTGCCCTGGACCTTGCTACACAAAAAAGCATGTCATACTGTTTCTGCTACAGACCACAGTCTGTCACTCTATGCATAGTAAAAGGAAAATTAAGACAACATTTTAAACAATTTTAATCATTGATGTATTGCTCTCCAAAAACACATTTGTATACAATGTATAGTAAAAGTTTTAAAACAAGCAATTACCTACATACAAAGCTAATCAAATGTAAAAAATGATTTTAAAATTTAAAAAAAGAGATGATTTCCAATTATAATACAAAACAAATACAATTGATAATTACTTTTCTAAATGTACATAGGGCTACATTCAGATATTTTAATATAACTATCAACTTTGCCATCATTTTCAATTTTGTGCATGTTACTACAAAGAAGTATGGACTTATAATATAGCCTGTCCTTACATCCATTAGTTTCATCATGATGCTGACAGATTGAAAGTTAAGCATACAGAAAAGAATGTTGAAAAAGTCAGACTCGCAACAAAAGAGACATTTGTCATATTCCTGAATGAACATCAAGTTCATCTAGAAATAAAATTAAAACTAAGTTAACAGGTTTACAAATTATGACTTTCTGAACAAATTATCTTGTTTATGGGTTATAAATCTACATTAAACTAAAAAGCAAAAACAACTCGACCAACCAGCTTTTTTCTGAAACTCGTGACAAATATACCAGCGGTCGCTCTTTATTCTGACAACAAATACACACTCGGAGAAGCTCTTATATACATAATAACAACTTGGCACATTGCCTGCAACTATATGGTTCAACTAACATAATCATTGTACAAAATACACAGTAGAAATAAATGTGTCTTCATTAAAAATACTGACAAACATTGAATAATTTAAACACATTGAAAGCATACATAAGTCATTCACTCCGTCTTTTAATCTCAGATCTTAGCAGCTATTGTACTCACATTTTAGTCTAATAATGTAAAGCAGGTACATTTCTCCTGGTAAAACCACACTCAATAAAACATCACTTCATAAAATACCTTAAAAATGTCAAAATTTAAAATCTAACATGGTCACATGCCTTTTCATGATAAAAGTATAGGAGCGCACGCTAAACATTATTAGACGGTAATATATATGGCTGTGATAATTAATCTCCCACAGTAAATAAGGTAAACCCAAAAATAGTGCCAATTTATGAATCGACTTAAACGTCGGTAATAAATTTGTCAATAAATGCAAACACATGAATCATATCAGTTAAGATCTAAATTGTGTTTAAAAAGAATCTGGCATAAATGTAAAATGACCTACTTCAATACTTTTATAAGAATTTTCTGGTTCCAATGACTGTCCATTTCAGTCTGTGCCTTATCAGTTGTTCATGTCAGCCATTATACAAAAACTACTTAGGTTCACTAGTTTTTAATTCAAGCCAAGCTATGTATAATGTAACTGGCTATATGTTATATTTCAAACCCAACTTTCAAGGATAGAAGAATAACACTGAATTTCAGAATAACCATTAGTCATTGACATGTGTTCATAAATCCAAGGTAAATAGTTATATCCAACATTTTTTTGTATAAGGCTCTGAAAGCACACTATTATCAAGTTAATAACAAATTATTTTAGCTGCATTTGCAGTATACGCCAACAACATCAAACTTTAAAATAAATAACATGTCAACAAAAAAAGCCACTGCCAAGGGCAAGGTCGAATGTTTATATTCTACAATGCTAATTGTCAATGGACCAATTTTTAATGCATGCATGAAATGATGACAATTAATTGTTGTTTTGTTGCTTCTATTTTTTAATAATGATATTTGTTTGGATTTTAAAATACAACTCTAAGCAAAATGTGAAAATCAAGTTTTTTTTAAGTAATGGATATCTGGGAAGTTTAGCATCATTGCAGTCTATAAAAGAAATTCATATGACCAGTATTTCTTATTTCAAAAGATGAATAATTTCAGAAAAATTTAAATTAGAAACCTAATAAGAAAATGGCTGTAAATTCTACATAAATATTGAGATAAAACAAAATGATTAGTTCGTACAAAATTACATTACCTGTTTGTGTAAACATTAAAATAAACCAATTCATTCCATAGGTAGGGCAGTATTGAAAATAAAAGTTGTATACCGGTAGTTCATTTTAACAAAATTAGTGTGGTGGAACCACCTTCCTCTAGTCTAGTCTATCTAACAATGGTAGAATACTTTACCATAAAACCATCAAGACACCCATAAAACATATTAAAATCAATAAAATATAAATTGCACTGTCCTAATGAGCATCCCCTGCCATGAATTAGTTCAGTGTACTGTTTACATAAACAGTTTTTTTTTTGTAAGAACTGTACATAGCAGATCAAGATCTTCCTATGTTATCTAAAAGAAATAAAATATTGATATAAGTACAAATACTAGTTGTATGACTCCAATATAACATATAAATATCCTATCCCTAAGTGACACCACTTCATAGTGACCCAAAACTCACATCATCTGAAGCATAGTAGACACAACTAGTTTGAAGGCTATTTAATCTGCTCATTCGCAAAAATATATAATTGTTTTTTAAAACACATTTTAAACATACACTAACATAGATATTTTCAAATGTTGGCAAAAATAAATTTAGTCATACCATTAAAATAATAATTAGAAGAATTCTCACTTCAGCATGTTTTTTGTGCTTTTAATAAAATGTTTCAACTTTTATCCTTTTATGTCTTCATCAGGTAAAATTTTTTAATACAATCATACCGTTACAATGTTTTTAAACAATTTTGCTGTATGGCACATGGACAAGCTTATTTGCAGACAAAATCAGTATGAACTTTTTTATCTCTCTAGCTCAGTGAACTGGACATTGAACAAGATAGTATTTGTTATTCAAATCCATTAAAATTAAAAGAGTGAGCTTGTTTCTAATAATATGCAAGAGAAACAAATATCTTCGTCATTAATACACAGCCCTCCAAAAGTTCCTTCACAGTACAATTAATTGAATTGCTACAGCCTCCAAATTCAAGTTTGAAGAATTATTATACCATCGTTAATTTTATTCATTATTCTTGCAATGAAAATATAATTTGCGTTGGTACATTTATTTTTGAGTTGCAGCAAAACTTGTCTATCAGCCTCCAAAACTATTGTCAATACATCTCAGGGAATCAATATCAAATTTAGTTATTTTTGTAATTTCCTATTCAAATGAAAAATGTTTGATTTCAAAAAGCAAACTTAAAAATAATTGATCAATGAACTTATTTACAACATTTTGAAAGTCAAGTGAGTACATTGTAAATGTGTGAAGGAACTTTTGGAGGGAAGTGTATAGGCAAGTCCAAATGTAGCATGGTCAATAGGTACAGTTTTCCCACTACAAATATAAATCTGTAATCAAACAATGACTGGTATATTACATTTGTTTTTCAATACATTATTATAAAAGTTCAAGTGATCATACAGTCAAGTACAAATTATCTCCTTCGATAACAATCTATTTTTAATCACAATAAGATGTAGGACGAAACATTCTTATCTGGTTCCTAGTTGTACTTCGACGGTTAAAAGTATGTCAGGCAAAACAGTATAATGGTGGCTCCTGATGTTTGTACAAGATATCTGATAAATTCTGTTTTCAAATTAACATTTCTCACTATAATGGAACTTTGTACAAGAACTACAGTGGATACCTCATTTACATTGATGCTAAATGAAGTACCCAAATTTCTAACAAGACTATTCAACATCTGAATTGATAATTGTTCGCTAGATTAAGTGCAAACAGAAAAGTTGACTTGGAATGACCTATTTAGTACTGAACTCCTGTCAAATTGACCATCGTCAAAAGATGTTCATGTAAAATGAAGAAAAGTAAAGAAAATTTTGTAACCTGAAGATAAACTGAGAGTGCTGCCATTATTGTGCTTTGCCTGACCTGATAATGATAGTGGTGAGGAGCAGGTAATCAAGACTAGAAACATTCAGGCTTTAAGACAACTTTCTATCACATAGATTTACTATCGTGAGGCATAAGTCATTTTATAATCTGATCTTTTCAATTAATGAATTGAAAGATTTCATAAATTTCTGAACCCGCATATTATAAATTGTATGTTTGATTACCAAGAAAATTATATAAGGTATTGAAGATCATAACATTCAACAACATTCAACAAAGTACAGTAAATGATTAAAAGCAATGATACATATTACAATCATAGTATGCTAAGGCTGTCACGATATACCGGTATATTGCAATACGCAGCTGCAGCAATATGTACAGCGGTACGATATAAACGAAACGGTATTTGACGATACTTTTTATTTATTTGGAAAATTCATCCCTTCGTGAAATAAAAGTAGCGAAACGTCAGTTTTTCCATTGTTTATTCCGTCTAACCTTAAGTTACAAGAATTCAACCGATTGGGGCGCGTCAGTCCTAAATGACCGTAAATTCTTAAAGAGGCTAGCTATCAGTAGCTGCATCAAAGATTTGCAATGCAGCGGAGGCACAACGAACCTTTATGCCCACAATATATGGTGGTACGTATCGCGATACGATGCCAGCGTATAGCAATATATCGCGATACGCTTCTGGCATATCGTGACAGCCCTATAGTACACCATCGTAAAACTTGATTTGTCTGTTTTTTACTTAAAGTTATAATATGGACAAATTAAAATTACATGTATAACAATAAAAGAATCACACTAGAAATTTACACATAATTATACAAGTAAGAAAATAAACCTTCTCACAAGTTGTGAATTACAACAAACTAGGAAAATGAGTTTTTAAGCATACTTAGTCATAAGTATACTTTTTTTTGGGGGGGGGGAAACGGATGACTGACTCAAGTGTGATCAATTTTTTAAACATCCTTGTGGTACATGTACACATACTCTTCCTAGACTTTTAAGATAATGACATTTATAAAGTAACATGCAGTTATATTGTTTAATGCCCTCATGACCATTTTAATTAAAATTTGGTTCAGTGAAACCTTTCATAACCATCCGTCATCTCCCAATAATAGCCACTTGAAATGGTCTTCCTGAGTCTTAAGTCTTACAGTTGTGTCACTGCTGTTACAGAGAGGCTTCACTAGATTAGAAAGATAAACAAGGGAGACAATTAAGAATGGAAGAATAGTGTGCTAGATGCAATTTCAAACCAACAATCTTGTACTGCAAATATCCTAACTGCCCAAAACACTCATTGACACAATCTTTTATGATCACCATTGATATTAATAAATGACCAACATGATACTATCGTCAGGTATCCATAATTATAGATTCCCCTCCACACATCCTATAAAGAGTAGAGTGGAATCAGCAACCATGGCCGTCTGACTTTGGCATGATACATATTACATATAACAATATAATAACACAAAAAAGACAGCATTTGCATTAAATTACAAGCTATAAGCTCTGTACATAGAAAGCAGATCAATCAGCAAATATCATCAATTTTTTGTCCATTAGAACATGGATCAAAGAACCTTTAAATGTTTATTTCTGATGATCAATTTCTGATGATCAAATCTACACATCCTGACAATTCTTCATCTGTCAGATGCTTCTTGGTTGAATAAAACATAGGAATACCACACTCTAAGTTTTCTCCAGTAATCCAGTAAACCAATGCTTCCTTACAGCACTAAACACTATGTATTTTTCCACAATAACGAAAATATATAATTTAACAAATATGTTTATAACACAGTAGTCGAGTATTTACTCCAAAGCAATTAGTTCCAAGTCAAATACCAAAGTTGCATTTGGAGGTATAGTGAAAATTAGTTAAGGATTAAATAAATATAATATACTCCTATGAACTTACATAAAACAATAAAATGTAGAGCAACAAAGCCTGAAAAAGAAACATCTCATACAAGGATAAGTGATTTTAAGTATGTGTACAACATGTCCTTAAAATCCTAATACTTTTATACAATGGATTAGTAGTGTGTTTGTTCTTTTAGCATTTCTAATTTTCATCAAGGTAGCTGATTCACCTAACCAGTTTTATCAATTCTTCATCACATGTATCATACAAAGCAACTCATGGGTATACTAGTGCCCACAACTAGGAATCAAACCTAGATGGTAGGTTATGAAGACAAGTATACTTATCAATAGATGGCATCCAGATCAGAATTATCTTTTTTTTCAAGATACTTACTAACCAAAAAAGGAATTAGCAAAGATAGTTTGGTAAAACTTATGTTGCAGACTCTGAAGATTCTTACACACCTCAGGGTTATCTCCCTTTTTGTCAGTTCTAACCGAGAAATGCTTAAATATTATATTTTTTCTAGTGATAGGACCACAGCTATTTGTGTCAGTGTTTGCAAGACATTGTCCCTTCAGAAGGCCTAAAAGAATTAATAATCAAGTCTTTAGAGCAGTAACATTTTGGCTGTCCAAATTGAAAAGTAGACGTCCCAGAGAACAAGACAAGTGCAACTTTCATAGCCTGCATTTTAATGTGGGTCAGAAGGCTCTGTATAAAATATATACTTATAAGTTGTATTAAAAAGGATATACGCCAGGATAGCCTCGTTTTCCATATGCATATTCTGGAGGGCATGTTAATGTGACTCGCTGACCAATACTCATCTAAAATAAGAAATAAAAAAAATTATATATTCTAACAGTACATGTATATTTCATTGACTGGAAAAAACTAAAGGAAGGTAGTTCAGTGATAAGTAACATCAATAAATATTGAGGAAAACACTAATATAAACCAAAATGGGACACTGTTATAAAATTACTATTGTATAACTTACACCTAGAAGTACCAATGTAAGAGAGATGATTATCTTTGGTACATTCATTTGGAATAACATAGGATGATCATTAAATTGTTTGGAACATGGACTTTAGTTTACACTACAGGTGAAGCTAGAATGATGATACAGAGGTACCAAGTGATTGTCAGTCGTCATCAACTGACTATTAAATAGGGCTGTCACGATATACCGGTATACTGGTATATTGCAATACGCAGCTGCAGCAATACATACCGCAGTACAATATTAACCTACCAGTATTTGGCGATATTTTTTTTCATTGGAACATCCTTTCTTTCGCGAAATAAAAGTAGAGAAACGTCAGTTTTTCCATTGTTCACACATCTAACCTTCAGTTACAAGAATTTAACCGATTGGGGCGGGTCACAGTCCTAAATGACCGTAAATATTTTAAGATGCTAGATTCTATAACTAGCTTCATGTAAGATTTGCAATGTTTCTGTTAAATACAGCGGTGGCACAACGAATCTAAAAGACCACAAAATATCGTGGTACGTATCTCGATACAATGCTAGCGTATTGCAATATATTGTGATACACTTCTGGTGTATCGTGACAGCCCTACTATTAAATACATTCATCTCAATGATCTTTTGATAAAAAGCTACCAACTTTTGTTTTCTATATAACCACAGACAGGTAGATGATCTAGGGGCTGAGGAAAGCTATTGACCCCAGCTACTGACTATGGCATATAAATTTAGTTATTTTAGAAAGTTAGGAATATAGTACTTGTATATTCCAAAACTGGTAACTCATCATATGTCAACTGTCTATCTCTAATGCTAGGTTTACATCTGGCCACGATCTCCCCGATTAGCCAGAGGCTAAAAAATCGGGGAGTTCTACGATTAAATGGTATACTCCACGTTCTGCTACGCTTCCTTACGAAATCAGCACGTTTTGTTGCGCACTTCTGCGCTTTGCTACGATCGAGCCCACGATTTGCATCACGTACTGTTACGCTTTGTTGCGATCAACACAATTGGCTTCCACGCTCCACCACGTTCCGTTACGTCCTGTTAAGATCTCCCTAGACAAAGCCGCTTTGTTGCGATCTCCTGCGATTTGACCTACGATTTGAGACAAATGACCACGTTTTACGTCACGATTTGATATTTAAACAAGAAATAATTCTTTCCCAGCGACGCGGGATGAAAAAATGTGTCCACGCTGGTCCCGATCTGTTGCGATTGTACTCCACGTTCTGTTACGCTTCGGTACGTTCCGTTACGTTTTGTTACGAAGGCCACGCTCTGTCACGATTAGAAAATGAATAGGGGCAATCGTGGTGAAATTTAAGTTTGATTTAAAATCTGTCCCGATGCCCACGATGTCCCCGATTCAACCACGTTCCGTTACGCTCCTCCACGATTACCCCAATTCGGCTCCACGCTCTGTTACGTTCGCCACGATGCTCTGGAATCGGGGACATCGTGGTAATCGTGGCCAGATGTAAACCTAGCATAAAGACTCAAACTACTCTAAATACAAGTAAAATATTAAATACTGTATACATGTATGTAAACAACACAAACCTTTGGTATATTTTCTTCCCATGCTGTAATATACAAAATAAATCTATTAGCAATTGGGATAAAATGTCAATATTAGTAAGTTGTAAGCAACATGGTAAAATGTGCAATATCAGAAAACATGTTATTACAAGTGATTTCATGATGATTGCAATTATTTTAAATTCAAAACACTTAAAATGAAAGAAGAGATAAAAAGTACATATCAAATTAAATTATTAATTTAAAAAAAACTCATTAAAGAAACAAAACTGAATTAAAAAGTTAAAATGTGTCTGCTAGTACATGTAAAAGGTTTCAGATATTTAGCAGATATTTTTTCATCCAGACCTACTTCCCTTCACAAATTACAACATCATGTAAGACATGCCTTAATACAGACTGTCACTGACCAAGTTTATATCAGACCAGACAATATATTTGTAAGCCATAGTACTTAATTATAATTTTCTATTTGGTCAGTAAATACTTTGATCATCACTATTACAGTAAACATTGTCAATAATAAACAAAAGAGTCCTGAGGAGCCTGGATCGCTCACCTGAGAACTAGATTCTAAGGACATCGGACACAAAATGTTCATTTTAGCTGTATGAAAACTGTGACCTTGAGGTCAAGCAGGGCTAGACACTTACTTTTTAAACTAGATTGCCCCATATCTTTAATAGCAGTAACAGGTTGCCCAAACCCAAATATAAGTTGTCAAGAGTAATAGAACAACCTTTGATGTTGAGCATTGAAAGCTCTTGGATTTTTCTAGATTTTCTTGTAATACTCAAAGTAAATCATGTAACCCATGAGGTGGGGCAAATTATGAACAATCTTTGTAGAGGCCACTAAGAAAATGCTACAAGCCTAGGTGAAACAGTTGGTGAGAAAAAGACTTTTTAACATTTCATAATTTAAATTGGTAGGCCTTTAGGGTGACCTCAATATTGTTTCCACGGGCATAATTCGAACTAACTTCATAGAGAACCTTGAGATGATGCTACATGCCAAATTTGGTAACTGTAGACCTTATGGTTTTTTGACAAGGAGACTTCGATGAGGCACAAAAGACAACGACCCATCACAATAGCTCACACTCAGTACTTTGTGCTCAGGTGAGCTAAAAAATTTCTATTGTACCTTTTATAACATGCTGTTTTCCTAATTGAAATCTAAATGGTATATTTCTTTCTCTAGAGCAATCAAATTTAATATCAGTTCCTTTAATTGTACCTGAAAAAAGAAAGAGAATTCAAAGCATTTTAACTTAAACTTTATTAAATACGCTGAGAAGTTTATACATAATTTAACAACAGAAAATGTTCTAGCAGTTACATTCAAATGTAAATTATGCATACATGTAATAATATGTGGAATAGTAAGTTATCATATAATAAATACCAAACTTCTCACATTAACTATCACATGAGGTGAGGTATAAAATCCAGTAAATAGAAAAGACAATACTAGGGTTTCAAAATCAGAAAAAACAAAAATCGATTATCAGAAATAATCGGACAACCCTTTTCAATCAATCATGGATTATATAATCAAAACATTTACTCAGGGTTTTCATTCTAGATTTCCCATTAGGGTTCCCGAGGAGTCTCTTGCTGGGTTTTTTAGGAACTTAGTTAGGAATCTGGGGTCCCTCTTTATAATTATAAATTGGAGTGGGCTTTGCCAAGCGGTTACAATTATATTTGTTGGACTGTTAATCACTGGATAGCCAGCTCTGCGTTGGTTTGAATCCCATTCAAAACCTATCCCATTGTTTCCTTGAACATGAAACTTTATCCTACTAGCTCAGAACTGGGGGACCAGGAAGCGGACTCAAAAGTGATTAAACTAAGTTGTTGACCTCAACTAGTAATGGTTGATTATCAATTATACTTGATCAACAATTAATCCCTAGGGCCACTCCTTCTATATATGGTTTATAAAACCGGTGACCGTAAATTATGTGAAAATGGAAAAAAAATAATAGAGAAACACGATTTTTTTTTGTAGTTCTGACCCATAAAAAATTCAATGAAAAATGAAAAAAACAAACAAACTGTTTTAGAAGAAAAAAACCAAATCTATATTTTGAGAGTAAACAAAATAATAAAATGCCACAGGAAAATAATTGTCAAAACAAACATTTTTTAATGTCAATTTTTAGCACTCGACCAAAACGTTTTATGGAGTAATTCAATGATTTGATGTCTAAATATCACTATAACTTCACTAAAATTGTTACGAAACAGTCATGTTTTCATGTTAACATACAATACATATTGTAATAATAATGACACGATCCTATATTCTTCTTAATCCTAAAATTCTATCTAGTTTATATTCACAAACAAAATGAATATGTAAATAATAAATTTATGCAATGCATGTTTACCACTTCAACACATGATACATCTTAAATTGATTTAACATCAGACTCAGTTGAACAGTGACGTAAACTTAGTGTAAACACCGGTAGGGGACTAATAAAGCTGTATTTTGCATATACACCATAAGGTTAAGTTCATTTTTTATTTAAGAGGTGTGCAGGTTCTAATTGCTTTCTTCTGGATAACTTGGGTATATTAGCATGTTGCAGTGAGTTGTATCTTGTTTAGTCTATAGCATAATTTGCCCAGATGACAAGCCTGTATTTATGTACTAAAAGTCAACAGATTTGGTCCATTATTATCTTATAGGGGTGCTGACTTAAAAATCCTCATTTATGATGACTTAAGTACTTTGAGTAGTTGTTTGTTGTTGAGTCAATCTCTTACTTTACAAATAATATTTTAACTTTATTTATACTCCAAAAAGTCAACAGGACTGATCCATTAATATTTTATAGGGGAGCTGGTACACACTCTAGATGACTTAATTATATTGAGTAGTTGTACGTTGTTGAGTCCATCTTTGTTTTACCCAGTAACATTACATTGAGACTTTACTTATACGTCAAAGTAAACAGGTTTGGTCCATCATGATGTTAGCAGAGCTGATTCTAAATTTATGCAGTAATCTTGGAAGTTTTAAATTGAAGGTTAATATTGAATGAACAGCGAATGTATATTAAATAGACTAGTGGAATCTATCTACAATTGAGTGAAGTGAAGCAATAGAAGGTAAATTTCTTGCTCAAGGAAATTAGCAGTGTCCCCAGTGGGGTCCAAACCCAGGACCACTCATCCCTAAGCGCACATCCTACCACTGGACTACTGCTCCTATGATATATGATACCATGAGCAGAAAATATGAGGCTCCAATTTTTCTTAGTAAGGGAGTTCTGGACTCCTTCTTGTTAAATCCTACTGAGAACCCTGGGCCCCACATATATTGAGTCTCAAAAAAGACAAAAAATGATGAAAAAATGGCATTGTCTTGGTAACTTACTTTCCGCTGTATTGTAACTCCTAGAAATGGTCCTAATCTGGTTAAAATCAATGAAATGAATGTGAACTAAATAAGCCACATATCAGAACAAGTTTAGTATTTTTTCCGTAAAATTAGTTTTTACTTTTAAGTCTTACCTCACCTGGAAATGTAGGGGAACCATCCGTTGCTATGCCCAAATACTATGTTTAAGAAATGAAATGAATTTTCTCCTTTTTTTTCCGACCACCCAGTGGACCTTTTTACGCAAAATTTTTGTAAACCAAAAAAAAAAGGAGTGGCCTAGACAATACTGAATGAAATCTAACATATTATGAAGAACATATGGTTATAACACATCAGTATAAGATATATAAAGGACTGAAGATATGTTACCTGTATAATGCAAAACAACTATCTGACCATGTTTGGGAAAGGTTTGACCTAAAAAAGAATAAATACATATACCAATGACAAGGTCTTTAGTCACAGTCTACAACAACAACTTATTAAGTTCATTAAGAGTAAAAAGTAAACAAAAATATGTAATTTACCTATTTCCTGTTCCAGACAAATCTAATTGAAAGACATCAAATACTGCATAAAATAACTAAATACTGCCTTTCTTCACATGAAATATCCCATTTAATCTTGTGAGTTTTGATCTTTATCCCAAAATCATGTGATAGAATAATTTGTGTAGAGGATTTGGAGTAAACAATTACAACTTGCATTCTAAATAAATGTGTTTTTTTTTTGACAAAGCATATTAGACAAATCAGTGAATAAAGACTCAGAGACTTTAGGCATCTTATCATTGGTGTCATTTGGAATTCATCAGCCATTCACAGTGAATAACCTCGGACATATTTAGTTGTCACTTGAAATTCCCTTTGAGTCACGTGCCCAAACAAAATTATTCAACCGGTGTTGAAAAAAACCAAATCCAGAATCGTTTAGGCAGTGATAAATGTCTTGTTTTTTGTCCATAAATATGATGTGCATGATTCAATGATATTCATAATGAACAATATATAGTCACATACATATTAAAAGAAATGTATTTACAAAGCCTTATGTGCTTATGACAAAAACTATTTTGCATAACCATTATGTGCTTTGTCTCACTTATGTACAAAAAAAACCAATATTCTTGGTGGACCCCAACAAATCCTTCCGAGATTATTCATTCAATGAATGGTGGAGGTGTTCCGAATGTGTTGTTTCACCATGGGAAATCAGTATTGTTCTGCTGCCTATAGCGTTCCAAAGCGATAGGGTCTAAATGCTATTGAAAGTTTTCAAATCTGTTATGAAAATCTGAAAAGAACAATGCACCTTGGCATAGATGTCTACAAGGTGGATGTCGCCAAGCATCACCATTAAATCAATTTCATTTAATTTTCTTGCACACAACCAATTCATTAGTTTATTAAAAGTGCATAAATTATCAACTAGCTCCATTTAATGAAATAAATTTCCATTTGACTAAATCCATTTTTACTAGCCATGGGCTTAGATTTTCGTGTTACCCTGGGCTTAATTCTAGTGGATTAGGGCGATGGAAATAATAGACGAGAGTTAATCTTGAGTGACTGAGGGAATCAAAGGCTTCAACATTTTTCATGAACTTAGTCTACTTGTCAACAACATGGAAGATGACCAAGTCAGATAATTTGTTGGATGGTCAGGTCTGATGAATGTTTACATTTATGTTGGTGGGGTGAACAGCAAACATCCAAAGGCACTGCCGATCATCTCGTGACTATAGTCTGAGAAATCTGTGGTATGAATGCAAATAATAGAAAATTATTTAACCAAACAATTGAAGTTTATTACCATCCCCTTTCTCTTTCTCCTCGAACGTACACACCATTCTGGACAACTGTCCCGTTTGTCAATAAATTTGCTAGATCTATAATGGTTCCCACAAAATCATAACACAAGAGGAACCATACTCGTTTCGCCCTCAATCGTTTCGTACAATTTTTTTATTCAGTGTTCGGATGTTTAGCTTTTAGAATGTAAATATTAAAGAATAAAAAATATTTTTCTTTTATCAGAGTGACATTTTTTAAATACTAAAAGATATGAAAATAAAATCTTTAAACAGTAAATGTTAACGAGCTCGGGTACGAATCGACTTTTTAGGTTATGACTAAAATACGCAATAAAATATTTTAGGCGAAATGGAGGGGCCGGTCTAAAACGCAGACGCTTTTGCAGACGGTGTATAGAAACACCGGATAACACCGGAAAGCACCGAAAAACCGGAAAGCACTCAAATTTCTCATTAAAACTCATGAAGTCTTTGTTTTATTGATTTGAAAGTGTTACCAATCGATTTATAAAGTCAAAATCGTTAAAAAACATGTTTTTATAAATATTAAACGATTATTGATTATATATGATTTTTCAGGAAAATAGACAAATTGAGTGCTATCCGGTCCTGCTAAATTTTATATACCATACCAAAAAGCAAACTATTGGCTTACAAAAAGTTCTTGAAATCTTCGTTTTATTGATTTGAAAATGTTACCAATCGATTTATAAGGTCAAAATCGTTAAAAAAACATGTTTTTATAAATATTATACTATTATTAATATGATTGTTCAATAAAATAGACACATTGAGTGCTATCCGGTCCTGCTAACGTATATATACCATACCAAAAAGCAAACTATTAGCTCACAAAAAGTTCGTGAAATCTTCGTTTTATTGATTTGAAAGTGTTACTAATCAATTTATATAAGGTTAAAATCTTTAAGGGAGTTCGGGAGGAAAAAAGTGTATAATGGAATTTTTTTCTTACATTCATAAATTTGTTTATTTGCTCATTTGAAGTAAATTCATCGAAAAAAAAAGATAGGTCACCGTCCATTTTAAGAAGTTACAGGCATTTAAAAATGACCTCCAAAAATGTGTTAATTTCCCGCCAAAATACGTCAAAAATACCATATATCAGTCAGATGCATAGGAAGTAGCCTATTTCTCATTAAATGATGGTTATTTTTGTGATGGACGATTATAAGTGAGTCGTCCCCTCAAATCAAACAGTTTTACAAAATTCTAATACTCGAGGGTGGCATATATTTCGTTCAAAAACGATAATTACCCCACCCACTTTTAAAATAAATTCTCTAATGGTCCATTTCTACGTAACGATACAAACAAACCTATGATGGAATTTTTTTATTTCTGTGTTAGAAAGATCAAACGATGACTCATTTTTAAAAAGAAATGAAAAAAACAATATGTCACCGTCCTTTTTAAAAAGTTACAGCCATTTAAAGATGACACCCAAAATGTGTAAATTTCCCGCCAAAATATGTTAAAAATACCATATATCAGTCAGATGTGAAATAAAATAGCCTATTTATCATTAAATTATGGTTATTTTTGTGATGCACTGATAAAGTTAGATCTACATCCCTTTCTTACAGAATTTTATCGATCAATTTTCGCAAAATGTTCTCACAAACATGATAATTACCCCACCCACTTTTAAGAAATAGTTTCAAAATGTTGATTTTTTACGTAACATTGTTTTGCGACCTTGAAATGATTTCTTTTTTAAATTTTGTTTAAAATGATTGATACAATGTGTTATTATCAGATAGAAATAAAAAAAAAATAGGTCACTGAACTTTTAAAGGAAATCTGACATGTTTTAAACACAATATAAAACACAAAATCTGAGCAGATTATAAAATTCCAAAGTCTATTAATTTCTGGTTGAATTTATTTGAACTAAAAAGATGTTTTACTGCTATCTGTATGTTATTCATAGTTTAAGATTGAAATGAAATTAATATCAATAATAATATTGCTTTTTTTATCAAAAAAAATTTCTTTAACACATTTAAGCACTGTAAGGGTTACCCCACCCACTTCTTTAATAACCTCTAAAAATCTATATTTTGTGACTACCATGGAAGTTCGATGTCACAAATCTTCTGAAAAGGGTGATAAATAAATCTTAACTCCACATATTTGTAAAAAAACTTTTTCTGAATTCACCATGGCAACCAAATATTCTAAATACATGTAGTTGTGATATAAGGGAAATTCACATGTTCTTGACTGTTTTATACTATATCTTGTTACTCCCTAGAACAATTCCAGTTATTAACACCAACTAACTTTTGAGTTAGTGCTGTAAAATTGTATTTTTGTTGCCATGTTTATTCATACATTTTTTAAGTTTGTTGCAATTCTAATCTTAGTGCCTTGAACCTCATGCATGGAAATAAATGATCATACACTGAGGTACTATTCATGGCCAGAGTTTCTTCTGTTATCTTATATATATTTCCAATTAAATGTAATAATAATAATAGATTAACAAGATTCACACCCTTATTATAAGCTTTATTTAAATCAAAGGTGGTGTATACAAGTATACATGCATGTATATAGTATTTCAAAGCAAGGGAGGTAACTAAAATATAATAATATAACAATTTTCAAGTAATACTTCCTCAATGATGTCATGAAGATGTTTTGATATTGAAATTTTGTCACAGCACAGAACAGAACAGTAAATAATGCTTTACAAGTGTGAATTACTGAGTGAGATCTGATTTTCAATTTATAAAAAACAATGTTTATAGCATTACACCAATCACTTGTGGCTTTGTCAAACAAATGTTTTTTATAGGTAGTCCTATTGATTTGAAATGTGCACTAACAATCTATCATGCTCTCAGAGTATCATCATTATGGTAAAAATAAATACACCATTCACCTGAAAGAAAGAAACATACTGATAGTTTTTGTGCATAAAGTATACAAAAATTCAAAATAAACAACTAATTTCAAATAGCATATATCAGCAGTATTATTATTGACAAATATAACAAATAGAAGAAGAGTAATACAATACTTAAAGATATTTTAACTTCTTTATATACTCTATAAAAAAGACAAATGTTTCATTACACTTATGCCATTGTTGATAAAAAATCATGCTTTTTGAGCTATGTTGTCTGCTCAAGGCAAGCAAATATCAGTCAGTTTCTCTTTTGACAAGTTATAAGTAGACTAGCCAGGCCTTTTTTCCCTTATATAACAGGGGCCATTAACAGGCGCCTTCCCCTCTTGAAATTTCTTTAAAATCATGCAGTTTTCCCCAAATTTGAAGTTTACCTTGGATATTTTGTTCCCCTTTCTATGAAATTGCGATAAAATTTCCCCAAATGTTCTATATATAAAAAGGCCCCAGGCCCCTTCCCAAAGCACTGAAAAAAAGCTCTGCTAGCTGTTAACAAAATGGGAAGGTCCATGGTGCACTGCCCCCCCCCCATTAAAATAAACACCTACAAGGAATAATGCTAAAAAATTACATAGTTGGTAAGCAAATAAAAAATCTCCCCCCCCCCAATTAAAAATATTGAGCTGCCCCTGTACAGCTTTAGCACATAGATAGTGGGTGGGATATGAAATGTAAACAAACCTTTTATTGTTGTGAATTGAGTTACAGCAAACTTATTTTCTTATATCTACATTCATCAAGTCAAACAGAATGATCAAACTCTATGAAAAACAATCTGAAAATTAAAATAATAATGTCTCCTTGAATAGACTCTAAAATAAAACTAGACCTAAACATCAATGAATTTGTTCAATGCATTTTGTAGATCTACGATTTTAACGACGTGTTGTCTAGACAAGTTGCCTCCGAATTGAAACCATTCACACCGAATAACACACGTCAGCATATAAATTTATCAAAATATCAACGTCACCAATGTTTTCAAATTAAACGTGTTAATAATTTTGTGAATCAAAAATAAACCACCATGACCTTGATTATTGTTTACATATTGCGTCATTCTACTTCCGCGTCATAAGTGAAGTTTAAAATACGGTCATACAAATGTTATCAACCAAAAGACACACGCATATTAAAATACATAGAATGTTTAAGGATTTAACATACCTGCAAGGGTGGTCCTTAATCGAATTTATTTGATGAAAACATAATCGCTCAATCTCCAAACATGACCATGTGTAGTAAAGTTGAAGCAAGTGCACGTAGACCTACGAACGACAACTCTTGATAAGAGTGTTGAAAGTGTAGTGTATGCTAGATACGTCGATCGACAAAATTTGATTTATTTCTCGGCTAAGATAATTTAAGATTTCACACAGATGTGAGCGTTTAAGGTACATTATTTGATTTTTTCGTATGTTATTGTAACAAAAAATGACGTTGGGGGACATAGAATATTCTTAATTTTAAAAAAGTCGACTATTTAGCAGTTAGCATACAAACTTGGAAATAAGTTAGACGGTGACGACGTAACGTAGTTATCCGTGTAAATCGTTCAATAAAATAGACACATTGAGTGCTATCCGGTCCTGCTAACGTATATATACCATACCAAAAAGCAAACTATTGGCTCACAAAAAGTTCATGAAATCTTCGTTTTAGTGATTTGAAAGTGTTACTAATCGATTTATAATGTTAAAATCGTTAATGATAACGTGTTTTTATAAATATTGTACGATTATTGATATGATTGTTCAGGAAAATAGACACATAGAGTGCTATCCGGTCCTGCTGAGTTATATATACCTTACCAAAAAGCAAACTATTTACTCCCAAAAAGTTCATGAAATATTCGTTTTATTGATTTGAAAGTGTTACCATTCGATTTACAATGTCAAAAAACATGTTGTTATGAATATTGTTTTTGTGCCGCTATAATTACGATTATTCTGATTAACGGACACATATATTTTTAATATTTTATAGGTTGTGGGTACGACATGGAGATGATATATAGATTAACATATAATAATACCAAAAACTACTTTAAAGCATGGGGAAAAATCAATCCATTCCAGACGTCAAATTTTTTATGCAAATATAAATTAGTATTTAAGTGATGGTTGCATCTTATTGTGTTTGAAACAGATAGGCCACGTTTATTTGTTTAAACATTTAAAGTTGGTCGTATTGAAGCTTATAACTAATAAATGAACTTTGTTCTTAGATGCATTATAAACATAACATTTTCATAGTAGAAATTGAGGATGTTGACTTGATTTTAACTGAAGGAAAATACGTCATTACTTCTCTGTCTGTATTTTAATTTTAACTCATTTATATCATTCATAAAAATAAAACAAGGATAGAGATTTAATTTCATTAAACATTAAAATGGATAAACAGTTCTTCTAATTAATGCATGGACATTTTAGTCTAAGTAAAGATAGAGACGAACTCACGGACTTATAGTAAATATTGGTGGCTTGAAAACAATGATGATTGAATCATTTTTTTCGCAATTTAACGTTATCATTCAATTTTTGATACAATAAATCATGGCGTATAAAACTTTACGAATGGGCAATTAATCAATTAATTTAAACTTTTGTTTCATATAATATTCAATATAAGTATCGTTTAAGAAGAAGAACAGAACAGAACAGAACAGAACAGAACAGAACTTTATTAACATTCACAAGTTATATACATAACAATATGTGAGAAGTAAATACATATTAATATACATAGAAATATTATACTAATTAATGAGAAGGGAGTATACATTTAGAAAAAAGGTAAAATCAAAGTCAATGTCGATAAATTGGTACATGTACATAATTTTCCATTTAAGAGAGAGGGAAGTGGTTAAGCTTATATCTAAGAAAGATAATATAAAACAGAAAATGAGAAGGGGAGATAACATCAAAATTTATTTCAGATTATCCTGATAAAGAAACAAAGTTTTGTTAACTCAATTTTGGAAGATGAAGACAAGAACGATTTAAATGTGTTTTCTGGATCTAAAGTAAAGTTCGGATAGCCGAGGTATTTTATTTTTTCATTTTTTAGAGATTTGCAGTGTAGTAAGTAATGGATTTCAGTGCCGACTTGACCGTCATTACATAATGTGCAGAGTCTATCATCGTAAGGTGTTCCGTCGTGACGTCCTGTCTCAATAGGTATTAAGTGATTAGCGGTTCTAAATTTAAATGAAGTGATAATATCATGTGATTCTAGCAGTGTGAAGTATTGTTCAAAAGAAAGGTGGTCTTTAAACTTCAGATAGGATAAGCCTTTATTAGACTGGGAAAGTTTTGCATGCCAATTTTGATTATATTGATCGATAAGCGTCTTACGAATTTGCTTGTGTATATTTTTATCGGTTATGAAAAATTGGTTTTCCCATAAGTCAGGGCGACCGGCCGTTTCTAGGACTTGTTTAATCATGTGTGGCCACTTAAACTTTGCAAGAGGTGAGTTGCTCGTAACCATGTACTGGAACAATTGAAAAGAAAGTTTGTCACGTTTGCCCGTCACGAGTCGGTTCCAGAAAGCTATCATTCGCGATTTGATGTTTATTTCAATCGGATAACGACCGAGCTCGACGTGCAAAAACATTATAGCAATCTCTCATACAGAGTTGTCGATCCTTACAGTGATCTTTATCTCTGTTAACGTCTCGAAAGTAGTCCCAAACACGTGATCGTTTAAAACGATCATGTGACAATTTTTGAATTTTGTCCAAACGCAACAGACAAACTAAATAACAGATCACCTTTCTTGTCTTGTAGATGTTCAAAGGCTTGTCGTTGACAGTCCCTTAGAACTAAATTTATAGTAAGTGTAATGCTTTATTTGCTTGTTCACAGACTCGTTTACGTGCTTTTAAAAAGGAGCCGTTCTTGGAGAATATAACGCCTAGGTATGTATAGCAGTCGGCGATTTCGAGCGGTTCATTACCTAATATAAAAGAATATTGATGAGTTGAACGTGCTCCAAAAACGATAACTTTAGTTTTGGCAATATTAACTGTTAAATGCCATGCATGACAATAATCATTAAATAAGTCAAGGGTCAACTGTAAATCGTCATAGGTGTTCGAAATCAGAATGGTATCATCGGCGTAAAGAAAAATCAACAGCTTAAGCCATACAGTTAAATTATTGTGATCCATCAACTCGACGCCAATAGAGCCATTAACATGTAAGTAATTTTGCAAATCATTCAGAAAAACAATATTGGTGAGAGATTTTCACCTTGTCGAACGCCAATTTCGGACATAAACATTTCGGATATAGAACCACTGTGCATAACACAAGACTTGATATTGTCATACATGTTTTTAATGACCGTTAAAAATTTTCCATTGATCGCGTTGCCCAAGAGTTTGTACCATAGTCCAGCTCTCCACACTTTATCGAAAGCTTGCGAAAAGTCTATAAACGCGCAAAATAGTTTTTGCTTGTGTAATTTCAATATGTCTATCAGAGAATAGAGGGAAAATAAATGGTCGGAGCAGGAGTACCCCGATCGAAATCCTGCTTGGTTCTCTTTCAAAATATGCTCATCATCAATAAAAGTAGACAATCTAGCATTGAGAACAGACGTGAATAGCTTCCCCAAGCAACTTAATATCGTGATCGGTCTGTAACTGGATGTATCAGCTGTATTACCCCGGTTCTTGTAAATCGGTACAATTATTCCAGTAAGCCATGTGTTTGGAATGATACCAGTATCAAGAACACGGTTAAATTATATACTATAAAACGGTAGTGCAATATTAATAGTTGCCTTAATGTATTCGTTAAGAATATTGTCCATTGGGCTCGATGCTTTTGAATTTTTAAGTTTCTTTACACATTTCAGTATTTCGGCTTCAGTGATTGGACAATTTAATTGATCGTTACTTTCGCCGTTATCTTGTATATTGTCGAAGGAGTTATCGGTAACGGTATTTTTATTGATGTTTCTGAAGTGTTCGGAAAAGTCTTCCAAAGTAGGGGATTGGCTCTGTTTTCTTTTAGGAGAAATTTTACTCAAAAATCGCCAGTATTTTTTTGGTTGCTTTTCACTCATTCGCCTAAGTTCAGTTTCCTGCTGTACTCGGTGTTTTTTAATAAAGTAATTCATTGTGCGTTTATAAGATTTGCTCGCATTTTTTAAATTCAGTTTATTATCTAGATTAGGGTATTTTGTATATGTGGCCCTTGCATTATTGTATTTGTTACGTGCGGCATGGCATTTCGGACCAAACCAGGGTTTATTATTGGCAAAATTATTCACATACCGGCTTTTTGGTGGGAAGCTACGATTCGCAGCCTCACCAAATATGTTTGCTAGTTCGTTGGTCGACTCATCGATAGATTGTTGTGTGCACGGGCTATCACGTAATTTGTCTATTAAAGCGTTTAATTTCTGTACATCAAAACTGTCAACGAAATAGTCAGCTTGGTCAGCATTCCATGGAGGAGAGCTATTGTTAGATAGAGAAGGCTCAGGGTCACAAAACGAATAAGAAGAAGAACTTGTCCGATACTTTGTGAAATTTACACTTCGTGATATTTACTATTTTTAATTGTCATAATCATTTTGGTGGACTTTGCGTGTAACCTTAATTTGATACTTAACTCTGTCACAACTTCGTAAACTTGCATAATTTGGATATTTGTGGAAATTAATACATTATTTTTAATACATTTATTTCTCAACTTATCTATAATTTATATTAAACCACGTGTCAAGTGTAATATCGTTAATTACGTGGTTCAGTGATAACGTTCACAGTTCACAGGGCCAAAACACCATTTTTGGGGAAGGGGCCACAGCCTTTTTCTTGGGGAAAATTAGAGTGGTTTTCACTTATTTGGGGAAAATGACCTACTTTGTTGCCAGTATAAGAAATATATTTATTCAATCATAAGTATTACAAAATCAATGAGATAATCCACTAAATCATTTGGTAAAGGAAACAACATAGACTGCGTTGGGTAGGTATCTCAAATATTTTCCCTTTCTATGTGAATTGTGGTTCAACATTCCTTGGGGAGTTTTGAGGACCAAACTGGGGAAAAAAGAGTCAGTTTTGTTTGGGGAAGCAGCCTGTATTCGGCTTCTGCTTAGAAGAGTATTTTGGCCCTGGTTCATCATATGCAGCATATTTGACACTTAACAAAGATTAGTTAAAAAGGTGTCATAATTGTATAATAATTAACACGTGCCGTGTTAAATTCCAGTTTGTGATATTTTGCGTATCGATTGATTAATTAGCCCTTAGATTGATAAATATTATTGTATTAAATGTATATTAGATTCTCCGCCACGCATACGTTAACGCAATTAATCTACTTACAGTAGTTCTGTTCTCACTATTGATTAAATCAGCGGGGTTAAAGTATGTGACATAGACAGTTGAATGATATTTATCCATATCATATGTATGACATATTTAATTTATTCTAAATATTGTGAAAGCAATCAGTATTTATACCTACTATTTCAATATTTTTGTAAAAATGAGTTACACTCGTTCGTTATGTATATAATGAATATTCCATTTACAAATGATAATAAGAATGCATTTATCCTTGTTTTTTTTACATCATACCATTTGTGTTGTACATGTGTTCATTGAAATACATCTTTAATTTATACATGTACACAGAATGTAGAAATTGATGACAAGTTCTTCTTCTCATTCTTTATTTATAAGAATATTTAGTTTCATCATTAAATCACGGTGGGTCCATGTAATTGTTCCCAAATTATTTAAATGTATCGGTGGGATCGGGAAATACAGCTGTCCGAGAGTGACTCAACCTACATCTGCTACTCGACGATACGTCCTGATATTATTTCTTCTCTGGCGTATTAATTTCAATAAAAATACTGCTTGTCATAAACTATCTAATTTCATCTATTTCTTTACAGATTAAAAACTGCGATGCAGTCAAGAAAGAAGAACGCTTTGATAAATGCCGCCAAGTCAGAAAGAAAATTGTTGATGACTTACAATATTGGATTCTGCAGATCTGAGTATGGTATTGATAAAACTCAAGAAGATAAAGCATCCACACAGATATTGAAAATGTTTCATCCATCAATTGTTGGTTCCGTTATGCCCGTTAGAACAATAGGTGATGGTAACTGCCTCTATAGAACAGTCTCATTGGGACTAACTGGTTGTCAAGATCAACATGTTTTGTTACGATTGTTGTCAGCTCTAGAGCTTATTGAAAATAAAGATTATCATGTATCAGACTCTTTCTTATCAGACAACAGGATTGTTAGAAATGATTATAAGCAATTACTAACTGATGTAATAATGTTGAACAGCTTTTCTGGAATTGAACAATTTTATGTATTGAGTGCTGTATTGAACCAAACCATTAAATCCTATTATCCTCCACAGAATTTCTCAGATTTTACTTCAGATCCACTTACTAGACGTGTAGTAGGGCGTGATTGCAGAGACTTAACCCCTGAGGTTACTGTTTTGTGGACACAGATGAGTTATGTTGACTCAATGACTGTTTTAAATCCCAACCATTTTGTGCCACTTGTAAATAAAGATATCATAACACAAGATCCATTGTCAAATGTTACAATTACGCCTGTAAATAAATCTTGTTTACCATTAGATGCTAGTGTTATACATGTCAATGTAAATGTATCTGAAGCAGTTGATAGACCATCTGAAAGCTCATGTGCTGAAAGTAGTTTTTATGCTACAGAAGCAGATGAGGTTTCATATAATCAATCAGCTGTTTCAAATACAAAGGAAGAGACAGACCCCGTCAATGACTCTTATAAGGGGGACCTAGACTCGGAATTTATGGACACTGGGAAAGCTGTTCACCTTTTAACTTCAACTTTGGCAAAAATTCCAGAGGCGCTAAAGAAAATACGTACTTCTTAGTAAATAATGAAAAGAATTTTGACAAGCGCTCCCGTAGCAAAAAAAGTAGTTTTTCTGATGATCGTGGGGTTTGGAACTCGGATAATGGAACCTCTCCCAGGACCTTTTATCTTTTAGGTAATGCCGGTGACCTGTTCGTTATTTACAAAAAAAATATTTTGCAAATTAACTCGAGTGCAACGGAAAAGGGAGTACGTGCCTTTAAAGCCACAACCTGAGTTATCGCAGGTTGTTGTAGTTCATAGGTATTATACTTCCTTGAAGTTGGACTCATCTTACAAGAAAAAAGTAACTTGGCTGGGAGAGAGGGGTTTACAAAGTAAGTTGGCATTAATTGAATACGTAGGTAAATTCCCGGGTCTAGGTCCACACGGCAATTCAAGACAACAAGGTGAGTTCCTACGTACCCCTGACTACGTAATGGACGAAGTGACTGATTTATTGGCAAAACACAAACCCAAACAGGTATATGACAAGTTAGCTGAAAAATACGACGAAGTGACTCGCCCATCCGACATTCAGAAAATCCGTGACAGAAAAAAATACATGACTAAGACTGACGAGCAACTTGCATCCGCACGAAAGAATGTTGCTGACCATATACTCATTTTAGAAAACATGGTGTCAAAAAATTATCCCTTTGTTAGGTCCATAATTCGCAATAATTGCAAAACACCATGCATAATTCTCTACACTGACGAACAGTTGGCTGACTTACAAAACTTTTGTTGTCAGGGTCACACAATACTTGGGACTGACAAGACATTTAATTTATGTGAAATGCATGTGACTGTGACATGCTATAAGCAACTAACTGTAAACAGGCAACGGACAGACAATCACCCTATATTTCTTGGACCCACCTTCCTTCATGACAATAGTGACTTTGAGTCTTACTGCCACTTCTTTTATCACTTAAAAATGAAACTTTGTAGCTCCCCCCTCGACAATTTGGTAATCGGCAGTGACGACGAGCGCGCTCTTGTAAAGGCAATTGCAACAGCGTTCCATGAATCCACCCACGTGCTTTGTACGCGACATCTGTACACCAACACAAAACAAAGACTAATTGACGACGGTGTAAACGACAGAAACAGGTCTGAAATTCTTGACATGATATTTAGTGATGGTGGGATCTTGGACTGTGATGACAGTATCTGTTTTGAGGAAAAATGTGACAGGTTAGAAACTCACTGCAGGGAAATCTCACATAACTTTGTTAAATATTTCCAAGACAGACTTAGGCCTCAACTGAAAACCAAAGTCAATGACCCCTCATTATGTGATAAAGTTGACGGACATTGGACAAACAATAACTGTGAGTCTATGAACCATGTCCTAAAACAGGCCATAGACTGGAAGTCAAAGCCTTTGACAGACCTAGTGAAGACTCTACATACCTTAGTACAAGGGCAATTTTCGGACTTGCGCAGTGCCATTATTGGTGCTGGCGAGTTTCGCCTCGCACCAACCCATACACAATTCCAACTCACCAAATCTGTGTATGTAGATATGACGGACGAACAAAGACGTAAACACTTTTCCCGTTTTCGCCGCCACCCGTACCAAAAGCCAGATTACATGACATCTACCACCGGACAGTCTACCATTGTTGCACCACGAACCCACGGTAGAAAACCAGGTCAAAGAAAAAGGAAAATTAACACCCGGACTGTGACAGTGAAAAAACCCAAGACAGGATAATTGTATAACTCATTATTGTTGTCTTGAATTGCATAAGAAACATTTCCTTTTCCGTCTCAGTCTGCAAATATTCATGACACAGTGCTATCGGTATAGGGGTCACAATTGGCCACCTGGTCGCTGACGCCGATTAGCACTGTGTTTTGTAAAAAGTGACTATGTTATGTAAATAGTGACATCTTGAAATAGTTTTATTAATAAACTTAAGTGATAGTTTTATGATTATTAACCGGATGGATATTTATCTTAGACCAATAGCATCTTTTGTTAAGTTATGTAAATACTTTGTAGTTTTATGTATATAATATAGATACTGTTATTCGATGTTATTACTTTGAGAATTTGTTTTAAATACATCGATGATTATAACCGGATCTTTCAACAAAAAAATATTCAACTTTAACAATGCTTTATTCAACATCATCACGCTCTTGAAGAAATTACATACAACAATGGCGTAATTAAAGTGTATAAATGTGTTAATGTGATCATTTATCAATAGTGTCCGTATTTTAAACGAAGTGTGATTCGTGTCTTCTCTTTGATTAATTATCACTTAAATGGTTATATCATATTTATATTTCAGTAATATTGTATGTATATATGTTTGATTTTTCCTTTTGCTTGTATATAATTTAGATATAAAGGCTACAATGTATTGATCATATCTTCTATGGATTGGCTCGCACCTTAATTTTGACGGTTTACAGAAAAACTTTTTTATTTCCTTGCTCGCTCATAAAAATTTGGTAAAACCACTATATAAAGCATGTGAATAAAGACTTATGAAAAGAAATTTTTTGCTCATTTTTCTTCTGAAAATCCGTAGAACACATGATCAACTTGTTGTGGCCTAATTATGCATTAGTTTTGTTAAATTATGTTCATTACATTTCTGTTTGTAGAAAATTACTAAAAATACTGCAAACTAATGTTCTTATCTTTATCATCCTTGGAAAACAATAAACATGCACCCAAACAGAACCGGAAAGCAAGACCGGATAGCACTCAATGTGTCTATTTTCCAGAACAATCATATCCATAATCGTATATTATTTATGAAACATGTTATCTTTAACGATTTTGACCTTATAAATCGATTGGTAACACTTTCTTATCAATAAAACGAAGATTTCGTGAACTTTTTGTGAGTAAATAGTTTGCTTTTGGTAAGGTATATATACGTTAGCAGGACCGGATAGCACTCTATGTGTCTATTTTATTGAACAATCATATCAATAATCGTACAATATTTATAAAAACATGTTATCATTAACGATTTTAACATTACAAATCGATTGGTAACACATTCAAATCAATAAAACGAAGATTTCACGAACTTTTTGTGACAAAAAGTTTGCTTTTTGGTAAGGTGTATATACGTTAGCAGGACCGGATAGCACTCTATGTGTCTATTTGCTTGAACGGTCATATCAATAATCGTACAATATTTATAAAAACATGTTATCATTAAAGATTTTAACCTTATAAATCGATTGGTAACACATTCAAATCAATAAAACGAAGATTTCATGAACTTTTTGGGAGTAAATAGTTTGCTTTTTGGTAAGGTGTTTATACGTTAGCAGGACCGGATAGCACTCTATGTGTCTATTTTCCTGAACAATCATATCAATAATCGTACAATATTTATAAAAACATGTAAGGTGTATATACGTTAGCAGGACCGGATAGCACTCTATGTGTCTATTTTCTTGAACGATCATATCAATATTCGTACAATATTTATAAAAACATGTTATCATTAAAGATTTTAACCTTATAAATCGATTAGTTACACTTTCAAATCAATAAAAGGAAGATTTCATGAACTTTTTGGGAGTAAATAGTTTGCTTTTTGGTAAGGTATATATGCGTTAGCAGGACCGGATAGCACTCTATGTGTCTATTTTCTTGAACAATCATATTAATAATCGTACAATATTTATAAAAACATGTTTTCTTTAAAGATTTTAATCTAATAAATCGATTGGTAACACTTTCAAAACAATAAAACGAAGATATCATGAGTTTTAATGAGAAATTTGAGTGCTTTCCGGTTTTTCGGTGTTTTCCGGTGCTATCCGGTGTTTCTATGGACTTATAGACAAAAGGAATATAGAGTAAAACGGTCCAGTAAAACGCAGACAATATACATGTAGATATGCATTCTGTACACAAACGGTCTAACTGTTAGACCGTTAGTGTACCGTCTAAATTATCATCAAATAAACTTGGTCACCCATGGGTTAACCATAAATTGAAAAGTAAAATCAAGAAAAAACATCAACTGTATGAAAAAGCTAAACATTCTATAAGTGCTGAACACTGGGAAAAGTTTAAATTGTACAAAAGTAAACTCCAGAAAGAACTTCGTAATGCTCACTGGACTTATGTTAATGAATCTCTATCTCTAAAAGCATGGAGGAAGGAAACAATAAATCATTCTGGAAATATATTAAGTCTAAACGAACTGACAACATTGGTGTAGCTGGGCTAAAACGAAACGGTACTTTACATCAAGATAGCCAAACTAAAGCTGAAATCTTAAATGATCAGTTCAGATCTGTGTTTACTGAAGAAGATCCAACATCTCAGAAACCAAAGCTAAATGAACCTAGTTTTCCATCCATCAGTGATCTCCAAATATCTATATCAGGTGTTGAAAAACTGTTGAACAAATTAAATATTAAAAGGCAAGTGGACCAGACCGCATCCCGAATAGAATCCTGCGACAGTGCTTTCATGAACTAGCTCCTGCCATTACTCATATATGTAAAAAAAAGTCTAGCCACAGGTACATTACCCTCGGGCTGGAGGAATGCTAACATCTCTCCAATATTTTAGAAAGGTAATCGGCATGAAGCAAGTAATTATCGCCCAGTGTCTTTAACTAGTGTGTGTTGCAAAACCATGGAACACTTAATATGCCGCCATATCTTAAATCACATGGAACACCATAATATATTTACTTCATTACAACATGGATTCAGAAGTGGTCATTCTTGTGAAAGCCAACTTTTAATTACAATGAGTGATATAATGAAAGTGTTTGATAAAAAGAAACAACTTGACTTGGTGATATTAGACTTTAGTAAAGCATTTGACACTGTTCCACATGAAAAAACTTCTCTACAAACTTGAAAACTATGGTATTCGTGGAAACATTTTGAAATGGATTCCTTCCTTCTTAACCGAGCGGAAACAACGAGTAATTGTTGAAGGAGAAGCATCATTCACATGTAGAGTTGATTCCGGGATCCCACAGGGAACCGTGCTTGGACCACTTTTTTTCTTATGTCACATTAATGACCTTCCACTAAGTGTAACATCCCAAGTACGATTATTCGCAGATGACTGCCTTCTGTACCGCCAGATAAACTCATTTCAAGACCACCTAGAACTACAAGAAGACCTCCAGTCACTACAAGAATGGGCAACGAACTGGGGCATGCGATTTAATGAAACAAAATGTTATATTATGTCAATCCATCATAGCAAAGTACCATCAACATTTAACTACATTCTGAATAATCACATACTGACACAAGTACAAAACAATCCATACCTTGGAGTTCAAATAAGTGACGATCTGAAATGGACTACACACATAAACAAGGATTTAAACTTAGGATTCATAAGAAGAAATTTAAAACATAGTAATGGAAAATTCAAACAACAAGCATATATATCTCTTGTGCGTTCAGTGTTAGACTATTTATGCACTGTCTGGGATCCCCACCTCCAGAAAGACATCAATAAAATTGAAAATGTACAACGGCGGGCTGCCCGCTTTGTTTGCAATGATTATAGACGGCACAGTAGTGTTACAGACATGATGAAAAGACTTGAATGAAAACCTTTAAAGGACCGACGACGAGACCAACGCCTGGCTTTCTTTTACAAGATCGTGTATGGAATTTAACCAACGACAACAAAGAAACTCAAACTCTAAAACTGTAAAACTGTAAAACAAGTAACTTGTAATACTGACTTATATAAATTCTCTTTTGTGCCTCAAACTATCCGTGACTGGAATAAACTACCAGACTTTATCGTAAAGTGTCAAAACAACGAACATTTCAAAAGTGCTCTTTCTGAAAATACATTGCACCAATAACATCTATTACACCAAGTCGCATAGTGAGACATTTTCGAGTAAACATACAGATACAGATGCATATCTACATGTATATTTTATTTGATTTTTATACTAAGTCCAACAGTATACAAAATCTTTATACAATGGTTAAATGTATAAATACATACATGTATACAGCAAAGTAAGCATTTTTAATTATAGCAAAATAAATTATGTTATATAAACATCTTATACACATCAAGACGATTCTTATCAGTAAGCATAGTATTGATACGAGGGATGTTCCAAAATTAATGTTACTTGCGTTCTGTCACGTGAAAATCGTGCTATTTCAACACAAAACCACATCGTGTCGATAGCGTGTTCTCTGAAGCGTGGTATTATATGTGTCAATATCTCGCTCACAATTACACTGACCTTGTTACTGTGTACATTGTTTTGTAGCGTACTCGTTACACTCTATACAAATATGGTTGGTAAGAGAGCTGAAAGCGTATTTGAAATTAGGGCCTGTATCAAAGGTAGGTCTCTGCTTGGCTTAAAGCCGGTTGATATTCATCGCGAGGTTTGCGATATCTATGGACAAGGTCAAATGTTTTATATGACTATTTGTAGGTGGGTTGCTTTTGTCGGGACACGAACAGCTGAAAGATGCTGCTCACACATGTCGCCCTGCAACTACAAAACATAACATTGAAAGAATTAGACAAATCCTAGAAAAAGATGCAAGGTACAATGTCAGACAGTTAGCTAGAATGACAAATTTGCCTTTAGCACGTGTGCATTGCATTTTACAGAAACATCTTCAGCTTAGGAAGATAAATGCTAGGTGGATACCCCATTTACTAACTGACGACCAAAAGAGGTCCAGAATGGAAAATGCAAAATATTTGTTGAAAAAATACCCGAAATACTACTAAAAAACTTTTGACAATTTGATCACGGGTGATGAAACATGTGTGTATTTTTTCGAACCAAAAAGAAAATGCTCTAATCAAATCTGGGCTACCAGGAACGCGAGGCACCCTAGCATTGCTAAAAGAATACGCAACGTTAAGAAAGTTTTGTATGAAATATTCTTTGATAACAAGGGTCCGGTCATGCAAATTCCTGTGCCGAAAGGTAAAACTGTCACAGGGAAGTATTATAGAGACGTTGTGCTCCAGAAACTTAAGAAATGCTATAACCGTCGCCTCCCACAAACATGTTTGAAGTACCTCAGGCTCTTGCATGACAATACGCCAGCTCACAAGGCTCGCATTGTAACGGAGTTTTTGAAAGCTGAAAAGGTAACTGTCCTCCCTCACCCGGCTTTTTCACCAGACTTGGCCCCCCCTGTGACTATTTCTTGTTCCCAAAACTAAAATTGCACCTGTCTGGAAAAAGATACAAATCAAAAAATGCTATTGGATCTGCCATTTACCAGTATCTAATGAGTATACCCATTCAAGAGTACGAAAACTGTTTTATTTCCAAAAGTGGATTGATCGCCTGAAAACGTGTATTCGGGTTGAGGGGGAGTACTTCGAGGGACATGGCAAGTTAAAATAATCAGAACGAATTCTATCTCACTTAAATCACACAAGTAACATTAATTTTGGAACACCCCTTGTATTTTAGAAGCTGAAAATTGATATAAATACTAAATTCAATAGATATATGTACATGAAACTATTTTTACACTAATATAGTTACAGGATGTCAATTGGAGATGCTGAACATTACATTTTCATATATAATGTAAAATGATGTATCAACTATATATAGTATAATGTATAATAAATTGTCAAGATATAATGTCTTCCTTTAAAGTATGGTTTGATATAGTTAATATTGTATGATGTCACTGAATCAATACTTGATTATTACAAAAGTAAGTAGACACATAGATATCAATAATGTCAATTTGTATGTAAATACACGTTTCAGATGCAACAATATTATTTAACACAATCCACAGTTAAACAATTCACCAACATTTGAAATATTTTGAGGAGCATTTACACAAGTTTTATGGTACCAAATGGAACAGTTGTCACACTGTACCATATCACTTATACATTCAGGCATATTACAAATGCAATAATTTTGTATAGAAATTAATTTAGATTTAACAGTTTTTGACGTAACTGGAAATTCTAACATTTTTTTTTCATTTTCAAAGCAGCTATACAAATGTTTTCTCATTTTCTTTGCATCAAAAATAGCATCAAAACATAAATCATTTTGTAAACAGTACATTGTAACAAAAGCAATTGCAAAAAGACCACAATCCGTATTATTATCTTGTTTCATGACATTTGGACTATTTACATTAAAGAATTTTTATTTCTCCCATGTATTTGTTACAGTTGTATTTTTAAACCATCTGTAAACATCCTTTCATCAGTTCTGTCATTGCCTAAACTATCTAATAAATAAATGTTTTCATCATGATAAATAGATGCTACCCAAAGGTCTTTATGGTTGTGGTGTATCTGACAAGAAGGAGATGATGTTGGCTCTAGATAAGTTTTGTATTCCCACATATTTCTATCATTTAAAAACACAGGTACTCTTTCAGTAAGTTGTAATCCACCAATGTTCTTACCAACTTGTTTACGTAATAAGTTATTAACGGTTTCCATGTGATTAGAATTTAATTTGCCTGAAACATTTAGAAGTAAATGTTTGTCATCCTTTGTAAGTTATAATCCAGGTTTCCACATATCAGGGAGTGTATACTCTGGAACACTAATTTCACAAACTTAAGTTAAATTCCATAAAGTCTTCTTCAGAGATTTTTGAAAGTTCATCTAACTTTTTCATTTTAGTTGGTGTAATTTAACATTTGGAATGACAGTTTTCTTTTTATTAGTTGATGATATGAATGAGTTATTCTGAGTTATATCTGATGTTTTAGGTGTTTTACAAGTTGGTGTGGGAAGGAGAAATTTATCATTAATTTTACCACAGAATCAGGAGCAGCATTTATTGTTAAGTCATTATCACCTATGCTCCCTTCTTTAGTACCACATTTTTTATATATTTTTTGGGCGACAATTTCTTCTAATCTTTTTATCTTCGGGTAAGGGCAATCCTATTGACAAGTGCATTTCTCTCTAGGATATAATGTCACAGAATATTTAGTGTCTCTAGTTCCCTTTACCATAAAAGCACCCATTTGTGGGACGAGAACAATATCATTATTTTCAATTACATTAATAGCTAATGCTTTTTGACTATTTAGTTTAGATTTTATCATTTGCGGACCACAATTTTCAGATTCAGGGCTTTGTTTCCGATCACTTGCATATTTTGTGAGAATATTTGATATATCGCGTTTGATAATGTCTATTAATTCATCTGGGTGGCATACATTTTTTGGAAGGATGACTGTTTCTAAATCAAGAGCAGCATATTGAAAGTTGTTAGCAGTGTCAACTGTCCAGTCACCTTCACCACAGAAGCCACGAATCAATTTTGAAAAAAACATTTGATTAACAGTAATAAAAGTAAAGAACAATTTGATTAATGTTTTTTTCTTCATAGTCAATTAGTCTTTTCAATTTAGCATTTATACTGTCACTAGCATTATTTGTTATTCCTGAATACGGATTATAGATATTTTTGCTCTCTAAGATCCACCTTGCCGCATGATGAATAATTGTATCATTAAGATTTTCTTCAAAGTATTGAATAAATGGTGGGCTCTATTTTTCCTTTAGTTGTTCATAAGTTTCTCTTAAAGCATCCAGACTAGAACAAGTAAGAAGTGTTCTTATATTATTTTCATATGCCTTCCTGTCATCTACACCACCTCCAGACTTGACAACCAGAATTTAATGTCTCTGAAAATATGATTCCAGCATATAAGAATTGTTGAATTTTGTAGTTTTGATTCAAATGCATTAATAATGCCCTTTTCTCTGTCAGTTACAATTTTACTGGTTTTTTTGTGTTAACTGGGGAGTTTTCAATTTTATTTCTTCAATTAATCGTTTATGGCATGCTTGAAATTTCGTTCATGGATCATAAATGCACTTGGTATGACAGGTTTTTTTAAACATTGGATGTTGTATAGCCAAAGTGGAAACATAGAAATCACCTAAGTTGAATGTTGTGTCATAATATAGTTCAATGTAAATGTCTTTCACTTGTAACAATTTATTAAGCTCAGCAAAACGTTCACTATTACCAACAAAAACTTCCAAGTCTATGCAGGTTTTTATTCCTAATCTATAATCATAATCAAGCGGTTTTTCCAGTAAGTGTAAGGCATACAGAGATTCATGTGATAGTTTTGTTTCTAATCTGACTTCAGCCTGAATGTTTTTATCTGTTTTTCATTTCGTGGTACTGTTATTCCATTCAAAGCTGTAGTGGGTGATTTTTCTGTTAACATTTAATCATATACTTGTTTAGATTTTCACTTAAACAACGTTGTTTGATATCTTTAATCACAGATGGTTCGTCCGTTTGTATTGGTGAGTATTCTTTTTGCGTCCTGCATGGGGTATTCTGTATACTGTGCAGTCACCATAATATACCACAACTGTTTTACCATTGTACTCATCATCAATAAATCTGAAAGAATGTTTTTGAAATACATCATTGACTACTCCTTTATTATGAATTTTGAAAAATGACCATTCAACTTTCTTCCCGTAACTATTATATATTCGCTTGCCATAGTTTCTCTATGTGTAACCATTACAGTGCCAATCTTCTTTCTTATATTTGTCCCCAGAATCATCATAACGAAACACAGAGCCAGCTTTAGGTCTATAAGGAGGTTCATTTGTTACATTTATATTTTGCACTAAAATGTCTGCAGCTTCATGATGGGTGAATATTCTGTCAGTAGTGCTAAACATCGGTGCTATATTACCACCACCTACTAGTTTTACACAATCATAACTTAAGTGATAATGTCTTCCTGAATGAATGAGGGCAACCTTTGACGAGCATTTTGTCCTTGGAATATGTAATGACTGTTTATCTTTAGGTTCTGGCAGTGGCACAGTTTTTTTCACGTTTACTCGTTCATAAACTTCAGACGCACCTGACAGTTTACACTTTTTTGCTTTCACTGACAATTTACACATTTTTGTTTTCACTGAAAATTTACACATTTTTGTTTTCACTGTCATTGGCGGCGGAGCCTTTTGTATTGGTGCTGAGGGTGGGTCACATATCTCTTGAGTTGTTTGTTTTGATTGAATTGGCATAGTTTGTGGACTGGTCGTGCCATCTTTTTCTGGAATCTCCAAGAAGGTGGTTGGTACTTGGTAGGTAATGTAGTTACTGGCTTAGTGGATGGTATAACAGCATGTTCAATACTTGTGACAAGCCTCTCTGTACCTTCAAAGCTCAAATGAAGCCAATCTTTACTAAGCAAATGTCTGGCGGCACCTGTAAAGTAACGACGAATATTGATAGTCATGAACCATGTTATATGTATGTGTACTATATTGTTCAGTATAACTACCACAAATGACGACCTCTCAGCAGCAGTCATCTTTTGACAAAGGTCACTTCAAATTCCGCGGACATGATATATAGTGCCATTAAGTTCATTATTACAAGTTACAACGTGGCAAATAGTTACTAAGTAATTAACCCGACTAAAGCAGACAGTTGAAATGATATAGAGCTATTAAAGATCAACATCAAACATGACCAAGGGTCACTGATAACTTAGACTAGTATCAACATTCGGAGTCTGCAACAACGAACTTGGTGACGAAACGCACTATTTACTTACCTGCCCAATTTTTGCCTACCAGCGGTCTCGTTACATTTCAGCCCTGTATTCACCAACACACCAAGAAACATGGGCAGATCCAGCGGGGGGTCAGGGGGGGTCCGAACCCCCCCCCTAGAATTTGGAAAATGTACATGTCTAGTAGTGTATATTTTGCTTGTAATTCATTTTTAAACAGTATGAAGCAATTTTTCTCTGTGCTTAACATAGATTTAATGGTTATGTAGTTTTTATCATCAATATGTTGCATTTTTTCTGCAAAATGTGTACAATGTGGTTGTGATTCGAGGTTAGGACCCCCCCCCCCCCCTAGAAAAAAAATCTGGATCCGCCCCTGAGAAACTTTAAGAAATCTCCTTAATTGTACAAATTTTGATAATCTTAAGCAATTGTCAATATTTATGAACGTAATAATGAGGCAATTTTCTCGCTAATAAATTAATTTGTTAAATCGTCGATTTCTTTCGACCGTCACACGTTTCTCGATTTTCACGCTTTTTTACACGGTGACCAAGATTTTACCATTCAAATAAAAATCATTACATCTCTATCATGTCATCAAACGATGTATGAGTACTACTATAACCTGTCTAGTGTCAGTATACTAAGTACTGTCTGTGTCATATTTAAAATTTTTTTAATATTCTCAATAAAATCAGGGTAATTAAGCCTTTCTTGCCTGCCTTATTTCTAGTGGATAGTCACGGGATATATCATAACTAGAATTACTTAGAGATTTAACGTTATAGAGAACATCATTCACAAATGAAATGTTAGCAAAGGTAATTAAAATTGGTAAAGAAGAGGTAGTTTTGCCAGCCAGCACTGCTTTACGACGCCTGAGTCGACGTGCTTCCAAAATACTTTGTACTTGCAGTGCTAGACTTGTGTTCATTAACTTGTGATTTTGTACTTGCAGTGCTAGACTTGTGTTCATTAACTTGTGATTTTGTACTTGCAGTGCTAGACTTGTGTTCATTAACTTGTGATTTTGTACTTGCAGTGCTAGACTTGTGTTCATTAACTTGTGATTTTGTACTTGCAGTGCTAGACTTGTGTTCATTAACTTGTGATTTTGTACTTGCAGTGCTAGACTTGTGTTCATTAACTTGTGATTTTGTACTTGCAGTGCTAGGCTTGTGTTCATTAACTTGTGGTTTTGTACTTGCAGTGCTAGGCTTGTGTTCATTAACTTGTGGTTTTGTACTTGCAGTGCTAGGCTTGTGTACATTAACTTGTGATTTTGTACTTGCAGTGCTAGGCTTGTGTTCATTAACTTGTGATTTTGTACTTGCAGTGCTAGACTTGTGTACATTAACTTGTGGTTTTGTACTTGCAGTGCTAGACTTGTGTACATTACCTTGTGATTTTGTACTTGCAGTGCTAGACTTGTGTACATTACCTTGTGATTTTGTACTTGCAGTGCTAGACTTGTGTACATTAACTTGTGGTTTTGTACTTGCAGTGCTAGACTTGTGTACATTAACTTGTGGTTCTATGGTGTCTACATTGTGTACATATAAAGAATTTACATAACAATCATTGTTGTTTGAAAAGGTGTGTGTCCCTTCAAAGCTCAGATGTAGACCATCTCTACTTTACATCTTCTTGTTGACTCCTGGAAAAAAAATATTTTATGTGCGAATAATTGTCATTTCTACATAAAATTTTCTACATTATTGTTAAGTACACGTATAAATAATGACGAGATGTTTAAAGGCCGTTCTAATGGTTGTCATTATATAATTAAATGTATTATGCTTTGTGTCGCTACAGCGGCTGTATTGAAAACAACATAATTTACATTATCTAAATTAATGATCATTAATGCAAAGGTCTGTATTAATCGTTTCCTAATGTCGCAAAATGTCGAACTATATTTAATTCATATCACGGGTAGATCCAGTATTATAAAGCGAATAAAAATGACATACCAAACATGGTGTAAAATTCCGGATGGTCAAGTATATGTAGCCATGGTTGCTCGTTTACCATTTCCCTCAACAATGAATTTACAACAATACATTCATCGTTCCAATTTCTAAGCATGAATGGACGTTTGTATTCTACAAATGAGTTTTCTCCTCTGGGTAATACTTCCGATATTACTATCTGGGTGCTGAAAATAAAGTTTAACAAGTGTGTCGAAAGGATTTGCGGAAATGTATTAATATAAAACGCTGATTTTTCGTTGCACTGTTGAAAGAAATATTGTTAATTTGGTTTCCAAAAAAATGCTTTTTCTATGTAACTTTTAACGGAAATGGACTGTACAATGATTGCATTAAAAAACCAATAAAATGTCGGCAGTAGAAATCGAAAGGATTTATGTCACGTGACTTTAGCCCATTGCTACCAAAATCTACCCATCACAATATCACGGCGTTGAGACGCCGTGAAATAATCAAGACATCTTATCTACCTTATCTTGCAATCATTGTAAAATCTCTTGTAAAATGAATTATCAACACTTTTTTTCGTTATATTACATACATTGTATAAAAAATATATACAGATAAAGTTTTTTTATAATTTTATTTTCCTGTACCGGTTTCTTAAAAAATGACAGAAATAGAAGACGTACGTTAATCACCATTTTTCTTGTATTGAGTAAGCAAGTACATAACTAAAAGTACATGAATTCGCATGATGTATTATAAGACTGTGATAAATACAACTAAATACATGTATAATAATTACAGATAGAATGCATACCTAGGAGATATCTTATGTAGGTCATCACATCATGTTTTTATGTTGTACACAGTATCTTCCGGTACATTGAAGCAACCAGCCTTAGCTTATATTCAACGGGATTGAAGTTTCATTGAAACTTGTTGGCTCTTCACCATGTCAGCATGTCTGTTACATAGCGTTGGATAAAGATCAAGGAGAGAAATCTGTGATGGTGTGTAAAAATTGGTTGCTAGAAAGATTTTTTGCTACTGAAGCCTTGTTTGTTTGCAGGTGTTGAAATCCTTGTTAATATGAGCACTGTTTGGTGTGTTTCACGCTATTGCAACTCATTGTATAGGTTATATCACAGCGGACAGTCAACTCATTTACTGTTCCCAGAAATGCTAAATCTCTGAATTTATCTGTTACCAGTCATTCAGGGCATACTTTCATCAGAGACTGACAACAGCCCAACATTATTAAGAATCAGTTGTATGAGGGAGAATGGTCAAAGAAATTATTTCATGATCATGCTCCACGAAAGTATGCCTGTCCAGAAATCAAAACCACTGCCTTTGATCAGTAGACTTGTGTGCTACCAACGGGCTGTCGGGTTAGCTAAAAAAAGAACCTGAAAAAAACTGCAGTTTCACTAGTGCCAATCTTAGGGCTTGTAGGTAAAGTTGATGACAGAAGTCATTGTCTCTTCTTCATTTCAGTAAGACCTTGAACCTTATCATGTTTATAGTGATTACAGGTCACACCAATCTTATTGTCTTCTCTCTTTTTAGTGCTACCAAGGCTCAGGCTGCAGGTTGATATAAATTCAGTAGTGGCAGGGCCAAAACACCATTTTTGGGGACAGGGCCTCCGCCATTTTCTTGGGGAAAATTAGAGTGGTTTTCATTTATTTGGGGAAAATGACCCACTTCATTCAATCATTGCCAGTACAAGAAATAAATTATTCAATTATATTAAGTGTATACATTGGGTTGATATCACTGAAGTTTCATTGTATTTACCAGGAAATCTTCAATAAGTTGCGCACAATTTTCATTTCCAAAAGATTCTTGGTGACCATAGAATAAAAGGTTATTTTTCAGTAGCTTAGTTTCATCGTCCAAACTTTTGTATTCAAGAAGACAGAGATGGGCCTCGGTGATATCATGAGTTGCTTTTGAATGGTAGAGAGTATGGTTGATTTGATCAAATCTTTTTGACACTAAATCAAATAGGCAACTTAGTTTACCGTCCAAATACATTCTCTCGAACTGTTTTTTAGAGGTGGTGGGCAAATTTACCCCCCCCCCCCCCCCCGCCTTGATATTAGGTGAACATGGCGATGACGTGTCACTATCTACCCGTTTCACTTTCTTAATAAGTGTTCTGGTCGTGTTAGTGGCAAGAACAGAAAATCGATTGTTATATCTGTTCATACTGTAACTTTTGATCACTTTTTATTGAACTAATAGTTCGTAAAGCACTTGGTATCTTCAAAGAATTGGAATTTTATTCCCGTCGAAAAATTTGCGGCAATACCACCACGACCGATAACTCTCATTCTGCATTCACAGTTATATTTTTTTTTTTAAATCAGAAAATTTGAAGTTGAACTTTTGCCTGTACATCCCTTGAATTGTGGATCAATTTCCTACAAAAATAAAAAAAAATACGCACTAAAAATAACGAAGACTACATCTAACTTTGGGGACCAATGAAAATGTAAACAAAGGTTTGTCCCCCTTGCATATTTTTATAACCAATGTTAAGTTTAAGTTTCCCCAGGTCACCCCGCAGATCTGTTTGAAACTTAAAACATGTATTTGTACATCTAATACATGGACAAAATTAAAATATTTAGCCAATATCTTCAGTACTTTGAAAAATATTGGCTTTACACGAAAAGGGAGGTAATTTAGCAGTTTCTGAATTTCTTCCTGATGCCAAGATAAGACATCTAGATCACCACAAATACACTTTCTATTCTTTTAAAAATGTTCAATGTTATGAACTTATATCTATCTATCTATCTATTGATACTGCCAACATTTCCGCGAGTATTCTAGGCAGGTCTGCGCGCCGAAGTGTGAGTATAGTGAGACTTATAAAAGAGTCGGAGCCGACATCAGACACGGTGAAACTAAAATAAGAGGATAGAGTGTTAGCCTAGTAAGCGTGAAATAAGAAAAGAGAAAGGTGAGATAAAAACAACGTTTTTCTGGTTCTACAAGTACAGATCAATTTAGGGACCCATAATGAACTGGGTTTGGAAACCCATAACTTGTATGATGATTGTTATAACAATCTTCAATGATTAAAAACATCAATGCAGTACCGAGTTGGCTTTTTAATACCAAATAATTTTGAAAGGTTGTATTGGATGGTAACTCATACAGCAAATGATGGAGGAGGCTAATACTAGTCTGGGGTGAGTAAGTATTTACATGAGGTTTAACTAAAATATATTCAATAAAAGGTAAAAGCTAAATCATTGTTGCACCCAACTAGAATAATCTCGATGATAAACCATAGCCAATACTACAGTATGCATAAGTTAAAAGTTACTTTATACATGCTTATAAGTTTAAAAACAAAGAAAGGAATTTAGTAAGTGTGTTTGGCGAGACCTGCCTTGAACTGGGCAAGTGTTGGGGCAAGAGCAATGTGGGATTGCAAATTGTTCCACAAGGTGACAGTGTGGGGAAAGAACGACCATTTATGGTAATCAACTCTAACTTGAATTTGCCGGAAGCTGAGAGGATGCATATGTCTGGTTAATCTGACGGGTTTCTGAATGTACTCCGTCATATTGATAGCGACAAGGTTATGATAGATTTTATAAAACATTAATAGTCGAGCGTCATATCTGCGATGTTCTAGCAGCCACCAGTTGAGTGAATGCTTCATTGCCGAGACACTTGCCTGGTGAGAAAAGTTGGATTTGACCCACCGAGCCGCCCTATTCTGTATCATCTCCACTTTGTTGATGTAGGCTTGGGTGTGGGGGCTCCAGATGGTGGAGGCGTACTCCAACTGAGGCCGGACCAAGGTCTTGTAGGATAACTCCCTTACTTTTTCATTTTTAGTAGGGATATTTCTTTTGATGAAGCCGAGAGTCTTGTTGGCGTTAGATATTATTCTATTTATATGTTCGTTGAAGGAAAGATCAGAAGTGAAATCAAACCCAAGATATTTGGCGCTGTTGACAGATTTAAGAATTTGACCATGGAGGATGTAGTTGTGCTTGATGATGTTTTGTTTTTAGTGATGTGTAAGACTTGACATTTGGAAGGATTGAACTCCATGTCCCATTCCCTTTCCCAGTCCTCCATCCTGGTGAGATCTTCTTGCAGTTGAAAGGAATCAGACATGGATTCTATGGTGAGGTAGATAGCAGTGTCATCTGCAAACAACCGGATATTGCATTTGACACAGGAAGGAAGTTTATTGATGTAGATTAGAAAGCATAATGGACCAAGGACAGAGCCTTGGAGAACGCCAGAGTTAACAGGTACTTCGGTGGATTTATCGCCATCTAGAACTACTGTTTGGGAACGACCAATGAGAAAAGAGTGAGTCCAGTTAAGAATTTGAGGAGAAACGCCATGTTCTTGAAGTGTATTAAGAAGTTTGATGTGATTAACCTTGTCAAAAGCTTTGGAAAAGTCTAGGAGAATAAGATCTGTTTGTTTGCGTTGGAAAGATTGTTGACATGGTGGTCTTGAAGTTCGATAAGTTGTTTCGCAAGAGCGTTTCTCCCGAAAACCATGTTGTAAGTTGAAGAGAATGTTATGAGAAGTGAAATGTGAGGAGACAGCAGAAGCAACGATATGTTCAAGAGTTTTGCCAAGGATGCAAGTGAGAGAAATGGGCCGGTAGTTTGCAGGGTCACTGGTATCGCCTTTCTTGAAAAGCGGATTGACGTTGGCCTTGGTCCAGTCAGAAGGATGTACGCCTGTAGAGAGAGATTTTTGGAAAAGGATAGTTATTACATCAGCAATTTCGTTTCTGAGCTCTTTAAGGACATCTGGCTTTATCATATCTGGACCAGCAGCTTTGTTTGCCTTTAGATTTTCTAACTGTTTAAGGACACCATTTTTATCTACTTGAATATCTTTCATTACTGGGAATTTACTGTAAGAGGTATCTTGATATTTTGATCTTTGATCTTGATGTTCTTTATGTGACATATTTGAGCTATTGGAAATAGCTAATGTCGATATATGAGTTGTATGATTCTTTGATTTTGGATCTTATAAGAGTTTTTATTTTTTTGAATTTGGACCAATATGTATGATTTGATTTACTTTTTTTAGATTTTTGGTAGAGCTTATCTCGTTTGTGCATAAGTTTTTTAATAGTTTTTGTGATCCATGGTAATGATCATTTACGGCTAAGTTTTTTAATAGGAACGAATTTTTCTTTGCCAGTCTCGAGTGCGAGTTTGAATCTGGTCCAGAGGTCTTCAACTGAGATGTTTTCAAATTTTTCAAGGATTTTGGATTTTTGTTCAGACATATACTTTCTAAATTCATCCCAGTTTGCCTTTTTGTAATGATGAATAGATCTGGGTTTTGTTTTCATGAATATTGGTATTGTGTGTACTGAAGATGTGACAATGTCATGGTCTGAAATGCCTGGTAGTGTTTTGGATGTTACTAACAAGTGTAGGGTTTGTTGAGAGAATATGGTCGAGAGTGTTTTCAATGCGAGTTGGAAGATTAACCATTTGAGAAAGATTGTAATCACTAAGAATTTCAAGAAATTTATCGTAAACTGGGGTAGTGCTACAACCTGGTTTCATGGAGGGAGTGTGTTCTTCATCGTACTGTAAGTTTGGCATGTTGAAGTCGCCTAGTATCAATTTGTTGCCTTTGAGGGATTGGGTAAGCTGAAGAGACTTTTCAAACTCAATGAGACTGTCGAGATCTGATTCTCTAGGTTTATAGTATACAGCAATATATAAAGGTTGACTCCCTTTAAGTTGTAATTTGAGCCACATTATTTCACAATTGGTATTGAGTTGGATTGAAGGAAGAAGGGTATTTTTTACTAAAAGGAACACACCCCCACCTCCTCTGTGAGTTCTATCCCTGCGACAGACGGTGTAACCAAGATGGGCTGGAAAGTACTCAGCATCTAGGTGGTGACTTTTGAACCATGACTCAGAAGCAGCAACAACGTGTGGGGATTCACTTTCTAGGAGGTGCAAAAATTGTGCCTTTTTGTCAATGATAGATTGACAGTTTTTCAGAAGAAATTTGAGTTTATGGATGGCATTATGAATTTGTTTATTTGTGTTTTGATTTTGTTGAGTAGTTATGATGTTGTTTACATTTGGTTCTACATTTTCAAGAGATGTGAAGCTGTTGTTTGAAGAAATTGACAGGATACTTGAAATATTTGAAAGATTTGGTTCGTCACAGATGGCACAAGTCCAAGCAAATGAAGAATCGCTGGTGCAATGCTGTTGATACCATGAGTTATTTAGACCTTGGCATTGGATGTGAAACCAGGACTCATAGTTGTCACAAATGACAGCTGGGTCATCATCATGGACTTCCAGGTCACAGGTTATACCTGCAGAATACAAATTCGTAGCTCAATAAGGTATAAAATTATTACTTTTTTGTCTACAGAACTTTAAAACAATGATAAAATCTTAACTATGGCATAAAATCTGCAAATTTAACATTGATATTTTCATAACCATTTCATATTCAGACCTGAAAATTATTAAACATTTATTTACTATCTGTAAGACGATAGTAAAGCAATTTTAAGTTGAAAATTTCATTCCTAGAAGTCACAATATTTGTTTGAATTAAGTATACATGTATTTCAAACTTTTGCGAAAATTGCCTGTGTAAGAACACCAAAACGGACATGTCAAGAGTTTCTATCATTTTCAATTCTTGTACATGTAATCTATCAGACTATCACGTGTAAAGATGATTTGGTAAAAAAAACAACGTTTTGGTTATGATAGAATTGAATAACCTCTGTGATGTTTGGCGAATTTTCAGTTCTTGGGACTATATCAGTATACGTGTATTTTACAGTTGGTTTTATGTCAATGTGTGTCTGTATGTGCTTGGCATTGACTTAAGAGTCCTCAAATTATACATAAAAATAAAATTTAAACATTTATTTGCATATTATCAATATTTCAATTATGTCTTGTATACTGTTTCACGGTATCTGTATAAATAGTTCATACTTCTGTGCGTCGATAATAGCCGATGCACGTTACACATTCATCTTAATCTTTTTGAAAATGGCATTGCCATAGCCTTCAACTGATAAATTACTTATGAATATTCATTAAAAAAAAAAACTAAAAAAGGGGGATCCATTTGCTCCGCAAAAAAATACGCGCAAAATTATCAAAGAATTCAACTAACTTTGAACGTTTGTATATAAATCATTTTAATGATTCGATTTTAAAACGTAAAACACACACGAATACTACATGACATTGGCTTTAAAATGATGTCAGATAGTTATGTGGAGAAATAAAAAAGTAAAGAGGTGGGTCCATGAAATCTTTGCGATATTTTTTGGGGTAAAATATTGAAGAAAAATGAATACGTCATATTCATCCTAATAGTCTAATTATAGGCCTACATTTATCGCCGTCAGATTTTTATTTGTTTATAATATTTTTATAAAGCTTATTGTCTTAGCTTTCCATCATAACCTTCATAAAAAATGTATTCACTTTTAAGAAAGTTGAGGGATGAGTGATTATGAGTCCATGTAATCGTTCCCATATTCTCTAATTACAAAGATGGGCCCGGGATAACACCTGTCTCTACCGTGATTCCGTAAAGTCAGCAATCGCCGAGTTGTTCCGAATGAGATATAGTTGCGCGAAGTTCATGGACGCTCTATTTACTTTTTGCTGAATATTCGAAAAGCTACATTTTACTTTAAACATAACATTGAAGGTATTATTTTTAATGATTCAAATGTGTAATGTAACATCTTTTCAGTTCGTATGGCTGGATGTCGCTGTCGATCTTAGTAATTGTCATATAATTTCGCGACTGCTGAAATAAATTGTAACTTGTCGAGATTGTCGACATAGCAGTTTCACGAAATTGACGTTCATTACAAAGCTATTTACATGCGATATTTTACTGTTATTCCATGTGTGATTTTGGAACAGTCAAACTGTTGGCCAGAGGTTGAGGGAATAGTGTTTTGAACTGTTTACTGGGGTGTAGGCCAAGCGCAACAGTTCAAATCAAAACACTATCTCTGACGGTACCGGGACAAAACGGACCATGAGACAAAACGGACCATGCCAAAACGGACCAAAGTAGGGACGAAACGGACCATATTTGTGGGACAAAACGGACCATAGTCGGGACAAAACGGACCATTGTCTGGACAAAACGGACCATAAGAAAAAATATATTATATTACTAAACAAAAATATATTGATTTAATGAAATAAAAGTTGAAGTAGTAAAGAGTAAAAATATTGATATTTTTCATAACAAAACACAACATATCTTTATTTCACCCTTGCAAACAATTACAATAATAACTATTGAGTAATTGTGTTATTTTTTGTTTGTTTGTTTTTTTCATGGAAAACTTCTTATCTTAAATAACATCAAACTGATGACAATTATTGACTAGAATGGAAAAATATTATTGACGAAGGCATAGAACACAGTTTTGTAAGAACATAAGTTTTTGCTTATTTTTATCAATTTCTATTGGCTGCCAACCAATTAGACTTAAAGCCGTGTCTGTTCTAGTTGATTTTGGTAGATGTTGTATTCGATTGACAGCCAGGCGTATATATCTTTCTAGACGTAGCATCGTTAGCGTTGATATATTCGACCATAGTTCAGCCCCGTATAATGCAGATGATTGACTAAGTATATTTTTAATTATGTGCTACATATGTAAAAGTGTCAGTATAAATATGTTTTGTTATATTATTGATGATGAATTTATAATAAAGTAAATCATTTTAACAGTTTTTCTCCTTTTTTTTTTTTTCATTCTTATCACGAGTCATTATTGTTCCCAGCAGCTATAAGAATTTTAAAAACTATCTAGAATCATGACAACCTCTGGGTACGAGAATGATCTGTGTAACTGTGCGTATTAGTAATTATAATTTATCTGGAACAAGTTTGTCATCATATAATCATTTCCCAGAGTTATATGAGGCGTGCAGTACATAGGAAGGAACCTGTGCTGGACTATATAAAAGCAACTTCAAATTAAATCGCTCTGATCTATTATCTACTTAGCTCAAGGAAACGCCGATGAGGACACGGAATAGCTATCTGGAACAAGTTAAATCACTCTGATGTATTAGCTTATTAGCTCAAAGAAACGGCACAGGAAAGCTTAAAAACAACGCACAAACAACACACAAACTGTCAATCACAATTGAGCCTATTTAAATTACTATTTACACACAATTTAATTACACTAAGACATAAACTATATATGATGTTATTAATCACACACATAATGATTTATAATAATAATGGTTATATTTTTTCTTATGGTCCGTTTTGTCCCGACAATGGTCCGTTTTGTCCCGAGGAGGACACAGTATAGCTTAAAAACAACGCACAAACAACACGACAACTGTTAATCACTATTGAGGCTATTTTAATCACTATTTACACACAATTTAATTATACTAAGACATAAAAGATATATATGATGCTATTAATCACGCACATAATAATTTATAATAATAATGATTATATTTTTTCTTATGGTCCGTTTTGTTCCGACAATGGTCCGTTTTGTCCCGACTATGGTCCGTTTTGTCCCACAAATACGGTCCGTTTCGTCCCTACTTTGGTCCGTTTTGGCATGGTCCATTTCGTATCATGGTCCGTTTTGTCCCTAATCCTCTCTGACAACCATGGAGAACTGTTTGACTGTTCCCAAATCACTTATGAAATAACTGTTTTATTACCTGATCAATGTCTCTTTAAACAGTACTTGCAGAAAATAAAAGAACAAGAAAATAGTTTCGCAAATATACCTGTTACTAACTGTGTTAGTATTATTGTATTAAATTAATAGTTTGACTTTGTCAATTTTGTTAAACTATGTTACACTGTCAACATTTTAGTTGTTTACATGATTACTTCTGGTTGGTAATCAAGATCGGTGGACACTTGATGCATTTAAAAGAGCCTAATTTAGCTCAAACCCCTTTAGCAGTTACTTTCCCTTATATCAGTACAGTAACTGTACAAGTAACATACATAATTGTAGCGCACGGGAAACAGTCAAAACTATTGACCAGTCAACAATTCCCAATGTTGATAGTGTTTTAGAATTTCAGAAGAGTTGAAAATATCAAATTACATTTATTTAAGGAATCAGGTAATAGAAACGATTGTGTAACACTTAAAAAACATCTGAATGATATTTTTTCCTTTTGGCAGTAGCTAGATTCTTCCATCCAAGACATTTCCACTTGGTACTCAGTGGTTAAAACACAGTTTTCCTTCTAATATATAAAGAGAAAAGGTCTTTAACTAGGTAGCTTTAGGAAAATATAATATATCTTATAAACTGTTTCATTGTAAATAGACCTTGTCAGTGCACATTAAAACTACTGTATGCTTTTCAGAAATATATCATGGCTGTGAAGTCATGTTTGTCCCACCAGTGAATCAAACTGAGATGTGGGCAGATGCTCTACCAACTGAACTAAATAGACTAGTAGTATTGTTTGTTGTTGACACTTAATTGACATATGGTTCTTATTTTAAATGTTTCAGATATTTTATGAGATGGATGAAAGTGGTATTGAAGCAACTCAAGCTCTAGAGTTTAATGATGAAGATGAGACTGATGATGAACTAGATCTTACCAAGCCTGTAAGATTGTAAATCTTCTTTACTTAATCATGTTCAAAATGTCTAATTAATTCTATATAAATTGTAATTATTTTTCCCCACCTAATCTATGTTTGGGGGTATATAGGAGTCAGCTTGTTGGTCGGTTGGTTGGTCGATCTGTACCTTTTACTTGTCTGCTCAATTTCCTAGCACCTTTCGTATGTTTTAATTCAAATTTCATACATAGACTGGATAGCAAGCAAGCATGTGCATATCTCATTTTGGTTAGCACATTCAATAAAAATTTACACAATGATGGCTTAATTAATGCTAAGCTTTAAAGAAATACATAAAACTTCAATGCTTGTATTTAAAAGCACCATGTATACAGTTTAGTATACCCATATATCAGATTATGAAATCAGGGTGTTATTAAAATAGTGTTTGTATTTATTAAATTTTGTATTTAATATTTTACTTACTACAAATGCAAATAGAAGATCTTCTGGAATAAAATTGTCTTCTCTATATGTGCTTCTATGTGCCTTTTATGAACAGATTTGAATGTTTGGCAGACAAACTCTTGATAATGAATCTGGTTCTAAGATAAACAAAGTGTTTACTACTGTGAAAATTAAAGACTTCAGTTCAAATTTATTGTTATTTCAGGTTGCGTATTTAAATGTTGGTACTCAGAAAGGCTTTCCTGGAAAGCTCTATCCCATTTATGAAGGTATTTAGTATTTTAGATATTTTAATGCTCTCGGTGTTTTTTCTCAGGCCATTTTGGGCTAAAATTTAGCCCCTATTCCCCTCCTTAAAGGGTATATTTCCCCCCTCTCTGTATCAAAATTCCCCTTTTCCATGCTGTTAGTTTCATTTTTTATACGCCCGTTTTGAAAAAACGGTCGTATTATGTTATGCTGTTGTCCGTCTGTCCGTCTGTCCGTCCGTGGACAATTGCTTGTCCGGATGATAACTCAAGAAAGGATGAACCTAGGTTCCTCAAATTTTATGTGTTGATAGCCCTTGGGTGGAGGAGGTTCCCTATTGATTTTGAGACCCCAGGGTTAAAGGTCAAGGTCACTGGGACTTAAAATAGGTAAAACTTGTCCGGACAATATCTGAACCACCAATGTACCTAAGTTCACCAAATTTAATGTAAGAGTAGCCCATGTGTCAAAGATGTTCACTATCGGTTTTGGGGCCCCTGCGTCAAAGATCAAGGTCACAGTGGCATCATATGGGAAAAAAACTTGTCCTGACAATAACTTAACAACCAATCTACCTAGGATCACCAAATTTTATGTGAGAGAAGCCCATGTGTCAAGGATGTTCCCAATCGATTTTGGGGCCCCTGGGTCAAAGGTCAAGGTCACAGGGACATCAAATTGAAAAACCTTGTCCGGACCATAACTCAACAACGCCTGTACCTAGGTTCACCAAATTTTATGTAAGAGTAGCCCATGTGTCAAAGATGCGCCCTATAGGTTTATGGGGCCCCAGGTTCAAAGGTCAAGGTCACAGGGGCATTATATGGAAAAACTTTGTCCGGACAATAAATGAAACACCAATGTACCTAGGTTCACCAAATTTCATGTGAGAGTAGCCCATGTGTCAAGGATATGCACTATTGATTTTGGGGCCCCTGGGTCAAAGGTCAAGGTCACAGTGGCATCAAATTGAAAAACATTGTCCGGGTAATAACTCACTAATGACTGTACCTAGGTTCACCAAATTTCATGTGAGAGTAGCCCATGTGTCAAGGATGTACCTTATCAGTTTTGGGAAAACAGGGTTAAATTTAAATCTTAAACCAGAAGATATCAAATTACCAAGCTGTGACTTCAAATGTTCTATCAATATGTTTATAAAGTCAAAATGGCAAACAATGAAACACTTGTCCAGACAATAACTGAACCACCAATGTACCTAGGTTCTCCAAATTTTATGTGAGGGTAGCCCTTGGGTATAGGTTATGCCCTATTGGTTTTGGGGCTCCTGGGTCAAAGGTCAAGGTCACAGGGGCATCATATTGAAAAACCTTGTTTGGACAATAACTCATCAACGACTGTACCTGAGTTCACAAAATTTTATGTGAATGTAGCCCTTGTGTCAAGGATGTTCCCAATAGGTTTCTGGGCCCCTGGGTCAAAGGTCAAGGTCACAAAGACATCATATGGAAAAACCTTGTCCAGACAATAACTGAACCACCAATGTACCTAGGTTAACTAAATTTTATGTGAGAGTAGCCCATGTGTCAAAGTTATGCCCTATTGGTTTTGGGGCCCCTGGGTCAAAGGTCAAGGTCACAGGGGCATCATATTGAAAAACCTTGTTTGGACAATTACTCATCAACGACTGTACCTAGGTTCACAAAATTTTATGTGAATGTAGCCCTTGTGTCAAGGATGTTCCCAATAGGTTTTTGGGCCCCAGACCCAAAGGTCAAGGTCACAGAGGCATCATATGGAAAAACCTTGTCCAGACAATAACTGAACAAACAATGTACCTAGGTTCACTAAATTTTACGTGAGAGTAGTGGAAGTGTCAAGGTTATGCTCTATTGGTTTTGGGGCCCCTGGGTCAAAGGTCAAGGTCACAGGGGCATCATATTGAAAAACATTGTCCGGGTAATTACTCAACAATGACTGTACCTAGGTTCACCAAATTTCATGTGAGAGTAGCCCATGTGTCAAGGATGTGCCTTATCAGTTTTTGGGAAACAGGGTCAAGTTTAAACCTTCAACCAGAAGATATCAAATTACCAAGCAGTGACTTCAAATGTTCTATCAATATGTTAATAAAGTCAAAATGGCAAACAATGAAACACTTGTCCAGACAATAACTGAACAACCAATGTACCTAGGTTCACTAAATTTTATGTGAGAGTAGCCCATGTGTCATGGTTATGTCCTATTGGTTTTGGGGCCCCTGGGTCAAAGGTCAAGGTCACAGGGGCATCATAATGAAAAACATTGTCCGTGTAGTAAATCAACAATGACTGCACCTAAGTTCACCAAATTTCATGTGAGAGTTGCCCATGTATCAAGAATGTTCCCTATTGGTTTTGGGGCCCCTAGGTCAAGTTTAAACCATCATCCAGAAGATATCAAATTACCAAGCAGTGACTTCAAATGTTCAATCAATATGTTAACAAAGTCAAAATGGCAAACCATGGAAATAATGCTATATTTAATAAGTAACATGAATTTAGTTCACCAAATTTTATGTGAGGGTAGCCCATGTGTCAAGGATGTTCCCAATTGGTTTTGGGTCAAAACTGGGTCAAAGATTGAGGTCACAGGGGCATCATGTGGACAATCCTTGTCCAGACAATAACTTAATATGTAATGTGTTGATAGCTCTTTGGTATTGGATGTTCTCTTTTGATTTGGAGACCCCAGGGTCAAAAGTCAAGGTCACAGGGACTTAATTCATATTGAAACATTTTCGGGACAGTAACTCAATAATGATTGTACCTACATTGTAGGTTTTCCAAATTTTATTTAAGGGGAGCCTTAATGTCTAGCATATGCCCCTTTGGTTTTAGGTCCCTGGGTTAAAGGTCAAAGTCACAAGAAAAATCATGAGGAAAAACCTTGTCCAACAACCAACTTTACCTAAGATCACCAAATTTTATGTATCAATACTCTTTGGGTCAAGGGCGAGAACTTTTGGTTCTGAGGCCCCAGGGTCAAGATCACTGGAAGTTTGTATGGGAAAACTTTGTGTCGGTGATAACTCAACCATGGCTGTACCTAGGTTCTCAAAATCTTTGCTTTGGATAGCCCTCCAGTTAAGGATGGGACCTATTCTGAGATCCCAGGGTCATTGGTCAAGGTCACAGGGACTTCATATGAGATAGAACACAGCATGGACTGCACACGGGCGTATAATGCCCCGCCCAGCGGAGCTCTTGTTTATATTTCTGAGGTGTCATAAAGAATAATTCTCAGAGGAATATTTGCTTCTTTAGATGAAAAGCTTCAAACAAAAACACTGAAATATTTTTTTGAAAATATTACTCTGCTGGTTATCAGATGTAAACTAAAGTATTGAAAATGAAATGTTTTCCTCATATTTCATTTTTGTTGCTGTTTTCCCCTAAATGTGAGAATAAACACTGGACTATTATTATTGAAGATATGTCTAAATATTTTTGTACTAAGCTGTTTTGTAAACTGCTTTCTATTGCCTGAGCATTTGACTGTTGAGGATTAAACATTAAGAACAACATATATTCAGAGTTCAATTATATAGAATGTGTGGCTGCCATTGGCCCCTTATGAATGCAAATGGTGCAATTTCTACCATCTATTGGGTCCGTCTGGCAATTAATGAATTATGTGTTCATTGCTTTTTTTACACCCATGCTGCTGAATTGAACGATGTCTGCAGACTGTGTCATCTCAGCATTAGTACTATTCAATATTTTATGGTTAAAAATGTGTGAACCTGTCTGTCCCTTTGGTTCCATTTTCCAGCTTCTAATTACACTTTTAAGGTTAAATGTATACATTATATTACATAATCCTTGTATGAATATTGATATCCTAGGTTTTGGCAGCACAATTAATTGAGACTCTAAAACTTAGTAATTATATTAGGGGAAAAAATCATTTGAAAGAGTATGAATTGCTCTAAAATTAATTAATGTAATGGCACCAGATCCAACAATTTAAAGGGGGAATATACCCGATGTGCCTCAACTAATTTCTCCCTACACCTGCGCTGGAATGAACCTTAAGATTTTGATTTTTATGCAAGGCCCCAATTTTTCATCTTGAACCCCCTATAGGCCGTCTCTCAGGCCATTCTTGATTGAACAATGTGTCTGCACAAGTGTGTTTTGTATCGAAGCAGAAATTGTTTTGTTGGTCAGCTGTATCGGGTCTCATTGAAAATTATTGATAGCTTTGTTTATTGCATAAACATATAAGAGTATTTTGACTTTTAAAGATTTACTTATGATTACTTTATGATTTACTTTTCTTTTTTTAGGGGACAATGTTATTGGGCGAAATGAAGATTGTCAGGTAGCCATACCTCTGAAGGTAAGTTATTCCATTATGACCTATATACACTTAACCATTGTTCTAACTACATCTATGCTATTTTGCCTTTTTTCTGAATCTATGAAGACTATCGTTATGAAACTTGAACACACTAAGAAACATTAAACTTAGTTTAAAAAATTGATGTCGAGCCCACTGAGTAGTCTCAATTTCAGGTGATCAACCATGAAATATCAAACAAAAAGTTACGTTTTTTTCAAAATTGGTCTTATTAGCAGGGTGGTCATAGAATTAGGGTTGTTGTTAGGCGAGCTTCCCATGTATATGGGTCATGAATGAAAAAGTGAATCATGATGTCTTTTTCACTCACCTGAGCTAGCTCAGGGAGAGCTTTTTAGATTGTTGAATGTCTGTTGTATATCCACATTTGTTTGTGAATCTCTAGTGGTCATATTTTTGCCTCAATAATCTTCAAACTTTGTGAGGATGTTTGCCTAGGTAATTGCTTGGATGAGATTAAATATGGGTCACCTGGGGTCAAAAACTATGGAAAATATGGAATATGGAAAAACCTTGTGAACACTAGTGTTCACATTTTTTACTTGATTTTCATCAAACTTGGTCAGGATGCTTGTCTAGTCTAGTTAATGAGTTCAAACATGTGTCATCAAAAAAGATTTCATTACTTGATTCTTATTTTACTCTGAGTCATGTTTATATCAATGGTATCTTACAACATTGATAGCTGTCTTCAGACCATTTAGCATGATAGAACTTTTCTGTGTTGATGTGCTTTTAAAGCCAAACAAACATATTGTATTATGTTGGAGATAGTTTGAAATTGATTATATTAATAGTTTAGTGTAAGATCTTCTATCTATTTCAGGCTTTATCAAGAGAACATGCATGCATAGAAGTAAAAGGTGATTGCCATTTTATATATGATAAAGGAAGTAGAAACAGAACCAAAAGAAATAATGTAAGTTTTCCACTTGTGTAAAATTAATAATGTAAAATTAACAACTTATGAATTATGATAACTAGTAAACTATTGTATAACTTCAAACTACATCTTTTTAAAGCAAAATAGGAATTTATTCATCATGATGACAAAATGTGTTAAAGATCAAGCCACTACAGGATGAATATACACCTAGAAAAGTCCTCCTTTAGTTTTTCAAATTTTTGCTTTTCCTACCAGGCTATGTTTGATACTGGGCACTTTGTCCCATATATATTTGTGAATGAGTCAGTGTGTGGGTCCAGATTATTTAAGTTAGCCATATCTTTTTGGTTGTATCTATATGCAGTGCCATCCATAATTACCTTTACACTTTAAACGTAAATGTTAGATTCTGTATTTTTAATATAAAATATATGAGAAAATATATTGTAACTTCAGATACAATTACATATATAACAATTACAATTTCAATAAGTATCATAACTCCTCTTTCAAATGTCACAATCTATTTGAAAACATCCTACTACGTAAAACATCTGGTATAAAGTCTAATGGTATCAATAAAAACCCAGTTTTTTTACAAGTGTAAAGGTATTTTTGGATGGCATTATATGTAGAGAATTATTGTTACATGTTTTATGTGAGATTGTTTACATTTCAGCATGTCCTAGCAGCTACTGTAAGATATGAGATAAAAGATAAAGATCAAATAATATTTGGTGATGTTGAAAGTCAGTATCAACTTAATAGTCAGGTAATAATGGATCTTACTTGTTCCAACTAGACAAGTTGTCAGATAGAAGGAAAAGTTAACAAAATTTCATTTTGTTTCTTATTCATATTAAAGAGAGTATGCAGACATTTTCAGATAATGTTTTATTTTGAACAAAATACATGTGTGCAGGTTCACCATATGTATTGTTATTTTCTTAGGTCAAGGTTTTGCATGTTTTGGATGTGTATCATATATATATGAAATATATATGTCGTGCACCTGGGTTTTTTTTGGACATGTATAATACATGTATATATACATTTATTGTGTAAATAATGTCATGCATCTGGGGTCTGTTGGACATGTTTTGTATAAAAATGTGTCATTTTTCAGTGTTTATTTTTGGGCAATTATTATTTTATAGCCGTTTATGGGCTATATTCCCAATTTAAAATCATATCTTTTTTTCCCAAATTTCAATCCAAATTTCCCAATTTAACTTTAGAATTATTTTTTTTGACAAAACAGTTGTCATAAGTATGTTTTAGCTTAAAATTATATATCCCAGCAATCTTTCTTTTTAATTTACTAACTAACTTAATGAAGAATGAAACTAAAAGCATTGTTAAATCTGTCATTTATGTTTAATTTTCTTGACATTTTATCCCTATCTAAACCAAAATGCCGATCAAATTCCCAAATCTAGGGGTATGGGTCATGTTCCCAAATTTGGAGAAAAAAACATTGTTTTTGGACATGTATAATACAGATAAAAAATGTCATGCCACCAGGGTCTGTTGGACATGTACATGGGTGAAAGTTTTCAGTATTAATACTGATTTCAGGAGGTTATACCCTTCCATGAAAATTTGACAATAATGTCAATTTTCAACCATTAATAAGATATATGGAGAAGTTTCAGGCCATGTGGAAGGATATGTGAGTACTGGTTATAGACTATTGTTTAAAGGTGGGAATGAAATATTGACTTGTCTGAAGACGTAAATGTATAAGTCGGACAAGTCGGGCATAGGAATCCTGCACCCCTGCAGAGAGTTGACCATTTAAGGTCTGACTGATGTTTAAAGGTGGCTGTTATTTAGAGGTAGTAATTATGTGACCTTTAACTTTATATTACAGGTCCATGATGATAATGGTTCAGAAACAGGTTCAGAGTCAATGTTTCAAACAGCACCTGATGATGATATTGATGAAACTTCTGTTGACAGCAAGCATGGTAATGATGATGTTGATGATACTACTGTGGACAGCAAACCTGGTAATGATGATGTTTATGAAACTACTGTTGACGGCAAACCTGGTAATGATGATGTAGACAATGATGATTATCTCTCTGATGCTAGCAGTGATATTTTAGAACTTACACAGGTAATTTATTAAGATTAGATATCATTGATGTATATCATAGAATTGGACAATCCTGTCATGAAGAAGAATAGGCCACAACAAATTGATCATATGTGTACTATGGATTCGCTCGCACCTTAATTTTGACGTTTTTTACAAAAAAATATATTTTTTATTTCCTCGCTCGCTCATAAAAATTTGGTCAAACCGCTATTTAAAGCAACTGAATTAAGATTTTTTTTTTTCTTCGCTCGCTCGCCCCATTTTTTTTCTAGAAAAATCTGTAGAACTTATCATCAACTTGTTGTGGCCTTACACATTGTATTTGTTATTTCAGAGGGTTGGTTCGTTCAAACTAATATAGGAAATGTGCTTATTTGTGCTGATGCATAGAACATCTATAATAATGTTTTAACAATTACTTGATCAATGAATGATAAATTTATCTAAGAGCAGAAAGTCATTTTTGGACATAGTGTAGTTGACATGCCTTAGATATGTTAATACAAGGGAGACAACCTATTCAATGCAAAAAATGATCCTAAGTTCTTTAGTTGTATTAATTTTGATGTGAATATTGCTTTCAACTGCTGTTTTTTTTTCAGCCAGTGATGAAAAATGCTCATAGTATGCTTGGAACCAAAGCTCAGCTGGAAGAAACAGTCAATGGTAAGAGGTTTAATTTTAAACTTTAAGTTGCTAGCCTGTGTCTGAATTTGTCACATAGTGGTCAGTTTTACTCAAAAATTGCCAAATGATGTGGTCTGACAAAAAAAACCACATTGTGTACATTACAAAACACTTAAGCAAACATGTAGTCATAAAAAGTCTTGTATCAATGATGAAAATTAATGGTTAATTGACATGCAGTTGAATAAGTAAAAAAATTGTGAAATAAGTAATAAATGATTTTTTTCTGTGATTCAGCATATCTTCAAGATCTGACACCCTTAAGTTTTTGTTAAGGGACCTGGTACTTTTTTACAGTCTTTAACTCAAAAGCTTCTGTAAATCAGAGATTTTACAAAGTAGCAATGTCCTGGTTTACCAAGATTGGGAGAGACGATATGAAAAAAACTAAGATTGTAGGAAGCTTTTAAATTGAACTGGATGGAATTCAAAGGGACAATAACTGCTGCTCGAGCAGTTCATGTGCAAGTTGTTGTCTGTTGGGAAACATAAAGTGCTCGTTGTCATTGGGAAGCATATTTGTAAATTATGCTTCCTGAAGTCATAATGTGTTTGAGAACCATTGCATGATGAAAATACGCCTAGATAAGACCCTAAGACATAGATACAGTTTTTAGATTTTTGCTGTCTCTGCCAGTTACATGCCTCAGTTATAATAGATGAAAATTAATAATCTGGACAAATTATTTTTCAGCTCAAAGTGTTACTGTTGCAGAAACTCCTGTAGTATCCAATAGAACTAAAAGTATGTATGTTTTGTTTTTGTTTGTTAGTAAATCTTATGTAGTTTTCAAGCCAGATTTTTTTACGAAAAAATTCAGCTTATAGTTTGACAAAACCTGGGTGGGCGGTCGGTGTTGTTTTTTTTTACAGTATATTTCTGCCATTTATTTCAGATCTTTATGGAACTTTATACAATGATAACATACCAAGTAATAAAGCAGAATTAGAAAGTAACCACATCTCTACCTGGCTTTATTATGGATTATTTCCCTATGAAATTTTTACGTTAAAGTTTTTAATATGTTGGATATCTCTGTTATTTATGGTCAGATCTTGATGAAAATCTGGCTTTTAAAGGGGTTTCCACATTAAATTCTTGTCATAAGATAGTGCATCCAGAGATTTAATAAAAGAATTTGGTTGCTTAAGTTTCTTATATAATCTGATAAACTAAGATATACATTTATAAAAAGTGTTTGATTCTTACTACCTTTACTAACAATTGATTAAATTATAAATTTCAATCTTTGAACTTAAATTTTATATTATACATGTAACACAATGTAGCCAGTCAAATCTGTAAATTTTGTTTATTGTTATGAGTGTATATTGATTTTGCAACATCTCTGTTGACTAAACATTATTTGTATTGGTTGTGGTGTTTGAAATCAGCCTATGAGTTTATTTTTTGTTTGCTCTAAATTTGCTTAAGACAAGTTCAGTTTGCTATCTTACAGTATGTAAAAACACACAGTTGTAAATTCACCTGAGATTCAAGAAACAATCAAAATATCTATATTTCTCTTACCTTGAATGGGAAAGTGATGCAACTTATTTAACAAAATGATAAATAAGTTCAGGTCATTCGTTACTCCAGTGCTTTGATTTTTAATGGAGGAACTTGCCACTGTACTGATTGAACCTGGGTAAATATACTACCTTTTCAGAGTAATTATACCATATTTGTATATAAGTATTTTTGTGTTGAAACTTTGCCAGCCTCTTATGGAAGTATGTTTGTATGTATTACAGAATTAAGAGATAATATAGTTTTACCAGAGTCTGACACGGAGGATGAAGAAGAACTAACTAAAGGTAACATATTTAACAAATAAAAAGGCCTTGCCGGCAGTATGCAAGTTTACAGACTGGTTGGTCAGACTGAGAAAGGTACATGGCAGGGTTAGAGAGTTTTAAGGGGCAACAACTGCTGCTTGAGCAGTTTATGTGCAAGTTGTTGTCTGTGGGAAAGCATATAGTACTCGTTGTCATTGGGAAGTATATTTGTAAATTATGCTTCCTGAAGTCATAATGTGTTTGAGAACAATTGCATGATGTTCATTATATATTTATAACAAAGATCATACATTGTCATATTATCAGAATTAGCTATATTGGCTGGGTGGATTGTTTGGCATCCAGGGGCTTCCTCATTTTTGCTCGAATATTCATCTAAAAGGGTCAGAAGCTTCATATCAGTCAAATCTCAGACATGTTCAACAATTGGCCATGTTGGGTCAAAAACAAGGTAACTGGATCAAATAAAACAACATTGTTTACATTCAGATGTTTTCTCCAAATATCATCAAACCTCATTTGCACTCGGGTAAGTGATAAAGGATCATCTTGCTTAGATATAAGTATAATCAACTGTACTTGATTTGAAAATATGTAGATTTTCAGGATTTCAAAGAAACATTAGCTCCAACCATGTGAATACCATTTTATAAAGTATGCCTATGTTTTTGTGTTATTTTAGAAGAGTTTGATACAACCTGTGATAGATCAAGTATAATTATAGCTGAGACACAAGCTTATGTTAGTGATATTGAAGAAGATGATGCAGGTATTTATATTGTCAATTTTAACTATTTAAAGAATAGTGTGATAGGGCTGTCGGGATATGCTGGGGGAAGGGTGTGGGGTTACCACGGTTTAAAAATGACGAGCCATTAAGGTCTAGGTGAAATTCCTGATATGCCTTGATAAATTACAATTTGACTGTAAATGTATTAGATGGCAAAGAGAGTTTTTGTGAAATGTTGATAAATTAACACATCTAAAACACTGCTTTTATGTAAAAAAAACATTGCCTAAATCACAGCATCCTCTACTGTACTTCAAATGAGCTAGTTGTTGACACGGTACAAAATGTCTTCATTGGTGATGACACTGTTCAAAATGTCGTAATCACTAATGACACTCCACATCAGAATGTTGAGTCACTTTGCATTTTGGCCCTATAATGTTCCCCCTTTTTTATTGCTTTCACATATTTACCTAATTATACTATAATGATAAAATCTAGATTGAAATAAAAATGTTATAATAATGCTAAAATGTGGTTTTGTATTTATTTCAAAGTTGTGTAATTTCGTCTAAATCCAATCAATTTAAAGAAAAAAGGTTTAGTTTAAATTTATTGTCATTGTATATTAAAATGTTGATAATGATGAAATTATATTTTTCAGATGATGATAGTGTTAACAAAACATCATTATTGATGGCACCAACACAAGCATTTGGTCATGTTTCTGATAGTGATGTCAGGTACAATGTAAACTATTTTCCATTTCTTTACTCAAGGCTGCTTCTCAGGCATAAGCTCAACTTCTTCATTTTGCATCATTTCTGTCTTTGTATTATTTTTTTTGCTTAAAATAAGTATTTTCTGGTTTTGGAAATTTGATCAATAACAAGTGAAACTTAAAACTTTCTCATTGAAGTATGTATCTATAAGATTTGACTTTACCTATTTGCTGCTTGGGGTTTCATTTTAATACTGGTTGGAATAAAGGGTTTGGAACAAAAAAAGGGTTTGAAATAAAGTTTTAAGTCGGATTTTTCTATGAAAAAATTTGGCTTATAGTTTGGCGAAAACACGGGCGGGCGGTGTCATTAACAATTGCGTTAAAAAAATCTGGCTTTAATGTGGATTTCACATAATATTTCTTGTTATGTTAATATTTATAATAATAATGTTGATGTTGTATGATTTCAGTACATGTAGTGAAGCTTCACCTCAGAAGAAACAATTAATGTTGGCAGCAACACAAGCATATGTAAGTTAAGGGGCACATTCAGCTAGGCGATCGCTAGCTAGTGCTTTTTGAAAGCGATTTATTGTAGCACAAGAGGTCTACGGAACGGTTTGCTTCAAACTAGCAAATCCAAGATGGCAACTTTCTAAAACAAAAAGTTCAGAATTGAACAAATAAAAAATATTCAAATCAATTATCACCATGATTATTCTAGTTAACCCCTTTGACGAAATATATGCATTAAATGAAGTATATATCAGTATTCTTGAAAAAGAAACACATTCCCACAGGGGGCAGCCATTTTGAAAAAGGCAGAAACGTTCCGAATGATACGGCTAGCAAGAAAAAAACTTGCTACGTTTCGCTAGCTAGCGATTCAATTTGCTCGATCGTAGCAAACCGTTCCGTAGGAAATCGCTACAAAATGCTAGCTAGCGATCACCTTGCAGAACGTGCCCATGATTTTACAGTGCCATCAAAAATACCTTCATACTTCTAAAAAAATCTGGGTTTCATTTATGCCATTAGACTTGTTTATATCAGATGTTTTACGTAGTAGGATGTTTAAAATAGTTTGTGACTTTTGAAATAGGAGTAATGATACTTGATAGAACTGAAATTGTTATATAAGTAATTGTATCTAAAGTTACAATATATTTTCTCAAGTATTGCTAAATATTAAAAATACAAAATCAAACATTTATGAAAGTGTAAAGGTAATTATGGATGGCATTTTATATGTATAGTCTTACAACATTAACTAAATATAACTGAACCTTATTTTCATCAATTAAACATGTTAATATGGGTCGAGCACATCTGTTAGTCTGTCAGAGTTTTAATCTGAGTGTCTAGGTTTAAATTCTGACCATGACATGAAACACTCTTCCATACAAATTTGACAATAATTTTGATTTTACTTTGCTTAGGTAGAAGTTGTCAGCTCCACATGTAAGTGTAAGCAACAGCCATTGCCTCAATCCACAAGCCCTAATGGTCTTTTGATGAAAAATCTTGTCCTCTCATTTTCTCAGCTCCTATTGTATGGATTTGATTCAAACTTCACTCATAGAATGGTTACAAGCAGACATGTATATATTTTATATTGGTTACAGTCCATTGATTTTTTTATAATCTGTAACCAATAGCAAGTTCTTTACTTAGACCTGTTGGGGGGTATTCATCAGAATCAGGGATAGTTTTTGTCTATTATTTTGAATTTGTTGATTCCATAATAAGAATTTCTATTTGTTGTAGACATCACCTATAAAGAAGAAAGTAATTGAACCAACACAAGTTTATGATATGGATGTAAATGTTGAACCTACAGTAGGATATGATATGGATTGTGAAGACAGTGTAGAATCTAATGTGGTAGGATATACTAGTTGTTTCTTTTATTGTATACTGACTTATTTATGTAGCTAGGTTTTTTATGATTTATGTACTATTAATCATTCTTTGAGTAGTTTCCTGAACACTTAGTACTATGCGCACAGAATGTTTCTTGTCAGACAAAACTATACTAAAATGTAGTCATTCTTTCTGTGCACATGTCTAAGCCAACTTTTTGACTATTTATTTAACCAATACAATTTGCTCTGCCATTCCTGTATGTCCAATAAAATACTATTCTGGTATTGAGAAATAAATAAAATATATGATACCATTGGTTGTCTTGAAATAAAGTTTTGTATAAGATCCAATATCTTCAATATGTGGGTCAAAAAAAAAACATTTAGTATGCAGTCCCATATTTTTAATAGGTGGGTCCCGATAAAGTATAGTAACAGTCAAAAATTGTTATTATTGCGGTCCCGAAATAATTTAAGTTTAGGGTTCCAAATTTCCCATAATTTGAAAAACATGTAAGCAGACGACAGTATGGTCCTATGCATATTTTAATTATTGATTGGACATAAATGTTGAAAAATAAAAATATGTAAATCGGGGTTCTCAGAAGTTTCTATTAGTGTATAATGTTGGAACCTAAATTACAGGATGAAGAAACCAAACAATCAAATATAATGTTTGAACCTACACAAGCCTATGATAAACAGGAAGTAGATGATAATAATGATGATGATGATGTGAGTATGATGAATATTTTCTTAACTTATACAAATAATTGTGATGAATTATTAACTCATTGTCAACTGGTGTGACAAATTGTTTGTCTGTGAACAATTTCTCAAAAATAAAAGCATTTTAAAAGTGCAATTTTTGCTCCTTTTCAACCCAAAATTTGCATTTCATTCAGTAAGATTTTTCTAAAAAGGCATGAAGTGGCAACATGCTTTCTTGTCATCATTTTGAAACATTTTTTGTTAGAGGGCATGCAAAAAAGGTCATTTTTAAGACAACTTTCCTAAAGTAAATCCAGTTAGAACTAATTTCAAGGCATATGGCGGCCATTTTGAAGGGTTGTCCAATACAAATAAATGTGGGATTGACCAGTTTAGGGTTAATAATGTATCTTACACTAAATAATTATGTTATTGAGAAACTAATTATATTTCTATTTACAATTTTAGATGGAAGAAAAGAAACATCTTAGTATAATGTTTGAACCAACACAAGCATACATAAAACCTGATAAGGATACAAAAGTAAGTTTAATGTTAAGACAATCTTGGATCTATACCAGCTAAGATATAGAATCTTTGTATGCTGCTAATAATACTATTATCTTGTTAATGCTGCTACAAGAAAATATCCTACTTTATATACCCTCTCCTCTCTGCCACACAATTTTCAGGACTTGGCTTAATATGACCTTTCTTGAATTTGTTAATAAGTTTATTAACCTTTTCATGTAGATAAGCTGATGGCTTTCTTTGAAAATATTTAGTTAGTATTTTTGAGAATAAGTCATGGGAACTTGGAAATGTTACCAAATGCAAACTGGTTGTCAGGATACATGTATATCTAAATAAAAATTAAAAGAGGGTTAGACATGTACGTAATGAAAATTAAGTATAAAAAGGGGGCACAAAGAAAAGGCTATACTTCTGTCTGTGGACATAGTCATGTCCATATCTTTATAATCCAGTTAGGTCATGTTTTAACAGAAGACCACAGTCACTTATAATTTTAACTGTTAGTGAGAAAAGAGTAATGTTCTGTAGCAAATTGTATCATTTCAATCAGATAATAAATTCTTAAGAATATAAATTCTATACTCTATATTATCCAATTAAAAGTCAGATAAGAGCTATATTTAAGATGTTGTCTTGCTGAAGAGTCAAAGTTTTGTCTTATTAGTTTTGGAAGTTGTATTGTTTTATCCCTTGGTTAAAATAAACTTTGTATATATGACAGGATGATGATAATGTATCAGAATCATCAGAAGATTTTGTTCTTGAAGGTGATACTGATGCTGAAGATAATGATGATGATACTACTGATGCTGATTTAATGGCTGAACCAACATTACAATGTAATGATGATATAATGGTGGCAGAGACACAGGTATATTTCTTTGTTAAAAATTTGCATACAGTCCTAACTTCTTTTAACGGTCTCATTGTTTCAGCAGTCTCTACATTTTATCGGCCAGCTCTAGCTGTGGTCATTGGAAAAGGCTCTATAATGCATGCCTTATTAGTGGTCACCTGCTTCCTTGAGCCATCAGCTCGGCATTTTGTCTCCCAAACATAAAATTCCCCCCTGCTTCAGATATCATGTGCGAGCCATGTATATTGGCATGATTGCATTGGCACATTTGTCACAATACACCTATGGTATCACATGATCTTTAACATGTTGCTAATTGCAATATAATCATGCCGTCTACATATGATGGAGAAAGCCAATCAGAGCAGTTCTTTAAACACACCTTTGAGTTTGTAGTTTGCTGATAGATAATTACAGCTTAAAAAGCTGAATGATATTTTGGTTTTGTTTTGTTTTCTGCACATGGGATGACTGACTATTGTTACAGGAAAATGCTCATTTGAATGTATGCTGTTGATCAAAAGTATTTTGGTTAAACTATTTTACAATTAGCGACCACAGGGATAAACATTAATTTTTTAAACTAGTTTGGACTTCCAGCTGTATGTGTATGTTTTACTAGTCCAGACCAAATGTTTACTAGTAGTTACAAGTTACCCCAACCCAAATATAGGTTGTCAGGGGCAACCTGAATACCCATGGAATCATCATTTGTCTATGAGTTTTAAGTTATTCTATGTTCTGTTTTAGGCTGTACCAGGTGAGGATTCCACTCAAGTCTTTACAGACAATGGTCAAGGTGATGCCACTATGCCAGTATGTAATGAACCTATAAAAGCATGTGATGATATGGAAGCTAGACAAGTCAATACGAAGACTAAGAAGAAAGTAGATAAAGAAGTTAAAGACAATGAAGCTCCTACTCAATGTTTTGATGACACTACTCAGAGATCAGAAATGTCTAAAGAAACTCTTGTTGCCGATACCCAAGTCTTTGAAGATGCTACACAGGTAATAGAAAATGTACCCAGTCCTGAAAAGAAGTCAAAACCTACTCCTGTTACACAAGTCTGTGATACTCAAGTTTTTGAGGATGCTACTCAAGTCATAGATAATGATTCCAGTCCAAGTAAGAGTTCAAAACATACTGTAATGCAGGTTGCTGATACACAAGTATTTGATGATGCCACTCAAGTTATAGAAAGTGTCTCATCACCTAGTAAATCATTGAAATCTTCTACTGCTACACATGTTGATGCTACTCAACTAGTTGAAGAAGACTTGAAAAATGATAAAAATAAAGTCACTGCTGATGTAGGTGACACACAAGTCTTTAATGAAGAGCCAAATGAAATAATTGACTCTAAGCCTTCAGAGGAATCAGTGAAGGCCTCTGATATGACAGATGCGGTTAAAGAGAACATAGTTAAAAGAAGTACTGGTGAATTTGATAAAGCTAGTGATGCAACTCAAACATTTAGTGAAACAGATGGGGAATCACTTGATTTTCTTGGAGGTGCTACTCTTGCTGTAGATAATGATGTAAGTGACAATATAGATGAGAGCAATGGTAGACAGTCTGAAAATTCTGAATCCAATAGGGCTACTCAGGTAAGTCTGTTCAATGATATTGTTGAAAAATTACATCAGCGTTAAAGTTCTTTAATGTAGTAATTGCTTCTTACTACCATTAAGCTTTGACATTACTAAACTAAAGTGACCACATTTTATGTTTATAAACAGCAATATCATCGGCATAACATTAAAGTTGGAAAAATTCATCTATCAGCAACTGAACATATCTTCTTATGCATGTTTTCAGGATGACCAATTAAGGTCAAATGCTAAGTTTAATTTCCATAGTATGTTAAATGAATTATGATCCTTTTATATGTAAAAAATTTCTCAGTAAAATTTTTGTGCAACATTTTATTTTTGCAATGACTTTAGAGACTTGATTGAAACCTCACACTCTTAAACTCTTCATGTATGGGTTCACCAATCCTTATTGTTATTTTACTATGAAGCATCCTGAACAGTTGATTTAACTGTCTGTGTATTTGTCTTTTTCTTGTGATTGTTATGATGGTAGTAAGTAGTGTTTTACTTGAATACTCATAATATCTATTAAGTATTTTAAATGACTGTGCCTCCAGCTGTCAAGTTATACTTTTCCTTGAAAATGTGCAAAAAAATTGCTGTTTCCTCCTTATGTGGAGAATTTGCAGAACTTTGCTGTGGGATTGCTAAGTTGTATTTTTACAATTTAGATTATTGTCCATGAAATAACTGCTATGGAGTATGTACTTCACTCATCTCCTGTAATTAAATGTCCCCTTGGCTTACTCAGTTGGCAGCACACAAGTCTACTGATTGAGGCATTGTAGGTTTTATTACCTGGCGGGGTTGACTTGTGTGAAGTTGTGTCATTAATAATGTCTACAGCCGTTCTCTCTCCTACCACTGGTTCTTAATTTAGTCATTGGGGCAGTTGTCAGTCACTGACTGATTGATGCACCTAGCAACTGGTTAACTGCTAAACTGCTAAATCTGAGATTTAGCCTTTTTAGGAATGGTGAGTAGGTTGACTGATCACAGTGATATGACCTATTTATACAATGTGTTGCTATGACGTTTAACTAACCATTATAATCATTTTGTAATTAGTTTCTTTTCTGTCCAAAAATATGTTCAAGAAAGTGTGTGACAATCTGTCTGACAATTCTGAAACCAAATTGAACTCAAATGTTTTTTTCCTTATTTTCAGGTATTTGATGATGTTGATGAAACATGTGACATATCTGATGATTTACATGACATAGATAATGTTAAATCTGATAAAAAAGATACAAATAATGATCAAGATGCAGCTACACAAGTATTCAATAATGCTGATGACAACAAAGAAACCAGTGTTGTCAATGATACTGTTGCTGTTGTTGAAGTTGCTGAAACTGTACCAATTGGTAATGATGATGCAACTCAGGTATTTGATCAATCTGAGTCTGAGGTATGTAACTTAGAAAGTTCTAGAAAAGTGGTAACCACTAAAGGAAAAAAAGATAAGGTATTGACTAACGAAGAACCTACTCAAGTATTTGATCAAACTGTTGCTGTAGAAGATTTATTAGAGGACATTGAACAAGCTAAGGATATACAGAAAAATGAGAAAAAAGTTACTAAACCTCTGCCTGAAACTGATGCACCCACTCAAGTCTTTGATGAAACCATACCAGTTGATGATATATCAGAAGAAATGAAGCCAACAAGGGGTGGTAGAAGAAAAGATCATAATTCTTTAAAACATAAGACAGAATTAAATTCTAATGAAGCACCAACCCAGATATTTGATGAAGCAATACCAATTGAAGAAAAGGCTAGGACTAAGAAACCTGCAAAAGCAGGAAGAAAAAAGCAACAAAAAGCTTCCAAATCTAATAGTGAAATTTCTGAAACTGACACTCAGGTGTTTGAAGGAATCGTTGATGATGTAAACTCAAGTGACATAGCTGAACAATTGGTAAGTTCTGAAAAAAGTGTAATTGACGAATCAGTAAATGAATCAATTGAAGTCTCTACTAGTAGAAGAAGTGGTAGGAAAAGGGTTTCTAAAACTAATGATGATTATGAATATAGTGATAAGGGTAAGAAAGCAAATAAAATGACTGATAAGAAGGGTGTTGATAGTGAGGATACTAAGACTGCTGGAGCTAATGATTTACATGATTATAATGTTGATTCTGGTGAAAATTCCAGAGGTAGGAGAGGTAAATCTTTAAAGAATGAAAATAATAAGTCAGCTAAAACTGAACATTCTGAGGAAATTGGTACTAGTAGCAAAACTGTTCGTGATAGAAAAAGTGGAAGAAATTCTTCTAAGATTGAAACTACTGGCTCTGGTGAAAATACAATTGAACCTGTGAGAAGAGGTGGAAGAAATAGGAAGAAAAGTGATGAAAGTTTTAAAACTGAAAATGTTGATAATGAAGCTGAATGTGGGGCTAATAAGAAAAAAATTAAAGAAGAGGAAAAGACAATTCCTATGGAAACAGAAGCTGCTACACAAATTTATGCTGATGAAGGTTGGTAGTCAAAATTGAAATTTTGAGAATACTATTGTGATTGAAAAAATAAACCATATTCCTTGTCTGTTCTAGTCTTTGAATGTTAACACATTTTAAGGATTGCTAACACATTTCAATTCTTGTCTGTAAAAAACAATTTGTTGATAACTCTCATTAAATTACAGAGGTCTTGAGTTGCCATATTTGGTATGAAGCATAAATAGGATATGGTAATACTGTTTAAAGTAATAATTATCCCCAGGGAATAAAGTTACTTCTCAGAGATCACCATTTTACTTAAAAATGCATTGGAGAATCTCAATTTTAGAAAACTTGTGAAATCAAACTCATATCTCACTAAGGGTTCACATCTGGAACCGTTAAAAATGATCATACACACAACAAACTACCAATAAAAAGACTTAATGAATTAATTTAAGGTGTTGATGATGCTGTGACACAGAGATATGGTGATGAAAGTGATAGAAGTGCTGCCACACAGAGATATGGTGATGAAAGTGATGAGGAAGATGGAGACATTACTCCTGATATAGAAACAGTTAGTATACATTATAATAATTATTGATAACTTTGATTACAATGTTGTGTAGTGAAAAATAAGTTTGGCTATTGGTTGAAATACAAATCCGAATCTTGGTTCTATTAAACAGACTCAGACCAGACCTGCACATATTATTTATTTGTTAATAGTATCTAGCTACAATCTTGTGTTACTTGCAGGTATATTGTAATGGAACTCAACATTTTGAAATATCCTTATCAACATTTGAAGGAGCAGTAGTCCAGTGGTAGGACACGCGCTTAGGGATTGAGAGGTCCTGGGTTTGAATACCACTAGGGGCACTGCCAATGTTCCTTGTGCAAGAAATTTACCTGTGATTGCTTCACTCCACCCAGGTGTAAATGGGTGCCTGTTAGGGTCATGCACTGTATGCTGTGGCTGCAATCTGTGTCGTATGTTAACAGTTGGTGTGTGACTGGATGATCAGGGAAGTTAATGTCAAGAGTCAACTGAATAGTGATACAGCTCTTGCACTCCCTTGCCTTTAACTAATAGGTGACTTGGTAGAATGTCTGCTCACGACTAGAAAGATTGTGGGTTAGGGATATTTTATCAGGTTACAATTTGTGGTGACGTTATGAACATATTTGTGTGATTGGTCCCTTAGATTGTCCCACTGATATTCAAGCAGTATCAAATCAATATTATCTGACTGTAATTACAAAATATGTCTTTTTAGGTATTAGCTAAGGAGGCACAAAGACAAGATATTCCCCTTCCTGCATTACCTGCTAAATCACCTTTAAAATCAGCTCTTGCTAGTCCTAAAAGAAAAGAGGGTAGTCCATCACCTAAAAGAGTTCAGTTTGTATCTCAGGTAATTTATATATAGTCCAACCTTGCCTGATAAAACAGTCTCTTCAAACAAATGACCATGTTTACAGAAAAAGTATCAAACAGTTAAGTTACAAACATGTATAACCATGACATGCATGTTCTGTAGGTACAATGAGAATTTACATCATATTTATGTCAGTATTTTATATTTATGTAATAATTTACAATATGCACTAAAATATAATGATAAAAATGTTAACTATGAAGACAATTTACGGTCATAATATCATTTGAACACCATCATTTTACATTAGCACTTTTCTTTTTTACCTAAAAAATCTGCCTTTTCAAAATTGATGATGATTAGAGTTTATATAAGGGTCCCTCCGCTCTAAAAAGATGCATTATGTGCAGACTTCAAAATTGATGAGTTTACCAACTGCAAAAAAGTTTGTGAATTTAGGATTTGAAAAAAGGTTGTCTTGAGAAGAGAGCTCCTTATGTTTTAGTTCTTTATAATATTTGGTTGCATAAGCAAACTTCTTGCTGTCTAAATTGGAAACTGGCTGTCATGAATAACTGCTTTTTCACAGACTGGCATCCTACTTATCTTGTTTTGTTCATTTTCATTCCATAAATACATGTCTGTAAATATTTACTGGTTGCTTCTCTCATTTTCATGATTATGATTTTGTTTACAGAATTCTGAGACTAATTCAGAAACAAGTGAAACTTCTAGAAGATCAACAAGAGGAAATAAAGGTAAACATTTGTTTAGATTGTTACTTATAAAATGGTGGGAGTTTAGAAACTTTCTGATTCTAAAAGTGCACAGAAAATTGAAGAAGGTTTAAAACTCATCTAGAATAATCGTAATCATCAATATTACAATTTGAGATACATGCATGTTGTAAATGATTACTCTTCTTTGAATTTCAGTCGTAAATACATGTATATATTTCATTATAACTACAGACATATAATACATGTATCGTTAGTCAATTGTTCTTAGTTATATTCTGTAGTTAGATGTTTATACTAATCTATTTTAGCTCGATTGTGAAACAAGTTCTTACAACCTAGATTAATCACTTTCGAGTCCTCTTCCTGGTCCCCTAGTACTGAGCAAGTAGGATAAAGTTTCTTGCTCAAGGAAATAAGGTAACTTTTGTATGGGATTCGAACCAACGCGGGGCTGGCTATCCAATGATTACCAGTCCAAGGTAACTGCTAGGCCACGCCCGCTCCTGTAAACATGGTTGTTTCTATCAAGAGACTTTTATTAGGCAACCACTTTTAGTCAGTCCCAAGGATGGTCTCTTAATAGAGGTTTGACTGTACTTATAATTTCACTCTAACATTTTGACAATTAAGGATAAGTTGCATCAACCACAAGGGTGGCAAAGATGTGAAAAATGTCAAAGCTAGTATGATTTCCTTTTTTTGCACCAGGTGCAATTGCACGAAAGTTTATAAACATGTAATAGTCTGTCATTCATGGTTATAGTGTATTGCCACTTTAAACTGTAGATTAAGGTGACATGTTAACATTTTTCTGTTCTAGGTAAAGCTAAGGTCAGTCTAGATGTTAAAGCTGAAGAAAGCAAGATATCAACTACAAGAATAAAAAATTCTGTCTCTACTAGTGCCTTAAGTGATGTGAAAAGTGAAATAGAGAAAACAGGAAGACCTGTTGGTAGAGGTAGAAGAAGTGTAAGAACTAAAGAACATGATAAAACAATTGAAACTGTAACTACTGAAGTCCAAGAGACAACTGCTGAAGTTGTCAAAAAAGGTGCTTCAAAAATACAAAGTAAAAATCTCAAAATAGTTAATGATAATGCTGTAACTGATGATAATGTTGAAGTTAAATCTGATGAAAAATCTGGGGAATCTAAAACTGTGTCAGAAGATACCATTAAAGTTACTAGACGTGGTGGAAGGAGGGTGACTAGTATTAATATTGAAGCTAAGCCAAAATCGGGTAGAAATAGTAGACATAGTTTACCTGCTGTGATAGAAAATGAGGTTGATAAAAACACTGTTGATAAGGATGTAAATGATAATTCTGATTTAAAGAAGAGTAATACAAGAGGATCAAAGACGAAAAAAGTGTCAGGTGAGATTCCTACCATTGCTGAAAATGACAGTGTTTCTAAAGCCACTAAAGTAGAACCAACCAATTCTAGGAGATCAAGAAGACAAACTAGTCAAGACAATTCAATTTCTGAAAAGGATAGTGAAGAAAACATAGTAAAAGTGACTGAAGAGAAAAAAGACACTAACTCTTCAAAACAGGCAACCAGGTCTAAAAGAGGTGCTAAGGTCAAACAACAAAATGAGGCTGATAATGATCAATCTGAAAATTCTAAAAATGTATCAAAAATATCAAAAGTAAAATCATTGGAAAAAGACACAAGTAGTGTTGCTGATTCTGACATTGTAATTGAAAAGAAAGCAAATGTAGGTAGTAAAACAAGAAGTAAAAAAGACAATAAAAAGTCTGAAAATGTTCCTCTAACAGAACAAGATAGTGTTACTAAAACAAAAAGATCTTCGAGAAGAAATACTGTTGATGTGAATAGTGATGATACAAATAAGGTTACAGACAACACGTCTGTGATTAAAGAAGAATCTATTGAATCTAAGACTGCTGGTACTAAACTGAAGAGAAAACAATCTTCTGAAAGCTCAACTAAATCTAAAGAGGTTTGTAATTTAAGTCTTTGCTCCTAACATGATTAGTAATACAGATAGAATGATGATGTTTTTCTAACAGATGTTTCACCACTAGTGGTGGGGGCTATATAGGAGTCACTTTTTCTGTCTGTCCCTTCATCCTTCCCTCTGCTTGTCTCGAATCTTGTCAGGGTAATAACTCTAATAAATTTTAAAATTACTTAGCACAAATAATAACCACAATGATATGGTGTGTCGCATGCAAGAACCTTGTCAAAACCTCAAAGGGCGTTGCCATTTAATGAGGTCCAAGGTATAATGTTGTTGAAAATTGGTCTACAAGGTTGAGGTTGGTTGGCAATAGTCCCGGTTTGAGCAAATCTGTCTCTCAACAGCATGTTTCTATGGCAATTAAATGCCCTTGAAAGTACAGTAGAGTTCCGCTACTAAGACCACTTTTGTTATTTCAAAATCATGCGATTTCTGACAATTATTAAAACCAAAATGTGTAATTTGTGAACAAAAAGGGTCTCTATAATAAGACCATTTCGCTATTAAGGCCATCAATTTTGCTGGTCTTAATAGCGGAACTTTACTGGACTAGAAAAGTCTCTCCTCTTGGGAGCATCATCAAAGCCTTAATACGTTCTAAAAGTTGTGACATATTAGCTGCTTGAAAAACTTGAATTCTCAAGTGATATTTGCACTATACATGTGCAAATGTATGTAAAAGACAGCAAGTTTTACCACCTGTGCCAATGTTTACATGCTGCACATGGAAATTGTGTGGAATTACAAATCAGGTTATTACTTGAAGTCTACCCATTATTTGACCAATATCTTGGGATATGCACTGCATACACTGTGACGTCCAATAGTGTTATGTGCTAACTTTTGCGACTGTACACCTTGTAGAATCAAAGTTTTCCAAAAATATCAAGCGCATAGTTTCTTTAGCATTTTAGTATAGTATGGATTGATATGATTGCTTGTATATGGCCAGTGATTGGTTTTCTTTATATATTATTGATTGATATGATTGCTTGTGTAGTACTATGGTCAGTGATTGGTTTTCTTTATATATTACAGTGTAATGTAGATGAAACTCCCAGCAAGAAATCTAGACTAGTTAAAGCATCTAGTGTATCAACACCAGTGTCTGTAAGTCAACAGTTCTATAATCTCTTGTACTTACATTGATCTCCGAGTAAACTATTACAAATATTCATAGACAATTACAGTCATTGCCTTAACCCACTAGCCCTTAGCCCTAGACTTGTGAAAACTGATTCAGGGTTACTTATTCATTTGTTGTTTTCTTAGGGCAACATGTATTTTATACATTTTATACATTTTATACATTTTATACATTTTATACATTTTAAACATTTTTAACATTAACGTTTGTGTTAGATACATTGTACTTCTGAATAGCTTGTTAAGTAAATAGTGTACACAAAACTTGAGTTGTATTTGTACCATGTGTATTGTGACCCACTGTCTAATGGGACTTTTTTGGCCAACTCCGAGTGAAGGTCACAATACACAGGTTTGACTGTATGTTGGATATCTCACACATATAGTCAACACACATTGTCTATTAGGTGAACTGTGGCTTATATCCTCATAGCATTTACAGAAACAGTATGGGATTGAAAATCACTGGTCCCATATCAAAATCAAATAGACGCCCTGGAAATCAATTTTCGATGCATCAAATCTAATTGTTGCAGTCCTAATCTGCATTGGGGGGGTTTAGCAGAAATGGTTGTAACTCATAAGAAAAGAGTGAGTTAGAACCATTTTATGCTTAACACGTGATGTATATTGATACTTTACATGTTGACTTGTGTTGTTAAGATGACTCTGTACCTATTAAAATCTAGATGTAATGTCATTGTTTTTTACAGAAATCCATTCAACTTGATGAGAGTATATCTAATTCACCTACATTAAGAAAGACAACTGTTGAAGGTTCTAAAGCTAAAGTCATGTTTACTGGGGTAGTTGATGAACAAGGACAAAAGGTATATACAGGAAAACTTCATTAATAAGTAACATTAATGGCATTTTATAGTCTTCAGTTTCATGCTGATGCACACTCACTAAGGGCACGTTCCGCAAGGCGATCGCTAGCTAGCGCTTTTTGAAATCGATTTATTTAGCACAAGAGGTCTACGGAACGGTTTGCTTTAAACTAGCAAATCCAAGATGGCGACTTTCTAAAACAAAAAGTTCAGAATTGCAACAAATGAAAAATATTCATATCAATTATCACCATGATTATTCTATTTAACCGCTTTGACGAAATATATGCCTTAAATGAAATATATATCGTATTCTTGAAAAAGAAAAACATTCCCACAGGGGGCAACCATTTTTAAAAAAGGCAGAAACGTTCCGAATGATACTGCTAGCAAGAAAAAACTTGCTATGTTTCGCTAGCTAGCAATTCAATTTGCTCGATCGTAGCAAACCGTTCCGTAGGAAATTGCTACAAAGCGCTAGCTAGCAATCGCCTTGCGAAACATTCCCTTACTGTCTAGCTATTAGCCTGGTTATCGGGCTGCTACTGCTATCTTTCTATCAATCTCCCTGAGGAACGCAGCCAACAAATTATCACAATGGAATTATACTACCCTTGCAGGTACCCATTTACTCCTAGGTAGAGTGAAGTGATTGCAGGTAAATTCTTTCCTCAAAGTAATAGGAAGTGCCATTGAAACCAGTACAAAACATCAGCTATTGTTTTATGTTTTTGAAAGATAAAAGCGAGAGTGATGGTAAATGTTTGTCACATATTTTTTGTATAATGTTGCAGTTATGGTTTTAATTTAACCTTTAAATATAACTGGCTGTTATCTAATTTTCTTTCTGTTCTATTCAAAGAACTCCCTAATTGGATATTTTGATTAATCATTGCTTTGTTTATGTATTAGATTGGTCATTTGTTTATTATATATTTCAGATTGTTAAAGACTTGGGTGGAGAACTTGTAAACTCTCTCACTGATTGTACACATCTTGTTACTGATCAGGTAAGACTAAACTTACACAGTGTACAACTTTGAAGTTGATAGCTTTTGTGACACAAGTAATTTAATCTCAAATGATTGGATGCCAGAAACAATGGAAAAATAATTTTTGATTTGCAATTTATTAGAGCCAGAAAAGATATTTAAATGTTGGTAACCTCGCCTAATATTCGAATGTTAAAGAATGAAAACCAATTTTTGAAATTCTCTACTTAAAAATCAACATTTTCTATTCTTTCTAAACTAAGTTGCAGTTTAAAATCAAAGTTTAAGAAGCCTGTTCAAAGTTTGCATGTTTGTGTTATACAGGCCAATTAAGTTATGGCAATGACCTCCAATAAATTTTGGTTGTAGATAAATCATGAAGGTACAGTTCTGTGTAAAAAATTACGTCATAATCAGTGCTTTTTTGTTTCAAAATCTAATTGATAATTGCCATCTTGGAAGCCCTTTTGTTCAAAGATACAATGTAAGCCTTGCCATGACAAAACACTCTAAAAGTTTAGCACGCTGTCCTTGGACTGTCTTTTTTAATTTTGGTCAATTATCCCATATTTTTTCACAGTTTGGCGAATAGTTTGCTAATATTCACAAATAGGCAGAAGTTAACAAAAAGCACAAAAAAAAATGCTGGCCAATTTTGACTTTTAATTTTGTCTCCACAATATTCTATTGGTTGGCAAAAAGATAAATGTAGTTAATATTGATATTGACCATGACCAGAATGTGGCCAATATATATTTTGTAAGTCAGTGACTCAGAGAATATCGTGTTCACAAAGAAGAACAACGTACATGGGTTTTGTTGGGCTTAGTAAAGCTAAATTATGTTTATTTTTAATATAATTATACATTGTATATTTTTACACAGGTTAGAAGAACTGTCAAGTTTCTATGTTGTCTAGCTAGAGGAATACCTATTGTTGTTCCTCAATGGTTGACATCTAGCAAAGCCAGCGGATTCTTTGTTGGCAAGTATATTTATTTATCTTATATATAACCATAACTCACCTGAAATATATATTAAAGCTATACATTTGATTTTATCAAATCAGGTACATATGGTGAATTCTACATTAAGCAGGTCAGTCTTACAATGTGTTGGTTTTTTTAACTTACAGTCTAACAATATTAGCCTGTGCTTGAACTACCTTATTTAATATTATAACAATTACATGTTTTACTTACATTAAATTGTGAGTATCCGTATTTTTGTATACGATTATACACATGGTTATAACAATTTATGTGACTATTAATCAATTTTGTAAACATGGCATGTTATTGTACTTTAAATTTTGAACTCATTCGTTTATGGGGAAACACATAAGTCCGCAACATTGTGGCACAGTTTCAAAGTATTCATTCTTACGAAAACAAAATTTGTTGCTCAATATATGTATTTTGCCAAAATCTTCCAATAAAGGCCAATTTACAAAGGGAGACAAAAATAGACTTGGTAAAACTGATTTGAATATATTCTTGCATACAGGTCAAGCCCAGGTTAATATTGTCTATACATTAATACCAAATAGTTCATACTAAAATGGTAATTATGATTATATTACATGTATACTTGTTTCAGATTCAGGACCATTTTTAGTATCTGATGATTCATCTGAAAGAAAATTCAAGTTTTCTTTGGAACATTCCATTGATAAAGCTAACAAGGAACCATTGTTTAATGGCTATACAATACATGTCACAAAATCAGTAAAACCACCACCAGAGCAAATGAAGGGTAAATGCTATTTATTTATTTTGTGTTTTTTTTATAGAGGGATACAGTTTGTACTTATAAATATGCCTTGCTTGTCCCACTTGTATAACAATCATTTAATTAGTTTTTTCATCTAGACATTGGTGACTCTATCTATATCTTTTTGAAATTATTTTTTATGGGATGAAAAACATTCATAGTCCAACAGTTATAACAAGTAATCATAAAATAGCCAACCATTGCAGAAATCCACCCTCTAGTTTTCTTGAGCAAGATTTTTTGTGCAAATTGATTGGTTCTAGTGACCAGAAAGTGAGTTAATACATGTAGTGACTATTATAAATTAAAAAATCTTGTTTCGAAGTCTAGCTAAATCAATTACTAGTAGTTGAATACTCTAGTTTCATTGAACAACATGACAATATTTTAAAACATGGTTACTTTGATCTTTATGTAGTTAGCTAGGACAGACTAGAGGGTAAACCATGTAGTTGTTGTAAATTTTCTATTTCTTGTATGTTTGAAGTGTTGTGCAGTCTTCACAACAACTTTCCATCAGCATTGGACAATCGGTCCAGTGGACTATCGGACCACAGTTCTTGGACCAACAGCAAATTTGGTGGTGTCGGTCCACAATACACTGGCTAAATTTGAAGACTGGTTGTGTATTAAACTCATTGGTTAAAGTCTATTTCTCTCTATAAATTCATTCCACATGGTGATATTTTCATTGAGTTTTCCAATAGAAACCTAACAAAAAACTATTTTTATCTGTTTTATTTTCTTCCTGTTTTTCAGATATATTAAAATGTGCTGGAGCAAAGGTTAGTTCTGATATTAAACTTAAAATCCATGTTATTTTTTCCCCTGTCTTTTTTATTTGTATTGATCTAACCAACATTAATATGTTGAGGCTACGATGTAACAAATTGATGAATGTTGATATGGGCATAATTACTCCCTTTTTCAGAGCACAAAATGCTCAAGGTGAGCATTTGTGGGGAGGTCTTACCAATGTGCCTTAGTGTGTGTGTTCGCGCGTGCATCCGTCGTCAAAAATTTCTTAAAACATCTTATTGTCTAAAATTATAAAGTCTATGGTTATTAAACTTGGCTTGTAGCATCACAAGAAGGTGCTTACGAAGATAGTTCAAATAATACACTCTGGGGCCAAAATTGGCCCAGCCCCAGGGGTAAGCAGATATAAATAAGGAAATGTTAAAACATCTTCCCTAAAACTTCAAAGCCTAGAGCTCTGATATTTGGCATGTAGCATCATATTAAGGTTATCTGCAGTCAAAGATTGTTCAAATATTCCCAAGGGATCGAAATTGGCCCTGCCCCAGGGGTCACAAGATTTACATGTCTGTGATACAATGCCTTGTTGATTATTTTAGGTCTGTGATAAAATGCCATGTTGATTATTTCAGGTCTGTGATACAATGCCATCTAACAAGAAGACAAATATGATAGTTGTGTCATGTATGGAAGACAAGATATTATGTAAACCTGCTATAAAACTTGACATACCTATAATGTCAGCAGAGTTTATACTTACTGGTTTATTAAGACAGGAAGTGGATTTAGTCTCGTATCCTTTATTTATATATTTATAGAAAGAAAACAGCAGAACATATATTTTCTTGTTGTTAATACTTATAAGAACACATGAATACAACGCAGGGATGTTAAATTAAAAGTCACCTTCATTTAGTTTATAGATTTATGAAATGCTAGATTGTATTGCGAATCACTATCAGAACGTCTGTTAAGAATCAGTGATACATCCATATCGCAATTTCAGATGGCCGCCCTAGCATTATTTATCTCCGAATGATATCACTGCTTGTTTATTCCTTAACCTATGAATTTCAGATTTAAACTTGATATAAATGAACAAGGAAGTAAAAGATCTCATCCTGAATCTAATTCTGAGTCAGCAAAGAAACGAAGAAAATGAACACTTATTTGTGATTTGTGAGAACTAAAAGGCAGCAGTGATTAATTGTTTGTTATTATTTTAATTGTTTACAGTCCCCCACAAGGAACTGTTTTCAGAAGTGTTTTACGATAGCATTAGTCATTCTTGTGTTTGATTTCACAGAAATTCTCATATTGGACTTTTTCTCAAATCCTTGTACGTGTATAATATGATGTCTTGATAAATATGTGTCCATCAGTTAACAATCTTAACATCATTAAATCTTTGTCTTGTCTATTTAGTGTGTTTTAATATAAACCTTTGTATAGTTTTTATCATAACATGAATTCTTCTTTGAATATTTGTATTTTAAGTCAATCTAAATGTGATAAGTTTTGTGAAGTCAAGTCATGATTTTTTACAGGACATTGATTAATTGGAATAATCCTTGATGCCTTAACTGTAAAACAATTCTTGGTATTATTACTTAGTGTAAATTAGCTGTTTTACAAAACTACATTTTACCAAAAAATTATTATACTCCCCAAAACTAAAACAATTTTGGGGGTCTAAAGGAGTCAGCTTGTTGGTCTGTCAGTTTGTCAGTGGGCCTCTTGGTTAGTGGGCCTGTCAGATAGTTGGTCAGTCTGTATGTTTTACTTCAAGCAGACATGTGCATATTTTATTTTGGTTATGTTCTATTGATTTTTTCAGAGTTATGGCCCTTTGATGAAACATCTTGTCTGCTTAATTTTCGTATCACCTACTACAGGATAGATTTTCGAGTTTTACTTTCTTGTCTGCTTATGCTTTTAATTTTGATGAGTCTAATGTTGGGAAAAAACCCAAACCAAACTCATTAAGTGTAGTTTTATCCAGCTCTATTCTCTAGCCAATAGCAATGGCTTGACAAAGATCTGTGGTGGGATTTGTCACATTCAGTGATAGGTCTAGTTTTTTGCTGACAGTTATTTTCTTTTTTATCTCAACTGTCAAAACTTGAATAATTTTATGATGACTTCTTGTGTTGAAATGTTAGTTGTGTAACAAGTGTGATTTATGAATAACATGTTTTTAGATCAGGTAGACCTGACAAATAACTTAATGGTTTAATGCCTGCTTGCTGAGTCAACATCACCTTCGTATTTGTGTTAAGTCAACATGAAATTATTCAACCTTTGAGCACTTATGAAAAAAGTAATCTTTGGTACCCTAATCTGAGTTTAGTTACTGACCTTCATCCATCATCAATTTACTCAATCATGCCATTATGCTGTTTTATCACTCTAATTTTTAATTATTTTAACTGTCAAACACAATTTTAAAATGTCTTAGTGAAATATACTTAACGAAACTTCTAAGTACCCTGATTTCAATATGAAATCAACATTTATGTCCAATTGATAATGGAAATGTTAATACGACCATATTATTGTCTTTATGCATGTTTTTCATATTTCTTTATTGATGCAAAACTGGTTTTGTCATGCATGGGTTGAAAAACTTTTCACCCCATACACGACAAAACTGGTTTTGCATTGATAAAGAAGCATTAAAACCATGCAAGCAGATGACAGTATGGTCCTATACATATTTCCATTATTGATCAGACGTAAATGTTGAAAATAATAATTTCGTTCAATATTGAAATCGAGGTATTTAAAAGTTTTGTTTAGTTTGCTTAGGTTTATTGATGATTATAATTGATTTTATACTATGTTATTACCATATAAGATTGATTAGATTCTTGGACTTAGCTACTACCTCTGACCAGATTTGTTGTGTTTTGTTATTTTTGGGTGAGGATGTTATATTTTGTATTTTAATATCTTGTTTTAATTTTTATTTTGTTTTATAAACCATTGATATACATGTAGAAGGTATTAGCTGACTTTGATGTAAGATGAATTTTGTTTCACCAAGTGACCTCATAAAACTTATTTTCAAGAGTGGCATAGCCAAAAGTGAAAATGTTCTGAGTTCAAAAATAGAAACAAAAATCTTACTTCAAAATTGAAGAATATTGTGTTTCTTTCATGTTTTTTTCTTATGATCTGTTTTACATTTCTTACTCTGTTTAAATGCATTGTTTTTTCTTCTCAAAGATGAAGTCATTTGTCCTTTGAGATTGCATCATTTGCTGTTAATATTTTCATTGTTTATTTATACCCACCAAAACCGTTTGGAGTATACATGTACAGGAGTCAGTCTGTTGGTTGGTCAGTAGCTTTTACTTGTCTGCTCAATTTCTCAGCAGCTATTGTATGGATTTGATTCAAACTTCATGCATAGACTATGTATCCATAGTCAATCTAATTTTGGTTACGATCCATTGATTTTTGCAGAGTAATTGTCCTTGTTATTTATGTCTGTCTACATTTTCTTTCATTTGTGATTGCTTTATTTGTTTTTATGTACTTAATATATTGAAAATAGCCTCTACATTTTGTTTGAAGGTAGAATCTCTCTAGAAACTTAAGGATAATGTGTCATGCTTCTTTAAACTGTTATTTTTTCATTTTTATCCAGTCAATTTTTGGATGTTATTTCTTCAGATGAATGACTTGATTCATGTGCAGTTTACGCAGATATAAATTTTGAAATACTTACCGTAAATTGTTCCAAGATGATCATTGATGAATAAAAAAACTAATTGACTCTCTGATGTATTATATTGATTGAAGGATTTGTTTCCACAATAGAGATACATGTATATGACAACTGTCAAATATGTTTGCTAAGAGGATTTTCATGCCTGAACAATATTTTTTACATAACACTTTTTTTGCCGAACTATTCAGAAAATAGTGGGTCTGTCCTACTTACTACTCAGAGTAACACGTAATTGTTAAGTTTTTAGGTGCAATATTTTATATCTTACATCTTTGCAACTACTGAAAAGATTCACTTGATATTTGTTGAAGCATTGGGATGTTACCATTCAATGTCAAGTACTTAGTTGCATAACTCTTGCTTGAATTTTGACTGAATTATAGACCTGTCATACTTACAAAATTTCTTGGTTTAGTTTTTTTGTGCAATATTTCATTTTTGCATCTGCTGAAGGTATTCTCTGAAAACTTGACACCAGTCTTCAGGACTACTATTGGTGGTAAAATACTAAGTTGCATAACTCTTGCTTGAATTTTGACTGAATTATAGACCTGTCATACTTACAAAATTTCTTGGTTTAGTTTTTTTGTGCAATATTTCATTTTTGCATCTGCTGAAGGTATTCTCTGAAAACTTGACACCAGTCTTCAGGACTACTATTTGTGAGCAACTACTAAGTTGCATAACTCTTGCATGAATTTTACTGGAATTTTTGGGACCTCTTTTATACTTATGAATTCTTAGAAGTTTTGCATGCACATTTTATAACTTCAACCAATGAAAGTATCTACTTTAAATTTTACTTATTTCAAATAAATTGTATATCCAATAAATGATTTTGTTAACATGAGTACCTCAAATAGTCAAGTGTGCTGTCCATGGACTGCTGAGATTGCCTACAGCATTTTCATTTTTTTGGGTTGTTGGGAAGGCAATTAAACAATATTTGATTTTAGGTCTTGGAGATAAATTAATTCTGTTATGATTTCTTTATGATATTGATTCCACATCATTATTAAATTACATTCAATAAATCTCAATAAATGAAATTTGATTTTTGTTATTTCTTATTCAACAATCAAAGCTCTATCTATCTATCTATCTATCTTTACTGCCAACCCCTCTTACGAGTGTTCTAGGCAGGTCTGCGCGTCGAAGTGTTAGTATTGTGAGACTTATAAAAGAGTCTGAGTCGGAGCCGACATCAGACACGGTGAAACTAAGAGATAAGAGGATAGAGTGTTAGTCTAGTAAGCGTGAAATAAGAAAAGAGAAAGAAGAGATAAAAACAATGTTTTTCCGGATCTACAAGTAATTTAAGGACCCATAATGATCTGGGTTAGGAAACCCATAACTTGTAAGATAAGTCTGAAAGTACTGGGGTATTCATTGTGTTTGCATGTACATTGTATTACATGGATTTTGAAAGAAAGATTTTCAAAATCAGAGTGATTTTCAGTATCTCTTTGAATATATATTCATAATACTCTTCTGTTTCAACAGATCATATATTTATACCTCCACCTCTAGTAGTGATGGGGGCTATATTCGGAAACGTGTCAATATTTCAAAAGGCTTGGTCTATAAATCAGGTCTTAGGTCAAGTTTTGTAGAAAAATGGCTTGTCCAGGCACTATCTCCGCCGCAGATTGATGGATTTTAATGTTCAGAATAATATTTACCATAATTTAGACCCTTGCTGATTTTGGAAGTTACCAAATCCATAAGTAGACCCTCAGTATATAAAGAGCTATTCAAACAGATCATCTGCTATGACAGGTGCAATAAATTACATCAACTTGAAAATCAGACTACTTCTTGTTTGGAAAAATGTAAATGCAATGTGTTAAGCATCTCGGCAGTTGTTTATGTTGTCTTATGTAATAGAATGGTTTCAACAATTCAGTTGCAACACATTGTGCTGTTCAGCAGTCAGTAAAGATGGTTACATTGTCTTGTGTAATAGAATTGTTTCAACGATTCAAATAGGTAAAGTTTAAAGATAGTAAGTATATCAGAAAGTAAAATTCCTGGTCAGTTAATGACTTTGAATGATTTCTAAATAGTGGAGTTTTCGTTGTTATTTTACATATTAAAGTTGAAGTAGAATAAATGTGCATGAATAATAACTTTAAACCTGGGGTCACTGTATTGTGCTAGGAATGACCCCTTCAGCTTGAGATTATTGTGCGAAAGAATCAAAAGTGTCCGCACATACAGTCTATAAATCTACATATACATGTATATTCCACCATATAATCTATTTATGGATATTTCTATAGAAATACAGATGGGTCGTACAGGTGAAACATGTTTGTAATTTAGTAAAGTAAATAAAGTTGCATTTAAAGTCACTTTCACTTATTTTTATTTGTCTATGGTATATGGTGTTTTGCCAGATTATAAACAGAAATCTAACATAACATACTGTTACCAGTATTCCAAAATGTAGAATCACTTAGGTTTCGTCTGTTTGAGACCATATTGATATTTTGTAATGATATGTCTCCAATTTAATTCACACAATTGATCAGATTATGAAGTACTGCTCAACAAACTCCCGACTATGTAGATGCATAAAAGATACCACATGTTGAAAATGTATGAGTAGTAAAAAAGGGATAGACAGTCTAGTCTTAATAAAGGCCATTTGAAACGATTTTTGTCATTGTTTAAATGATCTGAATTTGTCTATGTACCTGTTGATATAGCATTATACACTTTAAATGACAGAAAATCATCACTTCAATGTCTATATATGCAGATATTACATGTTTTTATGCATTTAAACATGTTTTCTTGTCTACAGAAAGTAACATTAAAGAACAAGACTTTTTACTGTGATTTATACAACAATTATATTGAACCATTTGGAATCCTTCAGTGGAATCTGGTGTTGTCTTCAACCTGAACAAATTCAGTGCCTTCAGTGCTTACATTAAAATAAACTTCCATTCCAAAGGTTGGGCAGTATTGAAAATAAAGATTATTTAGTGTTCATTTGTGTGGAGAATAAACCACCACTTCCTTAGTCAATCATGCTTGTAATGGTAGAACGCTTTACTATTACACCAAAAAGACACTTAAGAACATACCATATTAAAATTAATGCCACATCTTTTATTGTCGTCCTGAGCATCCCCTGTAGTGGAATAGTTCATTATATTGTTTAATTAAACAGTTTTGTATTTTTGTAGGAACTGTATCTCTGCAATAGTAAGGCATCACTAATGTTATCTAATGGTTCTCTGTAATTGACACTGCTCATGTTTTAGATATATATAACAGTCCAGGTAGATGGTAAATTGAGATGATCCCAAGTCTCCCTTTATCAACAGCTAACTCTGTCTCTTTTTTGTTGGGTTTAACACCGTCATATAATGGCTGTCGGTCAACCTACTTATTGTTCCTGGAAAGGATAAATCTCTGGGTTAAGCTGTTAAGCAACTACTAAGCCCATACTTACCTCAGTGACTAACAACTGCCCAACATGATTAAGAATCATTAGTAGTAGGGACAATGGCTAATTTCATGACCAAGCTCCAAAAGTATGCCCTGCACAGATATTGCACCCGGACCCCTTGATCAGTAGACTAGCCTGTGTATATTTAAAAAATACTGCATGGGCACCAGTAGCAGGAGTGATGTTTAAGACTACTGAACCCAGACAAATGGATAGGATGAGAGTACTTTCCAGTATATCCCCTGCCCTTAATGCCAACTATCCCACAGACCCCTTAACATGTCAAAGGCCAGTTTTATTATTTTACTGTATCCATGGTTATGATGGAAATTAGAATCCTGTTGCATTAGGTTTGTTTTTGAGGTATATTTAAAAGATTAAGAAAACAAAAGATTTCTAAAATATTTAATGCATGAAATAATAAATTATATGGTGGTTTACATAAAACATATTAACAAATCAATTTAACAAATAAAATCATATTTTCTGAATATCACAGTAGTAATTAAATGTGAGACCACAGACAAATCATAATATAAAGTAATATACAAAATATAAGCTATTTTTTGCGCAAGGAATTTATTTTTTACTGAATGACTTCAGAAAAAAATAATTCTGGAAAAAGGTAAAATCATAAGTAACAAGAAATGTCTTTAAAAAAGAGAGCATACAATCTCATGTACATGTATAAAAATCATGCTCAATAGTTTGCCCATGACAAGCATGATATTTGAGTCCGGTAAATAATTAATAATTGGCAATCATCTCGCCATTTCAAAGGATTGCGATTGAACTGCAATTTGTTTCAAGTAAACAGATTTATGATTTAGACAAAGAATGAATATAAATAATTGAAATAATCAAAAATTAATGAATACTAAAAAATAAATATTTTAATAAATAATACATGTACATTAATATATCAATTGACTATAACACTAACTAAATATACAGTACCCACCAAAAGTTTGGAGACATTTTCACTAAGTAGGCTTACAGAATAGCTTTTGTGTAAAATATGATTACTGTTAATTTTGAAATGCTTCTTAGTTTTACATTACTGTTTGGTTATGATTCTATGTATAGTTGAGACTACAAAAGTACCATAAAGATTATGTTATGGAAACGAATTAAAATTAAACATGAATTTAGAAGCTTTGCGTAGTCAGACGCTGAATGTTATAAATATGATGCATTCATGAAATGCGTTTTAATTTTATTACCAACAATAATAAATATATAAGAATAATAATGTTTCTACAAAACAATCATTTTAATTAAAAAATTGTGGTTATTTTCTTTGTCTCCAAACTTTTGGTGGGTACTGTAGAACAAAAACTATACAGTCATGTTGATGTATGGATACAAAATTGAGCAATATGTATATATAAATCAAGTGACTTCTTTAAGTTAGTTGAAACTGTCCAATACATAAAAAATACATCATGTTAGAGAATAATGTACAAAAAGTTTATCTATATCAGTAGGAAGCTACATGTAAATGAAGCAAAAGAAATGCTAACATATCAGTAAGATAAAGTCATAGGAAGACATTAGTCTAAACACTGGCATAAAATGTATAATTTAAAAAAAATATTTACATGTATATTACTGTTATAGCAAGGGTTGCCCTCAAGACTGTAGTAAGTGCATTGTGTTAAAGAGCAAGTTAGTACAGTCTTGCGGGCAACCCTCGAATTATAATAGTTACTGGTTAATGTTTTTATATGATTTCTGTTAGTTCTTTTTAAGTAAGCTGAACAGGCAGTGGACTCATTTGAACTATCCTGGTTGAAACATTCTGACAGGGTTTGTTGCAGAACAAAACAAATCTGTTTTACTTATAGAGTAGATCTCCACCCAGCCATTGATCATGAGATCATAATCTATCTTCTAAAGGTATATTTTTGGGAAAAAAAGTAAAACGATTCTTTTAGTTTCAACTGTTAATTTTAGTTTTCAACTCTTATTATACAATATGTATCTAGAAGTGAAGTCACAGAGCTCTATAGTTTAATGGCAAATATCACTTTAGTTAGTGAATACAAACTGTGAAAATTTAACATGTTCATAACATTGAATTATATAACATTAAGTTGAAGAATGTATATAATAATAATAAAGAAAAACATTGGAAGAAAATGTAAATTATGTTATACATACTAACTATTTCTTGACATAATTCTGAAATAGTGGGGTCAATAAGTGCCAATTTTCACAACAATCTCTCAATTTGTGATACAAGCATCAAAACTGGTCTAGTAGTTGTACATAGTGTGCTGTTTACAATAAGCATGATTTCCACCTTTAAATCTGCCATTTGGTGCTTGTATCACCAAGTGAAAAATTGTTGCAGTTATCAACCTCACTAATACAAAATATCTAAATTATAACATCAATAGTCATATAAGATTATGAGTAAGTAAAAAATCATATGAACTATATATATATATATATATATATGTATAATTCATTGGAAAACAATACAAATCTGATCACTATGAGATGAGTTCAAAAATTACAGTTCTAGACTAGAACATAACTACAATTAATTTATTATGATTACAATGTTTTAAGCTATAACAGTTAAAAAGGTCATAGATGAAATGATTAAACAAACACCAGTATCAATGTATTGCATTTTTTGAATTCATGTTTGAAAAAATGAGAGAAAAACAAAAACAAAGAAAAACAAAAAAGAAATATGAATAACATGAGGGAAGCAATGGAGTTATAAATGCTGAACACATTTTATTAGTCCATCATAAAGGTATTTTCAAAATATGCATTTTAAACAGATCAAAACAATACTTGAATAGGCCATCTTTAAAGTTAAATTGAACAAGGTTTCAAAATTTGAGGTTAACCATAAGGTTTCACTGATTTCAGAATAAATACAATGTAGATAGCTGCAGAATTGTGGAATTCCTATGCCTGACTTGACTGACTCGTACATTTAGATCTGCCGGCAAGTAGGCCTACATATTTCCAGCCAAATTGTCTTATATTTTAGCAGTAAAATATACTAACATGGCAATACTAATTAATGTAGATGTGTCAATGTTTCAATCGTATTCAACAGTGAACTATTTTAGCAACAATCATTCATTATGGACTTCAATAAAGTCTGTATTTTATATCATAGTTCTAAATATTTGTTTTTGTGTATCAAACTTCTAGGGCTGCAACGATTCATTTCAATACATCAAAACTCTACTGCGAGGGCGCCGATTCGATTTCGATTCGGGACCCACGAATTTAGATTCAATACTGACCTTTAAACTTAATAAAAGCAAAGGCACACCTAAAAAACACAAACTCCCCACAGCAGTTATTTCCCTTTATTAAATCAAGTAGCAAGACATAATCTGCAGTATATTAAGAGCTGCATATTCTGATACAATTTATGTTTCATGTTGTATACATAGATACGTTTTAGTTGATATTACATTAATGATACATTTTCCAACCTTTATATTCGTACCCAGTCCATTTCGTACTTAAAGAAGCAATCTTAATTTAGCAGATTTTCGGGTTTCATTGTGAATTTAATTTGAGTAACACTTTTATTTTATCAATAATAAAAAGTTTTAAACTCAAATAAATGTATAAATACATATTTGGAGTTAATTATACTAATAAATGAATCGAATGAAAAAATATCGAATCGCATCGAATCGACTTTCTGGTGAATCGTTGCAGCTCTACAAACTTCTGGTTTTGAGTGCAGACAAGTTGATTTTTCGATTTCATTTGTCTTTGGACAAGTGAAAAAAACATGAAATTCCACATTCCTGAGCTAAATGAGAAAACTTGGGTCTGGTCAGTAACAGCCAGCCAGATCATTTGTTTAATTCATTTAAATATAAAGTACATATACTTGAAACATACAGTCTAAACATTAATTAACTAGAAAAAATAAATATTAAAAACAAAAAATAATAGAAAAATAAATATAAAACAAACAGGAGTATTATTGATAAAAAAGAAAAAAATATATGAATTAACATCTATAATGTAAGCTAGATTTTCTTACAAAGTAAGTATATTGTCTTAAAATAGTATCTGTAATAAATCTACACAATACACAAATTAAACATTTTTAGACCATTCTTTACAATGAACACACTTATTTGAATAAAATATATTCATAAAAATATCTTGATAACTATATAACTAGACCTTTTACATCATATAGAATACCACAAACTTGCCACTTGGACATATAATGTAAGTTTTTGAATAATAACTATCTCTGGTGAATAATGAGCATTTCTCAAAAAACATGTTCAAATTATCCTAATAAATGACGTAGGGCAAGTTGCCTAAATATATATCGCTGCGTATCACTTTGTGCCCTGGTACCCTTCTTACAACAAAAGGAATAAGATTTGTTTGTTTGTTGAGTTGCCAAAGCAACACATTGCATAGGTCATATAACGGTGGTCAGTTAACCTACTCACTCCTCCTGGAAAGGCTAAATCTCTGGATTTAGCTGTTAACCAACTACTAGGCGCATACTTTTGTCAGTGACTGACAACTGCCCTACATAATTAAAAATCATTGGTAGGAGGGAGAATAGCCTTAGAAATAATTTCATGACCAAGCTCCACAAAATTATGCCCCGCCTGGAAATCGAACCCACGACCCCTCGATCAGTAGAGTGTGACATCAAATTATTAAGGGTATCAGGGCACAAAGCGATATGTAGCAATATATTTAGGCAACTCGCCTGTAGATATAACCAACTGAAATAATACTACAAATCAAGAGACAGACAGACAAGCAAAAACAAGACAAAGTTGTTATAGAGTAACCACCACATTTGTGATGAAAAAATAATAAATTTAAAAATAAAATCACAGATAGGAAATAATAGTACATAAATATAATGATAAAATAAAATTTGAACAGTAAGTAACAATAAACAGTAGAAAAATAGTAATGAACAAGATTTCAAAGTTGCACCTAAGATTATTTTGTTCAAAGTGCAATTTCTTCATTTACCCGGTATATGTTATTTATATTGAAGAGCTTCATAACAGATTATTTTTGTCCAAGATTATTTCACAGTGAAAAGGAATGTTAATTGTATTATTCATTCAATATTCATTGTATAATACAATAATATAAAAAAGTTTTAATGTACAAGTATTCATCTATACTTCAATCACACATCGTCACCTTAATGCAAAAAGGTACTATCATATATAAGATTTAAGAACATTGTGATACCTTTTTACATTAAGGGGACATAGAAAATATTCATTGACTTAGATGAAAGATCATTTTTATTTTACCAAGTGAGTTCAGAAAAAATATTTTCAAGAGTGGCATGATTTCTCATGTCATTTCCTTAAGCTGGCATCACACTGTCCTGAAATTAAAACTAGATGGACACACGAATATGGAATTTCGCACGAAGATGGCCCTGAAATTGGTGGAAACCCAATCAACATACGAAACAAGTATGATTCCTACAGAAGGCCTCGCGATCGCATCCGATCCACACACGGTTCCAGCTGAGGTTCACACGATCATACCCGATTATCTCACGAGGCCACAATTTATTACCAAGGAGTCTACCACAGAACATGCAACGGTCACACAACAGATATACAACGTCGTATTGTGAGTATAATGCATTCGAACCTAGTCACGAAGCCTCACGTGACCTCCAGGAGGTATTAAACTGGCAAAACAAGCCAAATTTCAGAAGCTGATAGTATTTGGAGCATTTGGAGTATTTTGACGCCTACATTAAGATGATGTCATTCATCTTTTAAATGATGTCATTTGGATGTTATCTTTTCACTACGATGAAAATATATGATTTTACACTTCATCATACATGTATATAAGACCACAATTCATTGTAAAGAATGAAAGAATAAGTCATTATGAATATCTGATAACATTATGTCCCCATGATGACAAGAATGTTTAACAGGTGACTTACTTGCCATACAAAAAAATAAAATTAGCCAAAAGTTTGAAATCTTGTTCATTACTATAGCAATATAAACATCTCAATTCTAAAATCATAATATATACATACATGTGATTATTGCAAGCAAACAATGTCCAAAACAGTAGTTAACGAATTCTAGTTTGTCACAAAAACAAATGTATCTAGTTCATAAAATTTATAATTACAACAAAAATATAAGTATGTATAGTGCTTTTTTGCCACTTTAATACAATTTTAAAGTCTGGGCATTTGGTCATCCTTCTAACTCCTTAACTCAAACTTTCCCCAGATATATGCATCCATGTTAATCTAAGCAGTCTTTTATCTAAAACACAAACTCATTATCTACCATTGAATTCCTAGAAAAGGTTTAACTTTTCAGTAGAATATACATAGGTTTTTTTGGGGGGTGGGGGGTTAAGTGGTTACTAGAAATATTATGCATTTTTTAATATATATAAGTAATAAAAATAATCACATGAAAGTCAATATTTTTTGGAAATAAAATAATATCTTAAATCCAATGATATAACTTTTAAGTTAGAAATTTTCCCAACAAGGAAATATTTACCAGTAGTAACCTCTGACTAGGAGTCAAATTTGATTGTCAGGATATAATTTGAACAGTCCTGCTTAAGGGTCACTTTGTAACGATACATGCTAAAATTGGAAAAAAATTATGTTGCATGGTTTTAAACATTTTAATTAAAAAAATTGAAATATATTTATGTGCTAGGTTCAAGATGGTCACACACAATAATGATGGGCAAAAGGCAGTCACAATACCTTTTTCAGAGTATAATGTGATAATGAGAGCTATAGTCCAACAGAATTAACCTGGGCTTGACTTACCTTATTGTAATAATTACCCACTTCACTTACATTAAATCGTTAGTTTCCGTAAATATGCGTGTCAGGTTTCACATGTGTTTATAACAACCAATGTGACTATAAATCAATTTATTTAAAGTGGCATGTTATTGTATTTTTAATTTTGGACACTAGTTATTGGGGCAAAAAGTAAGTCAGCAATATTATGGCACAGATTCAAAGTATTTATTCTTAAGAAAACAACATAAATTGTCCAGTGCGTGTATTTTGCCGAAAGCTTCCGATAAAGCGCGATTTACAAACGAAGACAAAAATAGACTGTAAATACTGAGTTTAATATATTCTTGCATAAAGGTCAAGCTCAGGTTAATTCTGTTGGACTATAACTTTAAAGGTGAAGATTACTATATTAATAATAAGTAGAGTAGTAGGCCATAGGATAAGAAATAGGCTCAATAAGATAGGCCAGCAATATTATAGTATACAAATATTGAAGGAAAATAGAATATAGAAAAAATATTATATCTAAATACATAGAAACTGCATTGTAGCAATATTGTGATAAATATACATGTAATGATGTAGTAGTAAAAAACACTACAAAATTGACATGAGAAAAGTGTGTAAAACAAGGGAAGAACTCTTTTCAAAACATCATCGAACCAGATTTTTTGAGAATTTACTTCAAATACACAATTGCAGGAGCTTAAATTCATATTCCATAGTGTTTGACAGTCTACAAAATTAGTGGAAGTCAAGTTGCCTGGGACAACAAATTTTTTGTTTAGGCAACCAAAAGTTACCATTAGGTAACCAAAAATCTAATAGCAAGATATAGCGCTTGCTTCTATATTGACATGTATGGACAACCACTTTCATATCCTAATTTTTGTAGACTGGTGTTTGGTATCAATAAAATCCATCTATTACACAAATAAGAAAATAATGTTTCTTTCCTAGGAGTAACAAGCAACATACTTTTTTATAACAGCTCCATATCTCGTGCATTAGTCAGTCAGAGAATAGAACTAGCCAATATGAAGGTTGCCCTTCTCTTTTCTCTTTTTTTGAGTTAGTTTCAGGCTTACCATTGTACCAATTTGATAAAAATGTTTTAGGCATTTATTGTTTTCAAGTAGGCTAATGTAAAATTGAAACTTATTTGCCTTTAGCATGGTACATGTACATGAAACATTACAACAAAAATTTACTAGGCAGTAACTGCCCAAAAGCTCTGCTTGCAGAGACATTATCAAAATCCATTACATTAAGAGGGCAGGCTTCAGCCTATGCTCAATAATGTATTTCACTATTAGCTCTTCAGACAATATGAAAGGTATGAATTTGTTAGAATGTTAGGGTTTTTGACAGAGAAGAGATATAGATTTACATGCCAAGTTATGTATCAATACATACCAATAATTTAACAAACACACAAAAAATACATAGTTTTATCATTGCTTGCCTAAATAGAATATGCAGTTTCTCTAAAAACAATTAAAATGGACTCATGGTGTTTTGGAAAAGACCTCTATGTTAACAACCTAGATCAAGTTACTCCGATAGATTATAAATAAATAAACACATCTTTCAAGTATCTCGTATACACTATAAATGTGTACTTTCTTTACCATTGGTTTTTACGCATTCATCAAAACTGGAATTTTGTAGACTATCTACCGAGTATGTATCTTTCAATTTAGGATTTCTAGTTGTCTCCCTTAATAGACTGGTATCATGAGTACTGTTCTCTGAGACTGGATCTTCATCAACTATTTGACTTAGACTAAGTCTAGTAGCATGTATACGGAAATGTAATCTAGACTCTAATAAATAACCTTTGTAGTTTTTCCTGAAATAGCAATGTATAATGGCAATGAATAGAATGAAAGTAAAAAAAACAACTGAGAAAGCCATTAGTCATTGAAACACTAAAAAGTTTTATGTAATTGACTAATTTATCAGGATTCTTTGGATATTTATGTAACATCTTTAGACAGAATACTCTAGATTGTGTCACTCACTCCAATTTCAAATTAACCTCATTCCTGGGTCAGCAGTAACTTGCATTAAAGAAGCATTCAAGCAGTCAAAAGAGTACTACAAACTTGCTTTTTATTCTGATTTTCACCTTACAAAGCATTTAGTGTTAATCACACATTTTATGCCCCCATATCATAGTGGCTATGCCAAGTCATGCCAAATATGGTAGCTCTATGCTATGTGGTGTCAGAGAAATGTTATGAAGATTTGCTAATATAACTCTATGTAAAACTTGTATTCCCCAAAGCAGGGCCAATTTTGACCCCCAGGGACATAATTTGAACAATCTCTGTGGATGACCTTCATGTGATGTAGTCGGCTTTTTGGTTTTTGAAAAGAAGATTTTTTAAATTTTGTTGACAACAGACAGATGCTCATACACATACATAGACACGTCCACACACATTATAGTCCAGTCACGCTAGCTCACCTTGAGTACTATATGCTCAAGTGAGGTGAATTACTTACTTTGCTTTCTCTAGGTAGGCTTTAACTTCATTAATACGTTTCTGTTCCAGACAAAGTATAGCTAACTCTACTGTAGCATATGGTGGAATGTAGGTATCATATTTCAATTTCTTCTCGCTGTTGTAACACAAACAATCATAATAATCATAACAATAATTTCAATTCATGTATGATTAACATAGTGATAATACTTTATATATAATCAGTCTATCAACTTCACTATCACAACAATTCATTCTATAACTCATAAATCAAAACAGCAATATCCTTGTTTGTAAATTTTCTTGACTTAATACTATACCAACATTTTTTCTGTTATATTGCAGAGGGCCAATAGGTCTGATCAGTTTTATCAAAAACTATTCTTTTAGCCTTTTCAGGAACAGTGAGTAGGTTGACCATTATAATATTGTCTGGACAAAGTTTCTCATATGAAGTCCCAGCCATTGTTGACCTTTGACCCCCGGGCCTCGGAATTGATAGGTCACATCCTTGACACAAAGGCTATCCACAGTAAAGATTTCATAAACCTAGGTACAGCCGTTGTTGAATTTTTGTCCATACAAAGTTTTCCTATATGAACACGCAACCCTATATGACCTTAACCCTTTACCCCGGGGTCTCAGAACTGATAAGTACCCTAGGTGAACCAAGATACAGCCCTTGTTGAGTTATTGTCTGGACAAGCAGACAGACAACATCATAACACAATACAACTCGTTTTACAAAAGGGCATATTAAAATTAAGTATATCTTACTTTTCAATGATTTCTAAAAAGCACTGTTCCGCCTGCAGAACCTGGCCTCGAAATTTCTGGCAAACACCTTTGAGTAATAACACCAAACAATAATCATCCATATAGTTCAAATATTTATCTGTAAAAATATAAGATTACAAATAACATAACAATTAGTTTTGTATATCAATCTATTGTAGCTACATTATAAAACAAGTTGTCACAATTTATAAGTGGACAGAATTAACCTTTACTGGACGCAACATAATGTATTTAGAGCTCAGATACACTGTTTTATGTTACCGTACAGAAAAGAATAAAACCAGCAAAACACTAAAATGAACAAATACAAATTTACTTAACAACAGAACTGTATAGAAAGTTACTTACAGAAGAAAAAATGTAATGAAAAAACCTTAAGCATGTGCGTTTGACCCTTTAGCACATGAAAATATGAATGCCCAATTGCGATGTCAGTTTCAACCAGTTACTAAATGTGCTTCATGGAAGGTTTTGTAATTTTATTGACTGAATCCACGCATTTGTGATAGTAATGCAATCAAGAGATGGTATATTCGTATTTTTACAAGTTTTATCACCAGCTTGTTAGCTGTCATTGATATCTTTACAATTTTTGCTGTTTTCAGTTTTATTATACGCTAGCATAAAAAGTATGTCTTGTCTTATCATTATAATTTTGATGACAAAATATTGGCCTTTTAGAAAAATATTCAACATATTAATACCAATCAGAATTTTCTAACACCAAGTTGTGAATACAATTTATAGGCATATCTTTAAAACTGCAACCTAACAAAAACTTAAAATGATAAAACACAAGCACAAATTTTTAAAGATTTATTATATCAATGACAGCAGATAAGCATAAACATCCAGAGGTGCTTTTCACAAAAATTCTTACAAAAAAGATCTTCATAAGTCAAAAGCAAGAAACCTTAATAATACGCTCATTTTTTAGCTTATCAATTCTAAATATTGTAGAATTGTGTATACCTTTTGAATATCATTTCATAGTTATGCTTATTATCCGTCTGACTTAGAAGTGCTAATTATATGAAACTGACTTACAAAGATTATTTTCGTAAGAATTTTTGTGAAAAGCACCATTGTTTCTTTAGGCTCAAATTATTTTCAAATGTTCGCAATAATTTAGGCATGTTGACCTTCACAAGTTTAAAATCCTCTGCAGAACACCTATCATCATAAAGAATAAATTCATATAAATATACAGATGTACCAACCTTTATTTGTAAGTATATCATTTATAGTAGATTCAACAGTAACAGTGATTGGTTCTAACAAATCCTGTCTAGTTCCTATTATATTGAAACCATTCCATGTATATATTAGTTCCTAAAACACACAAACATATAGTTATACATAAATCATAGTAAATTACATATATTATAGTATAATACATATATTATAGCAAATAACATGTATTAAAGTAAATTACATGAATTATTTAAAACTACATGTATTATATCAAACCAACATCCAGGTCATCGTGAATAGTTTAAAAGTTAGTCTTAAACATCTACATAACTAAATAACTGCATCACCGGGATGTCATAAAAATTTTGACCTAACACTGAGTTCATTTCAAGTGATACATTGCTAATTTGGATAAGACTTAGGAACAATTGTGGACTTTAATATTCCAGTTTTCAAAGTTTTAGTTTAATCATGTAATTTAAGCTAATAAATTAAAACAACTCACTAATGCTGGTAATGTTAGATGTCCTTTCTGATCAACAAATCTTTTAGCTTTATTAACAGCAAACTTTTCTATAGGTATTGATTTGCCTGCTATTCTTTGCTTTAACTTTGGAACTTCACTGTAATTTGATGAATGTAAGAATAAATTGATAGTTTCCTCATATTTACACAATATTGTGATCATCAAAATGATCTCATCTTAAAATTACATGTTTTTCCAGGGCTTGACATTACGGGTTATTCTATTGCCCCTAATGACCTATATTTGTGTATGAGCAACTTGATATTTTTGTGCACAATTGGTTCAGACAAGAGAAACAAATAGCAGGCTGTCCCACTGACTACCTATTTTTAAAAATTAATGTTAAACCCTGATGTCACTAAACAGATATCACTGCAAGCATCAACTGTTACACTGTGAAGCAAGCATCCTCAACTGTTACAATGTGAAACAAGCATCATCTACTGCCACACTGTGAAACAAGCATCATCTACTGTTACACTGTGAAACAAGCATCATCTACTGCTACACTGTGAAACAAGCATTATCTACCACTACACTGTGAAACAAGCATCATCTACTGCCACACTGTGAAACAAGCATCATCTACTGCCACGCTGTGAAACAAGCATCATCTACTGCTACACTGTGAAACAAGCATCATCTACTGCTACACTGTGAAACAAGCATCATCTACTGCCACGCTGTGAAACAAGCATCATCTACTGCTACACTGTGAAACAAGCATCATCTACTGCCACACTGTGAAACAAGCATCATCTACTGCCACGCTGTGAAACAAGCATCATCTACTGCTACACTGTGAAACAAGCATTATCTACTGCTACACTGTGAAACAAGCATCATCTACTGCTACACTGTGAAACAAGCATCATCTAACTGATAAAATGTTGCCCTGATTAACATTAGAAAACAGTTGGACATTTAGTCAAATCAAACCAAGAACATACCAGTATAGCATTGGTTCTTGTAGCAAGAATCTTATTCAGTTTGCTTTAGCATCAGTACTATTGACCTTAAACAAAATATACTGTGATCAATAAATGGTGCTTAACTGGACTATTACCAAAGGCAGCAACAAGCTTATTAAATAAAACCAAGAATTTATCATCACAAAGTTTCCTTCAACAAGGAACTTATCCAGTTTGCTTTAGCCTTAAGACTGAACAACTAAAAACTTTAGAATGAAACTTAACTAAACTTTATACAAACAATGTCAAAAAAACATTTATAAAACCACATCTCCAAATGCTCCTTATTTATTCATTCAAACTGAATTTAATGCTGTATCAACACAATTTTACCGTATCCAGCACACCTAACCTAGCTTTCCTGGACCCTTGTCTATAACTAGTATTCACCTATCCTTCCAAAAGGCCGGAACTAGTCCATATACCTTATTAATGGAGGAAAATTAACATTATTGTCAAGTTTTCATGGAAGGGTATAACCTCCATGGGTGGGATTCAAACCCATACCCACTTCGGGACACTAGATTCGAAATCCAGGTGTGCTACCAACTGCGCTTCCTCATTTATTAAAATATACCTTTACAATGTTACATACAAGAAGAAAACATAAAACTTATTTGACACAATTTATTAAATGTAGATAGACAAAATAATACTATAAAATTCTTACCCCATAAGATACTCGAGATGAGTTTTTGAATCTTCTGTTTGATTATCACACATCATAAGAAATGTAGCTTTCTGATACATATATGTAGCTCTACTCCATCTACTTTCCTTACATAGTATCTCAGCATATTTCATGCCCATTAACCAATCACCTTTAAAACTATAAATATATGTACAAAATATCAATAATTATCTTTGATAGTGTTTGTAGATTATTCATTTGGGTATTAAGTCATTTGTAGGAGCAGTGGTCCAATGGTAAGACTGGCTACTGAGTCGTTAAACTTATTAAATACACACACATATGCTTTAATAATATAATATATTGTTAACAAACACTATTAAAAACAGTCCCATTTACATTATCATGTACAAATTATAACTATACTTTCATTATAATATTAAACTATTTTTATGGTAGGTACGGTCTGACAGATTTTTTTACATTTCCAATTTTATTTGGATGCAAATATCAGTATCAATTTGGAGATTAAGGTAGCATTGCAACATGATTTTATTAAATAAATGTTATGTCCAAAGCATTTATCATAAAATTAATTGTAATTACAATATCATCATTTTGCAGCGGTTGACACACTGCTCAGGGTTGAATCATAATACATAAACTGATTGGTTCATAAACTCCTCAAGATTTTCCTGTAATTTGTCGGTAAAGCACCCCTAGTTTTAAACCCATCAGAACACACCACCTAGGTAAACCGGAAGTCAGTAATGTTGTTAAATTACTGATTTAATGCCTAAAGAACAGAATTATAGATATTTATACTGAAAGATATCTTACCAATGACACCACATTAGTTCCCAGTAACAAAGATGATGAAATTGTCTCCATTCTTGTTGAGATTCTATTGATTCTTCAAATTTATCTATAGCCTGTAACATAGTGTACAATTTAATTTTACATTCAATATGTCCATATATAACAGCATGTTTTCTTAACTCTTAACTTTTTTTAACAACAAGAAATGTAATGTGGAAACCACATTAAAGCCCGATTTAAAAACTTTAACGCTAAAAATCACAAACGGAAATAATCCATCAAAAATGCAGGTAGAGTTGTGGTTACTGTCTAATTCTGTTCATCACACAGTATGTTACCATTGTATGATGTTTCATAAAGATCTGACAATAAATGGCAGAAATATATGGAAAAGAAAAACTTTAACGCAATTGTTAATGATACCGGACGCCCGTCCACTGGTGTTTTGTCAAACAATTAACTGAAATTTTTCGTTGAAAAAAAAAATGGCTAATAAAAGGTATCAAATTAGATAGACATAAATAAGGTAGACTTGGTTTTTCTTCATCAAACACCAAAGTTCTGCCTTTCTGAACCGTTGGTGTCATTTGTAAATCAAAGGTTGGTTATATACCAGCAGTTTTAATTTGTTTAAGTGTTGCGGGTGACAATTTGAGTCCAATGCAAGTTTTATGATCGGGCGTAACTCAATATCATCTGTTGATGTCATTTGTCACATTGTATCCATGACTCTAAATACACTGCCATGCAGACACACTAGCTTTAATAATGCTTAGGCTTAATTCGTTCTAAAATTTACTGCCTACTACCATGTTTAATGTTTTTATAATAAGTGAAAAAATAGTGTGCTTTATGTCACCTAACAGTGGTTGCTATTGAAACCATTCATTTTCCCTACATTTCAATAATATGTTTACAAATATGATTGTGGAAGTACAAATAGATTGTTTTACACTTAAATGAGTTTTAATGTGATTTGACAAACGGGTAAATTTTTTTAGAAGAGAGTTCCACGGTTTATCAATCACCCTAGTATTCATTTGACAAGGTTAAAGCCTGCATTCTAGAATGAAATCTTACTCTCAAGTCCAGGTAGGCAAGAGAATAACAAATATCAAAATCCCATAGGGTGTAACAATAAAAGACTATAAGACTTAAGATGCTTACTTTGTTTATGTTACCTCTGACCTCCTCCACTCTGCCAGCAAAGAAGAGAAATAATGCTCCCTGAAATATACAATGGTATTACTAAGTTAGTTATGTAAGAAGTACATGTACGAGTACCTCCCCAGTAGAGACTCACAAAGTTGTTTTTAACTCCATTTTTACAACATTCACAGTTTACAGTTACACCCTAAAAACTACAGACCAAGTTTTAAATTTAACAAACCATCTTTCTTTGTTAGCCGCTCACTGATGGGTTAAACTGCTAAATTGACATCTTATAAGTAAGTAAAAGATTTAATCTTTAAACAAGCATACAACCCATGCTGACTCAATGTTTGAAAGCCAGGTAAGTGTTTACATGTAACAAATCAAGTAATGCTGTAATGGTTAAACACAGAAAGTTTTCGGCCATTGTAATATCACATACTTTTTCTTTGGAAATCTACAGATTAATATTCAATATATCATTTTATGAAAACTTGACTACATTTAATTCTTAGACTAGAGCTGAACAGTTGTTCTTTCACCGGGTTTAACAAAATTGTTGTATAGTATTGGAACAGATTAGATCTCTAGTTCATACTCATTATTTTAGCTGGATTGCAAAACAAGTTCTTACAACTTATGAGCTCACTTCCTGGTCCTGCAGTACCCAGCTAGTAGGATAAAGTTTCTTGCACAAGGAAACAACAGGGTAGGTTTTGGGTCCGATTAGAACCAACAGGAGCTGGCTATCTTATGGTTACCAGTCCAACATCATAATCACTAGGCCACGCCTGCTCCTAGATAATGATAAGATCTCTCATACATGGGAACTGATACAATGGAGTTAAAAACTACCAGACCACTAACACTTCATGTTTTAACACAACAAATCATACAAAATTATCTAACGTCTCTCAAGAAAGTTTAAGTTTACCTTAGGATAGTGTTGTAAACAAGGTTGTAATAATTTATCTGCCATATCTATATCACCATCTGCTAGACCTGAAACAAGGGGAGATAATACTTCTTTATAACATGTCAGCATCATTTTCAAGTCAGCTAATTACAATGGTAATTATAACACAATCTTTTTACTTCAAAATTCCCTGTAATATTTTTGAACCTTTCTCCATGGGGATACATGTAATGATATAATGATTACATTGTAGTTCAACATATGTTTAGTCCATTTTTTCTTAATTGTCAAAGTTTGAATAATTTCACAGTGATTGATTACACACTATTATGAGTGTGACACAAAGAACACAAAGTCACCATAAAATTATTCATGTTTTGACAGTTTAGAAAAAAAAACTATAGATATTTGCAAAAAGCACAATTTAGTAAGAAAGTTATATAACTTAAACTTAAAAATGTTTTTGATAATTGAAATTTATGCCCTGCTATGGGTATAAAGGGCAACCAGATAATCAAATTACTTTTCCTTAACCATTTTGTGTTATCATTACCTGCATACTCTAGTACAAATAAAAAAGAAAAACAACACCTACAGAATAAAATCAATATTAAAAATTAATTCTACAGTCATGACCAGTTACAGCTGAAAATAAGAATTTTATTGGCTAATTGGAACAAAGGAGTGGGTGTGACTGTGCGGTTATGATATTGGGCTGGTAATCATTGGATAGCCAGCTCCTTGTTGGTTGGAATCTCATCTAAAACCTACCCCTTGTTTCCTTGAGCAAGAAACTTTAAACTACTAGCTCAGTACTGGGGGACCAGGAAGCAGACTTGAAAGTGATAAATCTAAGTTGTAAGAACTTGTTTCACAGTTGAGCTAAAATAAATAAGTGCAAGAAAAAAAATTGTGAGCTAATAACAAAACCAAAGCCTTGTCAAAAGAAATGGGAAAAGAATTTGTACATACCTAATACATAGCTAACTACAGTGTGATACGCTATCAATATAATAGAACACAATGGTCCACGTAGACTAGAAAATTGATCACTACCATGTTCCAACTCTTGTAAACCAAGTTGCTGAAATTATCAAACCATTTATGATTTGTTATTAAGTGTCACATATCACTGAATTTATTCAACAAGTCATGAAAATCCTGTTCAACCAAAATAATGGATTATTCAAATTATTTTTTTAGCCTCAAGGAATTATTTGGATAATCAAGACTTAATGGTATTCTGTTTTGATCTAGGTGCCAGACTTTTCATTTTGGTGATAGTCATTTGGGTTTGTTTATGTTGTCATCCACTTAAGTCTGGGGACATCATGCATTTTCCTGCCCTGCCATTGTTAGATCATCAATAAAACATAACAGAACAAATAGTTTAATAACATTAAAAAATCTTACCTTATTCCCTGAGAAACCAACAAATTCTAGTAATTTTAATATTTTACCCGGCAACAATGAGATCATCTGAAATAAATGATATCAAATTATTATATAAATATCACATCCTACAAAGGATGATAGAACAGAATGTTTATCGGAGACAAGTAATGTCAACCAAGGCTATTTTTTTTCATTGTTAACTTTGATGTTTTGTATAAAGTAAGTGTCGGGCAAGGGAAGTAACTCAAATTGAATATTAAAAACTCAGGTCCCGGTATTAGCAAACTCCAATGCAGTAGTCTCCCATGGCTTTAAGCAGGCTGATGTCAAGCGGGTCGATATGTGGTGTTCAGAGGGTAACATTATGGATTGTCACCCAGTGACGTCACATTATGCTATATAGTAAACAAATCAAGCGAGGTATAATCAATTGTTTTCAACATAGTTCAATGTAGTTATCTTATCATACATTGAACAAACTTTAACAAATAATTGATGGGTAAAAGATGAAAATAGTATCAATAAATCTCATTTAAACACATTAATATAATATCTAAATTCATCATAAATCATAATGCATCATTTTGAAAAGATTAACATTCAAATCCTGAGATGTTTTTTCTTTTCTTTTTACTAATTTACGTTTAAGAACAAAAACATATTTAGAATTATCTCTAAACCTGTAAAGTAACAGGCTACTACTTGACAATTAGACAAGCATATAGACCAAACAACCAAATCTAATTATCCAAAATGCTCCATTTTTTTAAATGTCAGTTTATCTAAACTTGGATTGTACCAAGTTGTAACTATTTTATAAAATCACATAGAGGATAGAGGAAACAAACAATACATACAAGATTAAATGATCCAACACCCATTTTTACACCACTATCAAAATGTTTCTTTTGATCATTTGATTCAAATTTTCTATTGGCTAATATCTTAGCACAATCTCTGTAAACATAGAAAAGCACTATAAATATGTAATTATGTATAATACAGCAGAGTTTTGTCATGAAATACAACAAGAAATGTAATGTGGAAACCACATTAAAGCCGGATTTAAAATCTTTAACGCAAAATTACAAAGGGAAATAATCCATAACAAAGCCAGGTAGAGATGTTGTAACTATCTAATTCTGTTTATCACATGGTATGTTATCATTGGATGAAGTTTCATAAAGAGCTGACAATAAATGGCAGAAATATATGCTAAATTAAAAACTTTAACGCTATTGTTAATGACACCGGACCCCAACCGCCCAAGTCTTGCCAAACTATAAGCCGAATTTTTTCTTTGAAAAGTCTGGCTAAAAATGAGATATTGAATGAAACTTAAGCATACAGGACTCTCTACAAGTTTCTCAGTAACCAATGATTTTGAAAAAATAGCCAGTAACAATGCATGCATTTAGCTGTGAGGACAAGTTACTTGCAGGAGGGTTTTTCTGTTCTGCTGGAGGCATTCGCCCCCTCCCGATGAAAACTTTCACATGATAGGCGTATTCCTATGAATTTTCAGGCCTTTTTGTATCTACCATTAACCCTTTAATTTTGATCAAAAATTGCGACTAAATTGAGATAGAAAATAATTTTAGACCATTTTTACTCTTATTGAATGAATTCACAGTATTTCTAAGCCAAAGCCAAATAAGTTTCAGTTCTTGCACATCACAATTTAAGGCATTCCAATGATTATTCTAACCAAATCTAAATTCTGTATCAGTTCAGGTGACAAAGTAATGACCAACACAAACTAGAACTGCCACCAGTGGCGAAAATACCCCCGCAACAGCAACATTTCAAGATAAAAGCAAGTCAACATTGCGGAAGTCCAAAAGGTTAAATGTTGTAAGAAACATAAAAACCATAAAAAGAATAGGATGCAAATATCAAATTGGAAATAAACAGCAAATTACAGTGTAATTCACTATAGATTTATGAAAAAGCAAAATGAACAGAGTTGTCATATTTCAAATGATTTTTTACATGAAAATGAACACCATTTGGTCATTATGAATGTAAAGTGGAACAACAGACAAAGAGTGATCATATTTAAACTCATCAGGAGTATGTTGTAACCAGATGAGCAAAATGTAGAATGTGTTTGTAATTTTTTTATAAATAAGTAAAAAATAAGGCAATTGTAAAAATGGTAGTCAGCAATGTACACAATATAAATCAAACAATTAGTATTTACAATATCTTGTATCAAGAATTTCACAAAAACCCCATAAGAAAGCTTAAATTACCGATAATTATTTTCACAGTAGTAAAGTTAAAATAATATCTAAAATCTCATGTAGCTATAACGAAATAAGATGTTTTCTTCTCAACATTACAGAAAAAATCAAGATGGCTACTAATTGGTCCATTGAAATAAATAAAAAAATAAATACATATAAAAATTTCATCAACAAGAATTTGTCAGCACAATTTTATCAAAATAAGGTGAGAAAAAAAAGAAGTTTGCTATACAAGATATTAGAAAATCCAACATGGCTGCCAGTCAGCCATTTTGAATTCCACTTAAGAAAATGCCAAGCACATCAACTTAAACAATTGCTTACTTTCTCAAAGTCTGTACAAAAATCATCAAATCATTTGCTTTTTAAAAAGAAAAACTCAGAATGGCTGCCAATCAGCCATTATGAATTTGATAAAATATCAATACATCAAAAAAAAGTTCAAAAATAAGAATTTGATAAAAGTAGCAGTACATAATAGACTTCAGCAACTCAAAATGGCAAACAATGTGGACTAATGCTATATTTAATAAGTTACATGACATAAAGCCATAAACCCTTGATTCATCTTCGTCAATAATATTTGCTAATCAATGAGATAAATAGTTACTACGAGATGTAGAATTGGTCATACTATATTAACACATTCATACTTTCTCAAAAGAGAGCACCAAATGTATACCATGTGACGAGCATTTCAATGTCAAATATATTCTCCTTGACTGCCAGGATCTTAAATACATCCGTGACAAACATTTTAAAGTTAACTCACTTAAAGAACTTATTGAGTCTGTACCATCATATTTTCTAATCGCCGAGATAAAATAGTGATTTTGCGATGTAGAATTGGTCATACCAATTTAACACATTCATACCTCTATTGAAGTAATAGTATCATCAATTGTTTTCGGTGTAATATGACCTTTTTGCATTAATAAGCCGTAAAACCCAATTAATCAATCAATAAATCAATCAGACTTCAGCAAGAAGAAATTGGTAATGAAATAAGCTTACTATACAAATATTTAAACAAAGTCAAAATGGCTGCCAGTCTGCCATAATGAATTTGTATCCAGAGTAAATCCATGTACGAGTCAACTACATCAATAAAGACTTTGGAGCGAAATTTGGCTAAAATTGAGTAAAAAAAAACACATACATGTACTATACAGTAATTTAAATAAAAATTCAAGATGGCTGCCAGTCAGTCATATTGAATATAAATTGATGAAGAATAGTCATACTGATCAACTGTATTAGTTGAGACCTTGTATGCAATTTCTTTTCAAAATATGTATGGTAATAAGTCAAAATAAGACTGTATTAATTTTGAAAAAAGGATGACAGCCAGTCCGCCATTTTGAATTGGAATTGAGTTAAAGTGTATGTACACATCAACTGTGAACGCCTGTGCAAAATTCTATCTAAATTAGTTAAGAAAAAATCTATTGAGAAATAAGCATACAGTAATTAAACTAAATTAAAAAGAATTCAAGATGGCCGCAAGTCGGCCATTTTGAATTGGAATTGATATAACATGCATATAAACATCAACTGTAAACGCCTGTGCAAATTCTATAAAATAAGATAAGAAAAAAATCTATTGAGAAAAAAAGCAAACTATACAGTTATCTAATTAGATTTAAAATATATAACGCAATTAAATATTTTAAACAAGTGAGATATGTTTCCATAGTTACATGAGTTTTGTATACACCATTAAATCATGGTATATAACAGCTTCTATATAAATACATTAAGAAATAAACATACTACAAATGTATTAATTTTTTAACCAACCAACCAACCAACCAACCAACCAACCAACCAACCAACCAACCAACCAACCAACCAACCAACCAACCAACCAACCAACCAACCAACCAACCAACCAACCAACCAACCAACCAACCAACCAACCAACCAACCAACCAACCAACCAACCAACCAACCAACCAACCAACCAACCAACCAACCAACCAACCAACCAACCAACCAACCAACCAACCAACCAACCAACCAACCAACCAACCAACCAACCAACCAACCAACCAACCAACCAACCAACCAACCAACCAACCAACCAACCAACCAACCAACCAACCAACCAACCAACCAACCAACCAACCAACCAACCAACCAACCAACCAACCAACCAACCAACCAACCAACCAACCAACCAACCAACCAACCAACCAACCAACCAACCAACCAACCAACCAACCAACCAACCAACCAACCAACCAACCAACCAACCAACCAACCAACCAACCAACCAACCAACCAACCAACCAACCAACCAACCAACCAACCAACCAACCAACCAACCAACCAACCAACCAACCAACCAACCAACCAACCAACCAACCAACCAACCAACCAACCAACCAACCAACCAACCAACCAACCAACCAACCAACCAACCAACCAACCAACCAACCAACCAACCAACCAACCAACCAACCAACCAACCAACCAACCAACCAACCAACCAACCAACCAACCAACCAACCAACCAACCAACCAACCAACCAACCAACCAACCAACCAACCAACCAACCAACCAACCAACCAACCAACCAACCAACCAACCAACCAACCAACCAACCAACCAACCAACCAACCAACCAACCAACCAACCAACCAACCAACCAACCAACCAACCAACCAACCAACCAACCAACCAACCAACCAACCAACCAACCAACCAACCAACCAACCAACCAACCAACCAACCAACCAACCAACCAACCAACCAACCAACCAACCAACCAACCAACCAACCAACCAACCAACCAACCACCAGGGTGATTCCAGTATACCCCCGAAAACTTCTTTGCGGGGGTATAATTATAATAAACTCTACATGTGAAAGTAAAAAATACATGGCTGCTATCTATTAATATAATGTGACTTACTTGTAAACTCTATAACATTCCCTGATTTTTAAACCACCTTTAACAAAACTGATAAGATTTTCATCTTGTATAAATGTCAACAATGCTCTTATCAATAAGCATTCGGCATAACATAATTCTGCATGTATTTCTTCTAAAAATAAAAATATATAACATTCATGAATAATGGTTTTTGACAAGAACAATTTTCAATAATTTGTTGACAACTGCTGCATTCACACACTACCAAAGACTAGACCCCCACTTTGTGCTCAGGTGAGCAAAAATTGACATTTGACATTTTGCCTCAACTTTGAGGAATAATTTCTCGGGATAAGGTTGCATGCTTAGTTAAGATACAACTTCTCAGTCAATCAGTTGTCTTCTGATAATAACTTCATGAGTATTTAAAAATTTATTTAAAACATTGAAAGAAAATTAAGGTTCAAATAAATCATCCAAATCCCTTTTTAAAAAAAGAGAGATAAAGAATTTTAATTGGTTAAATAGTTCAGAGGGTTTCATGCTTTACAATAAACATATGACAAAAAGTTTGTATACAACAAAATCAAAATAAGATGGAATGGACAGAAGGACAAACAATTATTGGATATAATGACTTTACATTGTTGAACAATCTCCGTAAACAGATATCCTGTAGAGCGTTGTCGTACAGGATCTCTACTGTCTCCGTGGAAGGTCTTGTCGAGATGAACTTCGTGTCGACCTATCAATGTGTAGCTTTCATCTAGATGAAAACACTATAAATCACATTTTGATTGCGTAATTTCTATTTTTAGACCAAGTTTTGCATGCTAATTTAACAGCGGTATTATTCACAGTCTGCGATCGGGCGGCTCATTTCAAATTGCGTGACGTAGACGATGTAAACAAGTTACTTATCATAACAATTTCGTTATGAATTTTATGATGAGAAAAGGTCGCCTGAACGTGACCTTTGTTTGAAAAAGGCCAGATTTAAATTAGCAAGTATGCGAGCGAAAAATTTAGATCGGGTTTTAATCAGATTGATTGTTGTATGACTTACCATCTGTAAGTTCTGAGTAATTGCCTTTACTTGCTTCCCTACTAAATGAACCAAATAATGAAATTTTTCTTCTTTGTTTATTACAAACAATTAATGACTTTTTAATTGCTTGTATCGCTGATTCTATATCATTCTATCAGAAAGATAAAAAATTCAATGATTAGATAATAAACAACAGGAACAGCTTGATAATGTAATAAAATATCCATCTTAAAATGCTACTGAAAATGGTCAAGCCAAGAGCACTATGACTATACAGAGTTGAATCATTTTAATTATAATGGGGGATATATAAACTTCTATTTGTTTAATTGCCAGACTGTTGGGTCTTTTATTCAAACAGTATTTAGTGATACAATTTACGTCATACATAATTTCAATTAATTGTAATTCAATAGTTAATAGACTGAAATAAAACCCACTCAGTAAATAGATAACCATCTATTTGAAATTTAATGGAAATAAAATATATAAATGGAAAATGTGCCACTATGAATGTCTTACTCTCTCTATCTCTGTAGGAGGGAGCATGGCTGAGCAGTTACAATGTTGGACTCGTAATAATTGCATAGCCTGCCCTGCATTGGTTCGAACCCCATCCAAAACCTACCCTGATGTTTCCTTGACAAGAAACTTAATCTTAATAACTCAGAACTGGGGGACAAGAAAGTGGATTTGAAAGTGATTAATCTAAGTTGTAAAAACTTGTTTCACAATTGAGCTAAAATGAATTAGAATAAAACTATCACTAGGTACAATGTGATTAGGGTGAATATCAAGGAAGTATATGAATAATTTATAAATACATACCATATCAAATGTCATTACAGCTTGTATATACATGATGGTACCATAACCTAATGCATGATACATACTCCAGTCAATACTGCAAAAATTTAAGTATAATAGTACAGTATTAAATAGTGTGTATGTATACACATGGTGCTAGTTTTAAAATAAGATTAGTACTTGAAAACACTTTTCCTTGAACAAGAAACAATTAAGTATTGTTTAACACTGTATTCAGAGTTTATTCATTACTGAGTAGATTACAAGAAAGTAATTATGCAGTAGGACAAAAATATCCAATGAGTATTGTATTTACAACAATTTATAGATACATGTATATATAGTTCAATGGTAGATTCAATAAATAAAACGTACATTAATTAAAAAATAAATTACAGTTGTTTATATTTTACCGTATATTAAAATATAGGCACAAGCTTTGATGCGCATTTGATTAAATTTCAAGTGCTTTAGCAACAGTGATTTAATTAATACAGAATTAAATATAAGATATTTCCTGGACTGACTTTTTTATGAAATTTTACACCACAATTGGTCTAAAATTAGTAATCAGTCCAGAATAACAAAAATTTTCAATATCCCAGCACAGGGACCAGGAAATCGCCGGTTTTTCGGTTTTCGGACCGATTTTTTCATTTTGGACCGATTGAGATTTCAAAATCCTTAAAAAAATCGGTCCGGGAAAAACTCGCTAATTTTGACCTCAAACCATTAATTTCCATGATTTTTAAGAAAACATATCGATAAAATATTATCAAACAACTATCAGTTGCATAAACCCACTGTTTATTGCTGTAATATCCTGCTTAATTGTCCACAGGTTACACATCAAGGAGCCTGTATAACGTATCCATGGTTACAGGTATCATGCGGAGTTGAGGCAGTGAAATTATTTTTTTGATCGAGCACAGCAAGGTACGCTTGATTTGCACTCGATTAAATTGAAGAACAGCAGAATATGTTCTTTCTTTATCATGTCCATTGAACCGATTACGTTTTTTCAGTCGGTCAGTTTGAAACCTGTAAACTTGTAAAAACAATAATGTTTTATGAAGAATGTTTTATGAATAATTATAAAGAAAACAATTTAATAGCTTTTGTTGTCAATTCCTATTGTATTCGTTTGATCTTTAATTTGTTTGACTTGATTCATGATTTATTTTTACACCGTAAATTGAGGTGTGAATAATAAGAAATAATCTTAGGACATGTATCTACGCAATTAATCGAAGGTACATTTCTTTATGATCAAAATTCAACCACACTTCTCCCTTCTTTGATGACATCGAAAATAATTTTCAAAACGAACAGTTCAGTAATTAATTTATTTACAAATAGGTATACTATGCACAATTTGATATTCTTTTGTGTTTAATGAAACCGCTTGAACCATTGTGATGAGATGCCATACATTTTCACGACCCACGCTAGATCGTCACTTCGTATGACAAACGTTATACCTACGTGTGTAATTGAAAAGCTGATCATAATTCTACGCTTTCATGCTTTATTTAGCGAACGATATTTAAAGATGCGCGGCATTTACTTTGGACCCGTTTTGCGCATGCGCAGTTAAAATAATTTGTCTAAATGACGGGAGTTTTCCAACAACATTAGAGCTAGATGAAACAGTCTTTTTTCAAGTTCTGTTTGTTGAACCGACCGACGATTGCGGGGAGTAATTTCGGAAACCACGTTTTCTTGCTAGGTTGAAGTTAAGTTTTGTAAAAATTTAATCAAACAATGCCTATGTATCGTATGCTTTCTTAATAAAGGGGAGCAAAAAAAAGTACTAACATGGTCGTGAATAAAGTACAGTAAACGGTCTGGTCCGTACGGAACACGTTAAAACCCGTATCCGGTACTCGGACGGCCTTGGACCGATTGACATCGGCGAATTTCCTGGTCCCTGTCCCAGCAAGTGAATAGAGACTTTGAGATAGGATGATATCATACCATGGTTCCATTCTATTCTTGGCTTCAGTGAACTTGTTGTTTAAAAACAATTTCAGGGCAACATGACAATCTTGAATACATGAATTGAGATCTTCTGGTTTTGTTCTAAAATCAAACAAACAATTAGTCTATGCAAACACATGTGTATGAAAAAACATTGAGGAATTGATGAGATAAAAACAGATGTCTAAACTGTTAACTTTTATATCCTATTCAACCCTTTACAGGTTGCTACATGGGTGAAAAGTAGCCATTTTTCACCTTTTCACTTATCTTTAATAATTTTGATGGTATGATATGAAAAAGACAACTAGTGTCAAAAACAAAACAAAAAATGCTTATCAGTTACAGATTAACCTTCAGATATTCGTAGGACTTTATCTGATAAGGTCATAGAATCAAATGGGTTAACTGTTAATGCAAACATTAAAACTAGGTTGGTTATTGAATGCCTAATTCTATATTAACATATATTCCCAGAATATATATATGCTCACTCTGTTGCAGATATGCGCTTCATTGCCATATATAATCTGGGTAATGAAGGCAGAAAATGGTGCAAAATAACAATAGCATATTTCAGTCTATGAAAACTTAAAGGGCTAGCACTAAAGATCTCATTGCAAATTTAGGATTGAAAAATACCCCAAAAAAGAATTGGAGGCCTCTTTTGATCTACCTAAGTGTTGCCATGGTAACTGGGTTCAAAGGCTTTTCTGAAAGACAATTGCCTAGAGAATAATTTGAGCATCCCTAGTAAGTATTAGCTGACCATTAGTTGATCATTTACGTAACTGCAACAACTAACATCTGCCTTACATGAAAATTATGTTTAAATAACTAGAATTAAAAATATTTAATTTTGACAAGAATCATGTTCATAAAGAGAGAAAAATTCATTTTTATAACATACGTAGCATTGCCAATGTCTTCTACAGCATCTTCATATGCCTGTAAAAGAAGTAAATCACTATCTAGAGCAACAAAAATAAAATGATAGGTGATGAATTTAACACAAAATACTGGCTTTTGAACTTTTCCTACACAAAGATATTATTAAGACATTCCTTAACACAAGACTAAGTAAACATTTCTACTGAGATGCACAAAAATCTTTGCTTTCATCAGCATTTTTTACCTAGACACAAGAAATAGATCTGGGTGCAGGTGTCTGAAATATTTGCTTTTGATTCTTTCTAAATTATATGCCAACTGTATAACTGAACGCTCATTTAAACTAAGTATGTGACAATTTGAAGAAGACGACAATCATCACAATGTTACATTGCCGTATATTAAACATCCAGTAAGTTTATAATACATATCCAAAATATTGGTGTTATGACAGTATGACAAGTCACAACGCCACGGTAAATGTTTGTTTAAGTAATAATAAATAGTAACAAGTTTTCAGATGTTTAAAAGTTGAAAATAATGCATATTATTGGACGTCTGTAACTGTAGCCTTCCCTTGCAAGGGTTGTCTGCAGTTATGGAACTTCCATAACTATAGACCCTGGGTCTAGAGTTACAGTACCATAACTCTAGCCACTGCCAATTTAGGCAATTATTAAACATGTTACACAAAGATAACAAAACGTAGCAGGCTAAGACATTAGTTAGCTGTGCATGTGTATCTAATCGGATATTTTTGTAATCACTAGCATTTAGTATTCACTAATAATTCGGTAACTCAGTATGCATGAAAACAACAATAATCCGTGACATTCTTTCGTCATAAACATAAATTCATAATAAAGTCGTTGGACGATTTGACAGTAAACCCGACGACCAAACCGTTTTGTGGAGCGATTTACACAAATAATCATAAGTATGTTCATCTTTATTTAAATACTCTTAACCGTCATGCAGTGGAAAAAACAGTTAGGTTAAAAATTGGACAAAGAATACGTACTTCTTCCCCATCACTATCATTCTTGGTTGCCGAGGTCGCCATTTTAACCGGTGTAATGACAAAAACTTGCGACGCATAATTATCGGTTGTAGCTAAAGACCGGTAACACTAAAACGCGAAATGAGGTTTTGGGAGAAGTGAAACAGTCATGGGCGAAATGGAGAACTTGTCATTAAGAACTTCTTTATTGCAATTATAATACCTCAGCCAGCAAAACTACATAGGTCCCATATGGTTTACCAGTAGGCCTATGGGTCGCATCTGGGACTTATATGTGTCCCATCTGGGCTATATATGGGTCCCATTTTGGACCAATATTGGTTCCATCTGGGCTCCACGTGAACACAAACTGAGGTATATATGGCCTCAATCTGGGCTTTATGCAGGCCCAAATTGGGCTTTATGCTGGCCCAATCTTGACTTTATGTTGTTCCAAGCTCAGCTTTTTTGTGGTTGTCAACTGGGTACATTTTGCAGTCGATTCTGTCCTGCACCTCTTTTTACATGTCTGTTCTAAATATGTTTGCTAACCTAACCTGAAAGTTGATATAACATTAAAATACCAATTCAAGACCAACAGCAATCAAATGGTTAAAGCTGCCTTCTTCAAATGGTTTTCATTCTTGTACCCAGAGTCTAGTAGGATTCTCAATATGTATTGTACTCAGAATTTTTGAAAGCTTGCAAAATATCAAAAGCTATGTTCAAGGTCATAGAAACAACATTTATAAGCATATAATTTATGTTTTTCCTAAGATTATAATATTGTACCGAGAACTTTGAAAGCTTTCAAACCATCAGTAGAGATGTTCAAGGTCGTGGAAACTGTTCACTTATTAGCATATAAACCATGTTTATCCTAAGATAATTTATTCTCGTTCCCAGAGTCTAGTAGGATTCTCAATACTATCAATGCTAGTATTGAGAATCCTACTAGACTCTGGGACCGAGAATGAGGATAATAAGGCATCCAAATTGTTGATTTTTCATATCTCGATATAGCAGCAGCAAAATTACATTCATATTGTATGTGTAGTTCAGAACCTTGCAGCTTGCAAATCATCAAAAGTGACGTGTAAGGTCATAGAAACAACATTAATAAGCATATAAATCATGTTTATCCTAAGATTTAAAGGCACCAGGCTTTGTTGATTTTTCCTCGATCACGACAATTCCCTACTCTATGGCCGCAGCAAAATTATTATTTTTATTGTACCGAGAACTTTGAAAGCTTGCAAACTATCAGTGGAGATTTTCAATGTCGTGAAAACAACACATATAAGCATATAAATCATGTTTTTCCTAAGAAAATTAGGCATCCAAATTGTTGATTTTTCATATACATGTATCTCGATATAATCTCTACTATATGGCCGAAACAAAATTACATTATGTCACTTAGATGTACCTTTACCCTGATAAGTGTGTTCTTTCTAGCGCCCGAGGTTGCTGAGCTAAAACGGCTAATACAAAATAGTTGACAACCGCTTCAAGCTACGAACTGCTTTTGATGAGAAAAATAAGACTATTGAATGGTAATTAAACAAAATATATTGCTAAAAAATAAAAATATATTGCCAAAATTTAAATAAAATTTGTTGCATAAAAGTACTGTTGATAGTACCTAAATTAGCATCGTCGACAACCACAGTACTTTCTCCCGTTACACTCCATACGTACCGTGGGCAATTTGACTGGCAAAATCTCGTTTTCATGCATATCACGGTGGCGAACCCACGTGACTTCATCCGGGTATTTTTTACCATATTTGGAATATAGGTCACTCGCATAAGGTAGGTTTTTTGCTTTTTTCTTACTAATCACGTATTGTTTTTTTCCAAGAATACGCGCATAAACCCCCTGTTTACGAGTTATGATTGCTGCAGTAATTGTTTTCCTGAAATATTAAGTCGTCTTGGAGTAATTTGGTACACAAAATGCGATGCGATTGAAATTGTCAGGGTAGCGTTCATTGTATTTCAACGGTTTATGTGTTTAAATGCTTTAATTTGTGCCGACAGTTATGCACATGGTAAAATTATTTCATATACACTTCCAATTAACCCTCTATATACGATAACGATCTTTGAAAAGAGCTAGTTTGTAAATTATGAGAGAATGTGGATAATGATAACGTTCATTGCCCGTAATTTTCCGGATAACGTTCATTTCCTACGTAGAGTTGTCCAATTTACTCACCACAGTTTCTTAAAAATGACCTAAATAGTGCATTGCATTTAATGACTACGTACAGGGATGTATCATGTGACCTTTCTTTGATTTTCAAACATTATACAAATTGCATGGGATACAACTTAGAGTTTATATATATATGCAAAGGATTCAACATAGATTTTAGTTGACCACTTAATGTAGATTTAATACAATGACTTTTTAGTGACGCACAAAAAATACGTATACCCTGACGTGTAAAACTATTAAATAGGTCAAAAATTAAAAGTCAATGTACGAAGGTGCATGAATTCTAGGATGACTCTATTTTTTGCATAGACATTTTTAAATGAATTTACATTAGCAATCTTTCTTATTGTTCAACTATTTTCTTTATGTTTTAAATTTCAGAAATGAGCAAGACAAAATCAAAATTAACACTTAATAGAAAAAAGATAGAAGAGAAAATGGATGTAGATCGGCACAATCAAGTCCTAAAAAAGCCAAGAGTGGTCCTCAGTATTGGCCTGACTCATTTGATGAAATTTTTGGACAAAAAGTTACCTCAAAGTATCACGATATAAATAATATTTCAATTGAAAGTCCCATTGATGCTGTTAGTAATACTCACCATGACGTTTCTTCAAACTGCGATGGCTTAATGAGAACAGAGATTTATTTTAAACAAAGTTACATTGAATATGGCAATTTATAAGGCTATTTTGATTAATTTCCCAAGGTATTATACTGAGTGTGATTTTTTTGTATGACAGAAGGGATTTCTGCTAGAATCCATATTATACAATAAAAATCAGAAGTTAAGTGATAAAGTGTTTACATGGATCACATGGATAAAGTTCAAGTTTACGCGGTATATACAATTGATCATGACTTTGTATGATTATTTTTCGTGTTTAATATTTTAAGTATGCATACACAAATTTGAAGAATTAAAAGTTAGAAGTCATCTGACATGTCGTATATAGATAATATATTTGAAAACAGTGAATCTCTTTTTTGTTTTTTTGTGGCTTTTCAATCTCAGTCATGAGACGGATATTTAATCTGCTAAATCTGCTAAACGTTCCAGTTGTGTGTGAGCATTAGACTTTATTCCTGTTAGCAATTAAACGCCATTGTCAGAAGCTGGTTCGAACCCATCACATTTATTTATCATTGAGAGGTTGCAGATCGGCCTCTAAGTCATTTATATCATGGAGGAAGTTAGGTCGATGTATATTCTATTTTAGATTTGCATATATGCACTGCTATACCGTGGTCACATCGATAAGACACGTGATGTTGCATAGATGAAAACAAAATACAATTCGTTAATCAATATAAACTTTTAATGAAAGAATAATTCACCATAGTAATATCTGTTGAAAAATATCCCTAAAAAAGTCGTGAACACATGCACTTTTTCAGTCTGCTAAATGACCATGGGCTAACGGATATTTCTATTTTAGAGTAAGACACAACCATGTTTAATTACATAACTTTCATTGGTTGTTCAATAGTTCAAAGTGAATATCATAAATTATGAATTTACTAATTTAGCATGTTCTCTGAGCTGAGAAGGGAGCGTAATCCAAAAGATACTTCACTTTAGAAAGTGAACGATAGTTAAACATACTGTCCATGTGCTAGAGAGTACCTCCCTATTTGTAAATACATGTATGCCCAAACTTTTCATAGATAACTTTTTTTAAAATCATGCTGTGTGATTTTTCAATTCTCTGCAACAAGCAAACGATAATAGGATCCCAGGGTAGGTTGCACAGTTTGTCATTCTACCTTATGTGGCATCGAATTTGGACTAACGTTAATAAATGAAGTCGACTATGACAGATGTTGAATGACTTAATCGATTAAAAAAAGTAACAATATGTTAACTCGTGGATGACGAATCTAATACTTCGAAGACGTCGCTGGTTATTCCTTTCCCTGAAGATTTCAATTGTCGATTTTGCCCGCTGGAAAAATAAATTTATGGACATTTGTCGACACTGTGGAATGGTAGGTGAGAACTGGTTATATGCAAGGGTTAAGGAAAGCTACCCAAATCAATCAAACTTGTTACTGGTTAATTGTCGGACATACTTATGTCTAACAAGGTCTGCTCTAGATAAGAAGCCATTGCCACAACAGTAGTTTCTATACTGGCCATTGCATCTTCTTTCATGCTCATCAACACATTTTTTTGTTTTTGAACATATATCCACACATGTATGTAACACAAAAACGACATTGTCTGAAATATATAAAAACTAACATGATTGGATGAGTAAACAATTTGAGATTCATGTATATATTTTACTACTTCTGGATCGTCATCATTATCTTACTATAGTCTAGGGATCTTATTACCTTGAGTGTACGATATCTCATCATAGTTATAAATCAAAATAATCAGAGGTTTGCAACATTAGACTGTCAGCCGTTTGAAAATGACTCATTCAGATTGAAGAGATACTGTGACAGAAACGATACTAAACGATTCAGAGCGTATGTGTCACAATAGCGCCAGATAATTAAGGTACACTTTTACTGCTAAAGTACGTTGGCATTTATAAGACGTTCAAAGATCGATCAAAGTTATGTTAATTGTTTAACAAAACAAAACAAAAAACTAAGATTCTAAAACATGCAAGATGGTAGTACGACACCGGGATTTAAAACGGCGTAAAGAAATTGCAATACCATGGATTGCAACTTGGTTCTTATTACGACTGCATATACTTTCTGTTTTGAAATATCTTTGATTGTGAACTTCAATTACTAAAATCTGCAAGGTATTTAATTAATTGGACTAATTATGTACCTTTTCCATCTTTTAAAGAAACTGTGGTGAGTAAATTGGACAACTCTACGTAGGAAATGAACGTTATCCGGAAAATCACGGGCAATGAACGTTATCATTATCCACATTCTCTCATAATTTACAAACTAGCTCTTTTCAAAGATCGTTATCGTATATAGAGGGTTAATTGGAAGTGTATATGAAATAAATATACCATGTGCATAACTGTCGGCACAAATTAAGGCATTTAAACGCATAAACCGTTGAAATACAATGAACGCTACCCTGACAATTTCAGTCGCATCGAAATTTGTGTACCAAATTTCTCCAAGACGACTAAATATTTCAGGAAAACAATTACTGCAGCAATCATATCTCGTAAGCAGGGGGTTTATGCGCGTATTCTTGGAAAAAAACACTACGTGATTAGTAAGAAAAAAGCAAAAAACCTACCTTATGCGAGTGACCTATATTCCAAATATGGTAAAATATACCCGGATGAAGTCACGTGGGTTCGCCACCGTGCATATGCATGAGGCAGGGGATACCAATCTTCTTCCAATCAGGGATTTTATGTAACTGGGGTTTGTTACGATAAGTAAATGTAAAGTAGATTTTCATCAAATTTCACTGTCGTCGCTATTATTTCGGCCCATACGGAAAACAAGTAAAACAAGTTTAAATAAAGATATTCACTTGAAATTTTGTACCAGTACCATTCAAATTAACATAAATGTTAGAAAAATGTATTTATAGATGATTTTGAGGTAAATTACTGTCGCAGTCTGTTTCACAAAATAATGCATTTTTCTCGCCGATCTGCCATTCTTAATCCCATTTTACATCACCTAAAGTAATATTTTCGGTCATAATTGCAACAATTTTTGTCAAAAACTTCAGAAACATTCACAAGTTGCATGGAAGACATGTACAAAAACACAAATCAAGTTTTTAAACTCTGGAATAGTTTGTACAGCCTGCTTCAGCCAGTTGTAGACAGTAACGACCGTGAAAATTCAAAAAAGCACTTCATTACAAATCACTGTTATATAGAATCCCTGTAGCGTGTTCAGTTACCGCGAACGTTACAAAACGTTCTGTAACGATACATTCGGAACTCCTCGACCATTCACTGTGATTAATCTCGGACATATTTAGACGCTATTTTGAAACTACCGGTGTTGAAGTAAACAAATATATGATCGTTTAGGCAATTGGTGATGTTTCGTTTTTAGTCCGTAAATTTTGAAACATCACTCATTGTCTAAACTATATATATCGCATATTTGTGTACTAGATGAGATTGTTTGCAGTGAATGGCCGAGGAGTTCCGAATGTATCGTTACGGAACGTTCTGTAACGTTGTAACGTTTTGTATAATTGAACAGGCTACTATTCCAATGAAATCGCGTGTTGCAATTAGATACCTTTCAATATCAATGACGTCATACTGGTTTTTTCTTTTAAAATAGAAACCAACGCATTTGTTTATTTTAAAAAAAGTTGCATAATTTCATTGGCTAGTTTTCCGCAGTGGTTTCTTAGCGGAACCAATGAGACTGCCTCATTAATTATTCATGATTACGAGATTTTCTAACCAAATGGACTACAGTACATAACGCAACAAAGCGGAGTAGTGTATCGTAAGATAACCGTCGATGCTAAATTAGCAACGTTAATGTATAAACCACTGACCAGGGCTCGAATTTTAACTCGCATACTCTCAAATTGCGAGCGGATTTTGAAAATTGCGAGTAACTTTAATTATAACTTGCACATTTTCGCGAGTTGGAATCGACGCAAAAAAATCATGCGACTGTCTGAACTAATGACCACTGGCACTGGAGTCCTTATATTCGATAAAATATTCATATTTATGCTAAAAAATACATTGTTGAAGCTGGCGTCACACTGTCCCGAAATTGACACCCGATGAACATACGAATTTGGAATTTCTAATATCGTACGAAGATGGGCCCGAAATTGGCCGACAATCAATCAGCACCCGAAGCAAGTACGATTCCTACAGAAGGCCACTCGATCGCATCCGATCCACACACGTATCATTCTATATTTCACGCGATCGCATCCGATCTTCTCACAAAGTCACATGAAAGACGCAGATTTTTACCAAATTGTAACCCGCAGGACATGCGAAGGCCACACGATGGGTATACGACGTCGTATTGTGAGTATGATGTGTAAGAATGCAGTCACGAAAGCGTCACGTGACTCCCTGTTCATGGTCCTCAGAAAAACTCGAAACATGTGTGCAAGAATAGCTAAGGTCTACAACGCGCCTGGGTATGGAGAGTTTATAGTTATACTTAAAGTCGGCATCAATCAAGGTAATAAGAACAATGGGGAAGAAGGCATTTTATTTTATTTTAAAAGGCTAGTATTCCAAGGATATATAACCGTCACATGCTTGCCATCCAGAGCACCACAGCATGACATATCTTTTCAAAATTCTCAGCAATGGCAGTCCACTCTTCCATTGTAGTAGAACACTGGATCACCTTAGATACAATCTTGACTTTGCTGCCATCGCAAACTTGAACATTTCATATAAGGGATATTGTGTTTGGAGCTACTCTAAAGTTGTAGGATAGGCTTCGATCACCGCAGATCAGGCGTCATAGAGTAATAGCTTGAGGCTAGGAGAAAAAGACTTCCTGTATCACTGTACCATGTGTCCTTATTCTGATTTATGCATTATATATCCTTTGTACGACCTCATCGTAGAGGAATCTGAGAAGTCTTGTACAGCTATAGAAGCTAGTTGTCCGGCTAGCTTAGTTGGTAACACGCAAGTCCTCTAATGGAGGGGTCGTGGATTCGATTCCCAGACGGAGCATACTTTGGTGGAGTTAGGTAATGAAAGAATTTCTACGGCCTTTGTCTCTCCTACCACATATTTTAAATCAGATAGGGCAGTTGTCAGCCACTGGCAGAAGTATGTGCTTAGTAATTGGTTAATGGCTAAACCCAGATATTTAGAATTTCTAAAAACGGGAAGTTTGTTGACTGGTCGCCTTGATATGACCTATACAATGAGTTGCTGCGCTGTAAAAGCCAACAACAACATTTTTTAGAAAAAGTATCATCTTCTGAATTCAACTCCTCTAGTAGAGTACTTTAGTTGCCATACGTTTGTCTTTTTCCCAAACACCCATTTTTCTGACCCTCATAGACCCCTATTTCTGTCTTCGATTTTGTCTTCCTTTCGTGGTTTACTAATCTTCAAACTAATGTAATTCTGCTGGATATTAACTTGTAAATTTTATATTAATTTGCTAATGATCAAATATTTTGTAGTCTCAGTAGAGATGTACAAGACCTATTAGGAAGCTGGTCGGATGCAAGTCTTTATATGTCAACCATGGTGCATATACAACGCTTGAGCCATTTAAATTCGCTTATTCGGTCCACATCGTAGTGCCATCTCGATGTCATCGTACCAAAATACGATAGCGATACGACGGTATCCCGAGGGCTTCGCGTAGTCGTAATGCCTTCCTAAGACAATCGCATAACTTCTTATTTCCCTCGTATTGTCTTCTTGAGGCGAAAAATGCTAGATGGCACCGATGATCACACGGAGTAAAGACGAATACTACACGATTGACAAGAAGGCTTTACGACGGCCTTACGATGCCCAAAATTGAAGTACGAATTCAACACGAAAAAAAACCTTCGCAATGACTTCCGGCAATTTTTTAGCATGCTAAAAATTTTGGGATGGCTCACGAAGTTGTCGCCAGATGCTAAAAATTCAGCCGATGATCATACGATGGCAAAAGATGCCCTCACGAAAGGCGCGATCTTATAACGATCAGATCCGAATTTAAACTTTTCTTTATTCGTATGTCCTTCTTGTGCTTATATCGGGACAGTGTGACGCCTACATGAAGAAACACAGAAAAAAAACCGGTCCCTTTTAAACTATAGTATTCGAGTCGTGCCACGGCTATAATTATAATATTATAATAAGACGGGGCTCGACTCGAATGCGATATTTTTAAGGGGACCGTTTTTTCTGTGTTTCTTCAACAATGTATTTTTAAGCATAAATATGAATATTTTATCGAATATAAGGACTCCAGTGCCAGTGCTAATGACGCTCAAATCAGCTTCAAAACGGCCAGATAGATCGATAGTATCAATTAAAGAATCACTTAAAAGACATGTTTGATACTCCTTGTCTATCTCACTAACGCCCTTTTGCATAGTTCATTATAGTACTATGTTATTTTTATATTGCATATATGAGTTGTAACTAAGTATTTTGTTAAGGCTTTTAGGGAAAAAATGCGAGTCACTTTTTTTATTTGCGAGTTGAAATAAAATCAAATCCAATGTTTCGTTAAATTCGAGCCCTGCCACTGCCACTTGAATAAATTTAACAATAAACGAGTGCTTATAAAGAACAGAATCCTTTTAGCTGGTTTTTGTCAGCCGACCTCAATAAACAACTTTGATAATTATGTAAATAAATGGTAATACTTTCGGAATTTGAAAATTGAAGGCAGATCTCTCGCACAATTGGTATTTACTTACAAATTTTGAAACCCTTCATTGCGAGGAATGACGGAAACTGATGTGTTTGAACTGTTGAGTCCCTTCATTTGCCTCAAAAAGTAGTTTTTGTAGAATTTAGGTCATTTTACGGCGTTAAATCCTATTTAAAAATACAGTGAGTGTTAGTATATATATATGTTACAATGTATATACGATGTAAGTGAATAATTATTTCTTAAAGATTTAGGAATTGTTTCCCTTTAACCATACAACTTGAGAGAAACCCACCCAAAGGACGGATTGAAATTATTATAGATTTTTAACCATCTCACCTTAGAGAAACAATTTTTGGAATTATACTTTTCCTATGCGAAGTACAGAACAGAACAGAACAGAATGGACCTCATTAAATACAAAATGAACATGAAAAGATGTTTACTCGATTTATACTTTTTGAAATTTTGATTCAATTTCAGCCCAATGCATAACGTCGTGCGTAAGGAATAAGATCTTCACATCTTTGGATCAGTACTTAATGCATCATGGTAAAGGCGGATTGTAATAAATAAAATTGCGCAAAAAATATAATATTTTCACCGCCAAGACGGGAAGGGGGATAATGTCTTTAACACCGAATGAATCTATAAATTTATCAAAAGTTTAATAGTTTTAATAGATAGTTTAATCCTCAGGTTTTGTGCCCTGCAGGCAAATGTTTAATTCGTCAGGTATATAAACACTATTGTTCAAACGGACAGTTAAGGTACATTCCGATTGGGCGAAATCCGTGACCGAAACGTAATTTTCCCGTGCGTTGTCGAAGTCCTTTCGGAACACATCGGCGATTGCGGTGCATCATATTATTGCCAGATCACGAATTTACCCGAGTAGCTTTCCAGCTATACCTGGCTAATCTTGGCGTGACCATGACGCCAACAGTGTTGATTGGCTGGTCTTTTACTCAAATTTACGCGGGTAAGGCTCGCACTTGCTAAGTTAATTGTTTGGATATATTGATAGAGGTGAGAAAGAAAATTTTGAATTTTGATTTTTTTATTTGGATTTATTTCTTTAGAATTGTTTCAATTTTAATCACTGTGGATTTAATAGTGTGAATGGGCAAATCTTAATATGTATTTGTTATTTTCGAAACGGATCTTTGATTTGCTTGAAACAAGTGAGTAGAAATTCCTATGCAAATCGACATGGTATGTTTGCAGTCATTTTACCATGTAGGTATCCAGTTACTATAGAACTTGGCTGTATGTACAGTGTACATTTGGTGATTTGATTTATGGTAAAGCATTATCCAGTCCACACATCTTGACAAGACAGCATTGAGAGAATTCATTGTTTGAAAGTGGTCATAGTATATGTACCTAACTCTATATTGTTAATGAATTATTCTAATTATACGTTTTATGTATCTATTTCATGTCTCACAGACGTCATGGTTGATTTTATCTACCAAGCATAGAACCAATGGTCTCATGGTTGATTCATACTGTATGTTGTCTAACAAACATAGAACTAATGACTCCACACTTCATTCATACCTTGGTAAGTAGAATTGTTTTATCCAATCTTTCCATTGGTAAGAACTAATTTCTTTGTTCTTCCAAGTTGTTATTGGTTATTTTTGGTTACTTTTTGGTTGGTCTTAATGTCAATTTTCAACATAATCTGAGTGTTTAGGTTCACTATACCCTGTCCTTTCAAAGTGCATACAATAATTAATGTTGAAAACGGTTGGTAAATTGACACTTCTCTGGTCTCTGAACCCTTTAATAAATATTTGCCTTGAACCCCTTACAACGCCTTGGATATATAACTGGTTAGCTACTGCATAAATGTTTCTTTTATAAATCTCTCTCTGTATCCAAATTATAGTTGATTTTTTTCCAAATTTTATTCTTTTTATCATTTATTCATAAATTATGCATATGATTCTGAAGCCCTTTTGACACTGTTTTACATCTTTTACAATGTTCCCATAGACTTTTGATAGTTTTACAAAAGTTTATATCAAAGATAAAATTTGTAAACAAGCTGTTATAAGAATATTAGTTCTGTCTATTATACATGTAATGTACATTTTATTATGTGTGTTTTATATGTCATTAGAACTGTATGCTCAAAAGTCATTCTTAACAAATTTCTATACTACCAAAGAATGATCCTGGGACACCTATAGTTGAAATTCAATGATATTAAATTCCATGATATTGGATAGAAGTACATCAATACTGCAATGATTTACAGGGGCGGATCCAGGATTTATTTCTAGGGGGGGGGGTCTGAACTTTTCTAGGGGTGTCCAAACTTTTCTAGGGGGTCCGAACCCAGAACCACAACCACATTATACACATTTTGTGGAAAAAATGCGACATATTGATAATTAAAACTACATAACCATTAAATCTATGTTAAGCACCGAGAAAAATTACTTCATACTACATAAAAATGACATACAAGCAAGAAATACACTAATGGACATGTACATTTTCCAAATTCTATGCTGTTCTAGATATACAGTAAACCCTGAGCACAAAACTAAGTTTTGAGTATGAAGTCCATAGATTTATGATGTACAGTTCAACATGTGAACAATGTCTGGCCAAGGGAAAATTGGCCTTTGTTAACTGGTGGCCTTTGTTTGTTCCTTTTGTATGTTTAAAGGTCCCATACTCTGGTATTTAATAAACTGTAACAATGATTTTTTTTCATTTGTTAATTTCAAGGGCGGATCCAATGCAACATATTGAAAATAAAAATGACAACCATTAAATCTATATTAAGCACTGATAAAAATTGTGTCATATTACTTAAAAATGACTAACAAGTAAGATAAACACTAAAGGACATGTACATTTTCTAAATTTAAGGGGGGATCCGGACCTCCATGACCCCCCCCCCCTGCTGGATCCGCCCATGAACTTGTATTTTTTCTAAGGCATTTTCATGGCTGGCATTGCCATGACTACAAAAAACAGTTCAGAGAAAAACAATACTGTGAAAAAACTGTCAGAAATTGTATAGCAATATTAGTTGTTTGTTCCGAAACTATCCATGTACAGGCTTATTTCTTCCTAGCGCAAGCAACAAGTGAATTAAACAAAATGAATTCCTATAGATTTATACCAGTTGACTTATTTGTATAGATATTTATCATAATAAAATTGTATGTTTTATTTTTGTAGGATATTTACCTGAAGATGTTGACAAATGTTGATGTTGTTTACTGTGGACTGTATCCATGAACATATAGAATAAGAAGACATTATGAATGAATCAAGCTGAGATTGAACATTGAACAGATGAAAAATGAAGATAAGATAAAAGCTAAGAATTTTATATTATTTCATATCACTGTGTGTCTGATGGAATAATTTGCTATCTACCCTGGATAGAGTTTTGAAGTTTAAATGAAGAAGTTAAAGTTACTGTCTCTCGGGTAATTTATTTGAGCTGTACAAAATTTCTATGATGAGAAGTTGTCTCAGGCTTACTAGCTTATTATTATATGGTTGGTGATTCCATATCAAATTCTGCAATATTTATTTGAAAAGTGTAAAGGTTATTTTTTATGTATATGTTTTGCCACACTAAGGCCACAACAAGTTGATGATATGTTCTATGGATTTTTCTATAAAAAATGGGGCGAGCGAGTGAAATTTTTTTTTTTAATTCAGTTGCTTTATATTGCAGTTTGACCAAATTTATATGAGCGAGCTAGGAGATAAAAATATTTTTTTGTAAAAAACTGTCAAAATTAAGGTGAAGCGAATCCATAGAACATATGATCAATTTGTTGTGGCCTAAACAAGAAACATTATTTTGGTTAGGTGGTTTTTTTTATCTGTTTGTTTCATCTCGACAGGAAACTTATTCTAGAATATGATTAATTAATTCAATTAATTTAAATAGTTTCACCTTACTTTCTTTAAAATCTTGTAATGGTTTTTACGGTTTTGAAATTAAAATTTGCCAAGTTTAAATTTTTGGTTTTGGAAATAAGATAGTAGTAGATATTTTTAAAGGGAGATAATTCAGTATATACTTATAATTTAGATTATAGTTATGTACTGTAATATTGTCTCCCTTTGATAAATATCAGACTACTCAGTTTGCAAAAATTGCGATGATATTAAATTTTCTTTGATGCTTTTATAAATACTTGATTTGGGATTCTTTAATGAAAATGCGTGACATATCACGGATTAAGCATAAAGCGGTCGTAACTCATTATAAGAATAGTGAGTTACAACCGTTTTGTGCTAAACCCACGATATATTCAATTACAACGATTTTTATTATTTAAAAAAAATCTTTTTCAACTTGATTATTCTGATACTTAAGTATATGGGTTTTCAATTTAAGTACAAACACACTTTTAACAAAACCATAAAAATATTGAGCACTAAAATATTTGGAATTTGTTCGTTTTTTTGTGATTTTTGGCATAAATATGTAAGAGCTTTGTTTGTACTTGTTTGAAAAACTTAGATATTTGGGTTCCAGGTATTGTCTTTGGAAAAAACATTCTAGAATAATTTTCTTGTTGAGATAAGCAAGTCTGAACTTCCAAAGTCTTGGATCATGGGAGAGATTATGAGGATGCAAGGTTTGTGGAAACTGGATATACTGGCGGTTGGGGAGCACCAAGCCCTGCAGTACCGTTGATGTCACTAAGCATGGTTGGGAGGAGTGTCGTCTGATCAGAGGGGCCATATGTAATATTCTTGTATCTTGTAGGCTGGCAAATTTAAAAGGATGAGATCCAAAAAAAATGTCAGTGAAATATAAAAATTAAATGAGGAGGGGGTGAAAAAGGGGGAAGAAAGGGTTGTATACATGGGATGGGCGGGTTGTCTTATGATGGGGGAGGGGGGAGAAATGGTGTACTCTGAAAGTATCTGAGAAAGACTGGTGGTGTTTCAATGATATTAAGCTGTCAGGAGTTTGTAATGTTGAATTGTCCAACAATATTAATCTGAGCTTGAACTTTTTGGGCACAATTTCATTTCACTGAATTACTTTTCTTTTTTTGACTTGTCATCATATAGCGAATTATTGGAAAGTATCAACTTTATAATGTTTGTGCATATTAAATGACACCTTGGTATTGAAACACTTCAGTGGCATTGAGTTTGAAAATATAAATAAAATGATGCTATGTTGTCATAATGACATGGGCGGATCCATGGGGGGGTCAGGGGGGTCCGGACCCCCCCTAGAATTTGGAAAATGTACCTTTCCAACAGTGTATTTCTTGCCTGAAAGTTATTTTTAAGTAGCATGAAGCAATTTTTCTCCGTGCTTAACAAAGATTTAATGGTTATGTAGTTTTTATTATCAATATGTTGCATTTTTTCTGCAAAATGTGTATAATTTGGTTGTGGTTCGAGGTTCGGACCCCCCCCTTAGAACAGTTCAGACCCCCCTAGAAAAGTTGGGACCCCCCCCCTAGAAAAAAATCCTGGATCTGTCCCTGTAATGAGAAAATTAATTTGTAATATATATAGTTATCTCTTTTTGACACAGCATCATTTTATGTTTTTGTGACACCATTGGGCTTTTGTAGTTAACTAAGTGCCCATTTATTACAACTGCCTGATTAAGCTCAGGTTAATATTGTTGCTTTATAATGTGGTTGAACACTTACCCTGTAGTCAAATAGACTACATGTAAGTGGCTGTACTGTGGATTATCTAAATTTACTAAGTATTTGCCATGTTAAATGGTTAGTCTATGTGTAAGATAATATTTATGTGAGTTTTTTCTCATAAATTCAAAACTTTACATTGAGTTTACATCTACATAATTGAGCATTGAAAATGTTGTGTAGTTATAATATTTACATTTAATATTAATAAGAGCCTAGTTACATGAAATAATGATGATTTGACTCTTTGACTGAATGCTCTTGAAAAAAGAGAGTTAACATCTTTGTGATGAAAATGTTCAAATCCTAGCTAGGGCTTCCAAATGATATAACTGGTAATACAGTGTGGTAGCAAGAAACATTCTCTTTTATTATTTGTTTCGTAAAGTTGTCTGATGTTGCTTTGTTTAAATCAACCCTCTTACAGTCTAACTATGAGAGTTGTTTAATGCTAGGTATATGAAAGAAGTAAAATGTAAAAATGCTTGAAACTGGACATATAGTTCCTATTTAATCTAGATTTGATTTCAAGATGCAAATTCAAATTGATAAGCTTTAAACTCTTGTACAAAATAATATTAAGGTGGTAGTGCCAAGTCCATAAAGGATACCTAAGCCCTGTGTGGTTTCGGGGCTCTAATAGAATAGGACCACTGTCTCCCCCTTGCATGTCGTAAGAGGCGACTTAATGGGGGCACAGAGGGGAGGAAGGGGCACATTGCAGCTAGCTAAGTTAAAAATATGAGATGGGCTGGTGACAGGACTGATAACTTACAATTTTCTCAAGTAAATAAGTAGATTGATCTCCCTTTTTACTAGATATCACTGGTTTAGCAGAAAAAGGGTTGTAACTCAATGCAAGAAAACAGTGAGTTACAACTGTTTTGTGCTATATAGTGTGATATATCTAATCAATAGCAGAAAAGAAAACGAAAAAATGACATCTGAGTTGAAATATGTGAACAAGAAGCTATGAGGAAATGGATCAAATAAAAGTAAATAAACTGGTGGAAAATACTATATTAAATTAAGATCAGGATGATATTTTGGTTTTTATAGACAATAACAATTTTGATATGATTAAATCCTTCGATTGAATTAAGTCTACTGATTGAGGTGTCATGGGTTTAGTTCCCAAGTCAGGCATACTTCCATGGAGTTTGGTCATGAAATAATTTCTCTGGCCATTCTCCCTCCTACTTCTTATTCTAAATCATGATAGGCAGTTGTCAGGAGAAATGCATATTTTTGAAGATTAGTGTATAACCCATTGTGTATTGATTATTTACTGATCAATGAAGATATTTTGTTATCAGCATACTGAGGTCTTTGAATATATTTGTCTTGATGATTAAATTACTTTTTCTGCGCAAGAGAGTAATTTAATTACCAGATGAATATGTTCATTGACCAGTATGATGTTAGCCTATCAGCATACTGGACTTCAAATATATTTGTTACGATGATTTAATTACTTCCTCTGCGCAAGAGAGTAATTGAGTTATTGAGATGAGTATGTTAGAAGACCAGTAGGGTGGTAGAATATCAGCAAACTGGACTTTGAATATATTTTTTCTGATGATTAAATTACTTTTACTGCGCAAGAGAGTAATTTATTTATCTGGAAGAGTATGTTCATTGACCAGCATGTTGGTAGCCTTTCAACTTACCGGACTTCTAATATGTTTGTCTCAATGATTTAATTACTTCCACTGTGCAAGACAGTAATTGAATTATCCGGATGAATATGTTTGCAGACCAATATGTTGGTAGTATTTCTTTTATTGCTAGTATTTAACCAATACACATTGGTTATTGACTAATCAATGAAGAATTACATCAGTTCACTGTTCATTGACATTAGAAAAAATAAATGTACTTCTGATTGTTAAATTTGATATTGATTTAAGGGGCTTGTTTTAAATGTTTTTTGTTAATTGATTAGTTTTGTTGAAAATACTTGTTAAGTTTTGTTTGGAAATCATTAAGTTTTCTATTAAGTCTTTATTTTTTGTTAATTGATCTGTTTTGTTGATAATACTTGTTAAGTTTTGTTTGGAAATCATTAAGTTTTCTATTAAGTCTTTATTTTTTGTTAATTGACTTGTTTTGTTGATAATACTTGTTAAATTTTGTTTGGGATTCGTTCAGTTTTCTGTTAAGTCTTTATTGCGATTGTTTTAGTTTAACGCGCCAGCACATAATATATGAGTAATATTTTTCAATAGTGACTGACAACTGACCTTCATGATTTAGAATCAGTGGTAGAAAAGAAAATGGCCCAGGAATCAAACTAATGACCCCTCAATCAGTAGACTTAGCTATGACTTTATTGTAATCTGTATGACAAAAACATCTAACCTGGTATGTGTAGTATATAAGATCATGTATATCTATAAACCTTAAAAAATGGACTCGCCCCATCGATGGGTGACAATGCACCTATTAAATAGACCTCTTTAGCATTCAACATTTATGATAAAAAATGCATAGAATATAAATTGGATATGATGAAATCTATAAAGTTTGTTTAACCCCAGTTTTTAAAATTGTGAGACTAGTTAACATCTTTAACTTATAAATTACTTTTTTAAAACTGAGAGTTCTATCAGTTGTGTTAAATCTCTAGCTTTGGTAGCTACAATGTGCCCCACACTTCCTCTCCCTAGCTTTGCTAGTTGCAACAAGCTAAGTCAATATCATAATCTTTTTAGAAGAGTTTTTAATCTAAAAAATTTTAATTCCGTGTTTTCTGGGTTTTATAGTCTTATTTTGTAAGAATTATGTTTTGATCTTTTAATTTGCATCTTGCATTGAAAAGTAATCTACCTGAGACCTTGCTGAGATTTGTCAATTTAGAATATAGATTTTACAATTTTGATACACTTTTACAAACAAACCAAACCAGTCTAATCTAAAATACTGCCAAATCTAATGTGGATTACATTATATTTGCAGTCCAAGAGAATAAGCACCCTCAGCGCAATATTTTTTCTCGAAATAGACTGAAGCAGACTATAAATTCCTTATCAGCTATAAAAATCTGCCGTTTTTAAAGTGTTTTAAGTGTTTTACTGGAGTGTAGCACCATGATGAGCTTTTACAATTTTAATAGTACTGTCCTGTCTGCACTATCAGTACTTTGATTTGTAATCTAGACAAAATAGACTTTGGGTTAGTCATGATTGAAATGCAGAGTTTTTCTGAATATTTTAGTAACGTGAAATGTTGATCACTTATGTTAACTTCGAGGTATATGGCATCTTGTACTAAATAGGATAATGTTTATAGGATAAAGTTACTTATCATATCAATTTCTTCATGAATATTATGATGAGAAAAGGTCACCTGAACGTGACCTTCATTTGGACAAGGCCAGATCTAAAATAGCAAGTAGGTGAGCGGAAAATTTAGATCGGGTTTTAATCAGATTGCTCTCTTTTATGACTTGTTTCATATAATTGCCTGGTGTTGCTTTGTTTGAATCATACCTCAAACAGTCTATCTTTGAGGGTTGTCAATACTAGGTATATATTAAAGAAATAACAAGTAAACATGCTTGAAAGTTAACACAGGGTGCCTTATCTAGATTTGATTTCAATTTGTAGATTTAAACTGATAAGTGTCGAACTCTTGTACATAATAATATTTAGGCGGTTGTGGCAAGTGTGTAAAGGATACCTAAGCCCTGTGTGGTTTCGGGGCTCTAATAGAATAGGACCACTGTCTCCCCCTTGCATGTTGTAAGAGGCGACTAAATGGGGGAACAGGGAGGGGATCACATCGCAGCTAGCAAAGCTAGAGATATAAGATGGGCTGGTGACATGACTGATAACTCATACAATGTACTCAAGTGTATAAGTAGATTGATCTCCCTTTATACAAGTTTGTATTTAATAAAAATAAAGCATATAGAAACAGAACAAAAATGACATTTAAGTTGAAATATATGAACAAAAAGCTATGAGGAAATGATTTAAATAATAAGGACTGATTTGTTGCTGTGCGTCATGATATGGTATATTTAGCTCTTATAAGTAAATTAACTGGTGGACATTACTATATTAAATTAAGATCAAGATGATTTTTTGTTTTTTATAGACAGTAAATATTTTGATATTTATCCTTCAATTGAATGTAGTCTACTGATTGGGGTGTCATGAGTTCAATTCCCAAGTCAGGCATACTTTCAAGGAGTTCGGTCATGAAATAATTTCTATGGCCATTTTTCCTTGTACTTCTGATTCTAAATCATGATGGCAGTTTTCAGTCACTGATAGAAGTATGTTCTTAATAACTGATAACAGCCTGCAAAAAAGCTTACAGCAAGAGATTGATTGAGCTTGGAGAGTTGAACTAGCCCTCTGATATTCATTTATATAATAAATGACACAGTTTTCTGGATTTTAGGTGACAATATTATGGTTTTGGCATATGTAGTAAGGTTTCTTAAATCTTATTGTAAGAGGAGCAATGCATATTTTTAAAGATTGGTGAAAACCCATTAAGTATTGATTATTTACTGATCGATAAAGATATTTTGTTATCAGCATACTGGATTTTGAATATATTTGTCTTGATGATTAAATTACTTTTTCTGCGCAAGAGAGTAATTTAATTAGCAGATGAATATGTTCATTGACCAGTATGATGTTAGCCTATCAGCATACTGGACTTCAAATATATTTGTTACGATGATTTAATTACTTCCTCTGCGCAAGAGAGTAATTGAGTTATTGAGATGAGTATGTTAGAAGACCAATAGGGTGGTAGAATATCAGCAAACTGGACTTTGAATATATTTTTTCTGATGATTAAATTACTTTTACTGCGCAAGAGAGTAATTTATTTATCTGGAAGAGTATGTTCATTGACCAGCATGTTGGTAGCCTTTCAACTTACTGGACTTCTAATATGTTTGTCTCAATGATTCAATTACTTCCACTGCGCAAGACAGTAATTGAATTATCCGGATGAATATGTTTGCAGACCAATATGTTGGTAGTATTTCTTTTATTGCTAGTATTTAACCAATACACATTGGTTATTGACTAATCAATGAAGAATTACATCAGTTCACAGTTCATTGACATTAGAAAAAATAAATGTACTTCTAATTGTTAAATTTAATATTGATTTAAGGTGCTTGTTTTAAATGTTTTTTGTTAATTGATTAGTTTTGTTAAAATACTTGTTAAGTTTTGTTTGGAAATCATTAAGTTTTCTGTTAAGTCTTTTTTGTTAATTGATCTGTTTTGTTGATAATACTTGTTAAGTTTTGTTTGGAATTAAATCATTAAGTTTTCTATTAAGTCTTTATTTTTTGTTAATTGATCTGTTTTGTTGATAATACTTGTTAAGTTTTGTTTGGGATTCGTTAAGTTTTCTGTTAAGTCTTTATTGCGATTGTTTTAGTTTAATGCGGCAGCACATAATATATGAGTAATATTTTTCAATAGTGACTGACAACTGACCTTCATGATTTAGAATCAGTGGTAGAAAAGAAAATGGCCCAGGAATCAAACTAATGACCCCTCAATCAGTAGACTTAGCTATGACTTTATTGTAATCTATATGACAAAAACATCTAACCTGGTACGTGTAGTATATAAGATCATGTATATTTAAAAACCTTAAATAATGGACTCGCCCCATCGATGGGTGACAATGCACATATATAAATAGACCTCTTTAGCATTCAACATTTATGATAAAAATGCATAGAATATAAATTGGATATGATGAAATCTATAAAGTTTGTTTAACCCCAGCTTTTAAATTGATAGACTAGTTAACATCTTTAACTTATAAATTACTTTTTTAAAACTGAGAGTTTTATCAGTTGTGTTAAATCTTTAGCTTTAGTAGCTACAATGTGCCCCACTCCTCCTCTCCTTAGCTTTGCTAGCTGCAAAAAGCTAAGTCAATATCATAATCTTTTTAGAAGAGTTTTTAATCTAAAAAATTTTAATTCCGTGTTTTCTGGGTTTTATAGTCTTATTTTGTAAGAATTATGTTTTGATCTTTTAATTTGCATCTTGCATTGAAAAGTAATATACCTGAGACCTTGCTGAGATTTGTCAATTTAGAATATAGATTTTACAATTTTGATACACTTTTACAAACAAACCAAACCAGTCTAATCTAAAATACTGCCAAATCTAATGTGGATTACATTATATTTGCAGTCCAAGAGAATAAGCACCCTCGGCGCAATATTTTTTCTCGAAATAGACTGAAGCAGACTATAAATTCCTTATCAGCTATAAAAATCTGCCGTTTTTAAAGTTTTTTAAGTGTTTTACTGGAGTGTAGCACCATGATGAGCTTTTACAATTTTAATAGTACTGTCCTGTCTGCACTATCAGTACTTTGATTTGTAATCTAGACAAAATAGACTTTGGGTTAGTCATGATTGAAATGCAGAGTTTTTCTGAATATTTTAGTAACGTGAAATGTTGATCACTTATGTTAACTTCGAGGTATATGGCATCTTGTACTAAATAGGATAATGTTTATAGGATAAAGTTACTTATCATATCAATTTCGTCATGAATATTATGATGAGAAAAGGTCACCTGAACGTGACCTTCATTTGGACAAGGCCAGATCTAAAATAGCAAGTAGGTGAGCGGAAAATTTTAGATCGGGTTTTAATCAGATTGCTCTCTTTTATGATTTGTTTCATATAATTGCCTGGTGTTGCTTTGTTTGAATCATACCTCAAACAGTCTATCTTTGAGGGTTGTCAATACTAGGTATATATTAAAGAAATAACAAGTAAACATGCTTGAAAGTTAACACAGGGTGCCTTATCTAGATTTGATTTCAATTTGTAGATTTAAACTGATAAGTGTCGAACTCTTGTACATAATAATATTTAGGCGGTTGTGGCAAGTGTGTAAAGGATACCTAAGCCCTGTGTGGTTTCGGGGCTCTAATAGAATAGGACCACTGTCTCCCCCTTGCATGTCATAAGAGGCGACTAAATGGGGGAACAGGGAGGGGATCACATCGCAGCTAGCAAAGCTAGAGATATAAGATGGGCTGTTGACATGACTGATAACTCATACAATGTACTCAAGTGTATAAGTAGATTGATCTCCCTTTATACAAGTTTGTATTTAATAAAAATAAAGCATATAGAAACAGAACAAAAATGACATTTAAGTTGAAATATATGAACAAAAAGCTATGAGGAAATGATTTAAATAATAAGGACTGATTTGTTGCTGTGCGTCATGATATGGTATATTTAGCTCTTATAAGTAAATTAACTGGTGGACATTACTATATTAAATTAAGATCAAGATGATTTTTTGTTTTTTATAGACAGTAAATATTTTGATATTTATCCTTCAATTGAATGTAGTCTACTGATTGGGGTGTCATGAGTTCAATTCCCAAGTCAGGCATACTTTCAAGGAGTTCGGTCATGAAATAATTTCTATGGCCATTTTTCCTTGTACTTCTGATTCTAAATCATGATGGCAGTTTTCAGTCACTGATAGAAGTATGTTCTTAATAACTGATAACAGCCTGCAAAAAAGCTTACAGCAAGAGATTGATTGAGCTTGGAGAGTTGAACTAGCCCTCTGATATTCATTTATATAATAAATGACACAGTTTTCTGGATTTTAGGTGACAATATTATGGTTTTGGCATATCTAGTAAGGTTTCTTAAATCTTATTGTAAGAGGAGCAATGCATATTTTTAAAGATTGGTGAAAACCCATTAAGTATTGATTATTTACTGATCGATAAAGATATTTTGTTATCAGCATACTGGATTTTGAATATATTTGTCTTGATGATTAAATTACTTTTTCTGCGCAAGAGAGTAATTTAATTAGCAGATGAATATGTTCATTGACCAGTATGATGTTAGCCTATCAGCATACTGGACTTCAAATATATTTGTTACGATGATTTAATTACTTCCTCTGCGCAAGAGAGTAATTGAGTTATTGAGATGAGTATGTTAGAAGACCAATAGGGTGGTAGAATATCAGCAAACTGGACTTTGAATATATTTTTTCTGATGATTAAATTACTTTTACTGCGCAAGAGAGTAATTTATTTATCTGGAAGAGTATGTTCATTGACCAGCATGTTGGTAGCCTTTCAACTTACTGGACTTCTAATATGTTTGTCTCAATGATTCAATTACTTCCACTGCGCAAGACAGTAATTGAATTATCCGGATGAATATGTTTGCAGACCAATATGTTGGTAGTATTTCTTTTATTGCTAGTATTTAACCAATACACATTGGTTATTGACTAATCAATGAAGAATTACATCAGTTCACAGTTCATTGACATTAGAAAAAATAAATGTACTTCTAATTGTTAAATTTAATATTGATTTAAGGTGCTTGTTTTAAATGTTTTTTGTTAATTGATTAGTTTTGTTAAAATACTTGTTAAGTTTTGTTTGGAAATCATTAAGTTTTCTGTTAAGTCTTTTTTGTTAATTGATCTGTTTTGTTGATAATACTTGTTAAGTTTTGTTTGGAATTAAATCATTAAGTTTTCTATTAAGTCTTTATTTTTTGTTAATTGATCTGTTTTGTTGAAAATACTTGTTAAGTTTTGTTTGGAAATCATTAAGTTTTCTGTTAAGTCTTTATGTTTTGTTAATTGATCTGTTTTGTTGATAATACTTGTTAAGTTTTGTTTGGGATTCGTTAAGTTTTCTGTTAAGTCTTTATTGCGATTGTTTTAGTTTAATGCGGCAGCACATAATATATGAGTAATATTTTTCAATAGTGACTGACAACTGACCTTCATGATTTAGAATCAGTGGTAGAAAAGAAAATGGCCCAGGAATCAAACTAATGACCCCTCAATCAGTAGACTTAGCTATGACTTTATTGTAATCTATATGACAAAAACATCTAACCTGGTACGTGTAGTATATAAGATCATGTATATTTATAAACCTTAAATAATGGACTCACCCCATCGATGGGTGACAATGCACATATATAAATAGACCTCTTTAGCATTCAACATTTATGATAAAAATGCATAGAATATAAATTGGATATGATGAAATCTATAAAGTTTGTTTAACCCCAGCTTTTAAATTGATAGACTAGTTAACATCTTTAACTTATAAATTACTTTTTTAAAACTGAGAGTTTTATCAGTTGTGTTAAATCTTTAGCTTTAGTAGCTACAATGTGCCCCACTCCTCCTCTCCTTAGCTTTGCTAGCTGCAAAAAGCTAAGTCAATATCATAATCTTTTTAGAAGAGTTTTTAATCTAAAAAATTTTAATTCCGTGTTTTCTGGGTTTTATAGTCTTATTTTGTAAGAATTATGTTTTGATCTTTTAATTTGCATCTTGCATTGAAAAGTAATATACCTGAGACCTTGCTGAGATTTGTCAATTTAGAATATAGATTTTACAATTTTGATACACTTTTACAAACAAACCAAACCAGTCTAATCTAAAATACTGCCAAATCTAATGTGGATTACATTATATTTGCAGTCCAAGAGAATAAGCACCCTCGGCGCAATATTTTTTCTCGAAATAGACTGAAGCAGACTATAAATTCCTTATCAGCTATAAAAATCTGCCGTTTTTAAAGTTTTTTAAGTGTTTTACTGGAGTGTAGCACCATGATGAGCTTTTACAATTTTAATAGTACTGTCCTGTCTGCACTATCAGTACTTTGATTTGTAATCTAGACAAAATAGACTTTGGGTTAGTCATGATTGAAATGCAGAGTTTTTCTGAATATTTTAGTAACGTGAAATGTTGATCACTTATGTTAACTTCGAGGTATATGGCATCTTGTACTAAATAGGATAATGTTTATAGGATAAAGTTACTTATCATATCAATTTCGTCATGAATATTATGATGAAAAAGGTCACCTGAACGTGACCTTCATTTGGACAAGGCCAGATCTAAAATAGCAAGTAGGTGAGCGGAAAATTTTAGATCAGGTTTTAAACAGATTGCTCTCTTCAATGATTTGTTTCATAAAATTGCCTGGTGTTGCTTTGTTTGAATCATACCTCAAACAGTCTATCTTTGAGGGTTGTCAATACTAGGTATATATTAAAGAAATAACAAGTAAACATGCTTGAAAGTTAACACAGGGTGCCTTATTTAGATTTGATTTCAATTTGTAGATTTAAACTGATAAGTGTCGAACTCTTGTACATAATAATATTTAGGCGGTTGTGGCAAGTGTGTAAAGGATACCTAAGCCCTGTGTGGTTTCGGGGCTCTAATAGAATAGGACCACTGTCTCCCCTTGCATGTCGTAAGAGGCGACTAAATGGGGGAACAGGGAGGGGATCACATCGCAGCTAGCAAAGCTAGAGATATAAGATGGGCTGTTGACATGACTGATAACTCATACAATGTACTCAAGTGTATAAGTAGATTGATCTCCCTTTATACAAGTTTGTATTTAATAAAAATAAAGCATAAAGAAACTGAACAAAAATGACATTTAAGTTGAAATATATGAACAAAAAGCTATGAGGAAATGATTTAAATAATAAGGACTGATTTGTTGCTGTGCGTCATGATATGGTATATTTAGCTCTTATAAGTAAATTAACTGGTGGACATTACTATATTAAATTAAGATCAGGATGATTTTTTGTTTTTTATAGACAGTAAATATTTTGATATTTATCCTTCAATTGAATATAGTCTACTGATTGGGGTGTCATGAGTTCAATTCCCAAGTCAGGCATACTTTCAAGGAGTTCGGTCATGAAATAATTTCTATGGCCATATTTCCTCGTACTTCTGATTCTAAATCATGATGGCAGTTTTCAGTCACTGATAGAAGTATGTTCTTAATAACTGATAACAGCCTGCAAAAAAGCTTACAGCAAGAGATTGATTGAGCTTGGACAGTTGAACTAGCCCTCTGATATTCATTTATATAATAAATGACACAGTTTTCTGGATTTTAGGTGACAATATGATGGTTTTGGCATATCTAGTAAGGTTTCTTAAATCTTATTGTAAGAGGAGCAATGCATATTTTTAAAGATTGGTGAAAACCAATTAAGTATTGATTATTTACTGATCGATAAAGATATTTTGTTATCAGCATACTGGATTTTGAATATATTTGTCTTGATGATTAAATTACTTTTTCTGCGCAATAGAGTAATTTAATTAGCAGATGAATATGTTCATTGACCGGTATGATGTTAGCCTATCAGCATACTGGACTTCAAATATATTTGTTACGATGATTTAATTACTTCCTCTGCGCAAGAGAGTAATTGAGTTATTGAGATGAGTATGTTAGAAGACCAATAGGGTGGTAGAATATCAGCAAACTGGACTTTGAATATATTTTTTCTGATGATTAAATTACTTTTACTGCGCAAGAGAGTAATTTATTTATCTGGAAGAGTATGTTCATTGACCAGCATGTTGGTAGCCTTTCAACTTACTGGACTTCTAATATGTTTGTCTCAATGATTCAATTACTTCCACTGCGCAAGACAGTAATTGAATTATCCGGATGAATATGTTTGCAGACCAATATGTTGGTAGTATTTCTTTTATTGCTAGTATTTAACCAATACACATTGGTTATTGACTAATCAATGAAGAATTACATCAGTTCACAGTTCATTGACATTAGAAAAAATAAATGTACTTCTAATTGTTAAATTTAATATTGATTTAAGGTGCTTGTTTTAAATGTTTTTTGTTAATTGATTAGTTTTGTTAAAATACTTGTTACGTTTTGTTTGGAAATCATTAAGTTTTCTATTAAGTCTTTTTTGTTAATTGATCTGTTTTGTTGATAATACTTGTTAAGTTTTGTTTAGGATTCGTTAAGTTTTCTATTAAGTCTTTATTTTTTGTTAATTGACTTGTTTTGTTGATGATACTTGTTAAGTTTTGTTTGGGATTCGTTAAGTTTTCTGTTAAGTCTTTATGTTTTGTTAATTGATCTGTTTTGTTGATAATACTTGTTAAGTTTTGTTTGGGATTCGTTAAGTTTTCTGTTAAGTCTTTATTGCGATTGTTTTAGTTTAATGCGGCAGCACATAATATATGAGTAATATTTTTCAATAGTGACTGACAACTGACCTTCATGATTTAGAATCAGTGGTAGAAAAGAAAATGGCCCATGAATCAAACTAATGACCCCTCAATCAGTAGACTTAGCTATGACTTTATTGTAATCTATATGACAAAAACATCTAACCTTGTACGTGTAGTATATAAGATCATGTATATTTATAAACCTTAAATAATGGACTCGCCCCATCGATGGGTGACAATGCACATATATAAATAGACCTCTTTAGCATTCAATATTTATGATAAAAAATGCATAATATGTAAATGGATGAAATGTTTATAAAGTTTGTTTATCCCTAGCTTTTAAAATGTTTGTCTAGTTAACATCTGTTCCTTACAAATAACGCTTTTTTATCAGCTCTGTCAAATCTCTAGCTTTGCTAGCTACAATATGCCCCCCTCCCCCTCTCCTTCATCTTTGCTAGCTGCAAAATGCCAAGTCAATATCATAATCTTTTTAAAAGAGTTTTTAATCTAAGATTTTTTTAATTCCTGGTTTTGCTTGGTTTTATCGTTTTATTTTGATAAACTTTTACAAACAAACCAAACCAGTCTAATCTAAAATACTGCCTTAAATCTAATGTGGATTACATTATATTGCAGTCCAAGAGAATAAGCACCCTCAGCGCAATATTTTTTCAAGAAATAGACTGAAGCAGGCTATTAATTCCTTATCAGCTATAAAAATCTGCCGTTTTTAAAGTTTTTAAGTGTTTTACTAGAGTGTAACATCATGATGAGCTTTTTAAAATTTTAGTTGCACTGTCCTATCAGTGCTATCAGTACTTTGATTTGTAATCTTGACAAAATAAGCAAATGTTAGAGTTGTCTCCCTTGTTTGTTTAGTAATATTGAGCAGTTTAAATAATTGTTTTTAACTTTGTCAATTATTTATGTACATTTTGTTATTGATGGCATTATATGGCTAGTTCATCCTTGTTTATAAATACAATGTATCATGCAATCTTGAATTGCAAATCGTACAAGACTTAATTGGTCAGCATTCATACGACTACATTTCTTGTTTCTTTTAGCTAATAACTTAATACAAGCAGTGGTACATGTAGGTTATAAATGTGTTAGTCTTTATTATAGTTTTTTAACTATCCTTTTTAGTACTTCAACAAATATTTTGTCAAGTCATGTATCACGGTTTTACTCACATCTGTAAATATAATAAACTTATCTAGATTTTGTTTGAATGTACAAATCTAGCTCATATAATTATTTACACTGTTGTCTCAATTAATGATATTGACAAATTCAAAATCTACATAAATTGATTTTCATAAAATAGATGAAAATTACCCATAATTTATTGCTTCAACAATTAACTGTAAAAGTCTATGTATATCATTCTCGTACCCCAAGGTTATCAAGATTCTCAATCTCGAGAATCCTACTAGACTCTGGGTACGAGAATGATGTATATATGAGTATCAATATGTTTTAGAAATTTTAATTTGATGGTCACTACAAAACCTGTCTAAATTCAATTGTAATTACATGTAGTCAGATTAGTTTTGTCCTGACCAATCAACTTGATTATACATGTATTCTCAAATAATGAATGTTAAACAACTGAAATTTTACTTTTTTGAAGTCTCAATTTGCATATCTTATATACCTTTTAGATTAATACTTAACAATTTTGCTCTTTTTTAAATACTCTGACTTGCAGAGTTCAAAATATTCTATTTCTAACTAGAATACTACTTGTTTTTGTAAATTATTTCTTATAACTGATTTTTTGTCAAACTTATGTAGTAATAATTTCACTGGCTTTTTTTACAAATTCTCATTTAACTGGCTGATTCTACAAATTCTCAATTTACTGGCTGATTTTACAAATTGTCATTTTACTGGTTGATTTTACAAATTCTCATTTTACTTGCTGATTTTTACAAATTCTCATTATACTGGCTTATTTTACAAATTCTCATTTAACTGGCTGATTCTACAAATTCTCAATTTACTGGCTGATTTTACAAATTCTCATTATACTGGTTGATTTTACAAATTCTCATTTTACTGGCTGATTTTTACAAATTCTCATTTAACTGGCTGATTCTACAAATTCTCAATTTACTGGCTGATTTTACAAATTCTCATTTTACTTGCTGATTTTTACAAATTCTCATTTAATTGGCTTATTTTACAAATTCTCATTTAACTGGCTGATTTTTACAAATTCTCATTTAACTGGCTGATTCTACAAATTCTCAATTTACTGGCTGATTTTACAAATTCTCATTTTACTTGCTGATTTTTACAAATTCTCATTTAACTGGCTGATTCTACAAATTCTCATTTTACTTGCTGATTTTTACAAATTCTCATTATACTGGCTTATTTTACAAATTCTCATTATACTGGCTTATTTTACAAATTCTCATTTAACTGGCTGATTCTACAAATTCTCAATTAACTGGCTGATTTTACAAATTGTCATTTTACTGGCTGATTTATACAAATTCTCATTTTACTGGCTGATTTTACAAGTTCTCATTCTACTGGATGATTTTACAAATTCTCATTTTACTGGCTTGACTTGAGTAACTTAATTTTTTATATGCCAATTACTAAATGCTTAATTTAAAAGGGCTTTTTTCTTTAAAATTTTCATTAATTTTTAGTCTCAAGTTCTCACATGGTAATGGTATTAAGTTATAGTACATATCCAGGGTTTCACTCAAGACTGTAGTAACTTGCTCTTTTACACAATTCTCTTATTACAGTCTTGCGAGCAACCATCGAATTATAGTAAACGACTTTTACATTTCAGATAATATGTTATATCGGTCAGATTTCATTGATTGTTTATGTAAACATTATAGCATTTAATTCTAAAATTATTTTGAACAAATCAATGTTCCACCTATTGGTGGTTATCCCATGATACATTACTTTGCCATGATATGTTATGGAATGTAACTGAAAAAAATACCGTGGTTGCCGTTGATGTGTTCCACATAATTGTAATATAATAGGTCCATTGATTTTATCATCTTTAACAAACCTCAAATATTTACTTAAGTTATTGGTCACTTGACCAGTTCGGGCACAATCACGTTCAGGAGTTTTCCAATTTTAGATAAGTTGAAACATGTATGCTTGGATTCGCGTGGCGTGGGTGCAAGCACTATATAAGTGAGCTGCATCATTATTCCGGGAGAGAGTGGGGTAGAAACCCATACTGAGTGGTCCACGACAGTTAGTGGCCCTCAGTAGTTAGTCGCTGCTCGAACGGCACACCAACTCAGAAAGGTCAAATTGCGGTGAAAGCAATTAATGATACTATTAATTCAAACGAAATTTTTATCAGAAACACAATAAATAATAATTTTAAGCATACCAAAACTATAAAATATTATAAAATTAAATCATATTAAAATACAAGTTTATATTTCCACTTTCTATTTCCTGTTCTTTGATCCTGAGACACTAGAACTGTTCCTTCTTCAATTGGTGAGTACATCCTGATATACCTGAGAGATGTCTGAAAACTGAATTATTATAATCTAAAACTTTAAATTATTTTATAAATTGAAATAGCTTTATTGGAAAGAAGTTCTTACAACTTGTATTAATAACTTAAGCCTCAGTCCCAAAAAATTGTTGCTTGTTAAGGACCCGTAGGTGCAGACAGTCGTAGGCCGTGAGAAGCCTTTTGATCAAGGTTACGGTACGCACATGGTACAAAACTTCACACCCATACTTACTGTAGCTGAAAGATAATTATGTATGTTTATCCATACTCAGCCACGATTTTGTTCATGATCTGACTCTAAAACTGGCACGTGTATCCTGGGCTCATCTTACTGACCCTGGTAAAAATGTAACAGTCCATACGGGTATCCAAGAGTTCATACGGTGCCCATATGGTGCCCTCACGGCTATTTTTATGTTTATAGGCACTGTAGTTTTATAATCATGTAGTTTATGTTGATTAATAGGATTGTACTATCATGGCCACAAGTATTATATTCTATAGAATATTTTTTCAGTCTTTATCAAACCTTTAGCTTAGTTTTGAGACATTCACTATTATGTTAAGAACTAACAGTTTTTATACCCAATTTTTGTAAAATATTGTACTTCCAAATGCTCAGTCATCACTAAATATAGCACATGACTTGTGAACCTTATTGAAATTGGTTTATTCTAGGGCTGTGGATTGTTGAACAAGTGGCAATCCGATCCGAACCACGATTCATGAGTAACGATTCATGATTCAAACCGTGTATCACTAGTTCATGAAAAAGCATACAGGAACTCATACATAACGCAGATAGAAATATGTTGTAAAAATAACAAAATAAGTAAAGAACTACAGAAGGTTTTATACATAGAAAGTCATGTTTAACATTCAAAAAAGGATTTTCGCGTGTGTGGAAAATTGGAGAGATTTAAAAAAAAATATTGGTGCGCAAAATTTTCATTTGTCATATACAAGTAGCTTATTATCTTGCGGAACATATTGAAATCGGTTTACACTAGGGCTGTGGATTATTGAGCAAGTTGCAATTCGATCCGAACCACGATTCATGAGTAACGATTCACCAATCAAACCGCGAATCACTAGTTCATGAAAAAGCATACAGGAATACATTTACATAAAGCAGATATAAAAATGTTGTAAAAATAACAAAATAAGTAAAGAACTACAGAAGCTTTTATACATAGAAGGTCATGTTAGATATACAGAAAAGGATTTTTGCATGTGTGGAAAATCGGCGAGATTTTCAAAATAATAGCGGAGCGCAAAATTTTCATTTGTAGTGTAACTTATTAAAGTGTAAAAGTGTCTTTCTTTTTTGTAAAACTTGATCGCGATCCAACGATTTGGGAAGTGCCAAAAATTTATACTCGATTTTCTTGTTGAGATCCAAGTATCCGCGTACTTGGATATTCACAGCAGCCCTACTTTACACCAAATAAGTTATCCACAATAAATAAAGATGTTAATATTATTATTATCATCATTATTAACTGGATGTTGCATTGACAATATTGAGTTTTTGATCAAGAGCTTATTGAGTCTTACCTCTTTTACATTTTGTTACATATTTATAAGATTCTCATGTTTTTCTGAAGCTGAAGTAGACATTTAACAAGAAACATTAATGCATAATGAATAGATTTATGTCTAGATTTTTACCATGGTATTAGATTTGAGAAGTTTATACTTCAACATTGGTGCCATGGATTGTGTTTTTAACTTGTTTATATTTTTCTATTTTTAACAGTATTTAAGCAACATTTTGTACAATTTACATCTCAAATTTTTATTATTCAAAGCCTCTCTAATACTTGAAAGGAAGAGAGATCACAGTTTTGTATAAACTAACCAGTCTTGTTGAGAAAACATTTGAAAAATAAAACAAGCTAAGTGTGCTGTCTATATATAATCCCATGAAAATCATGATTTATTGTCAAAACAGATTTAGAAATGCCCATGTTTTCTTCATTTTTTCTGATTCAATGTTTATATTAAAGAAATTGTAATTTTTGTTACAGTTAATGCTGTACAATTAGGCCCTTTATGTGATCATTTTCATTTTTTCATTCAATGAAGTCTCAATCTTAAGTCACTAATTAATGTCAACGCCATTGTATCACCTCAGTTCAAATTTTTTACCTTTATTTAAAGTACAAACAAGTAGGCTGTGTTTGGATGAGTAATATATTGTATAAAATTTTGGTCTCTAAATAGAGTTCACTCTTTAGTGAAATAGCATACAATGATCAGAGAATATGCCAGCTTTCTTGGAATGGGTGAAAATCTAGGAATAGAGCTCTATACATTAAGTGGAAATTATGGAAACTAGTGATGGCCATACCTACACTTTCATGTATAAAGCAACATAGTCATTGTGCATATTTTTACTTTTTATAACTTTGGTGTACGATATAACCAATATAAAATATAGTCTTCCAAAGTCACTTTAATTTTTACAATATATGTGTAATTAACACTAACAATGCTTGCTACTTATGTTCCATGACTATGAAAAAAAGATAAAAGGATGTATGCAGATAATTAATCTGATCAAAATGAAAAAAAATAGATTCAAGCTAATATAAAAAGAAAAAAGATGGATCCAAATAAAAAAATATATAAAAAATGAATCTAAGCGAATATAAGAAAAAAAAGATGGATTCAAAAATAAAAAATAAATAAAAAATGAATCCAAGCAAATATAAGAAAAAAAAGATGGATTCAAAAATAATAAAAAGTCCGAGTAATCTAGTAAAGGACCCAGTAAATTCTGGGGGGATAGCTAGATCGGAAGATGTCGACACTGATTGACAATGGATTCAAAAACTAATAACAAGTCCGAGTAATCTAGTGAAGGACCCAGTAAATTCTGGGGGGATAGCTAGATCGGAAGATGTCGACACTGATTGATAATGGATTCAAAAACTAATAACAAGTCTGAGTAATCTAGTGAAGGACCCAGGTAATTCTGGGGGGATAGCTAGATCGGACAGAATCAACAATCTGAGTAATCTAGAGAAGGACCCAGTTTATTCTGGGGGGATATCTAGATCGGATGATGTTGGTTACTTGAAATCATGTTTGTTCCACGAGAGCAACAAAACAAAACATAGCTGGTCATGGTATTGAGTGTTGTTTAGATGTTAGTTACATACATAGTGTACAAATTATAAATTCATATGGAATACTGATAATTCATTATATCTCATATATATAAATATAAGTATGACATACAATACATTGAAAATGTATTTCAGAGTTTACAAGTGATATCCATCTTGATGGGTTGTTTACATGTAGTTCCAGTGGCTAATGTTGTTTGCATAGAAATTAAGGTTTTGGCACATCAACTGAATAAATATCACCACTTCATTTTCCACTGCAGGTCATTTCTTCAATGAAGTTGAACATTAAGGTTAATTTCATTGAATTTAATATAAATTGAAGAGTTTTGGCTCTATGTGGGAGGGTAAGACAAGAAATGCTGGTTAGGTAAGCTGGCCACCATTCATCAGTCTCATGTGATTAAGATTCTATATGATAAAACTTACCCGAAACACATGGTTACTTTGATTTGTACTGTAGATATAGGTATCGTGAACATATGTATGGCTTTGATAAATGTGACTTGTAAGAATATTTTTGTATATGACTTTAATCTTATTGATACTGTATGTAGTATTTAGGTATTTGATTACTTTCAGGTATAAAGTTTCGTATGAAGTCATATTTATTTTTTGTGCTTAAATTTTTGTGCTTAAATATTTGTTTTATAACATTTTGTTCCTTTTAGTTGGATGTATCAAGGATTGAATGCATTGCTATAGTTGAAAACCAGTCTTTTCAAATGTTTTCTCTACAGTTTTGGTCAGCTGTATATATTTGTTCTACCTTAATGACATTATTTTAAATGATTCTTAATTATAAGGGCAGTTGTCAGTCACTGACAAGAGTATGCGTCTAGTAGTTGCTTAACAGCTAAATCCAGAGATTTAGCCTATCCAGAAACAGTGCGTAGGTTATATAATGTAATATATAGTGCCTATATGACATGTTGCTAACGTGTTAAACTAACTTAATATTATTTTTGATACACCAGTTTAATTTTGTTTGACTCTAAATGTGAGTAATGATATGTAACATATTGTAAAAGAGTTAAAAACTTTAATGGGCAACAAAAGTTATGTATAGGTCTTTAATAGTGATGGGAAATACAATATGGCACAATCTCCATAAACAGAGATCCTGTTCTACTCGCGTTGTCCTACTGGATCTCTACTTAGTCAAAGCAAGGTCAAGTCGAGATGAACTTTGTAACGACCAATCAACGCGTAGCTTTCATCTAGACGAAAACACTATTAATCACATTTTGATTTCGTAATTTCAATTTTTAGACCAATGTTTGCATGCAAATTTAACAGCAGTATTATTCATAGTCTGCGATTGGGTGGCTCATTTCAAATAGCGTAACGTAGACCATGTAAACAAGTTATGTATCATAACAATTTCGTCATGAATATTATGATGAGAAAAGGTCACCTGAAGGTGACCTTAGTTTGGAAAAGGCCAGATCTTAATTAGCGAGTATGCGAGGCGAGCGGTAAAATTTAAGATCAAGTTTTAATCAGATTGCCTGATGAACAACAATAAATTAAACAGAGACTATGTTAGAACAGAACAGAACAAAACAGAACAGAAATTTTATTTGACAAAAGCACATAGACTTATAGTCATAAGCTAAATAATACAATGTAATGTACAGATGGTTATATACAAGTACAAGTTACATGATATGAAAAAAGAAAGACATATATATACAATGTACTTTATACATGTAATATAACAACCAAGCATGACTGTTGTCTAGGGGCGAAAATATTCTATAAATATCAATAAATATAAAAAATAAGTGATTGTGAAATTTAATTAATTAAGGATCTACCCCTGTCAAAAGCTTTGATTTAAACAATCCTAAGTTTTTAAGGTCTTTTATATTTTCAGACTATGTTAGAGTAATGTTTTTAATACAAGTTTGTAAGAACTAATTTCCTAATTATGCCCAAGTAATATAGATTTATGATACAAGTTTGTACAGACTGGTTTCATACTTATTCTATAGTGAATTCATGAAGTATAAAATATCATTTGAATAATTGCAATATGTAAATAAATATTCAGTATAAGGTATTTTTGAGTAGTAAACCATTAATTAGCTATTAAAATGACAGACTATAATATACTGAATAAGCAACTTGGTAAAAAGTAGCCTTTTCTGTTGCAAGCTGGAGATAGTTATGGGACATAACGTTACTAAACTGAACACTTTAAATCAGAATAATTAATACCACAATGAAGTTTGGGGACCACAATGGAATAAAGAATTTCTGTCTTTTTTGAGTCATCCCCAGTATTGATGTGCATGGCATTTGATATTATACATTCTGTGTTATACTCACTTGTCATTGATACCGAAATAATAATTATTATTATTAAACATCCATTTTAGGCCTACTCAAGGAAATCTGACCTAACTGAATATGGTTACTGGAAAGAAACAAAGTTGGGGATTTTAAAATCCACTTTGGCTTAAGTTATCAGTGAGAAAGTTAGAATAATGTATCTTTATAGGTTTTTGTAAAAAAAAATCAGCTACTCAATGGTCGAAACCAATGTAATATCATATAGAGAATTTGTAAAAATTTAAAAGTGATGACAACCTTTTAAGTGAGACTTTAAAAGTGAGCTGGTGAATTATTGATAATAATAAACAGGCAAAATGTTAGAACTTTAACCCATATCATTATTAGGGATGCGCGATAATACCGGTATATCGGTATATTGCAATACGTCTCAAACACAATACGTACTGGTACGGTCCCGCAATATATCGCAATATTTTTATCTTAATCTAATAGACTAATAGTGCATACTCGAACCTGTTTTGCATTTTTTGTGGCCGAATTTGACTGGAATCTATCTTATGTTTGGTTTTCCTTTAATCTATTTTAGCATAAAGATCTAGAAAAAAGTATTGACATGTCTACCTGTGACAACTTTATCATTAAGTACAGATGTTGGAACTGATGAATATTTTTTATAATTTGGCATTAAATAAGATACGAAAAGAATATGTTTTCCTCAAATTTAGATGGCATCATTAATATTTTATTTCAATCTTCACCTTTTCTTATTTCATTTTATTTAACGAAATTTCAGGCGATACCCATATCCCATATCATTATGAGTTTATGACAATGTACTAACTATAGATATTTGAGTGCAGAATTGATTTTCAAATGGATTATGATAGATTGTTATTGTACAAATAAACTAATTTTCTAGATTTTTAATTTATCAAGATCATTGATTGAAACTAGTGTTTAAATGGTTAGAGTTTGAACATTATAAGACTTCGTTATACCTTAATTATTGAAACTGAAATTTGATTCATATTGAGTCATTGGATAGTAAGCTAGGATGCCCAAGTTAATGGATTTACATGATATTGATTAAAAAAGTTTACTTTTTGGAAAGACTTAATAACTAATAGTCTACTACTTTTGACTTTAGACTTAGTGGGTTGATAAAATTACTGTAATAAGGGTTTCAAGGGTTTATTTAAATCATACTATTATTTGCGAAGTGGGTTGATAAAATTACTGTAATAAGGGTTTCAACGGTTTATTCAAATCAGACTATTACTTATGATTGTACTGAAACATTCATGAGTAAAAATCTTTTATCTATTTTGTGCAGTACTGCTTATTTTGATATCAAGTTTTGATATCAAGCAGAGTAAACTTACAACCATTGGATTGATATAGTTATGGGGAATTAACAGACCCTTGGATCTTGTAGTACAAAACAACATTTCACATCAGTACAATAATTCATGTAAAACTCTGCATTTCAACAACAGATAGGTTTCTATGAGTGATCTCAGTTCATGGATCTCTGTATGAGAATCATGAACTGAAATATTATCTTTTCAACAACAAGTTCAGCTGAACTCCGTGGACAGGTCACTAGCTTGATGATAATTGTAAGTCATTTTTGACTGGTTTATATGATTTAGAGAATCACTGAGCTAGTGACCAGCTTGGTCCCATCCTTAATGGTTTGTATTAGATATACATTGTTCAAAACTGGATGTGTTCAACATTACAAATTTCTGATAGTTTGAAATCATGGAAGTGCCATCAACTTTCTCGGAGAACTCAGAAATGCATCATTTTGAACCTCTTCCTTTCATAAGCACCCGCCTCTCATGTATGCTCCCTTTCTTCCCCTTGGATTACTCTCTCCTCATCGAGACAGGATAAACGTAGATTTCACTGACAACCCTGGGATCTATAATAACTTAGTCCAGTTTGCAGGGTCCTCGAATATTATGTATGGCAAAAACCCTCCAGGATATTTCCGGTCAGGCTTTGGCACGTTCTCAGCCCATGTGATATCAGCACCACTGGAAGGGCCTTGCACCGGTCCACAAAACCTAACCTAAGGTATTGAAAGGGAAAGCAGGCTATGTTGATCTCATGCCTCTCTCAGGGTTCAGGGTTTGGAAGTAAAGACTTGCTTTTTGGTGTGATGAAAGATAAATTATTTTTTATTAGTTTAATATATCTTTTATGAATCTTTGTTTAATATTGTCATGTTGTATTTTTGTACTTATGTTAAAAAATTTTCTTTTTTATTTACTCTGTAAACTGCGACAAAATAAAAGATATTTTCTGTTCTATGTTTTATGTTCTGTAATGTACATTTTATTTTTAATAAATGATTGTCTGTTTGCTATGCTTCTAAAAAAATCATACAGAAATTGGGTTACTTGGTCAAGGTCAAGGTCAAGATGAAATAAAACAATACATATTTTCCTTCCATATATTATAGGGTGTATCTATTTATAAATTTAATATACAGTTAGTTTAAAAACCCTTAATCAGCTAAATATAAAATGCAAGTCATCAATTTCATTTTTTATTTTTAGTTGATGGTAGACTATGGTAAAGAATAAGAAGACATGGGTTTTATGAATGGACATCAAGTTTATTGGTAAGTATGGTTTAATAGATTACATTATATTCTTATTGTTTCTTGTATATTAAAAACTTATTATGATTTTTGCTCATGTTTTAGTTCTTTGTGATTTTTTTGATTTTCTGTACATGTATATTTTCAGCTTGAACATTTATTTATGATTTTAACATTTATTTTGAATTTACATTTTTAACAATTTGAACATTTACTCATGAGATCGGGTTTTTTATACTTAATTATAATTATAGGTGTACATTTCTTATACATATACAACATGAATTTATGACTTTAGGTTTTTTTAGGATTAAGTATTAGTTGTGGGTATGCGGATATGCAATCATATCTCAGGAACTTAAGACAATCCTGCCTTGCAAAGTCTTACATTGTCTTGTGGATCATTTATATATGTTTTTATGGGTTTCAATCTCACAATAGGTACATTATGGTTTTTTTTTATATTCATTTAAATATTCTTTTATTATTTAAGTTTTATACAACATAAACATTTATTTATGATTTAGTGTTTTCCTATACTAGCAACATGTACTTTAGATTTCAGTGTTCCTTTTACTACCAATATGTACATGTATTTACAATTAATGTTTTTATACATTTATTTATGATTTAGTTTTTTCTCATAAATTTATTTTCTGGTGTGTTTTTCCTATGTTAGCAACATGTACTTTAGATTTCAGTGTTCCTTTTACTAACAACATATACATTCATTTATTATTAAGTTTTTTTTATTAGCAACATGTACTTTTGTAACATTTACTCAATGTTCTTTTACTAACAGCATATAAATTTATTTATGATAAAGGTTTCTTAATATTAGCAACATGTACTTTAAGGTTTCAGTGTTCTTTTACTAACAACTTATAAATTTATTTATGATAAAGGTTTTTTAATATTAGCAACATGTAATTTTAATTATGATTTAGTTTCCTTCTTATATTAGCAACATATACTTAAGATTTCAGTGTTCCTTTTACTAACAACATATACATTCATTTATGATTTAGTTCCTTTCTTATATTAGCAACATGTACTTTAAGGTTTCAGTGTTCCTTTTACTAACTACATATACATTCATTAATGATTTAGTTTTTTTCTTATATTAGCAACACATACTTTAAGGTTTCAGTGTTCCTTTTACTAACAACATATACATTCATTTATGATTTAGTTTTTTTCTTATATTAGCAACATGTACTTTAAGGTTTCAGGGTTTCTTTTACTAACAATATGTACTTTAATTTATAATTAAGGTTTTTTATATAAGCAACATGTACTTTAAGGTTTCAGTGTTCCTTTTACTAACAACATGTACATTTAGTTATGATTTGTTTTTTTTTCTTGTATTAGCAACATATAGTTTAAGGTTTTAGTGTTCCTTTTACTTACAACATATAAATTTATTTATGATCAAGGGTTTTTATATTAGCAACATGTACTTTAAGGTTTCAGTGTTCTTTTACTAAAAATATGTACTTTTATTTATGATTAAGTATCTTTCTTTTATTAGCAACATGTACTTTAAGGTTTCAGTGTTCCTTTTACCAACTACATATACATTCATTTATGATTTAGTTTCTTTCTTATATTAGCAACATGAACTTTAAGGTTTCAGTGTTCCTTTTACTAACAACATATACATTCATTTATGATTTAGTTTTTTTCTTATATTAGCAACATGTACTTTAAGGTTTCAGGGTTTCTTTTACTAACAATATGTACTTTTATTTATAATTAAGGGTTTTTTATATAAGCAACATGTACTTTAAGGTTTCAGTGTTCCTTTTACTAACAACATGTACATTTAGTTATGATTTGTTTTTTTTCTTATATTAGCAATATATAGTTTAAGGTTTTAGTGTTCCTTTTACTTACAACATATAAATTTATTTATGATCAAGGGTTTTTATATTAGCAACATGTACTTTAAGGTTTCAGTGTTCTTTTACTAAAAATATGTACTTTTATTGATGATTAAGTTTCTTTCTTTTATTAGCAACATGTACTTTAAGGATTCAATGTATCTTTTACTAAAAATTATTGTAATTTTATTTATGATTTAGTTTCTTTCTTATATTAGCAATATGTTCTTCAAGGTTTTAGTGTTTCTTTTACTCACACCATTTACTTTTATTTATGAAGAAGTTTTTTATATAAGCAACATATACTTTAAGGTTAAATTTTAGTGTTTCTTTTACTGACAACATTTACTTAAATTTATGATTCTAGATTTTCTTCTATATTGTATTATATTGAACATTTACCTATTGATATTTTGGCTTTCTTATATAACCAACTCCTTGATAAGTTACTTATAATATCTTATGATTTCATTATTGATAGTCGTTAAGTACAAGGTGGTAAGGGTATGGCTGTAAGGGGAGGTTTGGAGGCCATTATACTAACAAAACTAACATTTTGTAAAATCCATTTGTTTAAATTGACAATATGCACATCTATTTATTCATATATTTATCAATAACTTTTGTTTATAGTTTCAGCATTTATTTTATATTTCCTTCTTTATCTTTTTTTTGTTCATGCTTTGAGGGTTTCATACATATAAACAAACATTTACTTATAATCAACTTTTATTGATTTATGACTTATTAGGAGTTTACATTATTTAATATGTAGTCACAGCTTAGTTTTACCTAACATTTTGAATGTTCACCTAATAATAGTTTTACCTAACATTTTGAATGTTCACCTAATCAGTTAGAACTTTCTTATATAACCAACACTCCAGTTACAAGTTATTTAATTAATTTATAATATCTTATGGTGATAGTATTGATAGTTCTAACTGTTAAGGGTGGCAAGGGATGGCTGTAAGGGGAGGTTTGGAGGCCATGTATATTGAGGGCTGAACGAAACGCTATTGTGACTCCATTTATTTTCAAATGGGGTTACAATAGTGTTCTGTTCAGCCCTTGATTTAATTTAATTTATTTACTAAGTAACCAACATTAACATTTTGTAAAATCTATTTTTTAAACTGACAACATGCACATTTACTTATTCACTTTTGAGTTTTTATATATTTACATTTTTTACATTTTTGTTGTTTCGGTGTTTCTTATACTTACAACATGTACTTTATTTTATATTTCCATCTTAATCAGTATTAGTTAATGATTTAAGGTTTCCATACATTTAGTCCATGTACTTCAACATTTGTTTATGCTTTTAATGTTTATATCTATAAACAATTTAAACATTTATTTACATTCAACATTAATATTATTTCATGATTTAAGCTTTGTTGCATTTACGTCATGTACTTATGAATATGTTTGTGCTTTTAATGTTTCATAAATATATACAATTTAATCTAGCATTTCATCAGTATAAACAATTTGAACTTGTATTTAATTGATACAAAACAATTTGATCATGTTTTTCATTAATATAAACAATTTGAACTTGTATTTAATTAATATAAACAATTTGAACTTGTATTTAATTGATATTAACAATTTGAACTTGTATTTAATTGATATTAACAATTTAAACTTGTATTCCATTGATATAAACAATTTGATTATGTATTTTATTGATATAAACAATTTGAACTTGTACTTTATTTATATAAAACATGTGAACTTGTATTTCAATAATATAAACAATTTGATCATGTATTTCATTGATATAAACAATTTGATCATGTATTTCATTGATATAAAAAATTTGATCATGTATTTCATTGATATAAACAATTTGAATTTGTATTTCATTAATATAAACAATTTGAACTTGTATTTCATTAATATAAACAATTTTACCATGTATTTCATTGATATAAACAATTTGAACATTTATTTACATTGAAATAAACAATTTGAACATTTATTTACATTGATATAAACAATTTAATCTTGTATTTCATTAATATAAACAATTTGATCATGTATTTCATTGATATAAACAATTTAAACTTGTATTTAATTCATATAATTAATTTGAACTTGTATTTAATTGATATAAATAATTTGATCATGTATTTCATTGATATAAACAATTTGAACTTATATTTACATTAATATAAACAATTTGATCATGTTTTTCATTGATATAAACAATTTAAACTTGTATTTAATTCATATAAACAATTTGAACTTGTATTTAATTGATATAAATAATTTGATCATGTATTTCATTAATATAAACAATTTGAACTTGTATTTAATTAATATAAACAATTTGAACTTGTATTTCATTAATATAAACAATTTGATCATGCATTTTATTGATATAAACAATTTGAACTTGTATTTCATTAATATAAACAATTGAAACTTGTAACTCATTAATATAATCAATTAAAACTTGTATTTTATTGATATAAACAATTTGATCATGTATTTCATTAATATAAACAATTTGAACTTGTATTTCATTAATATAAACAATTTGATCATGTATTTCATTGATATAAACAATTTAAACTGGAATTAAATTGATATAAACAATTTGAACTTGTATTTAATTGATATAAACAATTTTAACTTGTATTTCATGAATATAAACAATTTAAACTTGTAATTCATTAATATTATCAATTTAAACTTGTATTTCATTGACATAAACAATTTGATCATTTATTTCATTGATATAAACAATTTGAACAAGTATTTCATTAATGTAAACAATTTAAACTTGTCTTGCGTTAATATAATCAATTTAAACTTGTATTTCATTGATATAAACAATTTGATTATGTATTTCATTAATATAATCAATTTGAACTTGTAGTTCATTAATATAAACAATTTGATCATTTATTTGCATTGATATAAACAATTTGAACTTGTATTTCATTGGTATAAACAATTTGAACTTGTATTTCATTGATATAAACAATTTGATCATGTATTTTATGGATATAAACAATTTGATCATGTATTTTATTAATATAAAAGATTTAAACTTGTATTTCATTGATATAAACAATCTTAACTTGTATTTCATTGATATAAACAATTTCATCATGTATTCATTGATATAAACAATTTGATCATGTATTTCATTAATATAAACAATTTGATCATGTATTTCATTGATATAAACAATTTGAACTTGTATTTCATTGATATAAACAATTTGAACTTGTATTTCATTATTATAAACAATTTGATCATGTATTTCATTGATATAAACAATTTGAACTTGTATTTTATGAATATAAACAATTTAAACTTGTATTTCATTAATATAAACAATTTAAACTTGTATTTCATTAATATCTTATGATGTCATTATTGATAGTTCTTAGTGTTAAGTACAAGGTGGTAAGGGTATGGCTGTAAGGGGAGGTTTGGAGGCCATCATACTAACAAAACTAACATTTTGTAAAATCTATTTATTTTTAAACTGACAACATGCACATTTACTTATTCACTTTTGAGTTTTTATACATTTACATTTTTTACATTTTTGTTGTATCGGTGTTTCTTATACTTACAACATGTACTTTATTTTATATTTCCATCTTAATCAGTATTAGTTAATGATTTAAGGTTTCCATACATTTAGTCCATGTACTTCAATGTTTGTTTAAGCTTTTAATGTTTATATCTATAAACAATTTAAACATTTATTTACATTCAACATTAATATTATTTCATGATTTAAGCTTTGTTGCATTTACGTCATGTACTTATGAATATGTTTGTGCTTTAAATGTTTCATAAATATATACAATTTAATCTAGCATTTCATCAGTATAAACAATTTGAACTTGTATTTTATTGAAATAAACAATTTGAACTTGTATTTAATTGATATAAACAATTTGATCATGTTTTTCATTAATATAAACAATTTGAACTTGTATTTAATTAATATAAACAATTTGAACTAGTATTTTATTGATAAAAACATTTTGAACTTGTATTTCATTGATATAAACAATTTGATCATGTTTTTCAATAATATAAACAATTTGATAATGTATTTTATTGATATAATTAATTTAAAATTTTATTTTATTAGTATTAACAATTTGATCATGTATTTCATTAATATAAACAATTTGATCATGTATTTCATTGATATAAACAATTTGAACTTGTAATTCATTGATATAAACAATTTGAACTTGTATTTCATTAATATAAACAATTTGATCATGTATTTCATTGATATAAACAATTTGAACTTGTATTTCATGAATATAAACAATTTAAACTTGTATTTCATTAATATAAACAATTTAAACTTGTATTTCATTAATATAAACAATTTAAACTTGTATTTCATTAATATCTTATGATGTCATTATTGATAGTTCTTAGTGTTAAGTACAAGGTGGTAAGGGTATGGCTGTAAGGGGAGGTTTGGAGGCCATCATACTAACAAAACTAACATTTTGTAAAAATTAGTTAATGATTTAAGGTTTCTATACATTTGTTTATGCTTTTAATGTTTATAACTATAAACAATTTAAACATTTATTTACATTCAACATTAATATTATTTCATGATTTAAGCTTTGTTACATTTACTTCATGTACTTATAAATATGTTTATGCTTTAAATGTTTCATAAATATATACAATTTGAACTTGCATTTCATTAGTATAAACAATTTGAACTTGTATTTAATTGATAAAAACAATTTGAACTTGTATTTAATTGATATAAACAATTTGAACTTGTATTTAATTGATATAAACAATTTGATCATGTTTTTCATTAATATAAACAATTTGAACTTGTATTTAAATAATATAAACAATTTGAACTTGTATTTAATTGATAAAAACAATTTAAACTTGTATTTCATTGATATAAACATTTTGAAATTGTATTTCATTAAAATAATCAATTTGAACTTGTATTTCATTAATATAATCAATTTGAACTCTTGTATTTCATTGATATAAACAATTTGAACATGTATTTCACAAATATAATCAATTTGAACTTATATGTCATTGATATAAATAATTTGAACTTATATTTCATACATAAAAACAATTTGAACTTGTATTTCATTGATATAAACAATTTGAACTTATATTTCATACATATAAACAATTTGAACTTGTATTTCATTAATATAATCAATTTGAACTTATTTTTCATTAATATAAACAATTTGAACTTGTATATCATCAATATAAACATTTTGAACTTGTATTTCATTAATATAATCAATTTGAACTTGTAATTCATTTATATAAACATTTTGAACTTGTATATCATCAATAAAATCAATTTGAACTTGTATTTCATTTACATAAACATTTTTAACTTATATTTTATTAATATAATCAATTTGAACTTGTATTTCATAAATATAAACATTTTGATATTGTATTACATTGATATATAATGAATTTGAACTTGTATATCATCAATATAAACATTTTAAACTTGTATTTCATTTATATAATCAATTTGAACTTATCTATCACTAATATAATCAATTTGAACTTGTATTTCATTAATATAAACATTTTGAACTTGTATTTCATTTATATAATCAATGTGTGGATTATGTAAACATTGCGGTTGTAAAAATTATATCATCATTCTGTCATTGTTCGGATCTTGGAAATTCATTTACAGTAGGTTAAACTTTTTTTTAAATATTGTTTAGGATTAAGGATCACTGTCATGTTTATCTAAGAATATTTTCCTCAGTAAATAGATAATTAATCTACTTCCATTTCTTCTTGTAAAGCACATTAAGGAACACTGAACTCATTTATATATGCACACATTGTTGTAAAAGGAACACTAAACTCTTGAATGAATGTACACATTGTTGTATATGAACCACTGAATTCATAAATATATACACACATTGTTGTATAAGAAACAGAACACTGAACTCATATATATGCTCGCATTGTTGTATAAGGAACACTGAACCCTTGAATGAATATACGCATTGTTTTATTATTAACACTGAACTCTTAAATATATGCACGCATTGTTATATAATGAAATCTGAACTCATAAATAAATGCACACATAGTTGTATAAGGAACATTGAACTTATTTATATATGCACGCATTGTTGTATAAGGTTTACTGAACTCATTAATATATGCACACATTGTTTTGTAAGGAACACTGAACTATTAAATATCTGCTCGCATTGTTGTATAAGAAACATTGAACTATTAAATATATGCACGCATTGTTGTAAATGGAACACTGAACTCATGAATAAATGTACGCATTGGTGTGAAAGAAACACTGAACTATTGAATGAATGTATGCATTGCTGTAAAAGGTATACTTAACTCTTGTACGAATGCATGCATTGTTGTATTAGGAACACTGAACTCTTGAATGAATGTATGCATTGTTGTAAAAGGAACACTGAACTCATGAATGAATGTACGAATCTTTGTAAAAGGAACAATGAACTCTTGAATGAATGCACGCATTGTTGAAAAAGAACACTGAACTATTGAATGAATGCACAAATTGTAGTAAAAGGAACACTGAACTCTTTAATGAATCTATGCATTGTTGTATATGGAACACTGAACTCTTGATTAAATGTACGCATTGTTGTGAATGGTGCACTGAACTCTTGAATGAATGTACTTATTGTTGTAAATACTGCACTAAACTTTTTAATGGATGTATGCATAGTTGTTAAAAGAACACTGAATTTTGAATGATTGTACGCATTGTTGTATAAGGAACACTGAACTCATAAAGATATGCACGCATTGTTGTAAAATGAACAATGATCTCATAAATGAATGAACACACTTATGCAAAAGGAACACTGAACTCTTGAATGAATGTATGCATTATTGTAAAAATAACACTGAACTCTCAAATGACTGAATGCTTTGTTGAAAAAGAACACTGAACTCTTGAAGGAATGCACGCATTGTAGTAAAAGGAAGACTGAACTCTTGAATGAATGTACACATTGTTGTAAAAGGAATACTGAACTCTTGATTGAATGTACGCTTTGTTGTAAATGGTGCACTGAACTCTTGAATGAATGTACGCATTGTTGTAAATACTGCACTGAACTCTTTAATGGATGTACATATAGTTGTTAAAAGAACACTGAACTCTTGATTGATTGTACGCCTTGTTGTATAAGGAACACTGAACTCATAAATATATGCACACATTTTTGTATAAGGAACACTGAACTCATTTATATATGCACGCATTGTTGTATAAGGTTTACTGAACTCATTAATATATGCACACATTGTTGTGTAAGGAACACTGATTTATTGAATATATGGACACATTGTTGTATGAGGAACACTGAACTCCTAAATATATGCACGCATTGTTGTATAAGGAACACTTAACTCTTAAATATATGCATGCATTGTAATATAATGAACACTGAACTCTTAAATATATGCCTGCATTGTTGTTTAAAAACACTGAACCCATAAAAATATGCACGCATTGTTTCAAAGGAACACTGAACTCTTTAATATATGCTCGCATTGTTGTGTAAGGAACCCTGAACTCATAAATATATGCACGCATTGTTGTATAAGGAACACTGAACCCCTAAATATATGCATACATTGTTCTATAATGAAAACTGAACTCTTAAATATATGCTCGCATTGTTATATAATGAACACTGAACTCTTAAATATATGCCTGCATTGTTGTTTAAGGAACACTGAACTCTAAAATATATGCAGGCATTGTTGTATAAGGAAAACTGAACTGACAAATAAATGCACACATTGTTGTATATGGAACACTGAACTCATAAATATATACACACATTGTTGTATAAGGAACAGAATACTGAACTCATATATATGCACACATTGTTGTATAAGGAACACTGAACCCTTGAATGAATATAATTGCATTGTTTTAAATGGAACACTGAACTCATGAATAAATGTACGCATTGGTGTAAAAGAAACACTGAACTATTGAATGAATGTATGCTTTGCTGTAAAAGGAATACTCTACTCTTGCATGAATGCACTCATTGTTGTATAAGAAACACTGAACTCTTGAATGGATGTACGCATAGTTGTAAAAAAGAACACTGAACTCTTGAATGAATGTATGCATTGTTGTAAAAGGAACACTTAACTCTTGAATAATTGTACGTATTATTGTAAAAATAACACTGAACTCACGAATGACTGAATGCGTTGTTGAAAAAGAACACTGAACCTTTGAATGAATGCCTGCACTGTTGTAAAATCAATACCAAACTCTTTAATAAATGTACAAATGGTTGTAAATGGTGCACTGAACTCTTGAATGAATGCACACATTGTTGTAATTGAGACACTGAAATCATGATTGATTGTGCGCATTGTTGGAATGGAACACTGAACTCATAAATAAATGCACACATTGTTGTATAAGGAACATTGAACTCTAAACTATAAGCACACATTGTTTTATCAGGAACACTGAACTCTTTAATGAATGCATGCATTGCTGTAAAAGGAACACTTAACTCTTGAATAATTGTACGTATTATTGTAAAAATAACACTGAACTCTCGAATGACTGAATGCGTTGTTGAAAAAGAACACTGAACCTTTGAATGAATGCACTCATTGTTGTATAAGGAACACTGAACTCTTGTATGGATGTATGCTTAGCTGTAAAAAAGAACACTGAACTCTTGTATGGATGTACGCTTAGCTGTAAAAAAGAACACTGAATTCGTGAATGAATGTATGCATTGTTGCAAAAGGAACACTGAACTCTTGAATGAATGTACGCATTATTGTAAAATTAACACTTAACTCTCAATTGACTGAATGCATTGTTGAAAAAGAACACTGAACTCTTGAATGAATGTACGCATTGTTGTAAATACTGCACTAAACTCTTTAATGGATGTACGCATAGTTGTTAAAAGAACACTGAACTCTTGATTGATTGTACGCATTGTTGTATAAGGAACACTGAACTCTTAAATTAATGCACACATTTTTGTATAAGGAACACTGAACTCATGAATATATGCACACATTAGTATAAGGAACACTGAACTCATTTATATATGCACGTATTGTTGTATAATTTTTTCTGAACTCATTAATATATGCACGCATTGTTGTATAAGGAACACTGAACTCTTTAATGAATGCATGCATTGCTGTAAAAGGAACACTTAACTCTTGAATAATTGTACGTATTATTGTAAAAATAACACTGAACTCTCGAATGACTGAATGCGTTGTTGAAAAAGAACACTGAACCTTTGAATGAATGCACTCATTGTTGTATAAGGAACACTGAACTCTTGTATGGATGTACGCTTAGCTGTAAAAAAGAACACTGAACTCTTGTATGGATGTACGCTTAGCTGTAAAAAAGAACACTGAATTCGTGAATGAATGTATGCATTGTTGCAAAAGGAACACTGAACTCTTGAATGAATGTACGCATTATTGTAAAATTAACACTTAACTCTCAATTGACTGAATGCATTGTTGAAAAAGAACACTGAACTCTTGAATGAATGTACGCATTGTTGTAAATACTGCACTAAACTCTTTAATGGATGTACGCATAGTTGTTAAAAGAACACTGAACTCTTGATTGATTGTATGCATTGTTGTATAAGGAACACTGAACTCTTAAATTAATGCACACATTTTTGTATAAGGAACACTGAACTCATGAATATATGCACACATTAGTATAAGGAACACTGAACTCATTTATATATGCACGTATTGTTGTATAAGTTTTTCTGAACTCATTAATATATGCACACATTGTTGTATAAGGAACACTGAACTTTTAAATATATGCAGGCATTGTTGTATAATGAACACTGAACTAAATATATGCACACATTGTTGTATAAGGAACATTGAACTCTAAAATATTTGCATGCATTGATGTCTAAGGAGCACTGAACTCTTGAATGGATGTATGCATAGTTGTAAAAAAGAATACTTAACTCTTGAATGAATGTATGGATTGTTGTAAAAGGAACACTGAACTCATGAATGAATGTATGCATGTTTGCAGAAGGAAAATTGAACTCTTGAATGAATGCAACCATTGTAGTAAAAGGAACACTGAACTCTTAATTGAATGTACACATTGTTGTAAATGGTGCACTAAAGTCTTGAATGAATGTACTCATTGTTGTAAATACTGCACTAATCTCTTTAATGGATGTATGCATAGTTGTTAAAAGAACACTGAATTTTGAATGATTGTACGCATTGTTGTATAAGAAACACTGAACTCATAAAAATATGCACGCATTGTTGTAAAATGAACAGTGATCTCATAAATGAATGAACACTCTTTTGCAAAAGAACACTGAACTCTTGAATGAATGTACGCATTATTGTAAAAATAACACTGAACTCTCGAATGACTAAATGCTTTGTTGAAAAAGGAACACTGAACTCTTGAATGAATGCACGCATTGTAGTAAAAGGAAGACTGAACTCTTGAATGAATGTAGGCATTGTTGAAAAAGGAATACTGAACTCTTGATTGAATGTACACATTGTTGTAAATGGTGCACTGAACTCTTGAATGAATGTACGCATTGTTGTAAATACTGCACTGAACTATTTAATGGATGTAGGCATAGTTGTATAAGGAACACTGAACTCTTGAATGATTGTACGCATTGTTGTGTAAGGAACCCTGAACTCATGAATAAATGCATGCATTGTTGTATAAGGTTTACTGAACTCATAAAGATATGCACACCTTGTTGTATAAGGAACACTGAACTCTTAAATATATGCACGGATTGTTGTGTAAGGAACCCTGAACTACTTAATATATGCAAGCGCTGTTGTATATGAAACACTGAACTCTTAAATATATGCACGCATTGTTATATAATGAACACTGAACTCTTAAATATATGCACGCATTGTAATATAATGAACATTGAACTCTTAAATATATGCCCGCATTGTTGTTTAAGGAACACTGAACTCATAAATAAATGCACGCATTGTTGTATAAGGAACACTGAACTCTTAAATATATGCACGCATTGTTGTGTAGGTAACCCTGAACTCATAAATATATGCACACATTGTTGTATGAGGAACACTGAACTCATAAATATATGCACGCATTGTTGTATAAGGAACACTGAACTATTAAATATATGCCCTCATTGTTGTTTAAGGAACACAGAACTCTAAAATATATGCAGGCATTGTTGTATAAGGAAAACTGAACTGACAAATAAATGCACACATTGTTGTATATGGAACACTGAACTCATAAATATATACACACATTGTTGTATATGGAACAGAACACTGAACTCATATATATGCACGCATTGTTGTATAAGGAACACTGAACCCTTGAATGAATATATGCATTATTTCAAAAGGAAAACTGATCTTTTGATTGAATGTACACATTGTTGTAAATGGAACACTTAACTCTTGAATAATTGTACGCATTATTGTAAAAATAACACTGAACTCTCGAATGACTGAATGTGTTGTTGAAAAAGAACACTGAACCTGTGAATGAATGCACGCATTGTAGTAAAAGGAACACTGAACTCTTGTATGAATCTACACATTGTTGTAAAATGAATACTGAACTCTTTAATAAATGTACAAATTGTTGTAAATGGTGCGCTGAACTCTTGAATGAATGCACACATTGTTGTAATTGAGACACTGAAATCATGAATGATTGTGCGCATTGTTGGAATGGAACACTGAACTCCTAAATAAATGCACGCATTTATGTAAATGGTGTACTGAACTCTTAAATGAATGTATGCATTGTTTAAAAAACACTTAACTCTTGAATGAATATAGGCATTATTTCAAAAGGAAAACTGATCTTTTGATTGAATGTACACATTGTTGTAAATGGAACACTGAACTCATGAATAAATGTATGCATTGCTGTTAAAGGAATACTCTACCCTTGCATGAATGCACGCATTGTTGTATAAGGAACACTGAACTCTTGAATGGATGTACGCATAGTTGTAAAAAAGAACACTGAATTCTCTAATGAATGTATGCATTGTTGTAAAAGGAACACTGAACTCATGAATGAATGTACGCATTATTGTAAAATTAACACTGAACTCTCAATTGACTGAATGCGTTGTTGAGAAAGAACACTGAAATCTTGAATGAATGAACACATTGTAGTAAAAGGAACACTGAACTCTTTAATGAATCTATGCATTGTTGTAAAATGAATACTGAACTATTTAATAAATGTACTAAATGTTGTAAATACTGCACTGAACGTTTTAATGGATGTACGCATAACACAGAACACAGAACTCTTGAATGATTGTACACATTGTTGGAAAAGGAACACTGAACTCATGAATTAATGCATGAATTGTTGTATATGGAACACTGAACTCATAAAGATATGCGCGCATTGTTGTATAAGGAACACTGAACTCTTAAAAATATGCACACATTGGTGTAAGGAATCCTAAACTCATAAATATATGCACGCATTGTTGTATAAGGAACACTGAACTATTAAATATATGCATACATTGTTGTATATGGAACACTGAACTCTTTACTATATGCACACATTGTTGTATGAGGAACACTGAACTCTTAAATATATGCACACATTGTTTTATAGGGAAAACTGAACTCATTTATATATGCACGCATTGTTGTATTAGGAATTCTGAACCCTTAAATATATACATGCATTGTTCTATAATGAAAACTGAACTCTTAAATATATGCACGCATTGTTTTAAAATGAACACTGAACTCTTAAATATATGCCCGCATTGTTGTTTAAGGAACACTGAACTCTTAAATATATGCACACATTGTTGTATGTGGAACATTGAACTCCTAAATATATGCACGCATTGTTGTATAGGGAACACTGAACTCATTTATATATGCACGCATTGTTGTATTAGGAATTCTGAACCCTTAAATATATGCATGCATTGTTCTATAATAAAAACTGAACTCTTAAATATATGCACGCATTGTTATATAATGAACACTGAACTCTTAAATATATGCCCGCATTGTTGTTTAAAGAACACTGAACTCTAAAATATATGCAAGCATTGTTGTGTAAGGAAACCTGAACTCATAGATATATGCACGCATTGTTGTAAAAGGAACACTGAACTCTTAAAAGAATGTACACATTGTTGTATAAGGAACATTGAACTCATGAATAAATGCACACATTGTTGTATATGGATCATTGAACTCATGAATAAATGCACACATTGTTGTATATGGATCACTGAACTCATGAATAAATGCACACATTGTTGTATATGGATCACTGAACTCATGAATAAATGCACACATTGTTGTATATGGATCACTGAACTCATAAATAAATGCACACATTGTTGTATATGGATCACTGAACTCATGAATAAATGCACACATTGTTGTATATGGATCATTGAACTCATGAATAAATGCACACATTGTTGTATATGGATCATTGAACTCATGAATAAATGCACACATTGTTGTATATGGATCACTGAACTCATGAATAAATGCACACATTGTTGTATATGGATCACTGAACTCATAAATAAATGCACACATTGTTGTATATGGATCATTGAACTCATGAATAAATGCACACATTGCTGTATATGGATCATTGAACTCATGAATAAATGCACACATTGTTGTATATGGATCATTGAACTCATTAATAAATGCACACATTGTTGTATATGGATCATTGAACTCATGAATAAATGCACACATTGTTGTATAAGGAACACTGAACTCTTAAATATATGCATGCAATGTTGTATAAGGAACACTGAACCCTTGAATGAATATACGCATTGTTGTATAAGGAACACTGAACTCATAAATATATGCACGCATTGTTGTATAAGGAACACTGAACCCTTAAATATATGCACGCATTGTTACATAATGAAAACTGAACTCTTAAATATATGCATGCATTGTTGTTTAAGGAACACTGAACTCATAAATAAATGCACACATTGTTGTATAAGGAACATTGAACCTTAAAATATATGCACACATTGTTGTTTAAGGAACACTGAACTCATAAATAAATGCACACATTGTTGTATAAGAAACATTGAACTCTAAAATATATGCAAGCATTGTTGTATAAGGAACACTGAACTCATAAAAAAATGCATGCATTGTGACAAATGGAACACAGAACTCATGAATGATGTACGCATTGTTGTAAAAAGAACACTGAACTCTTGAATGAATGAACGCATTGTAGTTAAAGGAACACTGAACTATTTTTATGATGAATGTATACATTGTTGTAAAAGGAACACTGAACTCTTTAATGAATGTAAGCATAGTTGAAAAAGGAACACTGATCTATTGATTAAATATACGCATTGTTGTTAATGGAATGCTGAGCTCTTGAATGAATGAACGCATTGTAGTTAATGGTGCACTGAACTCTTTAATGAATGTACGCACAGTTGTAAAAAGAACACTGAACTCTTTTATGAATATCGGCATTGTTGGAAAAGGAACACTGACCTCATGAATGTTTGATCGGTTGTTGTAAAAAGGAAAAATGAACTCGTTAATGAATGTATGCATCTTTGCAAAAGAAACACTAAACGCTTGAATGAATGTACGCATTGTTGTAAAAGGAACACTGAACTCATGAATGAATGTATGCATCATTGCAAAAGGAACACTGAACTCTTGAATGAATGTACGCAATATTGTAAAAATAACAATGAAGTCTCAAATTACTGAATGTGTTGTTGTAAAAGTAAAACTAAACTTTTAAATGAATGTATGCATTGTTGTGAAAGAAACACAACTCTTGAATGGGTGTACGCATAGTTGTGAAAAGACTTCTGAACTTTTGAATGAATGTACACATTGTTGTAAAAGGAACACTGAACTCTTAAATAAATTCATGCATTGTTGTTAATGGAACACTGAACTCATGAATAAATGCACGCATTGTTGTTAAAGGAACACTGAACTATTGAATGAATCTATGCATTGTTGTAAAAAGCACTGAACTCTTGAATGAATGTACGCATTGTTGAAATTGAGACACTGAACTCATGATGGATTGTGCCCATTGTTGGAATGGAACACTGAACTCGTAAATAAATGCACACATTTATGTTAGTGGTGCACTGAACTATTAAATGAATGTACGCATTGTTGTTAAAAGAACACTTAACTCTTAAATGAATATAGGCATTATTTCAAAAGAAAAACTGATCTTTTGATTGAATGTACACATTGTTGTAAAAGGAACACTGTACTCATGAATGAATGTACGCATCTTTGCAAAAGGAACACTGAACTCTTGAATGAATGTACGCATTATTGTAAAAATAACACTGAACTCTCAATTGACTGAATGCATTGTTGAAAAAGAACACTGAACTCTTGAATGAATGAACACATTGTAGTAAAAGGAACACTGAACTCTTTAATGAATGTACGCATTGTTGTAAATGGTGCACTGAACTCTTGAATGAATGTAGGCATAGTTGTTAATAGAACACTGAACTCTCTAATGATTGTATGCATTGTTGTAAAAGGAACACTGAACTCATGAATGAATGTACACATTGTTGTAAAAGGAACACTGAACTCATGAATGAATGTACGAATCTTTGCAAAAAGAACACTGAACTCTTGAATGAATGAACACATTGTTGATAAAGGAACACTGAACTCTTGAATGAATCTACACATTGTTGATAAAGGAACACTGAACTCTTTAATGAATCTACACATTGTTGTATAAGGAATACTGAACTCTTGAATGAATGCATGCATTGCTGTAAAAGGAACACTTAACTCTTGAATAATTGTGCGTATTATTGTAAAAATAACACTGAACTCTCGAATGACTGAATGCGTTGTTGAAAAAGAACACTGAACCTTTGAATGAATGCACACATTGTTGTATATAAGGAACACTGAACTCTTGTATGGATGTACGCTTAGCTGTAAAAAAGAACACTGAACTCTTGTATGGATGTACGCTTAGCTGTAAAAAAGAACACTGAATTCGTGAATGAATGTATGCATTGTTGCAAAAGGAACACTGAACTCTTGAATGAATGTACGCATTATTGTAAAATTAACACTTAACTCTCAATTGACTGAATGCATTGTTGAAAAAGAACACTGAACTCTTGAATGAATGCACACATTGTAGTAAAAGGAACACTGATGTCTTGAATGAATGTACGCATTGTTGTAAATGGTGCACTGAACTCTTGAATGAATGTACGCATTGTTGTAAATATTGCACTAAACTCTTTAATGGATGTACGCATAGTTGTTAAAAGAACACTGAAGTCTTGATTGATTGTACGCATTGTTGTATAAGGAACACTGAACTCATGAATATATGCACACATTAGTATAAGGAACACTGAACTCATTTATATATGCACGTATTGTTGTATAAGTTTTTCTGAACTCATTAATATATGCACGCATTGTTGTATAAGGAACACTGAACTCATAAATATATGCACACATTGTTGTGTATGGAACCCTGAACTCATTAATATATGCACGCATTGTTGTGTAAGGAACCCTGAACTCATTAATATATGCATGCATTGTTGTATAAGGAACACTGAACTCTTAAATATATGCAGGCATTGTTGTATAATGAACGCTGAACTCTTAAATATATGCACACATTGTTGTATAAGGAACATTGAACTCTAAAATATTTGCATGCATTGTTGTCTAAGGAGCACTGAACTCTTGAATGGATGTATGCATAGTTGTAAAAAAGAAAACTGAACTCTTGAATGAATGTATGGATTGTTGTAAAAGGAACACTGAACTCATGAATGAATGTACGCATGTTTGCAGAAGGAAAACTGAACTCTTGAATGAATGCAACCATTGTAGTAAAAGGAACACTGAACTCTTAATTGAATGTACACATTGTTGTGAATGGTGCACTAAAGTCTTGAATGAATGTACTCATTGTTGTAAATACTGCACTAATCTCTTTAATGGATGTATGCATAGTTGTTAAAAGAACACTGAATTTTGAATGATTGTACGCATTGTTGTATAAGAAACACTGAACTCATAAAAATATGCACGCATTGTTGTAAAATGAACAGTGATCTCATAAATGAATGAACACTCTTTTGCAAAAGAACACTGAACTCTTGTATGAATGTAAGCATTATTGTAAAAATAACACTGAACTCTCGAATGACTAAATGCTTTGTTGAAAAAGGAACACTGAACTCTTGAATGAATGCACGCATTGTAGTAAAAGGAACACTGAACTCTTGAATGAATGTACACATTGTTGTAAAAGGAATACTGAACTCTTGATTGAATGTACACATTGTTGTAAATGGTGCACTGAACTCTTGAATGAATGTACACATTGTTGTAAAAGGAATACTGAACTCTTGATTGAATGTACACATTGTTGTAAATGGTGCACTGAACTCTTGAATGAATGTACACATTGTTGTATAAGGAATACTGAACTCTTGATTGAAGGTACACATTGTTGTAAATGGTGCACTGAACTCTTGAATGAATGTACGCATTGTTGTAAATACTGCACTGAACTATTTAATGGATGTAGGCATAGTTGTGAAAAGAACACTGAACTCTTGAATGATTGTACGCATTGTTGTGTAAGGAACCCTGAACTCATGAATAAATGCATGCATTGTTGTATAAGGTTTACTGAACTCATAAAGATATGCACACCTTGTTGTATAAGGAACACTGAACTCTTAAATATATGCACGGATTGTTGTGTAAGGAACCCTGAACTACTTAATATATGCAAGCGCTGTTGTATATGGAACACTGAACTCTTAAATATATGCACGCATTGTTATATAATGAACACTGAACTCTTAAATATATGCACGCATTGTAATATAATGAACATTGAACTCTTAAATATATGCCCGCATTGTTGTTTAAGGAACACTGAACTCATAAATAAATGCACGCATTGTTGTATAAGGAACACTGAACTCTTAAATATATGCACGCATTGTTGTGTAAGGAACCCTGAACTCATAAATATATGCACACATTGTTGTATAAGGAACACTGAACTCCTAAATATATGCACGCATTGTTGTATAAGGAACACTGAACTCTTAAATATATGCCCTCATTGTTGTTTAAGGAACACAGAACTCTAAAATATATGCAGGCATTGTTGTATAAGGAAAACTGAACTGACAAATAAATGCACACATTGTTGTATATGGAAGACTGAACTCATAAATATATACACACATTGTTGTATATGAAACAGAACACTGAACTCATATATATGCACGCATAGTTGTATAAGGAACACTGAACCCTGAATGAATATATGCATTATTTCAAACGGAAAACTGATCTTTTGATTGAATGTACACATTGTTGTAAATGGAACACTTAACTCTTGAATAATTGTACGCATTATTGTAAAAATAACACTGAACTCTTGAATGACTGAATGTGTTGTTGAAAAAGAACACTGAACCTGTGAATGAATGCACGCATTGTTGTAAAATGAATACCAAACTCTTTAATAAATGTACAAATTGTTGTAAATGGTGCGCTGAACTCTTGAATGAATGCACACATTGTTGTAATTGAGACACTGAAATCATGAATGATTGTGCGCATTGTTGGAATGGAACACTGAACTCATAAATAAATGCACGCATTTATGTAAATGGTGTACTGAACTCTTAAATGAATGTATGCATTGTTTAAAAAACACTTAACTCTTGAATGAATATAGGCATTATTTCAAAAGGAAAACTGATCTTTTGATTGAATGTACACATTGTTGTAAATGGAACACTGAACTCATGAATAAATGTATGCATTGCTGTTAAAGGAATACTCTACTCTTGCATGAATGCACGCATTGTTGTATAAGGAACACTGAACTCTTGAATGGATGTACGCATAGTTGTAAAAAAGAACACTGAATTCTCGAATGAATGTATGCATTGTTGTTAAAGGAACACTGAATTCATGAATGAATGTACGCATTATTGTAAAATTAACACTGAACTCTCAATTGACTGAATGCGTTGTTGAAAAAGAACACTGAACTCTTGAATAAATGCACACATTGTAGTAAAAGGAAGACTGAAATCTTAAATGAATCTACGCATTGTTGTAAAATGAATACTGAACTCTTTAATAAATGTACCAAATGTTGTAAATACTGCACTGAACGTTTTAATGGATGTACGCATAACACAGAACACAGAACTCTTGAATGATTGTACACATTGTTGGAAAAGGAACACTGAACTCATAAATTAATGCATGCATTGTTGTATATGGAACACTGAACTCATAAAGATATGCACGCATTGTTGTTTAAGGAACACTGAACTCATAAATAAATGCACACATTGTTGTATAAGGAACATTGAACCTTAAAATATATGCACACATTGTTGTTTAAGGAACACTGAACTCATAAATAAATGCACACATTGTTGTATAAGAAACATTGAACTCTAAAATATATGCAAGCATTGTTGTATAAGGAACACTGAACTCATAAAAAAATGCATGCATTGTGACAAATGGAACACAGAACTCATGAATGATGTACGCATTGTTGTAAAAAGAACACTGAACTCTTGAATGAATGAACGCATTGTAGTTAAAGGAACACTGAACTATTTTTATGATGAATGTATACATTGTTGTAAAAGGAACACTGAACTCTTTAATGAATGTAAGCATAGTTGAAAAAGGAACACTGATCTATTGATTAAATATACGCATCGTTGTAAATGGAATGCTGAGCTCTTGAATGAATGAACGCATTGTAGTTAATGTTGCACTGAACTCTTTAATGAATGTACGCGCAGTTGTAAAAAGAACACTGAACTCTTTAATGAATATCGGCATTGTTGGAAAAGGAACACTGACCTCATGAATGTTTGATTGGTTGTTGTATTAAGGAAAAATGAACTCGTTAATGAATGTATGCATCTTTGCAAAAGAAACACTAAACGCTTGAATGAATGTACGCATTGTTGTAAAAGGAACACTGAACTCATGAATGAATGTATGCATCATTGCAAAAGGAACACTGAACTCTTGAATGAATGTACGCAATATTGTAAAAATAACAATGAAGTCTCAAATTACTGAATGTGTTGTTGTAAAAGTAAAACTGAACTTTTAAATGAATGTATGCATTGTTGTGAAAGAAACACAACTCTTGAATGGATGTACGCATAGTTGTGAAAAGACTTCTGAACTTTTGAATGAATGTACGCATTGTTGTAAAAGGAACACTGAACTGTTAAATAAATTCATGCATTGTTGTTAATGGAACACTGAACTCATGAATAAATGCACGCATTGTTGTTAAAGGAACACTGAACTATTGAATGAATCTATGCATTGTTGTAAAAAGCACTGAACTCTTGAATGAATGTACGCATTGTTGAAATTGAGACACTGAACTCATGATGGATTGTGCCCATTGTTGGAATGGAACACTGAACTCATAAATAAATGCACACATTTATGTTAGTGGTGCACTGAACTATTAAATGAATGTACGCATTGTTGTTAAAAGAACACTTAATTCTTAAATGAATATAGGCATTATTTCAAAAGAAAAACTGATCTTTTGATTGAATGTACACATTGTTTTAAAGGAACACTGTACTCATGAATGAATGTACGCATCTTTGCAAAAGGAACACTGAACTCTTGAATGAATGTACGCATTATTGTAAAAATAACACTGAACTCTCAATTGACTGAATGCATTGTTGAAAAAGAACACTGAACTCTTGAATGAATGAACACATTGTAGTAAAAGGAACACTGAACTCTTTAATGAATGTACGCATTGTTGTAAATGGTGCACTGAACTCTTGAATGAATGTAGGCATAGTTGTTAATAGAACACTGAACTCTTTAATGATTGTATGCATTGTTGTAAAAGGAACACTGAACTCTTTAATGAATGTACACATTGTTGAAAATACTGCACTAAACTCTTTAATGGATGTAGGCATAGTTGTTAATAGAACACTGAACTCTTTAATGATTGTATGCATTGTTGTGTAAGGAACACTGCACTCATAAATAATTCTGAGGTTATGAGTTATATAACTTTACTGTATTTGTGTGTATATAGTAAACATATTTTGGGGTGTGCTAACTATACTATTAAATTTGCGAGTTTCCTGTTTTGTGGAAGAAACTGCGCAGCTTTGAATAAATCTTTTGTTTGTCGCTGGAGCACCTACATACCGGCATATCAAGTTGACAATTCTTTTTGACAAAGCCTTTTGATATTTGCTAAAACTGCCAAAAATCAACAAAAATAGTGTTTTTTTGTGTCTAAAAATAGTTCAAGATAAACCTAAAAATTGACTTGTTGTAAAGCACATTAAACTCAGTATACATATGAATACTTAGAGTTATGAACATCAGTTTTACAATTACTTAATGTTTTATCTTTCTGTTTCTTATTTCAACATCATTTTTGTAAAGATTTAAGTTTCTTACATTAAACTTATCTTTAAGCTGTAGATTTATAGTGTGCAGTGTTTAATATTAATTAGGTGGTTTAAGGTATAGATGTTTTGAAGTTTTGGAGGCCATACTTACAGTTAGTTATTTTTCTTTATCTTAAGTAAGCATAATTTATAGTTCTTAATGTTGAGGCGGGTAAAGGGTATGGCTGTAAGGGGAAGTTTTGGAGGCCATATTTACTAATTTTATAAACATTAGTTTATTACTTTTTGTGTTTTGTTATATTAACTATTCTTTAGTAATAATATCTTAAGGAAGCATATTTTATAGTTCTTAGTGTTAAGGTGGTAAGGGTATGGCTATAAGGGGAGGTTTTGGAGGCCATACTTACTAATAACATTAACATTAGTTTCTTGACTTTTGAGTTTTGTTTTATTAATAATTCTTTATTTTGTTTTGTTTCTATATCTTAAGGAACCATAATTTATAGTTCTTAGTGTTAAGGTGGTAAGGGTATGGCTATAAGGGGAGGTTTTGGAGGCCATACTTACTAACAACACTAATATTAATTTACTAATGTTAAAGTTTTTTGTATTTTACCATCATACATTTACATGTATAAATTTTATTAATTAAGTAAAAAATAAAGTACATGTTGCTATCATAAGATCTCAATTATCTTTTACATGTATCTTAATTGTTCTGTTCTGTTCTACTAACATTAACATTTATGTATCATTTTGTTGTTGCCCAAAATATATGTTATTGAAATCTTTATATTTTATGTCAATTAAGTAAAAATGAAGTACATTGCTGCTTATATAAAACATTTTTTATCATGCATGTAGCTATAATTGTTCTGTTCTGCTCTTCTTATATTAATATTTATGTATTATTTTGTTGGTCAATATTGTTTGTTATATTATAAGGTCAATTAAGTAAAAAATAAAGTACATTTTGCTAAAATTAGATATTTAATTATTTTTTATACATGTAGCTATAATTGTTATGTTCTGTTCTGCTCTGTTCTGTTCTATGTACATTAATATAAATGTATCATTTTGTCAGTGTCCCAAATATATGTTATGAAGATCTTTATATTAAAAAAAGAACATGTTGCTAATATAAGAGACCTAATTTTTTTTATACATGTAGCTATAATTGTTCTGTTCTGTTCTGTTCCTTTCTGTTCTGTTCTACTAACATTAACATTAATGTATCATTTTGTCGGTGTCCAAAATATATGTTATAAGGATCTTTATATTAAAAATGTACATGTTGCTAATATAGGAGACCTAATTATTTTTTACATAGTAGCTATAATTGTTCTGTTCTGTTCTGTTCTGTTCTGTTCCTTTCTGTTCTGTTTTACTAACATTAACATTAATGTATCATTTTGTCGGTGTCCAAAATATATGTTATAAGGATCTTTATATTAAAAATGTACATGTTGCTAATATAGGAGACCTAATTATTTTTTATACATGTAGCTATAATTGTTCTGTTCTGTTCTGTTCTGTTCCTTTCTGTTCTGGTCTACTAACATTAACATTAATGTATCATTTTGTCGGTGTCCCAAATATATGTTATGAATATTTAAAAAAGTACATGTTGCTAATATAAGAGACCTAGTAATTTTTTATACATGTAGCTATAATTGTTCTGTTTTGTTCTGTTCTGTTCTGTTCTGTTCTACTAACAGTAGCATTAATGTATCATATTGCCCAAATATATGTTATGAAGATCTTAATATTCACTTAATATTCAAAAAAGTATATGATGCTAATATAAGAGACTTAATTATTTTTATACATGTAGCTATAATTGTTCTGTTCTGTTCTACTAACATTAGCAAGATGTATCATATTGTCGGTGTCCCAAATATATGTTATGAAGATCTTTGTATTCAAAAAAGTATATGTTGCTGATATAAGACACTAATATACTCACATTAACATTTATGTATAGATTTTTTGGTTATGTGTTAAGGTCAATTAAGTAAAAAATAAAGTACATGTTGTTGAATATTTTTACTTATGTAGCTTTAATTGCTCTGTTATGTTCTGTTATACTAATATTAGATTTAATTGATCATTTTTTGGTCAATATTGTGTGTTATATTTTATGGTCAATTAAGTAAAAAATTACAGTACATGTTAATATGAGAAACCCAATTATTATTTATACATGAAGTCAGAAGTGTTCTGTTCTGTTCTACTAATTTTTACATTAGTGAATCATTTTGTTGGTGCCCAAAATGTATGTAATGAAAATCTGTTAGTATGAATGTGAATTTAGTAAAAAAAGTTGCTCATTAAATTATAAAAAAATATCAAATGCCCATGAATTTTATCCATAAATACAAAACACACATAAAATTATGTAAAAATATTAAAAGTACATGAAATTATCTTTTAATGCTTATGGCATTATCCAAGAATACCAAACACACATGCAGTTACCAATCAATTCAATAGGCACATGCAATTATCCATAAATACAAAATTCACATGAAAAAATATAAAACCCTTATAAAATTATTCATTAGTGCCATACCCTCATGACATTAATCATAAATGCAAAACCCATATGAAATTATACATGAATACATAATCCACATGAAATTATACATGAATACCAAACCCACATGAAATTATACATGAATACCTAATCCACATGAAATAATACATGAATACCATACCCATATGAAATTATACATGAATACCTAATCCACATGAAATTATACATGAATACCTAACCCATAAGAAATTATACATGAATACCAAACCCACATGAAATTATACATGAATACCAAACCCACATGACATTAAACATGAATACCTAATCCAAATGAAATAATACATGAATACCAAATCCATATGAAATTATACATGAATACCTAATCCACATGAAAGTATACATGAATACCTAACCCATATGAAATTATACATGAATACCTAACCCATATGAAATTATACATGAATACCAAACCCACATGAAATTATACATGAATACCTAACCCATATGAAATTATACATGAATACCAAACCCACATGAAATTATACATGAATACCTAATCCACATGAAATTATACATGAATACCTAACCCATATGAAATTATACATGAATACCAAACCCACATGAAATTATACATGAATACCTAACCCATATGAAATTATACATGAATACCAAACCCACATGAAATTATACATGAATACCTAACCCATATGAAATTATACATGAATACCTAATCTACATGAAATTATCCATAAGTACCATATGCTTATGTCATTAATCATAAATGCCAAACTCATATGAAATTATACATGAATATCAAACCCACATGAAATAATTGATAAGTACTAATGGCACATAAAATAATCCATCAATACCTAATGCCTATGAAATTATCCATTAATACCAAACACGCATGAACTCATCAAAAAGTCCCAAATGCCCAACAACACATGAATTTATCCATATATACCAGACTAGCTGATCCATGTGCATCAAACCCAGATAAGATAATCCATAAACATCCTACCCCGATGACATTATCCTTATACATCCAACCCAGATAAGATTGTCCATATACATCCAACCCAGATGAGATGATCCATATAAAATTACCCATAAATACCAAACGCATATGAAATTATCAATAAATGATAAACCACTTTGAAAATAACAATAAATACCAATCCAACATGAAATTATCCATGAATACCAAACACACAGGAAAGTATATCCATAAATACCAACCCAGACTATCTGATCCATATACATCCAACCCAGATGAGATGATCCATATAAAATTATCTATTAATACCAAGTACACATGAAAGTATCCCGAAATACCAACCCAGACTAGCTGTTCAATATACATCCAACCCAATTGAGAGTATCCATATACGTACATCCAACCCAGATGAGATGATCCATATAAATTATCCATAAATACCAAGCACACATGATAGTATCCATAAATACCAACCAGACTAGCTGATCCATGTACATCCAACCCAGAAAATATCCATGAATACTAATCCCGCATGAAATTATCCATAAATACCAAACATACATGCACGCATATCCATAAATACCAACCCAGACTATCTGATCCATATACATCCAAACCAGATGAGATCATCCATATACATCCAAACCAGAAAAAATCATCCATATACATCCAACACAGATAAGATCATCTGTATACATCCAAACCAGATAAGATCATCCGTATAAATCCAAACCAGATAAGATCATCCATATACATCCAAACCAGATAAGATAATCCAATACATCCAAACCAGATAAGATCATCCATATATATCCAACACAGATGAGATCATCCCTATACAACCAAACCAGATACAATCATCCGTATACATCCAACACCGATGAGATCATCCATATACATCCAAACCAGATAAGATCATCCATATACATCCAAACCAGATAAGATCATACATATTCATCCCAACCAGATAAGATCATCCATATACATCCAACTCAGATGCGATCATCCATATACATCCAACTCAGATGAGATCATCCATATACATCCAAACCAGATAAGATCATCCATATACATCCAACACAGATAAGATCATCCATATACATCCAACACAGATAAGATCATCTGTATACATCCAAACCAGATAAGATCATCCATATACATCCAACTCAGATAAGATCATCTATATACATTCAAACCAGATCAGATCATCCATATGCATCCAAACCAGATAAGATAATCCATATACATCTAAACCAGATAAGATCATCCATATATATCCAACACAGATGAGATCATCAATATTCATCCAAGCCAGATACGATCATCCATATACATCCAACTCAGATGAGATCATCCATATACATCCAAACCAGATTAGATCATCCATATACACCCAAACCAGATTAGATCATTCATATCTTCCAACTCAGATGAGATCATCCATATACATCCAACACAGATGAGATTATCCATATACATCCAACCCAGATAAGATTACTCTGATACATCCAACTCAGATGAGATGATCCATATATAGCCAACCATGATGAGAGGATCCATACATACCAAAACCAATTGAGATGAGATGAGATGATCCATAATATTCCATGTCTCTTAGTTTTAGTTTGCATATGAAAAATGCATACACTCCGGCTTGAGATAAGACCACAGGTTACGGCAATGGTCGCAGCGCTCTTGCTTGAGGTCCTACTCCTAACGGAGTCCGTACCCAATGCATCCGTCGGGGTCAGTGTTCATTTGCCTTGGTGACAAAGGATATGTATGCACGCGTATACATCATCCATAGTGTTTCGTCACTATGTTTAGTGTATACGTCGTATGTCAAAACGGTGCGACTTAAGAGTAAGAGTTAAGATAAGCCCCACCTCTACTCACCCACCCTGAGTTGCACTGACTATTGCTTTATGTGGGTAACTTGACCTTATATTGATGTGTTAGTTCTTTAATGATCTAACTGTATCATGTAAGCCAGTCACAAGTCTGGATAAACAAGGAGTGACCACAGTAGTAATCAAGAATAGTAATCCATGAATGTAATAAATTCTCTGATAATTATTATACAAATCATACACACTTCCCATCAACATACATAAATAAGTATCAGCCAAGCTCTGTTGGATGGAGTTTATGATCAAAATTCACTTTTCAACTAATAACTCTTTTGAAGGAAAAGTTTATCAATGTGTGGCATGCTGCTGCATATCACTTGGGACCAGCGACATGACACTCTTTTAGTTTAATGCAAAACGCCTTGTGCTAGTGATCAGTCTCTATGTCATGAGGAGTTCTGAGTTCAAGTCTCAGTGGGAGTTAATTGGCTGGGTCTCAGGTGATTTGTTTAAGTTGTGTTTAATTTATATTTTAAAAATTGTATAATGAAGAATGTTTAAGCATAAAAGTCAGTATACATCAGGAAAATGTATGCTCTTCATGCTAAGAAAGACAAAAACATATGTTAATATAGTATCCTCCAAATGTTTTAGTCAATAACTTGATAAAATTCTTCTTACAGTATATCTAAGGGAGATAATCCAATCTAGATTTTCCATACATATGTATCATCGAATTCTAAAATGTTGATATTTAAAGAAAATAAGCACTTAATTTTACTGGAGATTACAACATTTGGAACTCTTTGGCCATGTGCTATTAATTCATGAATTAAAATGTCAAGGTGTTCCAATTTGATATTACAGAACAGCTAATGTATTAACTATTAAACTTTTGAGATACAAACAACCACAATATGCTTACGTCTGTTTAGTAGATGCATGATCAACAACTACATGTATGACGTCACACTTATGACGTCACACTTATGACACAAATTTTTTGTTTAAGTGTGTTCTGTATGAAATATAGTATGTAAGCATGGCATTGCTTCAGAGCATTCTTATTTTTATCGTCTTAATAAACATTGAACATATAAGTTCTATGTAGCTGTATATTATTGTATAAATATAGAACTATGTGAGTGACAGACAAAAAGTATGAATTATAAGGATGATGGACAAAATTCAGTATAAATATAGAAATATAGGAATGATGAACACTTATAGAATGAATATTGAAATGATGAACAAAATGTAGTATGAATATAGAAAAATAGAAATGATGAACAAAATATAGTATGAATATAGAAATATAAGAATGATGAACAAAATATCATATGAAAATAGTAATATAAAATAATGAACAAAATATAGCATGAATATAGGAATGATGAAATGATGAACTAAGTATAGCATGAATATAGAAATGTTAAACAAACTGAAGCATGAATATTGAAATCATAAACAAAATATAGCAGAAATATAGAAATATAGGAATGATGAACAAATATAGCATGAATATAGAAATAATGAACAAAATATAGCATGAATATAGAAATAATGAACAAAATATAGCATGAATATATAAAAAAGAGATGATGAACAAAATATAGTATGAATATAGGAATGATGAACCAAATATAGTACGAATATAGGAATGATGAACAAAATGTAGTATGAATATAGGAATGATCAACAAAATATAGCATAAATATAGAAATATAGAAATAATGAACAAAATATACATGTAGTATGAATAAAGAAATGAAGAAATAATGAACAAAATAAAGTTTGAATATAGAAATATAGAAACATTGAACACAATGTAGCATAAATATAGGAATGATGAACAATATATAGCATGAATATAGAGAATAGAAATGAACAAAATTAAGCATGAATATAGAAATATAGAAACGATGAACAAAATGTAGCATGAATATAGAAATGATGAACAATATATAGCATGAATATAGACATATAGAAACGATGAACAAAATATAGTTTGAGTGTAGGAATATAGGAATGATGAACTAAATATAGCATGAATATATGAATGATGAACAAAATATAGCAAAAATATAGAAACATAGGAATGGTGAACAAATTATAGTATGAATGTAGAAAAAAAGAAATAATGAAAAAATATAGTATGCATATAGAAATATAGTAATGGTGAACACAATATAGCATGAATATAGAAAAAAAGAAAGAATAATAGAAAAAATGAACAAATTATCGCATGAATATAGAAATGTTCAACAAAATAAAGAATGAATATAAAAATAATGGACAAAATATAGCACAAATATAGAAAAATAGGAATGATGAACAAAATATAGTATGAATATAGAAAAATAGAAATGATGAACAAAATATAATTTAAATATAGAAATATAGAAATGATGAACATAATATAGCATGAATATTGAAATGATGAACAAAATATTGCATGAATATAGAAATATAGGAATGATGAACAAAATAAAGTATGAATATAAAATGTTGAAACAATGAACAAAATATAGCATGAGTATAGAAATGATGAACAACATATAGCATGAATATAGAAATTACAGCATGAATATAGAAATGATAAACAAAATATAGCATGAATGTAGATATAGCAATGATGAACAAAATATAACATGGATATAGAAATATAGTAATGATGATCAAAATATAGCATGAATATAGAAATAATGAACAAATTATAGTAAGAATATAGATTATAGTAATGATGAACAAAATATAGCATGAATAGTAAAATGATGAACAAAATATAGCATAAATATAGAAATATAGTAATGATGAACATAATATAGCATAAATATAGAAAAATAGTAATGATGAACATAATATAGCATGATTATTGAAATGATGAACAAAATATAGCATGAATATAAAATGTAGAAAAAATGAACAAAATATAGCATGAATATAGAACAGATGAACAACGAATAGCATGAATATAGAAATTTTAGCATGAATATAGAAATGATGAACAAAATATAGCATTATTGTAGATATAGTAATGATGAACAAAATATAGCATGAATATAGAAATAATGAACAAATTATAGAAAGAATATAGATTATAGTAATGATGAACAAAATATAGCATGAATATAGAAATACAGTAATGACGAACATAATATAGCATAAATAAAGAAATATAGTAATGATGAACGTAATTTAGCATGAATATCGAAATGATGAACAAAATATTGCATGAATATAGAAATATAGGAACGATGAACAAATTAAAGTATGAATATACAAATTATGAACATAATATAGCATAAATATAGAAAAATAGTAATGATGAACATAATATAGTATGAATATCGAAATGATGAACAAAATATTGCATGAATATAGAAATATAGGAACGATGAACAAATTAAAGTATGAATATACAAATTATGAACAAAATATAGCATGAATATAAAAAATAAATGATGAACAAAATAAAGTATGAATATAGAAGTATAGGAATGATGAACAAAATATAGCATGAATATAGAAAATAGAAATGATGAACAAAATATGGCACGAATGGAGAAATTATGAACAAAATATAGCATGATTATAGAAATATAGAAATGATGAACAAAATAAAGTATGAATATACAAATTATGAACTAAATATAGCATGAATATAAAGAAAATAAATGATGAACAAAATAAAGTATGAATATAGAAATATAGGAATGATGAACAAAATATAGCATGAATATAGAAAATAGAAATGATGAACAAAATAAAGTATGAATATCGAAATATAGGAATGATGAACAAAAAAAAAGTATGAATATAAAATGTAGAAACAATGAACAAAATATTGCATGAATATAGAAAAGATGAAAAACATATAGCATGAATATAGAAATTATAGCATGAATATAGAAATGATGAACAAAATATAGCATACATATAGAAATATAGTAATGATGAATATAATATAGCATAAATATAGAAATATAGTAATGATGAACAAAATATAGTATGAATATTAAATGTAGAAACAATGAACAAAATATAGCATGAATATAGAAAAGATGAACAACATATAGCATGAATGTAGAAGTTATAGCATGAATATAGAAATGATGAACAAAATATAGCATGAATGTAGATATAGTAATGATGAACAAAATATAGCATGGATAAAGAAATATAGTAATGATGAACAAAAAATAGCATGAATATTAAAATGATGAACAAAATATAGCATAAATATAGAAATATAGTAATGATGAACATAATATAGCATAAATATAGAAATATAGTAATGATGAACATTATATAGCTTGATTATTGAAATGATGAACAAATATGAAATGAATATAGAAATATAGTAATGATGAACAAAATATAGCATGAATATAGAAATATAGGAATAATGAACAAAATATAGCATGAATATAGAAATATAGGAATGATGAACAAAATATTGCATGAATATAGAAAAATAAGAATGATAAACAAAAAAAGTATGAATATAGAAATATAAGCATGATAAACAAAATAAAGTATGAATATAGAAATATTAGAATGATCAACAAAATATAGCATGAATAAAGAAATCTTGATCAAAATATAGCATGAATTACAATATAAAGTATTAATACAGAAGTATAGAAATAATGAACAAAATGTAGCACTAATGTAAAAAGATAAGAATGATGAACAAAATATAGCATGAATATAGTAATGATAAGGAGAATATGGCATGAATTTAGAAATGATGAGGAAAATATAGCACAAATATAGAATTATAGGAATGATGGCGAAATATAATACATGTATAAATTTAGAAATATAGGAATGAAGAACAAAATATAGTATGAATATAGGAATAATGAACAAAATATAGCACTAATATAAAAAGATAGGAATGATGAACAAAATGTAGCATGAATATAGAAATGATAAACAGAATATAGCATGAATATAGAAATGATGAAAAAATATAGCACAAATATAGAAATATAGGAATGATGGCGAAATATAATATAAATTTAGAAAAATATGAATGATGAACAAAATATAGTATGAATATAGATAAATAGAAATGATGAATAAAATATAGCATGAATATAGGAATGATGAACAAAATTTAGTATAAATAAACGAATGATGAAAAAAATATAGTATTATTATAGAAATATAGGAATAATGGACAAAATATAGTATGATTATAGAAATATAGGAATATTATATAGTAAATATAAAATAAAGTATGATTATTGAAGTACAGAAATGATGAACAAAACATAGCATGAATATAGAAATATAGAAATGATGAACAAAATAAAGCATGAATATTGAATTAATGAACAAAATAAAGCATGAATATAAAAATGATGAACAAAATATAGCATGAATATAGGAACGATGAACAAAGTTATGCATGAAATTAGAAATAAAGAAATGATGAACAAAATGTATCATGAATATCGAAATCATGAACAAAATTTAGTATGAATAAAGAAATATAAAAATGATAAACAAAATATAGCATGAATATAGAAATGTTAAATAAAATATAGCATGAATATAGAATTGACCAACAAAATGTTTCATAAATATTGAAATGATGAGCGAAATACAGTGTAAATAAAAAATATAGGAATGAAAAACAAAATATAGCATAATTATAGTAATGATGAACAAAATATAGCATGAATATAGAAATATCAGAAGGATCAACAAAATATATTATGAATCAAGACATATAAAAATGCTAAACATAGAATAGCTCGAATATAGAAATAAAAGAATGATAAACAAAATATAGCATGAATATAGAAATCATGAACAAAATAACGCATGAATTACAAAATAAAGTATGAATACAGAAGTATATAAATAAAGAACGAAATAAAGCACTATTATAACAAGATAAGAATGATGAACAAAATATAGCATGAATATAGAAATGATAAACAGAATATAGCATTAATATAGAAATGATGAAAAATATAGCACAAATATAGAAATATAGGAATGATGGCGAAATATAATATAAATTAAGAAAAATAGGAATGATGAACAAAATATAGCATGAATATAACAATATAGGAATGATGAACAAAATATAGTATGAATATAGAAATATAAAAATGAGGAACAAAACAAAATAAGAATATAGGAATGATGAACAAAACATAGCATGAATATAGAAAGGATGAACAAAATATAGCATGAATAAAGAAATGATGAAATAATTATAGCATGAATATAGAAATGATGGACAAATATAGCATGAATATGAAATGATGAACAAAATATAGCATGAATATGAAATGATGAACAAAATATAGCATGAATATAGAATAAAGGAATGAGGAACAAAAATATACAATGAATAGAGAAATGATGGACAAATTATAGCATGAATATGAAATGATGAACAAAATATAGTATGAATAGAAATGATGAACAAAATATAGTAGAAAGATATAGATATATAGGAAAGATGAAAAAAATATAGTATGAATATAGAATAAAGGAATGATGAACAAAAAATAGCATGAATATAGAATATAGGAGTAATGAACAAAATATAGCATGAATATAGAATATAGGAGTAATGAACAAAATATAGCATGAATATAGAAATGATAGACAAATTATAGCATCAATATAGAAATGATGGACAAAATATACAATGAGTATAGAAATGATGGACAACATATAACATGAATATGGAAATGATAAACAAAATATAGTATGAATAGAAATGATTAACAAAGTATAGCATGAATATAGAAATGATGGACAAAATGTAGCATGAATATAGTAATAATGGACAAAAATAGTATGAATATAGAAATGATGAACAAAATATTGCATGAAAATAGAAATGATGAAATAAATATAGTATGAATAAAGAAATATAGGAATTATGGACAAAATATAGCATGAATATAGAAATGATGAACTAAATATAGCATGAATATAGAAATTATTGACAAAAAATGGCATGAATAAAGAAATGATGAACAAATTATAGCATGAATATAGAAATGTAGAAATATAGGAATGATGAACAAAATAAGGTATGAATATAGAATATTATAATTATTTACAATATATATAGCATAAATATAGAAATGATGAACAAAATATTTCATGAATAAAGGAATGATGAACAAAATATAGTATGAATATAGAAATGATGACCAAACTATAGCATGAATATAAAAATGATGAACAAAATATAGTTTGAATGTAGAAATATAGGAATGGTGAACAAAATATAGCATGAATATAGAAATATAGAAATGATGAACAAAAAAAAAGCATGAATATAGAAATGATGAACAACTTATAGCATGAATATAGAAATGATGAACAAAATATGGTTCGAATATAGAAACATAGGTATGGTGAACAAAATAAAGTATGAATATAGAATATAGGAATGATGAACAAAATATAGCATGAATATAGAAATGATGAACAAAATATAGCATGAATATAGAATATGGGAATGATGAACAAAATATTGCATGAATAGAGAAATGATGAACAAATTATAGCATCAATATAGAAATGATGGACAAAATATGATATTATCCATGAATACTAAACCCTCATGAAATTATCCATAAATACCTGTCACACATGAAAGTATCCATAAATACCAACCCAGACTAGCAGATCCATATATATCCGACCCAGACTAGCTGATCCATATACATCCAACCCAGATGAAATTATCCATATGTACCCAACCCAGATTAGATTATCCATATACATCCAACCTAGATGAGATGATCCATATACATCCAACCCAGATTAGATTATCCATATACATCCAACAAGATTAGATTATCCATATAATCCAACCCAGATTAGAATATCCATATACATCCAACCCAGATGAGATTATACATATACATCTTACCCAGATGAGATGATCCATAAACATCCAACCCAGATGAGATGATCCATATATACCCAACCCAGATGAGATGATCCATATAAAATTACCCATAAATACCAAATGCCAATGAAATTATCCTTAAATCCTAACAGAACATTAATTTATCCATATATACCAAATGCACCGGAAATTATCCATATAAAGCAAACTCATGAAATTATCCATGAATACCAAAACCACATAAAGTCACACATGAATGCAAAATTTACATACAATTACCCATAAATACCTAATGCCTATGAAATTACTCTAATGAAATTATCCAGAAATACCATACGCTCATGACTTTAATCATAAATACCAATCCTACATGAAATTATCCATGAATACCAAACCCACATGAAATTATCCATAAATGCCAATCACACATGAAAGTATCTATAAATACCAACCCAGACTAGCCGATAAACATCCATCCCAGAAAAGATGATTCATATACATCCAATCCAGATTAGATTATCCATATACATCCGATCCAGGTTAGATGATCCATATACATCCAACCCAGATGAGATTATCCATATACATATGATCCAGATTAGATTATTCATATGTATCCAACCCAGATGAGAATATCCATATACATCAAACCCAGATTAGATTATCCATATACATCCAATCCAGATTAGATTATCCATATAATCCAACCCAGATTAGAATATCCATATACATCCAATCCAGATTAGATTGTCCATATACATCCAATCCAGATAAGATTATCCATATACATCCAGCCAAGATTAGATCATCCATATACATCCAACCCAGATTAGATGATCCATATGCATCCAACCCAGATTAGATTATCCTTATTCATCCGATCCAGATTAGATGATTCATATACATCCAACCCAGATAAGATTATCTATATACATCCGATCCAGATTAGATGATCCATATACATCTGATCCAGATTAGAATATCAATATACATCTGAACCAGATTAGATTATCCATGTACATCCAACCCAGATAAGATGATCCATATACATCCAATCCAGATTAGATTATCCATATAATCCAACCCAGATTAGAATATCCATATACATCCAATCCAGATTAGATTGTCCATATACATCCAATCCAGATTAGATTATCCATATACATCCAGCCAAGATTAAATTATCCATATACATCCGATCCAGATGAGATGATCCAAATACATCCAAACCAGATTAGATTATCTAATATCTATAAACATCCAACCCAGATTAGATTATCCATATACTTCCAACCCAGAATAGATGATCCATATACATACAATCCGGATTAGATTATCCATATACATCCGATCCAGATTAGATAATCTATATACATCAGATCTAGATTTGAGTTTCCATATTCATCCAACCCAGATTAGAATATCCATATACATCTGATCCAGATTAGATGATCCATATATACCCAACCATGACGAGATATTCCATACATACCAATACCAGATGAGATGAGATGATCCATTATATTCCCATGTCTGTTAGTTTTAGTTTGCATATGATAAAATGCATACCACTCCATCTTGAGATAAGTCCACAGGTTAAGGCAATGGGCGCAGCACTCTTGATGGAGGTCCTTTCCCTAACAGGGTCCGTACCCAATGCATCCGTCGGGGTCAGTGTTATTTGCCAGGTGGCAAAGAATAGGTATGCACGCGCATACATTACTCATAGTGTTGTAGACACTATGTTTGATGCATACGTCGTATGTCAAAACGGTGCGACTTAAGAGTCAGAGTTAAGACAAGCCCCACCTCTACTCACCCACCCTGAGTTGCACTGACTTTTGCTTTACATAATGTACGTGAGTGACTTGACCTTATATGATGCATAAGTTCTTACATGAACTATCAGCATCATGTAAGCCAGTCACAAGTCTGGATAAACAAGGAGTGACCACAATGGTATTGAAGCATCACAATTCATGAAGATAATCTATTTTTTGATGAATATTGGACAAATTAAACTCACCATCCATCAAAATACATAAATGTATATTAGTCAAGCTCTGTAAAATAAAGTTTATAATCAAAATTCACGTTACAACGAATTACTATTTCAAAGAAAAAGTTTATAAATGTGAGGCTTGCATACACCATGTATCACTTGGGACCAGTAATAAGACACTCGTTTAGTTTAATGCAAAACGCCTTGTGCTAGAGATCAATCTCTTTGTCATGAGGAGTTCTGAGTTCAAGTCTCAGTTGGAGTTAACTTGCGAAGTCTTTTGGTTAAAAGTTTTATTAATCTGATCTATTTGTTGTAAATTGAAGAATGTTTAAGCATAATAAGTCAGTATACATAAAGTTCATGCTTGCTGGCCATAGAAAAATAAAACATATGACCAAGTATTCGTGGTTATGACAAACAGACAATCCTTTATATTGACGTCAGAATGACGTTTTTGACGTCATACCGATAATACTTGAACGCATATAACGGAAAAATCGATCAGACAACTTTTCTCAAATTCTGCTATATGAAAGTATATACCATGCTTTACATCATATCAAAACTTGGAAAAAATTATCGGGCAGATTTTTCATAAAACCGGTTTGAAGGCATTTTTTCTAGATTTTTTCTGATGTTGCCAATTCGGAAGTTTTTGTCTCTTTCGAATATTTTAATATCAAACGTATATTTACACTGTTCAGGTGGTAGATAATGGTGTAAGCTTTAAATTGATGTATAATTTGTTGCTGTGGCGCGGAAAATAAAGATTTAGCAACACATTATAGACCTTTTTTTACCATTGTCGACTGACGTAAAAAGTGCTCGCAGTCGTCATGTTTACGACGTCATGGTAACGTTATTAGCAATAATGACGTCAAATAAAGTGTAGATCCGAATCGGAAATATCGTCAAGTTTACAACGGTACCAACAATTATATGCAAATCTAAAAAAAGTCAGATGTACCATACCACCTTAAGCATGAAGATTCATAAGTATGATTCATTGTGCTGATAAAAATTGAACAAATTATACACACCTCTATTTGTAAAGTAATTTAGCTTAGTAAGATAATGTTTATAATCAAAATTTACTATGTAACATACTTACTCTTTCAAATCAATTGTTTTACTTTATGTACAGCACACATATCACTCAGGACCGGCAATGAGCCACTCTTTTAGTTTTATGCAAAACGCCTTGTACTAGTGATAACTAGCTATGTCATGAGGAGATCCGAGTTCAAGTCTCAGTAGGAGTTTATTTGCTGGGTCTTAGGTAATTTGTCAAAATTGTCATTTTGTTTCTTCTTTTAATTCAAACTGTTAGAATAAACACGGGTTGATAGCTCAGTTGGTAGCACATACGGATTTGGAATCTCTTGCCCCAGGGGGAATGGGTTCGAATCCCACCCGGGGAGGTTATAGCCTTCCCTGAAAATTTGACAATTATGTCGATTTTCCTCAATTGATTAGATAATATGGAGAAGTTTCCAGCCTTGTGGAAGGGTAGGTGAGTACTGGTTATAGGCAATGGTCCTGGAAAGCTAGGTTAGGTGCGTTGGACTCCGTAAAATGACCTAAATTGTGTTGACACGGTGTTAACTCCAATAAATAAATAAATTTAAGTTAGAATAAAGTCATTGAAATGTGTAGATCATAAAAACATTATATTTGAAGAAATGCATGTTAAAGAGTTTAGTACTATAAACTCACAATGGTAAAAAGCTTGATAAAGTTTCTTATACAAGTATAAGGGAGATAATCCAATCAAGATTTTCCATTGGCACTTGGACACTGTATATTGAACTCAATGAATGTGTTTCCGAAAATGTGTATTATGATCGAGAAACTCTGCTTAAGTCGTATGATATGTTTTAGTCAACATATTTTAATAACAATTACGCTGCCACTACATAAACAATGCATTCAGTCACCATGAAATTATTCAAGCTTTGACAGTTGAGAAAAACGAACAATATGTACCGGTACCATGTTAATATAAATACATGTACTTTTGTTATGCTATTAAAAAATACTCTTTTCAATCAATCAAAACTGTGTTAAGGATTTTTTCTTATATCTCATCCTAGCAAGCCTGAGTTTGTATGCATATTTGGGCAATACATAAGTATTAGAGCTGTCACGATATAACGGTATACTGATATATTGCAATACGCAGCTGCAGCAATACGTACTGTGGTACTATTTTACTGACCGGTATTTAGTGATATTTTTTATTTCCTTGGAAAATTCTTCCCCTTGCAAAATAACCATAGCGAAACATCAGTTTTCTCATTGTTCAATTCATTTAACCTGAAGTTGCAATAATTAAACCGATTGAGGTGCTTCTCAGTCTAAAATGACCGTGAATACTTAAAGAGGCTAGATTCAATCTGTAATTGCAAAAAAATTTGCAAATTTTCTGTTAAATACAGAGGAGGAACAACAAATGGAAAAGCTCACAATATATTTGGGTAGGTATTGTAATCCAATGACAGCGTATTGCAGTATATCGCGGTATGCTTCTGGCGTATCGTGACAGCCCTAATAAGTACATGTATGTTAAATGTATTGAATCTACCATTGAACTTTATTCATTTATGAACTGTATCATAATTATACTATGTTCTTTGGGTCATTTTTATCAAATACGTAGCTACTATATTGTAATATACTTTGAATTGAATGTAACTCAGTAAAATTGAATTTTAAATGTTATTATTTTTGTCTGACTCATAACATTTGACTATCAAATAAATGCATAAAATAATAAAAATGTAATTCAAAATTGTTTTAAAATGTGTTATAAAACATTAATTCCTGATAATATAACATAAAAAGTGTTTCTGTGCATATTTTCACTGTATTTGTGAGTTTTTTTATGTCTTTTGATGTCTGTGGCAGTATTTAGGGGGACGGGACAACTCAACCCAGGACAACTCAACCCGTAAGCTTGGACAACTCAACCCATAAGTAGGGACAACTCAACCCATAAGCCGGGAGAACTCAACCCGTAAGTTAGGGACAACTAAACCCACAAGCCAGGACAAGACAACCCGTAAGCCGGGACAACTCAACCCGTGGACAACTCGAGCCGTATGATAAGTAATTAGTTATTCATCCAATATAATATGTTTAAATAGTTAAATTTGATATTGATATAAACTTGAGTGCTAATGGAAGATATTAAAGTATGAAAATAATGACGAAAATATAACATGTTGCTGAGTAGTATGACAAATAATGCAATTTAAATTCTTTAAGAATGGCTCATTATATGAGTAAGTAAATTAATTTAGATAACTGTTTATCAATCTGTGATAATTATGTTACCATGAAAACCTGTGATAAAAGTATACATTATTCCCGTTTCCAGAAGCTATAAAGATTTTGGAGTTAGATCTAGAAAAATCTTGATAACCTCTGGGTACGATAAGATCTTGATTTTGTTTAAACATATGTTACTAGTCCATTTTAATTTTTAAGTTTGGATCTATTTTATCTAAGGACTTTCTGTAAGGTTTTGGGTGCTCAAAAGACAAATATCATTGATAATTCTGTAGCAACATAGGCCTGATGACGTCAAACACAATTGACACAAAAATTACCGCAATCTCTAAATACCATACATTTCCTATACTTTAATCCCCTAAATCTTCAATTCTTGATGGAAATATATTTATTTTCACTTTTTATTGTTAATACATATTTTTATGTTAAATTAAAATGATAAATAAATTATGATAAAAACTAATTAGATTATATATCATAATATCAAAATATATTTTACTAGTTGAGTTGTCCACCGGTTGAGTTGTCCAGGGGTTGATTTGTACCAGACCCGTATTTAGTACCTCCAAAAAAATCATCACATTTAAAACTCGACATGTTCAAATTAGAATGATTTACAAAAATATAGGAATGATGGACAAAATATAGTATAAGTATAGGAAATATAGGACACTTTTGAAAATATAGGAATGAAACCCAAAATATAGGAATAATATAGGAATATAGGAATTGGTTGACAGTCTGCATTTTTAATCATATTAATTATCATCTACTTTTCTGGATATTATACAAATATTTCAATTCCTTATTAGAAATGTTAAATATATTGTATATAGAGACTTATTCTATTAATTAATGTGCTTGTGTCGGACAATAATGTAGATAAATAAATGTATTTAATGTTAATGGATATGAACATATCATTCACTCTAAGCGGCAAAATGCATGTGCTCTTCCTATAGCCCCTATAATCATGGTATATGATGTCACGAAGTCAAAACAATAATGTACGCTAAAATTCAGTCTTCATAAATAGATATTCAAATTTTCATTCAAATCGACCAACTTTCACTTTTTTTGAAGAAATTGTTCAGGTACCTTAAAATTTGATTTGGTCTATACATGTATATTAATGAAAGATACGACTTATAGGTGCATTTCCGAAAAAGTGAAGATTTTTTGCGCAGATTTTTATGAGAAACTTCATATCTTAAACCTGCTTGTATGCTATTGTCCGTTTTTTCTCAACTGTCAAAGCTTGAATAATTACACTGTGACTGAATGCATTGTTTTTATACTGGTGGCCTAATTGTTATTAAAATTATATTGAGTAAAACATATCATACGGCATAAACCGCTTTACTCGATCATAATATACACTTTTGGAAACGCATGGATGTATTACAACAATGATTTTAATAAACACATTCACTGAAATTATTTATGTTTTTTAAGAAACGTTTGCCTATTTTTGGCTTGAAATTGAGCAAAATAGCAATAGAAAATTTTATCACAATTTTTCACAGATCTATAATACTTTGTAAAAAGCCCCTACATCAAATAAAGGGCCTGGGCCTTAAGAATGTTTTTAAAACACAGTAAAATATTATTTTTTTGGGGGAGGGTAGGAACTATTGATGCAAAATACTTAAATATTTGCAACAAAATATTTAACTCTCGCTATAGGATACAATAAAACTACAAGAATTTGTTTACTTTTATAACATTTTATTTTTTCCCAACATGAATAAATCTCCACAACAGACTATCAATATAATTCAAAATAATATAAAATAAAGCATATAACAAAAATAAGGTGAACACAAAACAAAAACAATTTGTAAAAGGTTTAAAAATGTCATCAATAAATATAATAAGGTAATAATAAATGTCTAAATACAATCGACAATTTCAGTAATTCATTTGATAATGTTTAAAGTAGGACTGTAAGCAAATCAAACTTTTCATGTCTAATATGTAAACAATCAAGGTACTTCTAGTTGGGACAGAATTTTCAATAAACCAGTCATTGACAATTTACAATCTAATATCTAGGGATGAGACAATACGGTCATCACACAATACAATATGTATCAATACAAAAGGAGAAGATACAATTATTAACCATAGGATATGGGTAGCCATTGTAAAAACTCAAACATTGGTTTAACGAAACATTTCATGGTCTTGACAAAGCAACATGCACAGGAGCAGGAGAACGGCAATGAACATCAGGCTCAACATTGTTGTTGATTTCGTCAGCCATGTGTAAACCTTGAATACATACACTGTACTACTAGTGATTGTATTGGTTATTTAAAAATAAACTAGCCAACCAGTGATCGTTTTACAAGGGTCTGAATAATATATTATAATTGACATTTAAATAAACAAGAGCTCTGCAAGTTGTAGCATTATAGGCATAAAGTTATGCTCCAGCTCCACCACACTAAACCGCACTTTAACTTTTTAACTGTGAACTTGACCTTTAACCATAAAACTTGTCTTTTGACGGACTCAAAATCTGGATGTTCATCTTTTGGTCATGGCCAACTAAGACACCTATTATGGTGTCCTTAAGCTGAATAGGTTTCAAGTTTTTAAGTGAACAAGGATTTATGCTCCAAGTCACTGTGACCTTGAGTTGACCCTTGATTCCAAAATCAAATCATCTATGGGTCATGGCCATTCATGACACCACTAAAGGTTTACCTAGGGGAGATAAGTCTAAAGTTAATGAGCAGACAAGACTGCTAACGCCAGCCAGACAGACAGACCACGTGAGCCATAACATAATATGACCAAAGGTCCCTCCGGAATGCATAATTATGACATAATTTTAAAATAAAGACAGTAAATTGAGTGCAGTGTAAATAAACATATTGCCATCATCGGAACATGCAATTAATCAAACCATGTTCAAACTACATGCCTGTATATAAAGAATTCTGGTCATATGTGACCATTTGTTTTTGTGAAAGACTAACTGACTGTCACATAAGAGAGTCAATTGTCAACCAATTTTACAGAGCTGTGTTTTATGCATGAGGATGATTAATTTAATTACAATCATTCTAATGTCAGAAAGGAATAACAAAACAACAACTGAGCAAACTATAAGCAATGTATACTGAACCAAACAATGAACACACCCCTTGATTGATCCCTTTTTTGTGCTTACATTATTGCCAACTGGGGTGGACACAAACACAACTTATTTATGTGGTACTTTAAATTTTGTGTTGTTAAAGTAACAATCGATTTAATAAATGTTAAGTATTTTTGTGAAGTTGTTGAAAAATAATTGATAATTTCCATGTTATACTTTCATATTATACCTCATTTGCATAACATACTCTATATTTAATATGACTTTATCCGGTCAATATTCTCGCATATTGACCGGCCAGCCAGTCCATAATTTTTATATTGACTGTTTATGACGTCATCCAGTCTTATTTAACGCGACCTTCATGTTGTGCTAATTACACGGCAACACTAACAGTAAGTCAATTCACCAAAATGAAATATAACAAGAAGAGCATGTTATCTTGCTAAGTTGCATGAAAATGAAAGTCAGACTGGGGTTTTAGATATTTGACATACTGAAGGATTAAACAATTATTTGAAAACACATTAGTATACTCTTAGTAAAATGTCAGCAATATGAGTGGTGAGAGGATTTAAATTCGGTATAATATAACAAATATCACATGGCCTTACGGGCAATATGCACATTTACGGACTGATGTTCAGACCTCGGAAGCTATATAGCCCTCAGCTGCGCTTCGGGCCATATACCTTCCTCTGTCTGACCAACCAGTCCGTAAACTTGCATATTGCCCTCATGGCCATGTATTATTTCTTAAATATTGACTTTAATTAAAACTTGATATGTTTGATAGTATAAGGGATCACTCTAGTGATGCATTCAATGTTTGGTTCAGTATATATCCAAGAACAACTTCAACAGCAACCTACCTTTAATAATCACCCTTTGATAAAACAAAGAAACCCTTACTTGAATTCATCCCACAACTATTTACACTCATTATCAGCACATAGTCCCATCAGTCAGATCTTTGAGAGGTACAAATGTAAGTCCTTCTGGGCTTATCCAGCTTTTAAATGGGTGAACTTATATTAATGTTTTTGTCTTTATATTTGAGCACCAAAACATCAATCTGAATCAGTACTGTAACAGGTATTCAAAAACATCCTAGATAAGGGGGATAACCTCTGTTTTCCCCATTTCTGTAACATCGAATCAGTACACATGAATACCCGATCTGTCAACCCTCATAAATTTTTTTCACAAAATGAACATAAACCCATGTTCATTTTTTACCCCTAATGCCTTGTACTAACTGTTGATATTAAATGTATCATACTATTGTTCCAGCAACACTTTCTATTGGATACTTTCTGTCTATTCCTAATCTTTGTCTCAGTTTATAATAATAGTTGGATAGAGAAGCATCCCAGGATTTTTTATTTTTACTGTAAACATTAAGATATATTCCAGCAACAACAATCAAACCAGACCATACATATCTGTAATATAAATAAAAACACATGTTACAATACTTCAATCAGTGTTCTCGTTAGGCCATGCCAAATTGGAATTCTGTTAAGTGTCAACTCAAATTTAACAAATCTAGGTACCTATTCACAAAAACACACAAACCAAAAAGGAAAACACAAATATTTTTACGGCAAAAAAAACAATTTGTAACATATATTTTTAAATGGAATAACATCCTCATAATATGAAACAATGGTCTGAATTTAATATAAAATGAGTTTTTTTCACGTAAAACATATTTTGTATTAATGAAGCAGTTATGATAAATTGCTTACAATGAACACAAATTTCCCTAGATTTAAGAAAATTTTACCGTCAATTTTGATGGAGGACTCTAAAACCTAACACATGTGGACGCTTCACAAAATTCCGATATGGCATGGCCTTAGAAACCGGCTGCTGACATAATCAGCCGGTTAGAAAGTCTCGACTAAAAGGCATGTAAAAATTGGCAAAAAAAAAAAAGTAAGACAGAAATTGCCTCTGAATTCCCCTAGAAAGCCTATTACATTTCTATTTGAGCCTATTCAACAAAATTTTACTGTGACCACACTGTTCAATAGGCATTTTTTTCATCTTCTAAAATCAGTACATTGTATGTAACAAAACTTTGACATTCAAATGAAAAGTTAAGATCTAGAGACTTGTATTATCAAAGATCTTACAACCAATTTTAGTCTTAAATCCTTCTATAATGTATTGCTAAATTATTGTAAGATTTTTGATAATATGCTGCCTAGGAACTAAACTATTAGATTTATAATTAAACATAATTGATCAATGAAGAAATTAAAATAAACACTTACTGATATGTAAAAGGCTTTGTGAAAAATAAGAAAGACAAAACAATTGTCACAGCTTTCCTACATGTTGTAACTGTAAAATAATGAATAAGATTAATTAGAATACAACAATGGTTAGTGTTCAACAATAGTCAATAAAACAATATGGTACATAGTGTGATTCAGTGGAGACAGAATCTCATGTTTCATTTAAATGTTTGTCCATAATGACCTAAGCAGCCCCACTTTTTTATAAGGTCACAACAAATTGATGATGTTGTTCTATGGATTCGGTTACACCTTAATTTTGATCATTTTAAAAAATATTTTTATTTCCTCGCTCACTCATAAAAATTTGTTCAAACCGCTAAATAAAGCAACTGTATTAATAAGCCCCATTATTTTCCAGAAAAATCTGTAGAACAAATCATCAATTTGTTGTGGCCAAAAGCGATCTCTCTCAATTTGTCCCTTTTAGCTTTACCTGATGTAGAAAAATTTAAGTTGATTTTTACTAATAAGTCTATTATCAGAATTTGTACCAAAACTTTTTTAATATGTTCAATAAGAGACAGTGCCTTTTAAATAAACAAAATCATTGCCTCTTATTATTCCTCTTATTTCTCTTTAATTTCAGCTGTTCTTTCACACTCTTAGATATTTCCTTATGTATTTTTGTTTGATTGTACTAAGAACTTCACAATCAACCCAACTTTAAGGTCAGCAACCCATTGCATCTAGTTCTCAGGTAAGTGGCCCATGGTCCTTAGGACCCTCTTGTTTAAACATGTAAAAAAGATTTATACAGATTGTCACACATGACACCATCAGTAACATTTGTCTTTTCCCATGTGGTACCATCAACATTGAATGTGTAAACATAGCATTACATGAGTTTACTTCACATACTTAAAGAGGCTGCCATAAGCTACCATAGGCTAATGGTCTGTAGTGTGTTAAAGAAGTTATAGCAGAATAGAGTTCTAAAGGGAATTATACAAAAGAAAATTGCAATGTTTTCTATTCAAAAAGAACATAGGTGGATCTAGTTGGGGGGGGGGGGGGATCCGGACCCCCCCGCATGAATTTCCAAAATGTACCTGTCCATTAGTGTATTTCTTGACAGTAAGTCATTTTTAAGTGGCATGAAGCAATTTTTCTCAGTGCTTAACATAGATTTAATGGTTATGTAGTTTTATATTATATTATTAATATGTTGCATTATTCTGCAAAATGTGAATAATGTGGTTGTGGTTCTAAAATTTGGACCCCCCAAAAAAAAGTTTGGACCCCCCCCCCCCCCCCCGAAAAAATCCTAGATCCGCCCCTGAAGAATAAGTTATCATTGCCTACCACAGAACTAAATTGAATGCAGCTGTGGTGATTAATCAAATGTGACATAGTAAAACAATATTGTAATGAATTATTAATACATTGAAACATCAGAGTTGTCATAGTAACATTAAATTTCAAGATAATTACTGTTTTCAACAATTGAAACCAAATAAAAAAATAATTATTTGATGATAGTTATTCAACAGATCATGCTGAACTTGCCATGGTACAATCTTTTGCCTATTAATCATGATTTCTGTAGTACTCTTCTGTATTAGTGAATCGAAAACATCACGCTTGTTTGAATCTAAAACTACCGCATTATAATGAGGTTAGCTTGTAGGCAGGAGAGAGTGAAATGTCTATGATCGCCTTGTCAGACTTGTACATTTACGTCTGTGGACAAATATCTATTTTCATTCCAATTGTCTGTAGACAAGTAATATTTTTACTGCTATAGGTAACATAACTAAGCAATCCTAAATAATGTAGATGTTTCAAACTTATTCAAAAATGAACTGTTTTATTATCAACTACTAATATTACTTTATAGTGTATATTTTATATCATAGTTCTAAATGCATCTTTTTGAGTATTAAACTTTCTGGATAAGTTCATTTTTATTCTGAACAAGTTAATTTTTAGATTTCACTTATCAGTAGACAAGTGGGAAAACTTGAATATAACACCCCTGGTAGGTATAAAAATCTTAAATGATTACATAGAACTATATTACCTGTGACTGCCATTAGAGCTCCAAAAGTTCTAACAAGAGTTAATACAATGTTAACACCAAGATAACCAGTTAATGAAAACATCACAGCATAGCCATATGTCTCCATTGGATACTGAAATATTCAATGTTTATATAAGTTTTTTTTTTAAATGAAACCACATTTTATTTTATATAGCAACAGTTTAATCCAAAATAAGATCTGATAAAAATCCAGGTATTCAGTTTTTTTCCACAAAATTAAAACACACAAATGCAACCATTTATCCAATTTTTTTTTTCAATAGTATGCTCCATCCTACCAAGGTAATCAAACGAAAAATTTAGAAGCCATAAGCTGTAGTTATAAACCTCAAGTGGTCTTTTTGGGTAAAATAGTCAACACTTATACATCACTGGGTGACAATCCATAATGGCAGCCTCATTACATCACCTATCGGCCCATTTGACATCTCCTATCAGCCCACGATGAGACACCACTGTGTTGAGGTTTGCTAATACCAGGACCCGAGTTTTAGCCATTCAATTTGAATAACCTCCCTTGAGCAGATGCTTGCTTTTTACCAAACGACAAAGCTAAATGGTGTAAAAATGTCTTCAAGTTCAGAAGCAAATAAAACAGATAAAATTAAACTGTTTGTGCCTATTTAATTGTTAACAATTTCTGATTTTTGTAGTTCCGTATAATAAAATAAATATCACATCCTACAGAGGGTGATAGAATGGAACATACATGTACATTACTTGTCTCAGGTAAACATTACATTCTATCACCCTCTGTAGGATGTGATATTTATATAATGTTATAAACTTCATTACATTTGATACACATGTAAACACATTTCAAATCAATATAAAAAGAATTCAAGTCACATACCTTCTGACAAACTTTAAATGCAGGAAACAAATCCCCAGATATTATTATACCAAACAATATATACAGAAATCCTATAGAATAGGAATAAAATACCTGCAAACAATAGGTAGTATAATTAGGAAAAAAAATATATTTTCTAGAGAGGTAAACTGTCAATAATACAATGCTGGGGAGTTGCCGTAACTTGCATTACATTGTCACAATGATGAATCACATGCGACAGATTGAATGAATGCACTTCTGCCATAATCATGATCAATTTACTAAATGAATATTTGCACATGTAGCTTATGAAATATTTATTGAGTTAGTTCAAGCACCATTGGAGGGCTCCACACAAGAGTTAAGAATATTGCTTTGAATCTGGACTTCACTGTATAATTATATTGGATTAGGAACTTAATAAAGTATGTTTGTAAACAGTAACAATCATGGACCATTATTAAATGTCACATACAAACTTGAGTAGTAATAAACTACAAATGTATATATATCCTAAATACTTTTTTTTATACTGGGTTAAACGCAAAGTCAACAATTTCAAGTCATTTTACAGCATCCAGCGCACCTAACCTAGCTTTCCTGGACCCTTGTCTATAACCAGTACTCAACTACCCTTCCACAAGGCCAGAAACTTCTCCATATTATCTAATCAATGGAGGAAAATTGACAATATTGTCAAATTTCATGGAAGGGTATAACCTCCCCGGGTGGGATTCCAACCTGTACCCCCTTCAGGACATGCAATTCCAAATCCCGACGCGCTACCAACTGCGCTATTGACTTGGGTTATCCTTAATACTAACACTGGTGTTGAGAATGGTGAAGTACTCTACTATAACAAGCATGATTGACTAAGGGGTTGGAGATTTATCAGTCACACCAATAAAGTATAAAACCTTTTTTTTCAATACGGCTCTACCTTGGGAATGAATTTATTTATTTTCATGTTTACACAAACACATAATGTTATTTTGTACTATACTACGATTTTGATAAAGTACTTTAATCCTTGGGGCAGTAGGCTACATGCAGGATTTTAAAAACTAGAATCCCACCAAAATGAATACTTGATAATAGTGTTGCTTTTCCTCCATAAATTTGGAGCAGTTGCCAGCCTTGCAGATGGATAGGTGAGTATTGGTTATGGTATATACAAGAGTCAAGGTTAGATGAGCTGGCCTTCATAAAATGATCATAGCATTAAGAAATTCAAGAAATATAGCTAGAGAACAAAGCTGATATTTTTAAGAATGGAGTCTGTTTTTTAATGGTGGCCATGTTGACTCAAGGTATTAACACAAAGTTGTTGAGTACTTATAACAGTATTATTATAATATAATTTACCATTTCAGAGTTTCCAGCAGAGTACTGTTTTAAGAATTTTTCTTGAAAGTTTCCAATGCCACCATCAGCACATAATGCAAGAGATATAAGAATAACACCTGAAATAGTAGATCATATATTACAACTTGTTTATAGGAAACAGCCAAGATAAGCTATAGAGCTATAGAAAACAGCTATGATTAGCTATTGAGCTATCTTATTTTGTTTTTGTGTCATCTTCTTTGTTTTTTGAGCTTCCTCCCCTGTTTGAAAAACAAATTTTCAACAGGATAACTATGCAAGTCTTAAACTGTACTTGTCACTCAATGAGTCATAACAAAACTTTGTATTGGAGTTCTAACATCATTCGAAACTCCACAGCCATTCACTAGGAAAAACATCGGACATACACCTTTGTGTCACATGCCCAAACAAAATACTTCAACACCAGTTTGGATTTCATATTTTGTTTGTATCCAATTGTTTACTGAAAAGGAGACAGACGTAAAAATCATGGCGGGTAATGCAGCCATGTCTTAAGCTTGCAAAACAATATCGTAGTACATATTTTGATACGAAGCTAGCATACTGCAATGTATCACAATACACTTCTGGCATATCGTAACAGCCCTAATAAGAATACAAACTAACTTACCATATGTATTAAATGATGGAGATACACTGTTATCAGCTAATGTAAATAATATTAGTCCAACCACCATTAATAATACAGCAGTTATATCAAGAATTGAATATCTTTTGCCTGAAATACATCATCATATATCATCATACATCATCACTACAACCAATATCATTATCATCATCACCATCATATCATCAGTTTAAACACATCATCATTATTATCATCATCACTATCATTTTTTCATCAGCTTTAACACATCATTATTATCATCATCTTCATCATTACTTCACAATCATTTCATAATCAGCATTATATCATTATCATTCACTGTACTCATGGAAAATTGGGAAAAAACTACAAATGTAACAAGAAGGCCAAAGGCCCTCAGGCTATTATGGACGTCATCGGGTGATTATCGCATAATGGCGAGTAGCAACTAATCATTAACCTCTAAATCTCCTTTGTACTTGTAGATCAGCAGGTTATAATTTGTTGTATATTGACTGTCTTTGCTTTAACTTTTAATCAGCATTGGTCAATTAGGGACTTTAGTCAGTTATTTTTCTTTGATAAAATCTGAAGCAATCCAATTGGTAAGTAGGTCCTTACAGTTGGAATCCTAGGATTTTATCATTGAATTCCTATGTAAGGAAAACAAAATATTTCATCTAATATCTTTTTTGTTAATTGAGATATTAACAGAAGTGATGAAATTTAGATAGTTCTTTACCCTAAAAATACTTAGCTTGAATTTCAAACAAATTAAATGATTTACAAAAAAGTTATTTAAGATTAATTTTGGTATCTTGACAGTACAAAGTAAGGGTAAAATCCGAGTAATCCAACTAATAGGACCTACCTATTTGAAGAGTATACAAGGGGAAATAACTGACTAAAGTCCCTTATTTTTAATGTATGTTAAAAGTAACAACCTGATTAATCAACATATCCATACAGAAATACTTGTCACAAGTGGGAATTAATTTTCACAAATCCTTGGCTTTGGAGTTTGGGCTAGTGAATTTTAAAAGGAAAAGACTATATTGAACCAAGAATCTATTTCTTTACCAATCAGTGACATTTGATCATATCACAATCTCTGTAGACAGATATCCTGTAGAGTGCTGTCATACAGGATCACTAAGGTTTGCTAGGAGGGTTACATCAAGATGATGTTTGCATCAACGAATCAATGCATAGCTTTCATCTAGACGAAACACTATTAATAGTATTTTGATTTCATAATTTCTAATTTTAGACCTAGGTTTGCCAGCTAATTTGACGGTGTTATTCACAGGCTGTGATTGGGCGGCTCATTTCAAATTGTGTGATGTAGACGATGTAAAAAAGTTACCAAACATAATGATTGGATCATGAATATTATATTGAGAAAATGTTAGCTGAATGTGACCCTCATAACTAAACAGCCAGATCTAAATTAGCAAGTAGGCAAGCGGAAATTTTAGATCTGGTTTTCATCTGACTGATCATATCCCTGAAATAAATAATAAGCTTACATACCTTGTATGAACATTCCACCAATTAAAACAGGTATAAGTTTACAACATTTAAATATAACTTGTGTTGGATAATTTAAATAACCTACTGATGTATTGGATAGACCCATCGTAGCTACTGTTAAAAATGCCAGTAAAACATATTTTGTAAGAGGTATTCTGAAATATTGAAACACATTATTTTACATACGAAATTAATAACCTTTCTGAAGCATGATGTAAATATACAATTTACCGGTATACTAAATGACATCATCTAAAAGGATAAATGATGTCACAGACTTCACCATAACCAACTAGCCTGAAGTGTGACAAGTGAAAATTAATTTTCAAATAAATAAGCTAGTTGATAACTTGGTTCAATATTAAGGTAGAATTTCAATAATACACATATCAAGGAATCAGCTTTTTGTTACCATTTATACAATCAGAATTACAGTCCAAATTCACATGCAAAATATTTTAACTTTACCCTAGAGCATAAGTAGTCTTTTTAGTTAATAAAAAAATAATATTAATAAATTTTGAAAAAGGAAACATTTACACAATAAAAAAGTGTATCACATCTTTGTTGATTTTTAAGAATGTCGACAAAAACTGCTCACATAATTTGTCCACATGACCAAAGTTTGACAGCAACTATTATGGGAATTCTACCTTAAATGACATGATAAATTGCTAGTGCTTTACTTACAATTGAAGGTAAGCAGTGTGGCTGAGTGGTTACAACATTTGAGTAAAAATCATTGAACAGCCAGCAGGGCTTTGGTTTAAATCCCATCCAAAACCTACCCAATTCTTTCTTGGGCTAGAAAACCTATTAGCTCAGACAGTACTGGGGGACATGAAGGGAAATCAAAAGTGATTATTCTAACTTAAAAGGACTTATTTAACAATCAAGCTAAAGCAAATTAATATATATAATTGTATATGAAATATAAATATAGCAATATCTGGCAACTGTATCTTTATCCAAAAACTATTATAACAAAATGAAGAACATACCGTCTAGTGGTTTCACCTGTAGCTGCCATTTCAATACATCCAAATCCAGTATAACAAGCAAACTGTACTAAAGTCAGATACCAACCATAAGGTCGAAATTCTTCCAAACGAAAAATTAATTCCTGAAAGTAAGTATTATAAAAGGTTTTTACAAACGGTAAAAAGTAAATAGCTAAGTGTCAAAGTTTTAGGGACAAAAATTGTACATTCAAATACAATCTATAGGAAAATTTTTCACACTTGATTTTTCAGTGTATCCTTCACTTTAAACTTTATAACATTTTTAACAATATTCATTGCATTGCAAATATAAATTTATCATAAAAAATGATAAAATTGAATAAAATATTGTTATTCCTAACAATATAAAAGTAATATTTAACACTCCTTACAGTAGTGAGCTTCATAAATGTATGGTGGCTGATTTACCCCATGTCATATTTTCGTTTCTTCACTGCAAAGATTAGAAAAAACGAAGGCATGACAAATCCAAACTGGAAGACCCAAGATGACTTGGAAACAGTTGACAGAGAGGGATCCCAGAGAATGGAACCTCTCTGTGATCGACCCTCAAGAGAGTCACCTGGAGAACAGGTGTGAGAAATGCCATGCGTGCAGCAAGCCAGCTACCTGGAAGGAGGCCCAATGATGTGGATAATGACCCCTAACCTGCATGATAATCAAAAGACAGATGATGATGATGATGATGATGAATAAAGTAGAATACAAGACTGTGTATGCATATGATATTTTGATTGTATAATAAAATACTTTTACAATATGTACATGTGATAGTAATACCTGTAAATAACCATATATCAGATAAAAGAAAAATGTTGCAAAGCTCAACAGCAAAAACTGGACAAGTCTTGAGAAAGGTGCTAAATCTAAACACAGTATTTTGGTCGGGTTTTCATTTTTCTTTGCAGTAGTACTTGAGTATTCTCCAACATTCACATATGTACTGCCTCCTTCCTTTGGTCCATTCATTCCTAGAATTTCACGAAAATGACGTTCTGCCTCACTTTGACTAGAAAAACGTGACATCTGTTCAAATCATGTGAAAAAGTGTTCTCACATCACTGAAATGAATAAATGTTCAATGATGTTAGACAAATACACATTATACTGGTGGTACTATATAGCTAATAATTTCAGACCAAAATTTCTTTAGACAAATTTGAGTTTCAAATACATTTTTACAAATATTTTGAAATTTTCAGAATAATTTGTAATCAAGTTTGCAATGATTACAACAAAAAAATACTTCTCAGGAAACAGCCAACAGAAACTTAAAGTTTATTTAGGTCTAGTACCCGAGTCTGACAGTTACAACTTAATGAACTTTATCCCTTTCAATGCTGAATTTCCACAATGGACTAGTCCGTCTTCAATTTATAGGGCTATCCATTGTCATTTTTAGAGTTTTCCATTGTCATTTTAAGGGATAAAATTCAACAATGAGCAGCCAACAACAAAGGGCCTGGTCAGCCAATACTAGTCATTGGGCCTATTTGATTCAATCTACTCGGAGAACTCTGGTGTACTCTAGGAGCATCAATGAATCAAATGTCCCAATTCTGTAGCAGAACAATAAAATGTAGGAAAAAGTCATCTATAGGATTGTTTTTGTTAGATGCAGACCTGCCAACTTTTACAAATCCCAATGAGGGAGATTTGTTCGCCACATACATTTTGCTATTTGCGACACACATTTCGCTATTCGCAACACATATTTCACTATTCGCTACACATATTTTGCCATTACTTTAAAGACATTCATGACATGAAAAATTTACATAGTCCAACTAGTTTAAGCCACTTCTACTTATCTACTTATCGTTTGACTGGTACAATATGATTATGCACATATTCAAGTATTACAAAAACAATGTATGATTGTTGAAAACTGCAAGGACCCTATAACAGTTACTGTGACTTGATAAATCGAGAAGCTACTTTTTCTAACTATAATGTATCCCCCCTGACGAAAAAAAATGATCTCAACAAAGCAAAATTGAGCACTTTTGGGTACACCTATGGAAAAATTGAGCACTATAATTGAATTATCATATCGTCGATGTGCCCATTTTTGTTCGTTTAGGCCATGCCAAATCAGAATTCTGTTAAGCGTCAACTCAAATTTGACAAACCTAGGTACCTATTCACAAAAACACACAAACCGAAAACGAAAACACAGATATTTTTTACGACAAAAGACAATGCATTATATATATTTTTTCAATAGAACAACAACCTCATAATATGAAACAATGGTCTGAATTAATTATAAAAAAAATCACGTAAAATATATATTGTAATAATGATGCGGTTAAGAAAAATTGCTCACATGAATAATGTCGTTGCCAAATACAATTTTCTCAAAATTAAATTGTCGTATTGAATTCAGGAACATCAGAATTATTTAAGAAAATTAAACAAACAATTTTGTTTTTTATTTTGATTGAGGACTCTAAAACCTACGCGCACGTGGACGCTTAACAAAATTCCGATATGGCATGGCCTTAGATCCTATTTGTTGGCTTGATAAAACCCATTCTCGTACCCCTTGGTTTTCAAGAAATAAGAATTGATGATCCTTTTTTGATATAAAATGCCGAGAATTTTATAAAAAACACACTTGTATAACTTGTATAAAATCACCGAATGCAATGAGAAAATTCGCTGATTTTACATACAAAAATCGCCGATTTAAGATATGTTTTTGTAAATAATGAGGCTTAATTTATTGTGTTGAAAATCAGCCTTATTGTAAGTTTTTTCGGACGTTTTCAGGGGATTTACAAGAATGGTTGCTAGGACCATTCAAAACGTGGAAATCCGCCGATCCGCTAAAGAATAGACTAACATTTTTTGGATTCCTTTGGAAAAAAATCTTAGGGAATACAAGCATTTAAAACACAAATTGATAAAATAAAAGCAACAATTTATAAACTAACGAAACACAAGCCTATGAATTTATCATTTGAAGCCACAACAAGTTGATCATATGTTCTACGGATTTTTCTGGAAAAAAATTGGGGCGAGCCAGCGAAGAAAAGAAATAAAAAAGACTTTATTCTCTTGCTTTACATAGCAGTTTGACCAAATTTTTATGAGCGAGCGAGGAAATAAAAATATTTTTTTTGTAAAAACCGTCAAAATTAAGGTGCGAGCGAATCCATAGAACATATGATCAATTTGTTGTGGCCTGATAAAAAAATGTTTAACCACTGATTAAATTCTAATCTTGTTTTTTATAAAAAAATTGTTGTAGGGTAGGTCACTCGGATTTTCTCCGTCTAACTTGCTTTGAAAAACACTTATGTCTTCCATAAATAATTTATTTATATTGTAGGCTCAGTCACTCTTTAAAAGTTATTCGGATTTTTAATACCGTTATTTTTATATAAAAAAATCAGACAATCGCGCATTTTTTCGAGTAGGCCTATCGTAATAGTGACGTAAAAATGCACTAGACTAGCTGACCTTGTCTTTTTGCCGTCTAACTCACTATGAATAACCCAGATGATTTCCACTAATAAACAAGATAACTGAGTGCACAATAACCAAATTTAGGCTTTGTAAGCTAGTTACCATGGTAATTTCATTGGCGAAGGTATAAGATATACCGTTGAGGTATGTGTGATGTAGACAATATACATAGCTATTGCTATCAATGTGTCTGCAAAGATGGAGCATACACTTGCACGATCATTGATTTGAACACTTGATAAGGCCTGATCTGGGTACCCTGAGATGCTTGAATGAATCAATGTAGATCATTCAATGTTTTTTTCCACAAATTTGGGAATATGACCCATACCCCTAGAATTGGGAATTTTATCGGCATTTTGGTTTAAATTGGGATAAAATGTCATGCAATTTTAATAACAAAAGCAGATTTTACAAAGATTTTGGTATCATTATCAATTAATTTAATTAGTTTATTAATAAGAAAGATTACTGGGATGTATAAGTTAAGCTGGGGACACATCTAGTTTAGCTGATCCCGGAAGTAAATATAAATATGCGTGCGCAGAGTTCTGTTTCTATGAGCAGAAGTGCGAAGATAAATGCAGCTAATTTTCTGTTATTATGGGGGCTGCCGCCCCCACACCCCCGCCGATATTTAAAATGGATTACAAAAAAGCATTTTTAAAAAGTTATTAAAAATAATTAATTTAAATAATGAATAAAAAACTGCATCGGTAAAAACAAAATGGCATCCAAAATTTGTAAACAATGCAACGTCCGAGCATGCGCAATAGCGGGGTCAGCTAAACTAGATTCTATCCGTTAAGCTGAAACATGCTTACAGCTGTCTTTTTTTCAAAAAAAATTTTTTTTCAAGTTTCATTGGGAATTTTGGTAAAAAATTGGGAAAAAAAGATATGATTTTAGATTGGGAATATAGCCCATAAACGGCTATAAAATTGACTAAAAATAAACACTGTCATTATCTATTTCAAAAGATCGGATGAATGACTTTATAGCAAAATTGATCAATAAGTTGAGTTGATATTGCTTTGATGGTTCCCGTTTTTGTGCCTTTTTCATTGTATACCTGTCAATATCTGTGGGGCCAGGTGGGGGGCACGTGCCCCCTGTGCCGGAACGAAGGAGGGACGAATTTTACTTGTGGTGACAGTGGGCCGACTTGATTTGCCCGATCGGCTCGCCCCGGTGTGACATATGAATCAAGCGATCCGGCTAACTAATTACTGTTGCAGACGGTCTCATTTCAAGCAGTGTAGTAAATAAACCCATATCAGTAGTTAAAATTTCAAATTCGTGTTTGGCGAGTAAAATGTGTACTTGTAATATAACTCTAACACAAATGACGTGTAAGAGAGGTTTATTGAACACATCAATTAGTATTTTGTCCATAATCGTTGTAAATTTTTGTAATAATGGTTTCACCTGTATCTATTTTTAGTCATATTCGTCACGTGCTAGCCGCTAGCCGCTCTAACGAAACCGGCGCATTCGGCGTGCGCCGGTTGTTGACCTGGCTCATTCTCAGAGCAAATAAAGCGAATCGCCGGTAGCCTTTTCTGAATCGGCGTACGCCGGTTTGAGCCGCCAGGGCAAATCAAGTCGGCCCATAGGTTATTTATTTGATAAAGGGAGATAACCGCTGCTAGGGAGCTTGGGCTTTTAGTTGGTGGAAAATGCTTTACATATTTGGCTCCAGCTTTTGTTCACTTTCAAAGATCAAACCATAAACTTAAACAAATTTAATGTCATTGGGTGCGTTCAGGATTCTCCCAACTGGTACCAAGTAGAATTACCAAGGGTTACCGTAAGTTACCGAATGTTACCAAACATACTATTGGTTGCCAATAAATTCTGAACGACTTGGTATATAAATAAATGAAATTCTTATTGTTGCCGCTATCATGACTTGAAATAAAGCGAGGCTACTAAAGCTACCTCACTTATACCTGTTTCTCGTATTCTCGTGGTTTCTCATATTCTCGTGACGTAATAAAAATGGTCCGAACCGACGCTCGCGACGATTGGTGATATCCGAAAATACGTCAAATTTTTACTCTGATCAATTTCAAACTCACCCATAGTACAAAAACGATATAGGACCGCTAAAAACCCTAAATATGAGTGAAAATGTGAATTAAATTAGCAATCTTATATGAAAAACTTCATATTCCTCCCAAGAATAACTGTTTCAACTACTCGTTTTTTGCAAAAGCCGTCAAAAGTAGGTCATGCATCATTATTACATAGATGCTTTGTCACACAAAGGTTAAACCCCAATAAATTCTACATTGCAGTTCAGAAAGTGTGTTCCACGCCAATTGAAATAAAAATCCAATTACACGATTATTGTTGTGCCTTATTTTGAATCAAAATTGAGTTGTGATCACTGACCACGTAGCACTTAGTTTTGGCACCTCAGTATGGGGTTTCAAACTTAACTGAAATTCTGAAGATCGGTGGTCAGTAAGAAGAATTTGTATGAAAATAGATCACAGTTTACCATAGTTTTTTATGATTATTGCACTTAAATTGCCATTTCTTTAATGCATATGTTTAGCCTGATATCAAATTTTCTTCATGCTCGGTACCATAGCACATTTAAACGTCCGTTAGAATATAAAAAAACTCATTCAACAGATTTAAAAAAATCGCCAAAATGTTTAATTTAGAGTGAATTAAGAAATCTGAACTGAATTGTAGAATAAATATGTCACATAGTTACGAGCCTTGACAGCCAATCAAAAACCACGAGAATATGAGAAAGCTCTTTAGTGATCCAGAGTTACAGGTTATCGTTTTAAAACATCAATTTGACCGATTTATCCTTAATTTTTGCTATTTTTGTTGCATGTACATTGTAGACGAAAGTTTTGTGTATTTTTTGCAACATTATAAAATTAAGACATTCCTGTTATTTGTGCCTGATACCCAAGTATAGTCTTAACCCCACGAGAATACGAGAACACAGGATAAAGGGTTGCGGGAGAATTGGTTACCAATTACCTTGCCTTCGGTATACCAATTGTTACCAATTTTTACCGATGGTTACCAATGCTACCATCAGTTACCAGTGGTATAACTCTGAACGCACCCATTTTTAAAACTATGCTAGGAATACTACTATTAGTGACTCTTGTCTTCAACATTTATTTATCCGAAAATCCTCATCCGAATTATGTTACACTTGTAAGAATTAATTTCCGTTAAAAGTTTAAACAGGTTTTCAATACAATTCCCATGGCATTATGGTATTTGGTAAGAGCTTTCATACTCACGTGCAAAATTCTTTCAATGAGTCAATTTCAGCAAAATCTCAAACTGTTTATGCAGCCGGTTACGTCGCAAGAAAATTGTCAAGCGGATTACTTCCCTTTATATTAATTTAACATTCGGAACTACCTCGGAGATCTTCCAGATCATTCGGAAAACCGCTCGGGTGATTCCGTAAACTGACGATCAACCCTCGGATATATTTGGTGGATGAATATGTCGAAAATCACAGCATTATTGTTCGGTTTTAAGCCTACGCTAAAAAGTAATCCCTACGGAGATGAACGAAGTTGCCGGAAAGTGTCGAATGCTATTAAAGATGGCTGCCGAGAAGATAAAGAATGTCAACACATTGAAATTATGGAGGTATTTTGTGTAGTTAGACGGATAGATGGATTTGTTTTCGATTGTAATTGATTTGAATATGATCAAAGAAGTGTTTAAGCGATCTAAAAGTGTTTGATCGATTCTGCATGGCTTTATAATGATGACGGTAAGCCGGTTTTTTGCATCATTTCATTGTATTAATTGTAAAAAGAAACTGAAAGTAGAATTGACGCGTTCCATACATTGGTGCACGGATGCACCGAACCTTAAGGCTTAAACAATAATGAAATATGCATGAGTCGTATCAAGTTTTCACCTGATATTCTGGTAAATAATGAAACAAATGTATCGTCTTACTAAGTCATTTCTCCCCTGGTCATTTCTCCACGTTTTAGTAGTCATTTCTCCACTTTAACGGTTTTTTAATGTTGTTTTTTTTAATTTTCAACCCGACTGTTAAACAAGTACTTACAACTTGTATTAATCACTTTTGAGTGCTTCCTGGTACTAAGCCAGTAGGATATAGTTTCTTGTTCATGGAAACAACATGAAAGGTTTTAGATTAGATTCTAACCAACAAGCTAACTATCGACTGATAACCAGTCCAATGTTGTAACTGCTCAGTCATGCCAGCTCCACTCTAATGAGTTATGATAAAAGTTAAAACCAATGTGTAATGCAAATAATCGGGCAGTTATTCAGGGATGCGGAATTCCAATTTTTTCTCACTAATCAACAAGCAAGGGAATTCTAAAACTCAACATGTCTTGGATCATAATGCAAGTAGAAATTCAAGATTCAAGAAGAAATATTGAAAAATAATATCTTAAAGACCTACTGTTAAATATTAATTGACAATGAAAATGTCACTGTTGAAAATAATTGATCATTAAAAATTTCTCTTGAATAAGTATTGCTTTACATTCTATTTTGTATATTTATAGCTCAAACTATTACACATATACAGGCAAGTTGGATAGAAATATTTACTTATACTTGTCCACTGATATGGATGTACATGTCAGATTTGTTGGGTGTGAGTATTCAAAATGCTTAGATATCAATAACTAGGGCACAAAGGTAAGTCTTCCTAATTGACAGCCTATGACTTTATTACAATTAACCCTCTTGCCCTACGGCTGTTCTCCTGATTGTGAAGTGGAGATTGATCAAGCAAAGTGACTCCTAGTTTAACTGACTGAACCATTTTCTGTTTAACCACAGATATACATGTACTAAAGACTCTAAGCTAGACTGAACCAATCATGCTGATGATTATCACAAAAATATTTAAATATTAAGAGCTAGTCACTAAGTATTCTAAGTGATAAGAACTTAGGTCCTGAATCAGCATCAGATTTTTAGCATCAAATGTCATAAAAGGAGAACTGGTCAGGTACTAAATTGAACCGATGGCTTCTAAGTTGCCTATTTGATACTTTGTTGATAATAATGTTCACATTGGTCGAAATTAAAGATTTGTGTATATCCAAATATGTAGCCTTGTTTAAGCCTTATTACATTGTGATATTATTTTGATTACTTAGAAGTTAGACTAGTTATATTTCATGACTTGCATCTTTTTCAGGTCACAAAAGAGTAACTGAACCATAAGTCAGTAAATGGTGTCAACAATTGTTGTTAATGAAAATAAATGAAAAAGAATAAGAGTATAAAGCTGGTGATGAAAAAACTAGCTGTAACACAGTTAGCAACAATACTAACTTAAGATATTGGCAAAGGTAAAAGATTCATTTATATTTGTCAATCTCCCATTACACATTTTTGCATCCGTGATTTTACTTTTTTATTTAACATTTTGATTCATCAATGTTTCAGAATCACTTTGACAAAATTTACAATCTTGACTAATTTGTGCCGTAGTCAGAAATGAATACCGGTATATCTTATTCATTATTATTTTATTCATTATTTAGAAATTTAGAACACCATCAAATTTATCCAAAATCAAAGAGCACAAAACATGCTGATAGTGGAGGTAAAAAGCTGCTGTATTATCAGATTTTTTCTATGGCATTTGGCTTTCAACAGACATGTGGAAGTAGCCCTAAATGCTATAAAACATCTAGAAATATGCTATCCTAAATAGACAATCGAAAATAATTGACAAAGTCATTGCAATTGAACATGTATCTTTGTAGAGCACTAGGTCTGTTAAGCTATTCATATCATCATCAAATGAGGCAAGAAAAAGCATCCATTCAAGTTCTTTGTTGCGACTTCTTTTTTAGTCGCGACTGCATTTTTGTCATGAAATTGACTCAAAGACAAGAAAGCCAGAGCTAGCCCTGATCCCCACATCATTGGATTAAGACACTGAAATTTATGCAAGTTAAGGTTGTAATGCACAAGTAGAATTACTAATAGTAACTAGGGATTTCATATTTAGTGTATTTGGATTGTATTCCAGGTCATAACTGGTTCCTACCTTCTATATAATAAATATTTTTTTGTATCGAGGGAGAAGGTGTCTGCTCCTTGTAGAAAGATAAGGAAAACCAGGTAAATCTAGGATTCAAGGGAAGTTGATAAGTTGAGCTAGCAGCTTTCCATAACTCAATAACAAGCCTTAAAAATATGTAAACTTCAATAAACAAGCAAATGTCTTATAGTGAAACCAAAACTACTGATTGCATTTATGATAGTTTACTTAATACGAAGCTTTAGGTTTGAGCTTTCAATATTCAATGGATATAAATGAACTTGTTGAAATGAAATAATGGTATGTGTGATGAAAGTTTTACCCGACTAATACAATTGATATTTCAGATGCTGTATAACACCATAGATGGATATTCTACATTCAACAATGCATACTACGTTTGGTGAAGATTGAGGAGTTCAGTGATTTAATAACAATAAGTAAGTAATTTGATTGACAAATTATTTATATTTATGTGATAGTATCATTTTTAACATATTTTTATTTCTAATTTAATAATAAGAATTACCAAGAGTATTAAAACACTACTTAATGAATACACAAACTCTTTTGGTTGTAAGTATAGTGATGAATTATAGATATTGATGACAAGCGGTAATTGAATTATATCACATTGTTTAAAGCAATATATATCTAGTAGTTCTAGTTGAAAAAATAGCCTTTATGAAAGATTTCTGTATGGTAGTACTGTTTTAATTCAATTCCACCTGCCAAGTCTTATTCTTTTGATATTTGATGATCTTTTCTGCTAATGTTTTTTTAAATTCGGATGCATAATGATAATTCTGTCACTAAAAATATTGAAATAAATGGGTCTCCTGTTGTGAGTTTTCATTTGTACTTTTTAACATTTTCAGGTGCCAGCATATTGTAAGATCAACAAGGATATAGACTATTTGTTTTATCATACTGATTGTAACAGACATGACAGTTTAGGAACATTAGATGTTTTAAAGATATTATCATACATGACTTCAAAGAATTCAAGACAGTGCTTATTAATCTGTAGTTTGAAGAAAACGTTGATCAATTATGAAGAATCATCCATGTGAAAATGAACCCTCTGGAGAAGAAAAGTGGATATTTGACGCTCAAAAAGTTCATTGTTTTGAGAAATTGAAAAATGAATATGCATGTAATAAATGTGACAATTAAAAGTTCTAGAGCTGTCATTGATGGGCTTGAAATGTATTGACGATATCAATATATTGAGAAATTAATATTGACAATACATGGATATATATCCATTCCCTCCTTGCTGTACTATTCAGACCATTTATGTTGTCTTTTACTCATTTTAGATGTATAATTGTCATGAATGTCTGTGGTCTAGTGCTTTTTCCTCAATTTGGATGCTGTCAGTGTTTTAGACCTATCAGTTAATATCATGACAGCGCCCTGTTTTTGCTTACAATTGAAGGTTTGTCTCACAAATTTGACCCTTAAGAGTGACTTTTATTTGTTTACCTATATCATATGTTTTTTTATTGATATTTCAAAATGCTTTTCAATTATTGATTGAAAATGGATCAAATTGATTGACAATACAGCAATGGAATCAATGACAGCTCTAGAAAGAAGAAGTTGACACTAGATGTCTTAAATTCATGATAACAATACATAAAAAATAGGTCATTTTAAGTGGAACATGCCTTGAGCAAAATCATTCCGAATAAAGATGACTGTAAACTATAATTGCATGTATATCATTATGGTTTTGATTTTATTATTTGAAAAGAAATGTTAGGATATGTTTCTATACTTTAAATACTTCTAATCATTCACTTTTTGTTCAACTTATGTACAATCTATTCAGGGCTAGACAATGCTCAGTAAGTTGCCCAGTTAGACAATCAGATTTATTATTAACTTGGTCAAACCCAATGTCTTCTAGTAGTAACAAGTTGTCAGAACCCAAATATAAGTTGTCAGGGTTAATAGTATGCCCTTAAATGTTGAGTCTGGGTATCTGCTAAATTATTGATTTGTGTTTTATTTATTTATTGTTTGACTACAATGGCTAGTTTCACTAGATCCAGGGTTGCCAGCGGACTTGAAAAGTCAGGGAAATCTGATATTTTTTCAAGGTCAGGGAATTGTCAGGGAATTTTGAAAATTGGTCAGTGAAAAATTAAATTCCTGAAAAGTCAGGGAAAATTAATTTCAATGGAGACTTTCTTATATTTTCTAAGGTTATGGCAGTCTCATTGTATATAAAATTGCTTTAACAACTACTTTTTTTTGAGTTTTTATTTCTACATTTATGTCTTATAACAAGCACTCTAATATAATTACTTAAATACTTGAAGACAGAAAGGCTTTGCAATCCTTGCCCCCTGAGCTTATTAACCTTCTTTAGTAACTTGTAGGGACTTGTATTTGTTCACACCTGATAATGAGCTTCACTTACAGATGAAATTGTTAATTTTAAAATGACTATTGACTTGTTATGGGGTCAAGTTACCTTTGAATTTTAAGTTTTTGAGATTCTTTTGTGTGTCATTTTTGTTTCTTTTTACAAGTCATAGGAAAATGTTCGAGTCTCCTGACCAAGCGTTGGTTTTACTTGTGTAAAATAGATATGTAGTTGGGTGCTTCTACAGTCTATGTTATATTTCTACCATTCCATAAAAGATACTTAACCTTCAGTTTAGACTGTTTATTTTGACAAGCCAAATTTATATGTTTTGTGATACTTTGATTCCTCATTTGTGGCTAAATATACATTGTTCTTTAATAATGATAGAATTTTTAGTATAATCGTTAAGATGTGCATGCTTATTATGCATAGTTTCATTTTTTTCACCTCACATAAAATTACCAAACTGCGAAGATCTATTTTAAGAGCCAGGGCACTAGTTTGGTATATTTTGGGGAATAATATGGGAACCATTCCTCTCTCAAAATCATATATGTATTTTTCCCCTGGCTCAGATCCCCTTCAATTAAAAAAAATGAAAATGACTCCTGAAACTATGTTTGTAAATATGACTTGTTCATAAACATTTTTGGGTACCAGGACAATAGAAAGTTTATGAACAACTTAAGGTAGTTTTTTTTATTTGTCACTCAACAGTCATAATCTATACTTTAGCTATTCAAATCATTTAGTTTAGAGTGAATGTGACTGGCAAGTCAAAACTGTACAAATTTATGAGACTATGAGTTGACTAAAAATTCCCAATGCTGTCTTTAAACAATACAAAATTACCCTTCCTGAGTGTATGGGTACCTGTCTGGTGCCCTGAAAGCATACTTTTGTTGTAAAAATTAATACCATACTGTTAAAAGAATGATGGAAAAACCAAACAAACATACTTATTGGTGAACTGGACAGCTGTAGGGAAGGTGGAGGCCGATTAAGTTTAGTAATTATGGTCAGTGAAAAACAAAGATTGGTCAGGGAAAAGTCAGTGAAAAGTCAGGGAATTTTATTTACGTATGATGCTGGCAACCCTGAGATCTATTTATTCAAATTAGTTTATTAATATGGTATTATTTAAAAAAACTATTCACTTGAGCTTAGAGTGTTTGACTAAATAACTATTCAACTGTAAACCATTTTGAATTGATGGTCAGGAAAGATAATGTCATTAGTTGGCAGAATAGTGATACTAGAAGTAGACTTCAAAAACCTAGCTTTAACTTTATTCAAATTAAACAGTGTAATATTTATTTGGTTCAAGCAGACTTTCAAATTTGATTGATCATTGCTTAATTTACTGTTTAACAAAGCATGATTTTCAATGCCAGTAATAAATTGTTGATTTGAATTATGTCATAATTTGTATTATAGTTAATATTTTTGTATTTTACACCATTTCTTTCTATTCGTAATTAGCAATTTTGTCACTATTCACTTGGACAGAATCATAGATGTTTTTACTGTAAAATGTTCCTTTAACAGCTGGATATAGGTTTGAATAGACTTGACGAATGGCATAAAAGACTGCATTTTATTTTGTCTACTGAAGCCCGCTAGTAATTTTACTACTAGTGTTTCAATTCATATAACCCCAAGACTTTAAAAGTAATTTTAATTTCATTCAAAGTTTTTTTCTATATTTCAAACTAAGCATTCAAGAGTAATTGTTCATAGTTAAAAAATCTTTCTTGATGAATAATTAGTTGATTTTTTAATATAACAATACAAATTAGACATTAAATTTAAAAAAATCTAACTTTTACCTTTTATGTATTCATTTAGTTTGTTATTACTTATCTAATTAGAAAAATATTAATAAAAAGGTTGTTCAGAAATTTATTCATTTTCAAGACTTTTGTCTGCACCCCTATTTTGTATAGTGCTAACAGATCTGTGTGTTATGACTAGCAAAGCCATATAAGTTAGGTGTTTGATTCTCATGCAGATTTTCGGAAGTAAATGGTTCATTGGGGCTCTTGAATTTGTATTTTAGTGTAATGAAAAATTGTAGTAAACACTAGTCTTGTTTTAAAAAGGAGTTATTTATCTGTCAAAAATTTTGCTGGAATCTTAAGTAAATTATAATTGGATGCTGGCTTTTAGGAGTTGGTCATGCGTGAGAATCAATCAATTAACTAGCCATTTACTTTGTAGATATATTACAGACAAACATCCTATATAGGATAACTGACTGCCAGTAGATACATAAAGACTTGAGACATGTCTTTATACAATATTGAGATTCTTCATTAATGTTTACAAGTTACATCAACTTGGCAAGCAGTATGTGGGACATGTAAATATGCAGTTGTTTACAATCTTAGACACCAGACTGAATGAGGCCTTAATAAAAGGTAGCTAGTAGTCAAGCACTCAATGGCAATCATTTGCCATGTAACTACCTGATATCTATCTTATAGATAGAGCTAAAATATGCTTTGGCTAAAGCTTACCGTAAGCTCACAAACCCTCTGTGAGAGGTTTACATCAATTTAAATGTGGTTTAGTAAAAGGTGGTTTATATGTTCAACAGAAAATAGTTAAGTTATATTGCAACAAGGAATTAGATATTATTGTATGTTATCTACTGGTATGTCTATGACTCTAATTACTCATCATCCTAATCCAATGTCACTGGAGAGGCTTAATTAGATCTTGGCCTTGAGGCTTCAATCGATACTTAGTAAAACCATGGACCCCATTTACACATTTAAAAAGGGTCCTTGGTATAACCTTTACTTGTGGCCGACAACTGCCCTGCTTGATAGGCAGAGTTATAATGGCCATAGAAGTCTTTTAGGAACAAACTAGAGCATGTAGAACATACAATGATTATGAACATTGTAATAGTTCAGTCTCCTTTGCTTTCAGTCCTGATGGTTGAGTGGTAAAAATGACTCTCAGTATATATTTCAGTGATAATACATGTAATCAAGTCTTTTTGATGATGTGATTGGTCTAACACCCTGATGGTACAAATCTAGTGACTGAGAGGCTTTATAATGTAGCAGAGTTATAATACAGCACTAGTATGCCCTTAACTAAAAACTAGATTTTATGAATACAAGGTAGAGTGACCACTTGCAACTCAAGAGGTTGTTGGTTCGAATCTCAACTTGGACCGTGGATTTTTACTGGGTTACATTTGGCACCAAATGTAAACAACCCGGCTAGGAATAATGTAATGGCACCCTTAAATAGTCACAAAGGCAATCAAACTCCAAGAATTTGATAACAATTCTGAAAGGAGTAGGTGTATGTCGCCAAGTTATGATACAGCACTTGTTTGCCTTCAAGCTAGTTTTCAAGGCGACAAGGACAGGTGTCTGCTTATATCTCTAAACTACCTGGGTTCGACTATGAGAATCATGGAATTTGCATGGGTTATAATAACAAAGAATGCAAACACAAATAAACAACAGAGATTGATATCAATTTTAACTGTATTTATTTATATATAATTAGATTCTATATTTTAAATTTACATACAATATTATATCTAATATTTAATTATTGAATTAAATGTTCTTTTCTAAAACATATTTTTCATAGCAACTTGATTACAAAGCTTAAGTTTTTAAATCCTCATGATAATTATTTTCCTGGATGTGTCCGAAATTGCACTAATGACAGTTTATCCGAATATATATCCACTTTGAAGATTTTGTCGAATAAGAAAATCCGACCGATTCTAAAGTTAAAATCAATTTGAATCAATTAAATGGCATCACTTTCCGGCCAAATATATCACTCCTTTCCGGAATAATCACGCTTTTTCCAAATTTTTAACTAAACATCAATATTTTTAACGAAATGTTTACAATCACCGCCATTTTGTCGATCATGTGATACCGAAAGTAGTGCCATTTCTTCAATGGCGGCCTCCTAGATATATCCGAGAGTATGTTACGCAGTAATATCCGAGGTAGTTCCGAATGCTTCCAGATGTTACGATACCGTAACACGTAACTCTAGCCACTGCCTTTATTAAAGGACAAATGCAAAACTATAAATTAATAAATATATCTACTGTTTGTGTGTGAAAAAAGTTTAAAACATAACTTGAAAAAATATTTTTGATGCAAAATGTTTTTCCATTAAAGTAAATTAACCACTTTTGTTCCAAAACCGAAACAGGAAGTGCACATAATATTCAGTGCGGAACAGATAGTCAGAAAATCTCATCAGCCTAATGTTTACTTTTTGACACTTACTCTTCTAAAATAGCTAAATCGATGACATACTCATTATGATCGGTCGTAAAAAGAAAAGAATTGTGGGGAAAATAATTTGGGGACCTCGTAAAAGTCACGAAAATGGCGTGGTAAGTCAAAGTACTGCGAAATTTCTATCCTAATTTTCTGTCGACCACACTGTCAGTGTGACTGTCACTCACTGTGCCTCTGCCAGGCTTTGGTCCACAGTACTGTCACTGTCGTAACTCCATAAAATGAATGACAAGTATTTTAGAAAAAATGAATTTGTCATTCCTGCACTATTTTGTTAGGTGTTTCTCTCTGGATTTTTGTGGAGCAGTTAACTGGACTTGATCTAGCTTTTGTTCCTCTCAAATTTATCTGGCAGTTGCTCGAGTTACGCCTTACAGGGAAGCAAGACACTTTGGCCGCAAGACATTTTAACCCCACACGCTTTAGGGAGACAGTTTGACCGCAGAGTTGAGACACATGTATCCCGGTATAATGACAGCAGTTCTCTAAGAACTTCTTCTCTCCCTGTATCCTGACGGCATCTGTTTTCGACGAGGATCTGATTTCGCCGAACTATGAATTTCCAGTTTATTTACGTAATTCACGCATGCGTGGATCCGGTCACGTGTTATTTTGACATCTAAGGAGAATAATTGTCGAAATGTATAAAAATATTTGAAATAAACGTGGGAAAAGTAATTTATTTATGAATTACATTTCAATACATTGATTTTTGCGTAGTTTCACTATTACCAAAATGAAGCTTCTTTTTTTTTCATTCTCATCGCTAATTCAGACGTCTGATAAATTTTGACAGTTGTCCTCGGACGTACTATACTGTTTACTGCACAGATCACGTGATAAATGAAACATGCGGTATACTGCACCACTCTTTAAACGTGATTAAGTTTCATCAGTTCCTTATGCCCAATGAGTCAGATGCCCTAAACAAAAAGTGTATTGTTTGTATCAATTTCACTTCAACAAACATTCACTTGAAACCCTATTTGTGTATGTTTAATTGAGGCAAATGTGACAGGTATATTAGGAGGGTCCATTTATAATTTTTCTCAAGAATAAAAGTGCTACGAAGGGGTTATAACTTTTTGTACCCCGAGTCTGTAATGGCAATTAGTCCCCGACTCTTCAAATAAAGTAACAGTGAAATTTTACGATATTTACAGTTGTTTAAATTGTTTAAATTTGTTAAAAACTGTTTAAACTCTCATACAAATGTTAAATTGAACTTTTGGTTCACCGATAATTGTTGGCCGCGTTTTTTAATTTGTGCAGTGTGACTTTTTAGACAAAGGACTACAGTTCGGCGAAATCAGATGACGCAATGCCGAACTAACGATTTTCAAGGGAAGTTACTCTTATGTAATAAATGATGCCATAAAAGGAGGAAATTAATGTTTATGTTGTTTGTTGGACTAATTATTACTTGATCAATGGATTAACACGCAAATTGATTTGATATTTTGTTTCATTTATTCATATTGGCCAAATTTTTCTTACATCGTCGAAAACGGATGCCTCCGTGATATGTCAGCATACCATCTACAAATTCATATATATGCACAGAAAGCACTCAGTAACCAATGCATCATGTATATTCAAGACTTTAAACATGATTACAAACCCATTAGAGATCTTCATTCTTATTACAGTTCCACTGTCAAAGACAGTTACTTGTTGCAAAGGTACTTTCAATCATACATGCTCATGCTCTTAATATTTTTACTGTAAAGTAAAGAACCCACTTGTTTCCTAACGACTATCATCACTAAATAGATCTCTGAGCCTTAGATTTCATTAGTGTTAATATTATTTTTTTATATATAGTAGCATCTCTTAACCTATTACATTTATTCATAATTATAAATTTATGCATAATTTATTTTTTATCATGATTGTGAAACACTTTTGAACATATATGAAACGATATGATAGGAGCACAAACGAGGTATAAAATAGTAATAATTATGATAATAATCTCTACATGAATGATTGAATTAAGATTTTCCTACATAATTTGGTCAAAAGGAAGATTGTAAAAAAATCATCACATATCAGTGAAAGTGACTTCATGACCCTTTCTAATGATTGTTTTTACATTTTTTTTCAGAGTTCCGGTATAAATCAACCAAGTGTGTACCATGCTTTGGTTGTTATATTTTTAGAATTTTTTGCATGGGGTTTACTTACCAATCCTATGATAATGGTATGTATACATATATATAACAACTTTCTATGGACTAATCTAGTTAGGCCAAAAGATAGGAACAATCTGTTTCTCAAACATTTGTTGAAAAAGCTAATGCAAGAGTGGACATTTTTTAATTGTGTCAGGTTTTTTTATTTCATGTTTCCCAGAAGATAGCAACGCAGAGATTTAATCTTCAGTGGAACCTCTCTTAATGACCACTCTGATTCTAAGACCACCCCTACATCAAGACTGATTTTCAAATGAATACTTGAACTGCAAGTTGAAACTAGATATATTTTGAAAAATCTGTTTCTAAAAAATTGTGTGAAATTCTTGTCAAACTAAGATTACAAACATACAAGCAGATAGTAGCTTTGTTTGTTTGTTTTTTTTGGGTTTAACGCCGTAGCAACACAATGTATAGGTCATATAACGGCGGCAGTCAAACTACTCACTCCTCCTGGAAAGGCAAAATCTCTGGATTTATCTGTTAACCAACTACTAAGCTCATACTTTCGACAGTGACATAATTAAAAATCATTGGTAGGAGGAAGAATGGCTATAGAAATAATTTCATGATTAAGTTCCTTGAAAGTATGCCCTGACTGGGAATCGAACCCACAGCCTCTCGATCAGTAAACTTGTGTGCTATCAACTGAGCTAGCCCAGCAGCTCCACCTATGTGCAAGTAGCCTTTTATTTTTAATGTGGTTAGTGGAGATGCTACTCAGATATATGACTTTGTATTTGGATTTAAGATGTAATTTCTAACCTGGTAAATAATGTAGCTGTATGTACATCATTATATGATGTTTTTGTTAGAGTTAAAACTTTATTTCTTTATTAATACAGGTGCTGAATGACACTTTTCCAAATCATACATTTCTCATGAATGGTTTAATACAAGGAGTTAAGGTAATGATATTTTTTCTCTTTTATTTAATTATGTTTGTAGTTGTAGAAAACTGCAATTTTCTTTGCTCTTGAAAGTTTATCAGTATTGGGAGACTAGATGACCAGCTGATGAAAGAGGTAGCAAAAATGCTGGGGATTGAATTGGAAACCTCCCACATTAAAAGCAGACTCTACCATCAGGCTGTGTGGTTTTACACTACAGTGTATACTTAATGTCCCTTCAGTAATATTTTATCATTTAAATGATTGCTTGTCACTCCACTTTGAATAAAGTGACTAGACATTATGTTGTTTATTTTCAGGGTATATTGTCATTCCTCAGTGCTCCTTTGATTGGTGCCCTCTCAGATGTATGGGGACGTAAACCATTTCTTCTATTAACTGTCTCATTTACATGTGCTCCTATACCCCTCATGAAGCTTAGTCCTATGTAAGTATGCTTGTTTTTACAGCTCATTTGAGCTTTGCTTGATAGCATGAAGCATGACATTCCCCATTGTGTGGTTCAATGAAACCAAGTATTATTTATTACCTACTCATTGAACTATCAGAGGCATGTATGTATGATATTTTGTGGGCTTAGCACAAAACAGTCGTAACTCACTCTTTTTTAAATTGAGTTATGTCTTTTTTGGGCTAATCCCGGAAAATTTTACACATGAAAAATATTTTCTTAAAAATTAGAGCTGTTTAAAATCAAATTGCCTATAGCACAGTGGAACATAAGGGTTTAAAGGCCGGGCTTCAACTATAAAAGAGAGAGAATCTTGAAAATGGCCACTTCTTTCTGACTCTCTGACCAGTGAACATGTTAAACCAGAGAGAGAAAATCTGGAAGTGTTACAAATTTATTGATCAGATTTTAATTAATTTTGACATACTGTTTCTTTGACTCATTTTCAATAATAATTAAAATTTTCAGTTTTCTAAGTTTCCTAGAAATGGTACTTTCAAAGAAAAATTTTGAAAACAATTTAAAAAATTCGAATTTGACTGACATATGCTAAAGGATTCATGACCTTCATCGAGCCAATCAAAAGAGAGTTCATGAACTTCACAGAGCCAGTAATATTATCATCTGGCTGCCCCTCATAGAAAGTTCCCATGACTGTTGATTCATGGATTAAGTACCTGCAGTATTTTTACTGTCTGTAAGTGTCTAAAACTTGTCTCAGAGCATGCATTGGAATTTACAATGTAAACACTGTAGTAAATTTAGTGAGAATTTGTTTACAAGCATTGAGGATTTAGCCGTTGGTAACCTCTGATAACGTAGGTCAAACCCTCCCCCTTTCTCCTTATCGGCTTAATTGCTAACCACCCGCTTTTTTCAAGAAATGAAGTCCGGCCTTTAATGGAATATATAAAAACATAATATGCTACAAATGGAAGCAGGGTTGTGTTTTTGCTGGCAAAGTATGAGTTTTTTCCTTTTCACTTGGAAAACTGGAAAACTTCCAACCTTGTGAAAAAATCTTTTGTTAATTACTATTGTATTCAATTTTATGATATCACTTAAGTAATTAAGATTTTCAGTCAGTTTAAAATACAAATTTTAAGTATTATCTTTGAAATTTGGGAAACTTAGTTTTTTTTCAGTGTTTGCAAGTGTCCTTTTTGGTTTTTTCCTACGGCAAAAACTGTCTAACCCCTATATATATTGTTTACTACTGTATCAGTCAATTATACATTTAATATTAAAGTAATTGGCATTCTCAATCTGTTTAACTACAAATTTATAAATATTTCTTTTTGAATTTGAGAAATTTAGTTTTTGTCACTGTTTTTTTCCGTGCATTTTTTCCATGTTTTTTTTGTTTGGTTTACATAACACCGTAGCAACACATTGTATAGGTTATATAACTGCTGTCAGTCAACCACCCTACTTACCAATCCTGTAAAAGCTAACTATAGATTTAACCAGTCACTGAGGGCATATTTCAGTTAGTGACTGACAACAGCCCTACATGATTTAAAATCAGTGGTAGGAGGGAGATAATTTCATGACCAAAGGAATCAAACCTATTGTATGACTTCTTGAACAGTAGACTTGTGCACTACCAACTAAGCTAGCTCGGCAGCTTGTATTATTATATGTGAAGTAAAACTTGATGTTACACTAGAATAATAGATAAACTGTAATTATGTTATTTGATTTTCAGGTGGTATTTTACCATGATCTCAATGTCTGGTGTATTTGCTGTTACATTTAGTGTTGTATTTGCTTATGTTGCTGATATCACCACTGAGGAAGATAGGAGTCAAGCTTATGGATTGGTAAGTGTATAGTAAGGGGAATAAGGCCCCGGGGTCAAGGGTCAAGATCGCTTCATATGGAAAAATTTGTGCAGATGATGACTTGACAAATGCTGTACCTAGACTTGTGGATAGCCCTTGGGTCATGTGGCCCATTGATTCTGAGGCCCTAGGGTCAAAGGTCAAGGTCACTGGGACTTCATATGAGAAAACTTGTCTGGAATGTATGTCAACAATGGCTGGACCAAGGTTCACGAAATTTTACTTGTGGATAGCCCTTGTGTCAAGACTGTTACTTGTTGATTCTTCAACAGTTAAGGTCACCCGACTTCATGTGGGAAAACTGTCTGGAAGATAGCATGACAACGACAATAATACCCCTCCATCTCCTACAGTCCCTGGCCTGGACAGCACAAGGGTGTAAAAAGAATTTTAAACGTAACAGCAGCTGAAATTATCATTAATCAATTTCAGGAAATTGAGAATTTTGCAAATTTTGAGTTTTAGCCTTATAATATTTTATTGTATCTATTTTTCTATTTGCAGGTTTCAGCTACATTTGCTGCTAGTTTAGTTACAAGTCCTGCTATTGGAGCATACTTAGGAAGTTTATACAGTGACAATTTTGTAGTATGGTTAGCTACAGCCATTGCTGTATTAGATATGTTATTTATATTAGTTTTTATACCTGAATCTTTACCGGAGAAAGTGAGACCTGCTTCATGGGGATCACCTATATCATGGGATAAAGTAGATCCTTTCTCAGTAAGTACTTTTCTCTTTAATTTGTTTTATCCTTTACATTGTTGTTTGCACTAATTGACCTGCCACTGTGAATACATTCTCTAATGATTTCAACTGAAAACATTACACAATATTTATACGTGAAATAATTTGATTGATTTCTCAAGATTTCGGTAAAATGTAAAGTAATGATAAATTAATGATAAATTGATTGTACTTAGTAATATTTTACTCAACCATGTTGTCTATTTTCATACTGTTTGTACATAGTAACATTTCTGTGTGGACCATATTGAAAATTGGTTTTTAGCCAAATATGTTTTCCAAATTAAATAAAGTCGTTATTATTATTATTGTTCTATTTGTAAGTTTGTATGTCAAATATTTTTATCTTTTTAATTAATTTAGAATAATATTTATTGATTTTGAAAAAGGAAGTGGTTACACAATAAAAGAGTATATCCAATCATTATTGACATTTAACAACATTGTCATTGACTGCTCATGAAATTTGTTGACATCGTCTGATATATCCAAAATTTGACAGCATGCTATTGCAGGAATTCTACCTTTACCTTCAATAGTCATACCACAGAGTAGATGAAAGAGTATAAATGAAATAATGTTGATCAGTACATATGATGTGAAGTATACCTTTAACTTACAAATTGCAGGTTTAGCGCAAAATGGACATAACTCACTATATTGAGTTACGACCATTTTGCGCTAAACCTGGGAAATGTTAACACTTTGTCCTTTATGTTTTATTTTCAGTCATTAAGAAAGATGGGATCAGATTATCTTATTTTGTTACTTTGTATAACTGTATTTTTATCATACTTGCCTGAAGCTGGTGAATACTCATGCTTTTTTGTATATCTTAAATTAGTAAGTATTCTATTTATTTGTCTTTTTATAAATTTGTTACTAATTATTGAAGGTTGCATTTACATAGTACATCTGAGTCAACTACCTATGCTCGGTCACTACCAATGCTCAGTCACCCTATCTAAATTTCAGTAAATAAAAATGGAAACCTCGTGATTTTTGTCTATTTTTAGGGCTATCTGTCAAACCCTCGCAGAAACCCAAAATCATGATCATCTTAACGCTTGATTGTTTTTGCAGACGAAATATGCGGATAGCACCTGCTGTTATCGATAGAAAATCGTGTTTGAACAGCTCCATCTTATTCACTAATAATTAGTAAAATAATTTAAGATATATCATCATTTACATAAATCCATAATATTTAATCAATAATTTACCCGTTTACAACAAAACTTTCACATGATTACTTCTATTTTACTTAAAAACAAGGTGACTGAGCACTGGTTCGATTTTTTCTAAATATGCCATGTTTTACCTATGGTGCTCCGCGCCGATTTTATCCAACATCCGGATTCTTCAGAGGCTTGTTTTTGGAAACAGAAGTAAGCAAACCTGAAGATGCTTTTACCATAGGAACTTAAACTGAACTATTAGAAATCTGTATACCAAAATCAAATTTGATATAAAAATGACAGAGCATAGGTAACGTCACTCTATATTCTTATGCTTCCTTCCCAGCTCAGGAGATACGCTGCATTACTTCACATTGCTGCTGTATTGAGTGTAGATTTATGATATTGACCGTTACTATAAACTTTGTACAACCAGTGAAAGTTTACCAAATTCATCAAAAATCTTAATATGCATTTTCGTGTGTGAAACAATCACCTGACTAAAATAAGTATGAATAGACGGGTAAACAACACCATATTTGGTTTGATCATTCTTTGTATTTAAGTAGAATATGCTCTATGTTTACAGTTAAAAGATGAGAGATACTTGTGTAAAAATATCAATGTTTATTTTCATTTTGGTTAATTTTCCATTAAAGTTAAAAGTTAAAGTGCAGTTTTAAAGTCTGCTTCCATCTACATGTTCAGCCGACTTTACAATCTTGTACAATAACTCCTGGTCACTGAAATCACCCTCAGGCAGGCGATCCCTCACAGTATCCATTTACACCTGAGTGGAGTGGAACAATTGTAGGTTAATTTCTTGCTCAAGAAAATTAGCTGTGCCCCCAGTGGGAATCGAACCCGGGACCTCTCGATCCCTAAGCGCGCGTCCTACCACTGGACTACTGCTCCTATTATTTTACTAATGCAAAACTGTCCAACATCTATGCATATCAACATTTTTAAATGATAGGTGTGAGAATTTTTTGCATTCTAGTAGTCGATCACACATCTATTTTTAAAAACCATGCGACAGTCATGCGATTAAAAAAGTGTTTGTGTCTATGTCTAAAAATAGAAATATCAGATTCTTCATAGTCTTTTAGCAGAGTGTAGAAAGGGAACGAGTGAAACTTTGGAGTGATGCGCAGGATATAAGTGTAATATATTATATGTTTCAGATAATGGGTTTTACTACAGAAGAAGTAGCTGTATTTATTGCTGTAGTAGGAGTTTTATCTGTTATAGCACAAGTAAGTTGTTTAATTTAAAAAGTAAATAGTAGTGAGGAAGCGCTAGCAACCTAGGTGCTGTATTTCGAGGTTTGCTCGCAAGACTGTAGTAACTCGCTCTTTAATGTAATGCACTTACTACAGTCTTGTAGGCAACCATAGAATTTATAGGTTAAGACATTCTAGCCATGATGATTATGCTTCCTACCCTAGCTCCAATGAGATCTTCAGTAGTATTATTATTCATGTGTTTTTATCCCACATAAGCTTAGGGGTGCATCCTAATAAGATATTATGATTTACTCCCACGTTTATTGAACTATGCCAAAAATAGTGCGGATAGTTTGTATGGCGTGGATAATGTGGAAATCAATACTATTCTCGACTATTGCACGAGGAGGTTAATTTCAATGACATCCTGTTACACTGTAGCGTAAATTGGTTGAAAATAGGTTTACAAAATATGTCTTCTGTGGTATATATATTGTGATATTAGAATGGAAGTAACCTACAAGTGTCTATTTTGTATCATGTAATAAAATATAAGTACTTGTTTGATGCACTAATTTAATCACTCTCGCTAAAGCACTTGAAATTTGAGTTATATAGGCAGCAAAATTAGTGCTTATATTTTATAATACTGTAAATATTGAGAACTAAGTTATTTCTTAAATAAAACTACTTTAAGACAAATCATGAATGTAAGATATTTCTTATCTAGATCAAGTCAATTCATACATGTATTGTTGTACATATTCAGCTCAGTCTTACTGTATCACCATTTGGTTTGTAAATGATGCAACATCAGGTTGGCAATGACATTTACTTAACATTATCTTATAATATGTATTAGCTGGACTCATGAATTGTTTTGTTTTTATTTCAGACTGTCATATTAGCATTATTAATGAAGTATTTAGGGCATAAACAAGCTATTGTGTTTGGATTAATGTTTGAATCTGTACAATTAGCTTGTTATGGTTTTGGTTCTCAAGATTGGTAAGATTTTTATTTTGCAAATGTTATTATATTGAACAGTCACCAGGGTTTTTTAACTCCTCATAGTTGTACACTAAGCCTTATGTTTTATGTGTATTCAAGGTAATAAGTATAAGCTGACTGTGTTTGAACTGAAGTTACAGTATACTTTTGATAAACATGGTTTATATTTATTGATTTTTAGCTCACCTGTCACGTCCCTCTGTGTGTTTGTCCGTCAGTCCACATTTGTTTATGAACACCCTAGTGGTCACATCTTTGCCTCAATTGCTATCGAACCTGGCCAGGATGCTTGTCTAGTTAATTGCTTAGATGAGTTCCAAAATGGGTCACATTGGGTAAAAAACTAATTCACAAAGCCCAAATATGGAAAAACCTGGTGAATCTCCATCTTCGGTAACCAATCATCCAGTCAACATGAGTCTCATTGTTTTCTACAGTGTTCCTTTTACTCCGTATTGGCTGTTTACATGTACATAGATGTACCGAACAGTTCATTTCTTTCTTTAAATGCCCCTGAAGAAGATGTATGTCAAAAGCGCTCAGGCTATGAACATTCAGATTTATAAATATTTTAAATACTGTTATATATTACCTAGTCTTTTTCTATTTTATAATTACTTTTATTTATTTCAGGATAATGTGGTTTGCAGGAACTATAGCTGCAATGTCTAGTATAACTTATCCTGCTATAAGTGCTTTTGTATCAGCCCATGCCGAAGCTGACCAACAAGGTATTTACTAGTGTCTTATTAAGTTTTTTATCAGCCCTTCCTAAGGTGTGGAAATAATATAAATTAATGTGTTAACAAAATGTCTGCTGAGTTGATGGTAAAGAGTGTTGTAACTTCTGATTATCCAGGGTGTAGAAAGCCTATGCCCGACTTGCCCAACTTGTACATTTATGTATGGGACAAGTCAATACTTCTATCTCACTTTTCAGTGGAAAATTGATGTTTTTTTGCTATAAATACTAGGGGTGTAATGGTTAACCGATATACCGGTTAATATTGCAATACAAATTCTAATGGTTTTAACCAGTTCGTTTTTACTTGAACCAGTTTTTTGTAGTTGTATGTCACACTGTTTATTTTGAACAAAATCTTAAAGATAATTGTTTAAATTAGTTTTAAAATGTGTTGAATTCCTGAAATCATCTTCATGCACCTAAAAGGACAAACATTTAGTCAAATGAGAGAAAAAACATCTTCAAAAGTCTGTTTCAAAGTACTAATTTTTTTAACATAAAGACCATTTTAGGTGTCAAGTCATTCAAACATTTGAATAAAGATCATTTGAAAATACACAAATGCATGTTATGCTGATCCAATTAAGACAATGCACATGCATTAATTTGTTCTTTGCATGTCTACCCCAAAAACAGGTACATATTGCAGTATATTGCAATACCGATTTTGCATATTGCAATACGTTTTTTACTGTATTGTTACACCCCTAATAAATACACTATAAAGAATCTTATATTTTCATTGTCAAAATTACCTTATCATATAAGATAAATGATATCATCTTGGAGATGAAATGATTATATTTGTGTATATACCTCTAACAAAACACTGAACTAGGCATGAAAGAAATAGAATATTCATCTAGTTTGGTATAAGATCTTTTTTTTGTTTCAAATTTTAAAAAAAAATTCACTTGTTGCCATGCCCCTCAGGTCAAGTAAATTTTAAGTTGGACACAAGTCAAGTAAATTTTAAGTTGGACACAAGTCATGTAAACTTTAGGTTCTACACAAATAACAATTAAACATAAGCTCTGATGAGCTTTTTACACTGACTGCATGTAAATATGTTTTCTAAGCTCACTCAGTGAAACTAAAAATTGATCTTATACCCAAATCAACAAATATCCAACCAAGGTCGGTAGCACAGTTGTTAGCCCGCCGGGATTTGGAATCTCTTGTCCCAAGGGGGACTTTTTCCACTTTTTCCCTTGTGCAATTATTTTTTATCTCACTTTATCAGAGAAAATGACAATATATAAATATCACATCCTACAGAGAGTGATAGAAGGGAATGTTCACCCAAGACAAGTAGTGTCAACATTGGCTAAAGCAGATATTTTATTTGCTTCTGAATTTGAAGACAATTTTACCATTAAGTTTGTTGTTTCGTAAAAAGCAAGCATCTGTACAAGGGAGGTAACTCAAATTTAATGGCTAAAAACTCGAGTCCCGGTATGAGCAAACTCCATTGCAGTAGTCTCCCATCACTTTAAGCGGGTCGATAAGTGATGTCAAGCGGGCCGATAGGTGATGTCAAGCGTGCCGATAGGTGATGTCCAGGGGGTAACATTACAGATTGTCACCCGGTGATGTTACATAAGCCTATATAGTAAACAAATCACATGAGAAATAATAATAAAAACATATATTTGATATATTACAGGTGTAGCTCAAGGTGTGGTTACTGGTATCAGAGGATTATGTAATGGTCTAGGACCAGCATTGTTTGGATTTATATTTTATTTATTTCATGTAGATCTTAATGAAAATAATAAAATAGAATCAATTAATAAAATTAATCAAGTAGACAATCATACATTAGTAAAAAAGTTGGGTACTTCTAGAGATGTAAGTATTTAGATAATGCTTTTAGCTTGACTATTGAGAGAATAGCGGTGCTATCATATTCAGTCGTGATTAGAGTTTACATTCCTTTGCAGTTTTGCTTTTAAATTCTTGGTCTTCAATTAACTCATTTTGTTTATGCAAGCAACTTATAGTCAAGGATGCTGTCTGTGGACTGTTCTTGCTCAAAGTTGATAAAAACAGCATCAAAAACTTACTCATTTATTACTTTTATTACTTATTTGTCTTCTTTGTGTCTGTGGAATTTTGATAGCTTATCACAATTTTCTTGATATTTTCATGATTATTACCTTAAAATCTCATAAATTTATAGGCTGACAAACTACAGTATTCTCTTTGATTTAGGGTTTAATTTAATATGTCAACATGAATAACCAACTTTTCTTATTCATGAAGTCCGTATTGTTGTGCATTATGTAGATCTTACCCTAGAAATATGCTATCAAAAATATTGCTAGCCAAAACACTTAACCCTTAACTGGTCAATCCCACATTTTTACAAGTCTGGAACCTCCCCCCTTCAAAATAGAGCATCTTGAAATAGCCCCACACGTGTTGCAACTGGTAAAGGGTTAAGTTTCTGTACAAAAACATTAATATAAGTTTAGTGATATAGTGGTTACTGCAGTATTGTTTACCTTGTAATCACATAATACATTTATCATTACATTTATACTTTGTGCTATAAAGTAATAAAGTTGGTTTACAGTGATATAAGTAGCTAGGTTTTTATACTAATTTATTTTAGCTCAATTGTGAAACAAATTCTTATATCTTAAATTAATCGCTTTCTAGTCTGCTTCATTGTCTCCCAGTACTGAGCTTTTTAGATAAAGTTTCTTGCTCGATGTGACTGCGTGTTAGATCTTGAATGTGATTCGGACAAATGGGAGCTCATGCCCACTCCTAAGTTTTTATGAAATGAGACTTACAATGTATATTGTACTGTATAATAATTGACTTGTATTCCAATATTTCAGTCTGTAATTCCTGGTCCACCTTTTGCATTTGGTACTGTGTTAGTTATAATAGCAATGTTAGTTGCTATCAATATACCTGATAGTCCACATGGTAAAATAAAACCTATATCAAAATCAGCTGTACAAATACATCAATCAATGGTAGAAAGAGGTAAGACATTACTTTTTATAGATTAGTGCTTCTTTTCACAAACAATGAGTTTGACTAAGTGTCTATTTCTTTAAAAAGTGGGGTACTTTTATAAGAGCACACTGTATTCATTTATACGCTAATGTTCAATATACCTGATGAAAAATAGTTTTAGAGCTTAATTATGTAATTTGGAGCAGTTTTTTTTCTATAACAAGACTTCATCCTAAACATACTGTGATCATAACTATTGTTTCAAGTATTGACAACCAAATTCTACTTTCGATTTAGATCTATTTTCACTTTGAAATGTAATAAATGACAATAAACATATTTAAGCAATATTTGCATTTAATCAATAAATCTTGTTCATAAGAGATGTTTGATATAGATAAATGTCTATTTTCTTTGCAGTCCAAAACAGTCCAAAACTTTAATATCTGAAAAAAATGTTAACAAATAGCATAAAATAAGATTAAACAAAGAAGCACAGTGATAATGTTGAAGACTTAGAGAAACTCATAGAATTATACTCATGTGTATTTGTTTAGATTTGAAATAAATGTATTCAGTGTTTGTTGCCCTGGTCAGTAGCACAGTTGGTAGCCTGTCTGGATTTTGAATCTAGTGTCCTGACGGGGGTACGGGTTCGAATTCCACCCGGGGAGGTTATACCCTTTCATGAAAATTTGACAATAATGTCAATTTTCCTCTATTAATAAGGTATATGGAGAAGTCCGGCCTTGTGGAATGGTAGGTGAGTACTGGTTATAAACAAGGGTCCAGGAAAGCTAGGTTAGGTGCGCTGAGGCCATTAAATAACCTTATAAAATGTTTTGACACAGGGTTAAACTCTGTATAAATAAATTGAATGTTTGTATTTCAGGTTTAAAAAAGAATGAAGATGCAGCTGAGCCTTTGATGGCAAATTGTGAGCAAGAATTGTAGGACTGTATGTTAGTGTTAGTTTTGACCTGTCGTCATGGTAACACTGATAAAATTATAAAGAAATGGAGTACACAGATTATAAAGAGAATAATCTACGGTACAGGTTATGTTGAAGTAATGTGTATTTTAAGGTGATAGAATTCCTGTATGACTGCCAGTGTTGAGATTGTTTTGTTAAGTGTGATGTAAAAGTACTTGTGTCTTGTATAATGTCCAGTCTACTTGTGTATGTGGACATGTTTGAAGAATATTGTAACAGAGACGTTTAGTCTGTGATTTATATAATGAAACTATTACTACATTATTGATATATGTGCAAGTGACTGTTGATGGTATAGTGTTCAAGGTTTCATGAATTCAGATGTATGGATCATGGTTTTCTGTTGATTTTACTATTATATCTGGATTTGCATCTAATCTTATGTTTTATATAAAAATTAATTCTAAGTTTAATTTTTAATGATGTCTTAGATGTAGAGAATTAAGTTGGAGCTCAGTGTATCTATGATTCTATTGTTTGAAAGTTAATTTTAACTCAGGCTGTCTGTATATAATGAATGATTAACTATGACTGACTGTGTGTCAAACTTTAAAGTTCTCACTGTTTGTACAGATACACCTGTACATACCAAGCTTGATGTTGTTAGCTGAATTTTTCTACAAAAAAAATCGGCTTATAGTTTGGAGAAACCCAGGCGGGCTTCCTGAGTTGTTAACAATTGCGTTAAAGTTTTTATTTACCATATATTTCAGCCATTTATTGTCAGATCTTTATGAAACTTCATACAATGATAACATACTATGTGATGAACAGAATTAGAATGTTACCGCTGATCTACCTGACTTAACTATGGATTATTTCCTTATGTATTTTTTGCATTAAAGTTTTTTTTGTAACAGCATAAACTATATCTAAATTTTCCCCATCTGCAGAAAAATCCAGCTTTATTGTGGTTTCCACATTATATTTCCATGGGTGAAAGTTTTCAGTAATAATACTGATTTCTGTGTTTTGAGAATAAGTTATTCTATGTTATTTATATAAAAACTGTCTATTTTCAGTACTTTGATACTAGATTTTCAGTATTTTTATAACTTTTTTCTTCCACCCATGTATTTCTTGTGTTTTAGTTTAGAAATCACACTGTTATAGAAATGACATGCATTTTTTGTTTTACTGTACATTTAAGAAACATTGGAATTATTTTAAGACTGTAAACATGTTTATGTAATTTTCCCCCTTAGCTTTGGGTGGTCCTGAAATGTTTGTAGGAGATGGTTTGACATTACTTTAACAAATACATCTTATTATATTTACTATAATCCGTCATTCTGTCCACAGTAATTATTTTTATTTAAGATTTAAATTCCACAAGGCATTGATTTTATACCTTGATTTTTGTTGTCATGATCTGATATTCATTTATATATAAATCATTTTTCAAAACATGGCATATTATTGTACTTTTAATTTTTGTTTCATCTGTTTATGTGGGAAACACACTAGTCTAGACTATTGTGTAGCAGTTTCATAGTATTAATTCTTGTGAAACAAACTTAATTATTCAGTATGCATGGCTCAGTGAATAAGTGTGTGGATATTCCTTACTTTTTTTATATAGATAATAAAACAATATTTCTTAATATATTCATTCATCCCTATTTTTGACAGACTATTATTTTATTAAATTGATGTGCCAAGTTAAAAGATTTCACTTATAGATATTTTGAATAGACCCTATGTAATGTTATTGTTCAATTTAGCTGATTTAAATATTTACTACGGTATTTATTTCTGTACTCACGATTGGTCGAAGGTATTTGATGATATAATTTTTTTTTGAGAATTTGAAATGAGAAATATAATTTAGTGAAAATTATAATTTGTGTAAATGAGTGACAATAACTTGATAGGAGATAAATGTCGTAATATACCACCATTTTTTACATGGAATGAAGCATAATACTTGCTTTAGGGTAGAGGTGTAACAATAGAGTAATACATGTATTGCAATATATTGCAATACATTCTTTTTTTTAATAGACATGCAATGCATGAATTAATCCATGTGCATTGTCTTAAATGGATGACCATTACACACATATGTGTATTTTAATATTGGATAAACATTACACACATGTGTATTTTCAAATGATCTCTTGTCCAAATATTTGAATGACTAGTGTGAAACGGACTATTAGAAAAATGCATATTTTGAAAGGAACTTTCGAAGATAATTTTTCTCTTATTTGACGAAATGTTACACATTTTAAAGCACAATATAATTACTTCAGGTTTACAACACATTTTAACATTGATTCAAACATTTAAATGTTGTATTCTGATAAAAGCAATCAGTAAGGCACACATGATCTACAAAAACTGGTTCAGGGAAAAACAAACCAGTTAAAAACCGTCAGAATTCTTATTGCAATAATAACCGGTATATCCGTTAACTGTTACACCCCTACTTCAGGGTAATAATACATGTATTTAAATTGCTCTTGTTTCTACAAGTAGTATAGTTTCATTTATTGGTGGTATTGTAAATAAAATGTGAGAAAAATAATGCTATAATGGTGACTAAATCACCTGAGGCCCGAGAAAGTAACTATCATACCTCTGATTGACTTACCATGATTTATTCATTGTTACAACATTATAGATTGAAATAAATGATATCATTCTATCATACACATACTAGCTAATTATAGGGATTGCATTCAAGTTATTTTCATTCCAGTTTAGCATAGCAAAAATAACAGTTGAAAATAGTTCTATATTTTAAGCTGGATTAATCATGGCAATGCACTTCTTTCTCTGAATGTTCGAAAAATTGACAATAATGCTTAATTTGTTTATACTTACTTTATACATAAGGGTTGCTCACAAGACTGTAGCAACTCGCTCTTTTACGCTATGCTCTTACTACAGTCTTGTGGGCAACCTTTGACTTAGTCATGTTGTCTTTCATTGAATTACTAAAAAATCTGCTTTATTTTGAAGTTTTATTTTAGAAGTTTACTAGCTCATTTGTTTGTTTAAATTGAATTGATATTGGCTGGTTTTCTAATGTTTCCCATGTAATTTAATTTAATCTTTTGTTACAGGTAATGTTGGTTAACTTATCTGTATAAATATTTACTTATAAAACTATAATTGTTGATCCAATTTTGTGTGTGTGTTATAGGAGAAAACTGTGCAATAGGATGTAAATTATTATTTGTCTGAGCTGTACATAATTATATACCTCAAATTATTATCACAGTATGTTTTGTTTGTATACCAAAGAATATGTAAGATGGTCGAAACAACATACACTTGTGATGTCTGGTCGGTCGTAGATAGTTAATACTTTCATCGTTGGTTATCCCACGATACATTACTATGTTATGCTGTGTTATGTACCGTGGGCCATTTGGTTAGGAAAATCTCATAATCATGAATAATGAGGCAGTTTCATTGGTTCCACAAGAGAACCACTGCGGAAAACTAGCCAATTAAATTACATTTTATATCGAAGGTTTTGGTTTACCATTCAAAATGAGAAAATAAACATGTGCCTATGCATTGGTTTCTATATTAAGTAACAAAACCCCAGTATGACATCATTGTTATTGAAGAGTATTAAATTGTAACATGCTATTTCGTTGGAAGAAGATTGGTCTCCCCTGCCTAATGCATATTCATGAAAACGAGATTTTGCCAGTCAAATTGTCCATGGTACATAATGAAGTGTAACAGAAGAATGTACTGTGGTTGTTGACGATGCTGGAATACTGGGCTGATCACATTTCTCTTTTAAAGGATTAAGGCAAAGTTTAAAGCTACTCATACACAAATTTGATAACTTTTTTAGATATTTGACAATTATTTGTGAGTTTCTGTAATTATACCCCCGCTTCGAAGAAGAGGGGGGTATACTGTTTTACCTAGTGATGGAGAATCGAACAAAAATCATAATCGATAATCGAATTGAATCAAATGTAATTAATCGATATTAAAAATCGATTAATAATCGAAATTTGTACAAATGCTTACGGTATCTCGACAAAAGCTTTCCTGAGAAAATACAGGGATTTTATATTACAAGTAGCATTAAATCTCTGGAAAAAAATAGGAAAAACACTTCATTCAAGACAACATCCTTTATTTACTTAAAACAAACTATATTTGCATGATTAATTTCTCTGAAAACATTTTAAAAACAAAGGAAAACATTAAAATCACAATACTAAGACCTAATGCTTTCAATTTAAATCGGCAAGTATAGTGTATCTGAGTCAGATAATGTTATACAATACGAAAACTATATATTGTTGGTATGAATTTTGTTACACAATATCATTTTGAAACCGCTAGCAGTCCTTTGATTTACCCCTTCATCATCTAGAAATATCTTTCAGCAATAGTTTGTTTTTTATAATTTTCATAAGCAAAAGATGTTGGTACAATTGTTTAATAACATAATTCACAAATAAATAGTTCATTCACATTCTGTCTGAGTCAATAAATACGTTTTCTGATAGATTTATCCAATGCTATAAATGTCCATTCAATTAACTTTTTTCTGAACAAATTCATTCAAGATGATTTAAAACTGATACAGGTAAAATAAAATTAAAATGTAAGTAACGTGTCTGTTACGAAAATTATTGAGGACGAATGTTTCACAATGCAGAGCTTATCCTGTTAACCACCCTTAAGGATGGATCTTACCACCATGTTATGAAGAACCATCATGAAATAAGCTAGCTTGGTTCAGCTTCTATGTTTATTGGATTCTAGTGAGTTAATCAATTTTAAACTTCGTTTGATACGAGAATAAGACCGTATCCGGATGTTGAACTTTTACCATACCTCACAGAGTTTCCCAAACTGCCAAAGAGATTTGGTCGTGAATTTTAATTAGTTTATTGACCTGTAAATCGTAACAAATTGAGTGTGAAGATTTATAACACATCTGATGTACCAAACGTTTGTTATACAACGTGACATTTAAATTATCACACGTATCTAAAAAGCGGTATCAAGACTCGTATTATGTCATCAATAAAAAATAAAGACCTTTTTGTGAATTGCTATTTATCTTTGAAATTCGCCGACATGTATTCACATTTTTGTTTGATATTTGACATGTGAAGGACGGGTGGACCAACGAGTTTGACTTCGACTGATTAGTAATTTAACTAAATAAGACTGAAAATTAAAAGTAACGTTTTTCCCTTGTGTACAAGTTTAAACTGAGGTCAGTTGTGGCAAAATCTGCGGTTCTGAAACAACCAGTGACAATCGATTTTCCTTAAAGAAAATCGATTGTCGCTAATGTAAGCGCCCAGCAACGATTATTCGATTCTACTCGATCATCGTGACATCACTAGTTTTACCCTTGTCCGTCCGTCCGTTACAAAATTTCCGTCGCAGTTTTCTCAACAACTATAACATGCAGCAGCCTAATACTTTGCATATTGCTTCATCCCATAGTCCAATGTGGTGTAAAGCGATTTCATGCTCCTTGCTCATCTACTTCCTGTTTGTCCCATATTTTTAGATTTTTGCGGGGGTATCACTAGTGAGCATTAGCTCACAGATTTACTTGTTTTTTTAAGAAATGAATTCCTAGTCAAACCCATAGGTTTTGAGAAATGATAATTTCACAAAAGGGTGCTCAAGTTGTCTATAACGTTGCTAACAGGGTATTTCTTATTGATAAAATCTCCACCTTTTACAGGATTATGTCTATTTGCACTATAATTTGTTTTATCAGAATGTTGCTTTTCTGCTTCCAAAATGTTTTTTTTACTGATTGAGAGAAGTTTTAATTGGAGTTGAAATCTGTGAAAGAGCAGCTGTAATGAAATGTCTGTATTATTTTGAGATTGGTTAAATGTGGTTGGAAAAATACTAAGGAGTAGGTTTGATTCGACCCTGTAAAATGGCCAATGCAAATAGATCTATCTGTAAGCTTTAAGAAAATGTAAAATATGTATACTTTCAAGTTCATTTTGACTGCTTACATCGTCTTTAAATAGGGTCAGGTGCAGTGGAAATCTTCATCTTTTTGCACTCATATTTAATGTTAAAGTCTTTAAAATTGTCCACTGAAATTCAAGGGATGCGACTCTGGCTTGATTGTTAAGGCATCTATGACACTGGTTTTGTAACTAATTCATTCTCTTGTTATCAGATTTCACCTACTTGAACATCATGTTTTTAATAAGGGACTTTAGTCAGTTATTTCCCCTTGTATACTCTTCAAATAGGTAGGTCCTATTAGTTGGATTACTCGGATTTTACCGTTACTTTTCAAAGTCAATTTGCCAAAATTAATCTTAAATAAATTTGTAAATCATTAAATTTGTTTGAAATTCAAGCTAAATATTTTTAGGGTAAAGAACTATCTAAATTTCATTTCTTCTGTTAATATCTCCATTAACAAGAAAGACATTAGATGAAATATTTTGTTATCCTTACATAGGAATTCAATGATAAAATCTGAGGATTCCAACTGTAAAGACCTACTTACCAATTGGATTGTTTCAGATTTTATCAGGGAATGATAACTGACTAAAGTCCCTAATTAATGTACTATTCATAATTACATCAAATATAAAACAATAAACTTGCCAAAAGATTAGTGGAATAAAAATATTAGCTTTTCCTTATTCATGTCTATGGTTATAGGAAGATAGAGAAGAATTTTGTAATGTTAAATACATCATGATGTACTGTTATGCCAAATATCAGTGTATACTTTATATTCTTCTATCTATTTGTTTATGTATTTTACTATGTAAACATTTATTTGGACAAAAATTCATGACAAGTTTGTGTGTGGTAGGGAAAATTTTGTTATTAATATACATTTGAGTGGTTATGTATTGTATGTTCTACAGGAGATTTATGTATAAGAGTTGCTCAATTCTTACTGTACTTTATTGTAGCTAGACTCAGATTACTGACTGATTATTCTATCAAGTATACTGTATGTTTTGACATGATAAGTATGACTATCATACATCGCAATGTAATATTTACTTTGTGTGTCGTCTGCTAAAACTATATCTTGATTTTACTCACATTGACTGTGTATTTGACAATCTCTATCCCTTGAACAGAACATAACTTTGCATTTTCAACTTTAATGACTCGATAGTTTGGCATTGATTATTTCCCTTTAATGGTCAGGCACATTTAACTTGCAGAATTTAAATAATAACAATATGCATCAAACTCCTAACAGTGCCTATGTCACGCTTTGCTACTTAACCACTGCCAACATGTTAATCATGTGATGCTAGTAACACCATGTGACAAAAAATGGAGACGTTATTAAAAGACCTCGGTAATTTCATTATTTTTTTTAATTTATTAATTAAAACTATTTTTTTATTTTTTTGCACACTTTGAAACTCATTATTTACTATAAGAAGACAAAAATTTATAGAAAGTATTGAATTGTAAAAGAAAAGATGAAAAAAAATATTGGGCTATCTGAGAGACAAATTTATTTGTGGTGGCAGTGGTTATTGATTTGATAAAGGGAAATAATCGCTACAGGGAGTTTGAATATGTATTTTATGTTGAGTATTTCATTAAATAATCTGACTAAGGGAACTAAAGGGTGTTAAAATTTTAAGGTAAAATTTCAACTTATTTCCTGCATTCAACATTCATAATTTATCGTTTTTATTTTTCAACAACTTCTTTAGCAACCATTTGTTCAAATATCCAAAATAATACAAAATAAATTAAAGTGTGATTTAAGATTTAATTAGAATATAGTTGATGAATCAAATAGGGTATTTTTTGAAAGCAGTGAATTGTTCACAGTAAAATATATACATATTGAACAGGAAGTTTACATCGCAGGTTTAGCGCAAAACTGTTGTAACTCTATTCTTATATTAAGTTAAGCCCGTTTTGCGCAAAGCCTGCGATACTTGTATGTATTAAGAATAAACTAGGCCTTGTATATGTTCAACTTAATATAATGTAATGTATGAACTATTGTTTTATTATGGTATATCGTGTTTTTTATTGTTTTTATGCTATAATAGTTTATTTACTAAGTCATACATGATTTTTGTACTTGTAAGTAATTCTTGTCTTGTCATGAGGTAATCATTGTGTTTATCTAAACAATTTAACTAAGTTAAATAATCTATCTATACTTGGTATATTAATGTTGTGAAAATAATTAGCAAAATATTCTTAGAATTGGACTATACAAATCGAGGGTTGCCCGCAAGACCATGGTAAGTGCATGGCGTAAAGAGGCGAGTTACTGCAGTCTTGCGAGCAACCCTTGAAATGTACTTTAAGACTGGTAAAATGCTTTGTTTATAAAATTTTATCTGTCTTTTAATGACCCAGTTTAACTATCATCATGTGATTTTAATTGTTGAATGGGGTTGTTAGTAACAGTTAAAATCAGGAACCAAAATAATACCATTGGTTTATTCAGTCGGGGCTCGAAATTAACAAAAAAAATTGACTTACAAATTTTTGGGAGTTGATTTATTTCAACTTGCAAAATGAAAAAATCACTTGCATTTTTTTCTTAAAATTTTAATAGAGTATGTAGTTACCATTCATATATGCAACGTAAAACAACATATTATATTTAAGTATATATAGATAGAACATGGTCATTATTTGTGATAGACAAAAAATATTGAACATGTTTTATGGTAAATGTTTAATTAATACTACCAATTTGCATATATCTGGCCGTTTTGAGCCTTATTAGTTTACAGTTTTATTTTTGCGTCAATTTCCACTCCCAAAAATTTGCAAGTTAAAAAAAGGTACTATCAATTTTCAAAATCCCCTCGCAATTTGCAAGTATGTAAGCTTAAAGTTGAGCTCTGCACTCTGTGAAAGAAATCATCTGCAGAGAAAGTACATGTTTATCAAATTGATACCAATGTGACCTCTGATAAAGTATAACAGTTCTAATGTACATGTAGTGTATTGTTGTGTCAAAATATGTTTTAGTGCTTATGTTGGGCTTCCATGTAAACTTTGTGTGCGCTATTTTACATTGTAGAGTTGGCTAGAAGTTTTTATTTGTATGATTTTATGATTTTTAAGCATTCATTAGACCTAATTCGGAACTCAAGTGTATGGGGTTTTCCGTCCGTGTGCAGGCGGTGCAAACAAAGTTTGTTACACATAATTACTGAAAAGCACGGATTAAATCCTATTGTTCATTGTACATTGTCATTTGTACTTTGTATTTTGATTGTGATTGTGAAAGTTTGTTTGTACCACAGCGAAAGCCTAAATATTTAAATTCTGGATATAATCTTTAGGCAACCTCTTTTTGCAGTCAATGATTGATATATAGTGCCAAAGTGAAAGTCTTTATAAAACTGCATGTACAAGAGAAAGCCAAATTTAGTGTATTTGCTTATATTTCCTCTTGTATCTTATGTTACCCATCTTAAATATGTAAACCATTTTTGCTCAACTTTTCATAGAAATGAGAGTTTATGCTATCACTTTGTGTCTGTTATGGGGTTGGTAGTAGCGTTTGAGTTGTTGGTATGGTTTTTTAAAAGTGTATATCTTTAACTCTGTCCTAGACATTTTATTGCAAGTTGGTGTACTTATTCATTGGGACTATATCAAGTATACTATGAAGGGATAATAGTATGGATTAATTATTTTTTTAGTTATGCCCCTTTTATACTAAAGGAAAAGCAAAATATGAGGTTAAAATCTTTCCTAAGAGAAATAAATATTCAATATTAATCAAGATATTTGTATAAAATATGGTATGCTTATTTGTCAGTACTACATTTACACAAGTGTGAAAGGACATAACTCTGCATGTATTATTTTTTTACTTATTCCCTTTTACTTTTTTTTAAATACAACTATTTACTTATTGTTGATTTATTTCCTATGTGTTGCTATGGCGTTAAACCCAACAAAAACAAAACAAAAAAACAAACAATGATTTATTTCCCTTAAAAAATAAGTCCTCTTGCAAGCACTTTTGATTTAAGATAAGCTTTGCCATAATCAAAATACATGTACTTGAAAAGTCGAGCACATTGTACTAGGACTGCTCTTGTTGAAGAAATTTATAAGTAATCACTAAACTGAATTTTCTTTTGCTTGTCAATTTTAACTAAGGGCATGTTCTGCAAGGCGATCCCTAGCTAGCGCTTTGTAGCGATTTCCTACGGAACGGGTTGTTATGATCGAGCAAATTGAATCCCTAGCTAGCGAAACGTAGCAAGTTTTTTTCTTGCTAGCCGTATCATTCGGAACACTTCTGCTTATTTCAAAATGGCTGCCCCCTGTGGGAATGTGTTTCTTTTTCAAGAATACTGATACATATTTCATTTATTGCATATATTTCGTCAAAGTGGTAAAATTGAATATTCATGGGGATAATTGATTTGAAAATTTTTCATTTGTTACAATTCTGAACTTTTTGTTCGAAAAAGTCGCCATTTGGGATTTGCTATCTTGAAGCAAACCATTCCATAGACCACTTATGCTACAAAAAATCGCTTTCATATAGTGCTAGCTAGCGATTGCCTTGCAGAATGTGCCCTTACTTTTTATGATATTACTGTTGTTATTGATCTGATACAGGGTTTCAAGTTGAATCCAACCTAAGTAGGTCCATGTTTATAATCATTTTTTTCATCAAGGTGAAGAAAATTCATGAGCAAAATAGCAAAAATAATTATTTTATTCATGAGTGTTGAGTGAACTTTTTGAAATTAACTGCACTCATATTCTGTAAATATATATTAATGTTAATATCTGTATACTGTTAATTACATGATTTAGTATTCCATAATTATAGGTTTTACTTGTGATACGTTGTTCATAAATACTGTCGATTTTTTCATGAAAAGTTGTCATTTTTACTTAAAATCTTAGGATGAAAAAAAATAAATGTTCAGGTAGATGTCAATGCTTTGCTTGTATTAATTTTATGAAATCAAAACTATAATTCAATTTATGTATTTGATGTAAATTCAAAATAATGTGAGAATCTATGAATAATTCTTCAGGAAAGATCAGGGATAGTTGGTATGGTGCTCCTAATGAGTTGTTTTCTTGTGTTTAGATTTGAATTAAATTTTGTTCTTTTATGATTGCTATACTTATATCTTAATGAAGATTTTATTAATTAATAGGTACTGGTTGTATAAACTTGATCAGGGTGTTTCATTAAAATTTAATCTAGAAATTTCCACGATGCAGTCTATGTAATTAGGATATAAGAGTGGTTGTCCGAACAGATCATTTTTAGAGCAAGCACTATATCTCTTTTGTAGAATTTTTGTTGCCTAAAAGAAATTGTTGGTTGCCACAACTTAAAAGTAATTGTCCTAGGCAACTGGACACCCTCTAATTTCTTAGACAGTTATGCACAGTATCTTTTAAAAAAACAAATGGAATTTGCAGTTATTTTGAAGAATTATTCTATGCAAAACTACTGAAAATGTGCCCTATGTAGAATTTGCTCATGTTAATTAAGTTAAATTGATAAATAATATCTTAAGAAAAGGTGTTTAGATCAAAGACATTTGATTCAATGTTTTTGAAGTAAAAAACTTGATTGAATTAATCAAATAAGAAATATTATGACGATTGGCAGTATAGCTTTTTCTGACTTGTTGGTAAGAGTAGGTTAATTGATGAACTATTTATGTTCTTATAAATTTCTATTTTGTTGATAAGTACTGTATAAATTAATCAGGAAACTTTCCTGACAAACTTTATCTCACGATTGATTTTAACAGATGTCACTTACATTTTATATTTTCATTTCTTTTTTAATGTGAATAAACTTATGGGTAAACGGTGTTTGACCCACCATAACCTTACACTGTACCTCAGATTTAACATTTAACTTAAATACATCTAAGCCTTCATTGTCATAGGCTGTAACCTTTTCCTACTGTATGATTCAATAGTAAATATGAATCAACCCTTCAATAATGAGTTAAAATAATTGAATTGTTTACATGTTACTCTTTCAGATGAAAGTATGAAAGAGTTGTTGAATTTTTGAAGTTTTGAACATTATGGTGTATTTTACTCAAATCCATTCTTGTTCCTGATAGCCTCTGGGTACAATAATGCTCAAATATAACACAACTTAGGAAAATTCAAAATTCTTAATTCTTACTAAACAGTGGTGCTTTTCACAAAAATTCTTACGAAAAAAATCTTTGTAAGTCAAAAGCAAGAAACATTAATAAAACACTCATTATTTGGCTTATCAATTTTGAATATTATACAAATTGTGTAGAATTGTGTATACCTTTTGAATATCATATCATAGTTATGCTTATTATATGTCTGACTTTGAAGTGCTAATTATATGAAACTGACATACGAAGATTTTTTTCGTAAGAATTTTTGTGAAAAGCACCACAGTCTTGTAAGCAAGATTCTAAGTTTTTTGTTTTTGTTCTCTGAGCCTTTCAATATAATTATCATTTTTGTTATGCTGGCATGTATGATATCATTTCATGTATGTAACAGTTTGTACAGGGTCTGTATAGGTAGTTTGTGTTAAACCTGGACCCCTAAAAAATGAAATTATCTTAAAAACTACAATATCAATTTTGTTAGATTTTACACTTGGTATTTTTTCAATTTTTCCTTCTTGGATTTAAATTTTTAGATTTTTTAAGGAATAAATAAAAACCTTTTTCATAGGGTGTAACACAAGATATGTTTGCATTTTTAAATCGAAAATCCATCAGAATGGATAAAAAGCTGTTCTGATTATATCATTGTCATTATTTACAATGTATTTATACAAAATCCTGTGAACTCATTGGGGTTTGATGTATGCTATGTAATTGCTATGTAAAAACTTTGATTTTGTGGATTTGAGAAGGAAAATGTTAGTTATGATCACATACAAAATTTTAGTTGATTCCACCCAATAGTTGTTGAGATAATTAATGTCTTAGGGGTCCAGGTTTATTGCAAACTATATCATCTGTTAGTTTTTGTGTATTATGTAAGATATATTGACCTAAATCATTTTGCATTGTACCATTAATTGGTGTTAAATTGTGTAGAAATTTGTTTTTATTAATGCTTTGTCGCTGTATTTTATGTATTGAAGTAATTCTATGGTAAAACTTATTGTTGATTAGTATAAAAACATGAAACTAATTTATAATAAATCATAAAAATCTTCTGTTAAGATTGTTTTCTTTCATGCTTTTTGTAAGCTCAGAAAATGACATTTTCACTCGTGGCTATGCCACTCATGAAAATACCGTATGTGTTCTGAGCTCACTCGGTGAATTATAAATTGATCTTACACCAATATCGACAAATATCCTCTATTTCTTTGGATGGGGTTTTATCAGGCTATTGGAAAGTAAGAGTAAAAGTAAAATCTTCAGAACATTATCTCTTCATAGAGATTGTGCCAAACATTTAATGTGTATAGGGGAGTTAACTCTCCATCATTTGTTTATATTAAATGTCTTTACTTACTTTCTTCCCTTGTATTGTAAATTGCCAATATACAAGATATCCTACAGACAACAACCGAGAGCACAATATATTGTAGTTATACAATCATACTCTCCTTTGTCCACAAAAGAAGAGAAATTAATATAAATATACAAGGCATGAGAATCGTAATCATCGTAAACTTCAAAGATAATATCAACTGACAAGATCATTGTTTGTTTGGTGAATATGGGCGCAACTGGATTTGATATTTAAATGTTCACAGAAATTCATATTTATGTTTAAATATATTGAGCTGCATCACAGAAAATATAACTTCATTTATGCAATTTACATCCAGTAAATACTTAGTGAAATATAACTTTTAGGGAAAACTACTTGCAGCTTGACATACATGTAAATCATACTGCTTATATGATAGCTATATTTACTGCAAGACATAATAACACATGTATAATAAGTTGGCCAAATGGTTTGCATGAAGGGCTGCTACCGAGCTCAAGGCAAATAAAATATTGTGTTTCATGTACAATGTATGTTGTTTAGGGACATTTATTTTTAATTAAGATATATACATTTCGACACACATGCAGACAAGATTTTTGGGCCGAGTCATGTAATTTAACTGTTGGTGTTTACAGTTAAAGTTTTCAAAATAGCGGCTACTTACAGTGTTGTTTGTATACAAGTTTTTACACCATTTAGAACATCTCAACCATTCATTGAATGAATAATCTCGGAAAGATTTGTGGGGTCCACCAATAGTTTTGAGTTTTTTCTTCATACGCAAGGCGAAGCACATAATAGTTATGCAAAATATTTCTCGATGTAAACACATAATTATTCGTAAATACTTTTCTTATGCTATCTGGACTATATATTGTTCAGTCGATATCATTGAATCATGTATTTCACATTTATGTACAAAAAAAAACGAGGCATTTATCACCGCCTCAACTATCATGGATTTGTTTACTTCTGCAACGGTTTAAGTATTTTGTCTGGACATGTGACACAAAGGTAGTCCAAAATGGCGTTTAAATATGTCCGAGGTTTTTCCTAGAGAATGGCGATGAGTTCTGAATTGTTTTTACATGCTGCATTAAGCAGTTTAATTCTAAATTGAAAAAAAAAAAAACTAGTAAGAGTTATTTTTGTGTCATATATATTAATTAATTGAGCATTTTTAATTGAAAGCTTACTATAAAACGAAAACTAGATGGTGGACCTTACTCCTTTCTGGAAACTTGCAAAATTATTATTCTTTTTGTAAATCACATCAAAGTAATACAACTAAAAGGAAAATCAATTTGGTATTGACAAAATGGCAAGCAAGTTTATCAACTGGGTTTTATGAACACATGAATCAACTAGATTGACATTTAGCCGATTTTGAGTCGACATGTTGGTGTTTTTACATTATTTCTACTTAATGAAGATTTTTAGAAAATGTTTTGGGGATAGTTTAGCATCAGTAAACAATATTTATATGGCCTAATCTGTTACATAGCCTCTTGAAAATAGCCAAATGTGCAGCTAACATTATCTGATTAATTAGGATTCACCAAGGAAATAATGCTACTTTTAGTTTTCGCAATTTTACGTTTCGGCGGCATTAACGTTAAAGGAAGTTGCTGAATTCACAAAATATTCATGTCAATCAAAAGGAAAATTCTATAGTTATAGATTAGTACCACATATAAATATGTTTAAATTGTTCACAATCATAGTTTTTTAACCAAACGATTCATATCCAGTTTCTTTTTTGTAGCAGCATTCCTTGCTATTTTTACAAAAGACATGTTAGAAACTTTTCATAAAATTTAATTTCTTATCAACCTTTCTTATTAGGTTACATTGTTACATTTTACCAATACTAAGAATATGACATTTGGTACAAATTTAAGACATGATATCAACATTGTAATGGTAGTCTAATAGCCAACAGTTGGTAACGCACTAACTAACCAATCTTGAAGTAGAATTCATTAGACAAGACAGCACATATGATTTTATATGGATTCTTATAGCAAGATTGTAGTTAATACCCATTAGTGAGAATAGTCTTATTTTATAATGAAGCAATTTCAGTTTCAAGGAGACCACTTTGGAAAACACCAGACAAATGATAGCTACAAATTGCTAATTATTTGTAGGGAAATGGTTTGAGGTATTCAATTGAATTACATATGGATATGTATAGAAGTATGAAATGTTGGGCGAATAATCAAATAGCCAAAAAAGATATAAAATACAATATGTATTTATATGTACTGGTGTCTCGGGCGGAGCTATTCGATTCAAATTATTTATCTTTACTGGGTTTATTGTCATGTCAACCCATTTTTTGTTATTTTACGGCATCCAGCACACCTAACCTAGCTTTCATGAACGCTTGTCTATAACCAATACTCACCTACCCTTCCATAAGGTCGGAAACTTCTCCATATATCTTATTAATAGAGGAAAATTAACATTTCTCTCATATTTTAATGGAAAGGTATAACCTCCCCAGGTGGGATTCGAACCCGTATCCCCATCAAGACACTAGATTCTAAATCCATGTGCTATTGTGGTACCGACAATTATTCAATTCAAAGATTTGAGGAAATTGTTTAAACCTCATACATTGAAAAATTGTTTAGATGACATTACACTAACGACATTGTAATTAGGGCTGTGTTAAAGTCTACCATTTATAACAAGGCATACAGTAATTAACCTAATTTTGTTATCTAGATCAATAAGTATGCATAAAGCACAAAATTAAACCAAAAAAGACGAATAAATGATTGAATAATGTTTCCACTTCATTTAACTTTTAACTTAAATACATTAAAGTCATCATTCCTCCAGCATTCCAGTGCTTTGATTTAATAATGCTATTGCGACCATTCAATGACCATATAAGTAGTCAATAACTCTAGGTTATCTCTACTTTAATTGACAATTATTTGACATTTAAAAAGTGTTTCTTTTAAGCATATAAATTATATCATGTTAGAGGTATTGTTTTGAAGCTTTGCCACTGAATTTGCCGTATTGTGCAAATAGTTCTGAATATTTAACACTAGAAATATTAATAAGAAAAACACTATTAATAAAATAGAGTGAAGAATATTTCATCTTAAACGAACAGTAAATCGAATTTAATTACCAAATGTTATATTGTTTTCTAAAAAAGAGATGTCCCAGTTGCATCATTAGCGTACACGTTTGTTTTACTTGAAATAACGGGTCTTAATAATTTATCACGGAGAATTTGTCGAAATTCACTTAATCTGATTTTATTTTGACAAAAATAATTCCCTAATTGAGTAACAAAACCTATGTGATGATCATATACTGAAAGACTTCCACACAAATATTCTATTTAATTAAGCAACTTTAAATTCCAAAAGTACAGTCTACGAAATTAGTGGGTGTCCGGTTGCCCGGGACAACCAATTTCTAGTTCGGACAACCAAAATTTTCTTCTAGGCAACCAAATTTCTACAAACAAGATATAGCGCTAGCTGCTAAAACCACTTCCATATCCTAATTTCGTAGACTGAAAGTATGTCTTACAAATGTCTTATGTCTTATTAATGACATTTAAATTATGTTCATGAATGTATGTTCATAAAACAATTTTAATTGTTTGAATATGGCGTTTAGAAACTCACTCTATAGATGTAAAGTAGCCATATTTCAAAAAATCAATTACGTTCAGTATATTTATTTACTGGCGCCAAACTAACATATACTTATCTCAGCTGCAATGAGTTTGAGGAGTTACTGTCAATGTTCAAACTATACCATTAATATGTTCATGCTAATCAAGTTAATTTATGAGCATACTTCGCTTTCGTTTATAAAAATAGCTGCGCTATGCAAATTTATACGAGCAATGCAGTAAATAGTTACATAGAAATGTTAATAAAATAGATTTATGTATTTTCACAATTACGTCAAAACTGTCTTTCAAAATGACATATAATTAAAATACACAGAACAATATGGACGGGTTGACATTTTCAACAAGTCTGAGGAATGCAATCGTCTGTAATTGTCAAGTTTGTTTTCGAATTTGTTGACAAGTTACGTCAGACAACAAAGTATAGACTGGATTTCTTCCTAAAGTGTAAATATTTCTTATCTCAACACCAACACGTGGAATTCGAACATTTCATTCGTATGTTGCGCTACAAAATGATTACGTTAATATCAAAACAGTATGCATCATTGTAAATCTATTTGAATGTACTTCATGCAGTTGTAATAGATTTCATGTCATGGCGTGATGTCAGCAATTTCGAAGATAAATGGCGGGTGTGTCCACCTTGCGCTAACAGCACACACTCTAATTCTACTGACATCATCCTTGCCACAACAATAGCTTCTGGTTTTAAAGCGTTTTGCTAACGTAACTAAACTTACAGACTGAACATATGGTGCTAGCGTATTGCAATATATCGCGATACCCTTCTGGCGTATCGTGACAGCCCTACTGAATATGATGTAACTTGTTAATACGCAAGTGAATATTACGTTGCAATTATGGTGCTTCAATGTTTTGTCTCACCAGGGATCATTTCTGTGACAAAATAAAATCAGATTATGGAATTTCGAGTAGACGTAGTCATCTTGAAATATAGAAGTGATGAGAATGTCATATGTTTAGCTAAATGATTTTGACAATACAGAATAATGACGCCATTGGGACTTCATAAAGTATCATTACTCCAAAAAGGATGACCCAGTCGTAAACACCATTCTTCACCGTCTTAAGTGCTAGTAAAAGTCACAATGAGGTGTCATCATTGCAGTAGACAATAGTTGTTGGATGCGAGTGAACAGACAAACTTATTATAGAAGTTATGAATTCAAATTCAGACCTCAGAAATTTATTATATATGACATTCTGAATCTAATATTTTTATTATCAAATTTGCGGTATTAACTAGCATTCACTATTGACCTCCCAGTCAGCCCACTAACATAAATATAGTATACCTCAGCCTTCGGCTTCTGTTCACATATGTTATAGGGCTGACTGGTCGGTCACCATTAGACTAGCAGGCCCTCAGTTGTGTGTATTATTTCTTATAAATTGCCAATTAAAACACACAAACAAATAAAAGTTGGTATTCTCTTTAGTTATTATTATAAGAGTAACACAGAAAATCTAGAAGTTTTTTGTTCCTTTAACAAAATCACCATCAACTAAGTCACGTGGCGTTCCATATTGAGTTCTTTTTTTACTGTCAACACTCTCTACGCTAACAGCTATTGATATTTTTCTGGTAAAATAATTAATTACACAATTGATGTCTTCTAATGCTTGCTAAGTTATAAACTGATTTCCCTAGTGTTAAATAACATGTTAATATTTTACACATCACGGACGCAGACAAGAAGAAATGAAACGATGCGAGATGATTTATATTATTTAAAATTTGAAGTATTCCTTATGTCTGGATACCACATGTTTAACTTTTCAAGAAATTTAAAAGACATAAGTCAAATTCAAACGACATAAAAGAGATTACATGGGTTTGACCTTTTCAGTTTATTTGTACTTCTTGTCCAGTAGGATACGTTACTAGAACCAGTTCGTATCAAAATTATTTACATCACCGTTTACAGAATAAAACTTCGTGTTACTTGCAGTAACGGTTCTCCACGTTTCTAATTTTGCACAAAATGAAAATAAGAAGTGTTTATTGCGAGACGACATACACAAATATGTGCTTCTACTGCTACCCATTGCTTTCACAATGAGAAATTATTCAATCGTTGGGTTATTAATACTATATTAGGTGGCCTAACGGATGGATGTGTTAAAGTTGAACCCAAGTCCGGTGTGTTATTTCACATAGGAAGAAACAAATAATCAAATCGGACATCCGTGCATAAACATAACTCGGAATATGAGAAAATTTGCGATCATTTTTATCACGACATGCTAATATGGTGTATATTAAGTCCTTTAAACTTGATATACATATGTATGTTTGGATGTCTTTTTTGATATAGAGGATCTAGTGGTTAGTACTTGGTAGTAACAGACGTGACAGCTCTAAACACGCATTGATAAAATATTAGGGCTGTAACTATACGGTAAACACGTATTGCAATAATTGCAATACGCGAAACCCGTATGGCAATATATTGCATAGATTTGCGTAAAATGAATTAATGCACGTGTACCGTCTTAAATCGACACAACACGTGCCGGCTGACCAGGCTCTTTCCTATTAGCTGCTCATTGTCAAATTGTTATCCTGAAATCCTTATACATGTAATGGCAATGGATAGGTCTAAAAATTGAAGACAGACTAGTACATTGTGGAAGTTCAGCATTGACAGAGTTAATGTGATGAGCTTCTATTTATAACTATGTATGAATTGTATTTTTATTGTAAAAAAAGTTTCAAGTTTTTCAAGTGGTTACCTAAATCAAGGACCCTATATAAACATGTATATATAAGGTCCTTGCTTAAATTTAAATTATTACACCTGTTACTACCCATTCGAACAAATAATTTTATCATTATGTGTTATCAGTTAGACCAAATAATAGCGTGCTTTCTCTTGATTCTCAATATCTGTTGCTATAACAACTAAAAGATTTCATTTTTTACCATCAACATCTAATTTATGTGTTCGTAATTTTGTATAACTGACTGATGTATCATGTTTTCAGCAACGAATGCCACCTAAAATCATTTTAACAAATACCTTATATACATTGTACATTACTAATGGATTGGAATTTCAATTTCAATTTTAAAAGCTTTCAATATAATATTATTGATTAAATTACAAAGAAAGTACGAAGTTTTCATTGTTTGTTGTATACCGTAACATGTCTACCAGTTCAGTTACCATGGCAATAATGACAAATAAAGTTCGTGAAATTATTTGAACCAACCATACTGTTCATTGGATTCCAATTACTCTGTCACTCTTTGAAGACAGTTTTGACATAACTATCGTTTGAAATAAATCCCAAAATATCAATTTTCTTAGGAACTTGTTTAATTCTGATTTTGTCACAAAGGGTTATTACACACGTCATTACTATCAGAAATATTTGATCGGAACTTGACGTATGTAAATTTGGATTAAAAACTACATTTCAATTAATTAATTAATTACTAGTCGACCCGGGTCTGTAGCAAGACGGGATTTCGAGGATTTTAACCTTCCATGTAAAAAATGACTAATAAGAACGACGGAGCGGACTGAAAAAGTGGATGTTGATAGTTTCGTAGAAAAATTTCCCGAAATCAATTGCACTACCCAAGCAACATAACTAAATCAAAAAAAGAAAATTAGAGCTAGTAAATTTATATCTTTATGCTGTCTGTTCACAAATAATTATATATACCGAGATTATCATTATGTCGAAAAACTCCTGAAGGTTTCCATTGAAAGGACAAGATAGTTTTCTCACGAAGAAGACATTCATAATAACTATAATCGTGCTGCAGTGAAATAACATTTATATTAAACTGTCTATAGATGAGATATCTAATGAGCCTGAAGTGTACCTCGAGATTGTGGTAGCCAATTAGCCAGACATACCGCAAGCTTTATGGACATAATAGTGAATAGAGAACATACATGATCTTAAAGATTTAACAAAAGTCATAAACTACTCTAGGCGCTAAAATTATAAGCGTATATTGTGTAAAACACTATCTTAACTTCATCACTCTTCTAACAATGTTCAATCATTACCCCTGGTTCATCATAACTGGTAAAAAAGAAATCTATTTGACCATATATGTAATGCAGAAACTATCCAAAGATCATATGTGTGATTCTTTTGGCTCGTACATATGCCATAATGGCTTCGAACGAACATCGACTATCCATAGAAGAAACAACACTCATATATACACTTTCTATGTCTAAAACTTATAGATATTTTAGTAAAAGTTATTACTATAAATTCATTTGTATCAATTTAGTCTACATGGGTAAATAAAGTACTATTATGTTATGTTTTGTTTAATCTTTCAATCAGTTGCTGGTAGAAATGAAGTGGAAAGGTATGAATATATGAACCACACTCCTTGTTATTGAACACTTGCAGTTTGAACGCATAAAAAAGTTGAACGCCTGTGTGTTCTTTTTGGAAACAAGTGTTCAGATATTTTTACATGCTGTTCATTTACTGAACACCTGTGTTCTAAAGGCGTTTCTCTTTAAACACCAAGTGTTAAAATTTTGAACATGTTTTAAACAAATGGACGCGTTCAATATCTGTTGCATTTTGGTGTTCAAATGGTGTTCAAAAGTGTATATATATATATACAGTGTATATATTATATTGTATTCATGTCTTCTAGGCAATGAACTACATAATAATATTTCAAATCAAGAACAAAAATGTTTTAAGTCATCCTTTTCATTTACATTTATACCACCGAAAAACGACACTTTCTACCATTATATTCATCAAATAAGTTCCTTGCAAACAGTAAAGCTAGTTACAGATGATTTAAGATAGCTTTTAAATAATAACACTGTCATATTCTTTGTCTAGATTTTCAATCTTGTTTCTCGTATTTTTATAGAAAGCACAAAACGTATAATTTTACGTCAATTCACACTTAATATTATAAGACATTTATAAGAAAACCACTAGTTTTCTATAACTATTTTCTTGAAGGAACACAGCCTTTCTTAACGCTACAGAGCTAAAGTGATTGAATATGTTTAAACAAGAGTTCAGAATGTCTAATACATCGACAAAACTATTTCAGACTTTGAAATATTTAAAGATTCAAAGTATCCATATAAGGTTTATATAAGACACGAAGACTTTAAATAGATTGAAAATAATATAGCCAGTTTGACTAGTATTTTGCTCGTATTATACTATCATAGGCTCATGGCCAATGGAGTTGAAGATCTTGCAACCACATGTTATCTATGGACTTACGCCCAAAAGTAGTCGGAAATTCCTCTATATTGTATTGCTAAATAATCGTAAGACTTTTTTATAATAAGCTACCTTGAAGATTATCTTTATGCATGGTCATAATGATTGCTGTATAATATAATATCGCAAAGCATTTTTAGTTGGCAGTTTTGTATAGAATCCCTTCACTTCACGAAAAGTACTGATATGGTATTTTAAAGTCTAGATCATGCAATTTATTCACGTAGTTGATTTATCATCAGCATCATTTTACAATTTTAATAACTAATATTGTAAATGCAGGATCAATATTTTTTGTCAGGCCGATCCAAAACTCACATTTCATCAATGTGGCAAATATACTTTAGTAATTGAAATTGCATCTTATTGTCTAAGTTTTATGCTAATGCACGTTCACCGGCTTTAGTTGTTATAAGATGTATTATTTGTTTAATTACGGCAGTCGGTTAATCTAAGCTGGTTTATTGGACAGTTTTCTATTACCCAAGTACACCCCTGACTTTTACGCTGATGAAGCTATCCTTATAAAAGAATTCATTCTGTTACAAATTAATATTTGACATATGCCATGCATGAAATTACAAATGTCATACGCCAACGATTCCTAAAGACTGGCAACAAAACGGCACATTTCTTTCCCTAGTGTTTTACGCCATTTTTGAATACTTCGCCTGTTTTTCAGAACATCAACGAGAAGAAACACCGAAATATTGTCGATGTTTTACCACAAAGATGGTACGGATCATTGTATTGTGTTAAGAAATAAATTCAAATTTTAGACTGAGCTCTATTTTTTCTATTTCACGCATCAGAGATACTTAGAACTGAGCCTAGATGTCGAAAAAGGACAAAACTTATTATGTATACGAGTACTTGGGAATCAAGCCAGATGTAAATGTTGTTGTGTTCAGCACTAGGTTCGTCGCCTTGCTTAGTCAAAAAATTATTTACCATTTATCTTGTATTGTAGTCATAGTTCCATAGATGTCTCTGAATATAATACATTAATAGCTTTTATATGTATTAGATTTCAACAGAGAAGCGAAAAGCTCTTACACATCGTAAACACAGACTTGGAAAATGATGTGAGATTATTTAGTTTACTTTAAATTGAAATCATATTCCATGTCTGAGCTTAATAACTTCTGAAACACAGTAACCTGACCTGATCTTTAAAGAGGTGTAGTGCTTAGTGCACTTATATCATTCTATTATACCATTCATATACGAGAAGAGAATCTTGTGACGTAGCGGTAAAGCTTGTACGTTGGCAAACTGATGTGTTTAGTTCTCGACGTGACGAGTGCATTTGCAGTTTTAAAACAATAACTCTCGCGTTCTAGCAGCCCAAATGGCGCTAAAACACATAACAATTTTATATTATACTACATGTTTCTACTATAAGTTCCACAACTATTTTTTTCACAATTGAAATCACTGATGGTTATAAGACGACAGAACTATATAATAAGAATAATGAATAAAACAGAACAGAACATACACTTTATTTGCTCACACCAAGATACATGGTACAAGAGAACAAGTAAATACTACATAGTACAAATATTTACATATATCACATGACATACTGACAAATATACAAATCTGCATCTATACATCTCCCTTACGCATTCACGCATAAAACCTAATTTTTAAGAGACTATGAAAGCAAATATATTTTCACAAAAATGTAGAAGGAAAATCAATTTTTTATATGATCAAAAATTATTTTCATAAAGTTACAGGTTGGTCGTTGGATATTCAAAGAATCATTTGATAAAAGTTCATTAAATTTTAGTATATTTGGTCTACGATAAAAGTATGGTTATATATATATAATTTTCTGTAGTTTTTAAAGAAAGGACATTTAATTAAATACTAGAAATCGTCACCAATGTTAATAATTAACATTATCTTATATTTGTTCTTTGTAAAAGAGTATCTTTGTTCTTTGTAGAAGCGTATATTTGTTCTTTGTAGAAACGTATCTTTGTTTTTTGTAGAAGGGTATCTTTGTTCTCTGTAGAAGAGTATCTTTGTTCTTTGTTGAAGCGTATCTTTGTTCTTTGTAGAAGAGTATCTTTGTTCTTTGTAGAAGGTATCTTTGTTCTTTGTAGAAGATTATCTTTGTTATTGTAGAAGCGTATCTTTGTTCTTTGTAGAAGCGTGTCTTTGTTCTTTGTAGAAGCGTATCTTTGTTCTTTGTAGAAGAGAATCTTTGTTTTTTTGTGGAAGGGTATTTTTTGGCAAAAAGTTTTCTCGTGTACGTTCTCTATTCGTGTCACAAAAGAAATATATAAATATTGTCTAGCGTGAAATTATTACTATTGTGTTTGATTACAACGAAAGTCTCAAAGGCATCAACCAAATCAAACTCATCTCCACGTTCTATTCTCCTATTTGTATACAGTGTGGTTGTCCTTCAAGAAACGGCAACTACTTTTAACAGTCTAAGTCATAAGACGACGAACATGAACCCATGTACCATCTGTGTTGATTCATTTTATAGTTATTGGTTTGAATTTTATCTCTTTCGTTTCTTGGGTACTCATGACAGTTGGGTGGCAAAGTATTCTCATTAAATACCTGTACATATACCCTCACTATGTCTAATTTATTTATTTTGTTGGGTTTAACGCCATAGCAACACATTGTATAGGTTATATAACGGCGCACATAACTTAACTTCAAGGACCCATGTCTATAACCAGTAGTCACATACTCTTCCACGAGACCGGAAACTTCCCCATATACCTTATTAATGGAGGAAAATTGACATAATTGTCAAATTTTCATGTAAGGGTATAACATCCCGGGTGCTGATTCACTAAGTTTAAATTCGATAAATTTTACTGCAGTTTCAAAAGCAAAAGCAGCGTATGGGAATATTACTTGAGACAATCCTCTTGTTAAAACAATGTTTTATGGTCTGTCTTTCGGTGGACATAAAATCCCCTAAAAAGCGGACAAGGCATAAATCTTGATTTATAGAGAAGTCTCAACCGAAGAATAAAAAAATCGACAGTGTCGTTCTATTTTGTATTGTCTGCAATTTATCCTGGCTTAAGATTAATGAAATTGAACGGACGAATAAATTTCTAGTTTTCCATGTAGTAATTTTAGGAAGAATTTGGTTAAATCGATCGTTATCTGAATAATGCTTTAAATTGAATAGTTCCAGAGAGTTAGAATTGATAACATGTATGAATGCATTCTGAAATGTGAAGAAGCGGACAAAGCAGGGCATATTGCGGCGGTATATCTCCCAACCCACTAGGTTTGGTAGAAACTTCGATATACAAATATTCAGGGCTTGAATTTGACAAAAAATGGACTTGATTTTATTTCAACTCATTGAAATGAAAGAAATCCGCTAGATTTTATTCTCTAAAGTTTAATGGCATACATAGTAACCAATTATGTATGCAATATAAAAACAACATAGTGCAATATTCAACTATAGATAGAACAAGGGCGTTGTTGTGGGATAGACAAAAATATCGAACATGTTTGTACTGAGAATTTTAATTTATGCTATCGATCTATTTGACTGTTTCAATGCTGATTTGAGCCTCATTGGTTTGGACAGAAATATTTTTGCAACGTTTTCAACTCGCAAATTTGCGAGTTAAAATAAAAGTTACTCTCAGTTTTCAAAATCCACTCGCATTTTGCGAGTATGCGAGCTTAAATTGGAGCCCTGCAAATATTGAAGTGTTTTACCAGTAGTAAGCACATCTGCTCTTCTTGATACATCAGAATAATGAATGGTTGTAGAAAGTCTCCAATCTTTTTAAACTATGCTTGTATTTGTTTGGATTGTATGATGCGATCAACAGTTACATCTAATACAGTGGTCGATTCATTTAGCAAACAAATTTTTATTCTGTCAGTATGTGGTTAACTTCATTAGTCTTTGCTATCAAAACAGTAATGTTCACTGGGTGGCCTATTCGGTTGATTAAATTATCACATCTTATATATCTAGTAAAATACTCTAGAAAAGTATTTCCATCACAAATTCCCTGGTGCATACAATAATCTTATCAAAGAAATACACATTTACGATACATTATATCGATTGACTGTCTGGCATACTAAACAAGTTTCTCCACAAATCTTATAATAAAAGTCGCATCGGGGGATATACAAACTATCTAGTTGATGTTGACTAGGAGAAGAGAATTGTTGTTTCAGTTTAGATTTAGTATATATTTCTGACTGTGTACAAGGTAGTTTGTTTTTCATCCTCATGTATTGAATAAGAGGGCAGAAGGTACATTTACAGGCATTTTAAACAAAATTCATTTTAAATTAGTCGCAAACGGTACGCAGATAATTTCAGGTTATACACAAACAATAAAGTTGGTGAAAGGCAGAAGTCACAAAAATGTTAACTTTTTAACTGGCATTTCTTTGAACAACTACAAGAGAGCGAAATGCCACAACTTCTAATAATTGCAAAATATGACGTCTTTCCTTTTGTCCACAAATTGACTATGAATATTAATTATTCGCGAGTTTTATGTGTTCAGCCTACCCACATTACACATTTTTCTATTGTAGTTCTGAACTGTTTGTAATTGTAGTCGATAATCCTTAGAATTTTGTCTCAGCTTTTTTAAATAATGCAGAAATGGCTACACGCGACTTGGGTGATTTATACAGAAATAAGGTAATTATCGTTTGATTTCATGGTGAAATTGTGAGAGCGAGCTCTCAAATTATTTTGTACACGCGATCAAACATTCTGCTCCCTGCTTAGGGACCAAATCATTCACATTAGTAATTGTTTATAACGAGCTTCACGGGAAACAGTAGAGCCAACATAAATTACTGGAACTTTTAGATACATTGACTTGACTGCGATTTAGATTCACATCTTACTTAAATTCAAAATATGAAGTCTAGAAGTTTGCATTGTATACCAAAATATAAGTTTAATCTTTATGGGTCATTTCTATTGTTCCTTTGTTCACACAGGAGAGGCTGAGAGGGTAATTTTTACAAACAGACGGTTTTTTGCATTATTTTTTATTAAAATTAAGGTTTTACGATACTTAACTTTAATAAAGAAAATATACCCAGAAAATACAATTTGCATGAAGTTTCAAGACAGAAAATGTTCATATTGATTTACTAGACATGTTAGAAATTCATGGTGTACATTGATATTTTTAAAATAATTATAAATGCTTTGGAATTACGAGTAAAAGTGGACGAACGATTTACGTCTCTACTCTATTTTGAATGAAGTAATGGTGCATTTTCATTTTGACTTTTATTAATTGAACTCTCAATCACTCGGAAAGGGGTCCGATGTATAGGCCTTGTATTCTTTGTTTTTTCTTCGGGCTTCCAGGGAAAACCACAGGGAGGCTTTTCCTCGTTATGTGTTTCGATTCTGCATTTTACTGAGTTAATGTGTATATTTCTAAGTGAAACAACGCACTACTCCATTCTGTTAATGAATAGAAACACTGGCTTTCATACTATTCACTATTTATGTGTTGATATGGCGACCTTCATTTATATCTATGCAATTTCTTAATGTTCACTGTGACATTTTCTTATAAAATACACCAGACAAAAATATTGTTTAAAACACTTTCTAATGTATCAATGCAGCAATAATGATTTTCCAATCTAACATTTTCCTTTCAATCTTCGTTCGTAATGAACCGAAGAAATTTGTGATTACTTCCCCGCGACAAAAATGTTTCATTTATTTTCTTTTACGCGAAACTAAAAATCAAAGCGCTGAAGCGACTTTGTGAATTATATTACGCGGGATAAGTTTTTTTTTAAATCACATAAACTTTGTTCTGAGTGCAACGAGTATCGTATTTCGACAAAAACGTGGATTGGAATGTCCAACAGGAAACGCTCATCGTCTGCTGCTAGTTCTGTCTTTTTTAAGAAAATGATTTGTCAATGTTAATCTTTAACATTGATTGGTGATACAGAAAATTTAATAAGTATATCACACTCGTGAAAGACCGAGTATATCCGTGTCCCCTGAAAATACACGTAGCATAATGGCCGAGGTAATAGAATTACATATAAAGATCATTGTAATGATTACATTAGATTACAGAAAGATATATGTACAGAATATTTTGTATAATAAAGCCATAGATTATTTCAGTAATCTCATGAGTAACGTTATTAATCGTTATTTAGGAGATTTTATGCCTGTATAATAATGTAATATCATTGTAATATTCATGTGGCTAGACATACACTTTTATCCAGAATTTTAGAGTGAATATCAAAATCTTGTTTCTTAAACATTACTCTTCTAAGAACAATTATTATTCATGCCATTTTAAAATTTGTCAGTTGAGTTTTGATGTACAAACTGTATGTCCAGAAATTCAATACAAGATACATATTGGATGTTTATAACACGAAATATAAGAAATATGGTACATGACTACACGTGTAATATATTGCTATGTTTATAGTACAATAATATATGAATATGGGACAGACAGGCGCCGTACATGAAGGAATATTTAGATGTTATTTGTGACGTGTACGCAATGGAACATAATGGAAGGTTAGGCTAACACATACATTAGTGCCCAAGTATAATGGAAATCCCAAAAGCTGTCGTAGTGCAGAAGATGTGTTCTTAAGAGAGTCGTTCTGCAGAGGTTATACTGTATATGTATTTTGATATTAGTAAGCAAATAGAGCATTTGTAATGTCCGGTTCTGTTCTGTTCTTTAAGCAGTAAGTAATGTAGCTCAGTCTTTTACAGATGAAAATGACTAGTAAAAATGCTTGTACCTCTCACCTTCAACCGTTAGAGAGAAATAACTTGAATGTATTTAAACATTTGTAGAAACAACACTAAAATGGTCATGCTCACTTAAATCCGATTACTAAACAATCCGAACAAAAAACAACAAACACACAATATCACGGAAAAGAGAATTTAGAGGAAACCTAATATTTTTGTTCTATCAAAACGTCTATGAAGCTGGTAGAAAGATTTATTTTTCGAGAAGTGACAGAAATTTAATATGAAAATTATCTCCAATGAAAACTCGTGGGAACGGAAAGGTTTAAAGAATAATTAATTTAGAGAGAATTGCTTGGCAACTTGCCAAGAGACTTCCCATAAATCTTATCCACAAAATGATTTAATTGAAAGTCCACAAAATCAGCATTTTGGGACTGTTTTACTGTTATTCCTCGTTTTAGATTCGGGCAAAGCTTTTATATTAACGACATTGCGTGAAAGAATACATTTGTATTGGATGTGGAATTGTCCATATTATGAGGGACTACGTGAGGATTGATTTCTATTTCCAGGAGAATTTTCACTTTCTCCCAACAACAATTTCAAAGTTTATTAAATGCTAACCTACAATGTCAGTCTACAGCGTCAATATACTTGTACATGTTTCAATGCGTTGGTTTGTATGTTTGCGTAATGCCTGTTTGTTATCTAAGTATCACTTGTTCATTTATTTACGACGATCGCCTCATCTTTTCAGCTATTCTGGGCTTTATTCAAAACAACATTTTCTAGCAAATGATTAACCACTACAGCTTCTCACTATTCGGGAGAAAATAAACATTTTTGTAGATTTTATGTACATTTTACTCTCACTGAAAGACCAACTCTAAATAATTGAATATTTGCAAAATTTTAAACAAAACATGTCATTTATAAGCACACGACTGTTTAAGAGATCTTTACTAAAAAGACAGGAGATATCCAGGGTATGGTTCCGGATATGGTTTGGTTGCTACTACAAAAACTTTGTTTTTTAAATATATTGTGTCATTTTACATCACAAATATATCAAATCACAAGACTAAAACAGCCGGGGGTCTACCCCAAGAGGTCAGTATCCTATTGATAGATTCCAGATTGCGGCAGGATCCTTCTATAAAAGCTCGAATATTATGTAGACTTTACTGCATAAGATTAATGAAGACAGCGGACTGGGAAATTTGTTTAAACTGCCCCTGCTGCTGTCATTAAATTAAATTGTTGACCAAAAGTGCGTGATTCAAATGAACATGCAACTTATTCAACACACAGCAGTACTAAAATCCTGACAGTAAACTTGAAATTTCGAAGAGCTTTCTGATGTATAGAAATGGCTTAGTTTAGCGTAAAATGACTGCTTATTCACTTTCATTGGAGAAAGACAGACATATGGAAGGTTAGAAGTAAAAGTAAAGTGTCATACATGTACAAGATGCAATCTGATTAAAACCCGATCAAAATAATCCGCTCGCCTACTCGCTAATTTAGACCTGGCCGTTTCGTTATAAGGGCCTCGTTCAGGTGACCTTTTTCATTATAATATTCATGACGCAATCATACTGTTTAGTAACTTGTTTACACCATCTACGTCACGCAATTCATAAAGAGCCATCCAATCACAGCTTGCGAATAACACCACAGTAAAATTAGCTGAAAGCTAAGTATTGATTGGTGGACACAAAGGTCATCTCGACGTGACCCTAACAGCGACTCTTTTGATTTTGTACGAAAGGGTATACAGGATACCTGTTACCGAAGATTGATACAAGATTATAAAGGATGAAGCACTAGAATTGCATTGAGTGTTACCTATCCTGTAAATGTCATGTGGATGAAAACTACGTATGTAGTGATCATCTGCTGTGATATCAGTCACAGGACAATTAACGTTTACTCCTGCATACCTTATGAACAAACAGAAACGGGACAATTCGTGCAATTGAATTGTTTCGTGTTTACAAAATACGTCGAAAACAATTGTTAAGGTCGTTACATAACTTTTAGATGTTTTTATTTCGAGTGTTCTAGTCAATTTCGACTTTTAATGTAAAATATTACAAGGAGCATTGTAAGAAACTCGTAAATTGTGCCATCCGAAAATGTATTCTGTTTTTGTTACTTACTAATACAACCTATACAACTTGCGATACATATATCTTATTTCAAGCTGAACCATAATATTTCGGGCTTATGTGTTTTCTTCAAACACGGATGCGTCAAAAGTAAAAAAAAATACAAACTCGATTTATACACGTGCAAACAAACACATAATACACTCAAATATCTTCCAATGACAACTCTGATATGAACATAGGAGTCGTTAAAGACTTGATAATACATTCTACCACTGGCAGTATGTCTGATAATGAATCATATCACAGAATTAGGTCTGGTCTAATTCAATACGAATGGTAAACCAGGCGCATGGAAACTTGATTAACGGAATATTGCCTTGGGAAGCCAGAGAATAACTTCTAATGACCAAAACACATTGGGATGACAGCAAAATTGATAAGCATTGACCGTATCTGGGAAGTAATAACGTACGAACGCTCCTAACTATTTTCATTGTCAAACACGATCGTGACTTAAATATTAGCGATGCTATATAGCCTAAGTCTTCAGCAGAGGTTTTATTCTGTTATTTATGAACGTATCTCTATAATACATTGTATATACTTTAACATATACCTTGTGTACGTAATTCCGTTCAATCAGTGCATTTTAGCTCACCTGTCACGTAGCAATCTAATTAAAACCCGATCTAAAATTTTCCGCTCGCATACTCGCTAATTTAGATCTGGCCTTTTTCTAACGAAGGTCACGTTCAGGCGACCTTTTCTCATCATAATATTCATGACGAAAGTGTTATGATACGTAACTTGTTTACATCGTCTACGTCACGCAATTTTAAATGAGCCGCCCAATCGCAGACTGTGAATAATACCGCTGTTAAATTAGCATGCAAAACTTGGTCTAAAAATAGAAATTACGAAATCAAAATGTGTTTAATAGTGCTTTCGTCTAGATGAAAGCTACGCATTGATTGGTCGAAACAAAGTTCATCTCGACGTGACCTTCCACGGAGAAAGTAGAGATTCTGTACAACGCTCTACAGGATATCTGTTTACGGAGATTGGTCACTTAGGGACAGAGTGGGTTTTTGTGATCAGTTTTCGTCCGTCTGCCCGTCCGTCCGTCCACATTTTGTAAACTCTTTAGTGGTCACATTTTTGACTCAATTGTCACCAAACTTAGTAAGGATGTTTGTCTGTTTAATTGCTCGGATGAGATTGAACATGGGTCACCAGGGGTAAAAAAAATATGTCACACAGCCCAAATATGGGAAAAACCTGTAAACACTTTTGGGGTTACATTTTTGACTCAATTGTCACAAAACTTGGTCAGGATAATTGTCTAGTCATTTTCTCGGAAAGGTTCGAACATGTGTCACCTGGGGTCAAAAACTAAGTTACACAACCCAAATCTGGAAAAAAAAACCTTTTCAATTATCATCATAGAAAAAAACCGCTTCAAATTTAAACGATACTTTACTTCTTATTTGCCACGTGTTGAAACACGTGGTCATGGTGATTGTCAGTTCAACCGAAGTGGTTCCCGTGATGAAACACACAAGGATAGGGGTCAAGGCCCTTCAAACTTAGACTTAAATATTCTTAATTGGAATATCGCAGAGCTTAAGAATGTTTCTAATGAACAGAAATGATTCTATATTCCCAGAAATATAAGAATCATAAGCAAAACAATTTTGGTTTGACTAAGTTATGTCGTATTTTCAAAGTACATATAAGTAAATGATAGATATAATGGCATAGATGGGGTATCAAAAATGTGAAGGCCAGTTTAACATATTAGACTGTTTAAGACGAAGGACATTCTCTACACTTTACCAGTATATAACGACATGTGTTCAGATGTGGGTACGGGTTAGAATCCCATCCGGGATACCCGGTTATACCCTTCCATGAAAATTTGACAATAATGTCAATTTCCCACCATTAATAAAATATATGGAAAAGTTTCCGGCCATGGGAAGGGTGTATAGGTGAGTATTGGTTATAGACAAGGATCCAGGAAAGCTAGGTTAGGTGCTCTGGACCCCGTTATATAAATTCTACAATGTGTTGCTACGGCGTTAAATCCAACAAAATAGATAAATGAATAAATGTTCAGATGTGCAGTTCTGATTAATGAATATAAATTCTACTTCAACGTTGCTTAATTAGTCTTTACTAACCATGAAACTAACCATGGAATGATGCCAATGTAACCATACCAGTCTTCAAGTGTTTATAAAAAACTATTAAAGAAAGTTTGATAGCTAAACAGCTGTGTGAGTAGAAAGAAACTGGCACACTTAGCAGATTTAGAGCAAAAGGGTCGTAACTGATTCTTTTTTAACATGAATTACGATCGTTTTGCGCTTAGCCTGTGACATACATCCTTTCGCCCTAATCTGAACGGTATAATAACAATATTGTCCAATTTTCTCGGATTTTTTCTTGTTAAGCATGATTCTGGTCAGTCATTATTGTAATTGAAGAGTATTTTTGGTTATAATTTGTCTGAACAAATGGTTTAAGTATTCATTCAAGTACGTGTATACACTTCATTAGAAATTATGAAAATGAAGCAGAAATGTTCGTTTAGAAAATTTCTTCCAGAACCGCTTGGTCACATAGGAATGTTTGTAAGTCATTATGATATATATATATTGTGTTGATTAAAGGATGTAGAGAAAAAGCTGCGTTGGTCATTGACTTTTGTACATCCTATGCTGACCGTATGTATGCGGCAGGTATGAGTCTTCAATAGCAAACTAATTATAATGAAGGCAGTAAACCTGAAATGCTTGCACTAAAAATATATAAAAATACATGTATACGCATAGCATTCTTGCAGTTTAGAAACATCATAAGTGTCAAGTTCAGACTCAAGATTTAATACATTCTTGCTTAGATATTTGAATGATCTTGTAAGAGGTGAACATACAAATATATGACTCAACTATGTGCTAGTGCCTTCGGCTTCGGTCCATTATATGTTATAGGGCTGACTGGTCGGCCGCTTTTAGACAAGGAGGCCCTCAGTGGTGTGTACTATTTCTTACATATAAACACCAACATGTCAATAGAGAAATCACGAGGTATCTTTACTGTTAGATTGTTAATTTATATTTATACTCTTTAATTCCATCTTACTTTGAAAAGTTATCGTTCGAAACCTCATTAAACACTGTTGCAGCTACTTGTATTCAATTTGTTCAAAAGCATGATTCCATAGGCAATGTACTTAATAAGGCTTCAATTATCTGTTACGAACAATAATTATCTCAAATATTCGGGGATGCGTTACCATAGCTAACTACGTGAATATAAATATTGTTTAATAATGCAAAACATTTTCTAAAATCTTTATTACGTAGAAATGATGTAAAAGCGCCAACATGTCGATTCAACATCGGCTAAATGTCAATCTATTTGATTCATGTGTTCATAAAACCCCGTATATTGATATATAACATCATAAATTTGTGCATCCAAACTCCTGAAGGAGATCACTGTCTCAGCACGTATCTTTCTCATGTAACATTCTCATCCCAAAAATCTTGCCATGTTGTCAATAAAGCTATATCGATATTCTGAACGGAATGTTGTTTGGTTCCAAGTCGTACTTTGTCCGGTAAAAGTACGTCAGGCAAAGCATGATAATGGCCGCGCCATATGTAGTGAATTAGGTATTGGATAATTATATAGTGTTTTTGATTCAGGACTGTGCCGGCCACCTGTGTTTCAAAACAAGATGCAATTTATGGAAAAGAAACTAAGCTTGTACTCGGTATAAGCTTGCTTATGGTAAATTACTTCTATTGTAATAGGGCGGATAAAACTAAGTTTATAATCAATGTAAATAACAATACCCGTTTTAGTGTAGATGGCCTATACAGTATCAGTCTTCACGAAAAACTTTCATTGGCGCTGGACATACGGTCATGCAAAATCGAAGTTTTCACTGGAACCAAAAAAGGTTAACTGGACCAAAAAGAATCTTAGTAGTATTTTGAAATATGATGATGTGATGGTCTTAAACATCCAAAGTTAAGTCATTATTTTGTTAATTTAACTTAAAAAAGAGAGTCCGCATCGTTTACGCGGTTGGAAGCGCGCCGGGATTTGGAGTCTTGTGTCCCCTTGGGGGTATGGTTCGAGTCCCATCCGGGAGGTTATAACCTTCCATGAAAATTTGACAATAATGTCAATTTTCTTCAATTAATAAGATACATGGAGATGTTTCCGGCCTTGTGGAAGGGTAGGTGAGTAATGGTTATAGACAAGGATCCAGAAAAGCTAGGTTAGGTGTGCTGGACGCCGTAAAATGACCAAAAATGTGTTGACACAGCGTTAAAACCCAATAAAATAAATAAATAAAAAGGAGAATTTTTTTATGTGTCATCAAGTGGTGTTCTTTTTGATAACGGCTTTAAGTTAAAGTTAAGTCATTTTATTGTTTATTCAAGTTATAAAAGAGATACAAGTGATTTTACTTCAAAAGCTTGATGTCAGTTCCTCGTCTATTAAAACTATTTATGTTAATGTTCTTGTGATCCTTTACTGTACATTGCAAATCTGCAATTTCTAGTCGAAAACGTTACAACAAAAATCAATCGTGATGATGATGGTGATGGTGATGATGGTGATGATGATGTTTCGTTGACGTTAATAAGGGCAAGCTGCTGCTGCTGCTGCTGTTGTTGTTACTGTGGACAAATGTAATGGCAAAGATGTTGATGAATTGGTTCATTGTATAAAATGTGTGCTATTTAACGTTAATATGTCACACACATGTGACACATGCGTTTTGTTATATATTTGCTCTAATATAGCGAGACGGTCGTATTATCAGACCTGAAATATTGAAATATTATATAAAAAATAAGTCATAACCCAAGAAAGAAAAGTTAGAATAATACTATGTGAAAAGTAAAAAAAGTTGGATGCTGTAGTTTTATAGATATTTGCGGTTATTTTGGGTACAGCGTCAGTGAAAATTGCTCAAACACAGTAAACGACGTCCTGATTAGTGGAACATAACCTGACGACAATACTCTTACCTAGTTTTTTTTTATACTTAAATGATCAAGAATCCTTTGTTAGAATTAGGGCTGTGGATCGTTGAGCTAGTGGCGATCCGATTCGATCCACGATTCATGTGTAACGATTCACGAATCGAACCACGAATCTCTAGTTAAGGGAGAAGCATACAGAAATTCATGTTATAACAAAAACAAGTGAAGAATTACAAAATCTTTTATTATATGGAAAACCATGTACTTCAAACATTTTTATTACCAGACGTTTTATGAGCATTTTCAGTGATAACATTTTGTTTAAATGTGTATCAATCGAAATATGTATCAGCCCTTATATAAATTAAAAATTTCATATAAGTAGTGCGGCTCGTTTTCAGTGATAATTTAGCTAAAAATTCTTTCATTTCTTCAAAAAATCCGACGATTTCAGACGTGACGAATATTCGTACTCGATTTCGTGGTCGAGATCGCGAATATCCGAGTACTCGGATACTCGAAGCAGCCCTATAGTTAGAATACTCACGTACATGTATACATGTACATTTGTGCTAGTTTACTTTTTTCGAGTGACTATCGTAATGGACAGATCAACGTGCACATTCAGACGTAGCTCACAGCATTATCAAATCAATTCAGCGAACATTCAGTTCTGTTTAATTATGAGCACATGCATCTTTTGACCACCGGCAAATGAATTTGTCATACCAATAAAGTCTATTGCGCGTCCATGCATTACAATTACAATTATTGTCAATGCCATGCCGAGGGGATGTCAAAACCAGCATACAGATGGCTTTATTCGTGCGTCCACTGAAATGTCTTTTATTGGATTTCTTGACTAATAAGGAAGTGAGGGCATTTTCTGAATCCACGACACGACAACAAATTACTAATATCTAGAGATATCTATTGTCTGATTAGGATGGCGATTTTAACATATTGCGGATAAAATACATGTACAAGAGATAGAAAATCTCATTGGTCAATGTTGAGATACGTTCATACCATGCTTTGATTGAATAGAAGATTGTAGTATACACTGAATCGATTGACTATTCAATTGATTTTAAACTGTATTTAAAACTTTACTTTTTAGGGCGGTGCATACTTTCGTTGAGCTTGGTCATGATATATTTTCTACGGTCATTCTCCTTCCTACTACTGATTCTAAATCATTTTGGATAGTAGTCAGTCACTGACGAAAGTATGCGCCTAGTAGTTGGTGGGTTTACAGCTATATCAAGAGATTTAGCCTTTCCAGGAACAGTGCGCGGGTGGACTGACCGCCGTTATATGAATTATACAATATATTACTACGGCGTTAACCCCAACAAAAAAGCTTCACACATGTTCTAACTCTAATGTAATTTCAAAGACTGGACTCCCCTAACAACTAAGCAGGTCGTCGAATGTTTCTTTAAGTGACAAATTCTCAGTAAGCGCACGGGACTGTACACAAAAATTGTAAGTATGTAAAGGGTAAGACAATGTTATAATCAGATGAGCCTAATCACCCTTCTACCGGATTTTTGATGATTGCAAATATTCTGCATTACATGCTATGGAAACGCTTTTTATTTATAACTTAAAAATTCTTAAAATTTAGTGCCAGAAGAAAAAGTTGAAATGTAATAAGATGTTTTACAATTGAGCTAAGTCTATAACGTAATTGATTTTCAAATCTTCAACTAAACAGAAAGTTTAAATTTGAAGCTTATCCTGTATGCTTTCAAGTGATAATCAATAACAAGAGTTAGAGGGAAATAATCCAAGAAAAGTAAGTAAGTGGTTGTCTCCCTTTGTATACATATTTCCTATACACGTTTTGTTTTTTGTACGCACTTATTATAAGTGCGTACAAAAAACAAAACGTGTTTTGGTAAACATTATAAATGAGGCCATTCATTTCAGGGGTAGGCAGTATTGAAAATAAAATTTGTGTAATTTATTTTAACAAAATTAGCATGGTTGATAAACCATCACCACTTGGTAAATCATGCTTGTTATGGTAGAACGCTTTCTATTACACCAACAACTAAGACACAAATAAAACATATCACAATTGTTTACTTGAAAGTCATCCTGGGCATCCCTCGTCGTGGAATAGTCCATTGTATTGTTAATATAAACAGTGGTTTTTTTGTTCGAACTATACGTGTCTGTGTCCGTGTGGAACGAAAACACGATATTTCTGAGAAAATATAATTTTCTTGAGTATAATTTCTTCTTAATATTCCCTAACGCTCGTATGTAGAGTACGGTTGTCAATTCACACCCATGTGTTTGTTATTTCGATTTTTCCTAATAAAAATATTATATAAATATCACAACCTACAAAGGGTGATAGAACGAATGTTCACCCGTGACAAGTAATGTCAGGCCAGGTTTTAAAGTGAATTTCTTTTGTTATACAAGGTGATTCCGAAATAAATTAGTCCATATTAAACAAAGGAAGCGGTGTGTATACCGTAGTTAACTTATGGTGTACATATCTTTTTGGGTCGTAAGTTTGATTCTTTTTTGCGTTGAGGAAATTCTAATTACATTTTATAATTGTGTGAGTTGAAATCGACTGTGTATTTCAATGTGTCAATTTATCAATTTTCTAGTGAAGGAAACAAACAAGTTCACACATTAATTTGATTGAGTGACATTTTAAATAGCAAAACAAATTACATTTTCTCTCTCAGTTTATTGCATAATTCAAAATAAATGAAATAAACAAAACATAGAATTTGACGCGTTACCACTGCGCCAGTGAAGTAATAACTATACAGCAGATTAATTTGACATATATGATTTTTATTTATACTGGGTTTAACGCCGTTTTCAACACAATTTTTAGGTTATATTACGATGTCCAGCGCACCTTACCTAGCTTTCCTGGACCATTGTGTATGACAAGTACTCACCTACCCTTCCACAAGGCCGGAAACATCTCCATGTATCTTATTAATGGAGGAAAATCGATATTACATGAATTGTCAAATTTTCATGAAAGGGTATAACCTACCCGAGTGGGATTCGAACCCCTACCCCCTTCGGGACAGATTTAAATCCAGGCGCGTAACGTATATATAATCTATATATAAACTATTTGTTTAACACAGACTGACAGAGGTGTCATCGTGATTCAGCGACAAGTTACGATCATTCGCGATTTATCGACGAAGCCAAAAGAAGACTGAATTCGGTGTATAATATATTCTAGCATAAAGGTCAAATTCATGTTAATATTGTCGGACTAAAATTGAAAGTATAAAGAAATAGATCTGCTAAAATTGTCAATACGCCTTCTATTATACATGAAATACGACATGATTATATAAAGTTTTAACCTTACCTAACAAATTCCGTCTTATGACAAAGAAGCTGAGAGCAATGTACTTAGCTTGTAAGTATAACCTAATAAGGAAAAGTAATAAATTATTTGTATAAGAGAATAAAAAACGTGTTATTTTTGCAGAGAAAGTCATTAGATACTGGGTGCAAAATATGTCAATCTAAACACACTCTACAATGAGCTAGAACTGTTTAAACTCTTGATACACTGTTAGAATATGTGAAGCAAATGTTTACAATTGGTGGCAGCCCCTAAGTATTTTGCAAAGAAACATGAAAAATATCATCGATACAAATGTATATTCGTACTTGAATTGTGAAAGTCATATGTTGTTCTATTTACATCGTTTTGTTCTGATGTAAATCTTTTTTCATAATATTTTCATTAAAATCACGTATATACACTGTCGAGCTCTATTTATGTTTTATGTCGTTTTATCTTAGGCCGAACCGAGCTGACCGTCTGTGATATTGCAGCAAATTCAGTACGCTCCCCTTGCAGCTCAGTGAACGCGTGGATTTTTTGAGCGATGCAAAGGAAAGTACAAATTCAGTAACTAAGAGTTGATTAAGAAGTAAAATTGACATGATATTAGATCTATCTCCCGAGACCATGAATTAAACCCGGGAGACCGAGTTCGAGGTCAATTGTACAACCACACCCTCGACTCATTCGTGCTAAGGAAGCACTGGAGAAAGGACACTTAAAACATAGGGCACGTTCCGCTAGGCGATCGCTAGCTAGCGCTCTTAGAAAGCGATTTTTGTAGCATGAGAGGTATACGGAACAAATGAAAAATATTCAGGCAAATCAATTATCACTATGATTATTCTATTTAACCGCTTTGTCGAAATATATGCATTAAATGAAATATATATCAGTATTTTTGAAAAAGAAACACGGTCCCAGAAAGCAGAAGTGTTCCGAATGATACGGCTAGCAAGAAAAAAACTTGCTACGTATCGCTAGCTAGCGTTTCATTTTGCAGACCGTTCCGTAGGAAATCCGGCTAGGTAGCGATACCAAGCACTCGCCTCGCGGAACGTGCCCATAGTCATAATAGAAAAATCTTATAACACGACATAACCTGGTTCATTTGATATAAAACCAGAGCAAAGCCTAAGATAGTTTAAGAGGAGTTGTACAATCTTCATCTTAATATTATAGATCATATTTTCTGACATTTATCCAATGTTTCGCCGTCATTTTGGAGAGTATATATCAATTCTGTATCATAAGATACCCAAATTTTGAAAGAGAAAACTCGATAGTAGACAATATTTATCTAAATCGATTGTTAAAAGATCTGATATTTCCCTAAATCCTGGGAAAAGAGATTGAGAATGTCTGTATATCATTTTCGGTGATATTTAGGAGAAATTGGATGTGATGTATCAATATGTTAAGGAAAGAGAGCTAGATCTGTACGTCTGTTGCCTATGGTGTATTTAGTACTATTTACCCACAAAATATTTACAAAATTGCCGTATACTTATTTTTTTTCAACTTGATCGATACAAATGCGTTAAATATATCTACAATAGAACTGTGCTTATTCTAGAAAGATCGCTATCCGGAAAGTCCAAGCGTTTAAGCCACTGTATGAAGATATATTCATTAACAGTATAGACTTGAAAACTGTTTTACAAACCACGAAGTTATCAAAATATAACATGCTTTAAAGACCGCAAAATAATAAGTTCAAAACGATCTGCTTTCTAAATTTGAGTTTGACTAAATGTCCATTTCTTAAAAAAGTGGGATACTTTTATAAGAGCAGACTATATTTACTTATATGCTAATGTTCTATATACCTGATCAAAACACTTTAAGAGCTAAATCATGTAACTTGAAGCAGTTTTTGTTCTATAACAAGGCTTCATCTTAAACATGTACTGTGATCAAAACTATTGTTTCAAGTTTTGATAACCAAATTCTACTTATAAACCTCGTGTTACGGGTTTTCTGTGTTAAACTAACTCAGAAAACCCTCGCACTCAATTTATATCCTTTACTTACCGTATTGGAACCGTGACCCAAACCGTGTTCTGTGCGTTCTGTGTGTTTTGTGTGAGACAGGCTTAAGATACCGGTGTACCTTTTCACAAAAAATTTTACGAAAAAAGTTACCGTAAGTCAAGTTCATAATTTTGCAGTTCAAAGTCAGAAGGATAATAAAATAACCATGATTTGATATTCAAAAGGTATACAATAATCTACATTTACGTAATTCAATAATATTTGGTACTTATTGGCCAGAACATGACCGTATTATTAATGTTTTCTGCTTTTGACTTACGATGATTTTTATCGTAAGTTTTTTGTGTTAAAAGCTCCACAGATTACACATACCTTTCACGTATATATGTTCTGTTGTTGACGTACAATAGAAGACAGGGTATTGTATATATATCTACAGGACAATACGTTGACATTAGCTTTCTAAAACAAATGCCTATCAATTTCCTGTAGTATTGTTTATACCTAAACATAGGAAATCTAGCCATCAGCAATACAAATGAGTTTGGTTGATAAAGTGGTGTACGTGGTCAGACTTAAAACATTTTATCAACCGGCAGCCGTTCAAACCATTATAAGTAAAATCAAAGCGCTGAAGGCACTGAATTTGTTCGGGTTGGAAAAGTGGAATTACAATTCCGGCTCCAACAAAACATTCGTTCACAAAGAACAATTCAGTGATATTAGTTTGATAGGTAGACCAGCACTGTTCCGGTTAAAAAACTTTACACAATCGACCTATAAATACAACAGCTAAACCGGACAGGCGAACACACAACATATCTTTTTCACACAATCACCACAAGTCAAAGGGGTCATTCTTAAAACAATTTAATAACTGCCGCTTAAAAGTTATCATTCATGCACATTTATACTGCATCTGTATGTAAAATAAATGAAGTCCACTATTCAGACATCATTCAAAGTCATTTACTACGATCTTTAAACTTTTCCTATAAAACCATTCTATTACATAAGATGGTGTAAAATCGCTACTGACAACTGGCACAAACGACGGGTCGTGACTGAATCGTTGATACCACTCTGTTACATAAGATTACCTAATCATCCCTTCTGAGACGCACAACATAGCAGCGAATATTCTTACGCTTGAGATATAGTTCGGATTACTAGTGTATTAATGCGCCCGTCAGACAAGACGATCCTTTTGAATTGCTCTATACATATATACTGAGGGACTACTTCTGGATTCACAACACTGAGTGCCTCCTGGTCTAATAGTAACCGACCAGTCAGCTCCTGAACATATAGAGGACCGAAGCAGTAGGCTGTTTTTTGCAAAAGCAAAATAATTAACATTGTTAAACATTTTATAGGTTATAACTAATAGCACAATCTTTGTTTACATGGTGTCGAATTTTATTTTGCTCTGTGAAAATTACAACGTTGGTTACACGACACTTAATGATATGGACTGGATATTAGGGTTGTCATGATACGCTAGAAGCGTATCGCGATATATTGCAATACGCTAGCATCATATTGCGATACGTACCACGATATATTGTGGGTTTATAGATTGGTTGTGCCTATGCTGTATTCCAAAGAAACATTGCAAATCTTACATGCAACTACTTGAATCTAGTCTCACTAAGTCTATATGGTCATTTAGGACTGTGACATATGTTTTGCATATAAAAAAGATGCTTAGTTGGAAGAAACCATCACTCCCTTAGCAGCAGAACATCCTATCAATCAAGCTCCTGGACACCATGCTTGAAACACAACTTCCTGTCCCGAAGTATTCAATTCAAGAACATATGTTGCACAAGTTCCGTTTAACCAACTGAATGCGCCCCAGAGAGTTAAATTCTTGTAACTTAAGCTTAAATTGAATGAACAATGGAAAAACTGACGTTTTGCTACATTTATTTCGCTAAGGGAAGATTTTTCCAATGAAATAAAAATATCGCTAAATACCGGTACGTCAAATTCGTACAGCGGTACGTATTGCCGCAGCTGCGTATTGCAATATACTGGTATACCGGTATATCGTTACAGCCCTACTGGATATGACGTCAGCAAGCCACTTTCATATCGGCGGGCCACTATCACATTATAACGACCCGCTGCCGAAATCGTTTTATGATAATTATCTTCTTATTTGACGGAAACTTTAACCTATACAATTATTACACGATAATTTCAAGTTATCAAACCATTTTAACATTTATTCAAACATTTAAATTACAAATGATTCTAATATAATCAATCATCGAAGGAAATTACTACAAAAACTGGTTATGGGGAAAACGAAATGGTTAAAAACCATCAGATTTCATATAGCAGTATTAACCGGTATATCGGTTAACCGTCACACACCTAGTGGCTTGAATATCGTATTTGAAAACGATAAAGTGTGAACACAAAGATGACAATGAAAACCCTGGGGTATTATTCTGCGTTTATCATCTCTGTCTTAGTGTCACAACTCATTCCCTCACCAATATAATGAACTGTGTTCAACGAGAAAATTTGCCGACATCCCCAAAATGAGCTGTAAGTTTTTCTTTCTCATTCTCGCCAAAAATTTGGATCGATGAGTCTTTAGTTAATGTAATTTTAGCGGAGGAGACACGTAAATGTTACATTTGACGTCATTTCTGAATTAGCTAGTATCAAGAATTCTATATTTCCCCAGCCATGTGGTGTCGTTATCGATTTAAAACGTTCCTATATACAGTGTTGTTAAATCTGTTAGTAGAATTTTCGTTGTGAAAATTGTACGGTACAGGGGTGAAGTGTTTCAAACATTTAGGTGATTATGATGACGTTAACAACCATGTTGTACAATTATTGATCCTGAAATTACGTGGTTACTGAAATTGATTGTAATTATTTTCCCTTGCGTATACACACAACTGCAGTAAAGTTTCATTTTGTTATAAAAACCCGGGTCGATAGCGCAGTTGGTAGCGAGCCAGGATTTTGAATCTCGTACCCGAGGGGGTGCGGGTTCGAATCCCACCCGGGGAGGTTATACCCTTCCATGAAAATTTGACAATAATATCGATTTTCCTCCATTGATTAGCTCATGTGTTTGAGCCGCCGCTGTTTGTTTGTTTGTTTGTCTAAAACGAATTACTATACAAAGGTGACTAAGGTTGTAGGTTCAAGTTTTGGTTGTATAAAGTATTCTAGATCATATTCACTTCGACATACGAAGATTCTATGAAAGCACTATGTTACTGAAACTGTTATAGACCCAGTGTTAATTAGTTGATGTGAGAATATATTTTTTGTTGTTGTTGGGTTTAACGCCGTAGCAACTCATTGTATAGGTCATATAACGGCGGTCAGCCAACCTAATAACTGTTCGTGAAAAGGCTAAATCTCTGGATTTAGCTGTTAACCAACTACTAAGCGCATACTTTCGTCAGTGACTGACAACTGCCCTACATAATTAAGAATGTTTGGAAGAAGGAAGAATGGCCGCAGAAATAATTTCATGACCAAGCACCACGAAAGTATGCCCTCCCGGGAATCAAACCAACGACTCATCGATCAGTAGACTTGTGTGCTACCAACTGAGCTAGTCGGGCGTCTGTGAGGATACATAATGCCAGTTTGTACCCTGGCTGTGCAAATGTAATTAAATTCTAAATATATAAAACTTTATTTTCAACAATTAAAGATGTAAATATCTAATTTAGGTATTGTTAGTTTTATTTAATGTTAGACATGTTCAAATTCACAAGTATTCATGTATTGAGAGAAGCAAGTATTTGTATTGAGCCATCATTGTTAATAATGGTGATGCACTGGTTGAACTTATGGTTCATTCGTAGATTTATCATATCTATAAACACCTATATACTCTCTTCATTCATTTTATGACAGTGGTTGCAGAGTTACATACACAGTATATTGAATTTAATTTTGACCTTGACTGTTGGAACCGTCATTGCTAATGTATGATCCGCGGTATACCCCCATACGATGTACGATCCTCGGTATACCTCATACGATATATGATCCGCGGTATACCCCCATACGATGTATAATCCGCGGTATACCCATACGATGTACGATCCTCGGTATACCTCATACGATATATGATCCGCGGTATACGACAGCCCTAACACGTACCAAAGTTCTTTCACAAATATTTTCTAATTTACAAAAATATCTAAGCAACCAGCAAAAAAGGTAGTTCTCCAAACAACCCCACAATGGTTCTAAATTTCTAGATCTCCAAAAATCTCTCGACTCGTTCAAACCTCGAGGTAATCTTGAAAACTAGAACCGTTGTGGGGTTGGGAGAACTACCACTAGAAAGCGAATTTAAATGCTACTTAGACTGCACTAGGTCTGATAAAAATCGATTACGTATAAATGTTATTTACCTTGTCTTTTTCATCTAAATTTGTTGATCTGGTCACATATTTCGCCGTGTTAGGAACCATATAGGTCTAGTGATTCCCCACTCTGATAACGTACCTAATTACTTCATGTACATTGTATATAGCATCTTTATACCTAGAATCTGATGTTTTCTCAGAATTATCATTCAGTTCACTTATAGAAATGTCTGACAACATATTTCCGAAAGCTACTAAGACTAATAATGATATAATCGTAATATGAATTAACTTTGCCTTAAGTATAAACTGGTGAATAATTTTCACTAGTATAGTATGTTAAGAACTGGAACTATCTTAGAATTACTGTAATTTACGGTATTGTATGATTCTATAAATAATTTAATATCATTATCAGAAAGAACACTTATGGGGTGGAAATATTCAGCTGACTTGTTATTCCCATTAAGAACTTCACCGTAATTTCACCAGCGAACTGTCAGATGGAAATTACACACTGTGGTCAAATGACAATGTATTCTCTGGTGATAATTATCCCTCTGTTCTAATATAATGACATTAACTTGATCAGCGTGTATAATAACACGTTCTTAGGTTGAGTTCAAGTACATGGTCTCTGTCCAAGACATCTTTATTTGCTTGGAATATATACGCGTGGTTAGATTTACTTGTTTTATAGCTAAGAACTGTGGAATAATTACATACTAGTGGCCATACTTCACCATGCATTTAGTTAGAGAGGCATTGATAGTTTATTTTAGATATTTTTGCTTGCTTTTAAAGTTCTTACAATTTATACTTTGAACGAGTCGCTGTCTGATTTACAAATACTAAAGTAAATATAGTTTGTTTGTTTTGTTTGTTTTTGTTGGGTTTTAACGCCGTAGCAACACATATAGTGCGTACAAAAAACAAAACACTGTTTATAATTACAATACAGTGAACTAACCCTCGACAAGGGATGACCAGGATGACTTTAAAATAAACAATTGTGATATGTTTTACTTGTGTCTTAGTTGTTGGTGTAATGGAAAGCGTTCTACCATAACAAGCATGTTTTACAGTGGTGGTGGTTTATCAACCATTCTAATTTTGTTCAAATGAATTGCACAAATTTTATTTTCAATACTGCTTACCCCTAAAATGAATTGTCTCAATTTTAATGTTTACCAAAACACGTTTTGTTTTTCTGTACGCACTATATAAGGTCATATAACGGCGTCAGTCAACCTACTCACTCCTCACGGAAAGGCTAAATCTCTGGATTTAGCTGTTAACCGACTACTAAGCGCATACTTTCGTCAGTGACTGACAACTACCCTACATAATTGAGAATGATTGGAAGAAGGGAGAATGGCCGTAGAAATAATTTCAAGACCAAGCTCCACGAAAGTATGTCCCGCCCGGGAATCAAACCAACGACTCCTCGATCAGTAGACTTGCGTGCTACAAACTGAGCTAGCCTGACGGCTAGTAAATTGTCTTTTCATCATTGGGATGGGGTTAAGAGAATATTCGAACCCCGGTAAATGTGGTTATCTTAAGATTACCAGTCCAGTGTTTTACATGCTCAGTTATATTCACTCCCTTATGTAAGCCATTGAAATTCAACTAAAAAAACTCTACCCAAATTGAATAGTGTAAAAAATACACAGTTCATTTTCTACATGTATAGAAATGCACTTGTGCATCATAATATTACATCTCTTAAAGTACCATTATCAAAAGAAACGCTGTCTATGGACTGCAAAGAAAATTGGCATTTATCTATTTCAAATACCTCTAATGAAAAAGATTTTTTTTAAAAATACAATTATTGCAAAAATATGTTAATGTTATTTATCGCATTTCAAAGTAAAAGTAGATTGAAAACATAAGTAGAATCTGGTCGGAAATACTTAAAACAATAGTTCTGATTGCAGTTTAAAATGAGGTTTGCAATTATAAATACTTCTCCCAAATGACATAAATATTTTTGACACGATTTTAGATCAGGTATATTCAATATTAACAAAAAGTTAAAACAGTGTGCATTTATAAAAGACCCCCCACCCCTTTTTAAGAAATGGATACTTCGTCAGTTGATCTTAATCTTAAAGAGCAAAATGTTTGAAATGTTTACTGTGTCTCTCATGCATGTTATAATTTCATGATTGAAAGACAGATATTATGTCAGTTGTAATATAGTCATAATGGCTTTGAGAATTCAATAAATAAAATAAATAAAAATGTTTAAACTAAACCAGAAGCCACAATGAAAACCACCTTAATATCTATTTTGAATTAGAGGCACCTTTGTAAGGTAAGTCATTTAAAAGTGACCTTCGTTTCTCAATTTTCATACTTTCATTACGAGTTAAGCTTAGTACTGGTTAATATAGAAAATCAAAGCGATCCGGACATGGATTTACCAGGCGTCACTAGAAAAAGAACCTGCAGGGTCTAAAATTCACAAACAAACTGTATAACAAAGGATCAAGACGCTGATACCGCCCGATGAAAAATGCGAATCGACCGATTATTATTTCATACACCAAAGGTATATAAGGTACGTATATATATATATAAGGTATATTTCCGTCGAATGTCTACGTCCGCGGCATTTTTTTATGAGTTTCAAAATATGTCGCTTACTAAGACCAGGGCCCGGTTTCACGAACGCATTCCTATCTTAAATTTCTAGATTAACCTTAAATTTTCTATTTTTAGCATTTTTAAGTTTAAGTGCGTTTCACAAACATTTTACAATTTAATCCGTTCTTAAATAGTCTAAGTTATGAGTGAAAAATTAATCGAGTTAATGGGTAGATTAAACATTACTTAAATATAAACAAATGGTTTAACGTGCGTTTAGATGAATGTTTGACTGGCTCTAGAGTCCCTAAACGACCCGAATTCCGACGAAGGGACAATTAGTGTGATTTAGGAAATATGTCGGAAGATAGAATATATCAAAGTTACAGATTTTCACCGGCTACAATTTATTTCATCGTTGAACTTATTCGTCTCCTCACGTATAAGACGGAGTATGACAGTTTCTGCACTACTTCAAGACTCAAGTGTTGGCGGGGTTGAGTTTCTGTAGTATTACTAGCAAATTAAAACGAATAAATTCTTAATATCTAGATCGATCGTCTTTCTGCTAAGATTATAGAAATGGCAATCATTCCAACAGAAAATTGATTAATTAGTTTTATCAATTTCATAAATTCTAATTTAAGTACACATTCGTCACCAAATCGCATCGCATTTTGTTTTTGTTTACGAGGCATGACTTATTAACAATGCTAAATTCATTCGTTGTGTCTTCATTTAAGAATCATAGCTTGTAGATTTTAACAAAAATTGTATTATGAACAGTTCAATATTTTCAAATGCAAGTAATGAAAGTCGAACCATTTTAAACATAGATAATGCAAACGTTTCTAGCCACCATCATGCAAGACATGCAATACATTTTAAACACACTGTCCCGGCAAGCATTAAATGCAAAACCTATTGTAAAACAGTAATAACGAGTCAAGCATATTGTACATGTAAGGCGGACATCAATCGTCAAAAGCCATTTTAAGCAATTTTCGATCTGTTTAAAGTATTAATTGTTGTCAGTCGACCAAACGGACAATAACTGACTGATCAGTGCACTACAATTCAAGTAATGCTTTTTTGTAACTGTCTGGAACATTTACGCACATTCAAAAAGTTTAAACCAAATATTTAACATTATTCTTTTATCCCCCACTAGTAATAAACTTGACATACCACCTTATTTTTTAGTTAGCCATGACGGGCATCATAGTACGCGATGCATTTTGCAGTTTTTGTTATCCAAATTAGCTCGTCTCTAAACTTAAATAATGGCCCAAAAGATATGAAATTTCGTAAGAATCCTATAACTTTACCCTGATATTCTCCACTTATTACCTACTTATCACTTATTATTCAATAGGGCTGCGGCGAGTATCCGAGTACTCGGGTATTCGCGATCTCGACCAGAAAATCGAGTACGAATATTCGTCATGTCAGAAATCGTCGGATCGCGATCTATTTTTTGGAAAAAAATAAAAAAAAACATTTTCAGCTTAATTACCACTGAAATCTAGTCGTACTACTAATGAAAACTTTGATTTATGCAGGGTTTGTGTCAAAATTTCGATTGATGCACATTGATTTAAGCAAATCGTTATCACTGCAAATTCCCGTAAAACGCATGGTAATAGAAGTGTTTGGAGTACACGGTTTTCTTATATCAAAAGCTTCAGTAATTCTTCACTTATTTTTGTTGTAACATTAATTATGTATGCTTCTCCATTAACAAGTGATTTGTGAATCGCTACACATGAATCGTGGTTTGGATCGGATCGCCACTTGCTCAACGATCCACAGCCCTATTATTCAATCTTCACTGATTCACAATATTGTGATTCGAAAAATACTATTCTCCACAAGTATGGCAATGAAGTAAAGGTAAGATATTTGTGCATAAAAGGGAAACACAAATGATTGACAAAAATAAAAAAATGGACCAAAAGTGAAAGAAAATAAACATTCAGGGTTCGAACCTATGCCAGACAAAAACTATGTTTCTAGGTCAATAGTCCAACCGTTTACGCTATAGAGTCGATCAATAGAACGCATTGGACATTTAGTACTCTAAGGTAAGTTTGTTGGTTTAAGTTTGGGTCGCTTATATCAACCCTTAATTTATACTTATGTAAGAAAGGCTTCGTGAAATCCACTTAAAATATCTTATAAGATACTCATAGTTACGGCCAAAATATTCAAGACAATCTTAAATTTATTTAAGTTATGAGAGCTTTCGTGAAACCGGGCCCTGGATTGCTTTCGCAATCCATGTAAAAAAAACAATATAATATATGTAACTGTGACTTGAGTGCTGTGCTTGTGAAATAGTGTCATGCAATGTCAACGAACAATTTAGGTTCTTCAGATATTACAAATGCATTTTATTTAGCATTATCATGAAAATTCAACCGTCGGCAGCCGGCACGGTCCTGAATGGATAAGTCTTCATTTACATGTCTTTCGTTCATAAACGGATCGGTGGCCTTTGATATCAATACGAAAGTATTATGTATAGATATTAACTATGCATGACAAAGAACAAAATACTTAAAAAAAAATTTTTTGGAGCGCATCGTCAATGAACAACTCTTGTTCGTGAGAAGGGATCACGTGATTTATTCCTTCCCTGGCAAAAATATCGACTCTCTAAGACTCTGTCCGCTGAAGTGACATGAATATTGTATAGATACTTGATTAAGTTAGAATTCTTTGGAGAGATACTTCGTGCCAAACAAATGTCTACATTAACTGTTTGTGTTAGGCTATGAGGAGATAGGTCAGTTTTTTTGTCCTGGAAGATTTCTTTTTGTATTTACTCTTTATGTGATACACTGAACACTAGGGCTGTGGATCGTTGAGCAAGTGGCGATCCGATCCGAACCACGATTCATGTGTAGCGATTCACTATTCGAACCACGAATCACTTGTTAATAAAAACGTACATAATTTATGTTATAAAAAGAGTTAGTGAAGAATTACAGGAGTTTTTACTATAAGGAAAACCATGTAGTCCAAATATGTCTATTGCTAGACGTTTTATGGGCATTTTCAGTGATAACATTTTTGTTTAAATGTGTATCAATCAAATTTTGACACAAGATTGTTTGGTCCCTACATAAATTTAAGTCTACATTAGAAGTGCGAGTCGTTTTCAGTTGTAATTAAGCTGAAAATGTTCTTTCATTTTTTCCAAAAAATAGATCGCGATCCGACGATTTCGGACATGATGAATATTCGTACTCGATTTTCTGGTCGGGATCGCGAATATCCGAGTACTCGGATACTCGCCGCAGCCCTACTGAACACTGGCGTGCATTACAAAGTCGTGGAAAATGTAATTACATTATAAAATTCATAATAGAGATAAAGTAAGCTGAATATTCTATTATATAAACATTTATAGTAAAACAGGTTATATTTAACACAAGTTATACAATCTTCGTTTCTTAATTAGATATACAAAATCCCATACAGATTATTTCGTCTATCAAGAAAGCAATTTGCTATTCCTTCACTATAATCATCCAGCACAAATTGAAAGCTTGTACATTAATTTTCTGCTCGGTAATTTTGATAAATGGGATCGTGCTCGATTGATTGCACCTAAATTAAATGACGTGTTAACCAGTTCAATGCCTGATAAATCTGTTGTAATAATCCCACTAAAGAATTTAGAATTATTTGAATAGGATGTAACTATGAGATCATGTTTAGTATACACATGTACTAGTGCATTGACTAGCTTTTATCCCAGGTTAATGTACAGAACGTTCGGAGTTGGAAGATGGTGGTTCTATCATTGGTGACTAACTGTATAGCCCACTTAAAGCCACTACATGAAGATATATTCATTAACAGTAGAGTTGAAAACTCTTTTACAATAATGAAATTATCAAAATATAACATGTATTAGAGACACAATAAACAGTTCAAACCATTCTGCTTTCTAAATATAAGTTTGAACAAGTGTCCAATTCTTAAAAAAGTGGGGTAATTTTATAAGAGCACACTATATCCATTTATACACTAATGCTCAATATACCTGATCCTCCAAAAAGTTCTAGAGCCTAATTATGAAATTCGGAGTAAGTTATTTTTCTATGATAAGACTTCATCTTAAACATACTGTAATCAAAACTATTGTTTGACAACCAAATAGTACTTTCGGTTTCCATCTACTTTGAATTGCAATAAATAACATAAACACATTTAGGAATATTTGCATAAATTTAAGAAATCTTGTTTATAAGATGTGTTTGAAATAGATAAATGTCTATTTTCTTTACTACCCCCCCCCCACAAAAAAAACCCAGTGTTATTTTGGATAATGGTGCTTTAATAATGTTAATGTCCTTCGTTTATATCTTTCGCATGCTGGACGATGCTGTATATGTAATTGCTTTCATTGATTACATCAGAGTCAGTAAGTTGTTTTTTGTGTAGGGTTGCGTTTAATCGTTTAAGCCCTGCATCATTACAGATGTTTTACTGTTGTTGATGATGATGTTTTTGATATTTTTCTATGTCTAGGTAGTAAAGTTCTGATAGTTAATGTTAGATTTTTCTTGTTTTTGTTTTATTTGTTGGAGCAGTTTTAATGGGGTCCTTGTTAAGGTTATTCTAAGCTCCTTTACACTCGAAAACGCAGTCAGACCTTGCCGAATTAGCACCTTATTTGTTTAGGGCTGCTGAGTTTAAGGCGGGTAGTAGCTGATTAGTAAAGCAGAGAGGACTCTTTCACCATCAAAAGCATCCTTCTTTAGACCAATATGAGATTGGATTTATCACCCGTAACTGCTGTTTTCCGGGTTGTTTCTGCGTTGCAAAGCAACATTCACGGACTGTCATTTCATTCTGCGCAAATAGCTTGAATAGGCTGTGTGAAGATCATCCTAAGTTGCTTCAAGATCCACCACTCAACCTAACTAATGTTGTCCAGAGGAGAACACAGTGTTACGCCTAACACCAGGTTGGTTTCAGAAGCTGTCTACGAGAATGCATATTGCAAGATGACCGCATACGGGGTCTCCAAGCTGGATTTTTCTTAGAGTTGTGTTTCTTAGCAATTACCAGCAGGGCAGTGATTTCCTACTTGACCCCGTAGTAGGGAAGCAATATATGGACACCGCATACATGGGGCTGATCTCCTACATCGCCAGGTTATCTCGCCAAGTACCTGGTCTCTCACTCAACATGCTTTGAGAAAAACGGAGAGTACCACTGTAAGGTAATGCTGAGAATACATTTGTGCAGAAGAGGTCATTTGCAAAGCCCAGCTTAAGAATGGACCCGCGGCAAGTACTATTATCTAATAATACTATTAAAACAACTTAATCTTGGTGTAAACCTGGAAGAAAATCTAACAGTCAGTTTACTTTTATTTGCTGATGACATTGTTTTAATAGCTCCAAGTGAAGCAAATCTCCAACTTATGTTAGATCATCTTTATAAATGGTGTACAAATAATATCATGTCAGTAAATGTTAATAAAACAAAAGTTATTCATTTTAGAAAGAAGTCTAAACCTAGGTCACATTTTAAATTTAGATTAGGTAGTTCTCAAATTGAAACATGTGAACAATACAAATACTTAGGTGTAATACTTAATGAGTTTGTCGATTTTACCGAAACTGCCAATGTACTTGGCGAATCCGCCAGTAGAGCATTTTCAATGTTAATTCATGCATTGTTCAATAAAACAGATGTAATGTTTTCATCTTTTACTAAAATATACAGTTCTAAAATAATACATATCATGGATTATTCCTCTTCTGTTTGGGGGTTTAAAAACTATCCCAAAATCGAAAGTGCTCATAATAAAATTTTAAAATATTATCTTGGTGTTCATAAATGTACTTCTACACCAGTCATACAAGGTGACACAGGTTTATTAACACCTCACATTAGACGAAAATTGTCCATGTTAAGATTATGGAAACGTTTTATCAATATGCAAGATAGTAGACTTACAAAAAAGATTTTTAATTACGATTTTAAAAGGTGTAAAAATAATTGGTCTTACGATATAAAACAAATATTTCGTGAAATGAATAAGGGAGATAACTTTTTAAATAAATCTATTTTTGGTAGTAAAAGTTCATTCATCGAAATGGCTAAAACAATATTACTTGATAAATTTAATCCTAAATGGACAAACGATATATCATCTCAATCTAGACTAGATATTTACAAACAAATAAAAACCACATTTAAATGTGAATTATATATAAAAATGAATATGCAAAAACATATGAGATCTGTTCTTACACAATTACGATCGGGAACATTACCCCTAGAAATACAAACAGGACGTTATCATAATATTCCCAGAGATTCTAGACTATGTAGACAATGTAACTCTAAAACTGTTGAATCGGAAATACATTTTTTATTCATTTGTACAAAATATGAAAACCTAAGAATGATTCTTTTCCAAAAATTGTCTTCCGTAGGAATTCTTAGTACTGATAATTATTACTATACTTTAAATGAAATTTTTCAAAATCAACATGCTATTAAAGCCTTAGGTTCATATATCACAGAAAGTCTAAAGTGTAGGGGCTAGATATGATTGTGTTTAGCCACTGCATTTTAGTCTCTTCTCTTTTCGTGTTTCTGCAACATTAATCTATTTCGTGTATTATGTTTTATTTGTTTTGTTTTGTTTTTAAAATATATTATTATGGAATGTCTGAAGCGTGTGAGCTATATAAAATGGTATATAGCTCATACACTTCAGCCTCTCCTCTCTTTTCATGATATCAACTGTAACTGTTTTATAAATACTATGTATGCATGTATGAATTACTCCATATTATTGTGTGATTATTTGTGTGTGTGTTTTTTTTCTATGTGTTTTGTTGTTGTTGTTGTTTCTTTGTGTGTGTATGTGTGCTCGCTGTAATATTTAATCTAAAATAACTTAATATATGTTTCATATTTTTGGGTCTTAAGTGACTAGATAAGCCTTATTAGGCTGGGTATGTTTGGAATGTTTGTTCTTTGTATTTATGTTGTATTATGTTATGTACCATGTCACTATAATAAATAATATATATATATATCTGACAGAGTTTGTTTGTTTGTTGTTTTTTAACGTCGCATTCAACACATATATAGGTCATATACGCGACGGCCAGCTCTTCCCACTATAGGTTTCCTGGACACTTTTCTATCACCAGTACTACCTTACCCTACCATGAGACAGACATCTTATGTATAGGGTATGACATGCTTAACCAATACGCCACGGCCGCGGCTATCTGACAGAGCAGTGCACAATAAAAGAGCATGTGCATCTGCATAACACGGGCGGGGCGTCTGGTCCAGACCTTCATCTCCAAGTTGTTTTCTGTATTTCATCACAAATTAAGACATTCTGGTTGAAGCATGCTTCATTTAATGCGTGTACGTTTTTGTATATTCTGTTAACGCAGGTCACATGACAAAAACAAAATTGTAGCAGAATCATGATTCTCTTAATTTTCAGTGAAGTCGGGCCTGGTTTTTATCTTACTATGAGAGATGTTTGTATCTGCCTAGGTTTCAGTTTATTATTTTATTCGAACTCTGCAGAAAGTCGATCCATTTGCTTGTGTTTTCTTGTTATTGAATTATCCACTGACTGCAGGGCGTACTAAACATATTAGTTTGACACAACCTGTATCAGCGTTTGTCTAATCTATTTAGGATCAAAAACTTTTCCTACTTTATTCTGAAATGATGAGACTTCGTTCTCTTAATAAAATGTTTGTTTAGCAGTTTCAAACTGACATGTTATATCAAATGAACGTGTTGATATCTATATTTCAATCAGTTTTACCAAAGATGGCCAATACTAATGCAAAGCTTAGGTTATTCTATTAACCTTTTTATGGCAGTTTTTAGGCCAGCAACAGGTCAGGATCAGCAGCCTCGTCATATATTTTATTATTTGTTATATAACATTGAAATTGTCTATGTATTTATATATTTATTCATTTTGATGACAATGTTTTATATCTATATCATTTGTTGTATGTGATCTTCAATCAATTTTAGTATAAAATAATAGTACCGTGCCATTTTAAATGATCCATATTTAAATGTTTAAATTGTATTTATTTTGTTTAACGCATACTAATATGTTATAGTCGGTTGTAAAAGCTTTATCAAGCTTATGTTTATTGTTATATAAACTTGCCGACTTAAAATAAAATTTATCTTGTATTCAGACTACCGGCCCATGAACATAACATAAAACAAACAAATATATCGTATATACAAAGAGTGATACAGTCATGTAAACAAAAATATTCCAACAGCTAATTGTACATACATGAGGAGAAACATTGATATAGTTATTTGCTTCAAAACAAACAAAAAATAGTCAAATATTATCTAAAAATGTTTGGCTTTTTTCAAATGCGTATAATAGATACATGACCAAATTTCTTATTTCATTTTCAGCATTATAATTAGATTATAATTAGACATAATTTGCATTGTTTATGGGTTTTTCATTATTAATACATCTTGTTACTGTAGTTACAAAGTTTATCAAACAAAAATCCTAGATATGTCCAAAATTAGAGCCAATAAACTGCAGAAAATACTGAAATCAATGCTTTACAAAATTATGAGATGGTGTTATATTTGGAAGCACACTAGAGACCCATTCATATGCTGATCTATTCAATTTCACCAGAATCATTTTATCGTTTCTTTATGACATTTGTATGTATTGAAATTACTTTTGGTAGTCTCAAAATACATTAGCATAGTCCCCAGATTGAATTGATTTATCGCATATTTTATTATGTAATTATTTCAGTACAAAAGGGACAATAAATCATTCCAAAACGATGCGCATTTATTTGTTTGCAATTACTTGCGATGATCTATTTAGATAAGAGAATGGAATGCATACACATATTGAGTTGACTACTTCATCTTTTGCGGCAACGAACTCTGGGTACGTACACAACGTAACCTCTCTTAGACCATCTGTTTTATTGTTGTAAAAATGTGTGATGGCAACAAAGACTGAAAACCGACTGAGTGCCTAACATTTGAAACATTGTTGTTTTGTGCTACATAAACAATTTGACTTACATTCAACAGAATATTATAACAATTTTATTAAACTAAGTGCTACAGCTCTAGACAAAATACATCCTTTTGTATTAAATACTTAAAGATGTATTGCATTTTATACGTCACTTGAGAATCGAGGCTGTTATGCTTGGAAATATTTCAAATTTTGTTTCGACATTTTGGATAATGTACATTTTTAGGTTGCATACACAATACATTTATTGGAAACAGTTTATAAGAGTGACATGCCGTTATAACCAACCACGCCGGGTAGACCCCCACGAATCCTTCCGTGATTATTCATTCATGAAAGGTCGAGGTGTTTCGAATGCTGTGTTATATAAACATGTACGAGGGTTGTCTCAGAAAAAGTGGGACTTTTTAAATAACTTGCAAATGCGACGTTAGATCGATACAAAAATTACACAGTGTGTATTTTCAACATTTTAACACTGTTTCGCATACATTTTATATCAAAACAATGTTTTTTTTGTACGTAATATTACATGAATATGCATGCGCGGTAGAGGTCGGCGGCGCACACCATTTTTTAACATGACCAACATTCGTATGAGCCATATATGGCCAGTTTATTGCAAAAATAACAGAATAAAAAATACATATGCATGTAAAGCATGAAACGGCGCATAAATGGAATCTACAGAATGCTTTAAGATTGCGTCTCGCACACTTGTATTTAAGTGGCACAAACATTTTTCTCGAGGGTCACTGCTTACATTGGCAGAAAATAGGGAACGACCCAAGAAGTGTAAGGCTGAAGATGCTGAAAAATTGAAAAGAGTTTGTAAACTTTCAGAAAAGACAGGAATGAGTAAGTCGGATATTCAGCGCTTAATTGTGGAAAATGTACAGATGAGTCGTGTGTGTGCGAGCTGGGTGCCTCGACTTTTGACTGAAGATGAGATTAAAAGACGTGTTTTAGCTTCAAAAAACTTTTTAAACAGACTCTTACTGGTCAACATTAAGTTTAAAAATAATGACGTTACGTTATCGTGCGCCGACCCACACTCACTAGTAAGCTAATTTTCTGCATATCTTTGTTAATTTTGGAGATACACGCTTCAAATTGTACCACTAAGTAGCAAACACTTCATTTTATAACGTGTAAAATTTGTATTAACGTACGCTAATTATTTTAAGAATTACAAACTTTAATCTACTTTTTCTGAGACAACCCTCGTACTTGCTTCTTTTTTCTTGACACTGGTACAAATGTTTAAATAGTAAAAGATAACCGAATCAAATTATATTATATTCAGTTCTGGTACAATGCTATGCATCAAGACTTGCGTCAAACTCAATTCAAAATTAATAGATTTCTTTACGTAAGATTTCTGCTAAAGTTTTATACTTAAGGGCCCATTATAGTTCGGGAATTATTATATTTATATGCCTATAATAAGAAAAAATTACACCTAACTGGTTTTGACATCATGATGCGTTAATGGATATAAATAAACAGTTGGAACCTAAACTGTCTTCTTTAGTTTATAGTTTGCTTCTCTACAAAACATCTTAAAACGTCACATTACATTTAATCGATGTATTACTATTATCTTCAAATGTTAGAAAATATATATTTTCAAAATTATTCGGAATGCCCAAATCATTCTTACTTAACTCTCCCAAACAGATGGTTTTAGGTGTCTTTAAAACGATTCATTTTAGGTCACATGATAAGAAAATGGACGCCAGGACATAATTTCTTTTTTTTTCTAGGAATCATTTACTATTGAGCAAGAAATCATATCTTCATTTTATATGCAAAAGAATCGAAATTTCTGTTATTTTTTTAAAGTCATGACCTGCCAAAAGCATGAATCTTACCTGGACCAGCGTCCAAAAAACTAGCCACAGGACCGTAGTGGCTATTGTAATATATTTTTTATAGTTATTATCTACCAAATTTGTAAAGCGTTCTTGTCATATGGAAGATATGTTCACAAGCGCTTCACAGTCATGCGCATAATTGGGTAATAATTAAGTGAAAATGAAAATGGTTAAGAGATGATAAAATATAAAATAACAAAATGAATACTAATATAAAACTAAGAATAAGTGATCAATAAAGTGCTCATAGTAGTTATGAAACAAGTGGAATGTTAACTGCAAAAAGATAGTGAAATGAGTAATAATGGACTGTTGGTAGAAAGCAGCCAAATGGTCGATGGGGAATCTGGCTAGATGCCCTGAAAATCCACAATTGCAAGGTGCAAAGTTAGATTCTAATCCAAGGCTCCCGCCCGAACATCCATCAGCATCATATTTAACTAATCATGCACTCCAAAATGTGTCAAATTAACAATAAATAGTTTATATTCATATAAAGCTAACCAACATAGTGAAAAAGCATTGCTTTGACTCACCAGGCAATTAAACAACAGGAATGTCATTAGGTCACATAAATGTGCCTGCAATAGCCTAGGGGATAAAATGTTTCGCTGTTTCACCATATGTGAGCTCGCAAAACAGCATTACAGGACATGAATAGTTTAAGCCGATTTTCTTTCTTTTTCCTAAAATATTCTGAGAGTTTTAGGAGAAAAGTTATTTACACAGCAAAATAAATGCCTTCAAGCCGAGATTAATGAAACTAACCATTTAGATCTGATTGGATCCATCGCTAGTCCCTAAAACCAATAAAGCTTAGATTGTTTTAATCAATCTGACTATATCCAATTTTGCTAGAAGCAACTTGACAGATACTTTGTTGTCGGCTCTCCCAATGAAGATTGGAAATTCGCGTTCCGATCATATTTTACATAGCATCCAGTCTTTATCCGTCTTACCGGAAATGAAGACGTTATCATCATGGTTCCCCTTTTTACTTAAAAAGATTGCCTCGGCAGACAAAACAACTAAGATATCTGAATGATTGAATTGTCAATTTACTGAAAAGGAATAGAATAGTGTTTTTGTTTGCCTCATTATATTCTAACAAAATTGATACATCTCCAAATCTACCGTAATACTAGATTTATTGAATATTTTGTGAATTCAGCAGGTTTTTATATTATATTTGACATTTTAGCAGCATTGATTTTATCCATATATTTTAAGCTTAAACTGTTTAAATATCACTATACGTCCATAAGGTCGTGTATATTTTTGTAAATTTGTAATAGACTTGTTAATATAAAAAAGTTATTTATTATATCTTAGTTCACATTTAAAGGTACTTGTTCACATATTTGGTTATTTTTTCTATATTTTCAAAATACTATTTAGTGTAATAAAAGTTGAATGAGCACTTATAATTAATACCCAATCTGATTAAAACCCGATCGTAAATTTTCCGCTCGCCTACTCGCTATTTTAGATCTGGCCTTTTTCAAACGAAGGTCACGTTCAGGTGACCTTTTCTCATCATAATATTCATGACGAAATTGTAACTTGTTTACATCGTATACGTCACGCAATTTAAAATGAGCCACCCAATCGCAGACTGTAAATAATACCACTGTTAAATTAGCATGCAAACCTTGGTCTAAAAATAGAAATTACGAAATCAAAATGTGATAAATAGTGTTTTCGTCTAGATGAAAGCTACGCATTGATTGGTCGACACAAAGTTCATCTCGACATGACCTTCCACGGAGACAGTAAAGATCCTGTACGACAATGCTCTACATGATATCTGTTTACGGAGATTGAATTAATACCTAAACATCAATAATCTATTATATGCTTTTAAGATAAGAAGTTTTTATACGTTTATAAAGTATTCATAAAACAAAAGCACTATGAAGCAATGCTTACACGTCACATCGATATACAAATGTACGTACCATGTACATATTTAACAATAAATAAGCAGCGACCGTGACGTAGTGGTTAGCATGTCTGACTTCGAATCCGGAGATCGCGGCTTCGAAACCCGGTCGCGGCAGGTCATACACTATACATGAGTTGTCGGCCTCGTGGTAGGGTAAGTTAGTACTGATGAAAGAAAAATGTGTCCAGGAAACCTATAGTAGGAAGAGCTGGCCGTCGTGGATATGACCTATATATGTGTTGAATGCGACGTTAAAAAAAATCTTATCACATGCAGTTTTTTTAGAAACAATTTTTGACAAATATCTAATTGTTTGAAATACACTTTAGTATTGACAGTACAGGATATGTTCCGATTGAATTATGAAGTTTTGCTTGTATAATTATATTAAAACTTAAAAACCCGGGTCGATAGCGCAGTTGGTAGCGCGCCGGGATTTGGATACTTGTGCCCGAGGGGTTGCGGGTTCAAATCCCACCCGGGGAGGTTATACCCTTCCATGAAATTTGGACAATAATGTCGATTTTCCTCCATTGATTAGATAATATGGAGAAGTTTCCGGCCTTGTGGAAGGGTAGGTGAGCACTGGTTATAGACAATGGTCCAGGAAAACTAGGTTAGGTGCGCTGGACGCCGTATAATGACCTAAATTGTGTTGACACGGCGTTAACTCCAATAAATAAATAAATTAAAAATTAAATAATGTGATTATCATAAATAGATTAGTCTACCTCAACTGCTTTAACTGTAAGATTTTTTTAGACACGTTAAGTGTAGACTTGCATGAATTGTTAGTAAAACTTTTTCACACACATAGTAACAAAAGTCGGCTGTCAGCGTTCTAGATGTGGTATTTACAGTAAAAGCGATGTTTTTATAATGATGATTGATTTGAGCTTCCTGGTCTGATAAACCTCTGACATTATAACAGTAAGGACTAATGACGTCAACACATTCTATATCTAACAAAAAAAACTAACAAATAACGACTGCATGTACTAACATATTGTGCACACAGGCATAAATCAACTTGTATATAGTAACAACCCGTTCATCCTTCAGTTTTGGTGTTTGTGCGTGGGTAGGGGGTGTGTGCGTGTGTGTTTGGGGGGTTTACTCCGCAGCAACACATTCTACAAGTCATATAACGGCTGTCAATCAACCTTATCAACGTTCACTAGGCCCTTATTTACGCAAGAGATTGACAATTATCCTACATTATGTAGAATCAGTGGTAGGAGGGAGAATGATCTTAGAAATCCTTTTATGACCAACTTCACCAAAATATGCCTCATCCAGGAATGGAACCAACAAACACTAGATCAGTAAACTAGTGTGTTACCGACTAAGCTTGCCGGGTGAGCACAGGCCAGAAGGTGTACAACTCCATGAGGACAATAACATCAGCGATAAAGTCATTTAAATATCTAACATGACGTGTTTTTAAACACGATGAAAGACGAATAAAAAAGACCACTGTGTATTTTCTATCGAATGTTTTTATATCTGTGACTGTTTTAAAGCTCGCTAATGTAAAAACTAACACTAATAATGTCTGTCTTGACTTGAATGTTTGTAGGAAAATATTTTCTCTTTACTGCAATGACATCTTGTATTTTTTCTTTCCGTTTAATGAGCCTCGTTTCCGTGATGGAACGATTTGAACAAACACGATTTCTGCGTCGACATTCGTGTCTCCTGGGAACAGCTGTCACTTGCGAAACGACACCGTATCGTTTTATTTCCAAAATTGAGATTGCTGCTTGTCAAAACTCGGTTCCCTTTGTGCTTCATTAATTTCCATTTTTCCCTGAGACGCCGTAGAAAATGAGAACCATTCTTTCTCAACGGTACTTTGCGGCAACACAGGAATTATCTGCGGATCTTGCAAACTGGGATACATTAGCTCTATAAATGAAATTCGCCTACGCATAGAAAATAATTTCTTCTCAAGTCAGACAGCAAATGGGTAACAAGTGACTTAATGCATCATTCTACAGAAAGGAAATTTAAGCAAAGCAATTTCATTTAATGTCAGAGAATAAAGACTAAACGTGTTAATGAATATATAAAACACTGGAAAAGGTTTCTATTAAAACACATGTTATTTTATTATCCGCTAAGCATATATGTATACGGCCAGTTCCAAGCTCACTCCCCTAGCTCTAGGGCCGTCACGATACGCCAGAAGCGTACCGCGGTATATTGCAATACGCTGTCATCGTATCGCGATACGTACCACGATTTATTGCGGGCTTTTAAATTCGTTGTTCATCCGCTGTATTTAACAGAAAAATTGCAAATCTAATATGCAGCTACTAATAGAATCTAGCCTGTTTAAGTATTTACGATCATTTAGGACTGTCCGAATCGCTTAAATTCTTGCAACTTCAGGTTAGATGGAATGAACAATGGAAAAACTGACGTTTCGATACTTTCATTTCGCGAAGGGAAGAATTTTCCAATGAAATAAAAAATATCGCCAAATACCGGTACATTAAAATCGTACCGCGGTACGTATTGCTGCAGCTGCGTATTGCAATATACCGGTATGCCGGTATTTCGTGACAGCCCTACCTAGCTCTATGTGTTATGGTTGAACAAATATATATTTAATCTTTTTCATGTCGTATTTAAAACACACCATTGTTGGGTAGAATTAGTCCGGACTGAATATGACGAAATGTGACCCATCCGATGATGACATCAACTATAAAAATACAATGAATTTCAACTATAAAAACAACTTTGATTATTGCAAAAGCATGTGACTTGGGACGATTTTTAAAAGTACTTATTCACAGATTTCAACTTAAATATCAACTTTTTTCTGAAACTACCTAAATTTTATGGAAACATTTTTGAAATAGGAAATTAGTGTTTTGATAGTAAAATGTTTAGTGCAAATGGACTTATAACTACAAATGATGGTGTTTCAAGTAGTAAATATGTACCCCGTTTGTCACGGTATAGACAATTATAGTGCATTTTTGTGACTTTTATTGAATATTTCTTGGAATCTATAGGTCAGTTTGTCTTGAAATAATAAGAACTTTTGTTTTGACACAATTACAGACACTGAATGGTATTTTGAAAATATAGAAAAATCTTAACAAATTCTGTGAACTATTACATTTAAGTCCCAAATGCTTAATTTAAGAAGGAAAAGATCCCCATATGAAGACGATTCCTCTTATAAAACCAGCAAATTTGATGGTCCTATAAGCGGAAGTGAACTTGACCTTATTTATTTTATCAGTTAAGATTGAGACATATTATAGTAGCTATGAAGTTGTTTATATCAACAATTATTGTGCTATTAAACTTGTATTCAAAAATTATCTTAAGAGATAATATGTTTTTGAAAAATGTTTATGATAAATGAGTAACTGTTTTTGGTAAATTAAAAAAAACGTTGATACGTTTTGTTTAGCCTTCATAGTGCTTTTTGTCGTTCAGTGGCATATACAAAGTTTTTTGCAGTTTCTATATTTTTGAATGCATAAGAATCTGAGTGATGACACCCCATCATCCTTGAGCAATTTGCATAATACGCAAATTAAGTCTGCAATCATCAAAATTCTGTTTTATGCTAATAACACAATAACCAACTGTGATAGAAATTTAAAATATTTATCAAATATACCCATGTTTTAATTGTGTATCTATCATATTGTACAACTTTCAGCTTGATCAGATCATTTCAATATGCAAATTTATGCAAATTAGGTATTTTACGAAATACCATATTCGGTTTTTTTTTTCATACAAATCCACGTCCGTATTTTTACATTAATATTTGGAGTTAAATATGTTTATGTTATGCTATTTTGTATATATCAAATACAAGTATTCCAAATGATAACATTAAATATGGCATTTTACTGCAGGACTAATTAGTGATGACTGCCTTAACCTAAGTTTGCAGCCAAAACATAGCGCAATACCTTCACAAGTGGGAGGAACTGCCCTACTGGATACAGTGATAGAGAGAATGATGGAAAATATATTTTGGAACATACAACTCGAGGGTACATGTATGATCGGTCCGGGTATCAAACCTATGACCCATTTCAACTTAGACTGTGCTACCTACTGAGCTTACTTGGCAGACAACGTCAATACGTAAACGAGAATTCTGTTCAGTTATATTTGTATCGTAAAGCATTTTTGCTTCGATGTTGTTCATTGTTTCTTTTGTTCTATTACATTCAAATCCTATTTTTTTAAATGGATGGAACCTAGTGTCCCAAAGAGGGTGCGGGTTCGAACCCCACCCGGAGAGGATATACCCTTAAATGATTTAATAATGTCAATTATCCTCCTTTAATAAGGTACACATCTATATGAAAAAGTTTCCGACCTTGTGGAAAGATAGGTGAGTACTGGTTATAGACAAGGGTCCAGGAAAGCTGGGTTAGGTGCGCTACACGCCATTCTATGGCCTATACAATGTGTTGCTACGTTTTAAACCCAACAAAAATAAAATACATGTAAAAAATGAAATAAAGCTGTGGTCGTCTGGTTTAACTTTAAAATCTATTGATCAAATATCTTGCATCGAATGCCGCCTGGCTAACTCAGTTGGTAGCACGCAAGTCTACGGGCGGGCATACTTTCGTGGAGCTTGGAAATGAAATTATTTCAACGGCCATTATTCCTCCTACCAATGATTTTTAATTATGTAGGACAGTTGTATACGCTTAGTAGTTGGTTTAATAGCTAAATCCAGAGATTTAGCCTTTCCAGGAGGAGTGAGTAGGTTGACTGACCACTGTTATATTACCTATACAATGTGTTGCTACGGCGTTAAACACAACAAAAACAAACAAATCTTGCATCGAATGTCGGCTCTTGGATGGCCACATTCGTGAATCATCGGATATGTTTCTATCATCCGTAAATACACGAGGTCAAATAATCGTGGCCGAGAATATCAGAAATCATAATAACATCTAAAATCACATAAAATTTGGCAATAACAGAAGAAAAAAGACCAGGATATTGTCCAATAAACCATATTACTGTAGAATGAATTCATGTCTGGAATTGGAAGGGAAAGCAAATTGCATAAATAAGACAAAATAATGAAATACCCTCATTAGTATTCATAGAAAGTTTCCGTTCTTCACAGAACAATTTGTTTCATTAATAAACGACAGTGCCATAAACATGAATATCGTCTTGGTTCATCGTTAGGTGACCTTTTTTTATAAAACTTTGCCTCAGTACTGATATATTCCTTGGAAAGTATATATATTATTATGTGAATATCACAAAAACTGACGTTATATTCGAATAACTAAAAACAAGCCTCGCGATTCTTTAATAACCATGGAGAAAGAATACTTAATAACCATTATTTGAAAAAACATAGTCCCCTTATTATTTAAGTGGGCAAGCAAAACATAAGCCTGTGAAAAGAGAGTTTTTCATCATAACAATGCTTTTGAATTGCTGAAAAACGTATTATCTTGGGGAAAATGTTTTCATTTTTTCTATTTTTTCACAGCATATAAGCGTTATAAATAGCTTATGCATTTCAGTTGTATATTTATTTCTGCAATTATTAATAAGAGCATAAATATTTGTGATCTACTCTAGTTTCTCGAATTATAAGCGCATATAATTTCACAAACTTTCAAACATTAAAGCCCAATTAACAGAAGTAACAGTTTTTGACTGCAAAGAAAATAGACATTTATCTATTTCAAACACCTCTGATGAACAAGATTTCTGAATAAATGCAAATATTGCTTAGATATAGTAATGTTATTTTTGCATTTCAAAGTGAAAGTAGATCGAAACCGAAAGTAGAACTTGGATGTCAATATTTGAAACAATAGTTTTGATCACAGTATGTTTAAGATTAAGTCTAATCATGGAAAAAGTACTCCGAAATATTATTATTAAGCTCTCAACTATTTGAGGTCAGATATATCGAACATTAGTGTATAAAAGAATAAAGTGTTTTTTTCATTTATATAATTTTAGTGCATGTTTCTATGCATTAAACTTGATAATGTAGTATTATGTACTAATTTAATAAAAATAAATAATAAAAAGTAAATATTATGGCGGTGACTGGGTTTGAACCACTAATGTTAGGTTTCGAATTGTTTTATGTTTTATTTCCATCCTCATATCCACTGCGCTATTTTGGACGGCCCTGGGGGTGGACCGGCTGGGGAATGGACCTAGGGGCAAGCCCCTGGCGGGAGGGGCCTGACATATATACCGCGTGACATATGCGGTATAACAATGCTTAATCATTAGATAAAATTGATTGCATATTTCAATATATCATTAAAGTTCTTTTTTGTCCAGTAAATTTTCATTTGGTCCAGTAAAAACTTAAAATTTGCTGGCCCGTATGTCCCAGCCCAAATAAAGTTTTTTTCGTGAAGTCTGTTCCTATATTATAGTTAGTGCCATGGTTAAGATAATGTTGCGCAATGTTTGATACATATTGCAATATTCGGACAGTTATTACTTTACAGACTTATAAGTAAAATTGTGGACATTTTGCCAGTATTCAATAAAGAAATATAGAATACAAATTTGTAAAAGGGTCGACTAAATGTTGTAAAAGTTGTCTTATTAGTAGATATAAAAATTTACTGTTAAAGATAAGACATTTTTTTTTGGTGGTGAACAGATGGTTTTAATGAACCAAAATCAATGATACAACACTAGTAGACAGAAGACGGGATTTCCAGACACTACGATAATTATGTACAATTATTGTATATATTATAGATGAATAACTAGCCCTGGATACTATCTAACAAGATAAATGATACAATCCTAGCATATTGTTTTTATTATAGAGTACAGAATAAAGACATAGTCTTTACAGAGCAGAATAGTTTTCTTGTCATAATGAATTGTAGGAGCGTTGATAGTTTTTACTGTACCTTTAATTCTTTGATTATTTACCAATTTCATAAATGGCCTCATAAGCTAATATTTTGTATCTACTGTTATATGGCTGTTCTGATTATGGCACGTACCCATTTAACGAAAGCCGCTTTTTAGTTTGAAATTTTGCATTGCATGTCTATAGGTAATTAGTTCTATAATCGTAGAAAAAATATGAAATTTTGATATGAGAAGGAAAATTCAAGTTATAATCACATACAAATTCATAGTTAATTCTACCAGCTAGTTATTAAAACATCTACATGTTTTAGGTGTCCAATTCGAAGCAAGCTGCCTTTATTATAATGAAAGCAAACACAGTATCTATTCTGTTTGTTTAAGTTGAAGTTTGTTACAGATGGTTAAATGGAATGCAAAACAAAAATATGCAAATATATGTATAGGGTTTTCGATTTGAACAATGGAAGGTCTGCTGAATTTGGAAAAATAATTCCTCTGTCCATTCGATTTGACGACTGTCCGTTTTTAGCAGATCTTAGCAGGCCTTCCGAGCATTTCGCTCTATATTTGGCAGAGCTTGGAAGACTCAGGTGACATTTGTTAGCGGCCAGTGGAAAGCAAATTGCTACAACTACATGTAAATGAACGGAAATGGCTTAGAAGACCTTCAAAACTGGTACTTGTCTTTTTAGAGTAGCAAGTACCTACGAGGTTAATAATAATCCAACTCTTGTTTGTGGCTCTCTCTCAAAAAGTTGAAAATAGTCGTCGTAAGACAAACACTCAAACGCATAAAATATGGCAGCTGCCATCTTGGATTTATTCTCGGTGTGTTCGATTAACAAGTCTATATTCCGAAAATTAAAGAAGCACACTGCCATAAGTAGAAGACGGGAAAATTGAAAACCCTAGTAGAGTTTTAGTTTACGTTCACCTTAAAACAATACTACTAAGTCACTTAACGATCAAAACTTTAAAATAATTATTACGTGCATCAGTAAAAAAATAAAATAAACTATAATTAATTGACGAGCGCGTTTCATAGTGCGCGCCAGGGGCGGCCCCAGGATTATTTTTTTGGGGGGTCCGAACTTTTCTAGGGGGGGGGGTCCAAACTTTCGCATCACTACCACATTATATACATTTGGCAGAAAAATGCAACATATTTATCATACAAACTAAATAACCATCAAATCTACGTTAAGCACCCAGGAAAATTGCTCCGTGCTACTTAAAAATGACTAACAGTCAAGAAATACACTAATGGACAGGTGCATTTTGGAAATTCTAGGGGGTCCGGACCCCTCTGACCTCTCCCCCGCTAGATCCGCCTATGCACGCTTACTTGAAAACAGTGAAACAGATCGTATATAAATATCGCATCCTACGGAGGATGATAGAACGGAGGGTGAACATTTCGACCCGGTATTAAATGGTATCCAACGCAGTGGTCTCCCATCGCTTTAAGCGGGCCCAAAGGTGATATCAAGAAGATGCCATTACGGATTGTCACCCGATGACGTCACATTAGACACTATATAGTAAACAGATCACGTGAGGTATAATAAAAAAGATATACTTAATTCAGTCTAGTGTTGTATCTAAGTAAAGTTGAAATACTTCAGATACAATTGAAATGATTTTACAGGAATTAATAAGTGGAATTCAAACCAATAAATAGCGTATGCCCGACGATCAATGGTGGGTTTTAGCCTGATTAAATATTTGATCTCTGAAAATTCAATATAACCATTGAACTTTTTATGTACAACATTCAATCACTGTTTTTAAATAAAACATTTATTGATAGTAAGGTTGAATATAAACTGTTTAATAATGCTGTTGATGAGACGTAATGTAGTAAAGGTAAAAGTTTATACATAAGTTTCCTTTTTTATTTTAACTTATAGTTTTAGTAATTACATTGTATATTAAAATACTTTATGTTATGTTCGACACGAACAAATCAACATTTTTGGTTAACATATGTACATATTCCAAGTTTTGTAACCTTGTAACAGTTTTGTTATACTGTACAACCTCTCTTGAACAACACCCACTGGGAGGGACTAAAGTGTGTTGTTTCAGAGGTTGTTGCTCTGCAGAGGTTGAATTCAATTAAAATAACGCCTAAGGGAAATGTCAAAAGCTGTTGTTATGCAGAGGATTTGTTCTGTACAGCACTAAAGGGCCCCTCTGTAGAGGTTATACTGTATATTGTTATGCAAGGGATTGTATAATATAAATATCTTAGTTAAAAAAAACCAAATGAACATTTTTTTTCTTTTGTCATAAAACTTACAACTTTCATCATAATTTGACTTTGTTATATTCTGCCTATGTTTATCTTACATATTGAGTTTTATTTAGAGCCAATAGATGTGATATGTGTATATATAGATTATGGTGGCTGATTTATGCCATGTCGCATTGTTGTCCCGCGGGGCGCCAATGCGACATGGCATAAATCAGCCACCATAATAGATAGTTATTTCTATGAATAAAATGTAATGTTATCAAGTGTCTCAAAAGGCTGACATTTTCCCGAATAATAGCCGCATTGAACTCGGTTGGTTCGATGGATAATCGTTTCGTGCGGAAGATGTGTTCGATCTTTTTCATCAAAACTCTTTAATACAAAATGACGAATTAAATGATGATTTTATGACAAAACAACTATTGGAAAGAAATGAGTTTTATTTGAATAAATTGAACATACGCTCGTTTGCGTCGTTCGAAAATTTCACTCGTTCCATTTCTACACTCTGCTAAACCGATATTACTATTTTTAGACTTAGACACAAACACATTTTAATCGCATGACTGTCACGTGGTTTTTAAAATAGATGTGTTATCGACTGCTAGAACGCAAAACATTCTCAGGCGTTTAATTTCAAAATGTCGGTATGCAAAGATGTTCGAAGTTTTGCATAAAAATAATGGAACATTAGCCGAAATAAAAGTAAACATTGAGCTTTCTACACATGTATCTCTGATCTTTTTACTGTAAACAAAGAGCATAATCAACTTAAATACAAAGTAAAGCCATGGCCCATGCTATGAATATGACGTCATACACGGTTGCATTCGTCACTAGTACACGTATGATCAAACTAAATATGATGTTGCTTATCCGTCTGTTGATACTTATTTTAGTCAAATGATCGTTTCAACCAATGAAAATGCGTACTAAGTTTTCGGTGAAATTGGAATTAGGTAAACTTTCATTGGCCGTTCAAAAGTTCATAGAAAAGGTCAATATCATAAATCGACACTCAATAAGGCAGTATGTGAATGTAGTATATTCACTGAGCTGCACGGGGAGCGTAAATCTAACATTGATATATTATGTTTGCATGATATTCTGAGGAAATGCTATCTCTCATGCTTCAAAAACATAAGTAAATAATTTCTTGTACAGTTAATTGCACTGTAACTTCTAAACAATGCCACCCAACGTGACAAACTCCCTGCAGCGGTTACTTTCTTTTATTGGATTATCATACGTTTTAGCATGTTACTGCAAAGACATGAAAAAACCAACACACTGCAAAGGTTTATGTACAAATAATATTTTATGTAACATGTACATGTATTACAAAAAACCCAATTAATACTATGTCTCTAAGTCAATGGCTACCACAAAAGCCAAACTACTCCAAACACATGTTTCATTATGTCAAATAACATTACAAAAGTACATTTGGGAAACACTCGAACAATCTCAGATATTTCATTCGGATATTTTAATTATTTTTTATACAATATAAAAGTGCTACTGTAGAGACACAACTGTCATCAAATGTTCCAAGAAATTCAATATCATTCACTTATCAAATGCATACAAAGAGAGCAAATTAAAACCAAATTGATTAAACGTCAAATCGATTCTTCTTAATGGTTTTAAACAAATCAGTTCAATGAAATAATTGCTGATAAAGTGGCATGGCTTATTCATAGCTATGTCAAGCCAATGAATTGAATAGATTTTGTTGTTAAAAGTTAAAGCACATCTTATTCAGAGGTTGTCATAAACCACAATGGATTTAAGCTGTTAGCAAAGTTCCAGTTATTTATTGTTTGGATATTTTTGAAGTATTGTGATACTATTTTTCAATATTTCGGTAAAATAGGTCTTGAAACTACTGGTATGATATAGAACTTTTGTTTTATCTTTTTTTGGAAGTTCCATCATTTCTAACACAATTTTTAATCTAAGAATTGATATAACTAATGGGACAGTGCTGCTAAAAACGTGACGCTTAGCTTTTGTAATAAAACTTAAGTATGGCATGCGTTTTTTAATCCTTCCTATTGGAACGGTCCGCCAAATTTGAAAAGAACGAACAATATTATTATAACTGAAAATGTTTCAAGTTAATAGGCGCGATATGACTTTTCTGTGTTGGTGCGCCGTCAAAATTTCAATTATCTTCCTTTAGGAGTACATGTAAACATTAAATATATATTAGTTTATTTAAAATCAAAGCGCTGAAAGCATTGAGCGTACGAGTTATTAAACATCTCTCGTAAGTAAGCCATGAAGTAGGATGCATATTTAGATTGGAGTGACTAAATTCTTTTCGTGTGGAAAAAAAGTTTAGAATACGTTTGCAAATTCGGAAAGTTTTGCATTTTTTATTTGATTCCTTTCAAATTTTCAACAAATGTTTATCTAGATATGGGCATAACGCAAGTATAAAATTTTTTTTTATCCAGATATCTTCACTAATGAAAATCATGTTTGATAAATAAGTAAACAGTAAAACAATCTTTCTCCTGTGACAGAATTATCTTATTCTAAGAAATGAGGATTTTTAATTATTGATTTGTTTTTAAAAAAGCAGTATTGCTTGTATCATCATAATGATTGACGCACAAAGGCGAGGACATCTAAAAGTACAGACATGATAAGGAAAGTGGATTTTCGAAATAGTTGCTCTAAACTCTTAAAATTGCTCAAAAATTCCTTCCAATAGTACTTCCAGTACTTTGATTATAGAATTGAGTAGAAAATCGCGCGATCCTTATTGCCAATCATTGATTCTCGCCGTTCCTGGACAGCGAAATATGTAATCATCAAGATTTGAGCATTTTTTAGTCGACACCCGTTGCCTTAAGTCAATAAACCGGTTCATTTTATGCCACATCTTAAGAAAATAGCCGTCAAAAAGCCAAAAAAGGAGTGCGTGACAACAAAGAACAACTTTCTCTTATACTAGGGGTATTCAAAAACTAACTGGGTTATGACCATCAAATCTTCATATTTATTGCAAGAACATAAGAATATCATATAGATAATCATTTATGAAACATACGGGGAAATTTAATCTGTACACGTAGAGGAAATTCTACGGGTGCCAATAAGTCATTCATTGACTAGTGGCTTGTTTCACACTTTCCGGGTGTAGACATTGTAAGAAAACTTGCTTATAATCGAATTGTCAAAAAACCAGACAGAGTTAGCATTGGATAATATGATCATTACTGACAGGTTGTCGTTTTTTCTTCAGCTCAGTTTGTGTGTAATGTGCTAAATACATCCCAACATATTCAAAATAGTACTGTTGGTTGTTGCTAAGACATGACATTTTTGGTTTAATAATGGTTATCTATAAGAAATAGAATACATCACTGAGGGCCTCCTGGTTTAATAGTGGCCGACCAGTCAGCCATACAACATGATTATAGTGGACCGAAGTCGAATGTAAAAGAGGCGAACCACTTTTTGACAAACACACACACACACACGTCGAGTTCAAAGTCTGAAGAGAGGTTGACTACTATTTCCAATAGAAGAGAAACTCTAGGAAATGGTACAAGTAACCAATTCTACGAAGTCTACCCAACCATCTATGTTTCAAACCTAACATACAAAATTGTTAACAATTTTTAGACTTTCGGTGATATCACCGAAAGGCTTAAGTTATACCACAAATCGAAAACTATCGACGAAAATGCCTGACCAGTTTAACATGCGGAGAGATACATGTGTCTCTGGTTTACTTCTCAGTCAATTTAGGAGATAAATGTAGCTCCGTCGTCTGACTCGTCATTGTTTCACTGATCAGTGACAGGTGTTTACTTATATTGATAAGCGTGTGGAAGGGGCGTAGTGTCAAATCTCGTTAAGGCACTAAGCAGTATACATAGTGATCAATCTAGTGTGATAATATTTGCCAGTAATACGAGATAATATAAACACTTTTCTCGCCTTTTGCGCTGCTTTATTCGTAATTGAATCTTATGTGTACGGATTAATCATTAGTAAGGATCTGTTAGGTTTCAATGTGCACGAAAGTCTTTCTGTATTTCAATACTTTGATTATCTATTTCAGACACAGTAACATGGTTCACAAATTTGCTATGATACAAGCAGAGTTATACTCTTACAAGGTTGCTATGGATACGAGTAATGAACCTTTGGACATATCAGTGTCGTCAGCCGAATCTACCACATCAATTGTAATTCTATCAATTCTTTGCTGTTTGATATTTTTGAATGTATTTTTCTACCTCCTATATCGGAGAATGAAGAGTCATCTTAAAGTCAATGACGTCACATTCAACATAGAATCACCAATCAGGACTTTTTCGACGGAGATGGTTTCAGAAAAGAACAGATTTTCGACAAAAACGAAATGTACGAGTGAAATTGAACTTCGTAGTATTGCAGACTTCTCTCAGCCAGGAAGATCTCAGTCTGAGGCAGACATTGTTAATACGATATAATCAATGCACTCGAGCTGGGGTTACTGTGCTATAAAGAATTGATTTTCCATTTTAAAAATTTGGAATATGTGGACCAAGGAACAGCTTTGTGGAATCCATTTTCGTGTCTTTTGTAATACATTAAATTGAAATTCGATAATTTGAGTGTAACAACAATGAGCGTTTTTTACTTGCTCGACCTTTTAACACAAGAGATTGTTATCTCAATATCGAATCTAACTCAACTGAACAAGAGAATAAACCATTAATTAGATATACACACAATTGAGTTATTAGAATTATCAAACAGACAAATTATGAAATACAATTTATTATTTATGTATCTTTGTTAAAAAGATACAACAAAACTGATTGTAAAGCTACAGTCCCATAAACATAAAAATAGCCGTGAGGGCACCGTACGGGCGCCGTGCGATCAAACTCCGCAAGGACCCGTACGAACTCTTGCGTACCCATACGGACTGTTACGTTTTTACCAGGGTCCGTGAGATGAGCCCAGGATACACGTATCAGTTTCAGAGTCAAATCGTGAACAAAATAGGGGCCGAGTATGCATTAAACATGCATATCTTCCAGCTACGGCTCTGTACGTGTGTGTTGTTTTGTGCCATGTGCGTTCCGTAACCTTGAAACGCAAGGCTTTCTACGGCTTACAACTGTCTGCACGTACGGGTCCGTAACAAGCAACGATTTTATGGGACTGAGGCATAATACTCAGACTCTTTTTGAATGGTGAATTCAACTGCTGCCTTTCATGGAGTTGCTGAAACACTGCGTTATAAAATGTTATTTTGTAGTTTTTTTTTATACTCTATTTTACATTTATCCATTTTACATGTACATGTATATCTAATTCATTTGATATCTATTGTCAGAACAGAACAGAACAGAACATATCTTTTATTTTGTCACAGTTTACAAAGTTAATACATGTGAGCAAATTTTAACATAAATAAATAGTTACAACATGACGGCACAATTTCAAAAATTGAAAAGAACCAGTTGTCAAATTTGCAATTAATAAGATGACATCACTGTCATAAATTTATGAAATATTTAGAAAAAATTATCATGGGTATTTGTATATTTAAACATTTATGTGCCTTACATCGGGTACCGTTGCAAGTTTGACAGTATGTTATAAATGTAACTTAAAAAAACAACATTGCAAGTTTGACGACTTTTATGAATATTGATAAAAAACATTGCAAGTTGCAGGATTGTGAAATGTTGTGCAAATTATTATTAAAGCCCCTATATTAAAAGTAACATTGTTTTTTTACTGCAAAGAAAATAGACATTTACTAGTATCCATTTCAAACACCTCTAATGAACAAGATTGTTCAAATAAATGCAAATATTGCTTAGATATGTTTATGTTATTTATTGTATTTCAAAGTGAAAGTAGATCAAAACCGAAAGTAGAATTCAGTTGTCAATACTTAAAACAATAGTTTTGACCACAGTATGTTAAAGATGAAGTCTTATTAGAAAAAAACGGACTCCAAATTACATGATTTAGCTTTTGAACTATTTTGGATCAGGTATATTAAACATCAGCGCGTAATTAAATATAGTGTGCTCTTATAAAAGTACCCTACTTTTTTAAAAATTGGACACTTTGTCAAACTCGAACTTAAAAAGCAGAATGGTTTGAACTGTTAACTGTGACTTTAATGCATGTTTTATTATGATAACTTTATCGTTGTAAAACAGTTTTCAAGCTTACTGTTACTTAATATATCTTCATATATAGTGGCTGTAATAGCAGATTTTGTAAGGAAGTGATACACCAGCAAAACTAAGAAATTCTAATTAAAGTGACAAGTTCGTCGATAATTGATAGACTATGTATTGGAGTAACAGAGTTTACTTATGTGTTAACAATATTTTAATAAGCAATACCAGAATAATTGTATGCATAATTGTCGATACAAAAGTTTGTTGTTTTTTTCATAAAAAATAGCACAATCTTTATTACATTGACTGCCATAGGTTGAAATATTAAATGCATAAATTGACGTCTAATAACTTTGCCTTTGAGACAAAACAACACATTCCAAGAAGGAAGCAGACTTTTTAACTTGCATTCTGAGTGAGATTTATGCATCCAAATGTCATATAAAAGTTGGTTAGTACCAAACGAAGAAAACCATAATGCTCTGACTACTTTTTAAAAACCTAATGACAATTTATTAGGGACATGCAACATCGCGTGCTTACGCTCCGTGCATGCTCTGGCTAAAACTACAGGGATTTGTTTATTCCATTTTCTATTTGATTTAAATGCAACTTTTTTCACAGAGAAGAATGTTCCTTGTTTTAGCGGATTATGTTTTGTTTGTATTTTTATGTTAGAGTGAATGCGTCTATAAATCATTAATTATGTGTATGGTGTTTTTATATCGCTTCCATGAAAGCGGAAGTTTACTTTAACTAGTAAGTATGAAAAATAGTACTCAAATATCTGGTCAAATATATGCAGGCAAACTTTTATAAGTCTAACACTGGAATGAAGAGTTTAACCTCGAACCTATCAAGGACATATTAAGTAAAACATTCGACGATAAAAGGTATTCACACGTGACATAGTTCTCAATATAAAACTATGGATAAAGCTTTGGATACGACTCGAAATTTTCAGATTCTTTAGTGTACTGCTCCTTATTACCGAATATGGCAGAAAATATGTCAAATGTATCGGTATTTACATTGCTGATTATGATAATTGATTGTAAATTCGAATATTTCTGCGCACCTTTTCACAAAACTTACCATAAAAGCTATCGTAATATCTATGAATAGTCTAAACAATAGCATACTTTTGTTAGACTTAATAACAAAATAACATGTAATACTTTGGTCTCTCGCAGCTATTACATCCGTATTTGTAAACAAGTATCTTGTTTAACGCTGTTCCAAGTGAGATGAAGGAATGATACTTCTGGTAGTTACTGCTTTCTAGTAATTAAACTATGCTTACTAATATTTTTTTTAAAATTTTATCAATACACGGGACACAATATGGTTGGAGATCAAAGACTTTAAATCTGTAACGGTCTGTGAGAAAACTACCTTTTGACATTAGCGAAAAAGAATGAATAGGAGATGTTTTATTTCAACAAACCGTGGATTCGTTTAATATAATTAACAGGCTACAAGTAATAATGGTATCTGGATACAAAATAATTATCAAATTAACAAAGATTTTTGCTATAATTAAACAGAGATGTATCAGTTATGCGGTGATCTATGTTAAACAAAGCTCGCTCACAAATAAAGCTTAAAGTAAGAAAAAAATAGTAAACCAATTGCATTATGGGTGATATAAAACTTGTCGAGGTAATTTTAAATCAAGAACGCCGAGATATCCCAAGTAATCTATCAAACAGAAAATATCAAATCCAATTAGAATTGATGAATCTTTACACAAATAAACAAATCGCTCTTTGAACAAATATTGTAAAATGGAATTCTCTCAGTCTTGCACATCCTTTGAGTCGTCTCAAGTATGATTTATCATTATTAAATAGCCGAGGGAAAATTATCACGTGATTATTGTTTGCATGTATGAGAAATGCTGCCCTTTTTGTATTCATTGTTTTTAACAATGAATACTCTGTTACCAATAGATTAATAGCGGTATTCCGATCGGAGTCCTATACTGACCTATTGACCTATATATTAATCAACGAAACCGAACAGCATCCGGATAATTCCGCTACAATAAAATAGTTCGCAAATAGTTCTTTTGTTTCATCGATCATCTGTGTATTCCTACGCGTCAATTTAATTACGCATTTAACTCGATCTACATCAAACCTTTCTTCAAAGTGAAACCGAGTATTGACAAATTTGTGAACAATTGAACAATGGTAGACAAGTAATTACGTAACTGACAATCGCGGATGTATACATCGATTTCATTCATGGAAAATTATGAATGAAACTACGTTCCCGTATCAAGCACTATAGTCACGTGACGACCATCCTAATTTAACCTGCAGCAGTGCGTTCAGTAACCTAGAAAGTTCGGAACTGTTCGGTACAGTTTTCCATCTGAACGGTACGTTCGGAACGAGCGTTAGCCTAGCCTCGCGAACGTTCCCAGGAGAAAGTTCTCTAGCAAAACCAAAATGGCGGACAGGTAAAGTTTAAATTAAACAATTTTCTATTTTTTTCATTATTTTATCGTTATTTTGTATTTTGTGTCAATGAAATGATTATAAATCGATAAAATTTCATACATTGAAGGATTTTATGGAAGGAATTTCTTTCAAATTACGTATTTGACCTAAAACTAACTGTAAATTCACGATTCGAAACGAATACAAAACTTGACGAGTGAAATTGAAATTTATTCTTCATAGTTTCTTAATATTTATGAGGTAAAATAACCAATCATATAAATTTTCCTAATCTCATATAGATGTTCGATGATATAATCGTCCTTTTGTCCCCGGATAGATTTATTGAACGATTATAATCGACGATTATCATAGTCATTTAAATTAAGTGGGTGGGGTATCTATACAATTTAAATTTGCCGCCATTCCGTCATTTTCAATATTTCATGTGAAATTTATTTGACAATCATTATTTTTTTCTTGTAGTAATATGAATCTTATGGATCTAGTTGTCACCATAAATGGAAAAAATGTAGAATTAAAAGTATCCAATGACATTTACCAGAAGGCCATACAGGAGGGTGAGTTATATGTTTACATTTACTCAAATGATTTTAAATACTGATGTGTATAAGGCTAAACTGTTGTGAAGGTACAGTATTAAAGTAAATTGGGAGAATAAAAAACCTTATGCCCTGACTGGGAATCAAACCTAGTTCTCCCAGGTGGTAGGCCAAACACTCAATCTCCTCGCTATGGTGTTAACCCAACAACAAGGCTGTTAGAAGTGACTATGATGACACCTATGATCACCACAAATCGACAAACACTTCTTACACCATTAAAGTAAATTGTGAGAATAAAACCTTATGCCCTGACTGGGAATTGACATGTCTCCGGGGTAGTAGTAGGCCAGACACTGAACTGTGTCACTAAAGGGTTACAGTAAGGCTGATGGAAGTGACTACGTAGTCACATACGATCACCACAGTATTATTGATAAGCTCCTAGTTTTTAGATGTTCTTATGAATTCATACAGCTAGGTAAGTAAGAGGTTACAACTTAACAGAAGAGAGGATAAATACATGAAGAAAATGTCTCTCATTAAGAGGTTCAGTTTAAGTATTCCTGCTATCAAGACATCATTGAGACAATCTAGAAAACAATTAATTGTTTTGACTTAAAACCTGTTTGTGTACATATCATGCAAACATAATACTATCATTGATTGTAAATGCGAGTAGTAAAAGCTAACAATCATGCTGATAAAAAAAGTAAAATTTTTAAAACAGTATAATTGTTGCACATGCTGTCACAGTGTAACTAAAATCTGTGATGACTTTGGTAGACAACTGCGGATAAATGTGCTTCTTTTTTAATTTCAGACCCAGAAACACTGCAACTTATATATGCATCTGTAGATGATAGTTGAACAAAAAATGGTGCCAAAGGGCAAGGTACGTACCTTTGTTTTGAGTATGTTCTATATACTCACTATCACTCAATAGCTGGATTTAGCTGTAAACCAACTAATATTTGCATACTTTTGTTTGTGACTGACAACTCCCCTACCTTATTAATTACCATTAGTAAGAGGGACAGTGTCAATAGAAATAATTTCATGACCAATTTGCACGAAAGTATGCCTTGCCCGGGAATCAAACCCACAATCCCTCCTCTATCAGTAGACTCGCACATTAACAACTTAGCTAGCGTGGCTGCTTACATTAATTTCAAAATAATTACTTTGAATGAAATGTGCTGTGGAGTAGGTGAATTAATTCATGCATTAAAACTTGTGTAATTTTTGTGGTTGCATTTTGAACCTATCAACTGTATTGGAACTGTAATCTTAATATATATATTATCATATATGGCCGTTATAACATAGAGAGTTGTTAATGACCGAAGAAAGTATTCCATTATCAACTGCAGTAAGAAACCTTGCTGGTGTTGTTCAGTCATAAAAAAAAATCAGAAGAAAGAAACTCCTTGTAATTCTTGCTTCTTATGCAACAGTGTTTATTTAATGCCTTATCTTGAAATATTGAGTGCATTTGTATTCTATGTTCATGACATTGTTTTATCTTTTAGCATCAATCACTTGATGTGAGATGCTATTTTATTTTAAATAACACTTGAAATGATAACATCTATTTCTTACAAAAATATCCTAGGTTTTCTTTCCTGTGTTAAAATCAAAACTTTTGTTTGGTTTCAGATCAATCAGAGAGTCAACTGTCTGTGATCCAGCAAGAAGACAGTCTTCTGTCTAACCATGATGAAGGTATAACACTTCTTTTATTCTTAAGTATCCTGTCTTCCTAACAAAGAATGTGTCAAATTTAGTAGATAGATTACTAAAATATTCAGTGTATAAATGTTTCTTAACATGTGCAAGCAAATCTGTCAACTCAAAACTTCTAGTTATTAATCAATACTACTCAAAATTGGTTCTTGTTTCACCCAAAGACTTGTACACTTCTGACCTGCAAGTAGCTACCATGTGCTACAATAAGAACTACTCTGACAAAATTTAACAAGCAACTAGGATTCTATGTCTATTATTTGAATCACTATGAGGACATAAACAATAACAGCTACTTTTTGCAAGTTATCCTATTTGGTGTTAGCACATTTTAGAAATTGTCAACCATAAAGTCCCACTAGTTTAATCATTGGTGTTTGTATGGTCATGTTTTGATGAATGTTTTCTTATTTCCTAGGTGAACATGAGTCAACAGAACAAGAAATTGAGGCTGCAGATGGTGCCAGAGGTTTTGGTGGTAAGCTTCAGTTCTTTCTAAGTACAGTTAACATTTATCATAAATGCATACCTTAAACTCATAACTCTAGCCCTTGTTTTTATGTTGTAATGGCTGCAATTTACTAGCTTTCCAATACAAATTTGTTAGTTTTCACTACATCTTATGAATGTTCATTAATCATGTACTTCAGACTGGTGGGTTAAAATGGATGTAATACCATCCAGTTGATATTTGGTATTCATTGAGGTTCTCAAGTAAAATCCATTACTAAGTGACAACACAGTAGCTTAATTAATAACACTTAAATGTCTTTATATTTAGTGGAAAGGATGATGCAAGTTGTACAATTCATGATTTTACTATCACAAATGTTATAAATGAGATGAACATTGATTCTTTTTCAACTGTATTTATTGTAAAATTTAATTGTTGGACACATTAATTTTCACAAACAGTAACATTGTTACAATCTTTCTCATTATATAGGTACTAAGTGGGTGCATGATAGCATTAAGCTGTTGCTGGCTCTCTATGCAGAGAATAAAGAGAAATTTGCCTCCTTTCTATTCAAGAACAAAGATGTATGGAGGAAAATTGCCAGTGAGATGAGAGAGAAGGGACATCTCTTCACTGCTGAGTGCTGTGACAAAAAGTTCAGACTACTGAAACACAGGTGAGATTATTTCTTGTTGCTGCTCATCTCATAGTCTATATTAAATTATTATGAATTTTATAGAGTTGCTTTAATTGACTAGCTAACTATATGATGATCTGAGAGTTAACAATATTTTGCTTCCGTTCTTTCTTTCTAATTTAAAGAATTTCTACGTTAACATGATAATGTCTCAATGAATTGCTTTCAAAGTTGCTTCTGGCTTCCAATACATGAAGTTATGGCTATGTATGTATGAGGTCTGTTCAATGCAATGAAAAAAGACATACACAGTATTTTAAATGTAAACACATTTGTCTTCATTAATTAAACATAGATAGCAACTTGCATGAGAATTAAGAGTTCATGTACCACACCATGTAGTACTTAGGAGAAAATTATCATATATATTTTATTCCTTTTCAGACATAAAGTCATCACAGACAACAACAACAAAAGTGGGTGTGGGGCTAGCAGGTGGGAGTGGTATGAACTGATGGATGAGTTGTTGTGTGGGGACCCAGCTGTAAAGCCAGTAAAAGTGGTGTCATCAATTGGAGGTTTGACATTTAAACTCATCTTTTTGTTCATATGTATCAACCATCAGTTGGTCAGCAATGTTATGCTCACGATGTAAATGCACAATGATTACATAGACAAACATTTTCCTTTCCAGAAAACTTACAGTCCAATGTATAAAATGTTTGGTGAGCTATGCTTTGTAGCATAAAGTGTTAAAAATTGATACATGACCCTCCAAAAAAGTAAGCTCAGGCCAATAATCGAACCCATGACCCCACAATTGGTAGACTTGAGTATTACCAGCTGTGCTAGCTCGACAGCTTCATTGGACTAAGTACAGTATATTTCATTAAGTTCTGTGTGAAGTATAAAGTCATGAATATTTTCTCAAGATTTTGTCGCAATATAGTAAACTGTATCTTCATTTAAATGCCAAAAAATAGCAAAAAATATAATAATTTTCATGTTGATAACAGTATAAGGTGAAAGCATTTATTTTTCCAGTTCAAACAAATGAAGTTTCTATTGTAGTTGTGTGATGGTATAGCATGCTCTGTTAATGAAAATAAAATGATCATGTACCAATTCGATGAGTGTTACAGTACAAATGTTGTAGGAGAGTGAATGATCAATCATTAACTTTTTTTCATTTTAGAACCTGTTGTGGTATCCAAACCACCCTTGCCACCTCAAAGAAAGAGGACAGATTCTCCCATTGGCAGACCTATTAGGGCTAGTACACCCACGTCTACGCCTGATGCACCAGTGTCACCTGTAACAGAGCTAGAAGACAGTCCAGTGGAACAACCGCTAAGAAAGAGAAGGAGGAGTTCCTCGCAAGACCCTCCTGAGTGGTTCACCTCTTTTGCCATGGAACAGAACAGAAGATTTGATGAAGTAGATGCGATTGGAAGGGAAAGAAATAACCTACTTTTCTTTGCCTTGTCCCATTCTTTTTCCAGAAAATTCAGTAGAACACATGATCAACTTGTTGTGGCCTTAATAAGTTTTATATAATTACACTCTGCTAAAAAACAACCCATTGTGAATTTACAAGCTATTTTTTACTTAGATAGTTTTCCTCTGGAATTGGGAGTTATTTTTAACATGGAACTAAGAATATTTATGTACTTTACTTTATAAATGGAAGTATCATGATGAAATTTGGAAAGAACATGTACTTAAAATTTCTAGTGCTCAATTTATCAAAAAGTCATTCTTGAAAAATGTTAGGATTTCATTCAAGACATCAACATGAAAGTGTTTTAAGATTGAAATAATTTTTTTTTTGAAAATTAATCATTACTGTTTATCTTTATATGTTTTTGAATTTTGTCTATTTGAAAATATAAATGTATGTTCTAAGACTCACTCACATTTAAGTATTAAATATGTATTATGAAGGTTATGTTCAGGTGAAGAAATTGTAAGTATCACCACTTTAGTAAGGTAATTTCTAATGGTAAAACTTGAAATTGTATTGCTCTTGTGTTTTCTTTGATTAATATATTGATCGTTCTTCATGGTACTTTCTTTTCATCTTAACTCTCATATCTCTTAATATCTTAAGTATTCTTAAATAATTATGTTTTTCATTCTTGAATACTTTATTGTTGTATTCTTATATGATATATATCATAATGATATAATATAAATATAACATGAAATAAATAAAAGATAATTACAAAAATGCCTAATTGTAGCGTTATTTAGCACATGATCTCAGAAAATCCTGAAAGAAGGTATGTCAGATAGACTCAAGTCTGAATCTTGCCCTACGAGGGAGGTCAAAGAAGTACAAGTATACTTGCGATCCAACTGTATTATGCCAAACTGACCTATGTCTTAGTCTGGACCAACCATGGTAGGCCTGACAGACCCAAGTCTTTGTCTGGACCAAGCTACGTTGTCAGAACCATCCTAGGTTAGCCTGACAGACCAGAGTCTTGGCCAGGATCATCCTAGGTTGGTCTGACAGTCCCTAGTCTTAGTCAGAACCATCCTAGGTTAGCCTAACAGACCCAAGTACAAGTCAGAACTATCCTAGGTTAGCCTGACAGACCCAAGTCTTAGTCAGAACCATCTTAGGTTAGCCTGACAGACCCGAGTACAAGTCAGAACCATCCTAGGTTAACCTGACAGACCCGAGTATAAGTCAGGATCATCCTTGGTTGGCCTGACAGACCCGAGTCTTAGCCAGGTTCATACTAGGTTGGCCTGACAGTTCATAGTCTTAATTAGAACCATCCTAGGTTAGCCTGACAGTTCCTAGTCTTAGTCATACCATCCTAGGTTTGCCTGACAGACCTAAGTACAAGTCAGAACTATCCTAGGTTAGCCTGACTGAACCGAGTCTTAGTCAGAATCATCCAAGGTTAGCCTGACAGGCCCGAGTACAAGTCAGAACCATCCTAGATTGGCCTGACAGACCCAAATATAAGTCAGAACTATCCTAGGTTAGCCTGACAGACCCGCTGCTGTCCAGTTAACTCCTCGCCGTGAAAATTCGAATATGCATAACATTTATTTTGGCAATTTTTCTAACGTTGAATTGACAACTTGGTAAAAGAAGCTGTTTCTTCGCCGATGCAGCAGTTGCTACAAATGAAGTGAGGATTATGTTAAGATGCCCAGCTGTGGACCAAAGCTTGATCTATTGATGTTTGTTTAAGTTTTTGAGCCTTCAACACAGTCTTGCTTCAGTGCTTTTCAGCACTTTGATTATTTTATAGGGATTCTGACTCTAAAATCCTCATACATGATGGCTTAAGTAATCTTAGTAGTTGTTTGTTGTTCAGTTGTTCCCATATCATCCAAAAAATATAACTTATCGAATGAAAAAAAGAAATTTATCATACAATTAATTCTTAATAATATCTGTAAATTTTGACCCTCATCATTAAACACCATCAGTGCAGGTAAAATTAATTTCTGAGACATTTATGATAAGCAGAAATGGGGTTTAAATACATTACTTTCTGTTCAGTTACTATATAAATCATAGAATAGCAGCAGGGTGTTAGTCCAACTTCACTCAAAAATGTGCAATACGTAGCACACATAACAGATAACAATGACATAGTTTTAAATCTCTCCTATATTAAAAATTATTGACACACAGACTTATTAAACAATGCGATAATCATATTGTAACAGTTAATAGCTTTGACTAATTACAACAGTAGTCATAGTAATACGTAAATTCGATCGTTCAATATTGTATATGACTCAAGCAGATTTTTATTGTGAAGAGAGTTTGAAAAAAAATGTAATCGACGGCATTAATAATTTCTACGGCCATTATGTCTCCTTCCCCTGATTCTAAGTCATGTAGGACAGTCGTCAGTCACTGACGAAGTATGCACCCAGTAGTTTGTTAACAGCTAAATCCTGAGATAAAGCTTCTTCAGGAACAGTGAGTAGGTGGACTGACCGCTGTGATATTATCTATATAAGGTGTTGCCACAGCATAAAACCCAACAAAAATTGAATAAGTCTAAAAACAATGAATACTCCAGTACTTTCAGTGCTTTGATTATACTTGATTTTATAGTTACTGCACGTTGCTAAAGCCATTTAAGATTAAAAAACTTTACACGTATAAACGCGTGCTTGTGTGTGAATATTGAAGTCTTTTTTTTTAATTAGATTTACACCGTGTCAACACAATTAGGTCATTTTACGGCGTCCAGCGCACCTAACCTAGCATTCCTGGACCATTGTCTATAACCAGTACTAACCTACCCTTCCACAAGGCCGGAAACTTCTCCATATTATCTAATCAATGGACATTATTGTCAAATTTTCATGGAAGGGTATAACCTCCCGGGTGGGATTCGAACCCGCACCCCTCGGGCACGAGATTCAAAATCCCGGCGCGCTACCAACTGCGCTTTCGACCCGGGTTACGAATATTGAAGTCAAACTGCAATGTAAAATGCCTCTATGGCAAAATACCCCGATACAATATGGACCTAAATGCTTCAACTTGCTCTGACTTCTAAATTAAATGATAATATTTTGTATTATTCTTCTGTGGGTCCTTGCACATGGCCTTTCCTATACAAAATGTCCTCAGCATTTCCTTTCAGTTGCACTCCCTGTTTTCACGAAATACATTGATGGTTCGACTGGTTGCTAGGCGAAATATCCAGGCAAGGGAGGAGATTAGCCCCCTATGTTCAACATGCTTGGGCCACTGGTATGTTGATATGCCATGATAACAATACACTGACCCTCCACTACTGGAACAAGTAGGAACAACACTACTTTGATGTTAGTCGTTGACTCACCCTTAAGAAAAAAGCGACTCGGAGCTCCGAAGGCGGTTGTCTTGAAGTGTTACATTCTCTCCGACAGATCTTGCATCTCGTTGCCAGACTTATTACTTTGTTCTAGACAACAACAGGTTAAGAGGATAACTTGAAGTATAGACAACCTAGGATCTCCATACAATATGTCTACGGTATTAACGTAGATGGAGAGGAAAATTCATAAATAAAAATGATCTATCTGGCATGCGTCCTTAGCAACATAATGTATGGTAGTAAAACATGGACAATTTACTAGGGCTGTGGATCGTTGAGAAAGTAGCGATCCGATCCAAACCACGATTCGTGTGTAGCGATTCACGAACCAAACGACGAATCACTTGTTAATGGAGAAGCATACAGGAATTCATGTAATAACAAAAATAAGTGAAGAATTACAGAAGTTTTTACTAAATGGAAAACCATGTACTCCAAACATTTCTATTACCAGACGTTTTATGGACATTTTCAGTGATAACAATTTTGTTTAAATGTGTATCAATCGAAAGTTTGTACTAAATTAAAATTTTCCTTAGTAGTGCAGTGATAACCAAGCAGAAAATGTTCTTTCATTATTTCCAAAAAATAGATCGCGACCTGACGATTTCGGACGTGACGAATATTCGTACTCGATTTTCGGGTCGGGATCGCCAATACCCGAGTACTCGGATACTCGCAGCAGCCCTACCACTTACACTAGGCAAGAAAACGGAATTAACCTTTTTCCATGTACTCTGACTAAGTGTTTGAATACACAGAAAGGACGATATCACTAACACCGAGGTCCTAAGAAGAACAAAATCACCTATCACCTCTGCTATGTTCACCTTGACACATCTTCGCTGTCTCGGTCATGTACACCTCACAGACACGAGTAGTATCCCAAAAGACATTCTTAACGTATAGCTTGAAAAGGGTACCTGTCATTAAGGCTGCCCTTGTCTACCTCAAATCTACAATCATTACAGCATGAGAGATCACCGCTGCATGCAAACCAAACTGTAGCACTAAAAGCCAGTACACATAGAGTTGAAGACGAAAAGAGACACGTGCCTAAAAGAAAGCAAACGAATGCGTCATTTTAAGTCAAAGACAAGATCTTCAAACTGGAACAAAATTACAAATGATCATATTAATATGTATCAAAATTTAGTGATGAATAATTGTGATATTGTGAATTTATCAACGTCGATTCCTGATTGTAATGATTTATCGAACAATTATGGGAACTTATGTAATATTCTTTCCTCAGTTGCAAATGAAATATTTCCAAAGAAATCTACAAAACAATATTTTAAACCATATTGGAATGACTCACTTAATGTTTTACATGAAAAAGTGTGGCAAAAATGTGAACAGTGGCGTAAGGCTGGAAGACCTAGAAACTTGAAATCATCATTTTTTCGAGAATACAAACAAGCAAAACGAATATTTAGACGGGAACATCGTAGAACTGTTAACCTTTATTTATCTGAACTTGATAAGCAATTAGAACATAAAGCAAAATCGAACAATACTGAATTCTGGAAGGAAGTAAACTCTAGGAAACGTTCATCTGCAACAAACATGGGAACGGGAATAGAATTTAACGGTATTATGTACAGAGATCGTGAAAGCTTAACTGAACAATGGAAATGTTATTTTAGTTCGTTATATTCTCCAGCTCAGTGTGAATTATTTGACAGTACCTGGAATTGTTATATTGAACAATATGTTAATGAGTATTTTAATAGTATCTCACCAGATCCAAAATGTATTGTAACACCAGATACTGTGTCTCGTGCCATACAGACTCTACCAAAAGGGAAATCACCTGGAGATGATTTGATAAGATATGAACACTTGATATACGCCGATCGAACATCTATCTCATCAGTTCTGGCTAATTTGTTTACTGCAATGCTTCGCAATGGATTCATTCCATCGGAACTTAAATGTGGTCTCATCACAACTTTACATAAAGGCGGGAAAAAGTCTAAAACTAACCCGAATAGCTACAGAGCCATCACATTATCATCTACTATATTGAAACTATTTGAAATTGTATTACTGGATCGTTGCCAGGACAACATTTTATTAAAAATTAGTAAACAACAAGGTGGATTTCAATCTAAGTTAGGTTGTATTATGACGTCATTTTCATTGAGAGAAAATTTACATTTTTCCAGAGAAAACAACTCGAAAGTGTATCTAGGTTTTTTAGATGGACAGAAAGCATTTGACTTAGTATGGCACGATGGACTAATGTTTAAACTTATTGAAAGTGGTATTGACTCAACCACATTAATTGCTCTACGAGAACTGTATCATGGAGCCACAGGAAAAGTTAAATATAGAGGTCTTTGTTCAGAATCTTTTGACATCCGACAGGGTACCAGACAAGGTGGAAAAAGTTCGCCTCTTATGTATTTACTTTTCATCAATGGTCTCATTAAAGAATTAGAAGAAAGTGGTTATGGAATGTGTTTTTATGATTTTAATATGTGTTCCCCAACAGTAGCTGACGATATGGTTCTTGTATCATTATCTAAAGTAGGCATGGATGAAATGTTAAATATTTGTTATAATTATTCATGTAAATGGAGATATTTTTATAACGTTGAAAAATGTGCTCTTGTAAATTTTAATAATCGAGCAACTAGTTCTACCGTTGAGTTTTCACTTGGTAATAAACCTATCATTGAGTCAACAATGTATTTACATCTTGGAGTTAATATTGATCAACATCTATCTTCGTCACAATCCATGAAAGATGCTAGCATCAAACTCCGTGGAACTTTTCTTAACATTATTAATGGTGGGATGCATCCAACATCAATGTCACCTTCAACCTTGAAATCTATCTATGAAAGTGTTGTTATTCCTAAAGCTTTATATGGATGTGAATTGTGGAATTTTTATTCAAAACGAGATATCAGTATGTTAGAAAAGGCGCATAGATTTTGTATTAAACACATTCAGTCACTACAACGAAATACAGACACTACATTGGCCCTTTCCTTATTGAATTGTGTATCAATTGAAGTAGTGATAAACATAAAAAAACTGAAATATTTTGGTCAATTGTGTAGATTACCCTGGTTTTATCAGGCTAAAGAAATATTTGTTCATAGACTTATTCGTTTTGTTAATCGTGATCATCAAACGCGAGGATTCATACCTGACGTATTCAGATTATTTCATAGGTATGAACTCGAATCATATTTTTATGAATATATAGACAGTGGTTTGTTTCCGTCTAAGCTTCAGTGGAAGAAAATTTTAAACATTCATGTCTTTAAACGTGAAAGATCTCTTTTGAGGAATCGTCTGTTAATCAACATAAAGTATTCACTATTAACAAATATTGTAAGTGATGATGGTCTTAGTCCTATATGGTATATAGCTCGAGATACTGACATTTATATAATGAAATCTGTATGTAAGACAATCATTCATGCTATTGCTACGCTGGTGTCAAAACAGTATAAACGTACATGTGAAAAATGTTTACTCCTTACTGACAATATCATTATTCATAAAATATGCTTCTGTGATAAACTTCATGATAAACGCCTTAAGTTGTGGGCAAGTATATTTGAACTAAACGGTCTCCCATGGTTCTTATCCTTCATTCAGCTGAATTGCAATGAACAGTGCTGGGAAATGTTACGAATAGCTACTGTCAATGATCATAAAAACTTTCACAACTTGAATATTTTGTTCCTAATTAGATTTCTTGTTAATTAGAGTAATATGTGGTGAGGTATGGTCATACATAAAGAATACTGTAGAATACTAAATTCTGTATAAGTACATGTACATGTAATGTTGTTATATAGGTTTCATCTATTATGTAATAGTATGCTACTATAGTATATTTTCATACCTGTTTATTCATACATCTACATGGATTCTATTTAATATAATTGTTTTATATAATGTACATATACATTGTATTATACATATGCATAACCTTGTAAATATGTTATTATCTCCAATATGGAGGATTCAATAAAATATATACGTTATATTCTGATAACTTCATGCTTGTAAAACAGTTTTCAAATTTACTATTGATAAACATGTCTTCATATAGTGGCTTTAATTCAACACTAAGATCTCATTTGCATAATTATTAGAATTGTATTTGTACATTGATGATAATTGTTTACTATGAGCAAATCTTAAATAAACTATTTGTTCTGTTCTGTCCTGTTCTATTGCCGGTCTATCGTTTCAAACAGCAACCATTTTCAACAAACACAAAAAATCTTCAAACATTACTAGTCAAGTCTGTCATTCTGTTTACAAATAATGTAAACAATGTTATGGTTAACAGAAGTCTTCTACTTAATTATCATACAGTAGACAAATTTCTTATTTCGTAAGCCTAAGTATTGTAAATGAATTTCAATAAAAAACAAGAATTGCTAATGATTAGATATTCAAATTATCCCCAAGGCTCATAAATTGTGCAAGTTGAAAAAATTGCCTGACGAAAATATGTAAATTTATTTAGATTTTATTATCCAACTCAATAAGATTGACTCATTTTGTTACTAGTACATTTCATTTGCTGGTGAAGAAATGAGATTTCCCCCGAGTCCAACTGCTGGACAAAATAACAAATGAATATCACCAATTGCTAATTGCAACCGATTGATACAAAATTACGTTCTGATAACTTTCATACAATCGGAATGCCTCGTTGATTTCCGTGAAGATAACGAATCCAAATTTTATCATTAAGTGTATAAGGACACTTACAGTGATTGTATGATTAATATCGTGTGCTGAATTATTATCTTTATGGTTATGCACGGCATTCAAAAGATCTCACCAGCTGTCCTAGACTCTTCTGTCACTCGGTTGAAAACCTTCTTACAAGAATAAAACTTCCCCACGAACATCTTCAATAACAATGAGACAACTTACACAAAATTCATAGTTTTAAATCTTTTCTTTGATTTTTGTTTCTCTATATTCGAGTATACAATAAGAATAAAAAAAATCCAGAACCTTTGGAACAAACTGAAAGTAAAACTTCTGATGATAGTGTTATGATAAATTATAATATTTACATTTAGAAACATTTTTGTGTATAGTTCGAACAAAAAACAAAACACTGTTTATAATAACAATACAATGAACTTACCCACGACGAGGGATGTCCAGGATGACTTTAAAATACACAATTGTGATATGTTTTACTTGTGTCTTAGTTGTTGGAGTAATGGGAAGCGTTCTACAAAAAAAGCATGATTTACCAAGTGATGGTGATTTATCAATCATGCTAATTTTGTTATAATTAATTACACAAATTTTATTTCCAATACTGCCTACCCCTGAAATGAATTGTCTCATTTTTAATGTTTACCAAAACACTTTTTTGTACGCACTATAACTCATCCTAAGACATTGTAAACGGTTACATAGACATCCTATATCAACATTTTGATTTATGAAAAAAGTAGTTTGATAATGTGTTTGGACGGACGTAAAGAAGGCTATTTCAAGGTTGGGATAAATGATTCCATTTCATTCTAAATGTCTATTTTGTTCAGTGATTTATACTGTCTACAGTCATGTCTATACACCTGATGCATCTCTTACAAAATATGTCCAAATTATCAGAAATAAATGGATATTCTAAATATATTTAGTTACCACACCAACTTTATAGTTTTTTCCAATTTCAGCAAATGATACACCCTTAAGGTTCATGTAAAGTCTTGGTTTGCTAAAAAAATAGTAAAACAGAAATAGCTTTAATTCTGTCATATTTCCACCAACAGTATTGTTTTATACATCAAAATGTTTCTTATGAAACATACAAAGTCATGCTGGTCATCAATTACGATAAAACTATTTATCAAAAGATGTATTTGCAAAATTGATGCTGCATAAATAAAAATACTAAATTTAATTGAAATTTTCTTACAACAAAATTTAACATTAATTCTTTTACAGAACCTTATAGTACACATTCAAATGAAGGTACTGCAATATTTATAACCTCAATAAATATTAAAACAAAACTAAGGCAATTAAAAAACTAAAGTGAAAGTAGGAACAGGGTCGTGAAAACCCATTACACTTGTATCTGTCAAAATGTTTTTCATTTACCTCAATTTTGTTTTAACATTTATTTAGGTTATAAATATTGGAGTACCTTCACTGGAATATGAACTTTAATGTTCTATAAATGATGTCATGTTAAATTAGTTTGTAAAAAATTCTTAATGTCTTTTAGTATTTTCAGTTTTACAGCATCAATTTTTCAAGTGCATCTTTCGGTAAACGTTTTCATCGAAATTAATTACCAGCATCACAGTGTATGTTTCATAAGGAACATTTTGATGAATAATATACTGCTCTTGATGGAAGTATGAAAGAGTTTGAGCATTTTTCATTTTACTATTTTTAATGCAAACAAAGACCTAACTTGAACCTTAAAGCGTATTCGTGTAACATAGTTTAAATCACATGTTGATAATTAAAATTATGTTGATTTTGGAATTTGCTGAGATGAATCTTTAGTTCTTTTTTTCTTAAAGTCTATAAGGGCCATTTCAGTGTTAAAGATCAAGCTTCCATAATGTACTATTAAAATATGGACTACACAAATATTCTGTGCAAGATTCTATTAATAAATATTCAGCTCGATAATACAAGAAAGTTAAATATTAAGAGTTGTTTCCCTTTGAACATAATACACTAAGCGCATCAATACAATAAATGTTAGTATGAGATAAAATTGTCAGGAGAGAAAATCCTTGCTTTGTGTTAATATGATTTTTTTCTTATTTCTACATCACATTAAATGAATTCAATTTCAGGAAAATAGACAGCGAATCATAGATCTGAACATTTTAAGAACCATGTAACCTACAATACTTATTTTCGCTTGATAGTAGTTAAATTGAACAAATGGGTTTTCATAAAATTGAAAATAAATAAGATGCCATGTTGGACGTTTTCATTTAAACACACGTGTCACAATTCAGAATTAAATTGAAAATGAACCGTCATTTATGTCACATTCAATATATCTTAGAACTCATTTAATTAATTCTAAACAGAAGCAGACTGTCTGGTTTTATTTCAATATGTTTTGCTATGAGAATACAAAGAGAGGTTCCATATGACAGGAGACAGATGAAGGAATATTTGGCAAACTTTTAGAAATACAAACAAGGGAATTGGAGCTAGGTTTTATGGTGAATTCCTTATTGTCTGTTACTGACAAAGAAAATACAATATCTCAACAACTTTGCGGTAACATCTAAAATGAACAATTTTGAGAGGTCGTAGGCGTTTTTAACTGTTTCTATATGATTTATTGTGCAAATAAACTTTTGAATACATTTAGTCAATAAACAATAGATAGCTAACTTCACGAACCTGTATGCAGTTTACTAACTCTAAGAAAAAGTTGATCCATTTTTTGGGTAAATCTATCAAGAAACATTGGCATTTATAGTTCGAACAAAACAAAACACTGTTTATAACAACAATAGAATAAACTTATCCACGACGAGGGACGCTTAGGAAGATAATAACATAAACATGTGATATGTTTTACGATTGGCTTAGTTGTTGGTGTAATGGAAAAGATTTTTACCATTACAAGCATGATTTACCAACAAATGGTGGTATCCATCATTCAAATTGTGTCAAAATGAATTACACACATTTTATTTTCATTACTGCCTACCCCTAAAATGGATTGTCTCATTTCTAATGTTTACCCAAACAAGTTTTGTTTTTTTTGTACGCACTATAAGTATATCCATAACATATACATTAGTCTAGTGCAAAAGATGTCAACAATATAGAAGACATTAAGTTTGGCTTCTAGCTTCACCAGAATCTGAAATAACTTTACATGTAGAGCGTACAAAATAACAAAACGTGTTTGTGTAACATTTAAAATAAACCAATCCATTCCAGAGGTAGGCAGTATTGAAAAAAAAAAGTTGTATAGTTCATACTAACAAAATTAGTGTGGCGGGTAAACCATCACCCATTGGTCAATCATGCTTGTAATGATAGAACGCATAACCACTACTCCAACAAGACATTCATAAAACATATTGAGATAATATATCTTATTGTCATCATGAGCATCCCCTGTCGTGAATTAGTTCTTTGTATTGTTTATATAAACAGTGTTTTGATTTTTGCTCGAGCTATAGATCTATTTTTCAATACAAAGAACCCTACCAATTATAAGACTGTTAAAACAATGAAAATAAGCCCAACATAAAAATAGCCATACCAGTTTCAAACGTTTAAAGTACAATTTTGGCTGATGAAACAGTAGGTTATACAGAATAGGAGGTCAACGATTCTGTATTCTATTTTAACACAAAAATCTTCAGGCATTATTTTCACCAATATGACATATTGTCAGTTCTTATTGTTTATACTAGATTGATATCACTTCTTTCTTCAACTAACGTGTTTACGAAGCCAACTTAATATCATACTAAAACTGTTTGCAAGTAATTATATGCAGACGGTTTAAAACCCTTGGGGAATTTTACAATAACACATCTGAAGAAAATCAGTAATCTCTCCGTCACCAGTGCATTGTCAAATAAACCTTTCTCCAGTGATGTATTCACAGTTATTCCCCGGAATTTGTGCATGGAATATATGTAGACAGCTTGCTACACATTCCAAAAGATGGTAAAGCTAGCGCCAATATTAAAATTTGTTATACCCCCGTTTGAAAAACGGAACGTGTTATGTTATCCGTGATGTTGTCCGTCTGTCAGTCAGACCGTCTGTCCGTCTGTTTGTCCGTCCGTGGACAATTTCATGTCTCAACAAGGGATGCACCTAGGTTCACCAAATCTTATGTGTGGATATCCCTTGTGTCAAAAATGTGCCCTATTGATTCTGAGGCCCCGGGTGAAAGGTCACTTAACGTCACTGGTAGTTTATATAGGGAAAAAATGTCCGGACGATAACTCAACAACTGCTGTACCTACATTCATCAAATTTAGCACTAGGATCAAGCATGTGGCCTACTGATTCTTAGGCCCTATGTCAAAGGTCAAGGTCACTGGAATTTATATAGACTTTATAAAAACTGAGTCCGGATGATAACATGGCAACGGGTGTACAGTGTACACCTAGGTTAACCTTATCTTTACAGTGGATAGCCCTTGTGTTAAGGATGTGACCTGTCGATTATTCAAGGTCAAGGTCACTGGACTTAATATGGGAAAACTTAGTCAGGACGATAACATGACGCCGGCTGTACCTAGGTTCACCATATATTTACTGGATAGTCCTCCATCACCAACAGTCTCTGGCTTGAACAGCTAGCGGACGTATAATGCCCAGCCAAAGAGAGCTCTATTTAATTCTTGTAAAGGAAATAAACATGAAAAAGTTTAAAAATACGCCTTTCTTTATCTAATACTAAGCTGAGCTTGTCAAACCAATGATAGCAGTAACCTAACCTGACCACTCCAAATACCCGTGAAGAACATACAGCGTGTCTTTCTTCTGTATTATGTCTGAGATTGGCTTTGTAAAGTTATATAATTTATCTTCTAAATTAAACCTAGAGGGCATATTTTGTAGGATCAAAATTATTTAAGAAATGGTGTTTCAATAAACGTATGAGCAGCTTAACAAGTCAACAACACTTGCAACATTTTGTAACCATAGCATCTTAAACATCGTAGTTTAATACAATCAGTATATCTATGTGTATCAAATTATTTCCTGAGTAGCTAAAGAAAGTCTAATATGAGTCTTCTTGAATAAGTTAATTAGATTGTGTCGCAGGAAAAGAATTAAGCCCAATGCGATTACGGTTCCCGAAGAGTATCTAAGTTTGGCTTGCGGGAATCCGGGAAATATATTGCCTGGTCGGATAATTTTAATTTCCATCCAAACATTGTAAGCTCAGATATGTCATAAAATCTTTTAAGATTTATTTTTATTTTTGTTGTTGATTAAGTATAGAAAGTTTACAACAACCACGTGCTTTGGTTAACCAATGACAGGACATGTTACAAATAGCACGTGTTATATTTAACCAGTCAGATACTAAATAATTCAATGATCAATCAGAAAGAGAAGGGATTATGTTCAAAATGTTCGAGGTAATAAAGGGATACGACAACATCTTATAAAGAATCAACATAATTGACACACAATAAAGATCATAATGGGGAGAGAAAAATGAGTTACAAAATCTTTCTCTCGCACCAATTTCGTTGCCCTAGAAATGAGTTATGCTTCGAGTATTTGTAACAGAGAAGGGGAACTGCCTTTGAAACAGCATCCTCTCAATTGTTTAAGTTGGTAACAAAGTATAAATACAATTAGTTAAAGTTAGTTGAATCAATGATGTAAATGTATAATCACAGGATCACTAAGCCACAAGGAACTTTTTTGTGGAGCATTCTGCAAGTATTGTGCATAAAGATTGACCCCGACCTGACCTTTATGCAAGAATATTCATTACATTGAATACGAATGTAGTATTAATGTTCGATTACACCGTGGCTGTGAGGATTATGTGTTGAAATTTAACACATAAACATACTTTTATAATTTTACAATCGCTGCCGAAGTGTAGAATAGGCGTGGTTCTGATTTTCGTCGGGATGTGTGTAGATAATTATTAGATGCAAATGTGAAAGGTCAGGTCGGGGTCAATATTTACGCACTATCATACATAAAAAATAACTGTACCTTGACATTCAGTCATGAAACTAAAAACTACGTTTATATCAACCTACACCTTAACTCAACACAGTTTTCTATTCCCTACATGTAGAAACATGTCTATAAAAATGCCATCACTTACAAATAGTCCACTGACAGGAAACGTGTATTGGCGTATTAATACATTCTTTTTTTCAGATGGGTGATATGTTTTATGGCGGAATCAATAAGTTCCAATTATCCGATACACATCACTTTGTCAAGATCAATGTCATAAAATCGCTTAATGCTCATTGTTTTCCCCATTAGGATAGTTCTTTCAATGCTATATATTACTACTTGAAATCACGTTGGTGTCACTTATTGACCGAACTGAAATCCATTTTGATGACCAGGGTATTTACGGGTTAAACCAGAAACAAAAAGTATGACGCTCTAGAGTATAATAGTACCGACTTCATAAAACATTTCTTGGAGAAATTTCAATTCAGTTACAAAAGCGTTGTCATAGACGCTTTTAAGACCAAACAATTCGAAGTTGCGTCCCTTGGATTTCTTAAAAATTGAATATGAGTGCAATAAGACGAAGATTTTATATTTTGCTCAGCTTTTTAATATGATATTATACTCATTTCCTGAAATTTCAAATCTTCGCCATGCTGCACTCGTATTGAAAATGTCAGATTAAGAGGTCAAAAACAGTTAAAATTAGCGGAGTTCACCGAACCCGAAGCTTTTCAAGAGCCCAGCAAACAGTTTTAAAAAATGAACTCGAAAGTAGACATATTTTACATTTCCTTGAAGTTTAAAGATAGATCTTCTTGCTTGAGAATTTTTAAGGCTGAAATCGTAAATTAAAAACCCGACGATTTTACAGGGCCGGGTCGCACCTACTCCTTTATTGTATTTACGAATATAGTTTTTTTTGTTTTTGGTTTAACGCCGTAGCAAGACATTTTATAGGTCATTTAACGGCGGTCAGTCAACCTACTCACTCCTCCTGGAAAGGCTAAATCTCAACTACTAAGCACATACTTTCGTCAGTGACTGACAACTGCCCTACATAATCAAAAATCATTGGTAGGAGGGAGAATGGCCGTATAAATAATTTCATGACCAAACTTCACGAAAGTATGCATCGCCCGGAAATCTAAGCCACGACCCTCGTCCCTCGATCAGTAGACTTGCGTGCTACCAACTGAGCTAGCCGGGCGGCTTTTACGAATATAGAGCAAAATAGTTTTATATTCTATCCAGTAAGCATTGTTGTGTCACAAACATCTTAAGTTTCAGTAATTGAATTTGCTTAGCGTAAGATGTATCTGCAAGTTGTTCTGTAGTGTATTGCAGAGCAAGAGTAATAAATTCTCTTATGCAATTGTGCAAAAACTATTTTGGAAAACGGAGAGAATTTGTAAACACTCATTGCATGCAAAACAAAAATAATTATTCCCCAGAAAAGATGGCGTCTGTTCTTGTTTGTAGAAATCGCTGAATTCATTTTGAAATCCCGATTAATAATTTCACAAATTAAACAAGTAAATTATAAGTTAGGTTTTGTTTGCAACTGAACATTTGAAATCTAAACACAGATCCAAATTATTTAAGATGTCTTCAGCAACAATGCATTTCAGGCCTTATATAATTCTGCAACCACGACAATTTGTTGTTTAATTTGTTCAGATGAGAAATGGAAAAAAACAACAGAAATTGGTGCGCTGCCAAAATTGAAATAGAAAATGTATGAACTCTTCAATTAGAATAATATCTCTCGGAGTGTATGGTTCCGTGTTGCTATTTTGTATTCAAACTCAGACTAAGTTTCAGACGATTATTTATGTAAAAACAAGATTTCAATACATATAAATGCGCCTAGTAAGACATTTAAATCGATCGCCTAACCCTAGAATTAACGTTTAACTTGTTTAAAGATCCGGAGGGAAATTTGTAAAACCTAATTTACGACACTTGAGGCGAGGAAAGGCTTCGTGGAACTGAGGATAATTAGGAGCTATATAAATAATCTAACAGTAGGGTAAAAGTTACCAAACTCCCGCGTATTCAAAACTAAATCGTCTGAGAATACTGCTTTATATGACGAGACATAATTTCATATATCTAAACCATTTGTAGACAGTTTTACGTTAAACAGGCAAAATGTAACTTATTTTATATAATAAACAGAGCAGTTAACTATCTTTATATTAAGTATTTACATAAAACGCGGGGATGGAACAAACTGTTCGCTTACCGGAATTTGCGATTGAATTTCAATCCATTTACACTGCCCTCCAAAACATACCCAGTTATTGAACTGAGTTCCTTCGCCGTATCGTTGAATTGATTGAATTGCTATTACTTCCATGTTCAAGTTCTAAAAAATAATTATTTTTATTGTTAACTACATACATTATTCATACAATGAAAACAATTTCTACTGGTACATTTTATTTTTCGAATTACAGCTAAATTTATCGATCAGTCTCCAAAACTTTGGTCATATGTATTTCAATTGAGATATGTATGGAATTTTACATCTATAGGAAAAGTGTACTGATTTTAGATGCAAAATTAGAAATTGTTTAATAACAAACTGCTTTTACAACCGTTTAAAATTGTATTTAGTACAATGTAAATTGTGAATGTGTGAAGAAACTTTTCGAGGGCAGTGTACATAGTACGTAGGTTTTCACAAAGTGTTTCAGAAAAAAGTCTATTTCATAAACACCATAAAATGAATGGAATTAATTATTATTGTATCTTACTTCAGCTTAATCTCTTGTTAAATAATATCTTGCTGAATTTACCAGATATATCATTGAAGGTAAACGTTCGCAAAGTCACTGAAATTTGAAAAAGCCAGAAATCTAACTATGGTCAGATAAGCGGGTACATTAATACAATTTTAAAAACTAATGTAATGCACAAATTGTTATTCTTTCGTATTCTAATTTGATTTTTACGACATTTATCGACATTTTTTCATTAATTTTTACGCCGCCAGAATCACACAACCCCCTTCTATGACTAAATATCTCAACTGCCTGTACCTTTAAGTTAATATTAAATAAGCCCGCCGGCAAGCTCTGTCGGTAGCGCTCACGTCTTCTGATCGAGGGGTCGTTCGATTCCCGGGCGGGGCATACTTTTGTGGAGCATGGTCATGAAATAATTTTCTACGGCCAGTCTCCCTCCTAACACTGATTTTTAATTATGTAGGGCAGTAGTCAGTCACTGACGGAAGTATGATCCTAGTAGTTGGTTAACAGATAAATCCAGAGATTTAGCTTTTTCAGAAACAGTGAGTTGGTGGACTAACCACCGTGTTATAACCTATACAATGTGTTGCTATGGCGTTGAACCCAACAAAAATATTTAATAAACACCCTAAATCATAATATGAGAGATTGAGAGAATCATTGTACATATAAAGTACCTACGTGTGACATAAAAGATAAATGTTTATTTGGTTAATTAGTTTCCGCGAATTTTCGGTCCAACTTACTCCCAGGGTCCATTAATTATTACCCAGATCGTGTCATATCTATTTCCAGGACTATTTAAATTTATCATCTAATGTCCGAATGTATCCTGTGATAAATCTTAATTGACCAATGGTTGGGTTCCATATACCCTAATTAGTCTAGTGAGAGATTCATCGCCTCAATTATATGAAACATGGTGTTTTCTCAGTGTTTTATATCTTTATGCTAATATACGTGATAGATGGGTTTAGAAGGTTTGTTGAGATTTATTTATATCCACAACTACTGGAATCAAACCAGGTTGTCAACCTTACTGCCTGTTGACGCAGCTTGTTCTGATAGTACATGGAATAATGAACTTGACAAAGACTAAATTGTATGATGATTTTGTCATTTATTATACATACGCGTATTTATAAATGACGCATATAATAAAACAATGATCAAAAATACATGAAATATGTATTTACTTTGTTGGGATAAGCAAATTTATTCCTTTTACAACTTAACATTTTAGTGAAATCATTATAATCACATTTGCTTATCTTAGCTTACAATAGTAAATAATACATATATAGTAAAACATGTATTAAAGAAGGTGGCGCAAACCACATAGACATAAAAGTATTTTTCATGAAAGCATGAAATATACCGCGCCATCCAAGGAAACGGTTAAGTGACAAGAATGAAAATAAAACATAGCAATAACGTATACCATTACATCAAGGACATAACAATAAGAAACAATAAACATATCAACTCAAGGTGAGTAATGTATACATTTCATAACAAGAATAAACAGATGTCATATTTACATGTTCAGGCAGCCCTATAATGTCCCTTCAAATATTTCACTAGCAAAGTATTAATATACCGTCAGTAATGTTAGCCATATTACAACAATAGATATTTGATGTTTTATACACATACATTTTCTGGAATACTTCTGAAATTCAGGTTTTGGTGATCATCTAAGAACTCTAATTCCTTTATATTTGCCTTATGCATAGCATTAACATCGGTAATTTTAAAAATATTTATATATTATTCTATAATAAATTATATTGTTTTCACCCATCTGCCAGATTCAATTTGCAGTTTATGAGACGATAGTCTTAAGCGACTTACAGCTCGACAAAATATAAATGCATTTACTGTAATAAATTCTAAAAATGGTTGAAATCTAAAATTTGAAATATTATCGTAAAATCTTGCTCTATCTGAATTTGTCTGTCTGGAATTCCACTTTTGTATTAACTGATCATTTAATCTTTGCTTAACATGAGTGTCTTTTTGGTGTAATGGTAAAGCGTTCTGCCATTAAAAGCATGATTAACCAAGGGGTGGTGGTTTATTCGCCACACTAATTTTGTTAAAATGAATTATACAGGTGACGACACGAGCCTATTAAACTACAAACATATCCTCATCAATGTATTTGATATTTCAATTCAGATGTAATCGTGCCAAGTGTCATCTCTCTGATAGAAGAATAACTAATACAATACTTGCTGTGACTTTTTGTGACTCTTGAATGAAAATCATAATTACATTTCACACAAAGATATCAGAATTGTTTTATTTTGTCTGGTCCAATTTGGACTATTTGCTATGAATATTATAATGATTAGTCAAGTTTCCAGGCTTCATAAAGATTGAAAGGAAACGGTTTTAAGAAATTCATTTCAAGAAAAAAAGATTTTATTACAAAATCTATTCGAAATTCTGACACTGTTAATGTACAGTGTGACATAAAAAATCCCTAATCCTCATAATACTGAACCACTTGTTACTTGCAGGACTAAAAGCTGTTCTGATTGTTTAGTTTACACTTAAGTTTATATACGATACGTTCCTACAATATATGACTTCATTTCAGTTAATTAGTCCCGGCCACAGGCGGTCGGCACGGTCCGGAATTAAAAACACCATATATACAGGTCGTCCACGTAAACATTGCGTATTTAAACATAGCCAGTTTCATTACACACCAATATTTAGGGGTGGGGTGCAATTATTTTTTTCAGTTTTATAGTTTAGTTAAACATACCATTATATGAAATTTAAAATGTGCAAATACAGTATTTGAAATAAATGTTAGATATCAAAATTGTATGTTTTAATCCGTAAAATGCTGTTCACGGATCAGCCTATTTACCTATTCAGTGGAAAAGTCCAAAGTTTAAAGTACAAAAGCACGCATGACCTAGAATACGACCTGTACATTCGGGACGGTGACGCCGCCCGTAATCCGAGCAATGCTTAACCACTGCCAACACGTAAATCACGTGACGCTAGTAATACCATGTGACCAATATGGCGACCGCCATGAAAACATCATAACTCATCACAGTGCTTACGTCACGCTTTTTTTACAAATTATTTATAAAACTGTTATTTTCTTATCTTTATGTGCTTTTAACATCATAATTTACTACAAGAAGACTCAATGTATAGAAAATATTGAAATGTAAAAGAAAAGATGAAAACAATATTCGGCTCTCTGAGGGGCGAAGTTACTTGTGGTGACAGTGGTTATTGATTTATTAAAGGGAAATAACCGCCGCGGGAGTTTGATACATATATTACAATAGAAACAAACACATTTAAACAGCAACAACGAAACAAATAGTAATGCACTGCGAAATGGTTTTATTGGACGTGTCTTCTCCCTGGAGCACGTGCGTCTGGATTGTCTAGAAAATTAAATAAGAAATTTGGAACCAAATTTAATGAAAACTTGATTGAAGAATAAAGTGGTAGTTTTCACAATCCTGGTAACAACAATAGAAAGTATTAAAGAATGAGCTGCGGTAATTGTTCTGACGAAGTAACATTTCGTGAATGCTTGATGAAATATGTATGACAGTAGTACTATTGATTTCTGTGAGTTGTTATCTTTTTCTCTGACATTATTAGATATTCATTGTGATTAAATTGATTGTCGACATTCGATGTCTCTTACATAATTCATTAATGTGTACACACTTAATTCGTTATACACTACTTTATTCAATCACTTTTAGTCCATTCAATTTAACTTTTGACCTAGACAAAATTGCAACAGAAAATATTTCTATAATGTGCAAAAGATTATCAATACAATAAAACTCACAAAAAGTTGCATTCAAAATAATGAGGGGGAAAGTGATGAAAAATGAATTTAAAATTACGCATTTTCTACTCATATTGAAAGGCGCTGCAACGCTTCCGTACTTCTGTCCCGCAGTGAATATAGCTGCGTTGGTCACAAAAATAATGGTTGCCGCTTGTATTTTGATTTTGAGTTGTCTTTCCGATGTAAATATATACATCTACATTTCATTATTTTTATACATAGCAGTAAATTCATTGAAATACCGTTTTTGGCGACGACCTTGAAAAAGAAATTGTTTACTACGGAAGCGCGTTAGGACCAAACATGATCATGTTTAGTGTTAATTATGCGTTGATTTCGTGCCACGATATTTTTTTATGTAGAGCTGAGTACGAAAATTTAACCGTCACTAAATTCATTTCATCTCTTAGAATTATTTTATAAAAAGAGCAATGATAACCTAGTTTAGCTCAATTCGCTTGATATTTCAAGTGGCAGCATGAAAATAGCATCACGTTATATATTTAAGCTAAAACGTTTTCTAACTTACGTACATATGTATGAGTTAGCAATTTTTCTCCGTCATTATTTGAAAATTATAGACTGTTGTTGGTTTTGTTTGTCTAATCAAAACATTGTCTTCAGGTCTGACAAAGCAGGGAAAAGTCGAGAATAGCACTTTGCTAAATTAAAATTGGCTTTAGGTCCCGAGCTGTGTTTTCTTCTCCCTCTTTCATGCATGCCTTAAGTGGATGCAGAACAATTTTAATATCATTTGGCGTTGTAAAATCAGTGATTTTAAAACTCGTCAGAACTAACTCAGAGTTCAAAGATGTCGTTCAGATATATATAGACATCACAAGGGAAGCAGACATAATTGAAAGTGCAGAGCGATGCAACATAATGCTCCATTATTCATCATGAATGGGCTACATTAACAACCTCCCTTTGCACAAGTGTGTTACTAAAAGAGTCATTGCAGCATCATGCGTTCAATTTAATAGCTTGTCTCAAACATATGATGCTACATCATGTCACATAAAAAGAGTATACATACAGACTCATATATGGCAGGGCAACAATGCCTTACATCCATGTGGCTTGGGATTGGAGTCTGATAATAGAAATTTTCAGTCTGTAAAGACTAAGTTACAGCCTGCGCCTGATATGCTCAAAGTAATTCGGTGTAGCTGTCGACAGAACTGCATATCAAGTCGCTTCTCTTGTAAAAAGCACGGACTTATGTGCTCTATAAGTTGTACAGTGTCGAGATCTAGTTTAACCTCTAATGGTGAAGATGACAACAGTGACAGTAATCAAAAGCAAACTTCAGGTTACAAAAAAAACAGAATGTAAATAAGTACATTTTGTAACAAAATTTACTGTAACAAAATTTCATGTGTAAAAACAGCAACAAAATTTACACATGATATTCATTAAATATTTATTTATGTGATGCCACTTATTCATCTGTATTACATTGTGTAGTAGCATGAACTAAAACACTTTTTTGGAATCATATGTTGAATCTTAAATCTGTTTTGTAACTAAGCCTTAGAAATCGATTCCGAGAAGCTGATTCCAGAAATTCAGTTTCGGGTATTATTTTGATACTTTTATCCCAATACTTGACATGTTGTTCATTAAATGATTAATTCATAATAATGATATTATAATCCTTGTTTAGATACGCTTGTAGTCACTTTAAGTTGTTACCAATCATGATTTTTGAAAATGGTTAACGAAAATCAGCTTCCAGAAATTTGATGTTCTGAGTATCATTTTAGTACTTTTATCCAAAAACGCAATTAACTTAAAAATGCTAAGAATGCGTTCCTGAAACCGGTCTTTGAGCTCAAACCAACAACTTGTGTTTAGAATTTAAATACAATCGAGATTAACCGGGAAGCTATACCAATGCCGGCTTATTCCGGGGAGATCTGGGGCATCAACGTAGCTCTTCCGGCACAATTCGTCTACCCACCTAAAGAACACCGGGTAAACCGGTCTGGCTTGTGCCCAAGGTGGAGATACAATCGCTTAGGCCGCTCGATTTTCTTTAAAAATCTTTTCAGTTCATCCCGGTTTATTCCAGTCAACCGACTTCCAACTAACGGGTTGCACCGGTGGCATACACCGGGACAGAGTGAACTAGGAATAAATCGACTTACTTACTGTACCTTGAAAACCATGACCCGGGTCGATAGCGCAGTTGGTAGCGCGCCGGGATTTGGAATCTCGTGACCGAGGGGGTGCGGGTTCGAATCCCACCCGGGGAGGTAATACCCTATCATGAAAATTCGACAATAATGTCGATTTTCCTCCATTGATTAGATAATATGGAGAAGTTTCCGGCCTTGTGGAAGTGTAAATGAGTACTGGTTATAGACAATGGTCCAGGAAAGCTAGGTTAGGTGCGCTGGACGCCGTAAAATGACCTAAATTTGTGTTGACACGGCGTTAAAATCTAGTAAAAAAAATAATAATAAAACAAAACAATGATGTCAGAAAGTAAATAGAAAGTAATCACTACGTTTTTGTGGTTGTTGTTACTTCAAATCTCGGACCAGTTATAATACAGTATTTAAAGCCACTTTATGAAAATACGTTCACTAACATTAGACTTGAAAACTCTTTTTCAACCACGAAGTAATCAAAATATAACATTAATTAGAGACATCACAAACAGTTCTAATCATTCTGCTCTCTAAATTTAAGTTTGACCAAGTGTTCATTTCTTTAAAATAAGTGAGATACTTTTATAGGAGCATTCTTTACTCATTTATACGCTAATGTTCAATATACCTGATTCCCATTAATTTCAGAGCTTAACTTTGTCATTTGGAGCAATTTATCTATGATATGACTTCATCTTAAACATACTGTGATCAAAACTATTGTTTCAAGTATTGACAACCAAATTCTACTTTGGGTTTCTATCTACTATCACGTTGAAATGCATTAAATAACATAAATATATTTAAGCAATATTTGCATTTATTTAAAAAACCTTGTTCATTAGAGATGTTTGAAATAGACAAATTTAATATCTTTTTTCTTTGAAGTCCAAAAATAATGTTATACTTATGATAATAGGGCTTTAAGATGTTTATATCTAGTATGTTGTTAGCGGCGTGTAAAATGAGAATACATGTATAAGTTTGATCCAATATCTAGATTAGGGCTGTGGATCGTTGAGCAAGTGGCGATCCGATCTGAACAACGATTCATGTGAGGCGATTCACGAATCGACCCACGAATCACTAGTTAACGGAAAAGCATACAGAATTTATGTTTTAACAAAAATTAGTGAAGAATTACAGAAGCTTTTACTAAATGGAAAACCATGTACTCCAAACATTTCTATTACCAGGCGTTTTATGGGCATTTCAGTGATAACATTTTTGTTTAAATGAGTATCAAACGAAATTTAGAATTGAATTAAAATTTTCATTAATAGTGTGGCTCGTTTTCAGAGGTAATTAGGCTGAAAATGTTCTTTCATTATTTCCAAAAATAGATCGCGATCCGACGATTTCGGACGTGACAAATATTCGTACTCGATTTTTTGGTCAGGATCGCGAATATCCGAGTACTCGGATACTCGCAGCAGCCCTAATCTAGATAGCACAAAGGATTCATTATAACACGCTTAATTATTGACCACATAGAAGAAATGACCTGACATCTACAGAGATCATACAATAAAAGTAGCACTACATCTCAAAGGAATATCTTTAATAAGTTATGACAAACACACTTTAAACTTGGCTGAATAACAGCCGTCTTTATATCATACAAAAACTGCGTATGGACGCCTTCTTTAATTCAGAACTAAGACCTACAGCTCTATAGTCGCTCCTATTTTTCTCAATTCTAACAGCTTGCCTTTCCATATCCAGCAATTAATAACCGTCTTTGACTAACCATCAATTTTGGGCGATATCTTCTGGAAAACACGCAATAGTTTCCATGGAAACGACAAATGAAAAGTTTCTTGGCAAATATTTCACAATGGGAAGAACAGTGTCTTTGCTATCCATTTGAACTAATCTGTTTATCTGGAAAGCACACATTTGGAAGCAGACATAACGTTGATAGTATGAAGAGCAGTCAAGTTTTCTCAGGAAAAAATAATTACACTTCTAGAATCGTAGATTGACATTTAATCTCAATACGTAAATAAAGTATTCCCAGAATTGTATTGTGCTTATTATCAGAGAATCACGCCTTTTGTGCTGGTAATGCATTTTTCTTCTCTCCAAAACATCCAAATCTATCAAGGACGATAACATATTTTTTGACATTTGGTTATTTACCGGAATAAACATTTAGTCAAATTATATGTGAAAACTTCCATTACCGGAATGAAGTTTGTGTCACATGAAGTAACGTTCGAATTTGACATGATATTATTAAAGGTGACATTTTTGTACTGAAAAATTGATGAAACTTTCTAACAATAAAATCAGAATCAAACCGTGCGTTTCTTGAAATTGAAATTAAAAAAAAGTGTTTTATAGAGAATGTTTTGCTATTGTTCCTGTGTGCATGATTGCAAGCGGGCATACATATTTTATAGCGCTGTTTATGTAACTTCTAGAACTATTGTTAATTATTGCTATATTGTGTCATATTTCACGCAAACGCAAGGAACCGTTTATACTATATAATTAAAATCTGAAAAGAATTTCGAATAGCACTCATCTTGGCAAATTAAACAAATTAAAACATTTTTACAGGACAGTGTACGTCAGAGATCGCTCCATTATAACAGAAGAGAACTTTGTTCAATTTGTGATATGTTTCTAGCACCAAAAACCTACAGCTAAACACGTTCAGTAGCACATTGTTGTTTTCATTTCACTCTTTCTCTATTGGTCTCCTAGAAACCGTTCGATAATTCTGTCTAACACGTAAAAACACAATTCGTTTGTCACCTCGCTACAATTTCGGCAGTTTCACTCACGTAATTACATCGATTTCTTCTGAACAATCGACCTCCTGGTTCCTGGAAGGCATTTTCAAGAGAGTGATTTTGAAATGTTAAAGCATACAACTTTCAATCGATATTAAGAAAAAGTAGCTTCTCTTAAACGTTTAGAATACATTCAATTGAGTGTAGAAAACTTTGCTTTGTATAATGAAGAATTGGAAACATGTATGTGCATGTACTGGATGATGTATTGTATATTTTAGGTTCTCATAGAATATATAATATTTATTATATATTATTACTTGTATATTTTCTATTTATATGTATACTTTGTAAACAGTTGGGCGCCATGCCTTGAATAAAGTATTCATCTATATAATGTATTACAAGTCATGTGTGTGTTAATTTGCTGATTCAAAATATACTCAACAAAAAAATTAAAGGGCGGGAATATAACCATCTAAGTCTTGTATAAAAACATAATATTTTATTCAACAAACCATACCATAGTTTAAAGAAACAAAGGAACATCCTATCTGAACGTTTATTACAGTTGAAACGTTGATGACTTCCCTATATCGATGTTTTTGGCTGCGAGTGCGTCTCCGGAAGTCTGACTGAGGAATTTAGTTCCTTCCGTCTATGAGCATGTTTGCTACGTCATCAGAGGTTTTGATTGTGTTATTTGGAACTGTAATACAGTACATCCTTAAATTATCTTTTAGATCAGGTGGCGTGTCCTTCCAGTCCTTTTATCGTATAAACACTTGTTCTCGAACCTCACCTGATCTCGAACCTTTCAAAAAAATCTTTACTTTGCTACGTAATTGCGTATGACGTCATCAACTTGTGCGCACAAATGTTTGGCAAACAACAGACGCAACTACAGCTGTCAAACGAGAACAATGCGCAAGAAACAGGTAATTAGAATGAATATTTTGTAAGGGTGAATATTTTTATGTAAATCCCTATTACCTTTTTCCGCCCTGCCAGTACAATCCATCAAATAGTGTTTAAAAGTATGTTATAACAAAAAAAGCACATGGCAGGTAGCTCTTGCTCATAAAGTCACGTGACAGTCATGTGACAGCTAATTATGACCTCACAAAGAGCCAAATACGGTAGAGGTTCGAAATTAGGTCATCTAATTTTAGCCGCCATGACAGTTTTCAGAGAATGGTGGTGTTATTTCAGGAAGGATTTGGATTTGTTTTAAAAATAAAATATCAACAAATATATGATAGAAAAGTGGAATAAAGGTTAAAGTTAAAACCGTTAAACGGGGTGTTTTTAATGTGTTTTTCTAAAAATGTTGTTGTATTGATTAAAAACGGCTCATTGAGTCCTTAGAGGTTCGAGAACCGGTTTGTCCACGCTAAACTTTCATATTTAATAAAATGGACAGGAAATATTAAAATAAGTTTTGTTAGTTTTGTAAGTTTTGTAATATTTATACATTTTACAAACATAAAAAATACTGTTCGTCATTTCAATATGACTATCAAGAGGCCGGATTGTAGCGAAAAGAAGGGTTCTCACAACATTACTTATAGGTAATAACACCCATAAAATATCAGGACCCAAAATAGCTCAGGTGTATATTATGTGAATAGTAATGATTAAAACTATAGAGCATCTCGAATCAAAACACTGGTGGTTTCAAACCCAGCCAGTTCCTTAATTTTTATTTTTTATTTATAGACATAGACATAATTTTATTCCAAAAAGACATTTGTCCATAGGCAATACAAACATGTAATATACATATAAATATATAGATAATTATTTCCAGTGACGGTCATTAAATTTCGGCAACAATATCAATACATGTATCAATAGAATGTTGTTTACAATGTGATGTACAGCCTGACCTGCATATCGTGACCATCGGTTATGTCATATAGACAGAGAATCTAGACTCAGGACAACTGAGTAACTAATATGATAATATCACGGAATAATATCAAGACTGCGTTGTGTAACTTAATTATATGTTTGAATACCGAGAGTCATATAATTTATGTATATTATATATATTATATAATTACATGTAGTATAATATATCAAACTATGTCATAAAGCTGTATAATAGAAACATACACTTAAAAATCAACATAACTGAAAAACAATTTCATTGGTTTTCAATTAACTTTCCTTTAAATTTTATTGAATTTGTTTATAGAATTGACTTAATTCTATTTCAATCCATGGAATAAAACTCCGTTAAAAGAAATTTAATTTACAGAATTATTACGCAAAACTCATGACCTGGAACATGTGTGTCATCGAAGAGTTTCATGTAGTATACCCCTCTTACCGTTTGTTTTTGTTACAAATTAAGTTATTGCATTGCTATTAATGGTCTGATGGCTTCGGGAGTGAGATTTTGAATGATTGGGGTCATGGAGCCGCCGGGTCCCTCTATGGGCAAGTGGCAAGTGTTTTACTTTATTCTTGAAGACATTTGACTCAGTCTGTCGGAAAGGGATGTAACAATCAGGTGAAAACCGTATTGCAATATATTGCATTACGAAATGCTTTTGTAAAGGCATGCGGAGAAGGAATCAATGCAGATGCATCTCCTTACAAACATACATGTACGTACATGTATTATTATATAATCTCTTATACAATTGTTTAAATGATACTTGTAAAATGGACTATATGTTGGAAAATGCATATTTGTAACAAACTTTCTGGAAGAACCACTCTCTCATTTGACTAAATGTTTAACATATAATAGCATAATACGATTATTTCAAGTTTTCAGCATATTATATTTAAAACATTTATTCAAACATTTTCATTCCAGGCGCGTCAATAATTTGGCTAGTGTCAATCCGTACTTGTTTATCCGGCAAGTTGGAGAAAGGTTTACTCGGCGCGGCTAGCCACAATAATATTTGAAGTAGTAAACACCACTGAGAGCCTCCTGGTCTAATAGTGACCAATCAGTCAGCCCAGTAACATATAGTGGACCGAAGCCGAAGGCTGGGGTCTACTTTATGTTAGTGGGCTGTCTGGGAGGTCACTATTAGACCAGCAGTTGAATCTAAAGGACAAAAATTAAAATGACAAAATAGAAGTGTTGACTATAGGGGTTCTGTTTAATAGATTTAGTTTATTTCCCAGACGTTTAAGGATAGATATTCAATTGTATTGAAGCTTTCTTGCAAATATTACTTATGTGAGTATTAAAATTTATTTGATAGGCCTAAGCCTAAGTCTAAGCCTAAAGTTTTACAGTCTCCTCACAATTAACATTAGAATTGCCTAAATTTAAAGTAGAGTGAATTTCTGATGTTCTTTTCCCAACAGCTATTTATCAGGATTTGCCTTCATTTTGTTAATGTAAAAGTAGTTATTAAGAATATTTGGATACGATTCCAATACAGAAATGAGTTCATTAAAATTTGGAGTATGAAAAAAGAGTATTGTCAACAGCGTCAGATCACAATTCATACAGATCACATTTATTTGTCAAAAAGGGAAAATGTCATTAATAAAGATTATGAATAGTAATTGGACCTAATATTGATCCTTGAGGAATCTATGTGTTAGTAACTATAAATACATGTATATGTGTTGTTTTGTTCTTTAAAATCTCTAGATCTCAGCATCTCTGTCACAATGTGTATCAATGTATGTGATAAAACACCACTTTAGATAATATACTACCAACCAATAATTTTAAAACAAATTAGATTAATATAGTTTATAATTTTAATGGCTGTGTGTTTGCGACAGATTATATATTAATGTTATTATTACGAAGCGGTAGACTTCTAACGCAGGGAGGCACCATAAAGCCTCGATACAAAGCCAGTCTGTGACAACAGCCGCAGCACCCAGATTGATACTCCATAATATTGTACACAAATAAGTGTGAAAAAAATAAAAAAATAAATAAGATTACTAAGTCCAAATATGGTTCTATCACAGTTTTAATAAGTAGTTACTAGATCATTAAATAACAATATTTCTAACACAGATTACAGTCACTAAGTCACAAAGTCAATATGTCACTAAGACAAAGTTTCACAAAGTAATAAACCTTACAAACGCATCTGTAGAAGGTATATGATAAATTGATATCATAAAATTATTAGAACAGCTTTTTATAATGAACATAACAAAACAATGTTTGGTCAAAACATTTTGATTATCAACCAATTAAGTTGAATGATAATTAAAAAAGAAATATAGAATACAACACAATACGCATAAATATATAAGAACTGGATGTTAAGAACGGTATGAGGTAAGAAAATACATCTAATTCGTTTTTTGTTTTCATGTCAGGAGGAAAAAACAGCAAATATACAAATATATAAAAGAAACGATATTTTCCTGTCTTAATTGATAAATAATTATCTGATGTGTTGAGACAAAGAGTATATATTAAAATGTGGCAATTATTGTTGATAAAGTAGACAAGCATGATTGACAACACTTATTATCGATTATCCTGAGGAATTAAAATTTGAAATGAGAGGAAATGATTTTATCAACAAAAGGCAAAAATTAACACTTGATTCCTTAGATGAAAGTTATATACCTTAAAGCATCAACACATACTCAAGAGGTTTTTTTAAAAAGAAACAACCATAAATTTGATACCAAATATGGCATAAAAGTACACATTATTATAATCCTATCAACTACATTTACTTTGGACCTCAAAGTTAAGATAATAGCAAGTTAATTGTTCATGCCATATTTGGTAACAAAGTTACATATCATAATATTGTGGCATGGAACACCATGAAAGCGCTGCCATGTTAAAAGAAAACTCCAATAAAACGTTCAAATGCTCGTATTCAAATTGATGAAGGAAAAAACTGGATATGGGTCATCTAGAACTGTAATTGATTACTTGAATATTGGTGCATCTTTCACGCTTGCTTCAAAAGCAATTATTTCGTCTTTTGATACGAGATTCATGATAGATCCATATCTGTTAATTGAGTTATATTGATTTATTTTCATATAAAAGTATGATTGTAGGGATACGTCATGCAGGAATGTAATTGAACTCAATCTCTAACATGAGAATATGGTAAAGTTTGAAGGAGTTTTATCTCTGATATATTTCACACTAGAACATTTGTATTTCTATTTGTAATATTACGTTACCGTTTTTTTTTCATTACAATGAGGTACATTAACATTGTTTGGAATCCATCTTAAAAGCGTAACAAGGCCAAGGACAATAAACACAAATGTACTTAACGAAACTTCTGAGTGCCCCGATTTCCATATTGTAGGATTTTATTTATATTTTTCAACATTTATGTCCGATCGATGATGTAAATGTTAATAGTACCATACGGTCGTCTTGCTTGGTTTAAAAGCTTCTATATCAATGCAAAATCGGTAGTGTCGTGCATGTCTTGAAAAGCGGAAATGGACACGTGCTTCTCGTGCAAAAATCCCAGGTGGTCTGTTTTGGTGAAAATCATTAGTGTGTTAATATATCCACAACTAAAAATAATAAAATGGCACGAAAGTCGCTGCAAGAACGAAGATTTGCCTTAGGTATTTTGCAAGGCGGTGCGTCACGTGCAGAGGCGAGTTTTCTAATTGTTATTTGTTTCTGTTAAATCGAATCTTTCCATTTCCGCTTTTTCAACACATGATATCACTGGAGCAATAGTTTTAACAGCAAACACTTAGAAATATAGAAATGATATACATGAAGTACCTAAGAGCAAGACTTTATGAAACCTGTCTATTCCGAAAACCTCTCAAAGCCGGAATTATTTCATGACACCAAGCTTGCATGACAACAAACCCTAGTTTGGTGAAATTTATCTCGGACCGCGATTTTAATTATAATTTAATCCGAAAGTGTAGTAATTGATACGTACTAGTTCGGTTTTGTTCATAAGAGCCAATACAAATTTCTGAAACGTCTGATTGTTAACTATGTCCGGTATACTGAAAAAGCACCGTCCAAAAAACCTTACGATCCGAACAAAAATATCTAAGGATGCAGACCTTCTGTATAACTTACATGTATAAGTACGTTTGGATTTAATATACACACATCAGAATGGTATAGAAAACGACTATATTGAAAAGGTTTATAAATATTGCTTCTGATTAATAATAATATAGTCGTAAGATGTTTTTTTGTGGAAAGATATAAAGAATTTGGTCTAAAATGTCTGACACTATCATTGGTAAGATTACATAAAAAGCAACATTTTATAGTAGAAGAGATCAATAAGAAAAAGGAAACATTCATAAGACAAAATGATCATTCTTCTTTTACAGATAAATCTACCGATGTCTTGTATAACATACATCTCAGAATTTACGTCATCTGGTAGGTGGAATACGATAGTTTCTCTTTTAGACAGATAGTTTTGTTCTAAAAATGGGTCTCCAGGATCTTTTACTCAAATTTGTCTTGCAAAATGTACAAAATGGGCGAATCGATATACCGGAGTGGCAAGACAGTCTGCGGCACCTTTCATTCGCCTGCTTGGCATCCAAGACAATAAAACCAGGAACGTGAGAGCAATCAATTCTTTAAGATTCTTTAACATTCACGCAAAGATCAATATTACACAATTCCAGAAGAAATGCTAGAGGTATTTCCAAACACAGAAAATACCATTACACTGGGAATCAATATCTCCTTTAAGATTTTGGTTATTTCAAAATCAGACGTTCTGCTGAACGTCACTGAATTTAGATTATGTTCTGCAGTGTTATCGTGTGTGTTAAAATCTACAGTAAATTATTCTAAACAGCTAAAAGAGATGTATTGTTCTGTGCTTTGTCAGTTATATTGCAGCGATTAGACGTTCTACTCACGTTCCCTTGTTATGCCTAGATCTGTAGACACACTCTTTCAATCTTATACAAAGCACTTGCCCAAATTTCATGACTGATCTTAAAGAGTGCATGTAGGTTTCTCTCATGAATCGAACCCACAGCCCCAGTATTTGTAGTCTAAACTTAATCTAAACTTGCTTGATTATTTCTAAATTTAAACCCCCGGCTAGCTCAGTAAGTAGCACGCAAGTCTACTGATCGAGGGGTCGTGGGTTGGATTTCCGGGCGGGGCATACTTTCGTGGAGCTTGGTCATGAAATTATTTCTACGGCCATTCTTCCTTCTACTAATGATTTTTAATTATGTATGGCAGTTGTCAGTCATTGACGAAAGTATGCGCTTAGTAGTTGGTTAACAGCTAAATCCAGAGATTTAGCCGTTCCAGGAGAAGTGAGTAGGTTGACTGACCGCCGTTATATGACCTATAATGTGTTGCTATAGCGTTAAACCCAACAAACAAACAAAACAAACAAACATTATTTTTGAATTTAGATTTGTGTATTTTCAGCAATGTAAATGATGCGATTCCATCAGTAAGAAGTTAGTATAAACGTTTATATTAGGAAACAGCTTTATCGTTGACTTAGGAAGTACTGAAATAATTGCCACAAAATGAACATTGAACATTCATGATTGATGCTAATTAAAAAACTTTGCAAAAGAATCAAATATTTTTATTGCTTTATAAAAATTTTAAACATGAGAAGCCTGCATCTGTCATGGCGCACATGGAAAAACGGTAGTACTATAAATGAAGAACAATGAAAGATCACCTTTAAAACCTACTAGATAGAAACAATGGATGGGATCTGACTCAATCAATGATTCATGCTTAATTGGAAATAAACACATTTTACAACAGAAGGTCTGGTTACACATGGTGAGAAAATAGAGGAAAGTAATAGTATTTATCTCCAGCAATGTAGAAAATATCGATCCAAATATTACTACAGTTTTTAGAGACAAGCATATGCCGGCAATACATAATTAATTAGTTACAATCTAAACTACGTCCTTGTCGTACTGCATAGATACCACGATAAATGAATTTCGATAAACCCATTGTTTTAATTATACTTTCAGCAAACTTTTCTCTTTATCTAGTTCAATACACTAACGTTACATCGTGTTTAATGTATTCTTTATTGATGATTCGTAGTTCCATTCGCAGATATGTATCAGTTCTCCATTTTTTATTGCAATGAATCTGAATATTTTAGCGTTCTAAAACTGCTTGTAAATGATGAAGTTAGGGCAGAAAGGAACATTTCTATAGTAATTTTCATGTCTTAATTCATATGCATCAATGGCGTTATATTACCAGGGTTTGTGATGTATGTATGCTAACACAACTAACATACAGTACCTACCATAAGTTTGGAGACAATTTTACTTTGTAAGCCTACTACATATGTTTTATCAAAATTTTGATTACCATTTATTTTGAAATGCTTTTTACTTTTGATTATCTTTTGTTATGGTACTATTTGAAGTTGAGACTAACAAAATAGTTTTAAATCTTCGTTATAGAAAAGAATTACACTGAATTTTGTTTTGAAGGCTTTGGATTATTGAATGCTGAATCTTATAAATTTTATGCATTCAATAAATTTGTTTTCATTTATTCATCACCCATATCAAATAATCGTATTAATAAATTAATAGTTCTGCCAAAAACAATCTATGGAATAAAACTTTTAGTAAATACTTTTTGTTCCAAACTTTTGGTGGGTACTATATATACTGTAGTGAGTCGTTGGCGTCCAAAATCTTCCTTTGAAAATAAACATTTCCCGTAGACATTTCATACTTTGTATAAATGCATGGAACATGTAAAATAGTGTTTATATGTTAGACTTGTAAATCTATTGCACATGAATAATTTAGTGAGTAAGTATTCGATATAATTAATCCAGATAAAACTATGTTTTTGTTTTCTTTCATGCTCATCGTAAGTCAATGTATTAAATTTGTAATGGTTATTGTGATCATGTAAAGAAGATTATGTACTATGTACTATGTACTTATCTTTAATAAATTATCTGTTCTGTTCTGTTCTGTTGTTCTATTGATAAACCACTCAGCGACAACAATTGTCCGATTTCAGTGTTGTATGAAGTCTTATTTTTCAACATTAAAGTCTGATCGATGATGGAAATGTGTTTTGGACCATACTGACCTTTGCTTTCATGGTTTTCATGCTTCTTTATCAATGCAAAACCATTTTTGTCGCGCATGCATTGAACATGGGAAGATTTCTTACTTGTTTTGATTGAACAGAAATTAAGCAAAAATAAGTCTTATTCTGCAGGTGACGCACCGTCTGGCAAAAGACCTATGACAATGTCTCGTTCTTGAAGCGACATTCGAGCCATTGCTTGATTTTTCGTTGTGCATATCTACACACTAATGATTTTCACTAAAACTGACAACGTGCATTTTTGCACGATAAGCACACGATGCAAGCAGACGACAGTATAGTCCTATACACATTTCCATTAACGATCGGACATAAATGATGAAAAATGAAAATTTCTGACAACATAGAAATCGGTGTACATGTACTTAGAAGTTTCGTTAAGTATACATGTTATTGAGATAGACGGTTAATTCATACATATTATAATAATGTCTAAATTTAAAAAACTAGATATATAATTTCATTTCCTCCAATTACTGAAGAGCATTAATTATGTTGACAATCATTATATACATATACACGACAAAACTAAGGTAATATACAGATACAAACAGATAATTAAAGCAGGTCATGTAATAGATAGAAGGCAAAGTAAAATACATGTACATGTATATCCTTTACAAGCTATTGCAAGAATTGATCGAATACAAAATAAATATGTTTACGACCAAACCCATCTCACTCGGGGGCGAAAGCGAAAGGCGGGTGAGGTGGGCTAAATGAACAGTTAACAAAGTGTTCAAACAATACAAAATACAACAACAAAAAAACACTAAATGCCACACAAAGAGTTAATAATTTTAATAAGCAAAAGGTTAGGCTCTGACCTTCCTAGCGTATTTGGTATTTTATCAAATGCCAATATATCGGATGCCAACGCATCAAAATCTCGTTATACTTCAAGTAACATATCAATATTGCTTTGAATGTTTCTCTTGATTTTTTCACATTTTTTTTATTTCTTGGTATTATGTCCGGATTCAGAACTTTTTAGTCATGTTTCATTGAAATGACAGATGTTTTCTAAGAAATGCGTGATTTTTATGAATCAATATATGGGCTCTAATAGTCATTACTAGAACACGCGTCTACTTGTAGTTTTGATTACTGAAACCAATTTCTACATTAACCATAGGAACTCATTCCAATTATAAATAACATGTTTGTATCAAGTTTTCAATCAAGATTGACATGACACAATGACAGACATTCATAGAACTCAGTGTTTACAGTTTTCATAGGGTAGGTGTTAGAACGTGTTATTTGAATCGTTCGGCAATTTTATTCCATAATTAATTGCTGAAGTAGCCGCCCGGCTAGCTCAGTTGGTAGAACGCAAGTCTACTGACCGAGAGGTCGCGGGTTCGATTCCCGGGCGGGGCATACTTTCGTGGAGCTTGGTCATGAAATTATTTCTACGGCCATTCTCTCTCCTACCAATGATTTTTAATTATGTAGGGCAGTTGTCAGTCACTGACTATGCGCTTAGTAGTTGTTTAACAGCCAAATGCAGAGATTTAGCCTTTCCAGGAGGAGTGAGTAGGTTGACTGACCGCCGTGAAATAACCTATATAATGTGTTGCTACGGCGTTAAACCCAACAAACAAACTGTTGCTGAAGTTCAAAGACAAACTTTATTGAGAACAAATTACTTGTACAACTAAGAAAGCATGTATGATTATATTTTAGAATTCCATGAAGTAAGCTTTTAATTTATGCTACAGTTTGATTTAATTACACAGAAATTGCTATATTCCAGAATTATAATCAGCTTACTCATATGTTAAAAATTAAAGCAACGTTTTTGAAGTCTACTTCTAGTATCACTATTCAGTCGACTCTTGGCATTCACTTCCCCGATCATCGAGTCACACACAAAATGTTAACATACGGCGCATATTGCAGCCACAACATACAATGCATGACCCAACAGGTACCCATTGACACCTGGGTGGAGTGAAGCAATCGCAGGTAAATTCTATACTGTAGAAATGTTCGTTAAGGATAGGACTAATTATTGTATATATATATATATATATACAATGTATTTGTAGATTGAAAAGAGAGCAGCAAGAATACTCATTGATTACTATGATCTCTCGAAATCGCGTTCAAAGTTATAATTCAAAAATATTTGGTATTGATTGATCAAAAATGACCGTACTAATTATGTGTCTTGCTTTTAACTTACTATTATTTTATCGTAAGATTTTTTATGAAAAGCACCACAGATAGAGATAGTATTTCTTTGACTTTTCCTGGCTGTTATAGATGAGCCTTAGTCATGTTTGCCTTCTTCACAGAATTAAAGCGTTTTGTCATTTTACTTTATTTACTAGATGGTCATTTCTCTGTAACCAAAGAAAAAATCATAGAATAGTCGGAATTCATTAGTTCTTTGTTTGAGTAACACAATTTAGCACTCTCTTCTGTGAGTTGGTCAGTATTTTTCTTGAAATGCTCAATGCATGCAAATGAATTAATTTAAGAGATCCATTAAAATATTCCCAGTAATTGGCTTTCTTTCCAGAGAGCAAACCTTTTATTGTCCACGTGAAACCATATTCTGTTACCATAGTGACGGTAATGTGCGAAAACAAAAGTTTTTACAGAAAACTTCCATCTCTATAATGTCCAATTTTTAGACTTGGGAGCACATTAGATAGAATTTTTCTAGAATTAAATTGATTCTTGGTCATTATTTAGAAAGACATAATCAAACCATTTGTGGTCTTTTGAATAATTTCTTCTTTAAAAGCAAAAGTACTCAAGACACAATTAGAACAAAATCTATTGTTATCACTTCATTAACTACACTTGACAATACTGACCAGCAACTGACCAGTCATGTTCATTAATACCTTAGAAACGTCATTGTTGATTCATTGTTGCTTAAAACGATGTTAAAACTGTGTGGCGTAAATTGTAACTAGCGCCTTTGTCCTTTCGTTTTGTTGTATTCATTTGTTCTCATGTACCATGTATCTTGGTGTGAGCAAATAAAGTGTATGTTCTGTTCTGTTCTGTTCTGTTCTGTTCTGTTCTGTTCTGTTCTGTTCTGTTCTGTTCTGTTCTGTTCTGTTCTGTTCTGTACTGTTCTGTTCTGTTCTGTTCTGTTTAAACAAAGTGCATGCAAACAAAGACAAGTATGCTGGTCATTTGCGCATTTGATAAAGGAACATTTTCACAGATTTTAACTTAAATATCAACTTTTTTCTAAAACGATTAAAATTGCATGGAAACATTTTTGGAAGCAGGAAAGTAGTACACGTATTCTGATAATGATAATATAGTGCAAATTGACACACAACTACAAATGATGGCGTTTCATGTTGTAAAAATCAACACCGAACGAAACGGTATAGACAATTTTAGTGCATTTTTGTGCTTTTATTGTGTATTTCTTGAAACATATAGGTCAGTTACAATGTAGTCTTTAAATATTAATGTTTGACACAATAAAACACTGAATGGCATTTTGAAAATATAGAAAGAAAGAAACATGTGAACTAGCATATTTAATATGTAAATCTATTCGTTTCTATGCAGGAACAATCACAAAAAAGTTATATGATCAGTACATTCAGTAAAAGCTATTGTTTTCTGGACCATAAGCTAGCTAAGGGGAAGGATCGTTTCAATGTCCGGGGTCGTCTGTTCTGATTTGTTTGTGAACACTCTAGTGGTCACATTATCGCCTCAATTACCATCACACTTTGTAAGAATGCCTGTTTAGGTATTTGCTCGGATAAGTTCGAACATATTTCCCGGGAGCTAAAACAAAAAAATCTTGATAACATTTTAGTGGCTACAGTTTTGAATCAAATATCCTGGAAATGGTATGAAATGTTGTTTTAAATTTTTCTAGGTCAAGTTCCAATATGGGTCACCTAGGATCATAAACTGGGTCACACAGCCCAAATATGGAAAAATATTGTGAACACTCTAGTGGTCAAACTTTTATTAATTGTCATCAAACTTGGTCAGGATGCATGTCCGGGTACTTGCTCAAATGAATTCGAACATGAGTCATCAAAACATTCCTTGATTCTTAGTTTACGCTGATTCATGTATAATACATGAATGGTACTTAGGTAAGCTATGAAGGTCCATCATGGCCATCTTGTTTCATTAACACGACTGTAAATATACTCAATAGTATTTCTAGGCCAATATAATCAAAGTCATCACGACTGATTTAAGACCTACTGAATGTTTTAGGCACACTTTCTTATTTTAGATCAGGCTACATCATATCACGGGTCTCTTTCAGGTGTACTTCAAAGCTTTTATAATATTCACGACAAAATTATTGTGTTCAGTAATTTGTAACTACGTCACACAATTTGCAATTTGCCGTCCAATCACAGCCTGTGAATAACACGATCGGCAAATTAGCTCCCAAACATCGGTCTAAAAATAAAAATTACGAAATCAAGATGCTATTTATAGTGTTTCGTCTAGATGAAAGCCACGCACCGATTGGTCGACACAAAGGTCACCTCGACGTGCGCCCTGAGCAATGACAAGAGATCCTATAAGACAGTGTCTACAGGATATTCGTTTGTTTACAGAGTAAGTTGTCGAACCATCTTCATCCAGCAAATACATGTCGCTACAAAGAAAATATTACCAAAAATCGACATAGTTTTACCATTCGTAGAGACGTCGTAATGCGTGAAAGTATACATATGTTCACTATTGGGTTTTACATACAGGCAGATGGACGAAAAATAATTAGTTGAATGCATTATTGATGAGTTCTGACACCAATCTGTTAAGCTTTGTGTGCATGAAATAAGAACAAAATAGAAAAACAAGTCTGGACCATTAAATAACTAGATTGTTATTGATTTATTGATTCGTCTTAGGCGATTTGGTTTCGGACTTACTGTATTTGGTCATTTTGTTTTCAAACAGTCTCTTTTCAAACAATGTCTTTTCAGATAATATCTTTTCGGACAATGTCTTTTCAGACAATGATTTTTCGGACGAACATATTTTTTAACAAACTGCACTTTTCTAACATTAACCTTCTCTTTTTGTATGGTCTGCTTGCTTTAATAAAGAGAAGATACATGTACTTCGAATGCATGTCTCAAAATTTAAGCAACTTCCACCATGGGTAATAATATTTTTCAGTAAAGTTGGGAAAAAGAGACAAACCACGTGCAATCCTTCCATTTATTGTTGTTTTTGTGACTAGAAGTTAAATCATGATGGCTTGTTGGTGTAAATTAAGTTATAAAATACAAAATGTATATATAATTATGTAAAGCTTGTGAAGTAAACATAAAATTGAGACATACATATTTTAGTACTTATATGACAACGTTTACTGCATGTCACTCAACAGGGCATCTGCACAATTTAAAATGTTTGTAAATTAAACTTTATGTCCCCCTAATAAACTCCTTAATGTAAATATACCATCACAAATACGACCAATAGATAATATATGACCCGTTAGTATACATGGTAATTAAACAAAATCCATATCAAATGTCTTATTGGAATAAGAAAGGTGTTGGGTTTTTGTGCGCATTGCTCAAGAACTGCTTTACTATTTTCAAAGTTTTAACAGTAAATTGTAACTTCAACATAGGTTTGTTATTTCCTTATTTTTCCAACAGGATCCAGAAACAGTGATATCGTAGTGATAAATTCTGATAACGTCCTACCTAAAACTAATGATGTAACCATTTTTAAAAGTAGGGTCTCTGTCGATGGCAAAGAGCAAAAGGGCCAAAGTTAGGTAAGAAAACGGTTTTAAGAAAAATGATAGATCTTGTTTGTGCATTTGAATTAGGTTGAGTAAAAAGGTACTTCTTATCGGTACTCGGACGCATGCGAGCGTCTCTCGAGGCGCAATTAATAGGGCACCGATTTGTTGTAAATGCACGAATCGATATTAACCGGCCTCATAATCGAATTGTGTAAGTTCTCATGCAATGTTTCGTTAATTCACTTTGATATCTCATGCAAGTCTTGGTTAAGTTTTTTTGAGAGTTTTTTTAATTCTACTCCGTTTGTCTTTTTTACAAAGACATAGCTTGTTATATGCATATTAATGTTCAAAGCACATTTTACCCCTACACATTTTAATGATAACTGCATAGTTGTACATGCCTATTAGAACAAAAACATGATATTGTCTGCTTTCGGAACTAGAGTATTAGGTTTCTTGTAAATCCATTGTCTCACTCCTATATTATTATTGTGTATAAAACTAATGTTTTTAAACTAATGGCTGAGACAGTAACTCAACAAAAATTGTCTTATTTTATATGGTTATTTGAGAATACTAGTCAAGGTTATAAACCGCCTATAGGCATCCTACTGCAAAAGTTGTTTTTTGTTTCATTTTCTGACTTACTTACATAAATATCGACCGTTTGCTGTCCTGCTTTGTTCAGAAACTTGCTTCATAACTTTGTATAATGTGAATGTGCGTGTTACTGGACTGATCGTAGTTTCACCAAGTAATAATTTGAATGACAATGGTTGCGTTATATTCTACTGGAGATGCAAATCAAGATAGATTTTTCTTCGAAAGTTTTTCTTCGCTCGATGTTTTGGTAAACTATCACAGTATGCCAGAATTCTGTATGCGCCATTTTAGCTTTTTTCCAACACCGTATGTAGTATTAACAAACAATATGCATGAACTTGGAATTCAAAAAGCATTACAATAAAATGACTGGAGATCCACATTTTTTTATGTTTTTCCTCACGAGACGCCTTCCCGTTTACCAATCATTTAAATGCAAAACAAACTACGGTTTTGCAATAATTATGTTAACATCCCATTAGACTTAGTAAAACTGCTGACCAATACAGACTTCCGTTGGAGAGTCAAGCGCTTGCTGAACTTGATTGTCTTTTTGCGGAAATTCTATAAAAAGTCTATCATCTAAGTCGACAAATTATGCAAATGCCTCACATAGAAACGAGGGAACAAAAAAGATGACATGCTAATATCGAATTCCAAACATTTCTCCACCATGATCTTGAGAAATCCTGTAGACGCTTGAATAATTTGGCACAGGAAGAGAGCACGCCAATTTGTGACTATCGACTCACGGAGCGTTCTGATTGGATAGAAAAGTCGGAATATTTGGAAAGAAAGGTCAGCTGACTGGGCATACTGCTGAATATTGAGCCCCGGGATGTCGACGTCTTTGAAACGAACACTTTCTTATGGATAAAGACGGGAACATGATATTAAAAGAATTTTAATTTTCTTACAAGAGTGCGCGTTAAGCTAAATAACGAAGAAGAAAAAATACAAATAGACTATAAGATAAAGAATTATTAACATAAAATAGACAAATGGAAATTTCAGATAAAAAAAGAAGAAATTTTGATAAAAAAGATAGACGTTTATTTCATACGGAAAAGGAGCGAAGACGAGGTAAGCGACTTTAATTTTTATTTTATTCATTATTATATTTATACAAATTTTTACTATTTTATTTTTGTTTTGTATTCGCTGCATTTATAAAAAATATATTATCTTTAATATTTATTATTTGTAAGTTATTTGTTTTAACTTAACTTTTTTAAATTTTGTAACAAAATACTGCGCTATATTTTGTAGTTTCATTTAAAAATACTCGCATGCATTAAATGAAATTATTTCAACAAAAATGAATTAATTTACAGTTTATACATTTTGCATTTTAAGACGGGATTCAAAATTTAACAAAACTGTTTGAGAACCGGGTTGAATAAATTTCCATACGTTAAACATGTTTAACCACTCTCAAAATTCACAAGTTTTTTTTCCAAATGTTTCACAGTCAAATCTCTTTCACAAGTCCACACCCATAAACTTTACTGATGTCAAGAATTTAATAAAATATACAAAATGTATATTCATATAAAGTAATTGATAACCCGTGGAGTCATATACTTGTATTTTGGAAGAACGAGATCGCTAAAAGTGATATTGAACTATCCAATTGAATTAAGTCGTATAAAAAAGAGTAAAAATTTAGACGAACATTATTTTTTTTAAATATTTTCATAATGATCATAGTTCTAATATATTCAACTGTTAGTTTATTAAGCCCGTAACAACTTTATTTCATTCATTCTACTTCTCTAATTGTTATTATCGCTTACTTTAAGTGGGTCATTAATTTTGTAAATCTAAGATACCCCTATACACAATTATCATCGTCAAACAAAAAAGGGCCGATTATATTGATCTTGGCATTTTCTGAATGTTAACTACATTGTAGACAGTCCAGGGCAATCATTCATAACGCAATCAACCCATCTGGTCGAGTTTTAAACATTCTTTTGAAGCAAACGCATCACATAACTCTGCCAGATGTTAAGAACGCAGACGACAGTGTCATTTAAGGACGCGTGGCGAGTCACGTGACAATTTGGTATCGCTATTGTCAGTAATCGGGTACAGTTATACCCAAGACATTATCTGTACGGGAAGCTGTTCAATATGCATACAAAATTAAGATTTCTTGTCCAATTAAGTGAATAGTATCGTTTCGTCCTGAAAAAGAACGTAACCAACCGTTTCGTATCGAATATTTCCATATTTCATACCAAAGATCGGGATGGAATAATAGCGCTATTTTACGACATTATCACAAATCACGTGATTGAAAGTGTTCTCTTAATTCAGTAAATTAACTGTGTGCGACGACCCCTGAATGTTAAATAATTCATGGTGCGATGAAAAAGACTGAAATTGATCTTAGATCTCTTATTTTGATACTATTGTTTCAACCAACGTCGTTGATGGTTCAACTATCGCGAACATGTAATCTTAAAATGAGACAAGTCGGGCTATTGTTGTCGGGACGGGGGAATAAAAAAAAGAAATTATGTCATAAAAATAAATTAAGAAGTATAATAAAAACGTTTGAATATATAATGAATACCAATTATTTTGTGAACAAACTTTTGTTGTGGTTTTTATTTAAATTTAAGACATAGAGCACAGGGTGCCTGAAACATGAATATGTAATCTCAATATAGCATAGAAATCGGGGACATGTATGATTTAATGTAGCTCTGTGTTGAATTGTCTAATAAATATACAGTTCGAACAGAGTTGAAAACATAATATTACAAAAATGGTCGAATCACAATTAAAATAAACGTCGTCCTTTTTTCATAAAAAGTATCCGCTGAGTATGGTATTAAAGTGGACTTACTTAGGAGCGTTATACAAATTAGTCCTTTACTTCAATTGCGCTAATAAAAAAAATATACAGTACTAGATATACAATAAAGATGAATTTGTTCTTCGTTTGAATCATTTATTTCTATGTTAATTTTGTAGGTTAAATATGTTGACACATAAATTTTAATTGCAAAGAACAGAGACTCTCTCAATATATCTAATTTGCACAACACAATAGGTGTTCTAATCAGATTTGAAGTGGATTAAACTACATGCATTTATCTAGAACATCGGATAACATAATCAAAATGTTCTTGATAATGTAAAAATAAATTAGCATTTTTTCTTTTGCAATATAGAAGTGGATTTGAACCAAAAAGATTTTACATAGCAAAGACACTTTTTCCCCTGACTATTTAAGGTATATTGTTTGTTTATACATTTTACCCACGGAATATATTTTATAAAACCCCTACCCTCAATCAATCAGTACTGGGCCAACATATATAATAAGATGTTGTTTTTTATTAAAATAGAGCATCTGATTTTCACTTGATTTACAAAACATGTCAAATGTTCCAAGTATATATCTTATAACTAATATTTAATTGTTTTAACCACAAGGTGAATTGTCATACAAAATTCACTAATGAAAACTACCACTACTGTCCAGCAATGAAACAAACAATCGTATCTGGAAATTTACACGACCGTTTCGTTTAACATTTTATTTATTAAATGTGAAATTTAAAGTCACCGGTTCAAACCAGTTAACTGAATGGTGTGTTTTAAATGAACGGAAGTTGACAGTTTTGAAAAAAACTGACATTCTACTTTTAAAATACTGAAACAGTACTGTTCGTATTGCGCGTTAATATTTTTAAAGAATGTGTGGTACTAAAAAATTGCCGAAATAAAATCAATATTTTCCTGCTTGTTTTAAGCCTTCAGAAAAAACGGTTTCATTGAAATTCCCATTTAACGTTAACTTAATAGATAGCTTAACCCATACGCCCGTTCAATTAGTAATGTTAAATTGTACATGCCCGGTTTTGTAATATCACAACCATAAACCGCCGATCTTTGTTGCATGTTGCCACTTATGGTCATATAAAAATTTAATCTTATGACACGTTTGATTTTTATTTGAAAAAAAACCAACAACAAATGTAAAATTAAAATATTGAAAATATTTTTGTATAATTTCTTATTTTAGAAAAAAATATGAATATTTAAATGATTAAATTCAAATTCCACTGGAGAAGTGGACATACATAAATATGCGTACATAAATATGAATTAATACTACAAAGTACGTAATAGAATAACGCAGTTTGTCGCCACGTGGTCGTTGTTTTTGTCATGAATTTCATCTCATATTTATTCAAATGTAACGATTAAGCATGTACTAGAATGCATTGTACATGTAGCATTGACAAGTAATCGAACGATATTTTCAATTATCGTGCATGTCTGTTGTTTTTAATCAATATAAAAATTGAATTAGACCTTACATTGCTTGTGGCGTTTTCTTCGCGTGTGTTTTTACTTTAACTGGTTCTTAGTCACACTAGACCATATGGTTAATGTCTATTCATGTGAATCCAACTGTCCGGTTAAATTGACACATCGCTCAGTCACCCGGCATGTGTTTCAAATAGTAATAAAACCGAGTTTCTACTAGTACAAGCCCTACGTATATTCAAATGCTGGTTTGTGAAAATTGCGTGTATTGTCAATGTTTTCCATAATATGTTACGAGTGCATCGATGACCCGGTTACAGACATAATTCATTAGGGAATTAAATTGTTAATGTCGCTGAACGCCTTTTGTTGTTGATTATTCATGAATTCTGTGTAGTAATATTAAATTATTTCCGACAACATAATTATATTATATACATATAGAACACAAATATTATGTACGTAAAATTAGTCCCTATTTAATTGTACCAAATGTGGGACATGGTTGAAATGTATGCGCTTTTACAACACAAAGGGGAGAGCCGCAACTAAGTTACAGAACTTATGTCTCAACCTGATTGCCGTACATACATATTATCATTTGTCATTATAAGCTTTGTTGTATTCCTGTACTTGTAAATATGTAATACGGGCAATAAAATAAGTTTAAAAAACTACAATACAAACACACTATAGTATATACTCTTACATTGCCCAAATATTTCGTATTTATTTTACATTAGAATAATTCGGACACTCAGTTTTCTAAAATGTCTGAGAATGGGGACACTACACTAAACTCATATATCTTCCATTGTTGTCTTGTGGTTTGATATTCATGTTTTAACTTATAGTCACTTTTAGTTGAGAATACTTAACATACTTATCTAAATACAGAAACAAATCGCCTACAATATCATTAACACATATAAATTATAACAGAGCTGTTCTGTTCTATAAATAATCAGCTAAACTTTTTTTATGGTTATTCTCTTTCAATTTTAGAAAAAAAGTTTAGCCCGCCGTTTTGGTTTTGGTTTTTGAAATAAATTATAGTTTTTAATATTTCGCCAAAATGTTTATTTTAAGCTTGAATCAATGAAAAAATATAGGCGTACTTTTTATTCATATAAAGTATATTTTTAGAATAATTTATATCATGCCGGCATGGTGTATCGAACTGTTGTGGCTCTTGTCGCAAAAAAATACAATAAAAGTCATTGTTAGTCAAAAGCAAGAAACATTGATAATACGGTCATGTTTTTGACCAATCTTTTCCAAATATTATTGAATTATGTAGAATATTGTGTACATTTTGAAGATCAAATAATAGTTAAAAATAAATATTATTTGATAATTTTATCCTTCTAACTTTAAACAGTAAAATTATGGAATTGACTTGACTAACTTTTTGAATAAGAATTTATATTTCGTGAAAATGTGCACTGGTCTTCTGTGCTAAAAAACCTTCAGGTTAGGCTAGCACGCGCGACTGTAACCAACATTCAATGAGATAGTTATATTTTCTCTTTCTCAACGCTGGTTTAAAATGGCAAGAATTCATCTCAAACGTTGGCATATCATGAGATTTTGTTATATACATTTGTAGTTTTAACTAGCTTTGATTGCAAACAAAAGCAGTTAAATTTATTTTGTGTTCCAAAAATGGTATAAAACAAACATTTTTTTTTTCAGAAACGTTACGGACATTTGTTTTATTCAAATAAAATATTTAAGAACAGAACAGATACTTTATTACAGGGCTTAAGCAATACTCACTACCCAAATAAATACAATATACATACTTATACAATTACATGAGACATGACTGAAAACATAATATGTATTTTGTAAATATAAACATACAAAAAGAGGTGAAAATTACATAGAGATACATAAACAAGTTATTCATATTCAGTAAAAGAATTGAATGCTAAAATGTCAAAGGTTAACATGAGAGGACCTAATCATAAGCTTGAAACATAGTATTACCGTGTTTACATTTGTACTGTACGCATTATTTTAGTCATTTATTTTAAATACTTGTAAGAAATGTCAAATATGGTTTGTACTAAGATAATTTTATAGATTTATTTTATCTAGACTTGTACAAGATAACGTATATTGTCGCATTTTGATATAACAATACATAAGTAAAATACGCACATGCTCCCGCTGAATCTCGCACTTACGCACACACGCACACAGTCTTATACGATATGAGCAACAGAAAAAATAGACTAAAATTCATCTTTATCTGGTCAAAGTTTGAACTGGCCATTGTTTTTATAGATTGTCAGCTTTGATTGTATAGTTAACTGATAATAAGTTTTATGTGGGCTATTATACTTAAATGTATTTATGAATATGAACTTTGTACTTTTCTAAATAAATTTACTGTTCTGTTCTGTTCTGTTTCTATCTAGCTGGACTAGAATTGATCCGAGATTTATACCTGAAAACGACAGGTTCAGTCTCTGCTTTTTAGACAAGCGTATAAATCATTGCTACGATAGCCATGGTATATGTCCTCGTAGTCATGAAATCTTCAGGTTGTCAACTAACTCTCGTTTTTGTCAAATTCTTACAGTGGCTAAAAATAGGAAAAGTCAAATAACTATTAAATTTCTATGTCCGAAAATGCCAACATTACTCTGTGAGTTGTTATTGTATGTTTTGAATCCTCGGCACAATTTGTTTTCGCACACGACATAATTTACCCGCCCATTTGAATTTTATGCGCCATCTTTAGAGCTAACGATCAAAATTGCCAGGATCAAATGGAAGTTCTCGGGAAAAGAAAGATAAAAGTTTTATGCGCTATATTTTTAATGATATTCAATTATTCGTCTAAAAAGAGTTATCAGTGAAAACTTTGTTTTGTTTACTTCATTAGTTGTTTTTGTGGATCAGGTGACTATAAACCCTGATAGCACCCCCTGCTTCGTGCATATGTATGTACATAGCAATCATTAATAATTGTAAACTCTAGGGTTTTTAAGTAATAACTTTACATGAAGAAATGGATTATATGGCATAGTATTTTTTGAAGCTTAAAATAATATTTTTCTTCATTATGTACAATTTCATGTAAGTAAATTTAAAATATAAAATTCATGTCAGAGATGTTTGACGGCCGTCATGAAGACAATAAATTGTGTTATAGGCTTATATACACATAATGTTAATGAAATAAACTGAAGTGAAAAATCTACTAAATATATGCGACTCTTGTCACACGCATGGAATCGGTAGCCATGGTAACGGAATTAATGTTTTTGATAAATTACGAGTGTCTAGACACAGTGCTTCAACGAATGAAATGAAAATATGAGTTGGTTGCCCGAGGAGAACGACTTTTAGCACGAATAAAATACATTAGAAAAAACATTTTACGCAATTTTGAAATATGATCGCATCCAATAGAAGTAAATAATACGTTAGTACTAAAACAAACGACCATAATCGTGTATTTTGTGGAAAACTCCCAAGTTTAAACAAATAAATCAAATATCTCCCTCTAACATATAAAATAAATTCAGTTTAAAGTTCGCAAAACATAATGCATGCAGTATAAGCATAGATACGTTTTACTACTCATTTGTAGCTGTTAACACTATGTAAAGCTACAGTCCCATAAACATAAAAATAGCCGTGAGGGCACGGTCCGGGCGCCGTGCGATCAAGCTCCGCAAGGACCCGTACGAACGCTTGCGTACCCGTACGAACTGTTACGTTTTTACTAAGGTCCCTGAGATGAGCCCAGGATACACGTATCAGTTTCAGAGTCAAATCGTGAACAAACTCGTGGCCGAGTAAGGCGTAAACATGCATAATATATTATCTTCCAGCTACGGCTCCGTACGTGTGTGTTGTTTTGTGCCATGTACGTACCGTCACCTTAACACGCAAGGCTTCCCACGACCTACGGCTATCTGCACGTACGGGTCCGCAACAAGCCACGATTTTATGGGACTGAGGCATAAGGAATCACTTCACGTCCGAATATGTCGCAGCTTTGTATACATGTAGATGATTAATGTATGTCAGAATTTTGGATAAAACATACATTTGTGTTATATGCTATGTATAGTACACTCTTGATGAAAGAAGGAGGAGTATGCCTTACAAATATTTCTTACTTAACTGAAACAATACCTTTTCAATTGAATTGTACAATATACGAGTACATCGTAAATGCATACGGCAAGATTTAATTCCTTCTTATATTACTTTTATGAATCTGCAAAACTAACAAATACATCTCCCCGGGATTGTCCGAGATGTTCCGAATTGTGACGAAAACAGCCCAAAAATTACAAAAAATAAGAAACAAATTCGAGTTTCGATCGGGTTTGTTCAATGGAACAGAAATAGCTGATTGGAATATCAATTACATAGTAGTTAGAACAATGAGGTCAGAAGAATTTTTTTTTTCTAAATCTACCATTTTATCATAAGAAAACTTACAAAGCAAACATGGCAAAACTACAATGAAATAAAGGCGACTTGTCATCGATTGTAATTGAAAAAAGAGATACCAAATTCATCTTACGAGCCAATCACTGAAACAAACTCGGCGTCCTCTGATAACCAGTTCAAAATATCCAACATCTCATTAATTCTTAGGTCTCTTATACAAACAAACAAAGCACGGTGCAAGTGGATTACACTCTGAGGAAATTAAAGATTATATCAAGTGTGCTCTGGAATTGGATTTTTTTCTGAGTCGAAATAGGCTAGGATTTGATTGATATCACATCTCTCTATGTTAATAAAGTGTCATCAGATGAAGAAAGCTCACAACGATATTTTGCCTGGAAAGTCGTAATTAAATTAGGCAACCCACAGGCCTAGCTTGATAGAAGACGAACAAAATCCTGGATTGTTTTTGGTGTGTTTTAGGTCGAAGCAATATGAGACAAAATTAGTATTTTCTTTGACAAACAAAACATGTTCCTCGAGGGAAACTACGTGCTTCCAAATTGATGGAAATATGGCTTCAGCTTATATGAAGAATTCCTCATCTTTGTTTTGTATTTATAAATGTGTCAAAACTGATGCTAAATCTATTTTATATTGTTCGTACATATAAATCCATTTTTTCAAATTTTGATTTTTGAAAATATTCTATTTAACAAAAGAAGGTATTCACTCTCATGAGGTCTTGCTTGTAGATTCTATTTTCCACCACATACATAATAAAACCAGTACACAATTACAACAAACGCAACAAAATGAAGTTCTAATTAATGAAAAGGTACTTTCCAATAACCACTACTCATAACATTCGCATACTTTTTCCTGACAGTAAAACTTGGCCATAAAACTGGAGAAAATTATCGCCGGATATCTAATCTAGTTGAGTGTATTGCACTAGTACGTTTCAGGACACCATAAGAGGTTTGAGACTAAAATGAATGACGTTTCCATGACAACGACGTTTTTATAATGAGTTTTAGAGGCTTCAGAAGATGATGTTTTGTCGAAGGATTGAAGAAATTGGTAGAAGCCATCATTAGGACCAATTAAGGAAGCGATTTTGAGAGAGAAAAGCTCTATTGAGGAAAATGTCTGTAATATGTTATACCGGCTGAAATTCTCATGGAGAAAGATTAATTAATTTTCAGTTTAAACTCAATACATCAATGATACCGAATGAGTTTTTATTTCAATTAAATCACACCACAATGAATTGTAAAATTATCTTCAACTCTTCTAACAGTCTGCAATGGATCATTGACAAAAACACCATGTTTTTTCACCCATTTATCACAACTTTAACTATCATTATATAGTTTTCTAGAATGATTCCACCCAAATTTTACCATTAACTATTTTGAATAATGATACAATTCTATGTTCTCTGAATTTTTTCGTGGTACTTCAGGGAGTATGTTTTATGTCTTTGTTTAAGTGACATCAGGCCAAGAAAAATAATGATAAACGTTCTCATGGTTTTATGGCGTAGTCATCCGTCTAGCTTTGACCTTACATTTCTGATTGTATGCCAGTCTGGAATTTTCTAACATCTGGATAATACGGACGCATTTTATTGAAGCCTGGAAAGCGCCTACATGATCACGATTATCCTTTTTGTAATAGCAGCCGTGCTATACAATTATGGCAATCTCATGCGGTGGAGAAGTCGTTTAAATACACTGGCTTGTCACTTTTCCATTAGTGCGCTTTACTAGTTACGATTTAAGCTGACGTCTCCGGCGAACTATTAGCAACTAAGAAATTATTATTTACGTATCATATGATACGTTCTGAAACGACTGGACTGATTTTTAGCTCTCTAGATAATGGACGCTTGTAACAATGTTTAATGTTTCCCTGTTGAACAGCTGAAATTGCTTAGTACTGATTGGATATGCTCAAAAACCTTTTTATATAGACAAAGCATTTTAACACCATATTATTTCACCGGAATTTATTTGTTCAAGAGCTAATTCTCGGTGATGTTACGGACGTCACGTGAAAAAGTAATTGGCTTCGATTTAATACCGACATTTATGGACAAACTAAGTCCGTTTCCAATCCTTCAGTCGGTCAATTTAGAAGAAATTATTGTGATCTTGCAAGTATATGATTGATTGACTCCAATAAATTGTGCCGGCAATGTATGGAACGACGATCTGCTTTTAAAAGCTTACGCATGCCGACTATGGAGATAATGAGCGAAACAAAAAAAAATCTCATGATTTAATTGCTGATATCTGAAACCATGGTTGCATGACTCTAACACGTTGAAAGTAGTATTTGCATCCAACAGTTGATCGATAATAATTGAAACATTATGAATTACGGTTGGTTTATTGTTTTTGTTGTATACTAACTATAAATCACCAACAGTAGCGTGTTCAGTAACGACTCACGGTTAGCGAACGTTACGAGTACGGGACAACTAAATCCGTAGACAACTCAACCCGTGGATAACTCAATCCAAAGTTGGGACAACTCAAACCGTTATTGAGGTATTGTGTTTTCTCGGGTTGAGTTGTCCCGAACCTTACGTTACGGAACGTTTCGGAACGTTCAGGGTAACTGAACACGCTGCAGACACTGTCCTTCTAGTTAACCAGAGAAAGTTTGAAAACAGTAAAATCATATCCTGTCTTAGGTGTTGGGTTTTGTCGGATTACAAAGTATAGACATTAAAACATCTGTAATCTGAACTTCAAGTTTAACATTTAACATATACACTGCCCTCCAAAAATTCTTTCACAGTACAATAATTGAATTGAAATTCGAAGTTCAAGTTTAAAGAATTATTCATTCATTGTTTATTTTATTCATTATTCAGGCATGAGAACTAATTTTACAATTAGTACATTTCATTTTTTTAGTCGAAGCAAAAGTTATCTATCAGCTTCCAAAACTATGGTCATTGTATCTCAATGAACCAGTGTCAAGTTTGAGATATTTATTTTCTTTCGCATCCAAAAGAAAAATGTACCGATTCCAAAAAGCAAAATTAAAAGTCGTTTAACAATAAACTGCTTTTACAAATTTTGAAACTCCCTGCAGTACAATATGAATTGTGAATGTGTGCAGGAACTTTTGTTGGGTAGTGTAGTGTACCATAAAACAGCTGAACACTTATAACTCAGTAGTTATACTTCATTCTAGAATTTCATGCAACTGATACAGTATTTTTTTTTCAAATTTCTATGTTAATTAATATAGTTGCACACATTAACAATTTTAATGCTTATTATTGTCTAGCAATCGCACTAGAACTCTTATTAAAACATGTTAATACATCTGAGTTAACATTTTTGTGACATTTAATAGTTTAACTGTAAATATATATTTTTTAATTTTAATGGTTTAGTTTATCTTTCAATGTGTTTGGAACACATGTGTTAAATTACCTCGATGTCTCCTTTAATTGTGACGATCCCTAGTCTAGTGTTAAGTGTTTGGAGCCATATGTTTCTTAGGAGAATACAATACATATCATGTAAACTAGCACCTGTAGCGTGTTCAGTTACCGCGAACGTTACAGAACGTTACATAACGACACATTCGGAACTCCTCGGCCATTCGCTGCGAATAATCTCGGACATATTTAGACGCTATTTTGAAACTACCGGTGTTTAAGTAAACAAATATATGATCGTGTAGGCATTGAGTGATGTTTCGTTTTTAGTCTGTAAATTTTGAAACATCACACATTGCCTTAACGATCGCATATTTGTGTATTAGATTAGATTATTCGCAGCGAATGGCCGTGGAGTTCCGAATGTATCGTTATGTAACGTTCTGTAACGTTCGCGGTAACTGAACACGCTACTGGGCATACATTTAAAGTTTTAAAAAATGGTTAAAGTGTGGTATAAAAGTCTGCTTCCTTATACATGTTCAGCTGTCTACAATCTTGTACAATAACTCCTGATCATTGAAATCACCTTCAGGCAGATGATCCCTCACAGTACCTATTTACACTTAAGTGGAGTGGAACAATTGTAGGTAAATATCTTGCTCAAGGAAATTAGCAGTGCTCCTAGTGGGGATCGAACCCAGGATCTCTCGATCCCTAAGCGTGCGTCCGATCACTGGACGATTGCTCCTAAACTCACAAAAATGCTTATTTCTTTTCAAACACAGTCAACTAGTGTGAGGTAACTGGAATAAGGAGTCCTCAACATAAGATCAGACAAGAAAAAATAACAATAGTTGCTTAATACTTGTCAAAGTGTCTTTTAGTAGGTTGAAAAAATAATTTGAAACAACGTAACTAAAATAACGCTTATTGCTTTTATAGTTACTTTTATGATTGAATTCATACTCTGTATCATTTTATACGATATTTGATGCCAACAACTAAGGCGTGGTCATTTATTTAAGACAGTATTTAAGATCATAATAGCTCTGTAATAACACATGGAGGATAACACGGTGATGAATGGGAGAATCTAATGGAGGTATAACCACTCTATTACTTTCCGGGCAATGACATAATCAAGTATTATTTTAGAAATCACAATGATATCTAATGTCTTACGCCTTTCCTTCAACTTACAGTTTGTCTTACGTTACGGAAAAAAGGACACAAGTGATGTTTTCTTCTTCTTCCTTTATAAGGTCAGGAGTCGTTGCCGAGTGTACATTTTTCATTTTAATTGTTTGATTTGTACTTTTATACGTTAATTGATGACGTCAGTCTCGTGGAACATCGTCGTGTTCCTGTAGTGTGCGTTGCTACCATTAGAAAATGTCGCAACATAGTTTCAAGTATGAGTTTTGTATTTTATATTCACCTGACTAGGGCAGACAAAATATCATTACTTATGCAGTCTACGAAATTATGATATGAAAGTGGTTGCCCGAACAGGTCATTTTAGCTTCTAGCACTATATCTTGTTTGTAGAAATTTGGTTGCCCAGAAGAAATGTTTGCTTGCCCGAACTAGAAATTGGTCGTCCAGGACAACCGGACACCCACTCATTCGTAGACGGCTTATGTTCAGTAGCCTGTCCAATTACCCTAAACGTTCCAAAACGTTCCGTAACGATACATTAGGAACTCCTCGGCCATTCGCTGCGAATAATCTCGGACATATTTAGACGCTATTTTGTAACTACCGGTGTTGAAGTAAACAAATATACGATCGTTTAGCAATGAGTGATGTTTCATTTTTAGTCCGTAAATTTTGAAATATCACTCATTGCATTAACGATCGTATATTTGTTTATTAGATAAGATTATTCGCAGCGAATGGTCGAGGAGTTCCGAATGTACCGTTACGGAACGTTTTGGAACGTTTAGGGTAATTAAACACGCTACAGATCTTTTAAACGAAACAAATAATGGGAAAGATTTATTTTGATATACATGTACAAACATTCTATGTCGTAACTTGTGTTACGGTGTCACAATGATAAACCATATGCGACAGATAGACCGAATGCACTTCTGTCATAACTATGGTCAATTTACTAAATGAATACTTGCACTATCAAGTCAGAAAACATGTAGTTTTTTATAAATATTATTGAGTCAGTTCGAGCGCCATTGGGTGGCTCGAACATTATAGTTATAAACATTGCTTTGAATCTGGACTTCACTTATTAGTTGAAATGATGGGCGATACATTTCGGCAATTTCGCCGAAAGGCTTAAGTTATACCACAAATCGAAAACTATCGACGAAAATGCCTGACCAGTTTAACATGCGGAGTGATACATGTATCTCTGATTTACTACGCTGTCATTTTCTAGGCGATAAAAGTAGTTCCGTCATCTGACTCGCCATTGTTTCGCTGATCATTGACATGTGTTAACTAATATTAATAATAATTAATATTATTATACTTTATATATTGATAAGCGTGTAGAAGGGGCGCAGTCAAATCTCGTTATTACACTAAGCAGTATACATTGTGACCAATCTAGTGTTATACAGGGTAGAATAAACACTTCGACCGCATATTTTGCCCTGCTCGATTCGTACTTGTATCTAATGTAAAAGGTGTAATCAGTAGTACTTATTTGTTAGGTTTCAATGTGCACGAAAGTCTTTCTGTATTTCAATACTTTGATTCATCTACGAAAACATACTTAATTGAACTTTTAATATTTTTATACATTTTGTAAACGATATAGTGATTATTTTGTCTCTTTGACGTAGTTTAGGTGTGGAGGGTATTACGTCATTTTGTCATGGCAACGTAAAGCATCAAATACCCGCAGTCATTGTTACATTTAATCTATTTCACATTTTAATTAAAACGAGGTTTTTACATTAACATTTCATGAATTGAAATAAAAACCCATCATTTTCTTGTTAATCAGTTCAGATTAAAAATTGACATTATAATTTCCCTGTCTGTGTTTTTTTATATGTATCGGGCACGTTATACTGTTATATTTTTTTCTGTTATATACGTCTCTCTATGCTCACTAACTTGTCTTCGAGGACTCGAATTTACCGGTACATGTGTACCTATTTAGCAACAACATCTTATACGGAGAAAATTTACTCTATAGTTCGAACAAAAACAAAACACTGTTTATAATAACAATAAAATGAACTAACCCACGACGAGGGATGCCCAGGATGACTTTCAAGTAAACAATTGTGATATGTTTTAATTGTGCCTTAGTTGTTGGTGTAATAGAAAGCGTTCTACCATAACAAGCATGATTTACCAAGTGATGGTGGTTTATCAACCATGCTAATTTTGTTGAAATGAATTTTATTTTCATTACTGCCTACCCCTGAAATGAATTGTCTCATTTTTAATGTTTACCAAAACACGTTTTGTTTTCTTTGTACGCACTATGTTGTCGAATGTTTTATAACAATATCTTATGCGAGAAAAAATTACGCTATTGTGGAATGTTTATTGGAAGGGCACGTGACACAGACTAACATTTAATTACGCATTTTGTATATGAATCAGTAATTACTAGCCGCCCGGCTAACTCAGTTAGTAGCACGCAAGTCTACTGATCGAGGGGTCGTGGGTTCGATTCCCGGACAGGGCATACTTACGTGTGGCCGTTATATGACCTACAATGTGTTGCTACGGCGTAAAACCAACCAACCAAACAAAAAGTTACTACCAAGAATAAAAAATTATGGTAACATTATTAGTAATATGGTTGCCGTTAGGGCTGTCACGATACGCCAGAAGCGTACCGCGGTATATTGCAATACGCTGTCGTCGTATCGCGATACGTACCACGATATATTGCGGGCTTTTAAATTCGTTGTTCCTCCGCTGTATTTAACAGAAAAGAATAATTGCAAATCTTATATGCAGCTACTAATAGAATCTAGCCTTTTTAAGTATTTACGGTCATTTAGGACTGTCCCAATCGCTTAAATTCTTGCAACTTCAGGTTAGATGGAATGAACAATGAAAAAAACTGACGATTTGCTACTTTTATTTCGCGAAGGGAAGAATTTTCCAATAAAATAAAAAAAATATCGCCAAATACCGGTACATTAAAATCGTACCGCGGTACGTATTGCTGCAGCTGCGTATTGCAATATACCGGTATACCGGTATATCGTGACAGCCCTAGTTGCCGTCGTCATTATCATCATAACTATTTTTATAACCAACATAAGGTTCTATTGCGAAAGTATTTATGCGAGTAAGTATAATCTGAGTATCAACCTAACTCATCAAGTAAGTTTTTAGATTTCGCTAGGTGGTTTTTTTGCAATCGAATGTCTAATTTAGAACCGAGAAAACCGTTATGGAATTTAGTATATTTTGGAATTCTCAGGGTTTGGGTTCCTAAGTTTGCTATGTACAAAACTTAGTCAGAAAATAGTTGGAATTAGAATACTAGTCTATAGCTTATTACATGTGGTATGTATTAAAACCAATCAAAACCGCATAGGAAAAAAACAACTTCTATTCTTCGCCATTACATTTTTTTCCCAGTATAAATGAAATATGCACTCACTTTCCTTTCCAAACTGCTACTCAATATTTTAATATTAACGGCAACAACAGTGAAACAACAAGCAAACGTTAGTCGAAGCACGTGTAACAACACAATGAATGCTTGATACACAGTGTACATGAAATACGATGAGTGAGATCAAACGATGACATAAAGTGATGTGCATAAAACAGAAAATGGATTTAAAATCAATACTCACGTATAATGATAGCTAAGAGCCTAACAGATCTAAATATGGATAGAGCAATACATCGTCTTAAATCTTTTTTGTTCTAAGCCTTCAAGATACTGATTATAAATAACATTGTCTAATCGATCATTGGACGTGATTGCTTTTAATTCAGATACCACGGAAACAAGTTGTAGCACGTTTTTTATACAAAAATCAATGCTCTATAGATCTCATTCACTGATGGAATGGCATTGCTTTTTCTAATTCGATTGGATAGATTATTATTTCTTTTTCTCTCTCTCTCTTCTCTGATAAATTTTATGGTATGATGATATTTACTGGGGGAAATACTTTATCTGAGGAAAATACGATTACTTTGGTAACTATGTCTTCTTACTATTTAAACAACTCTTACGAGGCTTGGTGTTTAGTAATATTGTAGTGAAGATTACATGAGTGGTGTCTAACAATAAGGACATTATGTTATATGGATTTGTTTTAATTCTATTGTAGTTTTTGTTACCATTTTTTTTGTTAAATATTATTATGATTGATATTAATATTGTGCTCATGTATTTGAGATATTAGTATGAAGACTTTGTTAAAATTTCTACTTAGAACATATCAATGATGACTTATGTTTGAGAGAAAATGTATTCTTTTGTTAAATCTCAAGGTTATGGTGAATTTCAATTTTAACATAACTTTTGTTGTAACTGTATTAAGATTAATGGTATCTTCAGAATTACTATGAGAATCCGTGGTTAGATTATTATATTTTTAGTGGTCAAGTTTAAGACAACCCTTGCTTTCATTTTAAGCATATCTTGTAGCATACGTGAGTCATTCTAAAAGCATTGGTGCCTCTACGTATTAAATTCCAATAAATGAATCAAAAGCATTGTAGAAAAATCTTTAAGCATCACACTGTATCAATGTAGTTGGTTTCAAGCAAGTAAGGGAATTTTCATTTTGTTCGCTCATACCGGATTCAATTTTAGATTTTTTGTCAATTATTGTCGATGGATTCACTTTAAAACACATGTAAAATAAAATGAAATGAGACAAGTTTCTCCATAGATAGAGACTACAACTGATGCAATAAGTTGTTTTTTTCACGAAGTCACATATTACATGAGTAATTCTTTTCTGTTTGCAGCGGATGCAACAGGAAACAAAGAGAGAACTGACTATTGATCCGTTAGCATGTGATTGGGCCAATATCCAGGAACACTTCATTTCGCGAATTTGGATGTTTGTGTAGCATAGAATCGAAGAGAAACGATGGCTTTAAGTACAGTGTGAGTATTTTCTTCAAAATGGCAGCGTTAATGAACTTGTATCTACAAGGATTAAATCAAGGTACAATATTTTTTCTACTTTTTTTAAGTTCTGAAGTATAATTTCTACATCTTTCTGTAGTTCTGATAGCGTTTGTAAATAGTTTTCTGGTTTTTATATTTCTTTTATATTCATATTTATTCTTGGTAATGATTAAACAATACGTCATAAAGAAATAAAGTAATAAAATACTGGTGTATAAATAAACTATTACGTCTAACCTTGCATGCTTTTATCAATTCAGTACAAATTTTATGCATAGTTAGTTCTATTTGGATTTATTTAAAAAAGTTTAAATAATGCATGGTTTATTTGGTTGTTTTTTTTTCTTATGAACAATTTATACATATATATTTGAATATTATTTGGTATGGATCAAATTTGCCTGCGTTTTAATTAAACAATCTTAGGCATATCTCGTGAAACGCGAGAAACGTGTTACCCCACCCACCCTTATAAAATATATATTTATGAATTTCTTTATAAATGTTAACTTAAAGTTAAATCCACTTGAACAATAATGTTTTTTATGTTTCCAAATTATGGCAGAAGTTTTAGAAAACAGTAAACAAGCTTTAAACAGTTCTCCCTAACACTTTCAATTTATGTTAGGTTTTACTATAGATTAGGAGACTGCCATCTCAAACTGAAAAAAGCAATTTGTTATATTCTGCTAATCATGACAGGATAGTCTCTACTAATTATTGATTTTAATCTTGTTATGTTTCTTTTTTTATTACAAAACGATATTTCATCAATAATCATACTTGATATGTGGTATCTTTTTTCAAAGTATACACAGTGTGTGACCTCTTATATGATCATTAATAACCCTTAGTTTGTCCGTATTAAAACATTAATAATAATTATCGAATTGTCTGATGCCATCGTTTTATATGTCCAGCAGTCAGTCAATACCATTCAGATGTTAACATTTTTACCTTAGCATCATAAATAACAGTTGATGTCTATTAGAATGTATTAAAAAACAGCTCCCGATCGATTGCTCCAGATTCTAATTATTCCACTTTTTGTATGGAATTTCTTGTTTGTCCTTTTAGCACCTTGCTACCACTTATTTGCTTTACTTAGCCACATTTACCACATCTCGACAACTTATCTAAGAAACTACATCTAGCCTATTCAGCAGAAATTTCCTTCGTTAGTGCTTGTATTAGTTCTTAGCTATCGAAACATAAAGCAATCATTTGCTCTGTCTGTTTGTTAAAAAGATTGCTAAATATTATTTAATTAAAATTAACAAATCTATGAAAGAAATATATTTTCAAGTACATGTACCGCTACGAAACTTATGTCCTAATCACATTTATCTTTCTCGGTTATTCTCATATTATATCATCATAATGAAATTATTATTTTTTCTCCCATTTTTTTAACAAAAAAGAGCTTTAAAACAATCGTATTACAAGCATTACTCAATAGCAGTACATTTTTACTTCCTTGAATATATGGATTTTTATTAGTCTTAGCCCCTTCTTTATAGTTAAAAGATGTATTGTTTGAATTATCCTTGTGCTCGGTACAAATTTTGGGATATTCTCTCCTAGAACGGTTTTAAAGAGAAAATCGATTCTTTGTCTGCTCAAAGTTAATTTATTCACTATGAAGGTCGCTTAACATTTTAAAGCATTTAAAGCTTTCGTGGAAAAGACAATATTAAATTACGGTAAGAGCATTTGCTAAACTTTATTTTTTATATTATTGATCTGTGTAATGTATTTCGACCTATTGTAGTGAAGTTGTTGAGTTTTTTTTCTAATGCAAGTGTCTATGAGTGTTGTTGTTGTATTTAATGTTTGTATCCAATGGTCTATTCTATTAATAGACGGTGACAATGCCACCTCTAACTAAGACGCACAACCCATCGCAGTATTCGGCGATGCGGTACGCAACATAATTTAGTGCGGCGTATGAAGACAAAATCGTTGTATATTTTCGTGTTTTGATACAATCGTTATTAAATTATAAAATATAACTACAAGGATATCAGTCCATAGGTGCAAATTTATCTCAATATGTACAGATGAAAACCGTGTACATGTATTCTACTTTCGTTTTCAAATTTCTGTGTCAAGAATGTAAACACGTTAGGATGGAGGTTAAACTATCACGTTGAAAGTTTAATTTAGTGTGCATATTTGTTTGGATAGTTGAGTAGGAACATAAAGCATACTATTTTTGTTCAATACAGTTGAACGGAGAAATTATTAGAATGTAAACATGGCCACTTGTTTTCAGGTAAATAAACATTTTTACCCATGATGCTTAGTGTCTCCGTACAAAGGTCAGTGAGGCCGTTTAACGTTCAATGGTCTGTAAAACAGGATTGGACTCACTCATTGGCTGAAACAAATACAATCGTGCACTTACAGCGACCAAAGAGATATGAGATTCGTGTAAAAATTCGTTTGTTTCGACATTTCGCGCGAGATAAACACAAAGCTTTCATGAATGTTATCAAGATAGCAATCTATGTAAAAATAACTGTATCAAAAATAGAATTTTTATTGGAGGGCATATTATTTAAAAGAGCATACAATATCTTACAGAACGGAACAGAACAAACCTTTTTTATCAAATCATGTCAAATGATGCATGAGCAATTTTATGAATAAACGTACTCATTCTCCTTCCTACCAATGATTTTTAATTATGTAGGACAGTTGTCAGTCACTGACGAAAGTATGCGCTTAGTAGTTGGTTAACAGCTAAATCCAGAGATTTAGCCTTTCCAGGAGGAGTGAGTAGGTTGACTGACCGCCGTTATATGACCTATACAATGTGTTGCTACGGCGTCAAACCCAACAAAAACAAACAAAACAAACTAAGTTTCATTCATTACATCACGTTTTATCATTTTGAGTGGATTGGATTTATAAACAGCAAACTTGCAAAACTATAAATAAAACCTACACATTGAAGAGTCGTAGTCTCTCTTTGATAAGTAATTAATGTAATATTTAATTTTGCTCGTACAAAATAATATGTTACATATAATTTAAAAATCTTACATGGTGAAAACATTAGAAACACAAAATTCAATAACATAGTTTTCTGATATATTTTATATCATCATAAACGTAGTATTGTATCAGAAAAATTCTACATTGACACCTGACACCAAGTCACATGGTTTCTAATCCTGTAGCCTGTTCAATTACCCCGAACGTTCTGTTACGTGTACGTTAGGGTCGGAACAACTTAACACAAAGACAACTCAACCCGAGACAACTCAATCCCCAACTTACGGGTTGAGTTGTCACAACTTTGAGTTGAGTTATCCATGGGTTGAGTTGTCTTCGGATTGAGTTGTCTCGCACCCGTAACAATAGCTAACAGTCGTTACTGAACACGCTGCAGTTATGTAGTAGCCTGTTCAATTACCCTAAACGTTCCAAAACGTTCCGTAACGATACATTCGGAACTCCTCGGCCATCCGCTTCGAATAATCTAATCTAATAAACAATTAAACGATCGTTAAGACAATGAGTGATGTTTCAAAATTAATGGACTAAAAACGAAACATCACTCATTGCCAAATGATCGTATATTTGTTTACTTCAACACCGGTAGTTACAAAAAAGCGTCTAAATATGTCCGAGGAATTCCGAATGTATCGTTACGGAACGTTTTGGAACGTTTAGGGTAATTGAACAGGCTACTGGTATATATCAATCGTGATTAAACAATCCCCTAGTGACTATTTTCCTTGTACACTATTGTTGTTATGGTTTGCTTTGACACCAGGAAACGTTTTAACATATTCTTTAGCATTTTAAAAGTGTTTGTTTAAGAGTAAAAATACAAGTGTTTTTTGTCTAAAGGCACACAACATTAAATAATATTAATCATTTTTATGTTGCTTTGAACTTTATAAAAAAAGAAAAGTGAAGAAAGACATTTATTCATACACCTTCATACGTTTACTTAGATATTCCATATAAATAGAATTTATGAACTTTATTATTTCATTACAAACTCTTTGCAGACGACATTTTCAGATAATTTTGCAATATAAACTTTATTTTTAAATACAGTGAAACTCGGTCAGGCCAATTCTACTTTACCAAAATTTAATTCGAGAAAATAAATGTTATCTGGTCGATGCAGTTTGCGATTTATTCATCTTTGCGCTTTGTCATATGCCGAACTGTCTTTAACAGGTAATTCAATTTTGGCAGTACCTATGTTTTGATTAGATGTAGATTTTACTGTATTATATCTTTTAACTTTTAATTTCAAATCATATGACAATTTCTTAAACTTTTCTACAACCGACAGAATTCTGTATTATGATATATGTGTTTAATATAATACAATGTTTTGTGTTTTCCTTCTTATTTTCTTGAAGATATTTGAGCGCCAAAAGCAACAATATAAAGTACGAGGGTTGTCTAGAAATCGTTGAGACTCAAATTGTGAAAGTATTCAATTATACAGTCACAATGAGCTTTTTCCGACACAGTCTGGATTACCCGCCCCTTACCACCATCCAGCATCGTTATCGGGTCAGGCAAAGCACAATAATGGCCGCGACCTCAAATTATCTTCAGGTTACAAACTTTTCTTATACTTTTTCTTAATTTATTTTAACTTGATTATTAATTTGATTATTTTTTGACGACGATAAGTTTGGTAGGAGTTTAGTGTTACATATGTCATTCAAAGTCGACTTTTTTACCTAAATATTGCGAACAATTAATTAAAAACCATGTCTTTAAAGTGCACACAATTCGGACGTTGAACAGTCTCGTTAGAGTTTCGGATACTTTACTAAGCATGAATGGAACCGAAACTCTAATACTAGGTATTCACTGTTGTTTTTGTACAAAGATCATTTGATTTAAGCCTTCATATTTTTATTTGAAAACAATATTATTCGATATCTTGTACAAGACATTGAGCGCAGTCATTATTATTCTTTGTCTGACGTACTTTTACTAGTCAAAGCCGTACGACTGGAAACAAGACAATTACCGACATTCATTTAAACCGTCGATAAGTGGTGTGTATACGTCAACTAAATGAATCCTGGTTTGGGCATTACTCGATCACTCGTTGCCTACTCTAGTTTTGATTTCAGCTTCTTAAATTACTTGAAAATTCCGGGTACTATCGTGATTGGGATAAAAATCCAAGATATTTATGTTTCAGAGTCAGCTGTTCTAATTACACAGTTTTCTCAATAGGTTTATCTTTAAAACACTTGTGTCATATTTAAACTCAGCATGTATAAGAATATAAAAACATTCAAGTACGCCGTATTTTACAACAGATTTGATGTGTGTATGACGTCACAACAAAGACTAAAGCACACCACGCAGTATATGGTTTTAGAATAACATGATATCGGATCAATATAATAGAGCCCATGCGGGAATTCTGCCACAGAGAATGATGCCATTCTAATTCTGATTGTGCTGTGAAGAAACACACATAGTAACAATGGAACTATAACTAGAAGTCGTCGTTTAGATATGGTTACATTAAAGCATATGCTTTTATTCCAGCTCTGATTTAAATGTAACTTGTTTTCGCGACTGTACACAATTTGTGCTTAAAAGTTCTTCTGTATTATGCATTTGACGCCATATTTATTTAATGTCACAAAGAAACGTCTCGATTATTTCAAGTTGTAATTTTAGTAACTTCATGATGCTGTGTTGAACCTCATTTTTCACAACCCGTGTTTTTCACAACTTGTGAAAAACGCGTACGCAATTTTCACAACTTGTGTGAAAAACACGTTAGCATACAAATTTCATACGAGCATAGAAACGCATTTTTCACAACTTCAAATGTTACAAAAAAGTGTTTGAAAAATTTGAGTTTTTTGGTACTAACGCATTTTTCACACATGTATTTTTTTTAGTTGCCAGTGGTCAGTAATTAAGTAAATTATTTATTTTCATGACGTGTGTTATGGCAATATTACAAACATGAAAACACCATGAAGAGTATTTCTGTGCTCATTACTTTTCGGAAAGAATGAGGTTTGACATGAAGTAATCATTTGTTATGTTTCGTTATTAATATTATTAAGATATTGAAATATTTGACTGCATTTGTTTCTCATGATATATATTCAACTTGAAATGAATTTTTTGTTGTTTGAAATGTTGAATTGGACGAAAATTACTTTTACGAAATTTTGTATGTGTCATTTATGCAATTAATGCACTATCAGAGGCGATGGTTACATCAAAAAGTATTATTATCTTAAAAACAAACGGAAATAAATGTTAGTTGATAGCAGATGTCCTATAACCCTGTACAAATACAATGAAAAAAAAACAACAGTTGTATTAATAAATATTTCATCCCTGGTTACCTGCGTTGTTGTTAAACAATAATTGGATACTCAAGGAAAAAAACGATGATATGTTCGTGTTAAATCAACACTGAAGTATATATTATCACATTACCCGGAATTAATTATTACAAATCACGCGACCAATGCTGACATGATATTCTATGTTTTTGAGATTTATTTTATTCCGTGTTTTCAGAATCTTAATCAGTCGAAACTCTAAAATCACGAAAGGAAAATATGTTACTAAGAGAATGTGTCAATTTTTATTTGAAGATGACAAAATTATCAAAACTATTTGAAAAGTGATTCCATCCCATAATCAGAACAATGTAAATGACAAACAGATCTTATTTCAAACGTAGACATGTTATCATTTCTGTCCGCTTCCTTTACAAAATGCAAATGTCACATATGTGGATAACTCAACTCAAAGTTGTGATAACTCAATCCGTTAACTAGTTGGGGATTGAGTTGTCTTGGGTTGAGTTGTCTTTGGCTTGAGTTGTTTCGACCCTAACGTTACGGAACGTTAGGGAACATTCAGGGTAATTGAACAGGCTACATATCCATACGCTATGAACTTACTTGTGTTAATCAGTTATAAAAGGTCGACTCTACATTCTAGTCACTGTGGTTATTCATATAAAATTGTTTCTGAAATGAAAGCTAACTCAGATATAACTTTCTACCCATTCCTGACGTTTTATCTTATATAACAGGGGCCGTTTACAGCCCCCTCCCCCCTTGAAATTGTTTTAGTCATGCAGTTTTCCCCTAATACAGAGTTTACCTTTGACATTTTGTTCCCTTATCTATGAAATTGCGATAAAATTTCCCCACAATGTTCTGTTTAAAGAAAGGCCCAGGCCCCTGCTCCAACGGGGTCTGCACATAATGCATCTCTTTAGAGCGGACGGACCCTTATAAAACTCCAATCATCATCATCATCATCCCCTTCTCCAAGTACTGAAAAAACCCTGCATTCTACATGTATTTCATTAGCACTGACAAGTAAACTTTCTACAGATACAAGACGTAATTTGAAAAAAATGTAAATCTAGGCACTAATTAATCAAATAATTTTCCTGGTGTATAATCCTACAAGATGTAATGTGATTTATTCAAATTACAAAAATAATTACATTTTCATTTACCTAATTCAAGAACTATTCTAGAAGCTAACACTCACTAGTTGTATTATGTATGAGGCTTGTCCTATGAGTTTCTATCACATTTAGTTGATTTAATAAACGACTGCTTAACATGGTATCAATCCTGGTAGTGATGGAAACACATGATCACGTGATGTATTGTATGCATACTAATGAGATAGTGTATTTTGGAGGTTAACAATGCTTGTCAATTAACAAGTGTACTCATTCGGTGATAATCAAATTTTATTGAAATTCATTAAAACAAATGTCATTCTTATTCTAATGAAATAAAAAAAACAATCCCAGAATTCAACAACTCAACACTAGCTAATTTTACAATTAAATATAACTATCGATTAAGTATAATAATAATTGTAATGTCCGTAGTCTAGAACAGGGGACTCGTCTCTCATGTATATTTTGAGATCGCATTACGTTGTCTTCGTAAATCTGATTAAAATAAGCTACACGTCAAATGGACTTTTTTAATGCCACATAATTAGATTACTTACTACTGAGAAGATCAGAGCTTCTGTCAAGTTTGTTAATAAAACTTTCAAGTGACCTTTTGTTAAAATACCATTTACGAGAAATGAATCGATATGCCGCAGTACATGTGAACGTCTTATTCCGTCTTTCGATATCAGAGTTTCGCTGTAGCGACGCCTGTGGCCTTACAGATAAACACCGTTTAATCAAAACCTTTGTCTGATTCTGTGACTCACATCAGAGCTAGTGTAAGATCTCATCTGTAATAAAGTCCTAATCTCATATAATTTCTCTTTCACAACGCTCCAGAATCTGTAATTATTGTACGTATTTATAAAAACACTATGTTTGATAAGTGCAAACCTACGAAGCCCTTAAATGGACATTTTGAAAATATATTTTTTACTTTTACAGTTATTTCGTTTAAACATATTATTACATTTTAACGAAAAAAATCTATTCTGGCAGAATAATGTTAATGTATACTGGTGTCCATTTTTTGTTTGTTTCTCTACTCAAATTACTTTTGTAGTTTGAGAAATACAAGTTTAGTTCTGTTCTGCTCTGTTCTGTTCTTGTTTGAAATGCTTACTTCCTATGTCCATAACTCAGGTGAAAAAATAAGAAATTCTCACAAAAGGAAATAAAGTCTCATCAGTTAAACTATAGAATAAAGTTCACTACTCAAATCTGAAGAGACCTTTGCTATAGTTTTCGAACAAACACGGGTTGGATGTTTTGTCGACTAGACGTGCACATTTCAACTTCCATTTCCAGACCACTTAATCGAAGTTGCTCGTAATATCTTGCTTACCAGTGCACCTTTTTCACAAAAACTCTTACGAAAAAAGTTACCGTAAGTCAATTTCATAAATTTTACAGTTCAAAGTCAGAGGGATGATAAACATATATATGATGTGATATTCAAAATATATAAAATATTTTACTTAATTGAGTTATATTTGGAATTTTGTGAAAAGCTCCACTCAGATCATCGAAAGTAAAAAATGTACTATAAGTATAAAGTTCTGTATTCGTAAGGCAAATTAAGAAATGCCAACACTGCAAACATTCAAATTGCCACAAGATTGTCCTAATTGTTTGAAATAGTACCTTCTATCTGTATTATATTTCCTAACACTATCTACTATGTTAGAATATTCGTGTATATGTTGATTTATTATTAATGAACTATGGAAACCAATTGGCAATTTGATTCCACGTGTTAAATATGACTTATGTATAAAAGAGGAATAGTGCGTCCATTTCAATCAATATGAATAAGGCATTCGGTATAATTATGATAACTCCATTATCACCCTGTGGTTCAATAGACACTCGGAAAGTAAGGTTTTCTGTAATCTAAAGAAATTATTTAAAATTATGAGTGTAAAACAACATGATTCTTCGATCTCAGATCATCAAATGTTGTTACTCACTGGATTATTTTCAGTCATAATTATAAAAACAAGATGGCGGCACAAATGGAGTTCTTTGTTGGATGCTATGTTTTAATTTACTTAAAGCATACAATGCATGTAAATAAGATTTCATCATCAATGATTTTTGTATCATGTAAGCACTCCCTGTTCAAGAATGAAACCATTTGTTTTCAATTATTTCCTCGCTAATCTCGGCTACTATGTTTCGTATTCACTTGAAATAACCATTTTTTTGAGATTGTACATATTTTATGTACATTAATAATTTGGCAACGTGTCATACATGTATAAAACATGAGCCCCACTTTTTTGAGTACAGGGGCTATAAATCTTTGATGTCATTTCAATGTAACTTTAGTGTAAGCAAGCTCATATGTTGCTTTAAACTAGGTTTCATAAATACATACAGGATTAGACATCATAAGAAAGACGCATTGGTTATTCTTTTTCAAACAAAATGATGTTATCAATATCTATTTTATTGTACGAAAAGACGCAAATCGCATGCCATACTCATTTTAACATGTTTTCAGTAGGACTGTCATTGATAGAAAATTTTGTATCGATTTGTCGAAAGGCAAGTATCGGTGATATATCAATGTATCGAGTCAGACAATGAGTGTAATAGAAGCCTCTAGAACTCCAGTATAAGTAAACTATAAAATGCACTAATGATGTTATGCATGATGTTAAAAGATGTTTCAGGCTTAAAACAATCTATAACAAACTGTATTTTTCTTGTTGCTATTACTTAACAAAATACGTGAAAACTGAGAAATATAAAAAGTGCCCTATAGTTTATAGCTTCATAATATGTTAGATTGTATCGATATTCCAAATTACGAATCGATATCAGATCGTCTGTCCAGAATCGGTGATACATCGATATTGCGATTTCCGATGACGGCCGTATAGTTTCCATGGTGAACAACGGTTTGAACTACTTTACGAGTTGTTTTGACACTTATATTATAACACCAATGGGAATCATTGGTCATTAAAATCGTACATTCCAATGAATTTTAGTCAATAATCATCAGTAAGTGTAACTCCCATGGGGTGATGGGTCAATGATTAATAACTACAGAATTATCAGACAGTTTATAAAACGTTGATGTCTAATAACAATATGGTCAAATACAAATCAGAATTATCGTGTCACTCGTACATGTATATTTGACGTATACTGGTATTAAACATGTACCGTACTGTTCTTTACTTACATAGGAAAAACATATGAATCATTAAAGGTAGGCATTACGTTTATTTCTTATTTGGTTTTTATGCTAGGTTTAATGCCGTGTCAACACAATTTTAGGGTTATTTTTAGGCGTCCAGCGGGCCTTACCTAGCTTTCCTATATTATTTTCTATAACCAGTACTCACCTTCCCTTTCACAAGACCGGAAACTTCTCCATATACCTTATTATTGGAGGAAATTGACAAATGTTTATGGAAGGGTATATCTTTCCCGGGTGGGATTCGAACCCGTTCACCCTTCAGGACACTAGATTTGAAATCCAGGCGCGCTACCAACTTCGCTACCGACCCGGGTTACGCTTATTTCTAAACACGTATTTGAAGTAAATTCTATAGTGTATTCACGGTCTCGAATAAGGGCAATGATTACCGACATTACGATCAATCGCGATTCCGAGCTATCAATTCTTATTGTTCGACTTTGTTTATGTTCTTATTTGGTAACACATTGAAGGAATTTATGAAGGAACGTAATCTTTGTATATACATACATTGATAACATATCATGGTAATAAATGTAAGAACGTTATCTTTGTATATACATACATTGATAACATATCATGGTAATATATGTAGGAACGTAATCTTTGTATTTACATACATTGATAACATGTCATGGTAATATATGTAGGAACGTAATCTTTATATACATACATTGATAACATACCATGGTAATATATGTAGGAACGTAATCTTTGTATATACATACATTGATAACATACCATGTTAATATATGTAGGAACGTAATCTTTGTACATTTGTATATACATTGATAACATATCATGGTAATATATGTAGGAACGTAATCTTTGTATATACATACATTGATAACATATCATGGTAATATATGTACGAACGTAATCTTTGTATATACATTGATAACATATCATGGTAATATATGTACGAACGTAATCTTTGTATTTACATACATTGATAACATATCATGGTAATATATGTAGGAACGTAATCTTTGTATATACATACATTAAAACAAATCATGGTAATATATGTAGGAACGTAATCTTTATTCACATACATTGAAAACATACCATGGTAATATATGAAGGAACGTAATCTTTGTATATACATACATTGATAACATATCATGGTAATAAATGTAAGAACGTTATCTTTGTATATACATACATTGATAACATGTCATGGTAATATATGTAGGAACGTAATCTTTGTATTTACATACATTGATAACATACCATGGTAATATATGTAGGAACGTAATCTTTATTCACATACATTGAAAACATACCATGGTAATATATGAAGGAACGTAATCTTTGTATTTACATACATTGATAACATATCATGGTAATATATGTACGAACGTAATCTTTGTATATACATACATTGATAACATATCATGGTAATATATGTACGAACGTAATCTTTGTATATACATACATTAAAACAAATCATGGTAATATATGTAGGAACGTAATCTTTGTATTTACATACATTGATGACACATAATGGTAATATATGTAGGAACGTAATCTTTATTTACATACATTGATAACATACCATGGTAATATATGTAGGAACGTAATCTTTGTATATACATACATTGATAACATACCATGTTAATATATGTAGGAACGTAATCTTTGTACATACATACATTGATAACATGTCATGGTAATATATGTAGGAACGTAATCTTTGTATATACATTGATAACATATCATGGTAATATATGTAGGAACGTAATCTTTGTATATACATTGATAACATATCATGGTAATATATGTAGGAACGTAATCTTTGTATATACATACATTGATAACATGTCATGGTAATATATGTAGGAACGTAATCTTTGTATATACATTGATAACATACCATGGTAATATATGTAGGAACGTAATCTTTGTACATACATTGATAACTCATCATGGTAATATATGTAGGAACGTAATCTTTGTATAAACATACATGTACATTGTTTCCAAACCAAATTTCATGATTTTGGAGCGACGTTTTCAAACGATCATTTTAAGTTAATGACAAGTATAAATCAATTCGCGAAACATGGCTTGTTTATTGTACGTACAATTTTTTATCCATCCGTTTATGGGTTAATACTCGCTTGTTTTGTATTTTGATGATAAAAGAATATTTCTGAATATATTCATTCACCCATCCCTGTTTTTGGCAGGTAGACTATTCTTCTGTTAAATAGAAACGCCAAGTTAAAAATTCATTTATACAGTTTAATTCACTATATCATTAGATTGATGAATATCATTATCATCTTTATCATTACATACAAGTACGTACATTGCTGTATTGATAATCTTGAAATATGTTTACTTGTTGTATTTCTTTTTTTTCAGTAAACTGTCGTGTGATGGTGTAACAGTCAAGTTCGGGTTTTTTTCTCAACAGTCAAAACATGAATAATTTTACGGTGACTTTGTGTTCTTTGTCTAACACTTGTGATATTGTGATAGTGTGTATTTATTTACAATGAAATTATTCTAACTTTGACAATTTAGTGTATTTATTTACAGTGAAATTATTCTAACTTTGACAATTTAGAAAAAAACTATATCGATATTGTAACCTTTAGCTATCATGTGTGTAATCCAACTTATTTTTTATATCTAATTTTACACAAATGACACCTATGAAGTGTAAGTAACGTCTGGATGTGTGTTTTCTGTTAAAAAATTGGCGTAATTAAATTTGTGTTCAGCAATATTTGGCTGGCTATTTGAGATATCAATCATGGCACATTGTAGGGTCGTTTGGCAATGTTTTTCATTTTTTGGCTGATGGCAAACAGTTAAATAAAAGTTGCCTTAGTAAGCCGTGTGTAATATATGAAGGAACGTAATCTTTGTTTATACATACATTTGAATCAAGCTTATCTTTTAAATGATATTGTCCGGAAATATGTCTCTGTAAGGATGGATTAGTACTTAAGTAAGCTGAGCTTTTCATTCAAGCTTACATCTGTAAGATTGTACTTAAGTAAGATGAGCATTTCATTCCAGTTTACATCTGTAAGGATTTGTACTTAAGTAAGCTGAGCTTTTCATTCAAGCTTATATCGGTAAGAATTTGTACTTAAGTAAGATGAGCTTTTCATTCCAGCTTACATCTGTAAGGATTCGTACTTAAGTAAGCTGAACTTTTCATTCCATTTTACATCTGTATGGATTTGTACTTTTTCATTCCAGCTTACATCTGTAAGGATTTGTACTTAAGTAAGATGAGCTTGTCATTTCAACTTACATACACAATCTTGACGTCTGAATTTATCCTGAAGTGATCTTGATGCTGTCACTAAAAGTTACTTTAATGGTAAGTTTATATCCATTACTTCTTGACCTACTTACAGTACGAAAAAAGTAGGAACTTATAATCTAAATAACCCTTATTGTACCAAAACAGTTACCTATGTCATGTAAGTGATTGACTTGAAGATTAAGTTTGGATTTGCAGCAATGTATAATCTATGTAAGGTAAATTCAAAGTTTCGCACTGTGATTATCTCGGCTATTATATTCTCGCGCTATCTCGTATAATCCGAGATGCTTTAATTACTTCCATTCAGTTTATATAAATAAATATCAATATTTTTAAGGTACAGAAAATATCTCTTTTAAGAGAGTTTAATAACCTAAACCCGTGTCATGTAAGTTTTTCTTCCATTTCCACGTAAAATAGTTTATTCTAAGATTTACCTTCCTTTCTTTGGATTAAGCCTGTCTATAACCGCTTCACCTAGAATCGTGCCTGGGGGATCAGAACTTGTGAAATAGAACAGATTTTACTAAATATGGTCATTCCTAAGAACATTCCATCTATTTTCAGTTACTAAGAAGTACAGTAAGACTACATTTTGTATTTGTTTTCAAGAAATCTGCTTCACTGTACAAATGACGCCTCAAGCGATGTGTTTTCTGTTTCGAGTAGTCGTAAGCATTGATGGAGATATAACGCTAGGGGCGCATGAATAATGTATATATCTCTTGTCGGCCGCCCGTATAACCGCTTCTAAGACTTTGCTATCTGCAATGATAGTGGCACGGCATATTGATTTTCCAATTTTGGTGTGTTCACGTTAATATTGAGAGGTTTATTTGACTGAAGCAAGTATGACGTAGTTAATTCTACGCAGACGCTGGGAGAATGAGATTCGTTTGCAGAGAGGGAACGCCTACGTGTTTGGTTACTGACAGTGAATACATAAAGCAGATTAGACGAAATTTTGTCTTTATTAAATGGAAATCAGAAGAATATAAATTGACAACATTTCAAGAAAGACTTGATCATATACATCTTATCTGATTTGTTTCAGGGGTTTTAACGTTAAAGATTTATCTTCGTTGAAAACACTTGATATTCAGATTACAAGGTACTGATATGACACCGATTTGATTACAATGGTCTTATATGATGATGATGAAAATGATGGTGATGATGGTGATGATGAAGATAATAAAGATGATGACGTAGTCAATCCTCTTGTATTTCATACATTATGAGTTAGCCGCTTGACTGGAGCAAACAATTAACTCAGTAAATGGGTTGATTGGTAGGTGATTTTTTTGTTCTCTTACCCAAAGAGAGTTCATAAAATTGTAAAAATTTATAGGTGTCTACTGAAAAAAATTAATGTTAAAATGATTTTATATAATTAAATGCATAAGCCTGGTATCTTATAAAACATCATTTTTTAGCAAAAATGGTAAGTAAGTAATCTCAATATATCTTTGGAGGATAACTGAGAAAATATCAAAGGAGAAGAGGATTCGACGGGACTTGCTTCTGGAACTCGGATATCGTCGTAGATAATTGGCCTATAATTAGCATCCACCGTGTTTTGTCTTGGTGTGTATAAAACTATTAAGGCACGCGGTGAATGCCAAGGCATGGCTATTAGCAGCTCTTCATGGCGGAAGGAGAAAATAAGGAGAACGGACGTGGATCACGTGAGGACGGAACCTTTCAGATTGTTGGATAAACTTTACACGCGGTTGTGGATAAAAGGCAGGATTCAGCTGTCCGGACAAATGATATAAAGCGGAAGTGGATCACGCTTTGTACGCGGCACTTTGAAGATAAATGTGATGTATAAAACAGAAGTGAATCAAGGTAAAGGAATAAAATCAGTGGAAAGCGGAAATGGACCAAGTTTGGATTCAACACTGCAGATTAAGGATGCAAGAAGTACAAATTAGAAGTGGATCAATGATGGTCGCAATCCTTTAGACAAAGGGATGGAAATGATTAAAAACTGAAGTGGATCAAGATTTGACACAGCTCTGTAGATAAAGAAATAGAGGATAGAAGAAATCGCTCAAGTTTAGAGAGGCTTTTGAATAATGGAATGAAAAGTAAGAAGTTCAAGCTTAAGCTGCATATATACTATAATACATGTATTCAAGTGAAGGAAATAGGTTTGTATTACGCTCTGGCAAAAAATATCTATCAAAAAAGTATTTAAGCCAGAGCTTTTTAAAACACATTTTGCTTTAAAAAAATATTCACATTGATATGAGTTTTGTCATGTTTTTAATATCGTCTGCTACATTTAGTACAGAATCGTAAACTTTAGCATGCTCCCACAATGTAGTTTTCACAATGAAAACATTTTCAGAAGAAAGTGTGAGCTTTATAAGTGCGAGCAATCTAAATGTGAGCTATCTAAGTGTGAGCTATCTAAATGTGAGCTATCTAAGTGTAAGCTATCTAAGTGTGAGCAATCTAAATGTGAGCTATCTAAGTGTGATCTATCTAAGTGTGAGCTATCTAAGTGTGTGCTATCTAAGTGTGAGTTGTCTAAGTGTGAGCTATCTAAGTGCAAGCTATCTAAGTGTGAGCTATTTAAGTGTGTGCAATCTGATCGTGAGCTACCTAAGTGTGAGCTACCTAAGTGCGAGCTATCTAAGTGCGAGCTATCTAAGTGTGTGCTATCTGAGCGTGAGCTGTCTAAGCGTGAGCTATCTAAGTGCGAGCTATCTAAGTGCGAGCTATCTAAGTGTGTGCTATCTGAGCGTGAGCTGTCTAAGCGTGAGCTATCTAAGTGCGAGCTATCTGAGTGTGTGCTATCTGAGCGTGAGCTGTCTAAACGTGAGCTATCTAAGTGTGAGCTATCTAAGTGTAAGCTATCTAAGTGCGAATTATCTTAGTGCAAGCTATCTAAGTGCGAGCTATCTAAGTGTGTGCTATCTAAGTGCGACCTATCTAAGGGCAAGCTATCGAAGTGTGTGCTATCCAAGTGCGAGCTATCTAAGTGTGAGCCATCTGAGAGTGAGCTATCTGGTATCTCGTGTCCCGAAGGGGGAACGGGTTTGAATCCCACCCGTGGAGGTTATATTCTTCCATGAAAATGTGACAGTAATGTCAATTTTCCTTTAATGATACGATATATGGAGAAGTTTTCGGACTTGTGGAAGAGTAGGTAAGAAACGGTTATAGACAAGGGTCTGGGAAAGCTAGGTTAGGTACGCTGGACCTTAATTGACCTTAATTGTATTGACACGACGTTAAACCTAATAAAAATCTAAGTGTGAACTATCTTAGTTTGAGCTATCTAAGTCTGTGCTATTTTAATGAGAGTTATCTATGTGCAAGCTTTTTAAGTGTGAGCTATCTACGTATAAGCAATCTAAGTGCGAGCTATCTAAGTGTGAGCTATCTACGTATAAGCAATCTAAGTGCGAGCTATCTAAGTGCGAGCTATCTAAGTGTGAGCTATCTACGTATAAGCAATCTAAGTGCGAGCTATCTAAGTGTGAGCTATCTAAGTATAAGCAATCTAAGCGCGAGCTATCTAAGTGTAAGCTATCTAAGTATGGCTATCGGAGTGAGAGCTTTCTAAGTGTGAGCTATCTTAATGTCAGCTTTCTAAATGTGAGCTATCTAAATGTGAGTTATCTGAATGCAAGCTATCTTAGTGTAAGCTTTCTAAGTATAAGCTATTTGAGTGCGAGCTTTCTAAGTGTGAGCTATCTAGGTGTCAGCTATCTAAATGTCAGCTTTCTAAATGTCAACTATATAAGTGTGAGATATCTGAGTGTTAGCTATGTAAGTGGGAGCAATCTAAGTGTGAGCTATCTAAGTGTGAGATATCTAAGTGGTAGCAATCTAAGTGTGAGCTATCTCAGTGCGAGATATCTAAGTGGTAGCAATCTAAGTGTGAGCTATCTAAGTGCAAGATATCTAAGTGTCAACTATATAAGTGTGAGATTTCTGAGTGTTAGCTATGTAAGTGTGAGATATCTGAGTGTTAGTTATGTAAGTGTGAGATATCTGAGTGTTAGCTATGTAAGTGTGAGATATCTAAGTGTCAACTATATAAGTGTGAGATATCTGAGTGTTAGCTATGTAAATGTGAGCAATTTAAAGAGGACAACAAGATCATGTTAGTCACTAAACTTAATTCTCTTGATATAAAGTACAAACACGTGGGAAGAGGATAAAGTTGAGGAACCGTTTTGTCTGAAGTAAAACTAGAGGATGCCAATAGAATGGTAAAGAAAACAGACAAAACATGTTTTACATAATTTTATATAGAGCCAAATATAATACAATATACAAAATGTAATATTGATGTTTTTTCACAAATAATACAGGGAAGGAAAGCGGAGACAAAGCCTCTCAAGAGATCTATACTTCACATCATAATGATAGAATTCAATATATTATCTACAGGCAGACTATAAAGGTTACGTATGATTATTGCAGCGAGTCATTATTTATATTTGTAGCAATCCCCTGAGACAAAATCATCCTGAATCAATGTATGTACTGATGTCCATTTTTGCCTTATACATTTAAAGGAATGAGAGGATCATTCGATAAGAATATTTTATAGCAACCGAGACCATCTGTCTACTTGCATGTTAAATGCGTATTAACTCTGATTTAAATGAATAAAAGCATTATTGATCTTACCATCCGAACATACCAGTGTACACATGTAACACTCCCATAGGAATCGTTAACGTTTATTTCTAGACCTAATATATACTTAATATTGATTTTCTCTGTTCATTCTTGACATTTAATGTATCATGTTCCTCGAGCAATAAAACCCAAAATCATTCTTATAGTAGATCGATTAAAAGAAAGACAACTCGTACAGCCGCACATATGTTATACGATTTGTCTCCCTTTATTAATATTAATCGAGATATGATCAATTGAATACCGATATTCTTTGTTTGCGAAGGTCAACAGGGGTACAAGTTCATAATTAAACAAGGGAATTTATTACGTCATTCTAAACGAACATAAAATCATATACCCGATAGAGTTATAAAATTCGTATAGTTGGCGGTACAAGTTTTCATTGCATTTATAGTTATTGACTTATAAAAGTGTTGTCAATTTAGAGGCTGTTCATAGCTAATACAGAAAAACTTAAGGTATAATTATTAATTAACATTGACTTTGGTTGTATTAGGTTTAAGAAATGTCATTTGTTTTACAACGCAGGACGGCAGCAGAGAAATAGATACCGTTTGCTATGTCTCTTGACAGCAGTAATAAAACTACAGGGACATGTTTTGTGACCTTCCTCATTATATACAAGGGATACAACCGCGTTTGGTAGACCATTTCTAGTAGATATTATTATGTGACAGTGACACACAACAAAATACCAAACACGGTTGTTTCCCTTGTATATATGTATATATACGGTATGTTTGAAAATCAAAGGATGGTCACATGACATATCCCTGTAGATAAAACAATGCATTTGTACTGGCGAGTAATTATATTAGTCCAGACGTCATCAATGTCAATATAAATCAGGTCTCATTTGTCTATTTTTAAAATTTTTTTTAGAAAAAGAACGCTGTCAACTCGTCCACCTACAAGGCATCAATGTGTAGTTGTTGAATTCTTTCACCGATGAGTAGATAAATTCATCATATCTTTTCAATAAATGATATTAATGCATAGTTTACACAGTTGTTTTTTTTCACCAAGGCTTTCAGATAGTTAGGTCATCTATGCGTTTATTTTTTTGTCGGGTTTAACGCCGTAGCAACACATTTTATATGTCATATTACGCCGGTCAGTCAACTTACTCAGTTCCTAGAAAGGCTAAGTCTCTGGATTTAGCTATTAACCAACTATTAGGCGCATACTTTTGTAAGTGAGTGACAACTGCCCTACATGATTAAGAATCATTGGTAGGAGGGACTTTCCATACTAATGTAAACAATACGACTTCCAAGAATGTTGTAAACAATAAGTCTAACAGCAATGACGGAAACAATATGACTTCCAGCAATGACGGAAACAATACGACTTCTAGCAATGACGGAAACAATATGACTTCAAGCAATGACGAAAACAATACGACTTCTAGCAATGACGGAAACAATACGACTTCTAGCAATGACGGAAACAATATGACTTCCAACAATGACGGAAACAATACGACTTCTAGCAATGACGGAAACAATACGACTTCCCACAATGACGGAAACAATACGACTTCCAACAATGACAGAAACAATATGACTTCAAGCAATGATGGAAACAATACGACTTCCCACAATGACGGAAACAATACGACTTCCAACAATGACGGAAACAATATGACTTCAAGCAATGACGGAAACAATACGACTTCCAACAATGACGGAAACAATAGGACTTCCAACAATGACGGAAACAATACGACTTCCAACAATGATGTAAACAATACGACTTCCCACAATGATGTTAACAATACAAATCCCACATTGATGTAAACAATACAAATCCCACAATGATGTAAACAATACGACTTCCAATAATGATATAAGCAATACGACTTCATACAATAATGTAAACAATGCGACTTCCCATCATAATGTAAACAAAACGACTTCTCACAATAATGTAAACAAAACGACTTCCCACAATAATGTAAACAATACGAATTCTCACAATAATGTAAACAATACGACTTCACACAATAATATAAACAATACAACTTTCCACAATGATGTTAACAATTCAAATTCCCACAACGATGTAAACAATACGACTTCCCACAATTATGTTAACAACAGACTTCGTACAATGATGTAAACAATATGGCTTCCCGCAATGATGTAAACAAAAGACTTTCTACAATGATGTAAACAATATGGCTTCCCGCAATGATGTAAACAAAAGACTTTCTACAATGATGTAAACAATATGACTTCCCACAATGATGTAAACAAAAGACTTCCTACAATGATGTAAACAATATGACTTTCTACAATGATGTAAACAATACGGCTTCCTACAGTTATGTAAACAAAAGACTTTCTACTATGATGTCAAGAAAAGACTTTCCACTATGGTGTAAACAATACAATTCCCCACAATGATGTAAACAATACGATTTCCCACATTGATGTAAACAATACGACTTCCCACAATTATGTAAACAAAAGCCTTTTTACTATGATGTAAACAATACGATTTCCCACAATGATGTAAACAATACGACTTCCCACAATTATGTAAACAAAAGCCTTTTTACTATAATGTGAACAATACGATTTCCCACATTGATGTAAACAATACGACTTCCCACAATGATGTAAACAAAAGACTTCCCACATTGATGTAAACAATACGACTTCCCACAATGATGTAAACAAAAGACTTCCCACATTGATGTACACAATATGGCTTCTAACAATGATGTAAACAAAACAACCTTCAAACAATGATGTAAACAAAACAACCTTCAACAATGATGTAAACAAAACAACCTTCAACAATGATGTAAACAAAACAACCTTCAACAATGATGTAAACAAAACAACCTTCAAACAATGATGTAAACAAAACAACCTTCAACAATGATGTAAACAAAACAACCTTCAACAATGATGTAAACAAAACAACCTTCAACAATGATGTAAACAAAACAACCTTCAAACAATGATGTAAACAAAACAACCTTCAACAATGATGTAAACAAAACAACCTTCAACAATGGTGTAAACAATACGACCTCCAAAAAATTTGTTGAACATATTTAACGTTATACATATCGAAAAATCGACATATATATTGCAGATTCGAAAAAAACTCGGACATGTTAGATTTTTTAACTTTTAAGTTATTTCAAAAGTAAATTAATTTGTTTTGTCTTTTTGTTTTTTGTTAAAACATGATTTAACAAGTGGAAACAGTTTAGACAAACTGTAAAACGCTAACTTAGCAATCTTATGACCAACTATTATCTGTTTCATTCAGAGTTACCCCCCTGCACCAAACCTTCAATTATTGTGTGAAAATAGATATAAAGTCTACAAAATGTCAATAGATGAGATACTTTAACTATCTAATAATTGAATAATTCGGAGAACTAAATTCATTATGTGGTTTACCGGCGAAAAGGAATAATGGGAAATATTGATTTTGTTGGGTCACGTGGTCCTTCCAGACGTTACTAATATTTGTAGTTTAGGTGTAGACAATTTTCTTTTCCGAAGATAATTATACTTTCTGTGATGTAATAACCACCCTGTCCGTTCTTCCATAAAGAAAAGACAAGTGGAACGTTCAAACTGTCATTTATAATTAGTTTATAGTTTATTGATTTGAATTACTTATAGTTGGTCGGAGCTCTTCGGTATTGTCCGAGTTGATATATATAGGAAATTACCTCTATTTCTCTGATTGCTAATTAACCTTATGTCATATATGGATGCGCTTGACTATGTATAGTGTTTGGTAGAAAGATTTAATTCTACTTACATTTGCTTGTCAGTTCGGATATGATGTCGTTTGTGACGACGAAGAATTAATCAGATTTTACTGATGTATGGAACTGGTCCCTAATCTTAGCCTAAATTTTATGATAGATACATGTGGGTACCTGGAATCAAAGAGTTTTTTGGTCAATATACACATACATTGTTAATTATAAGTAAGACAAACTTTATTTTTTGTGACTATAACTTTTACGAGCGTATATTGTATAACTATTCTCTATAATGTTACAACAAAGAAGGTTTTATCGAATGCGACCTTTCTCACGTCTTCATTACCTCATACATTTCCAAGAATTTCCGTGAACCATTTGAACAATCACTCCAATGTTATTTCCACCTTACTCGACGGATCAGAGACCTGGAGACACACCAAAACACTGGACGAGAAGCTGAATGTGTTTGTTCATTCATGTCTAAGACAGAGCCTCCAAATTTGCTGGCCAGAGACAATTTTAAACAGGGACATGTTGAGAAGAACAAAACAAGTCCCCATCACAGAAACCATCAAGAAACGAAAATTGCGATGGATAGGACATAAAATCAGCAAGGACCCAGATTCCATTGTCCACCGATCCCTTGAATGTAATCTTCAAGGGAAAGGAAGACGAGGAAGATCGGTCCTGAAGAAGGAGAAGAACGTTGGACAAGGAGCTCAAGACCATCGCCTTGTCCTGGAATGAAGCCAAAACAAGGGTACAAGACCGGCTAAGATGACGTACAGTGGTAGATTACCTATTCCCCACACGGGGTTAAGTAAGTAAGTAAGTAAGTAAGTAAGTAAGTAAGTAAGTCAGTCAGTCAGTCAGTCAGTCAGTCAGTCAGTCAGTCAGTCAGTCAGTCAGTCAGTCAGTCAGTCAGTCAGTCAGTCAGTCAGTCAGTCAGTCAGTCAGTCAGTCAGTCAGTCAGTCAGTCAGTCAGTCAGTCAGTCAGTCAGTCAGTCAGTCAGTCAGTCAATCAGTAAGCAAGTCAGCAAGTAAGCAAGTAAGCAAGTAAGTAAGTAAGTAAGTAAGTAAGTAAGTAAGCAAGCAAGCAAGTAAGTAAGTAAGTAAGTAAGCAAGCAAGCAAGTAAGTTAGTAATTTGAACATTCAATAAAGATACAGACAGGTTATATAACACGTGTATATTCTCTCTCCATTAGGTTAACCTATGATGTAGAAGGAGTTAGACTGATGATATACTCTGCTATATTTATCTTTCTATGGATACAAACTAGTCTAGACATTGACGTAATTTTGATCAATTTTTGTAAGAAGCCCCTGTGGCTTCAAATATTAGATACGTGTATTACATCCATTAACAGTCGCAACATAGTAAAGGTCATTTTTCAATTAAATCAAAGTACTGACAGCACTGATTGGACGGTGCCACTGGAATTGTAAAGCACAGATCATGACATTAATAGGATGCCATTTAAAAACTTTAGGCCACAACAAATTGATCATATGTTCTATGGATTCGCTCGCACCTTAATTTTGACGGTTTTCACAAAAAAATATTTTTATTTCCTCGCTCGCTCATAAAAATTTGGTCAAACCGCTATACAAAGCAAGTGAATAAAGACTTTTTTTATTTTTTTTCTTCGCTCGCTCGCCCCATTTTTTTTTAAAAAAATCCGTAGAACACATGATCAACTTGTTGTGGCCTTATGAATAAATTATTTTTAAAAGTCTTTATCATAAACTTGTCTACATATTGTGCAGATATTAGTGTCGAATGTACCGTAAAGGTAATACAAAATGTCCATGAACAACTGATCACCTTAATTTTAGCATAAAACAAACCTTGTATTAGTTTTTTCGTAGTGTTAATAAAAATGATCATTTTGCTGACACCATCAGATCAAACATAGCATTCCTGATATATTGGTCTATTATCATTATTTACAAATTTCCACTAGGAATGCAACTTTACATACGCATTATTATTGGAGTAAATCAACATCAAATTCAAGTTTATCATAAGGCTATTATATGAATACCGAAATTAAGATCTCCTAAATCGGAACCAGGTATGATCAATCCAACTAGAAAGTCTTAACACACAAGAATTGTACCATGCAATGTTTGCAATCACCCGGTAATTTTAAGCATACTTGTACGGTATGTAACTATTACTGAGCTTGAAGCATAAAGTTTCTTGCTCAAGGAAACAAGAGGCTAGGTTTTGGGTTTTTGGGATTCGAACCAATGCAGTGCTGGCTATCCAATTATTACCAGTTCAACGTCGTAACCACTCGAGGTATAGCTAGAAAACATTAGGTTTCTATAGCTACAAGATGGCAACTTGATCGAAACCCATTAAAGTATTAACATGAATTATATATTTACTTTAACCCAGTTATCAATCGTTTTTTTTGTAAAGATTAAAAGCTGTTTTAATTTACGAACAAACATACGAAATTATTTCTTTAAAATTATACTGGTATTGTAGTCGTTTAGATACTTTGTTCAGACTTTTGTAGTTGAGATCAAACTATTCTTTTCTTATATGGAGGGCGATAAACTTTTTTATGATCGAACATTAATTGACGAAACCCGTTTCCTATTTAATATACAAATTATTTTGAACCATATTAATGAGAAATACGACTCGCGCCCCTTTAAAGAAAATTACAAATCTAACCAAACATTAACAACAATGGAATAAAATAGTTTGTAATATCGTGTAGGCTATCAAAATGAGATAATAAATGGGATTTTATGATTAGATATTTTGTAATACAATTCTAAAAAACCCTTGTACATTTTATATGCTTCGTGATTTTTTCATTCAATTCATAGTTTGTTTAAGCGTGTTCAGTCCACAGTTTGTATGAACATGATAATATATGATATATAAAATAGTCAAATAAGATTTTATACTGATATATGCAATAGTTAACTACATTGTAACTCTATTTAAAATGCGCACATTGTATTATTTTGTCTTTTTATGATGTGTTAGATACACTGTGTTAATAATTTAGTTTAGATTGGATGAGTAAGGGTCGGTACACAAATTTCATACATGTACATGTTTGTATTTGTTATCAACAAGGCACATGCATTTTTCCGTAGTTTGATATTCTATCTGCCGCGCGCTGCTTTTTTGATTATTCAAAGATTGTAGCTTTTGAGCTTATAATTATGTAACTTACGGTGTAGATTATATTTTAAAACCGCGTGAGAACAGAAAACGTGATGGTCTTATAAAATTGCTAATTTTTTGGGCCGGGAAAAATATACAAATATTCCGTTCGTCACCTAATATTCGAACGTTGAAAAACGAATACGAGTATTCGAAATTTCGAAAATTCGAAGGTACTGTCCTTCACAGTATACAACAACAACAACAACAACAACAAAATACAAATAAAGTGTTGTATGACACATTGTATGACACATTTAAAATCAATTTATGATCCATAATTAATTGTCATAACTTGAAGACTTTCTTCATAGTTTGCACATTGTCATTTTATTACTTAGATCTTGTAATTCGGCGCGATATGACCTTTTTGTGTTGGTGCGCCGTAAAACCCAAACAAACAAACAGATCTTGTAAATCCGTCGTAGCCGGCGCTTTTATTGTTTCCGAACACTATTAGCACGTTCATTATTATGAAGCGAAGTAAATCTTAACACCAGACTCGATTTAGAAGAAATGGCTGATCAAAATTTATTCATAATCTTTCATTTAAACTGCGGATAGTGTTAATTATATATGAATCGGACTGTCCTAGTATTCGGATAAATGAATTCGGACACGAAAATCGTAATATGAGGCACTGACACACTAGTAGTATTTTTAGCTTTATAAAAACGAATATTTGAATATATTCGAATATCAAAAACAAATATTCAATTATAAAAATTTGTATTCGTTCCCGGCCCTACTATTTTACGTTGAGCAAGTAGGTTTTATTCAGTAGGTATTGTACGCTCATATTTCATTGTTTGGTCCAGATAAATGTATGAAAATATTAAAACATAAGGCTTTGATCACTGGTTGTCAAAGCGATAAAACACACTTTAATCCAATCGGAAAGAGGCGTTTCTTTTATGCTTAACTATGCAATAAGGTATAATGTAATGTATACAGAGGTTGTAAATTTAACAATTTGTATTTGTTCCTGCGTAAACAAACTCATAAATGGATGATCGATAAATATAATTATGTTCCAATAGAAATATGCTTAAGTCCCGTTTTGTATAGGCTGGTATTCGTTAGCCATTTTTTACAAATTTATTTACTATAGTCATATGATCCTTACATAGGAGATTGGCTCCCGTATCGCTGTATAAACACGAGCCAAGAAGAGGTGTTCTTCTTTCAGACCACACACAAATATAAGTGGTTTAAACATATTTTATTGCCCGTAAATACATTTTTCAATTACATAATTACTACAAATATAATTATAACACATAACTAAATGTATATACGGCAATCGGGTTGAGCCACAAGTTCTACAACTTAGTTACGGCTCTCCCCTTAAGGTATATACATTAAACAATGCAAGAAAATAAAATAGTCGGGCAATAAGAGTGGATTGAATTTCATGAAAATACAAAAAAAAATATTGAATATAAGAATAGACATATATTGTTCGCCCTCTCCCAACCGTCAAAGCATGAACAGTTCAAAGGTTGATGACCACACACTATCTCAATATCACGGCTGACAGACAAAGAGCACGAAGACACCGTGAACTATTCATGCTACGACGCCGAGGAAAATCGAACGATAACAATAGAGAAAATGGCATAAGAAAGTGAAAGTAGAATAAAGAGAGGTATGGTCTATCAATGAAAATATAGATACAGTATTTAATGGTCGCTGAAACGTCTTGTATTTTTTATGAATTCTTGAACAGCAAGAAATATATATTCATTGTCTTCACTTGATAGATTTGCGCTGCCGAATAGTAAAATATTACAGTTTAGTGGGTGGAAATTACGTGTGTCTTGAAACAGTTTTAGACGTTCTAAAGTGTATAAAGTACATCGAAAGAAGAAATGCTCAGCATCCTCGCGAACTTTACAGTGATTACATAGCCTATTATCAGAAATGTGATTTTTAAATAAGTCATCATTAAGATTGCTGCAACCATTTCGTAAACGTGTATGAATTAATGAGAAAAATCGATTTCCCACTAAGAAGTGCGATGGAACATCTGTAGTTGTAAAAAATGTTGATAAAAGTGTTCGCTTAAAAGCACCCAGAGTTTGTATATTCCTTATATCGGCTGGGAGAGCGTTCCAGCTTTTAATAGTTGAAGGTACAAATGAGTTTTCAAATAGGGCAGTTCTTCTTGGAATATTAATGAAATCATCTATATTTCGTAAGTTATAACGTAAGTTCTCAGGATTACTTCTTGGAAAAATGTCGTTAAGATATTGTGGTACCATTGAGTTTTTAATCTTAAAAGCTAGAATTAATTTTTGATACTGTCTTCTATCGTTAAGTGTCAACCATCCAATTTCACGGTACAAATTATTTATACTAATGGAGCGTGTAGTTCCAGTTACTATTCTGGCTGCTTCAATCTGGATTTTTTCTAGCTTTTCTTTTTCATAAATAGTGCAATTATCCCACACTACCGATGCATATTCTAAAATTGGTCTTAAAAAAGATATATATATTTGATGATTACAAATATAAGTAAACAAGTGCTGGTACCCAAGTTGTGATCGTTATTTTTGTATCGACCCTCATTTGATCAAATAAAGATAACATTATAAAGTTTAAACTCCGCCAACTTCAATAAGTTGTATTCTAATATATTTTAAATAAAACAATACCTTGTTTTATATTCAATAGTAACATTGACTATGTAGATACATCAGTTATTGGACGGTTAAAGAATAGATTCAATCTTGATGTATCTTGGATGTATTTATAGTTATAATTCAATGCATAAATTAATGTTTATATTCTTACTTAGTAACGATGGACGCTAGTAGAATATGATGTGTTTTGAACTTTGAGGAATTTATTGAAACTAAACATAAAAACTTCTTGATATTAATCCGGTAAGTATTTCATTTTATATTTTAGTAGTCATGTGGGATTATTCTGTCTCCCTAGCGGGTTGAAATTACATTTATTTTAATTAGAAGCAGAAAAAACATTATCTTTACGCATATTGCTAATGTCGACTTGATTAAAATATTTTTGCTCGATCGAAAAACTAGTTCTTTAATAAATATCAAAAATATAAGTATGGAGTCCGCTACCTAAAACCCAGCACCGTGTCCAGTTACTACTGTTAGCTAACGTAACGGGTACGGGAGAACTCAACCCAAAGACTACTCAACCCGTGCAGTACTCAACTCAAAGTTGGGACAACTTAATCCGTTAGAAGGAGATTGAGTTGTCTCGGGTTGAGTTGTCTATGGGTTGAGTTGTTCCGACACTTCCGCAGTTCTATGTATGCAACGATCGAGTGTTAAGAGTTTTTGCCAAAGAAAACAAACGTTGTGTGTTCTATGGATTTCAATCTGTCTTAACCTAACTCCTTTGCTTTGAAACAGCCCGAGGCCACACCAATGTGAAAAAAGTTAATTAAGTTAATAGATGGAAGACCTAAGAGTATTTCCAGTAAATATTGAACTCACGATGGCATTGCCACGTGACTATGACATCACACTGATATGCTACGGTTTCAAGAAGAAAATAGTAACAAATTGAAAGACTTAAAGCTCTTGAAAACTTTGAAACGAGGCTGATTTTTCATTGTTGTTTTTTTTTCTTCAAACCGTAGCATTTGTGATGTCATACTCAGGTGGTATTGCCAACGTGTAACTGATTCTTTCATACTATGATCAATTTCCTATAATTACATGTATGTCGAGGTTTCGTTAGAGTGAATCATGCATGAGTATACGCACGACCATGTAAGTCGCGTGGTTTAAGTCCATGTTCGTTTTGCATTAGAAACTTCTCGGCCATTCACTAGGAATTTTCATTCAATGAACAGTCGAGATGTTTAGAATTGTTAGTTTTGTTCATCAGCTCCTATTCAAACATTGGGTGTTAAGAACGACCATAAGTAAACCTATCTTTAAAAACAAAGAGCTAATCTTTGAGCCAATTTATGAATATAACTTAGTAAGAAAATGGTTTCGTGGGTGAATAACAATACTCGCAGTTGAACATGCAGTATGGCCGCCTTTATAATTTGTTAATTGACACAAGTACATGACATGTACGATGATCACTTACAAGCATGGCCTTTTGTCTGGTACTCAGTCGTACTTTGACGGGAAAAGCACGTCAGGCAAAGTAGAATAATGGCAGTATGTGTTGTATCGGATAATTCTGTTTTCAAATGAATATTTCTCACTATATGGACTTAAATCAAAGGAATTTAATACACGAATTACAGTAGATACCTTATTTTTGGTCGTTCAGTTTCATTTATGCTAAATAAAATATCCGAAATTCTAACGAGAAATAGTCAACGTCCGAATCATGTCTACATTCCAGGCATGTTTTTTTTTGGTTATTCGTTTGCTACATTTAAGTGCACAAAGAAAATCGACTTCGAATGACCTATATAGTACTGAACTCCTACCAAATTGACCATTGTCAGAAACATTCATGCAAAATAAACAGAACATAAAAGGAAACTTCGTGACCTAAGATGCCCTGCATAACCGAAAGATGGTCTGGTGGGCGCCGCCATTATTGCGCTTTTTCTGATCCATTAACGATAGTTGTAAGGGGCGGGTAATCCAGACAAGCATGACCTAATATATTTTCTACTCTGAATTAGGCTTAGTGGTGTTACTTTGATCTATCGATCTAATATTTATGTGTTTGAAATTTAACGACAGTTTCGGTTAACTCTATGATAAAGATACGGTAAATGTACTAGTATAACAAAGAAAACATGATTGTTTTAAAGAACAGGAGAGCTAGAGGTCCCATCACTCTTGCCAAAAAACGTGAACTTAACTAAATATACCAAGAAAACCATAAAACAAATTTGCCCATGCCAAAATATAAGACCCATTCCTTGATCTAATTATTCCTTTAATGGTAGCGCACCTGGATTTCGAATCTAGTGCCCCGAAGGGGGTACTGGTTCGAATTCCATCTGGGGAGGATAAACCCTTCAATGAAAATTTGACAATAATACCAATTTTTCTCCATTAATAAGATATATGGAAGTTTCCGGCTTTTTGGAAGGGTAGTCGAGTACTGGTTTACAAACAAGGGTCCAGGAAAGCTAGTTTAGTTGCGCTAGACGTCGTTATATAACCTATACAATATGTTGCCAGAGCGTTAAACCCAACAAAATAAATAAATAAATATGGTTCTGGAAACTGCTGTAGAATCAGAAGACTAAGTTTTTGAGCAGAGGTCTAAAGCCTGGATATTCTCTCTATATATATAGTCTATAGGTATAAATATTTTTTGAACACACTTAATACTGAAATTGAACCAGACAAGCCTCAGTGTACTATCATTCATTTGAATGGAATATTTTTATGAATGGTAAATAATGACAACAGCACCATTATAATATTATTCTAAATAAAGTAATAAATTATGTACAACCCTTATGAAGATGGTATATCTATATACAAAAATGTACTTAATAAGACATTTATCATTTAAATACGATGTACATGTATACGTATATTCATAGTGAACTAATATCTATTTAGTACATTACAAATATTAGCCCTAAAGATCAATATTATATTTTAAATGTTAATACAGTACATTATTTTCATATTGGCTTAACGTAATAGATTTTAATATTGCCCATTTATTTGTCAATAAGTTATTGTACTCATGATTCTATAACCTCGATGTTAGACGGTTTTAACATAATTATAGAAAAATGTGACAATCAAGCTTCTCCCAACGAAACGCGACTTGAAGAAGCTTTAATAATCAAAGCACTGAAAGTACTGAGATATGCAGTGTGTTTATATTTTGTGCATTACGGGATTTGAATGTAAGATTTTCAAAATGCATTGATACCCAAGCTACTTAGTTGAATATGTTAGTGTACCGATCGATATAGCTGGAGGCTTGGAGTCAACGAAACAATCTAAAAACCATCTAAGACTTGTATTCATTGGAATTTCTGAGAAATGTAACTTTAACTGGCATGACTTTTTATCATACTTTGAGAACGATGAAATGATTGCTAGCACTAATGGTGTGGTGAGAGATTGGACACATGTCTCGGTTCACTCAGAAAAGATGATCGTGCTGACACAAAACGCCCTATCATAGTTAAATGAAAATATCGGTGTATAGAAAGCACATTCGTGCGCATTGAAACCAGGAAGGCAAACTACCAAAGTGACAAAAATGGACAAACTAGTTAACATTAAAATCACAATAGAAATCGGTTCAAAAAATGAAAATTAAATCTATTGGCGTTTTACCATCCTTATTGTTTAATGGAACTCTCCGTCGGGAGTAACAGTGATTAAACCATTGTTCCGACAATTTTTTCAGTGGTACATATTTAATATTTTTGGTATAAATGATTTATAACTAAGAATTTATTTCGTTGGGTTTAACACATTGTATAGGTTATAAAACAGCGTCAAGCGCACCTAACCTAGCTTTCCTGGACCCTAGTCAATTACCAGTACTCACCTACCCTTCCACAAGACCTAGAAACTTCTGCCTATACCTTATTAATAAGGGAGGATTGGCATTATTGTCAAATTTTCAGGAAAGGGTTTAACTTTCCCGGGTGGGATTCAAACCCATACCCTCTGGGGGACACTAGATTCGAAATCCAGGCACGTTACCAACTGTGCTACATGTACAGACCCGGTCTACCATGGTTATAATGATTCTCAAAAGTTTTCAAACACTTGACTTTAAATGAGGACACCATTATGCCACCTTTGTAAATATTGACAAGAAAAGTCTCTCTGGAAACATAAAGCAAGAAGGAATCTATTGAGTCTTACAGACTTTGACTGAAATTATTTTTACGGCCATTCTCCCTCCTACCAATGATTTTAATTGTGTAGGGCAGTTGTCAGTCACTGGCGAAAGTATGTGCTTAGTAGTTGGTTAACAGCTAAATCAAGAGATTTAGCCTTTCCAGGAGAAGTGAGTAGGTTGACTGACCGCCATTTATGACCTATAATTGTGTTGCTTCGGCGTTAAACCCAACAAAGCAACAAACAGACTTTGACTAAAATCTAAACTTATACTGAAACATTTTGTTCGTATTACAGAAGATTTCATTAAAAAATTAACCATATGTACTCTTAGCTTGTTTGTATGGCATGTTCAACTGAAATTGAATAATCAATACCTATAGTTTAAAGAGTATACGCCTTTAACTGACAGATTCACTCATAAATTTCAATCAAAGTATTGAAATACAGAAAGACTTTTGTGCACATTGAAACCTAACAAATCCATACTAATGATTACTCCTAACACATTAGATTCAAGTACGAATCGAGCAGGGCAAAAATGCGGGCGAAGTGTTTATTCTACCCTGTATTACTGGCAAATACTATAAAGATTTTATTTTTCTCTTCTTGCTATACAAAATCTTGAAGAGCAGTTTTCCCCTGTACACTTTGCATACACATTCTGTAAATTCATTAGTGTAGTTAGATACGATAAATATGGTACAATACTGTTAAACAACTTAAACGTCAAGTAATACAATGAATGACCACAGTATCATTACATTAAACAGCTACAGACACTTTCAATATGTTTCTTATTTTATTGCTCTTACTTCATTAACTTTTCAACATGGTCAGTATTGATTGAATACGTGTTCGAATTATATATACATGTATACGAGAATATCGCATATGTTCCAAGTTAGTTTCAGAAGCTCCTATTTCTGTGAAAGTCAATAATACTCTGCTTATTCTATACTGGCTAAGAAACGGTTATATTTCACAGAATCCACAAATTATAAGCGATGTGCAAAATAATGTCAAAGTGCAAATATTCACATCATTTATCATCGCAGCAACATTTCTTCTTCTAGTAGTTTTCAGTAAACGCAAGATCACAGTAAAAACTAACATAGGAAAATTAATTCAGCGTTATTCAATAAAATTGTATTTGATAGTTCTATATGTCTAGGATTCCTGTGATTAATATATTTGGCTACATCCTGAAGTCTCAGTGTCGACTTTATTTGATTAATTATATTTTCTTTGCATCTTGTCATTTTTAGAAATCTCCAAGAATAAGATAACAATGTCTACAAGGAAAGCATCAATGGTGCCAAGCGAAGGTCGCAGGAAATCAATTTACGAACGTAAAGCCTCTACTGATCGGAACATGATGGATTTACCAATAGGTATGGCCAGACGGCCATCAATGGATCAACGTAGAATGTCCATGGCTGGTTCCCTTGCTGGGAGATCTGGTTTACTGTCTGCAGATAGAAATAAAAACGTCAAATTAGAGAACACATACAAAACTGAACCAGACGATCGTTTTCCCATCTACGAAGCTAAGAAAATTGCGAACAGCGTCTTGGAAAGTTATCTAGAAGGAAAGGAATATAACAAAGACGAGTGCCAGAGATTAACACGAGCTATGTCTGATAGGATTAAAATGCAAGTGAAAGCATTAGGTCACCCTAGATTTAAAATTGTTGTTATTGTTACAGTTGGTCAAGCACAGGAAACCCATCCTTCTATGTCATTCACAAGTAGATGTATTTGGAATGATAAATTAGACAATTTTGCTGAAGCTACATTTAAAAATAGACAACTATATGCAGTGGCTTTAGTGTACGCTACATACGCTGATTAAGAGTGTTTGGTGTAAACTTAAATAACATTGCCATGTTAAAAACAATATTTATAGATTGTGATGTATAATTGTGATATTTTTAACAAAGAATTAAAGCGGCAAGTACAGTATTTTGATAAATACATAATGAGAGACTTGAGTCAGTTATCTTTCCCTGATAAAATCTGAAGCAAACCATTTGGTAAGTAGGTCCTTACAGTTGGAATCCTCAGATTTTATCAATGTAAGGATAACAAAATATTTCATCTAATATCTTTTTTGTTAATGACGATATTTACAGAAGTGATAAAATTTAGGTAGTTCTTTACCCTAACAATACTTAGCTTGGATTTCAATTAAATTAATTGATTTACAAAAAAGTTATTAAAGATTAATTTCGGCAAATTGACATTGAAATGTAAGGGTAAAATCCAAGTAATCCAACTATTTGGACCTACCTATTTGAAGAGTATACAAGGGGAAATAACTGACTAAAGTTCCTTATTATTTTCTTAAAACAGAGCAGCTGAGTTTTATAAAACAGACAATGTGCCTAGTATAGTGTTGTACAGTTAAATGCTGCACAGTGGATGCACTATTAGAATGAATGGATCTAAAACATATACATTTTGTACATGTACTTTAATATTTACTTAAGTATATTGTTATTGAAATATGAAATTGAAGTACGGTCTACCAGATGAATCCAAATTCTGAAAACACTTTGACTTTTGAATTCTAAACGACTTTCTGTTTGTTATCCTAATCTCAAATCCTGTTATAATACACTGAACAGTATAAATAACAATTAAATAAGCTGTTACATGTATAACTATTAGTTTGTACATAAAAATTGTGTACATCCTACCTTTTGTCCTAAAGACAGATTTTTAGGATTACATTTAACGTACAGTGTTTCAATAATGTTAAAGATAGAGTACAGCTATCAACAAACTGTCTGAGTATAGTTATTATTTGTTATAAAAGTAGAGTTATAATGATACTCAGTCTACGAAATATGGTTGCGCGGGACAACCAATTTCTAATTCATTCAAGGAAAATAAATTTGGGGGTAACCAAATTTCTACTAACAAGATAAAGTACTAGCTGCTAAAATGACCTGTTCAGGCAACCACTTCCATATCATAATTTCGTAGACTGGATATTTATAAATACACTAGATGATATATATGTCCTCTGGTAGATATACACTGGAACCTCGCTAAACGACCACCCCGATTCAAGGACCACCCCGCTAATAAGACCGATTTTAAAAAGAACGGAATATTTTGTTCAGTATTTAATGGTCTTTAACCCCGAAATTAGGACCACTCCGCTACTCCGTAATGCGACCACTTCTTGCTGGCAGAACGCTTCAAATGCGTGCATTTTGACCCCGTTAAAAGGAATTTTACTATTATTATAATGAAATCTATTAGACATTACCTATCAGAGATAAATTTAGGAAACCCAGGATATCATTAAGCTGACATACAACTATCATTAAAATAAAAAATACTTGGTTTAACGTCGTGTCAACAGATTTTTAGGTTATTTTACAGTGTCCAGCGCTCGTTACCTGTAGCTTCCTGGACCCTTGCCTATAACCAGTACTCACCTACCCTTCTACAAGGCTGACATCTTTCCTTATTAATGGAGGAAAATTGCCATTATTGTCGAATTTTCATGGAAGGGTATAACCTCCCTGGGTGAGATTCGAACCCGTACCCTCTTTAAGACACTAAATTCGAAATCCAGGCGGCCTACCAACTGCGCTACCGACCTGGGTTAGCACTATTAAAAACAGGTAAAGCAAATTATAAGCTAGACATATCTGTACACAATTTAGTTCTCTAATTTATTTCATGTACCATAACCATCGGGAATATGAACAATTTTGATCAAACAATATTTTATGTAAGATCCTTCAATGTTTTTTTTTGTATAATGTATAAGTAAAAGTTAAAGGTTAAGCAACTCAATAGAATGTCAAAGCAAACCAGACTGCTTGTCAATGTCTGAGTGAAATGTAACCAAATGTAGAAGAATAATAAGGCTGACTGGTTTACAGTTATAACATAATTTGTTTGATATCCTAACAAATAGAGGATATTTTTTATTTCGGTGTAAGATCGATTTTTTTCATGAGTGAGCAAAGGATGCAATATTTTCACGAGTGGCTACACCATCATTAGCTCACAAGTGAAATAAATAGATCTTACACCAAAATAAACAAATTTTCTGTTCATCATATGCTTCAAACTGTTTTTTTTAAAGTTTAAGTATGATATGTCATCAGAACGGCGCATCCAAACAATGAAAAATAACAAATTAATCTCATTGTTTCAAAAACAGTGAAATATCGATTTTTATTTCACCAAAAATTCCTGGTATTCGACTGGGAAGCATATAATAAAGGATGGAACTTCCTGATTGGAAGATATTTTGCAGACAAGGGTTCTCTTAACTCAGCTTTTAATATGGGAACTTGCAAAACTTCAATTAACATTAAAAAATATCCAATATTGCATTATTTAAATGTAACCCGATAAAAATCCATGGTCAGAACTGAGATTCAAACCCACGACCTCTTGAGTCGTAAGCAGGCATTCTACCACCTCCCCATAAAAGCTAGCTTGAAGTCAAGGGAGTACAAGTGCCATATTATACCTCTGTTACATAAATATGTTTGTACTGTACTACATGTACGAGTAAATCCTATATACATCGTATATCCTAACAAGCCAATCTTATTATCCTGTTGTTCTCAAAAGTAATCTCAACAGCAGCCAGCAATTGGTAAATACTAATTTGGCTATTGTAGGGGTAGTCATTTCCATTTTAAAACAAATACAAAAATAGGAGTTTTGTTGACTAGTAGCTATTATTGGGTGTCTGTTTAGGGAGGTTTCACTATATCTTATGTATTTTGAAGAGAGTTGGCAATGCAAAGATTGCCACAGATTGATCAGGTTTTGATGATAGTAATAAATCAAATTTATACCAGGAAAAATAAATAATTAAATTATATTAATAAAATTTATGTGTCTGTGTTTATGTATTGTTTCAGTCTTAGTATTAAATGTTTTTCAAACATTTCCTTGAATTGGTGATATTACAATATACCCGTTTGTGGCCGAGAGGTTACGACATTAGACAGGGAATCATTGAATCACTAGCTCTGCATTTGTTCGAATCACATCTAAATCCCACCAAGCCGTTTCCTTGAGCAAGAAACTTTATTCTGGTAGCTCAGCACTTGGAGATCAGAATGCAGACTCAAAAGTGATAAATTTAAATAATTTGTTTCACAATCTAGCTAAAATATATAAGTAAAAACTAAACCAGTTTGTTCACAAGTGAAAGAGGACTGTAAGTACATGTGTACATATAGAAACATATATACAACATACTTTATTCCTCTGATGATGGTCAATGTTAAAATTATTGTTTGACACTGTTTACTAGACCAAAAGACCAAATATTTGTGACTGAACTTACATTTAGGCCATGCCATACCGGAATTTTGTTAAGCGTGCGCGTAGGTTTTAGAGTCCTCAGTCCAAAAAAAACAAATAAAATTGTTGATTTTTTAAAATTCTGTTGTTCCTAGATTTGTTAACTGATTTTACTCAGGAAATACTGGTAGTTCTTTGTTTCTGAGTATTAGATTATTGAAAATGTACATGTGCATGTTGTACATACTTTTTTATAGAATTATTTTAATCTCAAATTAATGTTATTAACATTCATGTACTACCAAGTACTTATTTAGGTGAATACTAGCAATAATGGACATGTGTTTTCGTTTTTGTTTTGTGTTTTTGTGAGTAGGTACCTTGGTTTGTCAAACTTGAGTTGACGCTTAACAAAATTTCAATGTGGCATGGCCTTAGTTTACATCTGCAAGTGTTCCAATTGGAAGTCACTGGACTTTCCATCAGATAGTTATTGAGATATTTCATGATTTTAGGGGTCCAGGTTTAACGCAAACTACCTATACCATTGAATAAAATAACCAACTTTCAATAAAATATTTTAAATAGTGCTGAAAATAGAAGACTTGTAAAAAATCTTTAACCTCGCAAGCAACGCCAACACCAAGGCAAAAGGTAGGCAAAAGCTCTCATATTCTTCCAAAAGTCAAGCGAAAAAAATCAAAATATGACCTCCTTTTGTAATTCATAGGCCATGAATTTTCATCATATTATGTTCTCAGATGGATTGGTCATGTTGTTGATCTAATCCAGCTATTATTATCAGACAAGAAATTATATGACTAGGATAAGCAAATATTGCATCAGGATACGTAAAGAGCACATAGACTTCACATACCCATCCAATACAAGCTACCAATGTATGTTCACATTAAAAACAACAATAATTATATTATGTATAAAAGCTATATTTACATAATTTTAAATAAGACATATAAAATTTAAAACAAAGTACATAACAAATGTTTCTAAAAAAATCTACCCAAATAAAACCCAAACCATACATAGCACAAATTTCTCATAGAAAAAGTAGATGAAAAAAGTAGAAATAGTATTTGTAGAAAGTAGAAGAAAAATACCTACAGAAATGTATCAGGGTTCATAAGATTTTGCAAAACAAAATTCCATGATCTTTCATGATTCCTCTTAGTTTTTACATTATATCAAAATAGACATAGCTTTCTCCATGGCACATTAAACTTTTTGCATGATGTTTTCTAATTTTCAATGACTTTTCCATGATATTTCCCCTTAAATCAAAATTCTATGATTTTTCCAGTTTGTATGAACCCTGTGTATATTATTGTATTTGAGATATCAGAACATGAGTAATGATCAGACTTTGGTATACAGATAAGTTAACAAAATAATCATATAGTCCAAACATTTCCCTTCACAATGAGGTTAATATTTTGCGCACACAAATATTTCATACTAATATTTTCATTGTTTTTGTCAATGAATGTTTGACATATTATTTGGTTATAATGATAAAAACCTCAACCTCAACATATAAAAACTTCAACAATAAAAGACAATCTCTGCATATAAACATATTTAATATGATATAAATGCATTATTCAATAGTGAATAAAATCATTCTACATACATTAACAAACTTTCAGACAAACACTATGAAAGGGAGACAATTCAAAAGCAAACATAAGTTTTGTTTATTACCTCAAAACCAATGTGAGCTATCAGCAGAACATTTTCATTTTGACAGCCAGGAGGTGATAACAGTCAATTGTAGTTTTGGCATTTTTTTTAAAGATTCTACGCTTCAATTAAGATTAAATTTTATAGTTTATCAATGATGATGTCTAAATATATTATAGTCAACAAGAAATGTAATGTGAAAACCACATTAGAAAAATTGGCATGGGGGAGGGAAAAGAAAAATGAGGATGAAAATATGGTAGGTAAGATGAGTAAAGGAGCAAGATTCAGCATTCTGTTCTAATGCTTTCAAAACATTTATCATCAACACATATACAAATGTAAACAAGAAATTATTGCTATCAAAATCTCTCCTACAGAAGGAAAGAAATTATTCCTCATGCCATGCTTATCATGTCTCTATTAAAATATGCCTAATGGTCCAACATCTTAAATCAAACCTCTCCCAATCTTAAATCAAACCTCTCCCAATCAAAACTTTCAGCTCCAATATAATTTTCAACAAAAATCTTATCTATAGAAAACAGCATTCATTTTCACACCATTCTCATAACCAATCAATTAAAAAACTTGCCTAAGTACATCAAGTCACTGATCTAGTTTACTCTTCAAAAATTTAAAAACTTTTCCCAGCCAAATGGTCACATCTTCAAAACTTCAAAACTTTTTTTGGACAAACTCTTCAAAGAAGATGCTTGCCAATTTAACTGTTTCAGACCAGCACTTAAAGAAACATTTCTAAAAAGTTGATAAAAGAAAACTTATCAAAGTTAAGAATGATACAGTCAATAATGATATAGTTATATGTGAACCAGTGGTATAAGCACATGGTAATTTAACATTTCTTATTTCTGGACATTTATCTTGACCAGCTAATGTCGTTGTAGAGGATTCCTGATGAGCACACGTTCCATTTATAATACTGTAAGCACCTGAATTCACAATACTGAAATTGAAAAAGAACATAATTTATCATTGACTTTATCTTGACAATCAATCATTTTATTTAGTTGGGTTTAACGCCATATCACATTGTATACCGGTAGGTCATATAACAGCATCCAGTGCACCTAACCTAGCTTTCCTGGATCCTTGTCTATAACCAGTACTCACCTACCTTTTCACAAGGCAGGAAAACTTCTCCATATACCATATTAATGGAGGAAAATGGACATTATTGACAAATTTTCATGGAAGAATATAACTTCCCCAGGTGGGATTCAAAGCTATACCCCCTTCATGGTGACATGAAAACCATGCAAACAGATGACAATATGGTCCCATACACATTTCCATTATCAATCAGACATAAATATTGAAAAATGAAAATTCCTACAACATGGAAATCGTGGTACTTAGAAGTTTCATTAAGTATATAAGTTTTTCAAACTGAAAAATCTGTGTTTGTTTTGGTTACATCTGAGTAGAACAAAGTTGTTTTTATAAGTAAATTGCACACAAAAAAAAAATTATAGTTGGTTTTTATAAACAGTTTTTTTTCTTTAATTATTTTTCAGCAAATCCCAAGTACACCCAGAATGAGCAAAGTTTTTCTGCTAGTGAAGGTCATTATCTGAATTTTAAATCAAATCTATGAGTAATAAATTCCATACCTTCTTGTAATTTTACAATGGAAATTATAGAATAAACTTTCTTTATATTGTATCCAGTTTTCAATAACTAATAAATATAGATTAGTTTTAGGTAATGTTGTAACATAATAAAATCCTGACATACAAGGACCGGATACATTCCCTGTTACCATTCTACTTGGTCCTGAAAGTATATGATAGGGTACAATATTTCTTAACAAAATCTAAGGAAAAAATAAATATTTTTAGATCATTCAAAGTTGGTTATTCTATAAGCACTTATATTTAGAGAACGATTAACCAAAAACCATGTCTTCAAAGTAAACACGATTCGGGCGTTGACTATTTCTCGTTAGAATTTTAGATACTTCATTTAGCATAAATGTAACCGAAAGACTAAAGAAAGGTATCCACTGTAATTATTGAACAAAGTTCCGTTGATTTAAACCTATATAGTAAGAAATGTTCATTTGAAAACAGAATTACATGATGACTTGTACAATACATTGGGTGCCGCCATTATTCTGCTTTGCCTGACATACTTTAACCCATCAAAGTAAGACTTGGAACCAGACCAGATGTCATAGTGTCACTATCCACACACCAGTTGAATGGTACAAATGTCATAAATTTTGATCTCCAAAGCAGATTAGCCTTGTAGTAAAGGTCAGATCTGCATTATAACTTAGTTGGTAAGGATCGGGGTTCTGTATGTTTGTCATTAAAGGTCTTATTTTAGTTGTAAGTCCTTCTACATTATATTAGTTATATTATTCTAAGATTTTTAATAACAAGCTGCCCAGCTCATAACTGTGAAGAGTTGAAAACAGACCGCCCTCGTCTCACCCACCAAACAATCTGTACATGCAGCCAGCTGCAAGCTTACAATTGATGTTCACATAAGAGCATTAATCTTTAGTAAGCATAGTTAGTTAATACTAATTTATTTTAGCTCGATTGTGAAACAAGTTCTTACAACTTAGATTAATCACTTTCGAGTCCGCATCCTGGTCCCCTAGTACAAAGCTAGTAGGATAAAGCTTCTTGCTCAAAGAAACAACGGCGTGGGTTTTGGATGGGATTTGAACCAATGCGGAGCTGGCTATCCAATGATTACCAGTCCAATGTTGTAACCGCTCGGCCACGCTCCTAGTAAGCATATGAAAGGATATAACACTATACCTAATGCAGTTTCGTTGACAGAATATCCTACAACATCCTGTATACAACCAAATTCATTGTTAAATTTTGGTATAGGACCTTTATTTCTATTATAATCATCTTTTTCTTCGGGATTCTTTGGTATACCATCTAGTGTTACCTATACAAAACAAATAAATATGTTATATGTGTTAGTAATCAGACTCTATAGTAGACTATCGTAAGATTTTAATTAGCCTGGAACTCCTTTGTATCGATCTACTTAATTGTAAACATTAAACATTAACTAAATAAACCATTTAGCTTGTTATTTCTGCATTTAAATATTCTTTAATGTAAATTAAATCCAATTATATCGAAAGTTTCTTTAATATTTATTATTTTTCAGCAAATAAATTTTCAATATACACAAGGGGGATAAGTATTAGTGAAATATGACATCACACCATTGTATCTATGCATTGTGGGAAACACAAAATATGGAAGTTCAAAATATGGAAGACCAGAATTGTTTTAGTTTTTACAACTGTAGACATATACTGACAGTGTCCTTCAATGTTAATATAACATTAATCATTTAAAGGAAATATTATTGCTGCAAAAACAACACTGGTTTTATAGGATCATACACATGAAACTAACAGAAACAAGCAGAAAAAAGATGATAAATGGAAAAAACATGCAAAAAACGCTACATTAGACATGTTTCTATCGTAAAATTCCGTCAAAAGCCATGCAAAAGTATATGTTACCTAGTTAATGATGTAAACAATCGGCAGGTGGCATTGCAAGTAAAAAATCACAAGATAAAATAAAAACCTGATACAATGGATAGATCGATACAATGGAGTTCACCTATACATTTGATTACAACTTAACTTCTCCATATAGCCACTTAGGGGTTATAGGTTTGATTCCCAGGCTGGGCATACTTTTGAAGGGCTTGGTCATGAAATAATTTCTCCCTCCTACCACTGATTCTAAATCACATCATTACGAGCACTGAATCTGAATTACAAAATTACAAGTATAAGTGTTGGAAAATGTTCTAGTACATTAGTACATGAATTTGCCTATTTTCCATATATAAAGATACCAATTAATTAAGGTCTAAAACATGAAATTTAGACTACACCAGAAACCATCAAACCATGCATGAATACAATGATAATATCTCTTTCTATCACATAGAAAGTATAGTTACTTACCTTTGGTTCTTCAGGAGTAATTCTACAAGATCCCTGGAAGTCTACTTTCTCTGTACGACGTATAAAAGCATGTTTATATACTAGATCCTTCATGACCTCCCCTTCTTTCTTACCAAGTTGTACACGCTCATATTTGCTTTCATCTAAATCACTTGCTACCAAAAAGTCAGGATCCATTATCAAAAATGCATTAGAATCAAACAGGTAACATCTGTAAGTACAGTGTTAAATCTATGTAAATTACATATATACTTAACGAAACTTCTAAGTACTCCGATTTCAGTATTGTAGGAAGTCTTATTTTTCAACATTAAAGTCTGATCGATGATGGAAATGTTTTTTGGACCATACTGTCCTTTGTTTTCATGGTTTTCACGCTACTTTATCAATGCAAAACCATTTTTGTCGCGCATGCATTGATATGGGAAGATTTTCAAATTGTTTTGATTGAACAGAAAATAAGCAATTAGAAGTCTTATTCTGCAGGTGACGCACCGTCTGGCAAAAGACCTATGGCAATTTCTCGTTCTTGAAGCGACATTCAAGCCATTTCTTGGTTTTTCGTTGTGCATATCAACACACTAATGATTTTCACTAAAACTGACAACGTGCAATTTTTGCACGATAAGCATGTGCGCATTTCCGTTTTACTGCAAATGCTCGACAAAACCAATTTGCATCAATTAAGAAGCATGAAAACCATGCAAGCAGACAACAGTATAGCCCTGTATACATTTCCATTAATGATCGGACATAAATGTTTGAAAATGAAAATTTTTGACAACATTGAAATCGGTGTACTTAGAAGTTTCGTTAAGTATATAAACAACACAGGCCATCTCTGAACCAGGGCGAGGGACTGCATGGAGCTACTATTGGTGTACAACAGTCTCCTTGTATCACATGACCCTTCACTGGTCATGTGATCAAAATCAGTCAGCTGAGAAGGTGAAGTGATGTCACCCAAAATTTCAAGGTAAATAAATATTGGCTTGGAGTTGAAGAAAAAATAACTTCATGAACGATCCAGAGCAGAGAAACCTCTTTGGACGTACATCTTAGATCATTTTCTTTGATATAAAAACAGATTAAAAGAAGGGAGTAAATTTGTTAGAGAACAACAACAGTACTAGAAACTATTGGATCATCACCTAACCTAAATTTGATTGTTTTTTGTGAGTTCACAAAATAAATGAGGATTTGTTGATAATTTCATTATGTTATTTTCCCACACAACCTACAACTATATCAAGTACTGGGCAGTTGTCATCAATTAGCAGAAATATGTGCTTGATACTTACGGTTCAAAACTTGAATCAAGAGATCTAAACCTGTATAGGGACAGAGATTACGGTAACTGACCATCAAAATAACTATTGTAATGCAGCATAAAGCAGTCACCCAGCTAGCTCAGTTGGTAGCACGCAAGTCTACTGATCTAGGGGTCGTGAGTTTAATTGCTGGGCGGGGCATACTTTCTAATTTAAAATGGCGGGTCTTGACTTAAAATCGAATCGGCGCCATCACAATGGATTTTCGATGTATCAAATCTAATTATTGCAGCCCTAATCCTTACTGCCATTAACACTTATATCATTATCCTTTGATAGTATTCATACCTTGTTGAGCAATTAGGTTCCCCGTCAGGACAATCATAATATTGTCCACATGATTTCTTAAAGTCACTAGCTTCCATACTACCCATCGTTTTATTCTGGAAGTCATCATATAAGATATCTAAACCAGTAACAGCCTCCACTCTCTCTGTAGCACATCTTCTATGATCACTGGCTTCAATACTTTTACTTAGATAACACACCTCTACAATATTAATACAAGTAAAGTAAAGTAAAAAAGTAATTGAATTTTTATAGTCTAAGTTTCATGATAATGCACATTCACTGACATTACAGCTATTCACCCTGATTATCGGGCTACTGGTATCTATCCATCAATCTTCCTGGGGAGTCTTAACTGGGTTTCCCCTTGTTTAGTAGCAGACAGTAGCAATTCTCATTTCAATCCACCACGGAAGATAACATAAAGCCGTGCATGTGCAATAAATGTAATAATTACAAATTCAATAAATGAAGTCAGCATTATACTTTAACAAGCAGACAGTATGTTGTTCATAAAATAAAAGTATATTTCATAACCCTTTGTTGCCTATGTTTGTTGTATAATCCTATGTTCATATACTCCATCAAAACCCCATGTCTGACTGTGCTATAAGCACTTCTACTTTGTTTTATATCACTGCATTACTGCTTAAAATAAGGGTTTCCTTTAAAAATGATGTTTTGACACCTTTGGGGATGTATTAAGGGCCCTTTAAAAGGTGATGTTTTGATACCTTTAGGGAATTGTCTGGTTAACAGTGGCGTTATGTTACACTGTTCAGGACAAGTCCGGTTAACAGTGGCGTTATGTTACACTGTTCAGGACAAGTCCGGTTAACAGTAGCATCATGTTATACTGTTCAGGACAACTTTCAATATCAGATTAATAAAAACAAATGTAAAAATAAAGTCAATTATTGAACTAAGATTAATATAGGTCCTATAAACTGGATATATGAAAAACAAAATGCACAATCACACAATATAACATCATGTGTGATAAATTTTATTTTGTTTTATGTTTTTGTATATATTTATGGTGGAGGTTTTTTATTACTTATTTTTTTATTGCTATTATTAATCTTTTTGTACAACGCCATTGAATATGTAATGTAGAAATAGGCGTTTAATCAAATGAAGAAAGTTTAAGCACTTTGATTAAAGCCTCATCTCACTTCTAGAACAAAGGTGACTTACTTATAATACAATCTTCATCAACATTACATTTACATCCACCTGGCCATGGTCCAGTTTGTGATATATTATGACATTCTTCATCAGACTTTACTTTCATACCTTCAAACACAGCTTGTGATATAGTGTTGATTTTACCTACCCCTGCTGCATCCATATATGGTGTAGAGATTGATATCTGATGAGGTGCAGCACTGGTTCTTTTATACCATGGTCTTCTGTAATTACCATAGAAACAAAATGACATTAGTGTATCATAAATCCTCTAAAGTGGAAAAAAACATTTGACTTTGTTAAAGTTTTTATCAACAAAGTAAAATGGGACTTTGTATATTCGACATTCTATGTATTGTATAAAATTCTTTATTTGTTTGGGGCCATCAACCCAATCAAATACATTCAACAAAACTTCACACTCTATCAATCCTAAGCTAAGGTATGAATTCCACGAATAGTTTCATCAGTATATAAATAGCAATTCAAACAGGCCATCTCCAATGACAGGGACAATAATTTCTAAATTCCTGAAAATCAATCTATTTCTTGTACAGAGCCATATCACCGAAAGTAGGATGAGTCGTGCATCTGAGAAGAGATATTTACATCTATGTTTAAAATGATATCAAGAATTTCTCTGTATCAGGTTAGGTTTTAAGACTGATTTAATCCCAGTCAGAGTTGTTGACTTTAAATGGCATCTAAATAGTGGTGCTTTATTTTGTAATTTATGACAGCGTACAGGTGGAGTTAAATAAAAATGCATGAAAGGTAACTTTAAACTAGGGTCACTGAACAGTACCACATATGACCCCTTTAGTTTCTGTTTACCAGAAGTCAAAGTCAATTGTCGCTTATTTTAAATAAAAAAGAAAACAGTCTAATCCTGTTAAATTACTGTTTTTGGAACCCAAACAAATTTAGTAGTGCTATGATTTATCATAATCAGTGGTATACATACTTAGTAGGATCATATTTTCTAGTTGACCTATGACCTGGATATGTTCTAAATACACCACTTCTTAAACCAACATTTGTCCATTTGATCTGACTTAAAGATTCAAACTTTCTTGCTTTCCATATATCTTCTATAGGCTGGGTAATAAGAACATCAGCCCTGTAAGTATGCAATCATGTTTAAAATTACTTGAAAATGAGTTTATACAGAAGTTACAAACTAACATAGAACTATTTGACACCGTAAACTGTCCTTTCCAAGGTGAAAAGGGTATTTATTTGTGGCGTCTTGTAATAACAAAAATCTTCAAAAATCCTGTGTCTGCATTTTTGGAACAATGTCTCTATATTTTCAGCAGATTATGTTCGGTTACAAGTGTCTAGAAATCTATCTACTCTTTGATTTGGTTTCTTGTTGAAGTCTCTAGCAGCAGTTTTAACTATATGGGGCTCAGAAAACTTAAAAATCTTTCTGTAGAACAACTTAGCAGATTTGAAAAAATGTATACATGCATGCATTATATTGCAATTGTTTGCTATCCTAAGGTAAAATATCCATGCACACTATAAATTGGAACCATTTGAAAGCCTGAAGCTGCTTTATTAGTGAATTTAAGGTCAAAATAGCCAACATTGCATGTACAACAATTAGGCAGATTTCAAAAATAATATATGAATATTGCCCATTTATGGTTACCAGTAGCTAGATTTATACCTATGCATTTATTTGGTACTTTGTTGAAGTCTGAAGGGTTACATACCAAGTTTAGAGATTTTAAAGTAAAAGTGACTAAGTATATGTCCTAGACATGAAAAAGAGGACTGAGGACCCATTATGAACCAATACAAAAAACATATGGCCCAGTTACACAACATAAAGACCAAAAATCTTCAGAAAGTTTGGAGAAAGAAAACTCAATCTTTTTAGTAATATTTTTCAATATTTCAATGTTTGTTCATACTCCTGTATCAAGATAACTGGTATGTTAAAAATAAATAAGCTCAACATTAAAGCTGAATTAGTCAAGAATATGTTACAGACAAATAGCTAGTCATATCTCAATTAATTCCCTTGCAGTAATAATATCATCACCTGACCCTTTGCATTGATAAACTCACCAGACCCCTTGCATTAATAAACTACTCACCTGACTCCTTGCATTGATAAACTCACCAGACTCCTTGCATTGATAAACTCACCTGACCCCTTGCATTGATAAACTCACCAGACCCCTTGCATTGATAAACTAACCTGACCCCATGTATTGATAAACTAACCTGACCCCATGTATTGATAAACTCACCAGACCCCTTGCATTAATAAACTACTCACCTGACTCCTTGCATTGATAAACTCACCTGACTCCTTGCATTGATAAACTCACCTGACTCCTTGCATTGATAAACTAACCTGACCCCATGTATTGATAAACTCACCTGACTCCTTGCATTGATAAACTAACCTGACCCCATGTATTGATAAACTAACCTGACCCCTTGCATTGATTAACTAACCTGACTCCTTGCATTAATAAACTACTAACCTGACTCCTTGCATTGATAAACTCACCAGACTCCTTGCATTGATAAACTCACCTGACCCCTTGCATTGATAAACTCACCAGACCCCTTGCATTGATAAACTAACCTGACCCCTTGCATTGATAAACTAACCTGACTCCTTGCATTAATAAACTACTAACCTGACCCCTTGCATTGATAAACTCACCAGACCCCTTGCATTGATAAACTCACCTGACTCCTTGCATTGATAAACTCACCAGACCCCTTGCATTAATAAACTACTCACCTGACTCCTTGCATTGATAAACTCACCAGACTCCTTGCATTGATAAACTCACCTGACCCCTTGCATTGATAAACTCACCAGACCCCTTGCATTGATAAACTAACCTGACCCCATGTATTGATAAACTAACCTGACCCCATGTATTGATAAACTCACCAGACCCCTTGCATTGATAAACTACTCACCTGACTCCTTGCATTGATAAACTCACCAGACTCCTTGCATTGATAAACTCACCTGACCCCTTGCATTGATAAACTCACCAGACTCCTTGCATTGATAAACTCACCTGACCCCTTGCATTGATAAACTCACCTGACCCCTTGCATTGATAAACTAACCTGACTCCTTGCATTAATAAACTACTAACCTGACCCCTTGCATTGATAAACTCACCAGACCCCTTGCATTGATAAACTCACCTGACTCCTTGCATTGATAAACTCACCTGACCCCTTGCATTGATAAACTCACCTGACTCCTTGGATTGATAAACTCACCTGACTCCTTGCATTGATAAACTCACCTGATTCCTTGCATTGATAAACTCACCAGACCCCTTGCATTGATAAACTAACCTGACTCCTTGCATTGATAAACTCACCAGACCCCTTGCATTGATAAACTCACCTGACTCCTTGCATTGATAAACTCACCTGACTCCTTGCATTGATAAACTCACCAGACCCCTTGCATTGATAAACTAACCTGACCCCTTGCATTGATAAACTAACCTGACCCCATGTATTGATAAACTACTCACCTGACTCCTTGCATTGATAAACTACTCACCTGACTCCTTGCATTGATAAACTACTCACCTGACTCCTTGCATTGATAAACTCACCAGACTCCTTGCATTGATAAACTCACCTGACCCCTTGCATTGATAAACTCACCAGACCCCTTGCATTGATAAACTCACCTGACTCCTTGCATTGATAAACTCACCTGACTCCTTGCATTGATAAACTCACCAGACCCCTTGCATTGATAAACTAACCTGACCCCATGTATTGATAAACTACTCACCTGACTCCTTGCATTGATAAACTAACCTGACTCCTTGCATTAATAAACTACTAACCTGACCCCTTGCATTGATAAACTCACCAGACCCCTTGCATTAATAAACTACTAACCTGACCCCTTGCATTGATAAACTCACCAGACCCCTTGCATTGATAAACTAACCTGACTCCTTGCATTGATAAACTAACCTGACTCCTTGCATTGATAAACTAACCTGACTCCTTGCATTAATAAACTACTAACCTGACCCCTTGCATTGATAAACTCACCAGACCCCTTGCATTGATAAACTCACCTGACTCCTTGCATTGATAAACTCACCTGACTCCTTGCATTGATAAACTAACCTGACTCCTTGCATTGATAAACTAACCTGACTCCTTGCATTGATAAACTCACCTGACTCCTTGCATTGATAAACTACTCACCTGACTCCTTGCATTGATAAACTAACCTGACTCCTTGCATTGATAAACTAACCTGACTCCTTGCATTGATAAACTCACCAGACCCCTTGCATTGATAAACTCACCTGACTCCTTGCATTGATAAACTCACCAGACCCCTTGCATTGATAAACTCACCTGATTCCTTGCATTGATAAACTCACCAGACCCCTTGCATTGATAAACTAACCTGACTCCTTGCATTGATAAACTCACCAGACCCCTTGCATTGATAAACTAACCTGACCCCATGTATTGATAAACTACTCACCTGACTCCTTGCATTGATAAACTACTCACCTGACTCCTTGCATTGATAAACTCACCTGACTCCTTGCATTGATAAACTCACCAGACCCCATGCATTGATAAACTCACCTGACTCCTTGCATTGATAAACTAACCTGACCCCATGTATTGATAAACTACTCACCTGACTCCTTGCATTGATAAACTCACCTGACTCCTTGCATTGATAAACTCACCTGACTCCTTGCATTGATAAACTAACCTGACCCCTTGCATTGATAAACTAACCTGACCCCATGTATTGATAAACTACTCACCTGACTCCTTGCATTGATAAACTAACCTGACTCCTTGCATTGATAAACTCACCAGACCCCTTGCATTGATAAACTCACCTGACTCCTTGCATTGATAAACTCACCAGACCCCTTGCATTGATAAACTCACCTGATTCCTTGCATTGATAAACTCACCAGACCCCTTGCATTGATAAACTAACCTGACTCCTTGCATTGATAAACTCACCAGACCCCTTGCATTGATAAACTAACCTGACCCCTTGCATTGATAAACTAACCTGACCCCATGTATTGATAAACTACTCACCTGACTCCTTGCATTGATAAACTACTCACCTGACTCCTTGCATTGATAAACTAACCTGACTCCTTGCATTGATAAACTCACCAGACCCCTTGCATTGATAAACTAACCTGACTCCTTGTATTGATAAACTACTCACCTGACTCCTTGCATTGATAAACTAACCTGACTCCTTGTATTGATAAACTACTCACCTGACTCCTTGCATTGATAAACTCACCAGACCCCTTGCATTGATAAACTCACCTGACTCCTTGCATTGATAAACTCACCAGACCCCTTGCATTGATAAACTAACCTGACTCCTTGTATTGATAAACTACTCACCTGACTCCTTGCATTGATAAACTCACCAGACCCCTTGCATTGATAAACTAACCTGACCCCTTGTATTGATAAACTACTCACCTGACTCCTTGCATTGATAAACTCACCAGACCCCTTGCATTGATAAACTCACCAGACCCCTTGCATTGATAAACTAACCTGACTCCTTGTATTGATAAACTACTCACCTGACTCCTTGCATTGATAAACTAACCTGACTCCTTGCATTAATAAACTACTAACCTGACCCCTTGCATTGATAAACTCACCTGACTCCTTGCATTGATAAACTCACCTGACTCCTTGCATTGATAAACTAACCTGACCCCTTGCATTGATAAACTACTCACCTGACTCCTTTGTCAAATTTCTGGGTGCCTCTTTCACAACCAAAATCTCTATCATAACTATTAATCCATTGATGAGCTTCTACAGTTTTCTTGTCGAGGTTATCATCATAGATGTATTCTATAGGATCACAGTAAGACATAGGAGCTAGAAATATGGTAGAATATTTATATGTGATACGTAGACCAGGATATTTCTCCTCATGCTCTTTTATTTCTATTTCTTCAAACGTTCCTGGAGGTAGATTTTGTCTGGCATATGAACTATTATAATGTTTTAATAGATTAAAATAACTGATTTTATACTTGCGTCTATCCATAGGCTCTTGTGAACGTAAAAACTCCTGCAAAATAAAATAAAAACTAAAGTTAGTCTCGAACATTGAATTGCAGTTTGTAAGGACTGAGGGATATTTATGTCTCTAATGGTGGATGTGCAGCCATCATCTAAACAGATTTTAATGATATAAGTTTTTATTCCTGAGGTCTACTAAAGTAAATAAGTACCATAGAACTTGATTCCTAATTAAGGAAGTGAATTTGTTTACTGCAGTTAGAAGTGACTGTCCAACTTAATGATATTTCAGAGCAACTTCTTTAAGTAGAAACATTTAATACCAGTTTAAATCACAGGTAATGGGTACAGAAGGCTACTTGTGACATTATAAATAAGTATCAAAAAGGTATAAAGCTTCACAAAAGTTTATTAGTTAAAGTTTGTAAAAAAAAACTCAAACAACTTTAAAAAAAAAAAATTGACAAAATTTTGCTTTCACAGTATCTACTTCATGTCAAAATCAGTTCATTAGTTTTTTAAACTGTAATAAATTCCGAACAGAAACTCTGCTCAAGTTGGATTTTATATTTTATTCAATATTTTACTTGAGAGTCCATTTAATTGTAAGTAAGAATGAGATACAATATTTTTATTGTAATATGTTTGTTTGCAGTCTATGAAATTATCAGGTGTCCAGTTGCCCGGAACAACCAATTTCTAGTTGGGGCAACCAAAATTTTTTTTGGACAACCAAATTTTTACAAACAAGATATAGTGCTAGCTGCTAAAATGACCTGTTCCGGCAACCTGACTTTCATATCCTAATTTCGTAGATTGAAAGTATGCCTCACAAATGCCTTATATTTTGTAGACTGTGTTTGTAAGTAAAATGTGCTAGGTCCAGTGGTCAAAGAGCCTAAATCAAATGATAAGTTTTAAGAATGAGAATGAAACAAACAAAAAAAATAAACTAGGACATACCATATCAGATTCTGCAATACTGTAAGCAAATGAATATTCAGAATTGTTTAATCCAGCATAGTAATATGTCTGAAATAGATATAATGTATACATCATCTATACTAAGTCCAGTGATGAGAACTAACTTATAGTAATATGTCTGAAATAGATATAATGTATACATCATCGATACTAAGTCCAGTGATGAGAACTAACTTATAGTAATATGTCTGAAATAGATAAATAATGTATACATCATCCATACTTAGTCCAGTGATAAGTACTAACTTATAGTAATATGTCTGAAATAGATATAATGTATAGATCATCCATACTTAGTCCAGTGATAAGTACTAACTTATAGTAATATGTCTGAAATAGATATAATGTATAGATCATCTATACAAAGTTCAGTAATAAGTAACTTATAGTAATATGTCTGAAATAGATATAATGTATACATCATCCATACTTAGTCCAGTGATAAGTACTAACTTATAGTAATATGTCTGAAATAGATATAATGTATACATCATCCATACTTAGTCCAGTGATAAGTACTAACTTACAGTAATATGTCTGAAATAGATATAATGTATACATCATCCATACTTAGTCCAGTGATAAGTACTAACTTATAGTAATATGTCTGAAATAGATATGCTTGTAATGTACACATCATTGATACAAAGTCTAGTGATATGTACTAACTGAGTATGATTCCCAACAATCAGGGTTTATTCCTAGTCAATGCTCTTTCATGGTAATTTAACAAGGCTGATTTATAACAGGATAAGAAAATAATTGTAAACTTAAAATTATTTGGGAGTACTGGTAAAAAAGTCCTTGAAAGCAGGTTAGGTTAGTAAATTGAATGTAAGCTCATTAAAAATGGGATAATATTGGTAAAAACCATGTAAATCAAAGAGAACATGAAGATAGAACAAATTTGTCTCAATTAGAAAATTGAGAGTAAGATGACTTTCAACGAGACCAAAGGTTTCAAGTAATTACTGATATCTACAATTTCGAGACTGAAGAAATTTGATACCTCTAATTAACAGTTAGCAGTATACCTTATGTGTTCTAGAGCAAAACAGCAATGTCCTGTACACAAGTGTTTTACAGTATGCAATAAAAGCAGTAAAGACCACTACATATTAAAATAAAGTAAAAATCTCTTAATGCATTTGACCAGACATCACCTAATAACTTACAACATCATAATTGATAAAGCATAAAACACAGAACACAAAAGTCACAATTTTAAACAATTATTTCAAACAATAATAATAATGAAATTAACGACTTCATTAAATGTGGATAACATTATAGAGCCTTCAATTTTTACAAAAAAATAGGCATGTCTTTTGCTCTTGCCTTATTACAAACTATATTACAAATAGTTTAACTTGCTTCCTGATTTAATATTGTTGGTTAAAAAACAGTTTTCAATATCGTCGGTCGGCTGCCAAAAGGTCGTAACTATGCTTTTTGACAAAAATGACTTTTTGACTGCAAAGAAGTATGCCAAAGTGATTCCCACCTTGTCTCAAAACGTTGTACCTGTAAGCCAATCAATACCCGAAATATTGTCATGTGATGAAATATCGTAACTCAGATTGGTTTTTTAAAAAAAACGGTCAAAATATCATATCTCACACTTAACACTCCATTTTTGATAAAAAATGATCATGCAGTTGGATTCTACCATTTAAAAGGTAGAATATGTTTTATTTCAACCACTTTATTAATTTAACATTAATTTTGTATGTTTATCTGATATGATTTGCATCTTGTGACTTTTAATTTCGACTAAAACGATTGAAAATAGTTTTGACATTTCTGTTCCACTAATGATATCAAGTATTCTACACTAGCAATTAAATTAAGAAGCAGAAATAATGCATTCTTTACATTTTATTGTTTGCAAGCATGGGAAACAGCTATCTTTGACGAATGTCGCAATACATGAATTTTATGTCTGTCAAACACTAGTTACGACATTTTGAAACAAAACATAATTATTTTAAGTTTGGATAATTTTGAGATACGACTTTTTTATAAAATAGTTTATTCCTTCTCCTGAAAACCTTGAAAAATTGAAATACGAGGTTCTGGCAGCTGACCGACAATATGATCCACACAGAAAATACGCAATGTGTATTATAAGTAACAATACTTACTCTAGGTTTTCCATCAATAGCTTTTTCTATAAATTTAGAACCTTCTCTACCTAATGTCATATTACGTTCAATCTCTGAGAATTCTTCTGGTTGATTCTCTTTATTCTTCTCTAATTGTTGTATTGGTATAAATATTGGATCTTCTAAAAGCTAAAAGTTTTTTTTATACATGTATATATATATATATATATATATATATATATATATATATATATATGCAGTATAGTAACTGTTCTGTTATTAAGACCACTTTTTTCATTTCAAAGTCATACAATTTTTTACTGTAATTTAGACCCTAATGCTTAATTTGTAAACAAAAGGGTCTCAATAATAAGGCCGTTCTGCTATTAAGACCCTCGATTTGCTGGTCTTAATAGCCTAACTTTACTGTACAGACATAAGAATAATTAAAATGAATACAAGCAGAAGTTAAAGTGTGATTTTAAGTCTGCTTCCATATACAAGTTCAGTCAACTTAACAATTTTGTACATGACCCTTGATCATTGAAATCATCTTAAAGCAGGTGATCCATTACAGTACCAATTTACGTCTGGGTGGAGTGGAACAACTTAAAGTAAATTTCTTGCGTAAGGAAATCAGCAGTGCACATGCCTCTAGAGAGATTTGACCCCGGGACCTCTTGATCCCTAAGTGTGCATTCTGCCACTGTACCACTGCTCATACAGCTATATGTATAACTGACAAATTATGCAAAACAAATTTAAAAAGAATAAAACTGTTTGGTTCCACATTCTAATGACCAATATAAAAAGCTCTATCCCTGCAATTCAAATAACAATGTTGAACATGATTTCAAAATAAAATCATGATTCTGATGAAATTTATAATCCTTATCTCTTGTGTTCCCTAGACTATCAATGCTTAGTTTATCAACAAAAATAAACTTCTCATTTAAAATATGAGTAGAAAGTATACAAGCAAAGATGTGACAATACATTTTGAGTCTCCACAATGGTTTTAAGTAGTTTCAGTGACTGATAACTGACACTCAATTCAACACCAGGCCTTTATCTGAGGTCTCATCTTCTTAAAAAAGCATACTGTTAATTTATTTTTAACTTTAAACTGAAACAAAACAAAGCTTAATTATTAAGTTGATATTCAAAACCGCCAAACATGATGTCAGATAAAGGCTGGGAGTAAAAGTTTAATGTTCATGTTATACTTACATTAGTACTAGGTTTTAATTTAGGATGAAATATAGTCTCTCCTTGGTTATTAATCAAGAATGAATAAACTGTTCCCCATTGATGTTTTGTTAAGAAATTTTCTATTTTATCTAATGTTGCATCAATACCAACCACTCCTATAGTTCTACAAATATACATTGACATAATATAGATACATATGTTGGCAATTATTTATGCTTATGATGAGATGGGACCAGTTGTCCACCCCTGTCAAACTGAGATAGTACCAGTTGTCCACCCTGTCAAATTGACATGGGACCAGTTGTCCAGCCTTGATAAACTACAGGGGACTAGTTGTCCACCCCTGTCAAACTGACATGGGACCAGTTGTCCAGCCTTTCTAAACTACATGGGACCAGTTGTCCACCCCTGTCAAAAACGGCATGGTATCAGTTGACCATGGTATCAGTTGTTTATGGTATCAGTTGTCCATGGTACCAGGTGTCCATGGTATCAGTTGTCCATGGTATCAGTTGGCCATGGTATCAGTTGTCCATGGTATCAGTTGTCCATGGTACCAGTTGCCCATGGTACAAGTTGTCCACAGTATCAGTTGCCCATGGTATCAGTTGTCCATGGTATCTGTTGTCCATGGTACCAGTTGTGCATGGTACTAGTTGTCTATGGTACCAGTTGTCCTACATTCCTTTACTTATTTGTGTTTCGCTGTTTTCAATGTTTTTAGTTACTAACAGCATATGAGTCAATGAAGCAGCTTTTTTTGGACAATAATCTCCTTTTGACACTTGCAACTTACAAACAAACAAGGACTAAGGTAACAAGATTGAAAAAAATCAGTTGGACACTGACAAAAATGGATAAGTAGCTAACCCTTTTCACTTTTTGAAATTTAAACAATTATTATGTTTCATTTTAAAAGATACTTAAAACAGTAAAGAGAAGTTGAGCAGCTTTGGGACATTGATCATGCTTTTTGTAAATGGAAGACCATGTAGATCGTCAGGACCAAATTTGTTGCTTGTATCACCAAGTGAAAGATTGTTGCAGTTATCCACTTCACTATGATCAATAAGAAATGGTACCATACTTTGAATGTAACCAATTTAAGTATTGAATCTGAGTTACATGAAGTTATATTTGATGTCAGGAAACATTTCTGTCACACCTTACAAATATTCTTCAGTTTATGACAAAGATAATCAATACAAAATGGACCAACTTTTTGTCTTTTGAGCCAAAGTGCATGGGTGCAAGATGAAAATTTTGAAAAACCTGATACTGTAATTTGAAACCATTTTTCTTCATAATTTAATAGCAAAACATTGTCTAATTTGTAGTGAAAAACCTGAACTTCAGGCATATGCCTGAAAACTTGTAACCCAGTTTTATCTTATCAAAGATAATCTTTTATGGCTACATGTTCAGGAACCTTTCATTGTTACAGTTATGGTAGTAATATGTGAATCATATACTAATATTAAATACAAAATGAATATGAAAAACTGGGTTAAAATCAGACATTTTTGTATTGTAAATTTTAGGCTATTCTAGGACTATAATGGCAATTTTGATAGTTCTGCAATGAGCATATATACCTACCTCCCAGTGAGCTTACTAATGACTGGTATTGCATGTGTTACCATAATACCTAAACCCCAAGCATCAAGATAAGGTGATGTCCATAAAGCTTTCTTTGTCTCAGCATTGGAGGAGAGAAACTCAAAGTAATTACTCATTTGTGAGATTAGATTTTCTCCTGTAGTCAATTTTAGCATACTACCTCCATGGTTACATGCTAGTTTCCCTGGAAACAATTCTGCATCTTCTTTTATCAAATAACTGAAGATTCTAGCCTGATAAATGAAAAATAAATGATTAAAAATATAAAGATAAAAGACTGAATTCTGTTTTCTATTTGACTAAAGTGATTTATAGCACAGAGAAGTAACAACTTAGTACAGTGCCATTTCCTTGCTGCATTCTCCTCGGTAACCCATGGTACTCATATGTTATGAATATTATCGTTGAGGAATAATACCCTGGCTTACCAAGGATGTGCTGCATTATGCTTGCCATTGTAATGTAATGGATTTACATTACAGAAAAAGGTTGATAAAAGAGTATGTATAGCACAAATACTTTGTACTCAAAATCTTAGTTCATGTGAATATAAATACAAATGTATATGATTGTTTGTGCTACAAGCAATAAATATATCTACATTCAACTTCTTGTAACAAATATAATCAAGTCATTGTTTCTCAATGGTGAGACAGATTGCTATTAGAAAGAGAAAAAAACTTAAAAATTATAAGATTGACAACAGAGAACAGATTTTTTGACAACTTGAACATGATATGGTCATGTGATGCGCTCTAAGGGGTACAACAACTTAATTACAAGTTTGAGCATCCCATCCTCTGGTAAACGTGTGCGGCCAATAATGTCCTGGTCAGAGTGTGTAAAAGCTGAAGACATACAAGCTGCATAACAGTTATCCTCTAGACAGGATTACATGGAGGACATATGTAAGAAGATCTAGCAGGCTGCATCATACCCCAGTTCCTGGGACACTGGCAGCAGATGACAAATAAACTATCTGGATTTGATTGATTGATTGATTTTTGAACAGAAGAAAACTAAACATACCTTTGGACTACAAAAAGAATTTTTATTATCAGCTATAGTCCAAACTTTTGTCCAGTTGTATTTACAAACAGGACCAGGTACATATCCGCTTCTTGTATAATAACCTGCAAAAATCACTTGTATTAAGAGCATGTATACATAACAGGTCTATGACAGCTTGAGTTCTTAACTAATGTTCTGTAAGGTCATTAGACAAGAACATAAATAATCTAACAGCTAACTTTTAAACTGACTTAAATTCACTCATTGATAGTAAATCAGTAACTAGAATCATATCAACTTATAAAAGTCTATGTTAGGATATGAAAATGGTTGTCCGAAAATATCATTTTAAGAGAAGCACTATACATCTCATTTGCAGAATTATGGTTGCCCAAAAGAAATTGTTGGTTGCCCGAACTAAAAAGTGGTTGTCCTGGGCAACCAGACATCCACTAATTTTGTAGACTGTTTTAAGATTTGGTAAAATGAACATGCTTAATCTTAAAAAAATATTACAGTAAAGTTCCTCTATTAAGACTATTTATGTTATTTCAAAATCATGCAATTTTCGACAATAATATTAGGACCAAAATTAATTTCTTAATTTGCAAACAAAAGGGTTTCGATAAAAATTTTCGATAATAGCGAAACGACCTTATTATAGTATAATAAGGTCGTTTTGCAACCATCTATTTTGCTGGTCTTAATAGCTGAACTTTACTGTAATTGTCTCAGGTCAATATGTACAAGCTAAAAATTAACACAATTATTACCTGGACCACATCTAACATTTTCTCCATCCGTATCTTTACCATCAGTAGCAAATATAATAACAGATTGACATCCTGTTCTAGGATTACTGTTTAATAATTCAAAGGCTTTCTCAAAACCACTCCTGAAATCATGTCAATTTAGTTTAATAAATGATATGTCTATCTAATGATAGCAAATGTTTTAACGTTGACTTGACCCTAAAGGAAGTCCCTTAAACTTCAGTAGACAAAAGTTAAAGTTATAAAAGTAAAAGTGCAATATAAAGTCTGCTTCGATATACATGTTCATTGGACTTTACAATCTTGTACGATAACTCCTTATCATTGAAATCACCTTCAGGCAGGTGATCACTCACAATACCCATTTACACCTGGGTGGATTGGAACAATTGTAGGTAAATTTCTTGCTCAAGGAAATCAACAGCCTCCCTAGTGGGGATCAAACCCGGGACCTATCAATCCCTAAGCATGCATCCTACCACTGAACCACTGCTCCTATGACAAATGTTTTGTTATATGATAGCTAAACAAAGACAAAGTCTTGGCATAATTTCTTTGCTGTTGTTCTTGGGTTACTCTTTTAGTTGCCATTAAGAAAACACAAATTATAACCAAGATAAACATAAAATGATGTTGTCATATTCTAAAAATAGTGCAATACCTATGAAGAATTGAATTTCTTCTGTTTGGGAAGCAAAGGCATTCTCAATCGGTCAGCAAATGTCAAAATCATATTAACAGAATATGCAGCTTTCTTTGAAATTACACAATTTAAAGAACTTCTAATTAATTTAAAGAAAACAACTGGATAGGTTTCTAATTACATCTTTTCATTTTTAGGGAGCGTTTGTAGATTGAATACTTTTATGCAGCAGCCATTATACTTTAGGTTACATGTAAAAAAAGGCAAAACATTTCCAGATTCTGAAGAATTTTGATATTTGCTACCGTCTGATCAGGAAGCACAACAGTAGAATCCACTTGCATCCTAAACAAGATGTCATCTCTACCATATATATATTAAATAACATTTTGTGTTCTACAACAACAAGTCTTTAACAACAGATAGGCAGTAATTTTTGGCAAGGGAGTAAACTTAAAGCTTTCTCTCTCAAAAGAAACAATTCAAAGGACTGTCAGAAAAAGCAAATGAACAGTTTTTAACATAACACAAATAAATACATACTCTAGTTCACTGGTTCCCCCAGGAACCAGATTTTCTATATTCTTAATTAAATCTTTTCTATGAGCTATAGTTGCTGGTACCATACGTTCTGATTGACAACTAAGAACTGTTGTTTGATAAAAATGCCACCTGAAAAATACCACAAACATGAAGTATGTCCTGGTTTACTAGGTTCACTGTACATGATATACCAGCATATTAAAGATAATGGTACATGTTAAACAAAAACTTGGGTCAAGGTATTCTTCAAATTCCAACGCAGTTGTCATCCATCGCTTTAAGAGTGCCAGATCTGCCAATCAAATGGCTTTGTGGGGTTTGGGCAAGTAGAGCTTATGCGGGCTGTTTTGTAATGTCAAGCGGGCCGATAGGTGAAGTCAAGCAGGCCAATAGGTAATGTCAAGAGGGTGCCATTACAGATTGTCACCTGGTGACGTCACATTAGTCTACATAGTAACCAAATCACATGAGGTATAATAAAACAAATTATCAACCTTCGTTAGCAATGAAGTCTAACTACCTTCTCTTATAAACCTAAGTAAGAGCATACTAACAAAACAGCAAAAAAAACCAACAAGTAATACAAATGTTCATACTTTCCTACTTCATCCCAGTAACTAGCTCTAGCACATATCACATTAACATAATCCATCTTGGTTAGTGTATTAATCACTGTCTTAGCTACCCCTTTAGCTATACTAAACTTTTCACCACGCATTGAAAAACTGAAATATATCCATTTAAATCAAAATTGATAAGATAGTGTACAGAAATAATCACAAATGGTTTATAACATGAGCTTAGTTTGACTGAACAGGACAAGACATTACAGTCTTCACGAAAAACTTTCATTGGTGCTGGACATATGGTCCAGCATATTTGAAGTTTTTACTGGATCAAAAAAAAGTTTACTGGACAAAAAAGAATCTTGGTGATATGTTGAAATATGCAATCAATTTTATGTATTGATTAAGCATAATATATCCTAATTAAATAAATCATGTAACCAATAATTTTTTTATTGAATTTGGTAAAAGGCTGTAAAAAGTTGGTGGACTCGGTCCTCAGTCTACTGGCTAAATAGGAAGACTGACATTATGTTCCAATAGGATCAATCTTATGACCAAAAGCTATCCACATGTGAGACTTTGTGACCTTAGGTTAAACTATTTCAAACAAAATATATAATACAAAAATACAGTGAATGTCATCCTATCTATAGAACATACCCCGTAGACTCAATAAATTGCGCTTGAAATACACACAAGAGCCATCAAGACTTACAGCAATGTTACCAAGATTCAATTATTTCAAAGCATTTTGTAATGAAGTTGAATATTCAACAGAATACAGCTTTTTATTGTTAGAGTACTTTATTATATTGCTAGAGGACATTCTAAAGAAGGTACACCAACCAGTGATACAAACTAATCATCATTTACCTGCAATCTAGAATAATGATAACATCTTTAGGTCCGCTAGTAGCAGCAATATACCATGGTCTTACTCTAGGATCGTAATCATTATAAAATCCAGCAAAATTTGTAGACCATTCTCTTCCAGGATATATTCTTACTATACCAGCTATAGAACCAAAATATTGCCATCTGAAACAAAAAGATTAACAAGTGAAACAATAGCATCATGCTCTACAACCATTCGGAACTCCTTGGACATTCACTACAATAACCTCGACATATTTAGATGCCATTTTGGAACTACCTTTACATCATGCCCAAACTAAATACTTAAACAGGTGTTGAAGTAAACAAATCCACGATCGTTTAGGCGATGTTAAATTTTTTAACATCATGAAAGTCTGTAAACATGTAGGGACACAATTGTATTTCATAAAAATGGCGATCATTTTATTTTTTCTTCAATATCAAATGACAACATGCTGTACTTGGAACACATCTAAATCACATATAGAATATGTCCTGCTTGAGAAAACAATGTATTAAACTGTCAACAGGCCTGCATTTTTATTTAATGTTTGAATCATTGTAATTACTAACAGTTTTGCTTTCAATGAATATCAATCTTGTGATAGTGTTATAAAACAGCGTTGCTACATTTTTTTAAATACAAATTGTGAATCTGGACTATAATTCTGATAAAATACAAAGTAACAAAAAGCTACTTATTCATTGATATATGTGTATTACAGGAATTCTAATTTAAGCTGCATTAAAATGGAGATAAGTATGGATAACTAAGAAGTCTAAGAATCAAAGCACTGGAGTGCTGAAGGAACGATGTCCTGAACTTATTTATCATTTTGTTAAATATGGTGCATCCACTTTCCCATTCAAAATTTAAGCAAAATGGAGATGATGTTTTGATCATTTCTTGAATCTCATGTGATTTTCCAGCCATGAATTTAAAGGAGGATAACATATGCCAGCCTAGTAACATTACAATGAGGTGTCATGCTATAACTACGCCTCTTTGTCTACCTTGAAAATTGTTGAAGCGTGGAAAGAGTAATCTTATGCTCTCATGTTACCATTGGAACGATGTGAAGACATTGTTCCAGAAAGTCTAGAATAAAGTTACCCCCCCCCCTCATATAAATATTCTGAATCTGCCCATGTGTATAATATTTACACAGCGTGACAAGTACAATAATTTATAGAGGCTCATTCTGGTGTCAGTTATGTAGAAAAACTACCACTTGGCTTTATTATATCAATATTATAGTATTTGTTTATGCTAAAAAGAAACATGAGATACAAATAAAGAAATACAAATACTTAACAAAGAAGTATAAGGCTTACAGTAAATCGCGGGTTTAGCCCAAGATGGTCGTAACTCAATCTTTTCTTATATTGAGTTACGACTGTTTTGCGTTAAACCCTTGAAATATTTTCTACTATGTTTGAATTAATCAATACAAAAAAGAATATCAGTAATTGATTCCATATTATTAATTATTCATTCAAACTTCTAATAGTATTGTATTATTTTTTTATAAAAGATGCATGGTGCAATGGACATTGCATTCAAAGACTCAAGAATTTTATAGTATGTGGTGTCAATACTTGTATTAAATACACTTAACAAAACTTCTAAGTACCCCGATTTTATTATCGTAGAAATCTTTATTTTTCAACATTTATGTCTGATCAATAGTGGAAATGTGTATAGGACCATACTGTCGTCTGCATGCATTGTTTTCACGCTTTTTTATCTATTCAAAACCAGTTTTTTGATCTTCAGTTTTATTTTTCAAAAGGTTGTTTTGCATGACATAACCAGGATTAAACTTCAATTTGATACAGTCCCCGTGATGTGAACTGATCTAATGGTTGTATAAATCAACTGAAGATTAAATTGTGAAAGCTTATGATCTTATTAGATATAATTTTTACAGTATAAATAAAAAGCTGTGAGGCAGAAATATTGGTACAGTTTCAGTTGTAGAGTAACATATCACACTGTACAAAGCAATTTTGTACGAGATGTCAAAAGTGTCTCAACATATTCCTGTCAGATGGTTTCTGAAATGAGGTAGACAAAACAACTTCACAAAGAACACTCAGTCATTAAAAGTTCATAATTCAATGGAGATTGTCCAGAGGCAAATTTCACAAAAAATAATAAGAAAAAAATTATCGTAAATAAAATTACAAAAGTTAGAGTTCAAAGCCAAATGATATGATATCATATAATGATACAAATTTCAGAAATTAATCTTTATTCTACATAGTTTAAAAAAATTATAAATTGATTGGACAAAGAATGAAGGTATAATGAATGTTTCCTGCATTTAACTAATAATTTTTATCGTAAGTTTTTTTGTGAAAATGACCACAGGTTGTAAAACTCATCAAGACTTATCTAGCCACTAAACATTCTAGCTATGACTATGAAAACTAACATGACAGACACCCTCAGGCCCAAAACAACATGGGTATTCACATAACATGCTCAAATTCAATGAAACTAAAAAAAAAACAAGTGACCCAGAATTAATGTAGTGGCAGATACATCAGTGAAGTAATATTGTTTTAGTAAATACTAGGGCTGTCACGATACGCCAGAAGTGTACCGCGGTATATTGCAATACGCTGTCATCGTATCGCGATACGTACCACGATATATTGCGGGCTTTTAAATTCGTTGTTCATCCGCTGTATTTAACAGAAAAATTGCAAATCTTATATGCAGCTACTAATAGAATCTAGCCTGTTTAAGTATTTATGATCACTTAGGACTGTCCCAATCGCTTAAATTCTAGCAACTTCAGGTTAGATGGAATGAACAATGGAAAAACTGAAGTTTCGTTACTTCAATTTCGCGAAGGGGAGAATTTTCTAATGAAATAAAAAGTATCGCCAAATACCGGTACATTAAATCGTACCTAGGTACGTATTGCTGCAGCTGTGTATTGCAATATACCCGTATACCAATATATCGTGACAGCCAGGGACCAGGAAATCGCCGGTTTTTCGGTTTTTGGACCGATTTTTTCAGTTTGGACCGATTGAGATTTCAAAATCCTTAAAAAAATCGGTCCGGGAAAAATTCGCTAATTCTGACCTCAAACCATTAATTTCCATAATTTTCAAGAAACGTATCGATAAAATATTATCAAACAACTATCAGTTGCTAAAACCCACTGTTTACTGATGTAATATCCTGCTTAATTGTCCACAGGTTACACATCAAGGACCCTGTATAACGTATCCATGGTTACAGGTATCATGTGATATTTTTTTTGATCGAGCACAGCAAGGTACGCTTGATTTGCACTCGATTAATTTGAAGAACAGCAGAAGAATATGTTCTTACTTAATCGTGTCCATCGAACCGATTACGTTTTTCAATCGGTCTGTTAGAAACCTGTAAACTTGTAAAAAACATTAATCTTTTATAAAGAATGTTTTATGAGTAATTAAAGAAAACAATTTAACTGCTTTTGTTGTCAATTCCTGATTGATGTATTCGTTTAATCTTTAATTTGTTTGACTTGATTCATGATTTATTTTTACGTCTTAAATTGAGGTGTGAATAATAAGAAATTATCTTAGGACATGTATCTACGCAAATTCTTATTAATCGGAGGTACAGTTGTTGGTGATCAAAATTCAACCCTCTCTTCTCCCTTCTTTGGTAAACAAAATTAATGATTACTATTAAATTCCAAATTCAACGAAAATAATTTTCAAAACGAACAGTTTTGTCATTAAACTATCAATAAATGGTGTACTATGCACGATTTGATAATCTTTTGTGTTAAAAGAAACCGCTTGAACCATTGTGATGAGACGTTATACATTTTCGAGACCCACGCTAGATCGTCACTTCGTATGAGAAACGTTTTAATATACGTGTGTAATTAAAAAAGCTTATCATTATTTTACGTTTTCTTTCTTAATTTAGCGAACGACGCTTAAATGCAAGACATTTACTTTGGACCCGTTTTTCTGCGCATGCGCAGTTAAAATAATTTCCCCACATGACGGAGTTTTCCAACAACATTAGAACTAGATGAAACAGCCTTTTTTCAAGTTCTGTTTATTGAACGACCGACGATTGCGGGGAGTAATTTCGGAAACCACGCTTTTATGCTAGATAGAAGTTAAGTTTTGTAAAAAATTAAACAAACAATGCCAATGTATCGTATGCCTTCCTAATAAAAGGGAGCAAAAAAAAGTACTAACATGGTCGTGAATAAAGTACAGTAAACGGTCGGGTCCGTACGGTACACGTTAAAACCCGTATCCGGTACTCGGACGGCTTTGGACCGATTGACTTCGGCGAATTTCCTGGTCCCTGGTGACAGCCCTAGTAAATACAAAGAATATATACCTGAGAGTAGGATCAATTTTTTGGTTTTCTTTAAATAGTGTGTCAAGACCAGCAGTAAAATATGTTGTATTTATTGTACTCATATCATCCCTAGGTACCTCATCAGCTATCTTTACTGTAGATTGAGCCCAACTTACTTGCTGTTTAAAATATCTGTAAACAACATTGAACATTAGTCATCATCAAAGTCCAGGTTATTAAGTTTGAATATTGAAACAGTTTTAAAGTCTAAGGCCTCTAACCTTTTAGTTTTAACAAAGACAAAAGAGAAACTGATAACTTTAACTATATTCTACAAGACTCTACCATAGATTCTACCCATAATAATGATGATTATAATTATTTTATTTGAGTAATAATGTCATGACACATGGCATACAAATGGTGAAATATCACAGTAAGTAAACTACCACATGTCACGCACATCAAGACCGGGATGACACAAAAAAGAGATAAATCTCTCATTTTCATTGTGGTCCTCGAAAATCAATCTAAAGTTTAGAGAGACAGTGTAAAACAAAAAAGACATTTAGTCTAGCTATTTCTTCCAGTCCAACAGCTGATAAGTTGTTGACACTTTCATTTACCAGCTAACCACAGTATAATGCTGCTCTCACAGATACCAATTCATATTTGGGTAAAGTGGAGCATTGACAAGTGCATCAAATTTATGCAGCAGGAAATTTGTGGGATTTGAACCCAGGACCACTGCTTCCTATACTAAAAACATTAATATTTTCATTACAAAGAAAGCTCTTTTATGATAGATGAGTTCATAACAAAACCACACACCATTCAATAGCTAAGTTGAAAGGCACTGAGTAGTATAATCCCAATCAGTCAACAAAATTAAAGGGTGTCCGGTTGCCCATTTTCGGGCAACCAAAAATTTCTTTTGGACAAGCCAAATTTCTACCAACAAGATATACTGCTAGCTGCTAAAATGACCTGTTCAGGCAACCACTTTCATTTCCTAATTTCGTAGACTGCACTATAGTCAATATATCAAAGATTGTTTCATTTGTACAGAGCTAATCAGTAAGTTTTAAACATTTCTTCTACAGTTTACTGCAAATTTCATCTTCAGCAATGGTCAATGATTTTGATGAAATGTTTCACTGTAATATAGCATTATGTAAACTATCAACAGCTACATGGAAATAACAAGAAAATGATAAGTTGCCTAATGAGTAATATTTACAAATTCCAGAATCAGTAGATCTTTTTCTAAGAGTCCTGATAGACACAATGCCTAAGTCTCTTGATAGTTTTCCTCCTCTTTCTACAAGGGATATAATTGACTGTAAGAGAACAGAAACATAAAACTCTTACGGGTTGAATTTTCTTTCATTTGGCAGTCTTTCAGGAATATCAGAATCAGCATAGACATCTTGTGGAAGTTTTGATAGTTTATCAACATTAGCACTTTCATTTGGTGATAAAAATTTATCATGTAATTGTTGAACTTTCTCTACCAATCTCTGAAACAGACAGTTAAAAAATCTATCATAATCTAAAACTTGAACTAGACACAATAAACTCATTTTAAAATTACTTAGTAATGTTTTGTGCACTGCAAAATGAAATATATGCATATTTTCTAGTTGATCCAATACAAAGACAGACAAATAAAGCATTTACTTTATGTTCTATTAGCACATGTTCTAAAACACTAAATGACCAAATATAGATAGATTTTAAAGCTATGTACCATATTTAAGAGATTTGAAGTACTTTAAAAATAAACCAATTTTTATCATACTAAACTATGGATAGCATAAACTATGAATGAGTAGCACACAGTTTACAGGTATTAATTTACTTATATCATAGTCAATGACTAGAAAGAAATATAATGATGTAAATTAGGAGCTGATATCCAATTTTTGGTTTAATCAAATAAATAATGTCTCACAGACAAACTGCTTTACTTAAATTTCACATGACTTTTACCTCAGCAGCTTTCTTCTTTTGTTCAAAATAATTAGCTAGATTATCTTTCACAACTTTTACAATATCTTCACCATTTTTAGTATCAGACATGTATGAGGCTTGGTCTAGATAGCCTTGAGTGTAATGTTGATTTATACCATCATAAGCTAACTGAAATTAGATAACTTTCAGAATTATTACAATATATACTCTGTAACTTAATTATCATAAAATACGAAATATCAAGATCATAAACACATGCCAAAATAATGGATGTCTTTGTCTGCTATGTTCTGTTTACAATAAGTCAGAAGTGAAAGTCGTTTAAAAATGTATTTTTCTATGCGAGAATGAACATAAACATTCTTGACTCCCCATTTAGATTAAAATATGACAGAAATTGAACACATTTACTGGTAGGTGAGCTGTACCACCATTTTTTATTTAAGTTTTTTCTTAAATTCATCGAAAAATCAATGATATTTCCAAATCAAAAGTGAAAATAGCAAGACTGGACTCAAATGGAATCGACACGTCTAAAATCTGTGTCATGGGGTCATACATGCTGTAAATACAAGGGGCTCATAAACATGGTTAGGCCAGTAGTATAGTAGTCATGCAGGGCTCAAATTTAACAATAACTTGGACTTGTTGGACTTGCAAATTTTGTGAGATGGTTTATTTCAACAATTGTACGAAATAAAGCTTTGATATGAAGTTGTATACAACCAGCGTAGTTTATGGTGGACACACGGGTTCTCGCACCTCTAAGGACTCAATGAACCATTTCTAATTAATGCAACAATACTTTCAGAAAAATACATTAAAAACGAACCGTTTAATCTATATTTCATTTGTTTATCATATACTTGCTGATATTTTATATTTAAAACAAATCCAAATTCTTCCAAAAAAAACATGACCATTTTCTGAAAACTGTCATGGCGGCTAAAAATAGATGACCTAATTTCGCACTTCTACCGTATTTGGCTCTTTGTGACGTCATAATTAGCTGCCACATGACTGTCACGTGACTTTATGAGCAAGGGCTACCTGTCATGTGCTTTTTTTATTATAACATACTTTTAAACAATATTTAATGGATTGTACTGACAGAGCAGAAAAAGGTAATAAGGATTTACTGAAAAATATTCACCAATACAAAATTTACATTCTAAAAACATGTTTCTTGCGCATTATTCTCGTTTGACAGTTGTAGTTGCGTTGATTGTTTACTTGACATTGTGCACACGAATTGATGACGTCATACGCAATAAAATAGCAAAGTAAACAACTTTTTTATGAAAGGACCGAAATCAGGTGAGGAACGAGATCAGGTGTTTGTACGATACAACTATTATCAAATTTGCAAGGTCGCGAAAATATGTATCATTTGTAAAAACCGGGTCCAGTGGAACATAAAAGAACCAAAACGAGCAATTTTCGCAATTAGTGTTTAAAGGTAAATGTTAATTCACCAAACTTTATAGCTAACACAATCTAAATAAACGTCTAGATTAAGACAAAGTACAAATTTCTCGCTTATAGACGATTTTTGCGATCAGTAGCAAATAAACCTTCTGTCTGAAGAGTGTCAATGTAACTGGATAAAACCCAGTCACGACGTCACTATCAACAGTCAAATAGCAACGGTATAATTATAATGAGAAAAGTTAAATCTTACCTGAAGTATATAGTTTTCAATGAGAACAGCCCAGTTCTGTACATCACCCTCTAAGGAACCAACATCATGTTTCTCTTCACCTGGATACTTTTCAAAAGTAACACCAAACACACTCGAGAAAAAGACAACTGTACAAAATACTTGTAATTTGCCCATGCTTGATATCCTTTAATCTTCCAAACATACTCTAAAACATATCAAGGTCCTTTAACATATAGATCTAATATATATACATGTATAGATCTAATAGATGATTTTATGTCGTGGGCAAATACACACCATAGAACACAGACAATTTAGAATCTACTCAGTCTACGCTCCCCTTGCAGCTCAGTGAATAGGCCTATATCATACCACAGGAGCTTGACATTTTATATCATACTACGAAAATTCCTATGACATATAATAAAAACAGTGTTTTTTATTATATGTAAGGGGAATTTTCGTAGTATGATATAAAATGTCAAGCTCCTGTGATCATACTACTTCATTCACCTGCTGGAAGGGAACGATAGTGAAAGTTAGCCGATGCGTAGTCCGAGAGTTGACTCAGCCGTGTCAGTGAGAACTCTCACGATATATAAACAAAACGCTTCATAAAGTGAGTAGGAGAATTCATCCCGTTACTGCTATTTGTTTAGGCCTATATAGAATCCCTATATGCATGCCCTGATGCCTAGCTGCCTGCGCGCCTATTAGTGTATGCATAGCCTACGTATACATTTGTTTTGATGTATTTATAAACATAATACATTGTGCAGCTCATACAGTGCAGTGCAAGTAACAATGCATGTTTATGCACTTTGAAACTTAACTTGTTTTATGTAACTCATCGATCGATGTATCCACACAGTGTAAATGCGTAAACTAAAGTCTAAACATCATGACCCCTTAACATCGTTATGTGTTATGGAACCGACTTCAATGATTTAAACAAACTGTTAAAAAGTACAGACCATACGCAGTCGGCAAGAGTGGGTTTTTAGTTTTTTGTCTCGGATCCGTGCCGGCCACCTATGGTGCGGTCGGACCATACAATGCAGCCGAGAGCACTGTTGTTGGCGTCTACCTCGATGATCCGTGGAACAACGACTGACTACCTGCCTTTTTCCAGCGAAATAAAGAACTTCCTAGCACTGGCACCAGGGTCCTCACACTCACAGTCACACGTTGCCGTGTACGAGTTATAATCATACTGTCTTTATAATATATTATGTAGAGAACATGTATGTATGCACAGAGAACTATATACAGGGACGTACGCATTGTTTTATGGTCATAGGATATGGACTCTGGTGCCAGTGCTTTCTAGCTATAACTGAAACCGTACTACATATATTTAAAATGATACATGTATATGCGTACAGGTATAAGTAATTGATAAGCAACTATCAACATTACTTCAAAATCTTGGAACAATCAACTGAACACGTACCCTGGTCCAAGTTAGTCGCACAATACTGACCATGTAAAACCCTTCAGAATTGAATGTAGATGATAGCAAACCTAGATAACGTGTACACATATCTAAGACAAGGTTATGTTTATAACAGGATAAAGATAGTATGATATACGATACCTCATTTCAGTTTTATAGTAACATCCAATCCTCGGACACAACAATCAAATATACAGACCTACGACAAGAACCAAACTACATCAAAACATATCTTATTAGCATTAACACATGTCTACGAATGCAACATTGGTGAAATCCAATGAAATCTAACAAACTACTGAACTAGCGTACAGCCTACTGTAACTATGTTATACAAATGTAAATACCTCTCTAGAACGACAAAAACAAACACAAGTCCTGACAGCATAGTCTTTACTTTAAAGCATTTCTATAACTGATCAATCTTTTATATTGATCGCATGTTTCCGTGAATAACCGATCATAGCCGATATTAGATATTTAGTGCTGCTTTAGAAAACAGCAGCACACAAGAATATTCCAATCAATAATGAGCTCCACTAGATATCTTAAAGGATCTGTATCGATGTAATAGAACAGCGAGTAGTCAACTACATGCAGAGAGATAGGTTAAAGGTACTCATTGACAGATTTCAACTTAAATATCAACTTTTTCTATAACTATCAAAATAGTATGGAAATATTTTCGGAAGCAGTAAAGTAGTGTTCTGATAATGACAATTTAATTGCAAATTGACTTACAACTACAAATGATGGTGTTTCATGTAGTAAAAATCTGTCACGGTATAGACACTTTTAGTGCATTTTTGTGACTTTTATTGTATATTTCTTGCAACATTTAGGTCAGTTCGTCTTAAAAAATAATTATTTTTGACACAATTACAGACACTGAATAGTATTTTAAAATTATAGAAAAAATAAACCAAATCGGTGAGCTAGTACCTTTAACCATAGGACTGTGGATCGTCGAGCAAGTGGCGATCCGATCCGAACCACGATTCATGAGTAACGATTCACGAATCGAACCACGAATCACTAGTTAATGAAAAAGCATACAGGAACTCATATACATAACACAGATATAAATATGTTGTAAAAATAACAAAATAAGTAAAGAACTACAGAAGCTTTTATACATGGAAAGTCATGTAAGATATTCAGAAGAGGATTTTTGCGTGTGCGGAAAATGGGCGATATTTTCAAAATAATAGCGGTGCGCAAAGTTTTCATTTGTATAATAGCTTATTATCGGTGGAAATTTAGCTGAAAAGTGTCTTTCTTTTTTAGTAAAAATGGATCGCGATCCGACGATTCGGGAAGTGCCGATCGAATATTCGTACTCGATTTTCTGGTTGAGATCGCGAGTATCCGAGTACTCGGGACGTTGCGTCCAATACTGGCGTCAATTTGCGTAACGTCAAAAGTAACGTTTTATAAAAAATATTTTGTATTTAACACGCCATAGTCAGCATTCAATATCATAGTAATACCTTTAATAAATTGTCTACAGTGATACAAAATGATTTTTGTTGTTTCGTAAATCTTATTACATATTATTTTCAAATACATAGAAACCTAATACCTATACGTTACTTTACCAAATATCAATGTAAATTAAGTTGTCCTTCGGTTTTCATGCTAGTTATCATAATTGGCAATATTTTAATTGCATTTTTATTTGTTTTAGTCTTTGTTTGCCTTTTCGTTTGCCATCTTATCTTTTGCCGATTTGAACTGCACATGTTTATGCATTACTTTTAAGTTATATAATCCAAACAGAAAAAAATAGTCAAACAACATAGACGTTAAAAACGGCTAAAATAGGCAGCGTTACATTATGGCTAGACATTTTAAATTGTTAATTATTCTAAGTTATTTCATTAATATCATATTGATATTGTATTATGTTATACGTTTTAGTTTGAACTTTTTGATGATTGATATGAAATTTCGCTATTTTGTTTAATTCTGTGAACAATGATCTTTAAAATATCTGAGACGAGTCTATTTTCGGCATTTTGTGGATGCGTTACATCGTGGCTAGACATTTTTAAACCTGGCTAACGCCGCTTTCCTTTTGCTTAATTATTTTCATTTTAAAATATATCTACGAGTAAAGAAATGAACTTGTAAAAAATACTAAAAAATCATTAGGCCACATTGCCGCCACAACAAATTGATCATGTGTTCTATGGATTCGCTCTCATCTTAATTTTGACGGTTTTTACAAAAAATATATTTTTATTTCCTCGCTCGCTCATAGAAATTTGGTCAAACCACTATAAAGCAACTGAATTAAGATTTAAAAAAAATTTCTTTGCTCGCTCGCCCGTTTTTTCTAGAAAAATCCATAGAACATATTATCAATTTGTTGTGGCCTTATGTCAATTTAATTATTGCACCACATATATCGAAGCTGTAAACGAGATAATTTGTAAAATAAAAATCTTACCTTTTCAGCAAACATATATTTTCTGATAATTTTGCGTATAGCTATGTTTATATTTTGATAAAACTTTATTTATGTATAAGGTAGTTTAGTAACTCAAACATTGTAAGTTTTTCTGGTAAAAACGTTTAGAAATTGACTGATGTAAGATTTATCAAAGTGCGATAAAAATTGTAAAAGTAGCTGAATATTTTGAGTCCTAGGGCTTGGCATTTTTAAATTAACGCCAGTATTGAGCGCAACGTCTTGGATACTCGCAGCAGCCCTATTTAACCATATTGGTGATAACTACGACCAAGAGATCATAGTTTGGCTTCAATGACATACTGGTCAGTTATTAGGCTCGTAAGGTTGATGTAGTCTGCCCCGGTAAGGCAGTTACGTGTGCCACCAGTTGTGTTTTATTCAATTTATCTTACTTACACAGCTCAAATTTATAAATACCATCAAATGTCATATTTACTTAAAGGTACTAAATCAAGTTGATGCTGATACAATGCAAATATAGTTCCTTAATGCTATTATTAAAAATAATTAAGCCGGTGAATAATCGCAAGAATTCTCATTAAAGGTAACGTAATTTATCAACTTTATTTTAATTTATTATTTGTTGGATATTACGCCAAAGCGACACATTGTATAGGTCTTATCACATGAACATAAAGTTGGCAGACTCAGCAGCCACAGCTGAAGGATCGATCCTTCCGCTGTCTGCTGGCAGAAAGGTAAAAACAGCAGAAGGATGAATCTTTCTTCTGGGTCTATTGGCAGAAAAAATAATTACAGCAAAAGAAATCTCTGTTTACATTTAGATTGTCCTCATGAAATTCCATACCGAACATTTTCAAGTTACGACAATGTTTGGGAACGACGCTTTGTTTTCATTTTGATTGGTCCCTAAGAAATTTTGAACTAAACATTTTCCAGTAATGAAAAACTTTAGGGCAGATCTTTGTTTAAATTTGGCTTCCACCCAAAGAATTTCGATCCCAATTTTTCCCGTAACGAAAATATTTGGGGACGAATTTTTTGTTTACATTTGGAGTTGCTTAAAAAAAATTCGAACCTTACATTTTCTGGTTACGATATTATTTGGGAACGAATCTTTGTTTACATTTAGATTTGCCACCAAGAAATTTCGACCCCAACTTTTTTCCAGTTACCAAAGTATTCGGGAACAAATCTTTGTTTACATTTGGATTCGTCCCTTAGAAATTGCGAACCATCGTTTTTCCAGTTACGAAAATATTTTAGGTACGAATCTTTGTTAACAATAAGATTCGTCCCTAAGAAGTTTCGAACCAAACATTTTCCGGTTGCGAAATATTTGGGCACGAATTTTTGTTTACATTTTGATTCGTCCCCAAGAAATTTCGAACCAACCTTTACCATTTACGATAATTATGAGGACAAACCTTAATTTACAACTTTACATAAAGTTTCTTCCCCTAAGTATATCGATCCGCAATTTTTTTCTTGTTACGAAAAAATATTAAGGTCGTCCTCTAAAATTTAACTCTTACTTTTTCCAGTAACGAAGTACTTGGGGACGAATTTTTGTTAACATTTGGTTTCGTTCCCAAAAAAATTTAAACCAAACATTTTCCGGTTACTAAATATTTAGGTGCGAATCTTTGTTTACACATGGATTCGTCCCTAAGAAATGTCGTAACAACTTTTCCCCACTTACAAAAATATTTTGGGACGAATATTTGTTTACATTTGGTATCGTCCTCAAGAAATTTCGACCCCAACCTTTTCCGATTACGATTATATTGCGGGAGAAACATTTGTTTACTTTTCGATTGTTCCTAAGAATTTTTACATGTGGATTCGTCCCCAAGAAATTTCGTACCAGCTTTTCCAAATTACAAAACTATTTTGGACGAATCTATGTTTACATTTAGATGCGTCCTCAAGAAATTTCGCCCAAAACATATTTTCCGGTTACGAAAATCTCGAGAGACTAATCGTTGTTAACTTATGGATTCGTCCCTAAGAAATTTCGTACTTATATTTTTCAGTAACAAGGTATTTCTGGACGTTTACATACGGATTCGTCCCCAAGAAGTTTCGTATTTTCCTATTACTTACTATTTGGGAACAAATCTTTGTTTACGTATGGATACATCCCTAAGAAAACATTTTCCGGTTACGAAAATATTGTTCGACGAATCTGTTAACATATGAATTTGTCCCCAAGAAATTTCTTGCTTACATTTTCCGGTTACGAAGATATTGTGGATCGAATCTTTGTTTGCATATGCATTCGACCTAAACATTTTCCGGATACGAAAATTTTGTGGGACGTGTCTTTGTTCACATATAGATTAGTCCCCAAGAAATTTCGTACCAAACATTTTTCGGTCACGAAAATATTGAGGGACGAATCGGTTAACATATGGATTTGTCCCCAAGAAATTTCGTACCAAACATTTACCGGCTACGAAAATATTGTGCAACGAATCTTTTACATTTGGATTCTTTCGACCCCAACTTTATTGTCCAGTTACCAAGAAAATATTGTTCTTATTTAACAGGCGCGAAAAGTTAGAGGACGCTTTTTTCAGTATTTTTGAAGAATAAAACAACAACACAATTTAATGAATTTACTTGGACAACAAACATCTCAAGGACAAAGTCCGAGACGACTTGTAAAAAATCAGCTGGCCATATTATATCAAGTACATGAAATTGAACAAAAAGAATCTCAAGGACAAATTGTCCGAGACGACTTGTTTAATTTCAGCAGGGCGCGCGTAGAGGGAGAACAAACATCTCAAGGACAAAAAGTCCGAGACGACTTGTTTAAATTCATCAGGGCGCGCGTAGAGGGACAACAAACATCTCAATGACAAAAAGTCCGAGACGACTTGTTTAAATTCAGCAGGACACGCGTTTATGGACAACAAGCATCTAAAGGACAAAAAGTCCTAGAGGACTTGTTAGAAAAAATGGACCAACTGTACATGAAATTCATTGTGTTGATTATTCTACTGCAGAGTTCACATTCACCAGCTTGATATGCTTATGAGTACTTCTGTGCATAACCATCTGGAAAAAAACCAAGAAACTTTAACTTAAGTGCATTATTTTGACGGACTAAATAAACTTCAGAAGCACAGATTTCAGTATCAAAACATTAAACACACTTTCTCTACAATCAATGTTGATTTTGTTTAGTCCAGTTAAAAAGTCTTAATCATGATAAATTACCAAGTCCACATTAGGGCTAGTCCCAAAATTTCAAATTCATTAAGTATACAATGAAAGCATACATATTTAATAAATCAACCAAAGAAAGTTTTAACTGCCCTTGGTAATTATTGTGTCCATTCAGTTAATAAACAAGTAAAGTAATTCATTTGGATAAAATGTGTCAAATTCTTAGGCATTTTCACATAGCAACCTTGTTTCATTTAGAACATATACATTCAAACCGGCATGTTCTGATACTTTCCGTCTAGCGGTGAAGTTACTATTAGACGCATCGTCATTTACGTATGCACCTATTTTTTAAAATTTGGCACCGTACCCAAGTTGTTTCGTTTCTATATCAAGGTAAATAGTTATAATTTCATCTAGGTGACATTTATTTTACTAGCTATTAGAACGTCTGCAATTTAAGTAATACATGTATTCAAATCGGCAAAGTTCAAGAGGAAGTCTTTTTATCCAATGCCTAGTGTTATACTACAGTACTACATCCATTCGGAACACATCGACCTTTCATGAATGAATAATCTCGGAAGGATTTAGTGGGGGGGGGGGGGGGGTCTTCACTGGATGTTTGTGATTTTACTACCTACGCGAGGCGAAGCACGTAACGGTTATACAAAACAGTTATCGCAGTATGCACACAGATCTTTGCCATAACTTATTTCTTTGTTTTAATTTGAACTAAATATTGTTTATAGATATCATTGAACTATGTAATTTTAAATTTACGGACTAAAAGCGAAAATTCAGTCATCGCCTAAACGAACGTGTATTTGTTAACTTCAACACTGTTTTTTTCCAAATGGCGTCTAAAAATGTCCGAATGGCCGAGAGGTTCCGAATGTACTACATCTTGACGTCAGAATGACTTTTTTGACGATACCGATAACACTTGAACGCATGTAGCAAAAGAAAACTCACTATTTTCCATGTGTTTATTTTCCATGTGTTTTCAACCTTAAAAAAACATTGTTTGTATGCATAATATAATGACATATCTATATGTGTATAAAGTTATAAATGCTGATTTGGTACAGTTTATAATATGCAAGGCATAAATAATTTCCGTTTGAAGGCGACCACAAAGACATGTCTATATAAAATAATATAATGGAATTCAGCGGCAAAAACATTAAAGATGTACAGAGTTGTCTATTTTGTTGAGCATCATCAGATCACAAAGAACGATACAGTTTAATCGGTAGTGTGTGTTTTCCAGCAATAATGATCAAGAATCTTTGTTTTGACCACCAGTGCATGGACGGAAACACCCACAAGTTTAAGTTCCAAATTAAGTCTATTAAATGTATTTATAAATGTATCTACGGATGTACAAATGCTTACTTTATCTAAAATTGTTTGTTTGAATCTATACTACGATTTTAATACGTATGTTAAAAATATACAATTTAAATATATATTGATGTTCCTGAGCATTTTGCATAGGAAAAAACATGACCAAGTATTGGTGGTTATGACAAAAACAGTCCTTTATCTTGACGTCAGAATGACGTTTTTGACGTCATACCGATGGTACTTGAATGCACATAGCGGAAAAACCGTACAGACAACTTTTCTCAAATTCTGCTGTATATAAGTATATACATTGCTTTACATCATATCAAAACTTAGCAAAAATTTATCGGGCAGATTTTTCATAAAACCGGTTTGTAGGCAATTTTTCTGGATTTTTTCTGATGTTGCCAATTCGGAATTTTTTGTCTCTTTCAAAATTTTAAAGAGAAAATGTATATTTACACTGTTCAAGTGGTAGATAATGGTGTAAGCTTTAAACTGATGTATACTTTCTTGTTGTGGTGCGAAAAATAAAGATTTAACCACACATTATAGAAGTTTTTTCCGTTGTCGACTGACGTAAAAAGTGCACGCGTGCGTCATGTTTACGACGTCATGGTTACGTAATTAGCAAAAATGAGTAGATTCGAATCAGAAATATCTTCAAGTTTACAGCGGTACCAAAACTTATATGGAAATCTAAAAAAGTCAGATGTACCATACCACCTTAATATTTTTTTATCCTAAACTACACGTTTCCAGTCTGCGTTTCAAAAGCTAACTGACTTCATAGTGCAAACACTCATTTAGTAAATTGATCATAATTATGACGGAAGAGCACTCGGTCAATTTGTCGTATGTGATCCATCATTTTGACACCGTAACGCCTGTTACGGTATATATGGAAGACCGCTATCCAGTGATTACCAGTCCAACGTTATAGCCGTTATGTCACCCCTGCTCCTACATGGTTCTTAGTTAGGACATCTTGAGAATCAAACTCAAAACCCCTGGATTCTCAGTCAGACTAAAACTGACTGAGTGAAGTTGGTGGAGTTCAAAAATTTGATTATTGGTCAACATGACAATCTGGTCTAAAACTTTAAAAAAAAAACATTGGTTCAGGCTAATTCAGGAAATGCAATGCCTGTCAGCAGATGTGTGAAGAAATAAAGAGGAATATATGAAATTCACACATATATCTAATTATCAAGTCCATACACTGTTTTTTATTGATCGTTGCTGCACTCAAAGGGAAGCAACTCTGATAAACTTAACAAATATTAAAGATCGAATTTCAGAGTTATCTACCTTCCAGTAATAAACATGAATAAATTTGATTGGAACTCAAGTCGAATGGATTTTCCAAAGTATTTCAACTCTTTCACACTTAAAACGTTTTTCCAGTTTTTAAAACATAGTTGGTTTTCAAAATATGTATACATGTAAACAATCAAGAAAAGCATAAATAATGTTTATTTTAATGTTTATTTTATTGTTTATTTTAATACAAGTACTGAAACTTACAGAAAAACACAAGTCTAGCCTAATATCTTTTATGATCAAGACAATCAAAATGTTAAGCATCTATATGATCATTCTGTACACAAACGGTCTGTACAAAAGTTTGTGACCACCTATGCAACTATATATCAATTTTGTCAGAATGGCATGCACTTGTGCTTTTAACTTTGGAAACATTAGTCTTGGGGGAACTCGTAAGTCGGCATTTTTGTAGCACTATTTCAAAGTATTTATTCTTATGAAAATAGAATTACTTGTTCAGTATGTGTATTTTGCGGAAAGCTTCCGATAAAGCACATTTTACAAACGAAGACAAAAATAGACTGTAAAACTGAGTTGAATATATTTTTGCACAAAAGTCAAGCTTAGGTTAATATTGTTGGACTATAGCTACTACCACCTTAATTTCTATAATATCATTTGAAATGTCTCTGTATTTACTGATACTACTTTCTTTTAAGCAAGTCAGCATAATCTATGAAGATAATCTCAACAATGTTAAAAGAAAATGAGTATATTCCTATAACAAATGAAAGAAAGAGACCGTAGAGAAGTACAGAACGTTTTCTGCTCGGTGTCCTAAATCTTAATCTCTTGAAAGTGGCGGTGTATGCTAGTCTTATAAATATGACTATGCATGTTTTTGTATGCGTGTTATTCACCTTGCGTGAAAATTAAGGACATGCGTATTTTGAATACCGTTCACATTTTTTGTACCAGAAAAGTATGGTAAGATATCAAGAAGCATAGACTTTGTTGGATCAGGTAGATTAAATTGTTAAATATTTGACAAGCCTGATATAGTTTGGACTTTTATATTTTTTACTCTTTAATACTACATGTATTTGTAAAAGAAGTCATCCAAATGAGTTGAAACTGTATTAAAGCAAAGATACGACAGTGGCCGAAAAAAGTCGATCTTTTCCGAGTGCTCTACACATGGTCTTACTTGATTGATTTCTCTTTGTTATTTGTGTAAAGTTTTACTCCATCGATAGAGTGATTTCAACGCAAATCCCGTGTTTTACATACCTGAGTAATCACGTGGTTTATAGGATTGAATCTGATTGGCTGGTATTTTGTCGCTCAGTAAGCATGACCCGAGGTGTTGAACACATAGCGTGGATTGAACATTTAAAGTTTTATCATTTTGTTGTGCTTGGATATTTTTTGGAATTTTGGTGAGTTTTTTTTTAGTGTTTTAGCTCTCTCTCTCGCTCTCTCTCTCTCTATATATATATACACACATATCTGTAAATTTGCATTTTGTTATGCCGTGTAATCTCATCTTTCCACCAAATTGACCAAGCTTGATCCGTCTCATTCACCATTTTCACGAAAAGGCAAGCTACTTCTATCCTCGAATATCCACTTTAAACTAATCCATCGAAAGATGTTTTATGTACTCGTTGGTCCAACAGTCATAAATGAGTTGGTCGTTTATGACTAAATTGTCCAACTTTGATAAATTTCATGTTTATTCTAAGACATTAATTATCGACCAAAGCGTGGAACGTGTGAAATGGCGCCCAATCGAAAATGTATTATGTAGGCTGCGTTCTAGTGCAGTATATGAATGAAATGGTCACTAAATATGTGTTAAAGTTGTATTTGTATGAAGTGATTTGGTAACTTAATAAATCGAAATTAGCTAGCTTTGATAATCAATTTCATCTTCAAATATGGCCATTTTCGGCTAAAAACAACGATTTTCATGGATTGAAGTCCTTCACGGGCATTTTTATTTAGCAGTGTTTACACACAACGCGCGTTTGAGCAGCATTTTGTTTTTACTAAAACGCAACTTTAAAAACACCCCATTTACTGGCTGATATTTACATTGATTTTAGAACTATTGAACTAAGGATCCAGTTAATGTTGTATCCTCAATTAAAGGTGTTCTATTGCCGTATTTTAATAACCAAAAAGCGATCGGTTCATTGTGTTTTAAAGGACAATGACTAGTAGTCTGTATTACTTGCCCTTTACTACTATCGTAATCGGGTCAGGCTAGCCGTAATTATGGCGGCCTCCTCAGTTATTATTCATGTATTACGTTTTCTTGATTTTGCATGATAATTTGCTGACGATAGTTACTTTAGAAGAGTTTGATACTAATTAGGTCATTCGATTTTTCTGATTACTTGTATATTTATCGAACAATTTACACAAACAAGTCTCACTTGAACACAATTCGGACGTGGATTAGTCTCGTTAGAATTTCGGGTACTTTATTTCGTAAAAATGAAACCGAACAACTGAAGAAGGTACTAACTGTAATTCTGCTGTTGTCCGTCCGTCCGTCCGTCTGTCCGTCGTCCGTTTGTCCGTGGACAATTGCTTGTCCGGATGATAACTCAAGAAGGGATGCACCTAGGTTCCTCAAATTTTATGTGTGGATAGCCCTTGGGTGGAGGAGGTTCCCTATTGATTTTGAGACCCCAGGATCAAAGGTCAAGGTCACTGGGACTTAAAATAGGTAAAACTTGTCCGGACAATAACTGAACCACCAATGTACCTAGGTTCACCAAATTTTATGTAAGAGTAGGCCATGTGTCAAAGATGTTATCTATTGGTTTTAGGGCCCCTGGGTCAAAGGTCAAGGTCACAGTGGCATCATATGGGAAAAAAACTTGTCCTGACAATAACTGAACAAGCAATCTACCTAGGTTCACCACATTTGATGTGAGAGTAGCCCATGTGTCAAGGATGTTCCCAATAGGTTTTGGGGCCCCTGGGTCAAAGGTCAAGGTCACAGGGGCATCATATTGAAAAACCTTGTCCGGAAGATAACTCAACAACGACTGTACCTAGGTTCACCAAATTTTATGTGAAGGTAGCCCATGTGTCAAGGATGTGCCCTATAGGTTTTTGGGCCCCAGGTTCAAAGGTCAAGGTCACAGTGGCATCATTTTGAAAAACCTTGTCCGGACAATAACTGAACCACCAATGTACCTAGGTTCACCAAATGTTATGTGAGAGTAGCCCATGTGTCAAGAATATACCCTATTGATTTTGGGACCCCTGGGTCAAAGGTCAAGGTCACAGGGGCATCTTATTGAAAAGCATTGTCCGGGTAATAACTCAACAACGACTGTACCTAGGTTCACCAAATTTCATGTGAGGGTAGCCCATGTGTCAAGGATGTGCCTTATGAGTTTTGGGGAAACAGGGTCAAGTTTAAACCTTCAACCAGAAGATATCAAATTAATAAGCAGTGACTTCAAATGTTCAATCAATATGTTAATAAAGTCAAAATGGCAAGCAATGAAAAACTTGTCCGGACAATAATTGAACCACCAATGTACCTAGGTTCACCGAATTTTATGTGAGGGTAGCCCTTGTGTCTAGGATATGCCGTTTTGGTTTTGGGGCTCCTGGGTCAAAGGTCAAGGTCACAGAGGCATCATATTGAAAAACTTTGTTCGGACAATAACTCATCAACGACTGTACCTAGGTTCACAAAATTTTATGTGAAGGTAGCCCTTGTGTCAAGGATGTTCCCTACAGGTTTTTGTGCCCCAGGCCTAAAGGTCAAGGTCACAGAGGCATCATATGGAAAAACCTTGTCCAAACAATAACTGTACCACCAATGTACCTAGGTTTACCAAAATTTATGTGAGAGTAGCCCATTTGTCAAGGTTATGCCCTATTGGTTTTGAGGCCCCTGGGTCAAAGGTCAAGGTCACAGTGGCATCATATTGAAAAACATTGTCCAGGTAATAACTCAACAATGACTGTACGTAGGTTCACCAAATTTTATGTGAGAGTAGCCCATGTGTCAAGGATGTTCTCTATTGTTTCTGGGGCCCCTGGGTCTAGTTTAAACCTTCAACCAGAAGATATCAAACTACCAAGCTGTGACTTCCAATGTCCATTCAATATGTTAATAAAGTCAAAATGGCAAACAATGAAAAACTTGTCTAGACAATAACTGAACCACCAATGTACCTAGGTTGATTGAATTTTATGTGAGAGTAGCCCATGTGTCAAGAATATGCCCTACTGGTTTTGGGGCCCCTGGGTCAAAGGTCAAGGTCACAGAGGCATCATATTGAAAAACCTTGTCCGGACAATAACTCGACAACAATTGTACCTAGGTTCATCAAATTTAATGTGAGAGTAGCCCATGTATCAAGGATATGCCCTATTGGTTTTGGGGCCCAAGGGTCAAAGGTCACAGGGGCATCATATTGAAAAACATTGTCCGGGTAATAACTCAACAATGACTGCACCTAGGTTCACCTAATTTCATGTGAGAGTAGCCCATGTGTCAAGGATGTTCCCTATTGGTATTGGGGCCCCTGGGTTCAGTTTAAACCATCATCCAGAAGATATCAAATAACAAAGCAGTGACTTCAAATGTTCAATCTATATGTCAATAAAGTCAAAATGGCAAAGACTGGAAATAATGCTATATTTAATAAGTAACATGAATTTTGTTCACCAAATTTTATGTGAGGGTAGCCCATGTGTCAAGGATGTTCCCTATTGGCTTTGGGTCAAAACTAGGTCAAAGGTCAAGGTCACAGAGGCATCATATGGAAAAACCTTGTTCGGACAATAACTAAACAATGATTGTACCTAGGTTAACCAAATATTTATGTGGATCAGCCTATTTGTCAGGATGTAATGTGTTGATAGCTCTTTGGCAGAGGATGTTCCCTATTGATTTGGAGACCCCAGGGTCAAAAGTCAAAGTCACTGGGACTTAATTTATATTGAAACATTTTCCGGACAATAACTCAATAATGATTGTACCTAGGTTTACCTAATTTTATTTAAGGGTAGCCTAAATGTCGAGCATAATTATGCCCCTTTGGTTTTAGGCCCCTTGGTTAAAGGTCAAAGTCACAAGGAAATCATGAGGAAAAACCTTGTCCAACAACCAACTTTGATCTAAGATCACCTAATTTTATGTATCAATACTCTTTTACTCTTTGGGTCAAGGGTGAGAACTTTTGGTTCTGAGGCCCCAGGGTCAAGGTCACTGGAAGTTTGTATGGGAAAAACTTTTGTGCCGATGATAACTCAACCATGGCTGTACCTAGGTTCTCAAAATCTTTGCTTTGGATAGCCCTCCAGTTAAGAGTGGGACCTATTCTGAGATCCTGGGGTCATTGGTCAAGGTCACAGTGACTTCATATGAGATAGAACACAGCATGGACTGCACACGGGCGTATAATGCCCCGCCCAGCGGAGCTCTTGTTTTTGTAGTATTTTCATGTCATTGTAATTTTATGATGTTTCCTATTTATGTTATGATCGTATTGATTGTGATGTAATCTTTGCCTAGATATGATATAGTTTTTTTGTGTGAATAATTATATGATCTGTTCTCCTCTGTTCATATGTTTTATAATGAGAGAATTAATTTGTAATCGGTTAATTATTCCGATAATTAGGCCATTTAAATCAGAGACCAGACATCATAGAGCATTTTCTTTACAAACTATGACTTCCGGTAGAGAAATGTCAACATGGAAAGATTATGTAACTGTAGCTAAGTGGTTATTGTTCATGACTTAACTATCATATAATCAAAATACATGTATTGCATTATTAAGGAATCATCTTTACTATTATAAAAAAGTGACCCGGAATCGTCGATGACTCGGAACTGTCGAGTTCACTGTACTCTAAAAGATCAATTACTATTAAGTATTTTTTACATTTAAATTTAGTCGTAATTGAGCGGGAAGTATTTCAAGTAAAAAGACAACTCACAATCTAACGCGATCGCGCAACTAATTGAACCTTTCTACGATTACCGCCACTTTGAATTAAAAAAAAAACCGGCTCTTTCCCCAAATTAATACACTTTACGATAAATTAGCTGACGAAACTGAAAGGACAGTGAAATCGATAGAATCTAGTTAAGCGATAGGGTTTACAAATTACATTAGCGTTACATACATGTATCCTTCTAATACAGGATCCTTGTATGTATATATCTGTAAATTTGCATTTTGCTATGCCGTGTAATCTCATCTTTCCACCAAATTGACCAATTTTAGATTAGCTTCGATCCTCTCTCGATTAGTGCTCACTGAATGTTACTGCAGTGTACACATCTTGATCGGGATCTAGACTTGATTGTTACCATAGCAACCATGTGATTAGTTTTGTCCTGCTCATTGCCACTCAGCCGAGAGGAAGGGGGAGGTTCCATGATTAAAATGTATAACCAGGATCACTCTCTGGGGCATGCTTTTATTGAGTCGTCAAAAGAGGTGGTGTATCGAGACCTATGACTTTATTATGCGTGAAAAATGGGGGACTGACTAGAGCATAATTATGATAAGATTGTCAAATGATTTATTATTTAAAGGGAAGCTGAGGAAACTTGTACAAAATATTTATGAATTTCTTTCATTTTTTTTTTGAGTGCTTATTATGTCAAAGTATTTTTTTCAAATGATAAACTTTTTGCATGATAGAATCTAGTGCCTGTCTGTATATTCAATCATTTTGGTCTATAATATATTTTGTGAATACAAACAGATGCTTGGTTTGGCTGCAGAACATCCTGGCAATCGAGCTCTTGGACTCCATGCTTGTTTCAATCAATTAAAATCAGTTAGATACCTGGAACTTAAACTATAAATGGAGATTATGACTTATTCAGTACTTAAATACTAAGTATAAAAATTTGTTCGAATTGAAATGTCTTTAGTACTTATGAAGATATTCTAATGAAACCTTGTTTGTTTATTCATTGATACTACATACAGGGTGATCCAAAATATATGATACCATTTCAGTGTCTTGTATGTTTTACACACATCACATGATTTTAAATATCAACACACATATTTAAACTAGAGATTTTAAAGTTTTATTTACTGAGTAAAGTCATTATGTTTAATAAAAATATAAAAATGAATTTTACCAAACAAAATTTACATCAAATGTTCAATATGACGTCCATTTTGTGCTACTACGACGTCAAGTCTCTTTTTAAAATTTTCAATAGCGTTAACACACATTGCAGGTGTAATTTTTCTTATTTCTCTGCGAATGGCTAACTTTAGTTGCTCAAGGGTGTCTGGCTTTGGATTGTAAACATTGTCTTTTAAGTGTCCCCATAGAAAAAAATCTAACGGACTTAGATCAGGTGAGTGTGGAGGCCATACTTTGTCTGATTTAAATGATATAAATTTTCTGCCAAATGTTTCTTTCAACCATTCCAACACGTGTCCGGCAGTGTGTGGTGCCGCTCCATCTTGTTGGAACCATATTTTATTAATGTTAATACCTTTTCTTCGTAAGGCTGGAAGAAATTTTGTCTTCAAGAGAGAAAGATATCGCTCACTATTTATTGTTTTGGTTTCACCTTTCGATTCAAAAAAGAATGGTCCAATCACACCAGTTGAACTCAACACTACCCATACCGTCACCTTGTCATCATGAAGTGGCTTTTCTAAGTAGAATCTTGGCTTCTCTTTACTCCAAACTCGACAGTTCTGCTTGTTTACAGCTGCATTTAAATAACAAGAGCTCCGCTGGGCGGGGCATTATACGCCCGTGTGCAGTCCATGCTGTGTTCTATCTCATATGAAGTCCCTGTGACCTTGACCAATGACCCTGGGATCTCAGAATAGGTCCCATCCTTAACTGGAGGGCTATCCAAAGCAAAGATTTTGAGAACCTAGGTACAGCCATGGTTGAGTTATCACCAACACAAAGTTTTCCCATACAAACTTCCAGTGATCTTGACCCTGGGGCCTCAGAACCAAAAGTTCTCGCCCTTGACCCAAAGAGTATTGATACATAAAATTTGGTGATCTTAGGTAAAGTTGGTTGTTGGACAAGGTTTTTCCTCATGATTTTTCTTGTGACTTTGACCTTTAACCCAGGGACCTAAAACCAAAGGGGCATATGCTAGACATTAAGGCTCCCCTTAAATAAAATTTGGAAAACCTACAATGTAGGTACAATCATTATTGAGTTACTGTCCCGAAAATGTTTCAATATGAATTAAGTCCCTGTGACCTTGACTTTTGACCCTGGGGTCTCCAAGTCAAAAGAGAACATCCAATACCAAAGAGCTATCAACACATTACATATTAAGTTATTGTCTGGACAAGGATTGTCCACATGATGCCCCTGTGACCTCAATCTTTGACCCAGTTTTGACCCAAAACCAATTGGGAACATCCTTGACACATGGGCTACCCTCACATAAAATTTGGTGAACTAAATTCATGTTACTTATTAAATATAGCATTATTTCCATGGTTTGCCATTTTGACTTTGTTAACATATTGATTGAACATTTGAAGTCACTGCTTGGTAATTTGATATCTTCTGGATGATGGTTTAAACTTGACCTAGGGGCCCCAAAACCAATAGGGAACATTCTTGACACATGGGCTACTCTCACATGAAATTTTGTGAACTTAGGTGCAGTCATTGTTGATTTACTACACAGACAATGTTTTTCAATATGATGCCCCTGTGACCTTGACCTTTGACCCAGGGGCCCCAAAACCAATAGGACATAACCATGACACATGGGCTACTCTCACATAAAATTTAGTGAACCTAGGTACATTGGTTGTTCAGTTATTGTCTGGACAAGGTTTTTCCATATGATGCCTCTGTGACCTTGACCTTTGACCCAGGGGCCCAGAAACCTATTGGGAACATCCTTGACACAAGGGCTACATTCACATTAAATTTTGTGAACTTAGGTACAGTCGTTGATGAGTTATTGTCCAAACAAGGTTTTTCAATATGATGCCCCTGTGACCTTGACCTTTGACCCAGGAGCCCCAAAACCAATAGGGCATAACCTTTACCCAAGGGCTACCCTCACATAAAATTTGGAGAACCTAGGTACATTGGTGGTTCAGTTATTGTCTGGACAAGTGTTTCATTGTTTGCCATTTTGACTTTATAAACATATTGATAGAACATTTGAAGTCACAGCTTGGTAATTTGATATCTTCTGGTTTAAGATTTAAATTTAACCCTGTTTTCCCAAAACTGATAAGGTACATCCTTGACACATGGGCTACTCTCACATGAAATTTGGTGAACCTAGGTACAGTCATTAGTGAGTTATTACCCGGACAATGTTTTTCAATTTGATGCCACTGTGACCTTGACCTTTGACCCAGGGGCCCCAAAATCAATAGTGCATATCCTTGACACATGGCCTACTCTCACATGAAATTTGGTGAACCTAGGTACATTGGTGTTTCATTTATTGTCCGGACAAAGTTTTTCCATATAATGCCCCTGTGACCTTGACCTTTGAACCTGGGGCCCCATAAACCTGTAGGGCGCATCTTTGACACATGGGCTACTCTTACATAAAATTTGGTGAACCTAGGTACAGGCGTTGTTGAGTTATGGTCCGGACAAGGTTTTTCAATTTGATGTCCCTGTGACCTTGACCTTTGACCCAGGGGCCCCAAAACCGATTGGGAACATCCTTGACACATGGGCTTCTCTCACATAAAATTTGGTGATCCTAGGTAGATTGGTTGTTAAGTTATTGTCAGGACAAGTTTTTTTCCCATATGATGCCACTGTGACCTTGACCTTTGACGCAGGGGCCCCAAAACCTATAGGGAACATCTTTGACACATGGGCTACTCTTACATTAAATTTGGTGAACTTAGGTACATTGGTGGTTCAGATATTGTCCGGACAAGTTTTACCTATTTTAAGTCCCAGTTACCTTGACCTTTAACCCTGGGGTCTCAAAATCAATAGGGAACCTCCTCCACCCAAGGGCTATCAACACATAAAATTTGAGGAACCTAGGTTCATCCTTTCTTGAGTTATCATCCGGACAAGCAATTGTCCACGGACGGACAGACGGACAGACGGACAGACGGACAACAGCATAACATAATACGACCGTTTTTCAAAACGGGCGTATAAAAATGTTATTCGTCTGAAAACCATATTTTATCAATTGTGGTTACATTATCAATCATCCAACGAGCAAACTCTAATCTGCTGTTAATGTCTGTTTCTTTCAAATGTTGCATTATGGATAACGAATAGGGAAACAAATTCAAATCAAAACGCAATGCCCTATGTACACTTCCATAACTAGACTTATTAGTAATGTCTCCAAGAACTTTTCTTACAGATTTTTGTGGTGTCTCCTGAATCACTTGCTGGATTTCTGCCACGTTCTCTAAACTGCGGCTTGATCTTGGTCGTCCGCTGTTGTTATGTCGGCTATCCTCAACTGACCCAGTCTGCTTAAATCTATTTACAAGCCTATGTACTTGAAGCTTTGTGAGTCTGTCATCCTCAGGATATTTTTTCTGCATCATGCGAATAACAGTAACTGGAGACTTAGTCTCAAAATAAACTTTAACTATTTCTGCAGCTTTCTGTTTTGACGTCGCCATCTTCAAAAACACCTATTATTTGACGACGTCATCTATGACGTCATGACGTCAACGTTTTCCCGTAAATTAATTATGACTGAAACGTAAGACAATTCTCTTTACAGGGGTATATAGCACTTAATAATTGCATCAGGAATGACTTATTTATTCAACTTCAAAACAGTATCAGATATTTTGGATCACCCTGTAGATGTATGCTTTTGGTGTTATGCCTTTTCATCTTTAACAAATATGATTTGTAATTATTTTTGACTGATTTATTTCCTAGGAAAGCGAAATCCTGTCACAATAGCTCTTTTATTTAGAGATAAGTCTTGCCATGAGTAAAAAAACTTGAAAAGTCAAAAGTGTTGTCTTTAGACTTAGTAACATATTGATCAGTTTTTTTTAAATTTCATTAGAACTGCACAATTAGTACTTTGATCTATTATTTCAGATATACAATATACCTGTGTGGAAGATTGATCAGGAAATGAATGGTCATCAGAAAGAAGATAAGTACAGTTATTTTATTATTTTTCAATTAATTTATCGTAACTCTTATAAAGCTTGATTGTAAAGCAGAGTGATTAAGTGTTGATATTTAAGCCTTATTTTCATGATTCAGATAAAGAACAGAATAATAATTTATTTCAGTATCATATACATAAGTATCTTGTTATAGCTTGTTTAGGATAACTTAGACAAACAACTCTGTTTACATATTTGGGACTCGGGTATTAAAACAGGGAGGTTAGCAGATTTTGTGTAATGAAAGTATTAAATATGCCTTAATGCATGGAACGTACATGTGTTCTCATACTAAATTCAATGCATCAACAACACACTGATAATAGTCGATTATTACGTGTACTAAACCTAAATCCACCTGTGTATAAAATGGTATCGTTGTATTTTGTCTCAAGTTATCCTAAACAAGCTATACTACAGGTCGTATTCTAGGTCATGCGTGTTTTTGTACTTTAAACAATGGACCTGCCCACTAAAAAGATGAATAAGCTTATGCATGAACAGCAAATTTCACTGATTTAAACATACCACTTAGCTATTGAATATTTTAAAAAAATAGTTTATAAGCATATTGTACATGAAAATCTTATATAATGATATTTTTTAAAAAAGTGTAAACTACTAGTAACTGAACTGTAAAAATAATTCGCCCCTAAATATTGATGTGTAATGAAACTGGCCATGTTTATATACGCAATGTTTATGTGGACAACCTATAACAAATGAATATAACAATGTATCAGTCACCCAATACACAACATCTAACAAACACTCTCACACTCACATATATATAAGGCTGATGGTTCAGCTAACCTATGATCCTGGAATGTATCAGCAAACATAGCAAAACTGTTTTGATCATAATTTTCTTTCTTTGTCACTGTTTTACATTTTAATAACTCTGTCAGTAATTTAATAGCAAACATAGCAAAACTGGTTTGATCATTTCTGTCTTTGTCGCTGTATGACACATAATAACTCTGTAAGCATTTATGAAGCTAACATAGTATAACTGTTTTGATAATTTCTTTCTTTGTCGCTGTATGACACATAATAACTAGGTAAGTATTTTATAAGCAAACATAGCATAACTGTTTAAATGTTTTCTTTCTTTGTCGCTGTATGACACATAACAACTCTGTAAGCATTTTATGATGCAAACATAGTATAACTGTTTTGATTATTTCTTTCTTTGTCGCTGTATGACACATAATAACAAGGTAAGTATTTTATAAGCAAACATAGCAAAACTGGTTTGATCGTTTCTGTCTTTGTCGCTGTATGACACTAAATAACTCTGTAAGCATTTTACAAAGCAATAACTCGGTAAATATTTTATAAGCAAACATAGCAAAACTGGTTTGATCATTTCTGTCTTTGTTGCAGTATGACACATAATAACTCGGTAAGTATTTTATAAGCAAACATAGCAAAACTGTTTAGCTCATTTCTTTCTTTATCATTATATGACACATAATACTTCTTTAAGCAGTTTTTAAGGCAAGCATAGCATAACAGTTTTGATCATAACTTTCTTTCTTTGTTGCTGTATGACACATAATAACTCTGTAAGCATTTTATAAAGCTAACACAGCATAACAGTTAATACCATTTCTTTCTTTTTATATGTCCCAAAGAATTTCAAACATATTATGTTATACCCACTAGCGTCTGTCTTTCCATCTGTGAGCAATTTGGTTTCTGAAGCATAACTTAAGTTCCATTTGGCCCACACTATTCAAACTTCATAGGATGATTGTCCATATAAAGTACATGTCCATATAAAGTACAAGACCACTATTGATTTTGGGTCACAAGGTCAAAGGTCAAGGTCACTATTACCTTAAAACTGAAAACGGTTTCCAGAGAATAACTTAAGTTCCATTTGGCCCACAATATTCAAACTTTATTGGATTATTGTCCCTATCTGGTAGAAGACCCCCAAATGATTTTGGGGTCACAAAATCAAAGGTCAAGGTAACTTTTACCAAGAAACTGAAAACGGTTTCTGGAGCATAACTTAAGTTTCATTTGGCCCATGGTGTGGTCATCTTATTCTTCTGTATAGATAAGTAGTTTGTGATGTGCCTGAATATTTCCACTTTATTTTTGTAAAATATTTGTTTAATTTTGCTAGTAGGTTGTTTTTTTTTTGTAGTAATGTAGGTTATTTTTACATTTTATGCCATAGACACTAAACACTGGTCAAATGATGTATACCGAGTCTGTGATGTGTTTGCATGTTTTTTTCTATTTTATCTTTTTTGCTATTTTTCTTTTTTTATCAATTATTTTGCTAGTAGCTTAATTTTTCAATCATAGAATTTTACCTGTAGGTTATTTTTTACAGTTGATGTAGGTTTTTAATTAGACTTTGTCATTTTTGTTTCCCTTTTTAACAATTTTTCTTGCAGGTATTTTTTGCAATTGATGTAGGTTAATTTTACACTTAAAGGTTTTACTATTTTTACTTTTCTTTGTTAACTTTCTTTTCTTATTTATCAATTATTTGCTAGTAGGTTATTTTTCATCAACTGTTTTGCTGGTAGGTTATTTTTTTCATTTTGGATTTTTGCTGGTTTTTTTTCAGTTTTAGTAGGTTATTTTTTTACAATATAAGGTTTTACATTATTTTTCTTTGTTAATTTTCTTCTCTTTTTTTCAGTAATTATTTTGTTTGTAGGTTATTTTTTCATCATTTTTTTTGCTAGTAGGTTATTTTTTCATTTTAGATTTTTGCTGTTGTTTTTTTTTTCAGTTGAAGTAGGTTATTCTTTTACAATTTAAGGTTTACATGCGATAACACTAGGCACTGGTCAAATGGAGATTGGTCAATATGACTTGGTCATGGAGTCTTACCTCTCCAATTGATATAAACAGAGTTGGTGATGTGTTTGTATGTGTTTTTTTCTACTTTTACTTTTCTTTGTTTATTTTCTTTCCTTTTTCACTAATTATTTTGCTAGTAGGTTATTTTTTCATCATTTTTTTGCTATTAGGTTATTTTTTTATCATTGTTTTGCTAGTAGGTTATTTTTTCATTTTAGATTTTTGCTGTAGGTTATTTTTTCATTTTAGATTTTTGCTGTAGGTTATTTTTTCATTTTAGATTTTTGCTGTAGGTTATTTTTTTCAGTTGAAGTAGGTTATTTTTTTACAATTTAAGGTTTTACATGCGATAACACTAGGCACTGGTCAACTGGAGATTGGTCGATATGACTTGGTCACGGAGTCTTACCTCTCCAATTGATGTAAACAGAGTTGTTGATGTGTTTGCATGTTCTTTTTTTCTACTTTTACTTTTCTTTGTTAATTTCTTCTCTTTTTGCTAGTAGGTTATTTTTTCATCATTTTTTTTTGCTGGTAGGTTATTTTTTCATTTTAGATTTTTGCTGTTTTTTTTTCAGTTTTAGTAGGTTATTTTTTTACAATTTAAGGTTTTACATGCGATAACACTAGGCACTGGTCAACTGGAGATTGGTCGATATGACTTGGTCACGGAGTCTTACCTCTCCAATTGATGTAAACAGAGTTGTTGATGTGTTTGCATGTTCTTTTTTCTACTTTTACTTTTCTTAGTTAATTTTCTTCTCTTTTTTTCACTAATTATTATTTTGCTAGTAGGTTATTTTTTCATCATTTTTTTTTGCTGGTAGGTTATTTTTTTCATTTTAGATTTTTGCTGTTTTTTTCAGTTTTAGTAGGTTATTTTTTTACAATTTAAGGTTTAACATTACTTTTCTTAGTTAATTTTCGTCTCTTTTTTTTCACTAATTATTTTGCTAGTAGGTTAATTTTTCATCATTTTTTTTGCTGGTAGGTTTTTTTTCAATTTTAGATTTTTGCTGTAGGTTATTTTTTTCAGTTGAAGTAGGTTATTTTTTACAATTTAAGGTTTTACATGCGATAACACTAGGCACTGGTCAACTGGAGATTGGTCGATATGACTTGGTCACGGAGTCTTACCTCTCCAATTGATGTAAACAGAGTTGTTGATGTGTTTGCATGTTCTTTTTTTCTCCTTTCACTTTATTTTTTCATTTTTGTTCTTTTTAATCAATTATTTTGCTAGCAGGTTATTTTTTTTAATCGGTTAATTCTGTATTAATATAATTTTTAAGTTTATTGTTAAATCATTGTTTTATCACAAGTGAATTCTACTTATTTTTAGTAAAAGCATGTTATATATTTTGGCTTATTTATTTTTATTTTACTAGAATAATTCTTATTTCGTCATATCTAAGTGCAGTTACAATATCCTTTGATAAATGTTAATATTAAAACTGAAATGAAGTTAACAATTGTTTTTATTAGACGGTTTTATGAGTGAACGACATTGCACGGACATCTTGACTCATCGTCCGGGAAAGCACCTGTCATTGTTCTGAACACTCAATTTTTACGGGTGGTCAGTAGGTCTTATGCTTCTTTATTGCTCATTGTAGTAATAGGGTGGCATATTTTTCGCCGGTCAGCATGACTAAGACAGTACTGGTAGATTAATTTGTCTTGTCAATCACTTGCAAAGCCATTTTGTTTTTGTTTTTAAAACTCAAATCAATGTATAATTCATTAAGACTTGGTAATCAGCACATTCACAACTACTTATTTATTGTGATTTTGAAGTTGGTTTGATAATATTTCCTGGTACATTGTTTCAATTTTTTTCTATATTTTTGTATTAGGATAGAAGCAATTTATGTATCTTCGGATTTCTATTTGATAGGTTTATTTTGATTGTATTTTATTTTGAAAGTATATCAATCTGAAGTTCAAAGATTTCATGGTCAATTACCTTAAGGGTTTAAAATTTGTCCATGTTATTCAATACTTAGTTCCTTCAAAATGCAAAGTCAGCATTTTATGTTTAACATCAGTAACTTAAATTATTGTTTGAACTTAGTTGAACAATATAGAGCCATCATTGCCCTCTTGTCACATGTTCTACTGCAGCATGAAGTCTGCACAGTCAACCTAGCCAGCAACAATTAGTCCAAAAAGGGCTTATTGTTGTTGGAATTATCTTCTTTTCATGCTAATCTTTCTGAAACTAATAGTTTAAGCCATCTGGTTTGCTATACATTATTCACATTTTACCCTTACCCATTACATGTCATTGTTTCTTTGTCTAATGAATATATGTCAGAATTAATGCATTGTGACTCATACAAACTTAATCTTAAAGATACTAATAATTTCATATGGAAGTATAAATTTGTCTCTCTTACACTTTTATGGAAATATATGTCACTCTTTCACTTTATATGGAAGATTATGTCACTCTTACCCTTAATATTGAAGTATATGTCACTCTTACATTTTACATGGAAGTATGTTTCAACTTTCACTCTTATCCTTAAAATGGAAGTATAAGTCAATCTTACACTGACACATATATGACTAGTGTGCAAATTACTTATTCTGTATACTTACAGCAGTTTTTCTTTTGACCATACCAAAAAGCTTCTTTGCTCATCTCACTACATGTTCCAAGTAATGCCCTACCTTACTCTACATCATAAAAAACTGTTCTTGAATAGCATACTATCCTAGTTGTCTTTTTACAAGCCCCTATTTGACTCACACAGCAAAAACACATGCACACACTTTGAAAAAAATACTTAATAATAATTGCAGATGCAACAAAGTCATTTACTTGTACAAAAACATGCAAAATAACAATTGAAATCTACATGTGATATATTAACAGACCAACTGCGTTAACTCAATAGGTAGAACATCTTAAATACTAGATAGATTAATTTCTGCACAGTATGTGTACCATTTCACTAGTAATCAAAACATGTTCAGGAAAAATTCCATTAAGTAAACCGTTATATGTGCACCAAGGCCAAAGTGCTCAATGGTTAACACATCGTTGTTGTCTACAGGTCGTCCACGTAAACATTGCGTATATAAACATTGCCGGTTTCATTACACACTTATATTTAGGAGGGATTTATTTTAACAAATTCATTGTTTTAAGTTAGTTTACACTTACTTTATAAGCACTTACATATATTAGATTTATGATATGCTGATACTCTATTTAAAATCATTGTTAAATATTAAAGTGGAATGTTTAAATCATGTAAATGTTGTTCATGCATCAGCTTATTCACCTATTTAGTGGGCAAGTCCATTGTTTAAAGTACTATAAAACGCATGACCTAGAATACAACCTGTAGTGTATGTTATTATCATAATTCATGTCACAAACTTATGGCATAAAAATATATGTTTGTTTCTGGTTCTATCTTCCTAAAATTTTAGTCTCTACATACAAATTCATTTTATTTTTTAACTTAACAAGAAACAGTTCTTTTCGGTTTCTCTTCTCTGTTTTTATCTATTTCAGGTTGAAGTTATTACTTTAGACATGAGGTATGTGGGAGAAACAAGACTCTTGGACAAAAACTCAGTAACAGTAAGATTGATCATATTGCTTTATTTTTTTCTTCCTGCTAGCATCACAGGAGTAAGATAATACTTACTGGTGTTACTGCTAATTTCATATCCATACCATAAAGAGATGATATGGTAAAAATATTGATACTATATCAATATGTCTGTCCCTGATACATATCGTGACCCATCACTAAATATTGCAATACGACCTTGACATTCATGTATAGGCGAAGTCACTGTCTGATATCAAATGTTCCCCTCACAAACTCAATTATGACAGCAGTCTATTGGATATCTGCAGCATGTTCAGTTGCCTTGAACGTTCTGAAAAGTTCCATAACATTAGGTTTGGGACAACTCAACCTGAGAAAATTCCATACCTCACTCGCAGTTTGAGTTGTTCCAACTTTGGCTTGAGTTATCTATGGGTTGAGTTGTCTACCGGTTGAGTTTTTATCTGACACCAGTAATGATTGCTTCCAGTCTTTACTGAACATGCAGCTGTTTACTGAGATTGCCTCTTGGGGTGACTTTATGTAACATACAGGTTTTAACTATAAAATTGTTTGATTACCCCTGAAAATCTGCTATCAAATACATGTATTTGATTGAGGCAAGTTAACCATATAACTGGTTGTACAACCTACTTTAAAATATTAATGTTTAGGCCACAACAAGTTGATCATATGTTCTACGGATTTTTTTGGGGGAAAAAATGGGGCGAGCGAGCGAAGAAATAAGATTTAAAAAGTCTTTATTCACTTGTTTTATATAGCGGTTTGACCAAATTTTTTATGGGGGAGCGAGGAAATAAAAATATTTTTTTTGTAAAAACCGACAAAATTGAGGGGCGAGCTAATCCATAGAACATATGATCAATTTGTTGTGGCCTTAGTCCTTATAAAAGATCATTAAATATGAAAACAATGTTGATATATTTAATTCATTAAGAATTTTGTTTTCAGATTTGAAACATTTTAACAAAGATAAGTTCATTGATCTGCTATAAATACATGTATGTCAGAATAAAAGGTAGATAGTAACTATTGCTGGTTTCTGTTCTGGTTTACATGCTGCACATTCTTAGTCTTATGTGAGTATTATGTTTTTATACCCCCGCTTCGAAGAAGAGGGGGGTATACTGTTTTACCCTTGTCCATGCGTCCGTTCGTCCGTCCATCCGTCCGTCCGTTACAAAATTTCCGTCGCAGTTTTCTCAGCAACTATATCATGCAGCAGCCTAATACTTTGCATATTGCTTCATCCCATAGTCCCATATGGTGTAAAGCGATTTCATGCTCCTTGCTCATCTACTTCCTGTTTGTCGCATATTTTTAGATTTTGGCGGGGGTATCACTAGTGAGCATTATTATATTTGTTCATTATTGATTATAGTTTCAAATAAATTACAACATCTCATTTTAGTATGCATACAATGAAATATAAAATTCATGTTCAGTTATTTATCTTTTAAGTATAGCAGCCAACTCACCTGACCAGGTTTTGCAGGCACTACTTTACCTGCACTTTCGAACCATTTCACTTTAGAAAACAAAATGGTGCATATCTTAATTCTGAAAATAGCATCATAAAAAGACTGATATATCAGCATGATTTATCCTAAAATTTAAAAGCAACGAACATTAACTAATTGTTTTCTAATAAATTAGGTAAATGGTGACATCACAAAGTTGGTGAAGACTGCATGCATACTAATCACTTTATTTCAGATGTTAATGAAGACAAAGTGAGATTGATTATAAAAGTGTATATAAATAGTGGCCTAGTGCTTGACATCTAGATATTTTACATTATCAGCTGTAGTCAGAATTTCTACTGTGATCCTGTACAAGGCAAGCAAATAGTAAGAATTTTACTCATTCAAATTTATTTCTTTTAATTTAAATTAGGCCACAACAAATTGATCATATGTTCTATGGGTTCGCTCGCCCCTTAATTTTGTCGGTTTTTACAAAAAATATTTTTATTTGCTCACTCGCCCATAAAAAATTTGGTCAAACAGCTATATAAAACAAGTGAATAAAGACTTTTTAAATCTTTTTTCTTCGCTTGCTCGCCCCATTTTTTTTTTCCAAAAAAAAATCCTTAGAACATATGATCAACTTGTTGTGGCCTTAAGGTATTATTTAGTTAGCCTGATGTTGCCAACCTGCAATGTGTTCAATACTTGAAGCAACATGTTAGACACATAATATTGTGTTTGTGTGAAAAGTTCAATGTTTAAACTATAATTTCTGGTAAGTGTATTAAAAGGTATTCCTTGTATTCATTTGTCTGCATGCTGTTTAGCCTTTTGCTAACTTGTTTGGTTGGGTTAAATTTGTAGTAAAGTTTCAAGCGTTCCTAATGGGTTGTCAATATAGGGGAGGACTATGTAAAATGCTAAAAAGAAAAGTCCAAATGAACACTTTATATACTTAACGAAACTCCTAAGTACATGTACTCCAATTGCAGTATGGAAGGGAGTCTTATTTTTCAACATTTATGTTCGATCACTGATGGAAATGTGTTTTGGACCATACTGACCTTTGCTTTTATGGCTTTCATACTACTTTATCGATGCAAAACCATATTTGTCGTGCAAGCGTTGATATAATAAGATTTTCTAATTGTTTTGATTGAACAGAAAATTAGCAATTGGAAGACTTATTCTGCAGGTCTGGCAAAAGACCTATGGCAATTACTCGTTCTTGAAGCGACATTTGAGCCATTTCTTGATTTTTCGTTGTGCATAATCAACACACTAATGATTTTCACTAAAACTGACCACATGGAATTTTTGCATGATGAGCACGTGCACATTTCCGATTTTTTTAACATGCGCGACAAAACCAATTTTGCATTAATGTAGAAGAATGAAAACCATGCAGGCAGACGACAGTATAGTCCTGTATACATTTCCATCAACGATCAGACATAAATGTTGAAAAATAAAATTTCTGACAACATTGAAATCGGAGTACTTAGAAGTTTCGTTAAGTATAGTTATAGCCGACTTAAGTTTAGTTTTATGTTAGTGGAATTAACTTACATGTTAAAAAATATTCTCATATCCACTGCATGTTATATTTTAATATGATTCTAATACATAGTATTAAAAACACACTTTACAATTAATATACAGATAAATTCATCTCTTTCAGAACAAATTATGAGTAGCCACAACATTCACCGGATTTAAGTTCGTTGGACTTCTTTCTATGGGGACATTTAAAAGACAGAGTCTATAAACTCTCCTGAGACCTTTGATGAACTCAAGACAAACGTCAGACGTGAAATCAATCAAATCAATGTGGAAATGTGCTGTTCAGTTGTGATAAATCCCTAGAAAAGACTGAACATCGAAATTGCTCAAAACGGACGTCATGTCAAACATGTGCTTTAAATTTGGAACAATGAAATAAACATGTAAGTATCACTTTTATTTACAAATATTGGTGGTAAATAATTTTTTCATTGTAGATAGAAAACAACAATATATTTAATAAATTGTGGTTAAACGTACAGAAAAGTTATACAGTGAAGTTCAGCTAATAAAACCACTTTTGTTATTTCAAAATCACGCGATTTTTGACTTTATTACTAAGACCCAAATGACTAATTTGTGAAGAAAAGGGTCCCTATAATAAGACTGTTTTGCTATTAAGACCATTGATTTTGCTGGTCTTAATAGCAGAAATTTACTGTAGCTGTGAATCATTAAGTATCCTGATTTTTTAATATTGTAGGAAATATATTTTTCAACGCTTGAGTCTGTTTGATAACAGAAATATGTATAGGACCATACTGCTGTCTGCTTGCATTGTTTAATGCAACTATATCAATGCAAAACTGTTTTTGTCATGCATGGGTACATTATTATGGGTCAAGATTTCTAATTGCTTTGATTCAACTGGAAATTAGCTATTAGAAATCTCATACTGCAGGTGACACACGGCCTTGCTAAAGAACTATGGCAATTTCTCGTTCTAGAAGCGACATTCAAGACTTCTTGATTTTTTGTTGTGCATATCAATACATTAACGATTTTCACCAAAACTGACCACGAGGGACTTTTGTATGAGAAACATGTGCCCATTTCCAGTTTTTCAGCTCATGCACTTGAAAACTAATTTTGCATCAATTCAGAAGCATGAAAACCATGCAAGCAGACGACAGCGTGGTTCCGTGCGCATTTCCCTTAAGCATCAGAAAATAATGTTGAAAATAAAAAAAATCCAACATTATTGAAATCGGGGTTCCGGTACTTAAAAGTTCCTTCTTGTATACAATTCATTAAAGCAGGACTTATGAAATTTTGAGAAAAATAGTCAGCAATGATCTCTAAGGTGCAATTTAGAGTAAAATATCATTTAATTATTAATTGTGCAATTATGACTTTTGATAAGACATATGTACAATTATTTTATGTCAAGTTAATTGTCAAAGAATATTTAGATTACAGACAATCTTTTTTAAGCGTTAAAAAGATAAAAGATTATATATCTTCAAGTATTTTTAACTTTAAGTTGAATGTTAGAAGTACTATGGTTGTAGATCTATTAGTTTGTTCTTGTTTTTATATATAACATTATAAAGTCAATGTATTCAAATACAATGTACATGTTCGTTGTTTTTGAAACAGGACATTAATTAAAAGCATACAATTAATCATGCACATTTAAAGATAAAATATGTCGAAGTCTTTCTTCCTTGAACTTTATCAGTTTGATCTTGAAATAATAGCTTTGATTATCTTGCAAGTTGTTGTTAAAAAGATTACTTTTTGTTAGCATGCATAAATGCTTTTAATACGGTACAAACATCATAAATGACTGTATTTTGTCCCAAATGCATTTACTATCCAATTTCATTATGCTGCATAGCTAATACATTTAGTCAAATCATTCAATATTAACCTACAATTAAATACTTCATATATTTCTGTATAAATCAGATCTGCTTACATCATGCTGGAAAATCTACAACAGTCATTCATTTATTCATTCATTTACACCTGGCCATCGCTCTATACTACGTTCTCACAGTAAACTCCAGCTGTGAGTATCCTATACTACGTTCTCACAGTAAACTCCAGCTGTGAGTATCGTCTGCTAAGTAGTAAATATTATATACAAGTGAGTGGTAGATAATATTGCGCAATAATACAAAATAACTATTCTCCATACACAGTATGAATAATGTTTGATTAATGTAAAGAAACATTAAATATCATAATTTCAAGTATTTCTTTGAATTATTTTTTTCCAATTAATCTACATTTGATAGTATTCATACTTATCTTCTGCACTAGTTTCTTGGGGGTATTTACTCATTGTTAGGTGTTGTTCGTTCTTTTTCAAATTCCGGAGAGCGCTGACATAGAAAGGAATTTTTTGAAAACAAATTCCTTCCAAAAATGATATATAATAATACAAAGTCATCATTAGCTTGTTTCATTTTGAACACTTTCTATTACGAAGATACTTTTGAATTATAAAATTACAGTTATAACATTCTTTAAAATTTTTTTATCTTTGACTGCTTAAAAAAAATGTATTTGCGTAGAGAAAGTCATAGAAGAACCATGCACAAATATGATCTATTCTTAGAATCTGAGATAATATTAGATTCTCACTTAAATTTCTCGACAAGAGATATATGACAAACACGAAAGATTATGATCTAATATTCTAGCACATGTATATTTTTGAATGAAAAACATTACAAATTGAACATAATGTATTATACGTATCAAAATTTTTAACCGTAAAATATAACATAAAAGTCATATTCGCAAAATAGAAGTCATATTAGTAAGGTGATTAAAAAATTCATATTATCTTGGATAAATTTTGTTTACAAATATATCTTTTAAAAGTTTGAAAACTTAATATCTTGTTGAAACAACTAGTATATTTAGCATTATTTGAAAGGTAAAAGTGTCATTCGCACACAGAATCTCATATAAGCAAAAAGAAGTCACATTCACTCTAAAGTCACCCAACAATTGGTTGTGAGTCGTTTTTTCTAAGTTTTAATCAGACTTTTGTATGAATGTTTTGTACATCAACCTTAGAACCCTTTTGATTTATAATTTGAAATGTTATTTGTATAAATTTGTTTTTGTAGGTACTACAGTGAAATAAACAAACAAGTTTTCATCATATTGATTGTACAACATTGTATGTTGATGAATTTTCTTCAATTGTATGGTTGCCATAGAGTAATACTTAGTTGATGTACTACTGACTTATGTGTTAGACAACTTAGTCTATGGAAACTCCTTCAGGTATAAATCATTGTTTAGTATATTATGAGGGATGATCCAAAATAATGTGGACTTTTGCGACAGTTAACATTTGTTAGGTACCCGTCTGTAAAAGTTCCATGCTTATGTTTACTCTAAGCATGGAATTCCATGGAAATCCATGGAATTCCATGGAATATTTCCATGGAATTTCCATGTTTTCCCATGCTTTTCCATGGAAAAGCATGGAAAATGAGTCCGAATACTCCATGCTCCGAATTCCATGGAATTCCATGGAAAATTTGCCACATAACATGAAACTTTTACAGACGGGTACAATCCGAAAACAAAATACATCAACATAAATAAGAATATGTCCTGAATATATTTACAAAATATCAGAAAGAAATACTGACTCAGTAAAAAGTAATGATCAATAGAAAACTATCACTATTTGAATAAATGAGAAAAAAAAAGAAAACTATCACTATCAGTGACCCGGCGCGCGTCAACGACGTCTTCGTAACATTTGTGGCATCGTCACTCACACAGCTCTTTACTCAATGTCAAATAATGGCAAATAGATTTGAAAGTCGATTAACATTTGACATATGCAGGTTGCTGGTAAAAATGCGCTTGATTGTGCTGTAACCCATTTCAAGCTTATCTGCCAAATCGCGAATCATTAGACCTCGGTCCGTATTCAGCGCTTCCCAAATTGATTTTTCCACCGTCTCTTCGTTTTTTCTGTTTCTTCACCCACCCTGTCTTTCTTTAAAGCTTTCTCTACCCTTCCCAAACTGTTGGTGTCACTTAAAAACTAAACTTCTACTGACTCGAATTTTTCGTTTAGAGTTTTCAATCTACTTAAGCGTCTGTGTTGGCATTTTTTATGAGATTATGACAAAATTTTATAATGCAACATACTTTTATCCGGTCAGATGACAATATTTCAACTTTCGTTGTGTTGATGAGATCGTGTTATGAATGTTGTTTTCTTCATAACGCCTTGATCAAATGAAGTCAAATTTGGACATGATGTCATGTATTCACCTACATGACAGTTGGTGAAGTTTCGCGCTATTTCTTTCATTATTTTCTGAGAAACAATACAATAGCATTTGTTGAAAAGAATTAGACAGTAACGGCAATTCTACCTGGCTTAATAATGGATTATTTCCCTTTGTTATTTTTTCGTTAAAGTTTTCAAATTGTTGGATATCTCTGCCATTTATGGTTCGATGTTTATGAAATTTCATACAATGATTAGTTATTGATTACATACCAACTGTTGAAAAGAATTAGACAGTAACGGCATCTCCACCTGGCTTAATAATGGATTATTTCCCTTTTGGTTTTTTTGCGTTAAATTTTTCAAATTGTTGGATATCTCTGCTATTTATGGTTTGATGTTTACGAAATTTCATACAATGATTACATATTATCTGTTGAAAAGAATTAGACAGTAACCCCCAAGATTGATATAATGATTGAGCTGTTTATCTTTTTTTTACTTGGTTTAACCTTGTGTCAACACAATTAAGGTAATTTTACGGCCCTTGTCTATAACCAGTACTCACCTTCCCTTCCACAAGGCCGGAAACTTCTCCATGAATCTTATCAATGGAGGAAAACTGACAATATTGTCAAATTTTCATGGAAGGGTATTACCTCCCCGTATGGGATTCAAACCCATACCTCCTTCAGGACACGAGATTCCAAATCCCAGCGCGCTACCAACTGCACTATCGACTAGGGTTTGAGGTGTTTATCACTTCTAAGGAACGAATATCTGACTACAGGTGAATATCTTTTTATTTTAGGTTCTACAAAGTACAAGTTTTCTACAAATTTCTGATATCAACATGTATTATGCTATGATGTCTTGTATAGAATGGTTACAATGGAACATAACTTTGTTGATGTGCTTTTGGTTTATGTTGTGGACAGTTGAAATCTCTACATAACAACATTCAGGTATATACCATTGTTTATGTTTTAATCTTGCAAGCTTTTTATAAGGATTCTTAAGTAAATTTATATCATAACTGGAAACTTAGGATTTAGAGTTCTACAGAAATACTTTACTATCTTAAGTTTGCACTTAAAAGTTGTACTTTAAACAAACTCTTACGTGCAAAACCTTAAAATGGATGATGACCATTCTTTAGTGTAGAAATACTTGGAAATGATAACAAACTACAGGACTGCTGCATATGTTACTATGTTTGATGAAAGAATAAAAATGGTATAGCTGTTGTTAATGATTCAATTTTTTTACTAAAAATATTAAGTTATTTTAAGTTAAAACTTTGAGATTTTTTCTTACAATATTGTTAGATCTATTTTGTCAAACTGTGCGTTAAATCACATAAACTCAAAGATATAAGACCTAGTATTTATTATTTATACGTTCAAATGAATACAGCACAGACACAATTTGTAAGGGTTATGTTTGTAAATAAATTCAAATAATTCTTCAATAGCTCTTCATATCCTTACTAATGTCTGCCCAACCAAAATGTAGTGATTGTTATTTTTTTCGAAGTTGCTTATGGATACAACTGTATAAAGTGGGATTATTATTTTAATGTTAAAATTAGAGAATTTCATGAAAATCTTACTGTGCTACAATTGTTACAATTTTAATCTGCATGATTGATTTGATTTATTAAATAATAAAAAGATATAGATAGATACCCATATAGACGTGCATTAATATATACATAAGTGAAACATGTTCACTTGAGCGAAACAGTTATATATATATATATTTTAAGAATCTTTGAAAAAAGAACCACATAACAAATGTACTCTGAGTGTATTATTGTATTACAGTCTTTGTCTTTACCGCTTGACCTGCCAGTAAGGTCAGTCTTCTTTTTTTTGCAATATGCCAGTCACAGCTTATGCTTTGCATGCAAAAACTTTAAGGTTGTTGTGAATAAATTAAGACAAAGCACAACATGGAGGATATTTGGTAACAATGGTGTAACATAAATTTTTATTTCACTGAAAAAGTTCAGTAAACATATTTTTACAAGTGGTATTATAGTAATGAGTGAAAAAGTTGCATTTGCAGTTGATGAATTAGAATAAAAAAGATTTTACATCAAAGTTGACAAATATTCTGTTTCTTTCGTGCTCAGTTCTGTATTTCAGTTTCTTTCCATTTCTATGTGCACTTGATTTTAGACTAAACTAAATAGACCTTGAGCCAGTATATGACATTGCTCCCCCCCCCCCAGGGGGAATTTTCAAGGGTATGATTTTCTTAACCCATATGGTGGTAGGCATTCACTGATGAAAGTTTGCAAAGTTCTTTTGGGGCTTCACAGAGTTATGGGACTTTGAAATATCACCCATTCTCATTTTCTGGTCTATGCCTAATTTAACTAGAAGTCAGCTACAAATTTTTGTTAACGAAAAATCCATCAATTTCATGAAAATGGTATTTGATACAAACTTTTCATTCAGATATTTGTTAGAAAACTGGTTTTACTTGTAGCAGAATCAAAGAAAAAAGTAAGGACCATACACTCTATAGAAAAATGTTCAATACCATGTATATTATACACAGTACCCACCAAAATTTGGGAGACATTTTCACTTTGTTAGCTTTTATCATAAATTTGATAACTGCTTTTTTGAAATTCCTTTTAGTTTTGCTAATTTTTTTGGTTATCATTATACGTATATCTGAGACTACAAATTAGCATAAAAGCTATGTAATAGAAAATAAATACAATATACTTGGTTTTGGAAGATTTAGGTTGTCAGGTATTGAATCTTATAAAATTGTTGCAATCATGAAATATGTTTTCATTTTATCACGAACCATAATCCAATATATTAAAAATAATATTTCTACAAAAATAATCATCAATATCCAAGAATAAGGGACTTTAGTCAGTTATTTCCCCTTGTATACTCTTCAAATAGGTAGGTCTAATTAGTTGGATTACTCGGATTTTACCCTTACTTTTTAATGTCAATTTGCCATAATTAATCTTAAATAACTTTTTTGTAAATCATTTAATTTGTTTTAAATTCAAAATTTGTATTTTTAGGGTAAAGAACTATCTAAATTTCATCACCTCAGGTAATATCTTAATTAACAAGAAAAATATTAGATAAAATATTTTGCTATCCTTTTATAGAAATTCAGTGATAAAATCCGAGGATTTCAACTATAAGGACATACTTACCAATTGGATTGCTTCAGGTTTTATCAGGGAAAGATAACTAACTAAAGTCCCTTATTGTTTGTTGAATATTTTGTTGAATTGGTTGTATGCCTTGTTTCTGATGAAGTCTAATCTGTCAGGTCTTCATATACTGAACCAAAAAAGAGACTTTTTCCAAGTTCGAGTGTAGATATGTTAGTACAGTTTAAATTATTTTGGCTGAAAGCTTACATTTTTTGTAAATAAAAATGTACATTTGTATTGTGGTTCTTTTAAAACCGTCATTTTGGAGGAAAGGATCAGATTGATTGTTGAATTTTAAAATAAAATAAGGTAGGGGTCGTTTCTAAAGTTAACAATCAGTAGCGTGCGTGACCGCTGTGGGCGATGCTGACTGCCTGACAGCGACGTCGCACAAGCTTGTTAATGTCAGCCTGTGGAATACTATTCCATTCTTCAAGCAAAGCAGCTTGAAGGTCGTTAATGTTGTTTGGAGGGTTCGGACGTCGATGTAAGCGTCTATCCAGATTATCCCAATGATGTTCAATATTGGGTTCAAATCCGGACTTTTTGAGGGCCATTCGTGGATGAAATCAACGTTATGATTTTGTAAATACTGTATTATTGACACGAGCAACAGTTTTACAAGCTACTACATGTATATATGTGTGTACATGTAAGTGGTACCCTTGAACAACTGGCACATACATTGTGAAAGTTTCTTTTTTGGTTCAGTATATATCCTTTATCAATATTTTGTGTAAAATATCTCTAACACAACACACAGAACTTAGCATGAAAGAAACAGTTTACATTTATTCATTTACTTTGTTTTAAGACTTTTCTTTTTCAATTTGTGAACTCAGAAAACCATATTTTTGGCTATGCTACTAATGAAAATATGATTTCTGAGCTCTCTTGGTGAAATAATGATTGATCTTACACCAAAGGTGATGAAAAACCTATATACTTACAGCATAACCAGGGCCCAGTTTCACGAACGCTTTCCTATCTTAATTTCTTAGATAAACCTTAAATTTACTATTTTTAGCATTTTTACGTTTAAGTGCGTGTCACAAACATTTTATAATTTAATCTGTTCTTTAATAGTCTAAGTTAAGTGTAAAACTTCAATCAAGTAAACAGGTAGATTCAATAGTATAAAAAGATTACTTTAATTTTACTTTGAACGCGAAAAAAACTGTAGAAGGTTCACGTTCCTTTTTTATTTCATTAAAATGACATAAAAAGTGTGTACTTCTCAAAAATCGTGATAAGAATTCGACCACCGTTCTGCATTAATATGAAAATAAACCTTATAACTCGGCAATTGGTGAAACCTTTCAGACGTGAAAACCCTGAATTCAGTAATGAAATGTAGAATCTTTACGCCTGACAAGATATCTAGATAATCGGAACAAATTAATTGTATGCAACAGCATTTCAGAAAGATTTTGGTATAATTATCATTGGCCTCGGACATTCATCATTATAAATATGTGGGTTTAATGTACTTGCATGCCTGTTTATAGCGCGAACCGCTGTTAGACTGTTTGTTTGTCATCTTTTTATACAAATTAGGCATTTGACCAGTAAGAACTTGCATTAAAGGCGTCATTTTAATGTTGATGTAATACCAGGTATGTGCATGCGACGCAACCTCTTTTACACTTGTATATTCGTTCATACTGAGTTCAAATGAACAGCAAAAATTACACTTAAACTTTTTCATTACATTTTATTTTTACATAGACATTCGCAGAAATTATCACTATATTATCACATCAGATCTCATATCATAAAATGTATACACAAGAGTGCAATACGCATTTGAACTGAAACACAAAAAGGTGACATCAACGAGATAAGGTGACGTCAGGACAAGATTGAGTCTATGTAGTTGCAATTCAGTTTCATAATCAGCCTGGCACAACATGGATGGGTATAAATTTAAATTCAAACACATACACAGATGAAAGGAACCATTAAGTATGTATTGTGCATACTACATGTAGTAGAGAAGTTATTTATAGTGTAATATATCCATTGAATTTATGGTACCAAAAACTACTGAAAGTGTTATTCAAAATTAAGTTGGAAACTTAACCCGCGGGCCATTATATCATTGACCATACTAATATTTTGTGACTGATGTAACAATTTTGTAGCAGAAGTAAGAAAAAAACAAAATTGTGAAGTAAATATGAAGTAGATACATCGTCTATTTATGTCACTGTTCACTACAAGGCGAACTTGGTGAGTGAATAAAAATGATTTCATAGACCTGACATCTTAATATAACATTGACTTGTGCCGCATTTTCGTACCTAGTGTCTTATAAATTGAAACAAAACATCTATATTTTAATTAATCGTCTAAAAATTAAGCATACTTACTCACAACACAGGCATTTAATGGCTGTTAAAAGTTGGAGCTGAAGTTGCGCGTACTTTTTACGCAAGAAACAGAGTCCACGATTTACTGGGACACCCCTCGTATAGTAACTTTTTATAGTAGTTCGATTTTCATTACTTGCATCTTGGGATAGCTAACTGTTAATATTACAATTTTGTTAACAAAATCTGCAAGCTTGGAATTTTGAATAAGGACATTAAGAATGAATTAACAAACTTAATATGTCATGCCTTGTTTACAATAAATACTGCATGATTGTACATGTAAATATTTGAGCAAATAAGGTAATGAAATTCCTTTTTTGTTGTTTACATCTATCTATATTTAGGTCACAATGAAAAAATTAACTAAATGCTGGATTGGAATTTGTTATATATAACGATAATAATGATGATAAAATGTTCCACTTCAAAGGGATTTGTATTGGGTCATATTTAATAAAAAAACGTTCCAATTCAACCCGATTTGTATCATATCATATTTAGAAATAATGAAAATTTTATTTTCATTTGTTTTTATCCTTTAAATTAGACATCAACTTATGTTATTTTTTCTGTTGGAATTACTGTCTCCTCTAAAACCCATAAATTCCTAATGATGATACAAATGTATATTTACTGTATTTTTTCTGTTTTAAAATGTCAGTTTTATCTTAGTCTACATAATTTATACATCATTTTATAGAAATTAGATGTCATACACACATTTACTCCATATTTTAGATGAGGGGCAGAATAAGTTCAATGGTGAAATTGATTGTAAACGATGAAAATCTGAAACTCTGTTATATTCTATTTTCTGACATACTTTCTAAATCACAGTAGTTGTCTGTTTGTCGGAATTCCCATCATCTAGGGACTCTATATATAGCCAGTCAAAGATAAATTTCAAAGAAACGTTAACCAATTGTTTATATTAAAGTAATGTTTACATTTGATTTCGTCTACTCGTTTACTCGATTAATTCTTTACTCTCAACTTTGTCTATTAAGAACAGATTAAATGGTAAAATGTTTGTGACTTATACTTAAAACTGCTACTAACAGAAAATTTAAGATTAATTTAGAAAATTAAAACAGGAATGCTTTTGCGTAACCGGGCCCTGGTTTATAATGATTAGCTGGTTCATGCTATATTATAATATTTGTTGATTGTTTAACATTAAGGTCATATTAATGTGACCCTATGTGAACTGTTGGGAGATCCTGTGACAGGAGTCTGTTGGATATCTGTTTAAGGAGATAATTTTGCATCCTATCTTTTACTTTGATGTTATATTTGAACTTTCAGGATGTTGTTCTAGTGTAATGATTATAATGGTTGTTGGTGAAGATAATATATATCATATGATATGATGATGGTGAATGACTTGTAGACAGTACTGTAACACAGATATATCATAGTATGTAAACATTTATATAATTTTAAGTCTCTCAATTTCAGTCATCCGTTTAAGTTTTCTCAAGCACAAGTATGATTTGTCCTGTTTTATATATTTGAATGACATAATATAGTACATTATATGTAAAATTACTACTAACTTTCTATATCCTTAAAATCCCAATTGATCCCGTGAGTTTTTATTGTTTGCTTCAAATCCTCTGCACAAAAACTGAATCGAGCCGTAAAGAAGATCTTGTGAAAAAATATTTAATATGGGTCCTTACTCCAAGAAAAGATGAAAAAAATATCATGTTCACTGACTTTGATAAAGGTTAAAAGACAAATACCTTCATGCTTCTTGTTTGTTTTCTGGTAACCTTGGTAACATTGTTGTAATTTTCAAGACCCAATGGACGTCACAATGGTTTGTGCTATAAACAGGCATGCAAGTCCATAAAACCCACATACTGAAAGTATTGAATGTCAGGGTCAAATGATGATTATACCAAAATGATTTTGAAATGTTGTAGCATTAAATTGTTTTGTATCGATTATCTAAATATCAAATGTACAATCTTTACGATTGATGTGATATTTAGAAAATCAGAAGTAGGGATGCCAACAAGTACTCGGTTAACAGAGTACTCAATCGAGCTTCCAAGTATCGGTTACCAAAATTAATACTTGAGTACTTGGTAAAATTTATAAAAATGTACGATTTAGCTTCCTAAGGTGAATTGCTTTGCAAAATGAACACTTCAGACGATTAAATTTAATCAAAACCTTGTTGCTGGGATGCGAAAGTTGGTAGAACAATTCACAATTTGACATGTGTTTGTAATGAACAATTCAATCAAAACATCGTCCCAAATTCGGTTAAAAAATTGATATTTGTTTACTTGGAAACATTTTTTTTATAGAGATTGACGTAGCCAATTAGCCCGAATAGTTGGAGATGTGCATGTATCTTCACAGCTGTATTTTAAATGCAATAAAAAAATCCTTGAAGAGGTGCAAAAATAATATTGTTAATTTGAGCGATCAACAGTTTGACATGCGCAAGTTATTTAACACCTGTGTTGCTTATGTTATTCAGCCTTGTCATTCTATTTATAGTAACAAGAAGTTCTTATTGGGAACTAGAATTTATGAGAATTTCTAACTGAAAAATAGTTGTTTTTACATAATTCATTTTCATTTGTTTTTTCATCGTGGTATATTCGTTACTAACAAAGATTTTCAGTAAGGAAAAGCCATTAACTTTAGTTTCGAATAATATTAAATCAATGAATAGAAAGTGAAAGTAACATGTAGAAGGTGTTGATATTGATTGATAAAACTTATAAGAACACTGAAAATCATTCGGGTAACCAAGTACTCAATCGAAAAAATGACAGAGTTATTGAGTACAAAATCATTCAATGCAACAACATGTCAGAAACATTTTGGTATAATTATCATTGGCCAGACATTCAATACTTTGAATATGTGAGTTTAATGTACTCGCATGCCTGTTTTTAGTGCAAACCATTGTGAAGTCCATGATGTCGTGAAAATAAACGACAACGTCGCTAAGGTAACCATAAAAACAAACAAGAAGCATGAAGGTATTTGTCCGCCAACTTTAATCATTATCAATGTACTTGATAATTTTTTGGTCTTATCTCTAAGAAAGGTACTGACCCACTGTAAGCAGATGATTAAGCTGAAACAATTATTACATACACACACTGGCATTTATGGACAAAGAAATGTATAATAGCTTTATTTGCACTATTTGTATATCTATTTTTTGGCTTTTATCAAGAATTTGAAGAAAAATGAGCGTTTTTAACATACAGCTGACTATGTGAATTATACTGGGTAAAAATCAGTCATGTTAACATGGCATGTTAATGAACTCTTAATTTTGGACTCATCATTTTATAGGGGAAACAAAAGGTGTCCGAAATATTATGATACAGTTTCAATGTGAGAACATGTGAGAACAAATTTAATTGTTCTATTCATTGTTATAGATTAAATAATTTATGATAATTTGTTTTTTAATCTACAATAATCTTCCAAACATTGTCATTTCTCCTAGTTTTTGACCGTTCGACATTTTTTATTAGATTGAGATGCCAAGTTAGAAAATCGAATTATATAGAGTCACACGATCTTCTGAATGTAAACAACTGTTGTTTTTCTTCAAAGTCTTGTTTGTAGCCAAGACATAGAACTAATCAAATAGTGCATAAAATAAGTTATACTCTTCAATGCCTGAAATCTTCAAGTTAACCTGCGAATTGTAATTGTTTATTTGAATCCTCTGCACAAATATTTTTTATAGATCACCTAGATTACTGATAGATTCAATTTTTGTGCAGAGGAATTGAAATTAAGGATTAATATTGAAGGGACCAATGGAGAAGTTCAGGGGAAAGAAAGATAGTAGTTATTTTATGCACTACATCATGACATTCAATTATTTGAGAAGTGAGAGAAATCAGCAGAAAGCATTTGGTTTTCTACTTAATCATTAACTGTTGTATATCACATGAATATAGTTGGGCTGCAGCTATTTCATTCAATACATGAAAATGGATTGCTATGGCGCTGATTCCATTTCTATTCAAGCACAGGGATTTTAATACCTTATACATGAAATAATTTTAATACAAGCCTTTAAACTTGTCTATGTAAGTTATAAGGATTTAATACTGTTAGTGACAGTGATGAACTATTGATACATCAATCAGTATGAAAATGTATTTGCTTTGAAAATCTAAGTAATACTTTTATTCTATCAATAATAATTACTTTTAAGCTCAATGAATGAATTGATGTGCATTTGGTATAAACTATACTATTCAATAAATTGAATTGAAAGAAATTGCATCGAAAGAATATAAAATCGAAATTCATGGAATCAACTTTCCAGTGAATCTTAATGCAGCCCTAGATGATAGACCTTGTAAAGATGATGAAATTTGTCTGAACATGTATACACACAATTATAAAGAGTATGTGATACATTAGTTAGGATACTGTATTATCAATTCTTGCTTTCATGGTGTTTTAAGTCTACAAATCCCTAAACAACAATGCTCCTGGTTACTTAAATAGTAAATTTGTTTTTTGCAACAACTCTAAATTAAGGTCAAATTCTAATAAACAATTGCAAGTCCCAAAACCTAAACTTGAATTCTTCAGAAAATCCTTAACATATTCAGGATCAGTTATATTCCTCTTAGTTAAATTCCTAACATTCGACTTGCAAAAAGTTTAACATCATTCAAAAATCAATACCTTAAATGGAAATCTCACTAAATGAAAAATGGTCTTTGTCCACTGTTAATATTCACTCTTTTATTTCAGGCTTGTGCTACTTTACTTTTCTTTCAATTTGTTAATTCATTATATGTTTTTCACTTTGTAAATATTGTAAATAACTTGTAGATGTTTTATAAGAGGTCCACATGGAAGATTGGATTTATCGATCCAAATGTGTAGCCTCATTAAATAAAGTCTTTATTATTATTATTATTATTTAACCAATGACAAGGTACATGTACCATTTTGTCAAATGTATTCTAGCTCAGTGTCTGTAGTCATGTGATCTACAACAACAAGTCAGGAGGTTTCCAAAAAATAGTTTTTATGTTTTATTTTCCTTTACAGACTAATAATTCCATGACATCAAATAGTGCGTACAATGATAACTATCTTTTTCTTCTTCAATTTCAGTTGGTAATGTGAGTTTTAATTGCGTGTTCCAAAGCTCTGCACAAAAACTGAATCGAGCTGTAATGAATGTCATGTGTGAAAATATTTGAGCAAACAATTCAACCTGAACAATTCCGACGTGAAAGCTAATGTGGGCAATTTGGTACTAAAGAAGGTACGATCTCTATTTATTGCTTTATTGGTATATTTCTTTTTTGGTGTGTGCAATAATTTAGCGAAAAACAATGGTTTGTTTACAATTTGTTAACCATGTGCCTTAAACAGGGTATATTATCGCTTGATTTTCCAAATGTACGCAACCTTTTGTTTTTCAGTTAAATATTGCAGCAGTCAAAACATAAAGATGATTCAAATAGTGCTTTAAGTAACTATAAGATTTCCATGTCAGAAAATGTCCATGCTATAGCTCGTTTAGGATAACTTGAGACAAAATACAACGATACCATTTTTATACACAGGTGGATTTAAGTTTAGTACACATAATTATCGACTTTTATCAGTGTGTTTTGATGTATTAAATTTAGTACGAGAACACACGTTCCACGCATTAAGACATGTTTAATTCTTTCATTACACAAAATCAGCTGACCTCCCTGTTTTATGTAATACCTGAGTTCCAAATATGTAAACTAATTATATCCTTTGCACGGATGACCTCTTTTACTGTTAGATTCAATTTTTGTGCAGCCGATATTTAGCTTACAATAAAGTTTTATGGAATCAACTGGGTACTTTTTGGGGTAGAGAAAGGTAGTAGTTATTTTATGCACTATATGATGTCATTTAATTATTTGTCTAAAAAGAGAATGAACGTGAACAGTACATTGATCACCTTCTTGAATACTTGTATCCTTTGACTGCATGAAAAACATTTGAGGATCCATTTCACGCTTACATATCCTCGTTTTACGTAGTTCCTTTGATTTACCGCTACAAAATATGCCGTCAATAGAGTATTTTGTTCATGTGACTTTTGTACCATCTAAACGAGAACTGTTTGGTTTTGATATTTGAAATAAGCCCATGAATTTATTATTTGGCGTATGCAAAAGATGCTAATGTCATTTGAAAGAGCAAAGTCTTAGCTACAAGTGTATTATTAAGTAATTTATTAACTATGTAACTGGTTATCAGCTAAATTCAATGATTTAGCCTATTCAGTAATGTTTCAAGTAGGATGACTGACTTCCATGATATGACTTATACTATGTGTTGCTACAGTTTTAAACCCAACCCCAAACAATCAACCAGAATTCAATTTTTTTGTTTGTACCTGTTGTACAAATATATTTGTGTGGTTACAAAGAAAAATACATGCACGTAGGACTGTTAGATTTATTTTGTAATTTGTTACTTTCAGCAATAAAATGTAGAAAAAGATTGTAACTCCTATAAGGGTGGACAAACCCAATACTTTGAGTTCTGTATTACATCTCTTGCAATAATTATCTTTAATATCCTAGTACATAACCACGATTTACTATGTTGCTTGTAGTATAGGGCAAAAATTACCAACTAGCTTGACTTTATAAGATGGGTTATATTCACTAGTTTGAGACAATTTTCCTGTCCATGGCTTCAGGGACCTTAGTGAGTTATTTCCCCTTGTATACTCTACAAATAGGTAGGTCCAATTAGTTAGATCACTTGGATTTACCCTTACTTATCAATACCAAGTTGTCACGATTAATTTAAAATATGTTTTTTGTTAATCATTTTATCTGTTTGAAAATCAAGCATAGTATTGTTAGGGTAAAGTATGATCTAAATTTCATCACTTCTGTAAATGTCTAAATTAAGAGAAAAAGATATTAGATAGAATATTTTATTATCTTTACATAGAACTTAAATGATAAAATCCGAGAATTCCAACTGATAGGACCTATACCAATCTCTCATACAGAGTTGTCGATCCTTACAGTGATCTATATCTCTGTAAACGTCTCAGGTTTTACAAGATTCTTGTAAAATAGTAATATAATTTAGATTTTGTATCGAAAGCGTAATTCGTCTTTATATATATATTATCTTAAAGTTTAACGTGAAATAGAATTTTATTATTGGCGAAATCCAATTTTTAAAGAGTTATATTTACAAGAACTATTTTCTTGTGAAATGTCTTCCTATTCTGAGTAATTTGGCTTTTTTGCTCATCCGCTAAAAATGTCAACAATAGATGATATTGCTAAAAATTATGACAAAAATTTAGTGCTAAGGGACTGTCAACGACAAGCCTTTGAACATCTACAAGACAAGAAAGTTTGTCTGTTGCGTATGGAAAAATTCAAAAATTGTCACATGATCGTTTTAAACGATCACATGTTTGGGACTACTTTCGAGACGTTAACAGAGATAGAGATCACTGTAAGGATCGACAACTCTGTATGAGAGATTGGACCTATACTTACCAATTAATGACTTTAGTCAGTTATCTTTCCCTGATAAAATCTGAAGCAATCCAAATGGTAAGTAGGTCCTAACAGTTGGAATCTTCGGACTTTATCTTAGAATCTTATGCAAGGATAACAAAATATTTCATCTAATATCTTTCTTGTAATAATGAAGATATTATCAGAAATGAATTTAATGATTCACGAAAAAGTTATTTAAGATTAACTTTGGCAAGTGACATTGAAAAGTAAGGGTAAAATCCGAGTAATCCAACTAAATGGACCTACCTATTTGAAGAGTATACAAGGGGAAATAAGTCCTTCATTGGATGCTGGGTAGGTATATTTTGCGGACCAGCGGACCAACGGACCAGCGGACCAGTTTAGTATATGGACACAGTATAACAAATATGCGGATCATATATATAATAAAAGTATTGAAGAAGTTCGCCTATATTTTGTTTGGGTATAGGTCAAAGATAAGATTGATAGAGTTTTGGGAAATTACATTTTATAATTATTCATCTGTAAATATATACATATATAAATACCAATTTCTAGGTTTTATTTAAAATAAACTTGCAGATTTCAACTATGAATTGCTTCATAACAAATTGTTACGCGTGCACTTGATATTATATATTTCAACTGTTAGAGACTTTATCATTCTTACTTTAGCTGAGTTATATTTACGATCTTCTCAAACTATGATTAACTGTAGCGGACCACTTAATTTTAAGAGCGTTAAAGTGACGGACCAGGTTATAGATCTAGGAAATGTAAGATTATTTTTGGCGGACTCAATTAATTATGAAGAGTTTCGTACTATGTTGACTGATTATTGATCTGAGGTTTCACTGTAGCGGACCACTTAATGAAAAGAGCATTAGGGTAACGGACCAGGTGAAAGATCTAGAAAATGTAAAAATATTTTTGGCGGACTGAATTAATGATGAAGAGTTTCGTACATGTACTATAATGACGGACTATTGAGCTGAGGTTTCACTGTAGTGGACCACTTAATTTTAAGAGCAGTAGGGTAACGGACCAGGTGATAGATCTAGGAAATGTAAGATTTTTTTGGCGGACTGAATCAATTATGAAGAGTTTCATACTAAATTGACGGACTATTGAGCTGAGGTTTCACTGTAGCGGACCACTTAATTTTAAGAGCAGTAGGGTAATGGACCAGGTGATAGATCTAGGAAATGTAAGATTTTTTTTGCGGACTGAATTAATCATGAAGAGTTTAGTACTATATTGACGGACTATTGATCTGAGGTTTCACTGTAGCGGACCACTTAATTTTAAGAGCAGAAGGGTAACGGACCAGGTGATAGATCTAGGAAATGTAAGTTTTTTTGGCGGACTGAATTAATTATGAAGAGTTTCGTACTATGTTGACTGATTATTGATCTGAGGTTTCACTGTAGTGGACCACTTAATTTTAAGAGCGTTAGAATTACGGACCAGGTTAGCTGACCGGGTAATTTTAAGAACGAACAATCATAGAATTATTTTGTGGATTATGTGCGTAATAGTATATGAATTTACGAGCGTTGTAATGGAATTACTAAGAATATTTAAGAAAAAATAGGCATTTCTAAACATGTGTCTTTCCCTTTCGTATTTTTTGGTATATTTTTTTTCTTGAATATATATGTATGTTTGCATGTGTGTTTCTTTGTTCTTTCAAACTGTTAGTATTTGCAACAAAATATATGCGTGTGTTGAATAAAAGTATTAAACTTTTACTATAGAACTTAATACTATTGTACAGAACTTAATACGCTCGTAGTTTGGCGCGTTCTTAATTTATAACTTCAAAGGGGTGTAAGTAGCAAATAAACCAGTTAGAATATGCTGATAACAATTGTAAGTCTTCTTGTTTGTCATAGAGCAATTATTTTTCAACAGTAATTATGATAGTAACAATAATAATAAGACAGTTATATATCAATTTGTTACATTTAAAGAGAAAATACAATAATAACTAAACGATCACAATAGTCGTAATTGTTTGTTTTTCATCGTAATTAAAAAGCATGTTGCAATCATTAATAATTATATTCCTGAAATTTGGCATTTTTTTTAAATATCGTTATTCATTAGAAAGTTTTTCTATATCCTGGACGATATAGTCGTATATCCTCTCGATCTATCAACTGGTCCGTTACTCTTACACTCTTAAAATTAAGTGGTCCGCTACAGTTAAACCTAGGTGTAAACGTACGTCATTTTAACTCGATTAAAATTACCCGGTCCGCTACAGTGATACCCTACATCTGCTCGTTCTATAACCTGGTCCGTAACTCTTAGGCTATTAAAGTTAAGTGGTCCGCTACAGTGAAACCTCAGAGCAGTAGTTTGTCAATATAGTATGACTCTTCATAATTAATACAGTCCAACAAAAATAGTTGTATATCTTCTCGATCTATCAACTGGTCCGTTACTCTTACACTTTTACGATTAAAGCCACTAAACGAAGACAAAATCTTTATCATCAATCTAAAAACAAGTCATACTATCTAAAAGACTATCGAATATAACCGCCTTGGGAATATGATAACTCTCTCAAGTGGGTTCCCTTGTAGGGGTCAAGCTCTTCAAAATATCAGTTTCTTATAAAAGTGGGGTACTTTTATAACATGCAAATTAGACAATGGAGAATGTCGGAGATACTCTCTCAGCCAATCAAATTGCTTGAAAAGTATTTGATAAAACTTACACGACTATGTTAAGTGTTGGATATATCAAATCGTTTTCCGGTGATTTACTCAAGAAACCAGTGCGTGTAAGTTTTGAGTTCGCAAATATCTAAACTGATGCTAAAAAGAAACGCCTCATTTCAGCTAGGTACATAATTTTCATGATCAGAATACCAAGAGAAAACATTAATGTTGTTAGCTTGTAAAAAGTCTTTGGTGACGTGTGCAACGTGAGGTCTGTCGTCCTTATTCTGATAGAAAAAGTATTGACGTTGCCAGAATATAGCGACACTCACATGGCATAACAGCTGGTCAATACGATGTGTACACAAAATTACCTCAGCAAACAACGAGTTGTGACTGAAACTCGTTTTAAGACATTTATAAGTCTGAGGGAGTTACATAAGTCGAAACACGACTCATCACTGAACTCCCAACACCATTGTTGTGATGATACCAGGGTAGAGATAGACGTCGGTGACGATGGCAAAACTTTAGAATTAGTCCGCGGTACGGACGGTTTACACCAAACAAGAAGTTTTCCTCATTGAATGTCGACTTATTTGGCGTACACAGTTACCCTTTCACTACACGTGACGTAGATATTGCCGTGAAAATCTATTACGCGAATGACGTTGGTGTTTACATAAATTTTGTAGTTGTCTTGTCTTACCCATGTTACACCCGTTCTATGATCTGAACGTGGCATATCAGCAAACGTTTCTGTGTACTTAAAGACTTAATTGATTTGTTTCTTTTTCTCATCAGTATATGTTTATGTATGATTTTATAAAACTATTTACACGAGTTTCATGAGTTTTAATTAGTTTTCGCACGAAATTCACTGTACGAAGCGTGTATTTATAAAAGCAGGAAATTTGTTTACTTCCGAATTGAAGTTGTGGTTATTTTTAGCCACGACGGGATATCCCGACCTTGTTCGTCGACTTCCGGGATTTTCCGTAGAGTCTTTACTTTCGTTTTTAATCGCGAATTTCAAAATAGAATAGTATAAAATCTGGAGAAAATACTTTAGAATTTTGTGCCTGGGATGCGTTTTATATATTAGTTTAATGTTTGCATAAGTTTTAAGCAAAACCATGATACTTGAAAATTATCAGCGTTCAGTTTAGTAAAGGGGCTTTAAGTGGTCCGCTACAGTTAAACCTTGGTGTACATGTCTGTCATTTTTCCTCTCTTAAAATTACCTGGTCCGCTATGGTGATACCTCAGATCAATAGTCCATCAAAATAGCAAGAAACTCTTCATGATTTAAACAGTCCTCTAAAATAATCTTACATCTGCTCAATCATAACCTGGTCCGTAACTGTAACGCTCTTAAAATTTACTGGTCCGCTACAGTTAATCATAGTTAGAAAAGATCGTAAATTTAACTCAGTATAAGTGAGAATAAAAAGTCAATGTTAAACGATTATGTTTCTTTATTTATAAAGTCCGCTTAAAAGGACAAAAACGGTATATTATTAAAATATTACATTAGAATCTTATCAAATTTGTTTTCAAATGATTAAGTCTCTATCAGTTGAACTATATAATATTTATGTATACGCGTAACAATATGCAGTGAAGCAATTTATTGTTGAAATCTGCAAGTTCATTTAAAAAAAAACAACTCAGATTTGGTATTTATATTTTTAAATAGTAATAAATATTAAATGAAATTTCACAAAACTTTATCAATCCTATCTTTTGACCTATATCCAGACATGATATTAGCAAACTTCTTTAATACATTCATTATACAGATATATATGATCCGCATATTTGTTATACTGTGTCAGTATACTAAACTGGTCCGCTGGTCCGTTGGTCCGCTGGTCCGCAAAATATACCTACCCTTGGATGCTTCAGATTTTATCAAGAAAATATAACTGACAAAAGTGAGTTATGACAATGATTGCTACTAACAAACATATTGGCTTGTATACATTCAGAGACGTGAAATGTATATATAGTGTTTTGATTAGGAACGGTGCTGACTGACTGTGCTCTAATCATATACCGATTATTAAATTTTGAATGTATAACAAGGGAGACAACTGTAGCAATATTAAAAACTAACTTAAACAAGAAAGCCAAAATTATTTCCCTTATAATACAAAACTAGTAAACAGATTTTGAACCTGTTGCAATATTTTTTTAGTTTTTGAGTCATTAAAATAATCTTTTAGTTCTCATTTGATTTTAAAGTATAAGTTAATCATGTTTGAAAAGTATTTATGCAACAAAAACAATGATTATTTGCAAGTTAGAGTATGATTGTAAAATGAGAAAAGATACAGGTATGAAATAATTTATGATGATTGCATTAAAATGTGTCAAAGATATTGTATTTTTTGCAGATTAAAATGAATAGTTTAGGTTTTGATCAATTTAAATGACCATTTTATTATAAATGTTTATCAAATCTATTTCTAATTTTAGTCATTTGGATTTCTTCCATGAGTAAAACTTTATAGATACATAGTAGAGTGTTATTTAATAGAAAATATAAAAATACATTGTATAATTTTGTATAATAATCTACAATGTATTAATTTTAAATGATAACTTATATATAAAACTGTCATCATTAAGATTGTTGAAGTTATTTTTGTTAGATTAAATTTTAAGATTTTATTCATTAAATTAACGATTGAAAAATTTAAATGAATCAATTTCAGAACTTCAAGGATTACTTGGAATAAAATGTAAGGATAAAAGTAGAATTACCCTAATACAAAAGAATTATAATAAACACAGTATATTTTTCAGAAACCTTGTATCTAATATTACTTTTAATGTTTTCATCACATCATATTATTCAAAATTGGTTAACTTTTTCTTTTGTTACTATTTGCATATCAAAGGGAGATAATTACTCATTTTTATCAACAGTTTTCATTAATAATTCTGAAACTGAGGAGTACAGTACTGTTTTATGAATCTTATCCATGCATAATGTTAACACCGAGCGCTGAACAAAACACTATTGTACTATTTGAAGTCGAACAATTGAAGTACACAAGTATATTTGTTAAAAGTCAGTGAAAGTGTCACGAAGCATTAAGCTACATGTAATAGTGTAATGTTGTATTACTATTTATTTACAGGTGACCTTGAAGATGTTTAAAATGAAGTTAAGAAAGATGAAAGGTGAAGGTCAAATCACTGGTCCATATCTAGCAGACTTTACACAGAAAATAATAGATGGATGTAAAAGTAATTATGAAATTATTGATATGGAGAGACAGGAAGGATAAGAGGTAAATATAGATGATATTGGTCTCCTTTGATTAACTTTTATTACATGTTTTGTGCAGAGGTTTTGTTTTGTAGAGGGCTGCTTTGCAGAGGGGTCTGGGACAACTCAACCCGTGGACAACTCAACCTGAAGTTTGGACAAGGCAACCCATATCATATATATACTAATGGACAAAAGTCTTGTCCGGTCTATAAAAACCATAATATCTGTTTTGTTTGTTATTGCACACTCATACATTTAGTATCGTTAAAAAGAGAGTGTTATTATGCATTGAGTAAAAAAAGAATTGGGAAGTTTGAGCAAGTTCTGTCGGTACAGTAATGTGTTGAAAATTGACATTGAGGATTTGCAAGTTACAATGATTGCGTTGAGTCAGTTTTTAATGAAACATTTTTTTCAATAGTGTGTGTGACCCCCATTAACCCGAATGAGTTTGGTGCTCCTTTTACGCATCGATGCTACAAGTTTGCAAAGGAATCTAGCCGGAAGACCAGAAAACTCATTCGGGTTAATGGGAGTCACACACACTATTGAACAAAATGTTTCATTAAAAACTGACTCAACGCAATCATTTGTAACTTGCAAATCCTCAATGTCAATTTTCAACACATTACTGTACCGACAGAACTTGCTCAAATTTCACAATTCTTTTTTTATTCAATACATAATAACATTCTCTTTCTAACGATACCAAATGTATGAGTGTACAATTACAAACAAAAAAGATATTATGGTTTATGTAGACCGGACAAGACTTTTGTCCATTAGTATATATTAGTTAGTAATCATAACAAAGAGTTATAACAATCAAAATAAGATATTTAATGATTTTTTTATAGAAAATGGAAGTATGTGAATGAAATAAAAGAAATATTTTGTGCTAAGTGTTTTTAAAAATCATATGAGAATCAAAGGGGAAGATCCTGATTTTAAAGCACTAATTCATTTGCCACAGTTAGGTCTAAGTTAGAAATAGCATTAATTTCAAAATGATTCTCAGTAAGTGTAATTGCAATTTAGTATGCATTTATAACTTGTCTGATAAATCATCAAAATTATTTTCTTGAAGATTTATTTTTACACATGCGCTTTCACTCTTTATTAAATGTGACGTCATCTTTGCTTTATTATACGACAAAATATAGCTCGTGACGGCTGTTAAATTTTACTCCCCACGTTAAATGAGCATAGCCGAAAATAGTGCCTGAGTTTATAAGGGATTGACTTTCACAGGACAATTTGTTTTAGTTTTTGGTTTCAATGTTTTGATTTAGATTTTAATATTATTTGTTGGGAATAAGAAACACCTATCTATGAGAATTGTGTAAATAAATGCTATTTTCGGCCTTTGCACTGGGGAGGGATTTCAACAGCATGGCGTTTCTCACAGTTAAAATACTTTTAAAATATATTTTTTCTAGGAATGTATTTGGCGATGTTAGAATCATAATAACTTACGGTTGTCTATATTATGTTGTCAAATAAAACATAGGCACTCGTTTGATGCGCTTATTAAATCACTCGTGCTAAAGCACTCTTGATTTAATCATACGCGCATCACAACTCATGCCTATGTTGTATTAGACATCAAAATATAGACAACTGTAAGTTATTTCTTAAATAATGATTGAAGTGTGCCAAATTCAATCAACTAAAACACAAAGAAAAAAATTGCATCAATTATTGTATTACAAAGCTAAAATGTGATAATTGACAATAATTCTTGATTCTAACAAGCGCATCGTTTTGTCATACATTAAGTGTATTTATTCATATATTTTCATTTTAATAAGCGAAATAAATGTTAAAATCAGTTATCCAAATAGGCAAAACATTCAATTAAAATGAATGTAATACATATCTTATTTGCAATATCTGCTAAGAATTAAGCAGTCTTTTATTTCTAATCATAATAAACCATATTTTTTCATATAGAAAAAATTATTAACACCTAAAAATCAGCCATTTAGTACATTATATATTTCAAAAACATTTTTTTATCTAAATATCAAATTTTAACTGTCAATGTACTGTTTTATGATTTACAATTTATAATATAGGATAAGGATTGACTTGTCCATGGGTTGACTTGTCCATGGGTTGACTTGTCCCTTCTTGCTGGTTGAGTTGTTCTAACCAATGGTTTGAGTTGTCTCAGGTTGACTTGTCTTCAGGTTGACTTGTTCCGTTTGTGCTGGTTGAGTTGTCCTAACCTGCGGATTGAGTTGTCAATTATTGGTGAAATAAAAAAAACAAATTAAGTATTAACAATAGTGTAAAGGTATTATGGATGATGGTCAAATGGGCTAGTAGTCCAATTGTACAAGACTGACAACATCTAACCTGGTGGTTCATGTTTTATAACTGGTCCTAGCAGTTTTATACCGTTGTCTGCTAGCCTGACTTATATATTTTCTGCTCATGTGTAAAAATAGTTTTGGCTGTTTGAGAATGGTAGTTAGAAGTAAATAAATTAATACACCTGGTTAGATCATCAAGGTTCTGTTTCTAATGGTAAAATGATTATTGAACAGAAAAGGAAAACTGTTTAACATTGTTCACGAGATTGAATTCCCTTATACAAAAATACATGTAAAATCCCAGAAAACTGAAATATTACTTGTATGATTATTGTAATTCTCATGTTTTCACCATGTCACATGAATTTTATGAACAAGAATTTAATCGGGACAGGTTTAAAATAACTCGATTTTTATATCAAAGGGAGAAATAACTCGATTTTTATATCAAAGGGAGATTATTATTCACTTTGAAAATATTTTATGAATAACTTGCAACAGAGTTTTATTTGAAGAATCTAATTAATGCTGAATTACAAGAATAATGAAATTAATAATAAAATATTATGATTTTGAAAAATATGAATTTCTGTAAAATAAGATAATGGGAATTCTACCTTTAATGTTATTGTTTGAATTTTCAAAACATGAATAATTTCATGGTGACTTTGTGTGTAAAATCAGTCATCTTTTTACATTTAGGACTTTTCAATGGTGTGTCATGATGCGATTGAACTTTTAGTCGAGATATTTCAGTAAGGCAGTGGGTATATGTATTTGTAATAGTGTCCTATTTAGTCACTGTGAAATTATTCAAACTTTGACAGTTATGAAAAATGAGCTGTAAATAAATAGAATTAAAAACTATAGTTCAATTATATTAAAATCTCAGTGACACATAAATTAACCCCACTGATTTGAATATTCACTTCAGTACTGCTGTACTCTTGATTGATAAAATAAGATTTAAATCAGCAGGAGTTAATGCATACGCCACTGACAGTCAAATAAAATTGAACATTACATGTGCTCCTATATAGTGCCAATTTATGTTTTTCATTACATTGATAGTTATCTCCCCTTGTTATTTCAGAACTAGAATATATTTAGTGTATTCAATGAAGTGACAATAAAACAATGAATCTCTACAGACCACAATCACCAGAACATTCATCTATATAGAGAGTATGTACTTTTATTTCTTGATTTATATCAAATGGAATGTGTTACATCAGGGTCTGGAACAACTTTACCAATAGACAACTCATCCTTTAGTTGATACAACTGAAACCTGTGAGACAACTTAACCTGTGGACTACTCATTCTGTATCATATATCATTTTAAAGTTTATTTTGTATGAAAGATATTAAATAAAGTTAATGATTATTTGGTAAAAATAGTGACATTTAAAATCAATTTTGATTCAAAATTATTATTTTTCAATCGAATTGTTTGTATGTTTGGGTTTAACATCACATCAACACAGAAAGGTTCAATCATTATTCAAATGAATAATGATACTTGTGTATGATATGGGTTGAGTTGTTCAGGGGTTGAGTTAAATTGACTTCTAGTAAAGTTGTCCTTACCAGCCGCATGGGTTGTCTTGAGTTTGGTTGTTTTGTGTTATGAGTTACCCTGATCAAGTTTGATTCAAACTTTGGCAACTTGAATGGTCTGAAGTCAAAGACAGTATATATACAGTGGCAACCAAATGTTTGGAGGCATTTTCACTCTGTAGGCTCTATATAACTTTTATTGAAAATTATTTATTTTAAAATGTTTTAGTTATGGTTTTCTTATGGAACTTTAAGTATACAAAAGGGATATAAAACTTTTTTATAGGAAAAAACATTGCATTGATCATGAAGGCTTTGTAATGTCAGATGCTGATATTTATGAATGTGACACATATAAAATTTGTTTACATTTTATCAGCAATCATACAAAATGTACTTAGAATGTTTCTACAAAATGAAATTAAAGAATTTAGGTGTAAATTTCCTCTGTCTCCAAACTTTGGATTGGCACTGTACACATAATGCATAATACTAGTTTTTATACCCAAGGGCAATGAGTGGCTAATTTCTTCACTATAATTAAATATACATGTGTAATCAAGGTGAATAGTAGAAGAGTATGTGAAGTCAGCAGTACAGCAGTAACTTTACTGCTAAAAAGTTTGTAGTTCAGCAGTAAAACTTTTCTGCTAAAAAGTTCAGCAGTTCAACAGTAAAGCTTTGAAAATGAGGGTTGTATTGCTCCAACTTAAAATAATTATGGTAATGGTTATGACGGCGATAATGATAGTCAAGTTGAAATATTGAATACATATTATCATATTCATACAATATAATCAGAATGTAAATTCTAGGTACCGGGTTCTGATTGTTACTGTCGACTTTATTGTTATACATATCTTCATTTAACTGACAGAAAATAAGGAGAAATAAGTAAAGGTTAATTATTGTACACTGCTAACGTTACTGCTGATTTCACATACATTTAATAAAAATAATGTAATGATAAGTTACAATTATAAAATGCTTAGTATTCAATAAACATATTTTTTTGTTAATTAAATTTAGTATCTTGTGTAAGGGAAGCAATTATTACGACTGATATTATGACTTTGTCATATGAATTTGCGAATTGTGTTATATCATTTGAATGAACAAAGTCATAGGCCTAGTTTAAATCCCAACATCAGCGTTGAATTTGTTTAGCCGAAAGAAAAGAAGTTGAATGTTTACTGAGGATTTCAAGCTTGGTACATCAGATCTGTTAAAGCTTTAGATAATAATCATGAATTAGGGAATGTTGTTAGATATCATAGTCAACTGTGTTTTAAGTATGGTTTTACATTACACTTAGAATTAACTTGTAGTAATTACAAGTGGTAGTTTCTCTTTGGTTGATGTATAGAATATGAATACTATCATAGTATACTTAATTTATTTGTAATTTTGAGAGTAGCCCTTCTGTTGACTTGGTAATTTATCATGATTAAGACTTTTCAATTGGACTAAACAAAATCAACGTTGATTGTAGAAAAGCGTGTTGATACTGAGATCTGTGCTTGAAAAATAATACTGAAATCTGTGCTTAAAAGAGATAAATAAATATGGTTTAGTCTGTCAAAATATCACCCTTCAGTTAAAGTTTCTTGTTTGTTTTATTTCAGATTGTTATGAATAGAAGTACAGACGCATATCAAACTGGTGAATGTAAAACTATTGATCACTGCAGAAGAAGAATCCACCCATTAGGTCTATTTTTTCAAACAAATCTTCTCGGACTTCTGTCCTTGAGATGTTTGTTGTCCTTATTCGCGTGTCCTGCTGAAATTGAACAAGTCATCTCGGACTTTTCGTCCTTGAGATGTTTGTTGTCCCTATTCGCGTGTCCTGTTGAAATTAAACAAGTCATCTCGGACTTTACGTCCTTGAGGTGTTTGTTGTCCTTATTCGCGTGTCCTGCTGAAATTTAACAAGTCATCTCGGACTTTTCGTCCTTGAGATGTTTGTTGTCCAATTTCATGTACTTGATGTATTTGGGCCTGTTGATATTTAACAAGTTGTCTGGGACTGTTTGTCCCGGAGATGTTTGTTGTCCAAATAAATTTATTTTATTGTGTTGTTGTGTTTTAATTATAAAAATGGAACAAAAGATTCGTCCCAAATACTTTGTACCAATTAAATTTGCTTGTTAAAGAAGTCGTTTCAATGTTCACCGTTTGGATTATCCTCAAAATTTCGATTTTAACAATATTCTGGTTACGAAAAAATTGGGGACAAATCTTTACATTTCTTTTCGTCCCCAGGAATTTTGAACCCAACTCTACTGTGATACGAAAATATTTAGTGACGAATATTTGTTCACATTACGATTCGACCCCAAGATATTTCGAACCAGAATTTGTTCTGGTTACGAAATTTATCGAGGACAAATCTAGTTTACATTTGGATTCGTCCCCAAGATATTTCGAACCCAAATTTATTCTGGTAACGAAAACATTAAGGGACGAATCTGTGCACTAAACGATTCGTCCCCAAGATATTTCGAACCCAAATTTATTCTGGTTACGAAAACATTAAGGGACGAATCTGTTCACAGTACGATTCGTCCTCAAGATATTTCGAACCGGAATTTATTCTGGTGACGAAAGTATTTGGGGACGAATCTTTGTTATTAATTTGCTTCGTCCCCAAGATATTTCGAACCCAAATTTACTCTGGTTACGAAAACTAAAAAGGACGAATCTGTTCACAGTACGATTCGTCCTAAAGATATTTCGAACCAGAATTTATTCTGGTTACAAAAGTATTTGGGGACGAATCTTTGTTTGCATTTCGTTTCGTCCCCTAGATATTTCGAACCCAAATTTATTCTGGTTACGAAAATATTAGGGACGAATCTGTTCAAAAAACGATTCGTCCCCAAGATATTTCGAACCCAAATTTATTCTGGTTACGAAAATTATCGGGGACGAATCTTTGTTTACATTTCAATTCGTCCCAATATATTTCGAACCCAACATGGTTTTGGTACGAAAATATTTGGGGACGAATCTTTGTTTACAATTTGCTTCGTCCCCGAGTTATTTCGAACCCAAATTAATTCTGGTAACGAAAACATTTAGGGACGAATCTGTGCACTTAACGATTCGTCCCCACGATATTTCGAACCCAAATTTATTCTGTTTACGAAAATATTTAGGGACGAATCTGTTTAAATAACGATTCGTCCCCAAGATATTTCGTACCCAAATTTATTTTGGTTACGAAAATTATCGGGGACGAATCTTTGTTTACATTTCTATTCGTACCCAATATATTTCGAACCCAACATGGTTTTGGTACGAAAATATTTGGGGACGAATCTTTGTTTGCAATTTGCTTCGTCCCCGAGTTATTTCGAACCCAAATTTATTCTGGTAACGAAAACATTTAGGGACGAATCTGTGCACTTAACGATTCGTCCCCAAGATATTTCGAACCCAAATTTTTTCTGGTGACGAAAATTATCGAGGACGAATCTTTGTTTACATTTTAATTCGTCCCCAATATATTTCGAACCCAACATGGTTTTGGTACGAAAATATTTGGAGACGAATCATTGTTTACAATTTGCTTCGTCCCCGAGTTATTTCGAACCCAAATTTATTCTGGTTACGAAAATTATCGGGGACGAATCTTTGTTTACATTTCAATTCGTCCCCAATATATTTCGAACCCAACATGGTTTTGGTACGAAAATATTTGGGGACGAATTTTTGTTTACAATTTGCTTCGTCCCCGAGTTATTTCGAACCCAAATTTATTATGGTAATGAAAACATTTAGGGACGAATCTGTGCACTTAACGATTCGTCCCCAAGATATTTCGAACCCAAATTTTTTCTGGTTACGAAAATTATCGAGGACGAATCTTTGTTTACATTTTAATTCGTCCCCAATATATTTCGAACCCAAAATGGTTTTTGTACGAAAAAATTTGGGGACGAATCTTTGTTTACAATTTGCTTCGTCCCCAAAATATTTCGAACCCAAATTTATTCTGGTAACGAAAACATTAAGGGACGAATCTGTGCACTAAACGATTCGTCCCCAAGATATTTCGAACCCAAATTTATTCTGGTTACGAAAATTATCGGGGACGAATCTTTGTTTACATTTCAATTCGTCCCAATATATTTCGAACCCAACATGGTTTTGGTACGAAAATATTTGGGGACGAATCTTTGTTTACAATTTGCTTCGTCCCCGAGTTATTTCGAACCCAAATTAATTCTGGTAACGAAAACATTTAGGGACGAATCTGTGCACTTAACGATTCGTCCCCAAGATATTTCGAACCCAAATTTTTTCTGGTTACGAAAATTATCGGGGACGAATCTTTGTTTACATTTTAATTCGTCCCCAATATATTTCGAACCAAAAATGGTTTTTGTACGAAAATATTTGGGGACGAATCTTTGTTTACAATTTGCTTCGTCCCCAAAATATTTCGATCCCAAATTTATTCTGGTTACGAAAATATTTAGGGACGAATCTGTTTAAATAACGATTCGTCCCCAAGATATTTCGTACCCAAATTTATTTTGGTTACGAAAATTATCGGGACGAATCTTTGTTAACATTTCAATTCGTCCCCAATATATTTCGAACTCGACATGGTTTTGGTACGAAAATATTTTGGGACGAATCTTTGTTATTAATTTGCTTCGTCCCCAAGATATTTCGAACCCAAATTTATTCTGGTTACGAAAACTTAAAAGGACGATTCTGTTCACAGTACGATTCGTCCTAAAGATATTTCGAACCAGAATTTATTCTGGTTACGAAAGTATTTGGGGACGAATCTTTGTTTACAATTCGTTTCGTCCCCTAGATAATTCGAACCCAACTTTATTCTGGTTACGAAAATATTTAGGGACGAATCTGTTCAAAAAACGATTCGTCCCCAAGATATTTCGAACCCAAATTTATTCTGGTTACGAAAATTATCGGGGACGAATCTTTGTTTACATTTCAATTCGTCCCCAATATATTTCGAACCCAACATGGTTTTGGTACGAAAATATTTGGGGACGAATTTTTGTTTACAATTTGCTTCGTCCCCGAGTTATTTCGAACCCAAATTTATTATGGTAACGAAAACATTTAGGGACGAATCTGTGCACTTAACGATTCGTCCCCAAGATATTTCGAACCCAAATTTATTCTGTTTACGAAAATATTTAGGGACGAATCTGTTTAAATAACGATTCGTCCCCAAGATATTTCGTACCCAAATTTATTTTGGTTACGAAAATTATCGGGGACGAATCTTTGTTTACATTTCTATTCGTACCCAATATATTTCGAACCCAACATGGTTTTGGTACGAAAATATTTGGGGACGAATCTTTGTTTGCAATTTGCTTCGTCCCCGAGTTATTTCGAACCCAAATTTATTCTGGTTACGAAAATTATCGGGGACGAATCTTTGTTTACATTTCAATTCGTCCCCAATATATTTCGAACCCAACATGGTTTTGGTACGAAAATATTTGGGGACGAATTTTTGTTTACAATTTGCTTCGTCCCCGAGTTATTTCGAACCCAAATTTATTATGGTAATGAAAACATTTAGGGACGAATCTGTGCACTTAACGATTCGTCCCCAAGATATTTCGAACCCAAATTTTTTCTGGTTACGAAAATTATCGAGGACGAATCTTTGTTTACATTTTAATTCGTCCCCAATATATTTCGAACCCAAAATGGTTTTTGTACGAAAAAATTTGGGGACGAATCTTTGTTTACAATTTGCTTCGTCCCCAAAATATTTCGAACCCAAATTTATTCTGGTAACGAAAACATTAAGGGACGAATCTGTGCACTAAACGATTCGTCCCCAAGATATTTCGAACCCAAATTTATTCTGGTTACGAAAATTATCGGGGACGAATCTTTGTTTACATTTCAATTCGTCCCAATATATTTCGAACCCAACATGGTTTTGGTACGAAAATATTTGGGGACGAATCTTTGTTTACAATTTGCTTCGTCCCCGAGTTATTTCGAACCCAAATTAATTCTGGTAACGAAAACATTTAGGGACGAATCTGTGCACTTAACGATTCGTCCCCAAGATATTTCGAACCCAAATTTTTTCTGGTTACGAAAATTATCGGGGACGAATTTTTGTTTACATTTTAATTCGTCCCCAATATATTTCGAACCAAAAATGGTTTTTGTACGAAAATATTTGGGGACGAATCTTTGTTTACAATTTGCTTCGTCCCCAAAATATTTCGATCCCAAATTTATTCTGGTTACGAAAATATTTAGGGACGAATCTGTTTAAATAACGATTCGTCCCCAAGATATTTCGTACCCAAATTTATTTTGGTTACGAAAATTATCGGGACGAATCTTTGTTAACATTTCAATTCGTCCCCAATATATTTCGAACTCGACATGGTTTTGGTACGAAAATATTTTGGGACGAATCTTTGTTATTAATTTGCTTCGTCCCCAAGATATTTCGAACCCAAATTTATTCTGGTTACGAAAACTTAAAAGGACGATTCTGTTCACAGTACGATTCGTCCTAAAGATATTTCGAACCAGAATTTATTCTGGTTACGAAAGTATTTGGGGACGAATCTTTGTTTACAATTCGTTTCGTCCCCTAGATAATTCGAACCCAACTTTATTCTGGTTACGAAAATATTTAGGGACGAATCTGTTCAAAAAACGATTCGTCCCCAAGATATTTCGAACCCAAATTTATTCTGGTTACGAAAATTATCGGGGACGAATCTTTGTTTACATTTCAATTCGTCCCCAATATATTTCGAACCCAACATGGTTTTGGTACGAAAATATTTGGGGACGAATTTTTGTTTACAATTTGCTTCGTCCCCGAGTTATTTCGAACCCAAATTTATTATGGTAACGAAAACATTTAGGGACGAATCTGTGCACTTAACGATTCGTCCCCAAGATATTTCGAACCCAAATTTATTCTGTTTACGAAAATATTTAGGGACGAATCTGTTTAAATAACGATTCGTCCCCAAGATATTTCGTACCCAAATTTATTTTGGTTACGAAAATTATCGGGGACGAATCTTTGTTTACATTTCTATTCGTACCCAATATATTTCGAACCCAACATGGTTTTGGTACGAAAATATTTGGGGACGAATCTTTGTTTGCAATTTGCTTCGTCCCCGAGTTATTTCGAACCCAAATTTATTCTGGTAACGAAAACATTTAGGGACGAATCTGTGCACTTAACGATTCGTCCCCAAGATATTTCGAACCCAAATTTTTTCTGGTGACGAAAATTATCGAGGACGAATCTTTGTTTACATTTTAATTCGTCCCCAATATATTTCGAACCCAACATGGTTTTGGTACGAAAATATTTGGAGACGAATCATTGTTTACAATTTGCTTCGTCCCCGAGTTATTTCGAACCCAAATTTATTCTGGTTACGAAAATTATCGGGGACGAATCTTTGTTTACATTTCAATTCGTCCCCAATATATTTCGAACCCAACATGGTTTTGGTACGAAAATATTTGGGGACGAATCTTTGTTTACAATTTGCTTCGTCCCCGAGTTATTTCGAACCCAAATTTATTATGGTAATGAAAACATTTAGGGACGAATCTGTGCACTTAACGATTTGTCCCCAAGATATTTCGACCCCAAATTTTTTCTGGTTACGAAAATTATCGAGGACGAATCTTTGTTTACATTTTAATTCGTCCCCAATATATTTCGAACCCAAAATGGTTTTTGTACGAAAATATTTTGGGACGAATCTTTGTTTACAATTTGCTTCGTCCCCAAAATATTTCGAACCCAAATTTATTCTGGTTACGAAAATATTTAGGGACGAATCTGTTCAAATAACGATTCGGCCCCAAGATATTTCGAACCCAAATTTATTCTGTTTACGAAAATATTTAGGGACGAATCTGTTTAAATAACGATTCGTCCCCAAGATATTTCGTACCCAAATTTATTTTGGTTACGAAAATTATCGGGGACGAATCTTTGTTTACATTTCTATTCGTACCCAATATATTTCGAACCCAACATGGTTTTGGTACGAAAATATTTGGGGACGAATCTTTGTTTACATTTCGTTTCGTCCCCTAGATATTTCGAACCTAAATTTATTCTGGTTACGAAAATATTTAGGGACGAATCTGTTCAAAAAACGATTCGTCCCCAAGATATTTCGAACCCAAATTTATTCTGGTTACGAAATTTATCGGGGACGAATCTTTGTTTACATTTCAATTCGTCCCCAATATATTTCGAACCCAACATGGTTTTGGTTCGAAAATATTTGGGGACGAATCTTTGTTTACAATTTGCTTCGTCCCCGAGTTATTTCGAACCCAAATTTATTATGGTAACGAAAACATTTAGGGACGAATCTGTGCACTTAACGATTCGTCCCCAAGATATTTCGAACCCAAATTTATTCTGGTTACGAAAATTATCGGGGACGAATCTTTGTTTGCATTTCAATTCGTCCCCAATATATTTCGAACCCAACATGGTTTTGGTTCGAAAATATTTGGGGACGAATCTTTGTTTACAATTTTCTTCGTCCCCGAGTTATTTCGAACCGAAATTTATTATGGTAACGAAAACATTTAGGGACGAATCTGTTCACTTAACGATTCGTCCCCAAGATATTTCGAACCCAATTTTTTTCTGGTTACGAAAATTATCGAGGACGAATCTTTGTTTACATTTTAATTCGTCCCCAATATATTTCGAACCCAAAATGGTTTTTGTACGAAAATATTTGGGGACGAATCTTTGTTTACAATTTGCTTCGTCCCAAAAATATTTCGAACCCAAATTTATTCTGGTTACGAAAATATTTGCGGACGAATCTTTGTTTACAATTTGCTTCGTCCCCGAGTTATTTCGAACCCAAATTTATTCCGGTAACGAAAACATTTAGGGACGAATCTGTTCACTTAACGATTCGTCCCCAAGATATTTCGAACCCAATTTTTTTCTGGTTACGAAAATTATCGAGGACGATTCTTTGTTTACAATTTGCTTCGTCCCCGAGTTATTTCGAACCCAAATTTATTCCGGTAACGAAAACATTTAGGGACGAATCTGTTCACTTAACGATTCGTCCCCAAGATATTTCGAACCCAATTTTTTTCTGGTTACGAAAATTATCGAGGACGATTCTTTGTTTACATTTCAATTCGTCCCCAATATATTTCGAACCCAAAATGGTTTTTGTACGAAAATATTTGGGGACGAATCTTTGTATACAATTTGCTTCGTCCCCAAAATACTTCGAACCCAAATTTATTCTGTTTACGAAAATATTTAGGGACGAATCTGTTCAAATAACGATTCGTCCCCAAGGTATTTCGTACCCAAATTTATTCTGGTTACGAAAATTATCGGGGACGAATCTTTGTTTACATTTCAATTCGTCCCCAATATATTTCGAACTCGACATGGTTTTGGTACGAAAATATTTGGCGACGAATCTTTGTTATTAATTTGCTTCGTCCCCAAGATATTTCGAACCCAAATTTACTCTTGTTACGAAAACTTAAAAGGACGAATCTGTTCACAGTACGATTCGTCCTAAAGATATTTCGAACCAGAATTTATTCTGGTTACGAAAGTATTTGGGGACGAATCTTTGTTTACATTTCGTTTCGTCCCCTAGATATTTCGAACCCAACTTTATTCTGGTTACGAAAATATTTAGGGACGAATCTGTTCAAAAAACGATTCGTCCCCAAGATATTTCGAACCCAAATTTATTCTGGTTACGAAAATTATCGGGGACGAATCTTTGTTTACATTTCAGTTCGTCCCCAATATATTTCGAACCCAACATGGTTTTGGTTCGAAAATATTTGGGGACGAATCTTTGTTTACAATTTGCTTCGTCCCCGAGTTATTTCGAACCCAAATTTATTATGGTAACGAAAACATTTAGGGACGAATCTGTGCACTTAACGATTCGTCCCCAAGATATTTCGAACCCAAATTTTTTCTGGTGACGAAAATTATCGAGGACGAATCTTTGTTTACATTTTAATTCGCCCCCAATATATTTCGAACCCAACATGGTTTTGGTACGAAAATATTTGGGGACGAATCTTTGTTTACAATTTGCTTCGTCCCCGAGTTATTTCGAACCCAAATTTATTATGGTAACGAAAACATTTAGGAACGAATCTGTGCACTAAACGATTCGTCCCCAAGATATTTCGAACCTAAATTTTTTCTGGTTACGAAAATTATCGAGGACGAATCTTTGTTTACATTTTAATTCGTCCCCAATATATTTCGAACCCAAAATGGTTTTTGTACGAAAATATTTTGGGACGAATCTTTGTTTACAATTTGCTTCGTCCCCAAAATATTTCGATCCCAAATTTATTCTGGTTACGAAAATATTTAGGGACGAATCTGTTTAAATAACGATTCGTCCCCAAGATATTTCGTACCCAAATTTATTTTGGATACGAAAATTATCGGGACGAATCTTTTTTTACATTTCAATTCGTCCCAGATATATTTCGAACTCGACATGGTTTTGGTACGAAAATATTTTGGGACGAATCTTTGTTATTAATTTGCTTCGTCCCCAAGATATTTCGAACCCAAATTTATTCTGGTTACGAAAACTTAAAAGGACGATTCTGTTCACAGTACGATTCGTCCTAAAGATATTTCGAACCAGAATTTATTCTGGTTACGAAAGTATTTGGGGACGAATCTTTGTTTACATTTCGTTTCGTCCCCTAGATAATTCGAACCCAACTTTATTCTGGTTACGAAAATATTTAGGGACGAATCTGTTCAAAAAACGATTCGTCCCCAAGATATTTCGAACCCCAATTTAATTTGGTTACGAAAATTATCGGGGACGAATCTTTGTTTACATTTCAATTCGTCCCCAAAATATTTCGAACCCAACATGGTTTTGGTACGAAAATATTTGGGGACGAATCTTTGTTTACAATTTGCTTCGTCCCCGAGTTATTTCGAACCCAAATTTATTCTGGTAACGAAAACATTTAGGGACGAATCTGTGCACTTAACGATTCGTCCCCAAGATATTTCGAACCCAAATTTTTTCTGGTTACGAAAATTATCGAGGACGAATCTTTGTTTACATTTTAATTCGTTCCCAATATATTTCGAACCCAACATGTTTTTGGTACGAAAATATTTGGGGACGAATCTTTGTTTACAATTTGCTTCGTCCCCGAGTTATTTCGAACCCAAATTTATTATGGTAACGAAAACATTTCGGAACGAATCTGTGCACTTAACGATTCGTCCCCAAGATATTTCGAACCCAAATTTTTTCTGGTTACGAAAATTATCGAGGACGAATCTTTGTTTACATTTTAATTCGTCCCCAATATATTTCGAACCCAAAATGGTTTTTGTACGAAAATATTTGGGGACGAATCTTTGTTTACAATTTGCTTCGTCCCCGAGTTATTTCGAACCCAAATTTATTCTGGTAACGAAAACATTTAGGGACGAATCTGTGCACTTAACGATTCGTCCCCAAGATATTTCAAACCCAAATTTTTTCTGGTTACGAAAATTATCGAGGACGAATCTTTGTTTACATTTTAATTCGTCCCCAATATATTTCGAACCCAACATGGTTTTGGTACGAAAATATTTGGGGACGAATCTTTGTTTACAATTTGCTTCGTCCCCAAAATATTTCGAACCCAAATTTATTCTGGTTACGAAAATATTTAGGGACGAATCTGTTCAAATAACGATTCGTCCCCAAGATATTTCGAACCCAAATTTATTCTGTTTACGAAAACATTTAGGGACGAATCTGTTCAAATAACGATTCGTCCCCAAGATATTTCGTACCCAAATTTATTTTGGTTACGAAAATTATCGGGGACGAATCTTTGTTTACATTTCAATTCGTCCCCAATATATTTCGAACTCGACATGGTTTTGGTACGAAAATAATTTGGGACGAATCTTTGTTATTAATTTGCTTCGTCCCCAAAATATTTCGAACCCAAATTTATTCTGGTTACGAAAACTTAAAAGGACGATTCTGTTTACAGTACGATTCGTCCTAAAGATATTTCGAACCAGAATTTATTCTGGTTACGAAAGTATTTGGGGACGAATCTTTGTTTACAATTCGTTTCGTCCCCTAGATAATTCGAACCCAACTTTATTCTGGTTACGAAAATATTTAGGGACGAATCTGTTCAAAAAACGATTCGTCCCCAAGATATTTCGAACCCAAATTTATTCTGGTTACGAAAATTATCAGGGACGAATCTTTGTTTACATTTCAATTCGTCCCCAATATATTTCGAACCCAACATGGTTTTGGTACGAAAATATTTGGGGACGAATCTTTGTTTACAATTTGCTTCGTCCTTGAGTTATTTCGAACCCAAATTTATTCTGGTAACGAAAACATTTAGGGACGAATCTGTGCACTTAACGATTCGTCCCCAAGATATTTCGAACCCAAATTTTTTCTGGTTACGAAAATTATCGAGGACGAATCTTTGTTTACATTTTAATTCGTTCCCAATATATTTCGAACCCAACATGTTTTTGGTACGAAAATATTTTGGGACGAATCTTTGTTTACAATTTGCTTCGTCCCCGAGTTATTTCGAACCCAAATTTATTATGGTAACGAAAACATTTAGGAACGAATCTGTGCACTTAACGATTCGTCCCCAAGATATTTCGAACCCAAATTTTTTCTGGTTACGAAAATTATCGAGGACGAATCTTTGTTTACATTTTAATTCGTCCCCAATATATTTCGAACCCATAATGGTTTTTGTACGAAAATATTTGGGGACGAATCTTTGTTTACAATTTGCTTCGTCCCCAAAATATTTCGATCCCAAATTTATTCTGGTTACGAAAATATTTAGGGACGAATCTGTTTAAATAACGATTCGTCCCCAAGATATTTCGTACCCAAATTTATTTTGGTTACGAAAATTATCGGGACGAATCTTTGTTTACATTTCAATTCGTCCCCAATATATTTCGAACTCGACATGGTTTTGGTACGAAAATATTTTGGGACGAATCTTTGTTATTAATTTGCTTCGTCCCCAAGATATTTCTAACCCAAATTTATTCTGGTTACGAAAACTTAAAAGGACGATTCTGTTCACAGTACGATTCGTCCTCAAGATATTTCGAACCAGAATTTATTCTGGTTACGAAAGTATTTGGGGACGAATCTTTGTTTACAATTCGTTTCGTCCCCTAGATAATTCGAACCCAACTTTATTCTGGTTACGAAAATATTTAGGGACGAATCTGTTTAAATAACGATTCGTCCCCAAGATATTTCGTACCCAAATTTATTTTGGTTACGAAAATTATCGGGACGAATCTTTGTTTACATTTCAATTCGTCCCCAATATATTTCGAACTCGACATGGTTTTTGTACGAAAATATTTTGGGACGAATTTTTGTTATTAATTTGCTTCGTCCCCAAGATATTTCGAACCCAAATTTATTCTGGTTACGAAAACTTAAAAGGACGATTCTGTTCACATTACGATTCGTCCTAAAGATATTTCGAACCAGAATTTATTCTGATTACGAAAGTATTTGGGGACGAATCTTTGTTTACCATTCGTTTCGTCCCCTAGATAATTCGAACCCAACTTTATTCTGGTTACGAAAATATTTAGGGACGAATCTGTTCAAAAAACGATTCGTCCCCAAGATATTTCGAACCCAAATTTAATTTGGTTACGAAAATTATCGGGGACGAATCTTTGTTTACATTTAAATTCGTCCCCAATATATTTCGAACCCAACATGGTTTTGGTACGAAAATATTTGGGGACGAATCTTTGTTTACAATTTGCTTCGTCCCCGAGTTATTTCGAACCCAAATTTATTCTGGTAACGAAAACATTTAGGGACGAATCTGTGCACTTAACGATTCGTCCCCAAGATATTTCAAACCCAAATTTTTTCTGGTTACAAAAATTATCGAGGACGAATCTTTGTTTACATTTTAATTCGTCCCCAATATATTTCGAACCCAACATGGTTTTGGTACGAAAATATTTGGGGACGAATCTTTGTTTACAATTTGCTTCGTCCCCAAAATATTTCGAACCCAAATTTATTCTGGTTACGAAAATATTTAGGGACGAATCTGTTCAAATAACGATTCGTCCCCAAGATATTTCGAACCCAAATTTATTCTGTTTACGAAAATATTTAGGGACGAATCTGTTCAAATAACGATTCGTCCCCAAGATATTTCGTACCCAAATTTATTTTGGTTACGAAAATTATCGGGGACGAATCTTTGTTTACATTTCAATTCGTCCCCAATATATTTCGAACTCGACATGGTTTTGGTACGAAAATATTTTGGGACGAATCTTTGTTATTAATTTGCTTCGTCCCCAAAATATTTCGAACCCAAATTTATTCTGGTTACGAAAACTTAAAAGGACGATTCTGTTTACAGTACGATTCGTCCTAAAGATATTTCGAACCAGAATTTATTCTGGTTACGAAAGTATTTGGGGACGAATCTTTGTTTACAATTCTTTTCGTCCCCTAGATAATTCGAACCCAACTTTATTCTGGTTACGAAAATATTTAGGGACGAATCTGTTCAAAAAACGATTCGTCCCCAAGATATTTCAAACCCAAATTTATTCTGGTTACGAAAATTATCGGGGACGAATCTTTGTTTACATTAAATTCGTCCCCAATATATTTCGATCCCAACATGGTTTTGGTACAAAAATATTTTGGGACGAATCTTTGTTTACAATTTGCTTCGTCCCCGAGTTATTTCGAACCCAAATTTATTCTGGTTACGAAAATATTTAGGGACGAATCTGTTCAAAAAACGATTCGTCCCCAAGATATTTCGAACCCAAATTTATTCTGGTTACGAAAATTATCGGGGACGAATCTTTGTTTACATTTCAATTCGTCCCCAATATATTTCGAACCCAACATGGTTTTGGTACGAAAATATTTGCGGACGAATCTTTGTTTACAATTTGCTTCGTCCCCGAGTTATTTCGAACCTAAATTTATTCTGGTAACGAAAACATTAAGGGACGAATCTGTGCACTTAACGATTCGTCCCCAAGATATTTCGAACCCAATTTTTTTCTGGTTACGAAAATTATCGAGAACGATTCTTTGTTTACATTTCAATTCGTCCCCAATATATTTCGAACCCAACATGGTTTTTGTACGAAAATATTTGGGGACGAATCTTTGTTTACAATTTGCTTCGTCTCCGAGTTATTTCGAACCCAAAATTATTCTGGTAACGAAAACATTTAGGGACGAATCTGTGCACTTAACGATTCGTCCCCAAGGTATTTCGTACCCAAATTTTTTCTGGTTACGAAAATTATCGAGGACGAATCTTTGTTTACATTTCAATTCGTCCCCAATATATTTCGAACCCAAAATGGTTTTTGTACGAAAATATTTGGGGACGAATCTTTGTTTATAATTTGCTTCGTCCCCAAAATATTTCGAACCCAAATTTATTTATGGTTACGAAAATATTTAGGGACGAATCTGTTCAAATAACGATTCGTCCCCAAGATATTTCGAACCCAAATTTATTCTGGTTACGAAAATTATCGGGGACGAATCTTTGTTTACATTTTAATTCGTCCCCAATATATTTCGAACTCGACATGGTTTTGGTACGAAAATATTTGGGGACGAATCTTTGTTAATAATTTGCTTCGTCCCCAAGATATTTCGAACCCAAATTTATTCTGGTTACGAAAACATTAAAGGACGAATCTGTTCACAGTACGATTCGTCCTCAAGATATTTCGAACCAGAATTTATTCTGGTTACGAAAGTATTTGGGGACGAATCTTTGTTTACAATTCATTTCGTCCCCTAGATATTTCGAACCCAACTTTATTCTGGTTACGAAAATATTTAGGGACGAATCTGTTCAAAAAACGAAGCAAATTGTAAACAAAGATTCGTCCCCAAATATTTTCGTACCAAAACCATGTTGGGTTCGAAATATATTGGGGACGAATTGAAATGTAAACAAAGATTCGTCCCCGATAATTTTCGTAACCAGAATAAATTTGCGTTCGAAATATCTTGGGGACGAATCGCTTAGTGCACAGATTCGTCCCTTAATGTTTTCGTAACCAGAATAAATTTGGGTTCGAAATATCTTGGGGACGAATCCAAATGTAAACTAGATTCGTCCTCGATAAATTTCGTAACCAGTGTTTATGTACGACTAAAGTAAAAATATTGTGATGAAACCACGTAGATAAAAAACATATCCTGAATATATTTGTTTGTTTCGAGAGACCCTGTATATAGTGGTCACTTTCAGTCAGTCCCTTAGCTGACCGCTATAGACAGGTTTGACTGTAGTTAAAACAATGTAATGTGACGATGCATTTCAAAAGTACAGTTATATAACTGTGGCAAGTCTGTCTTGATATTGTTAAAAGAAAGCTGCAAGAATGAAGACTGTACTTTCTAGCAACACTAGTATGTCCAACTCACTAAAATAAGCAGCTCTTAATAAGAAATATAATATGATTATTAAGTTAAAAACTATGAAAATATGATTATTGACCCTATATTTTATCATTTTGTTATCAGAAAAGAGTAAATATACGATGATATAGAATTAATGATACTAAAATTTATCTATCAAAATAACAAAGTAAGTCCAGTAGACCTCTTCACAAAAGTTCTTACGTAAAAATTTATCGTAAGTCGATCTCATACATTTAACAGCTATAAGTCCGAATGATAATAGTATTAATTGTGCTATGATTTTCAGAGGGTTTACAATGTTCAACATAGCTTAAACATTTTTTGAGTTGAAACGCCAAACAAACCCGACCGTTATTTATGAATGTTTCTTGCTTTTGACTTATGATGACTTTTATTATAAGAAATTTGTTCAAGACGCCACGGTAATATTTTAATATAATCAATAAAGAAGAACACCAGAGAAAGAGCTAAGTCTAAAGGAATCACTTGAGTCCACTTCAGAGCTGTTCATTTCATATGTTTCTACCAGAACTGCTTGCCCTTTAAGAACATATAGAACGGCAGCATTCCCGCCCATAGATTGTGACTGACGACTGCCAGTGTTCGTGTGCGGATTAGCAACTGCATCTATTTCATTAACTCCATTCAGTACCAGACGAACAAATGTCAATTTCCTTGTGTCAAAATAAAATGTAAATAAGCAAGTCCCTGTCACAGGCGCTGTAAAAGCCCCGGTGTACGGGTTATATCCCTGTCCATCATTTAGAATAACTTGATCAAACTTTATAGCTTGTCCTGGTGACATGTTAGTGTTTGTAACAGTTAGGTAAGACGTAAATGCTACTCCGCCAACTACTGCATCTCGACGTCTTTGTACAATTCTTGGTGGTTCCTTCGGCATAACTTCTGATTCAACTGTATTCAATGAGTTGTCTTCTTTTGTCTTCGGTTCATCAGTAATTTTAGAGTTTCAGTTCACTTAGAAAGTCAATGATCATTTTATTTTCTCGCTGCAGTTTGCCGACTTGGGATTCGAGCTCGTATATTCTCTGACGCATGTCTTCTTCTTTAGAAGGTTGACGTATTCCTTTAATATCATTATTAGTTTCCCTTATAGGTTCTGATAAAACTAGTCGTTGTGACACCAAAAACACAAAGAAAACTTAATAATAAGTATAATTTCATTTTGATGTTTATTGAGTTGTTCCGTTTGAATGGGGAGATAACAGTTGAGGTTCGGTTATTTATGCCATTAGTTTTTATTTCAACATTTATGTCAGGCCTATGTCACCAGTGAAAATGTGTAGATTTTGCAGTTAACTTAAGAGTCGGGCTCTTTTTAAACGGGGAATTAGCAGGAATGCCACGACTCGAACCAAATCACATAACCTCAGGCGAACAGAAGGGTCAGCCGATTCAACACACTGGCTTAGTTAAACTCAAAGAAAGGGTCAGCCGATTCAACACATCGACTTAAGAACCTAAACATAAATGTTCTAATATGATGAATCCCAACACTGTTTTCAATTTCTACTATTTTTAATGAGTTCAAATTATCAATACCAATTAGGATAACAGTATGAATTATAAAGCAAGTATTCAGAAGTAATGTCCAAAATATGTTAAAAGTTAAAACTTCCCATGTACAAACTTATGTTGATAAGATTATTTGAGAACTTAATTATCAACCAAAATCATTAACATAAACAATTAGCTTGGCTGGGAAAATATAGATTTTAATATTGATACTAAATACATTGTATATCAGAATTATTAAGTTTTTCTTAAAATAAAAATTTTGCATTAAATGCTCTATGTTACGATTGCTTCCTACTTCAAATATGTTTGTCCTCAAACATTAAAACAAAATTATTATTAACACATTATTCCTTTCTTTTGTTATAATTTCAAATATTCCAGAATTATAAATAAAAATTTTGCATTAAATAATAATAATAATAAATAACTGAATTATCTTAAAATACCTCTAGTTTACGTAAATAATCTAAGTTTTACCCCAGTTTGTCGTACATTGTATCCGACAGAATTATACCGTATGTTTCTTGCAATTTTGTAATGTGATGTGGCCTATATCCTTATTTAAAACCACAGGTGACAGACTCAATTTTTCCCTATTATATTCTTTATATATACTATAATAGGGAAAAATTGAGTCTGTCACCTGTGTTTAAAACCGGTGAATTCAGTTAAATACATAAATTTTTCATTTATGAACTTTTATTTATCCATGTGAATCTGTATCTGTTATTTGAAAAAAAAACCAGTTAAACGTGGCGAAATAATATATCATTGGCAAACAGAAATTACAGGTCGTCCACGTAAACATCATTGCGTATATAAACATAGCCAGTTTCATTAAAAAAGTAATACCATTTTATAGTCTTAAGTTTCATGGTTATGCACGTTCACCGACTTTACAGCTATAACCCCTGGTCATTGGGCAACTTGTATCTATCTATCAATATCCCTTGAGAGTCTTTTTACTCCGCTTAGTGCGGCCGACACTTTGGCGCAATGGAATTATAACACCCTCGCAGGTACCCATTAACACCTGGATGAAGTGAAGCAATCGTAGGTAAATTTCTTGCTCAGGGAAATTAGCAGGGCCAAGGGCGATATTCGAACTCGGGACCTCTCAATCCCAAAGCGCACTTGACTACTGCACATTACAGACCAATACTTAGGGTGGTATTATTTTTACAATTTTGTAGTTCAATTAGATTAAACTTTTTTCATAAACATAACATTTTATAAATTTACTATGTGCATACTTACTTTTTAAAGTAAATGTTAATCATAAAAATGGCCTGTTTAAGTTAGTAAAATGTTGTTTGTGCATTAGCTTATTCACCTATTTAGTGGATATGTCCATTGTTTAAATTACAAAAACACGCATGACCTAGAATACGACTTGTAGCTATGTATTACAAAACCAAAACTATGCTACACGATATTGAAGTCAATGCATTGTATGGTGTAAAATTATTTTCTTTCTATTTAGGCCTTTTGAAATTCTTCTGACCCATGCATAAACATTTATCATGGTTAGTTATGTAGTATCATTTGACAATAATGTCGATTTTCCTCCATTAATTAGATAATATTGAGAAGTTTCTAACCTTGTAAAAAGGTAGGTGAGCACTGGTTATATAAGGGTCCAGGAAAGCTAGGTTAGGCGTGCTTTTAACCCAGTAAAATAAAGTTACTGTCCTGTATACTCATGTGATACTGTACTGAATACACTTAAGTATGTCCTATTTCAAATAATCATACAACATATGACTACATATAATAAAGATCTTAAATAACAAGTAAATCTGTGAGCTAATGCTCACTAGTGATACCCCCGCAAAAATCTAAAAATATGCGACAAACAGGAAGTAGATGAGCAAAGAGCATGAAATCGCTTTACACCACATGGGACTATGGGATGAAGCAATATGCAAAGTATTAGGCTGCTGCATGTTATAGTTGCTGAGAAAAATGCGACGGAAATTTTGTAACGGACGGACGGACACACACACACGGACAAGGGTAAAACAGTATACTTCTTCGAAGAGGGGTATAATCATACTCTTATGTATCTACAAATTGTACTCATATTAAGATAAATGTTTATTGTTGAATATTTCAATTATCTTAACTTATACAGTACCCACCCAAAGTTTGGTTCATAAAATATTTGAATTCCAATGATTGAATTTTTGGGATTTTTTTTGTAATTCACTAAGTATGACTAACGATAAAATGAAGGCACATTTTATGAATGCATCATTATTAATAGGTTGAGCATGTAATATTCCAAAGTCACAAAAAATGATCAATGTAATTCTGTTTCACTGCATAATGTTTAAGCTACTTCAGTTGTATCAACTATGAATAAAACCAAAACAAAAAATAAACCACAACTAAGAAGCTATTAAAATTTAACATATATGGGCACGCTAGATTGGAAATTCCGACTGTTAGAACTGGAGAACTCCTATCAAGTGCGTCGGAACTGTGTTCTGGCAGAGTTCTACTCATTCCATCGAAATAGGTGGTCTTAACGGAATCAGTCGCGGTTAATTCATACACAAGATGGCGGCAGCAATACTGCAAACATGTAAGTTTGGTGTTTTGGAAGTGAATGTTGTTAAAATTATAATTTTGCGCGATTTTTTACGAATACAATTTAACTTTATGCTATAAGTAAAGTAAGAAGCAAGTATATTTGCTATGTATGTTGCTTTTTGATTCAGTTCCTACATCCAATTTCACTCGTTTGACAGATTCTGTGGAAGAGTCGGAATTTGATTCTAGCTCAGTTTTGACGAGCCAATCCAGCATGCCCATATAAACTTTAATCTAAACTGTTGATAAAACTATTTAGTGGGCCTATAAAATGAAAATGTCTCCAAACTTTTAGTAGGTATTGTTTGCTGTATGATCAATTGAAATAGGACATACTTGAGTTTATTTAGTACAATGACTATACAGGACAGCATATGGCACTGTACCATACTGCAATTTAAGTGCCGAAGCACTAAATTTGTTTGAGTTTTTATAATTTTGAGGGGGGTATGTTGTCAGATCGTTTAAATGTAACCCGTTAAAAATCCATGGTCCGAACTAGGATTCGAACCCACGACCTCTGCTACATAAAAGTTGTCTTTGTGTACCACTGAATGTTGACAGTAAATTTGTAAATTAAGTTAATTAAGCTTTTTTGACATTTTTTCTTATTAAAAAAGTGTTATTAAGTAACTTACTTTGATTGTATATGTATGTCACTTTGTACTATCCAGAGACATAGATAATGTCAAAAAAGCTTAATTAACTTAATTTACAAATTTACTGTCAAGAGCTTGAACTACCTAACTATAATAATTACACACTTCACTTACATTAAATCGTGAGTCTCTGTATGCGTGTATACGGTTATACACATGTTTATAACAACCGATGTGACAATAAATAAATTTATTAAAAGAGGCATGTTTTTGCACTTTTAATTTTGGACACATTAGTTTTGGGGGAGACAAGTAAATCAGCAATATTATGGCACAGTTTCAAAGTATTTATTCTTATGAAAACAATATTAATTGTTCAGCAAGTTTATTTTGTCGAAAGCTTCCGATAAAGCGCAATTTATAAACGAAGACAAAAATAGACTGTAAATACCGAGTTTAATATATTATTATTGCATAAAGGCAAGCTCAGGTTAATTCTATTGAACTAAATCATAAAATAACTCTGTTAGGAACCTCATGTCATGTGATAAGAAAATTGTGTTTATCTTTAACAAGGAAATTTCAACTCAAGACATCACATATCAAGCCAAACACCTTAGGGAGGTCTTACCTCAATCATGTCAAACATGTACAAGTTGTTTTTATATGTATAAAGTGCAGACACATTGACCGACCTGACCTTTATGCAAGAATATTCATTACATTGAATACAAAGGTAGTATTAATATTAGAAAACAATCAGATTATACTGTCAAGGCTCGAATGTAATACACAGGGATTAATTTTAAAGTACATTTAAAGTGTACAATGAGTCTCTATTACACATAGGCTGGACCAGAATATTATATGATGAGGCTAGCTACCAATTCAAAAGTTGTAAGTTTTAGCCCCACAACCGCCATCTCCGCCCATTTTATTATAATTTGTAAATGCAAATGTAAGAAAACAAGTTTCACGTTTGAATGCACATAAACACTCTACACATGTCTTGTTAACTTATAATGTAAGCCATAGCCAACATTACACCCTCAAAACCTACAAGCCCCATGCAACCCTACTAAGTACCCGCCGATGCTATTTACAATCAATGTAACTCGACTGCTTATTTTAAATACTTAACAAGCCGAAGTGTAGATTAGGCATGGTATTGATTTTCCCCGGGATATGTGTATCCGATAATAAGATGCAAATGAAAAAGGTAAGGTTGGGGTCAATATGTCCGCACTATACATACATGTTAAATTTGGCTATAATAACTAAATAAACTAATATCAGAGATGCATTGTAAGATAATGCTGACTGTACAAAGTAAATGTTCTAACATTGAAAATTGTTCAAACTGAAAGTTCTAACATATAACATTATATAAATAACTTTCTTTCTTTCTTGTTTGGTTTTAACGCCGTATCAACACATTTTAGGTCATTTCAGGTCATCCAGCGGATCTAACCTAGCTTTCCTGGACCTTTGTCTATAACCAGTACTCACCTACCTTTCCACAAGGCCGGACACTTCTCCATAATATCAAATCAATGGAGAAAAATTGACATTGTCTAATTTTTTATGGAAAGGTATAACCTCGCCAGGTGGGATCCCAACCCGTACCCCTCTCGGGACACGAGATTCCGAATCCTGGCGCGCTACCAATTGCGCTATCAACTCTGGTTATATAAATAACAAATGGCTGGCAGTGTGAAAGTTGACATTGCTATCACAGAATTGGAATATTTGTGAGCCATAGCTTAGGTTAATAATATCTACTATTTATAACTGGCCTGCCATGTGCTATTAGTTTTATTGTAAAGAAATCTTACAGCTAAAGCGATAGTTGTAATATTTTAATCATTTGACAATACAAAAATACAATACACAATACAAATACAGTGTCAATACTAAACAAAAGGTATTTCTTGTTAATGCATGGTTTAAATGTAATGCCATTTGGAGAAATTAGAATGTTGGGGTGTGTTTGATTCATTCTACTCCCAGTACTGCAGTCTACTCTGCGATGCCCCAATGAATCAAATGTCCCAATTTTGTAGCAAAACACAAGAATGGTGGAAAAGGTTACAGGATGCTTTTTGTTAGATGACAGCATTTCATCAAAAGATTATGATGACGATCTGACACAAAATATGTTAAATACAGTAAAAAAACATTTGCAATCCTCGCATTTAAACGTGGGTCTCTTTTCCCCAATCTTACTCCATATACTCCTCCTAAAAGGCAGGTGAATTCGGAGTACTCCAAGCATGTGTGATCTGAAACCTTTGATTCAATTTTTCAGTGATTGGAGTACTCAATTACTCGGATCTTGTGAATCAAACACACCCCCGAATATCAACATCATAAACATATTTATTAATACTTCAACTAACATCTTTCAACCAGAAGATCAAGTAAAATAAACAGATATCTTGAATATTAAAATCAAGGAACATGAGGGAACAATATAAAGACAAGTTCTATGACCAACTGATACAGAAAGACAGAGGTAGAATACACAGAAATTACAGAAGGCTCAATTGTTATAAGTTTAAAACATGGGGAAAAGGTTTCAGATTGAATGACAAGTTCTTGAAAGTGTTTATAAAACTTAGCACACAAGCAATGATAAAGAAGTAATGATAGATTTACTTCATTATAAAATGTTATAAGTGGCAAGTGTATGTAAACAGTACCCACTAAAAGTTTCGAGAGACATTTTTACTTTTTAAGCTTTTATCTTCAATTTTACGACAATTTATTTTGACATACTTTTTAGTGTCAGCTTAATTTTTTGGTTAACATTATAATCATAAACGAGACTACAAAAATATCATAAAAGCAATGTTATAGAAAGTAATTACAATAAACATGGAGGCTTTAGGATGTCAGATGCTGAATCTTGTAAATGTGTTGCATTGATAAATTTGTTTTCATTTTATCACAAACCATACCTTAATATATCAAAAATAATAATTCTATAGAAATAATCATCAAAATTCAAGAATTGGAGTGAATTTCTTTTGTCTCCAAACTTTTGGTGGGTACTGTATTAAAACATACACAAGTTAAAACATACATTTAATACAGCCATGTCAATCAACATTATAAAAAAAGAATAACACAAGAAATGGCTAACATAAGCTCTTATTTCCATTGTGGTCCATTCAATATAGTGTTGTAAGACATAGGAAGACTTAATCAAATATAAGTATTACAGAAGTACATGATTGCTAACGACACTAAAAAAATCAATGACAAACTTTATCACAGACAGTGAAGTATGTATTAAAAGGACAAGATACAAAACAAGGTTTTATTGATTACACTAAAATAAAACAAATGGACAGAAAAAAAATCAAAGCACTGAAAGTACTAAATTTGTTTGGTTTTTTGAAAATTTAAAATAGATTTAGTGCTCAGTAGAGAAGAGTGTAGTTAATACTCACTTGTTTTTATAAAGAGAATAGACAAGTTTTTGTTAAGTGAATGTTAAAATGTATGCAAGTATGCAAGACAAGTTAAAAGCATTGTGATGAACAATGAATAAAGTCAAGTGTAGCAAATCCCTTAGAAGAATTTATTGACCAATCCTCAAAATATCATTCAGCCGGTAAAATTGGTTGGGTCTTTTAGTCCATAGTTATTGATTTGTGGTATCAACTAAAGACTTTCACTCGGAAGTCTAAAATTGCCATTTCAATAACCCCCTAATGAAAAAAAGTCAAAACTGCAGTGACTGTTTTATAAGAAATAAACACTTCTTTACAATTATAACCACCATTAAACACCTTACTCACTGTTTAAAAATAATGATATTTATAACTGTAAAATAACTAAATGCATTAACCACCACTACACTAATTGATTACAATTTTGTTAGGGAACAAATTTGCTAGGGGATGAATCGTTCGACCATTGTTTAAACTGGATTTATACACTTCAGGTTTAAACGTCTAACACAAATTCTATAAAAATTTTCCAATAATTGTGAGAATAATTATAATAGGAGAGAATAATTAGGAGAGAGATAACTAGCTTTTTAAGCTATATTCTCAATCCTCTTATTTGCAACATTTGACTATTACTGTGTATATGTATTTATGTTTGTATTTTCCTAAATAAATATTGTTTAAACTAATTATCTTTTTAGTTAATATTAGAAAAATATTAATAAAATTTGAAAAAGGAAGGGCTTACACAAGATAAAGTATGTCCTATCTTTATTGATTTTTAAACAAGTTGACAAAGACCCCTCGTGTAAATTGTCAACATGACCCTACCTCGCCCAAAGTTTGACAGAAGCTATTATGGGAACTCAACCTTAATAATCATTTATCTCAGTAAAGTGTAAGGTTTTACAATAAATAGATAAAAACATATAAAAATTAAACTAAAAAATCATGAGACAATAATTTATGGCATCAACTGTGGGTCATCCGGTTCCTCATATTGACTAAATGCTTCATATATATTGGCTGCTAATGTCTTTGATGGTTCTAGTAAAAATAATTCCTGAAAGAAAAGAAATTTGATCATTCATAGAAATATAACAATTTACAGAGAATTACAGAGTACCGGTACTCAGTTATACAAAGAAACAAATCATATTCTTGTACACTCAAACTTCAGACAGAGGGACATTGATGGTATTCACAACAAACAAATGTGTTTTACTAATTTATTATACCCGGTAGATTGATTGTGAAACAAGTTCTTACAACTTATAACTTTTGAGTCTGCTTCCTGGTCCCCCAGTACTGTGCTAGTAGGATAAAGTTTCTTGCTCAAGGAAACATCAGGTAGGTTTTGGATGGGATTCGAACCAATATGGAGCTGGCAATCCAATGATTACCAGTCAAACATTGTAACCACTCGGTCATGCTTGCTCTAAATGGGTAGTTTTAGTCATAAGATATTGTAACAAGATCACCATATGAGTTTAACCATACTGTACATAGCTCAGCATATTGTTTGTAATCAAGAAAAGTAAAAAAATATCAAGATTTCTGAATTAATAACTCATGTATTGACTCAATATTTATTTTCAGCTATTTACTTACTCAAGCAGCTTTGTGGGACCCTTTTAACCTGCCACCAATTGTTGCTTATCTTTAGCAGACAACTTTTCATATTAAGTTGAAATTCTGCATTATTGTAAAATTCTTATTAAAAGGCATATGCTTGTAAACCCAGCATTGAAACATGATGGCTAGATTCAGAGAACACATACTAATCATGATGTACTTAAAAAAGCAAGCTTAAAGATGCTAAAACTGTTATTGTAATGTAAATCATTGATATAAGGGTTTATTTAGAAAGTTGAAAAAAAATTAATGAGGAAAAACTAGGAAACTAGTCATTCTTTCCCAAGGGGAAAAACCAGGCCGGTCCAGTTCTTCCCTGGTGGAAAAACTGGGCGGGGGAGGGGACTGAGGATTACAACCAAGACTAAGACTAAACTTAGATCTTACCTGTACTAATGGATTAGGAGCATCGCTACCTAGTTTATATAATAAACCACTTGTATATGGAATAATCTTAGCTAATGGAATAGATACTTCAGTTAATCTAAAATATAAAATAATGACAACATTACATCTACTAAGTTTAATGAATACAAGACATGGCTACACATAATATACAAGTAAAAAATATGTATGAGATATCCAACAGCCTGGTTTATTCAGCAGGTAGAGGGCCTGACTTGGAAACAGAATATTGAAGGTTATAGCCATCCTCCAATCAGGGTTTTAACTATGTCTCCTTCTATACCATATTCATGGTACAATGTACAGCTTATTTATATGCATAGGTGGATTATTACATAAATACAGACATTTGCCTCAAATGGCCATATGTGGATTGCTATTTCGATTAACAAGAGCTGTCAGAAGAGACGGCATGCTCGAATAAGTAAGTATTTGTCACATGAGATGTGGTTGATGATAAGGAACATACATAATTTAAAATTTGAAAATGATACCTTAATAAATTTAAAGTAAAAAAAAATATTTTTTTAAAGAAAATTTTAAGTTCACCAGAGACAATTTTGAAAAAAAAAATGTATTTGGAGTTATGAACCTTGTCACATGAGATGTGGTTGATAATAAGGAACATATATTTAAAGTTTGAAGATGATACCTCAAGAAATAAAAAAGTTATAGTAAAAAATATTTTACTGCACAAAAACTTATGTGGACGCCGACGCCGACGCTAGGGCGAGTAGGAGAGCTCTCCATTTACTTCGTTAAGTCAAGCTAAAAATCAAAAAGTCTCAATCTTTTTCCTTCTTCAACTATAAGAGAAATTAATATTAAACTTGATTTCTCTCTGTAGGAAATAATGTTATTACCAAACAAGGTTGAGATAAAAAGAAATGACTGTACATTTAACTAAGTGAATACTAACTTTGATTTCTGCACTGTGGCAAACTGATTTCATGAACACAAATGTTTAAATTGTATTTTGAAAGATTTATTCTAAGGTGATTATGATTTTTAATTCTCAATCCAAAGGAAAAAGTCATAAACTTGAGGACAGAAAGTTTCCAGTAGGTTGTGTAAAACACAAAAATGTTACTGTTCAGTAAACACTTCACATCATCATGCAGATCATTCACACTAGAACAATTGGAGGGATCAGCACAAAACTAGTGTACATCAGAGCTTGAATTTAAGCTCGCATACTCGCAAAATGTGAGTGGATTTCGAAAATTGCGAGTAACTTTTATTCTAACTAGCTAATTTCTGCGAGTTGAAATCGATGCAATGATATTACTGTCATAACTAACGAAGCTCAAATCAGTGTTGAAACGGACATATAGATCGATAGTATCAATTAAAGATTCACCATAATAACAGGTTTTGATATTCTTTGTCTATTCCACAATAACATCCTTGTTCTATCCATGGTGCTACATGTATTTTGTTTATTGCATATATAAATAGTAAATACGCTTGCTAGTAAAATTTGAGAAAAATGCGAGTGATTTTCTCATTTTGCGAGTTAGAGTAAAATCAACTCGTAAAAATTTGCGAGTCCAATTTTTGGTTAAATTTGAGCCCTGCGTACATCCTTCTTTATTTACAAGTAGTTAGACTAGTATTGTACTGACCCATCAAAGTGCTTAAGAACCAGCTACTTCAGACTGGCTGCTAATCTATACTAGCGATTTTTTGTCTCTCCCTATGCACAAAATATCAGATGATTTAGATTGATCTCAAATAATATCCTTGGAACTATTAATCCAAATAAACATAACCCGTAAATAACTTACGATTGAGCAGATAAATCACTTCTGAGTGTTGGTTGATAAAATTCAGCAAAATAATCCATTAATTTAGCAAATCCTTTATTTAATGCTGTACTGAACACAGTATGGAAATCATAACTAAAAATATAATCATACCAATTTATATTTGTTTAAAATATTAAAAACATTTACAGTACAGGCAAATCAGTTGATATTTAGTACATGTATTGCCAAATCAATATTCTACTGCTTCTAGTTTGGTAAGGACTGATCAGTGAACGAACAACCTCATAATATGACATTCCTTTACGCAAATGTTTTACACCAGTCACGTCATGTTTTATTCTTTTTAATCAGAGGGAAGTAACTGTTGCGGTTAGAATTATGTACTTTCTTTTATTATTAGTTCGGGAACCAACAATCGGTATTCAGAATAAAGATCAATTCTGGGAACCAGTAGTCACTTGGATTTGTTCGAGCAGATCCACTATTTAAAGAGAACTTTGTTGTACAGAGGTGATATGTCATGTAAAAAGCTGAAGTTCTGAAAGAGTATGTTTTTCTTTTTGCCGAATCTGGACCCAAAGTCACTGGATGCAATCATACATGTATTTCTTTAAAAAATGCAAACGTCAAAAACTTTAACAATTGAAATATTAATAAGTCAGTGCATTTAGTAGTATGGTGATACACTATTTTGCTGTTTTATAAAAATTCTATATATAGATTTAAAATATCATATGATATATCGAATAGCAGTCATTTTGTATCGATACGAATATCGTATCAATCATTCTGACCGTTATAGAGCCCTACAAAGTACATACCTAGTTAAAATATCTTCAGTTTCAGCTAATAGTTTTACATATTGTTCATCTTTTTGTTCATTTATCTTAAAGTATAAATAATATGGAAATACTGAATCAATACTAGTGAAATAACAGTACTGTGATTGGAGAAAAAAGGTTCTTTATTTGTTGTTGGGTTTAATGCCATAGGATCACATTGGATAGGTCATATCACGGTGGTCTGTCAATCTACTCACAGTTACTGGAAAGGCTAAATCTCTGGATTTAGATGTTAATTGGCACATACTTCTGTCAGTGACTTACAACTGCCCTAGATGATTAAGAATCAGTGGTGGGAGGGAGAAATTGGTTGAAGAAATCTTTTCATGACCTAACTCCAAAAAGTATGCCCAGCCCAGGAATCAAACACATGACCCCTCCATCAGTAGACTAGCGTGCTACCAACTGAGCTAGCGGGGCAGCTACAAAAAAGGTTCAAAAACTTATAACAAAATAGTACTAAGTAAAAATAATACTGCAAAAAATAAACACTAATCATTAAGTCATATTTCATTATGAAAACTTCTTTCAAGGGCTAGAAGAGAACTACGCTAGTATATATTGGCTGTAACTGTTGTATGGAGATTCCTTCCAATAAACCAATCATGAGATAGATGTATATAAAGTAACTGAAGTAACTGAGATCAATCTGACTAAAACGCAATCTAAAATTTCCACTCGCCTACTTGCTAATTTAGATCTGGCTGTTTCATTTTGAGGGTCGCATACAGGTGACCTTTTCTCATTACATTATTCCTGATGCAATCATTATGTTTAGCAACTTGTTTTCATAGTCTATATCATGCAATTTGAAAACAGACTTCCAATCACAGCCTGTGAATAACACCACCATCAAATTAGCTCGCAAACCTCGCTCAAAAAATAGAAAATATGAAATCACCATGATCACCATGCTATCAATTGTGTTTCATCTAGATGAAAAATACACATTGATTGGTTGACATAAAGGTCATCTTGATGTGACCCTCTGAGTGACCCTATGAGATCTGATACAACAGGGGTCTATAGGATATCTGTTTACGGAGATTGAAGTAATCGTTATAGGAAGTTTAACTGTGTTACCTGATTATTATCCTTCCAGCACATTAAATAATCACACAATGGTATAGTAGGGATTTCTTTTAAACTAACTTCTCGACCATTCTCCAATCTTTCTCTTATATGTTTTATCACAGCTTCTAAATTGTGTAGTGTAAACTTCTCCTTTAATGAATAGCTGAAAAGGGGACACAAACAACATTTCTTATATCTATATCAAAATAGTAGTCTGAAAATCATTAACAATTATTTCACATACATGTACATGTTGTAACTTTATATAAATGTAACCTTTGTTAAACAATAAAGACTATGCTCTCTTCTGTTCTTAGCATATCTTTTGGCTTGGTTAAATATCAAAATTGAAATCATCATCTAAACAATCCACTTGTAATGTTGTAATTATAGAACAGCATTTCATAGAGGGAAAAGCCTATGTGTCCTGGGAGCTGGCTTCAAAATATGTTAACAATTAGAGACCTATCAATAAATTAATAGTTTGCTGTGAATGCTTTGAGTTGTCATTACAGATACTTATACATGTAATTAGGGCTCCATCAAACCAATAATTATATTACAATAACGAGACAAAATCTACAAAATATGAAAAAAGGAAAAGAAAAAAATTAGGTTTCTGATATTAGAAAAACACAGACCTTCCACAGAGCCAAAAAGCAAAAAAGAGAAATTTTAGATTTTTAGATTTTTGTTATCCAACAAATAATGAAAACAAGAATCTAAGGGGTTTCCTGTTAGAACTGTGAGTGGCAGAATAATTGCTATTGGGGTTCAAGCCAGATTCTAGGGGACACAAACCCCTGCCACCTGACCTCATACAATCAATAAGATAAGCAAAGTGATAAATTGTAGAAGGGCCAATCATCAAATAAGTTATCCATTGTTTCATTTCATGATTTATATATCTCAGATTTTACCTGATTCCATTGTTTCAAGTGAGCAACAAAGTATATTCCAAGTAGTTTGGAAAAGACGATTATTTAATAAACTCACTGCTGAATTATCTCCATCGAACAAGTATAAAGTGTAAGTAAAATACTTGTATGTGAGCTAGCACAACCAAAGCTGCAGGTGTACTTGCAGTTTGTACAAGATAAACTGAGACAACTAAATATATTACACACCTCAGTAATTACTAGGGCTGCGGCTAGTTTCCGAGTCCTTGGATATTCGCGATCTCTACCAGAAAATCGAGTACAAATATTCGTCATGTCCGAAATCGTCGGATCGCGATCTAGTTTTGGGGAAAAAAGAAAAACATTCCAGCTTAATTACAACTGAAAACTAGTTGCACTACTAATAAAAACTTTAATTTATATAGGGACCAGATAATTTTGAGTTAAATTTTGATTGATAAACAAATGAAAAAAAAAGTTATCTCTGAAAATGCCCATTAAACGTCTGATAGTAATGCTTGGAGTACATGGTTTCCCATTTAGTAAAAGCTTCTGTAATTTTTCACTTATTTTGTTATCGTATCATGAATTCCCGTATGCTTTTCCATTAACATGTGATTTGTGGTGTGATTCGTGGTTCGATTCGTGAATCGCTACAAATGATTCGTGGTTTGGATCAGATCGCCACTTGCTCAACGATCCACAGCCCTAGTAATTACACTGTTTTGAACTATTTATTCAATAAAATATTCTATTGTATTGATAGTCTCAGGTCAATTTGAACTAACTATAAAGATACAGGAACATTAACAAATTAAGATAAATTTAAACCTTTGCACTTCTTTATATACAGCTTCTTTTATCTGAGCCACTAGTTTAGGAACACCTGAAATATATATCGATGTTTTGTTATATGTTAACAATTTTATTTGAGATTATTTTCTTCATTATACAGCATCACATGTATTAGCAAGAAAGACATGCCTTAATCTGAGGCCACATTGTACTTGATAATGCAAAACCTTATGCAGACTTACATGTTCTTGTATTTAAAGATCTCTCAACTATTTAAGTTGCTTTTGCAAACAAAATCAATATTGACATAAAATACTATTGAGATGATATAATTTCCTAACACAAAATGTTGCATACTTCAACAAAAAAACCACAGGAATCCATTGAATGAGACAGGTAATTTTTCCTTGGTTTCTGAGGTGATAAGTTGCAAACTTTGGTTATACATGTGTGTTTGTGTGTGCGTATTATATACAATATTTTTTTATGGGGACTGTTTTATAGCAGCAGCCTGTGGTTAAGTATACATGTACTAACCTTTATCAAAGAATTCTCTAATTAAGCCTAGATATTGTTCCTGTACTTCAGTAGGTGTCACTGATATTGAAGCATTGGCACTCTAAAATATAGAGATGGATATCAATGAATATCATTAACAATAAAAATCTTTCTGACTTTGTGTTGTATGTAGTTGCCACTACATACTGTATTATGGGATACCATGTTTCACAATTCACAGTTCAGTTTATTGTTCAGAAATTAGCAATGATGATTTGCCTTTTTACCATAAAAGCTCTTCATTCCTACATTAACCTTTGTCGATCTAAATGACCTAAATGCTGCATAAGCCAAAGCATAAACTTACTGAATTCCTCAGATTATGATATTGAGTCAGTTTCTTGTTGATATCAGGGAACCTCAATATAAACCCCAACTGTGGCACCCATACCACTGTTCCTATTCAACCACAAGGTGAATGGACAGAGCCCTAGTTGTATGAGTCAAGTAAGCTACATTCCTTACTAACTATCTACACATTAACATTTCGCGGGCTAAGTGCAAAACGATGCAACTCAATATAAGAGTGAGTTATGTTTGTTTTGCGCTAAACCCACAATTTGTAACCCTGTGTTGTCTCACATCACATTAAATTTATCACATTAATAAAAAAGCAATATGTATGATTAGGAAATGATATGTTGAAGAGTAGTATCTGTTATACAACAGTGGTAAGATCAGTATACAAATAATTCAGGAAGGTCATAGACATCCTGACTAACCATCACTATATAACCAACTGTTACAGTATATCACAAATAACAGTCATATATCATCTTTATTTTAAATTGGAGCAGGTGTGGCCAAGCGATTACGGCATTAATTTGGTAATCATTAGATAGCCAGCTCCGCGTTGGTTTGAATCCCATCTAAAACCTACCCTGTTCTTTCCTTGAGCAAGAAACTTTATCTTACTAGTTCAGTACTGGGCGACCAGGAAGCAGACTGGAAAGTGATAAATCAAAAGTTGTAAGAACTTGTTTCACAATCAAGTTAAAATAAATTAGTATACCTTATTTTTACTATTAATCATTAACACAGATAATAATAAAAAAACAATGAACTATTCATCATGGCAGAAGAAAATGATATCATTAAATGTTCTGTGATATACTGCACAGTGCATATAACATAATAGAAAAATTCATAAATTGATTATATAGAGAAAATCTGCATTACATTAAAAAAAATCAATATATTAAAATATTTTATATACCATTCCTTGATGTCTTTGTAAGTTTTCTACATACATATAACCACCAATAATATTGAGTTGAACACGTAACATCATACTCATAAGAGTATAAGTGTAAACAACAGCAACTACTCTACAAAAACCTAAAACAAACAATAACTTCATCTGACTTTTTCCATAATTGCTCAGTACTAAACTTGGTTATCAGGCAGTAGATTCCAGATTGATTAAATTCAAATAGAAGATAACATGTGTCACAGTAGAGCTAAAACAAGGTTGATGTAAGCCTGTTAATTGGGTTTAACACCATAGCAACACATTGTATAGGTTCCATCAAGGCGGTCGGTCCGCCTACTCACTGTTCCTGGAAAGGCTAAATATCTGGATTTAGCTGTTAACCAACTACTAGGCGCATTCTTCTGTCAGTGACTGACTACTGTCCAACATGATTTAGAACCAGTGGCAGGAGGGAGAATGGCAGTAGAAAATTATTTCATGACCAAGCTCCATGATAGTATGTCCCACCTGAAAATCAAACCCTCGACCCCTCAATCAGTAGACTTGTGCGCAACTGACTGAGCTAGCTGGCAGGCTAAAACAAGGTTGAACTAACAATCTTATAAACCAACTGTGCCTAAAAGTGGGCAGTACCAAAAGTTTTTATTTTCTTTATTGATTTATCCTTTACTGCCTACCCCAGTTTGTGAGATATGAAAATGAATCCCTAGATTTTGATTGATGTTGATATCAAGATATTTCTCTATTCAATATTCATCTCAACAATTTAAAATCTAAAGTAAAATGACCAAAAGTCTGCATCGTGGAATCACATCACACGATTATTGTAGCATGGTTTTAGCAACTAAAACTGTTAAAATTTACCTAGAATTTTTAGGTCATCCCAGAGCTGTACTTTGTCTGACGGACTAAAAATAAACATAGATGTTCAATAAATAATCATATAAAAGAGATATAAGTTTTAAAATAGATAATTCTGTCACAGAATTACACGCAACCTAATAAACATGCTTTACCAGGCTCTATAGTCACATGACCAACAAAACCAATTAGGTAAACAAACATGTCTATTTCGCAGATTTCTCATACTAGACAAATAATCGAAAGACATTGTTTAGCCCATAAAATAATTAATACATTTGTACCTTCCTTTTCCCAGAGAATTCTTAACTTGTTCAATAAATATTGATCATTAGCTTCGCAAGTCATCTTTCGTATAAATATTAAATTGAATGGTAAACTAGGTTATTTGCAAAAATAATTTGTGCACAGGATTCAGAGTAAAAAATTACAATTCACAGACTGGTATAGTATTATTTGTAATTAAGAATTTTACAATCAAGATATACAAACTATCTGACTGTTATGTTACTAATGAATTTTAGAATTCAAAAATTCATTTCAATTTGACAAACAAGTTCTAGTTTGGGCTGTACAGAACCACCTCTCTTGAGCAACACCCACTGGGAGGGACAAAAGTGTATTGCTGTATGGAAGTGGTTGCTCTGCAGAGGTTACATTCAACTAAATTATGCCTAAAGGAAATATCAAAAGATGTTGTTGTGCAGAGGAAGAGCTGCTCTGCAAAGGTTATACTGTACAAGTGTTGGGTTTATGGTAAAAACTTCATGTAATCAAAATTTGGAAGATAGGGGCCCACGTTGCAAACATGGACTAAAAGTAAGTTTTTAGTACTGCTACATATTTACATACTTTGATTTGAGAAGTTCTGTGATTTCTTCAGTATTCAATAACGTCTGTAATTGGTCCCTTAACGTTGGAATCATTGATAAAACTAAAATATAATAAATAAAATTATTAAGTAAGTTAGTACATTTAATTGGACTTAACAAAAATCATCAACACTTCATTTTGAGGGTTGCCTGCAAGACTTTAGTAAGTAGTTAGTAGACTTCAGTAAGTGCATTTCGTAAGAGAGCGATGTACTACAGTCTTGCGGCCAATCCTCAATTTGATCATTTATGATAACAAGCTCACCAAACCTGCTTTCCAAAAACTCTTACCAGTACTGGCTTATACATATTGTCACAGTTCTAGCATAACTAGGTAAGGACAGGTCTATATACAGTCAAACATCATTTCAGTATAGTTTTGATTTTTTTGTTCTGATACATCAAGACTATAAGTCTAGATCTGTTTGTGAATGAATACAATCGAGCAAAAACTAAACTTTTAAGGAATTCAGTCAAAGCTACGGGAGACAGAATCAATTTAATTAATATACAGTGTAACCTCTGCAGAGCGACTTTCGGCAGAGTTTGAAAAAACTGCCTCTCTGCAGAGGTGCCGCTCTGCAGAGGTAGACTTTTTCTACCAATCACGAAAAACGGCCGTTTCGGTACGGAAAACTGGCCGTTATCCGTTTTGTAATGTAAATACAGTTATTATCGGGCGCTGATTGACAAAAGTAAAAAGTTTTGATATGATTACAATTTTTTTTAAATTAATCACTATCACAGTTAGAAATTCCTAGCATGATGGTTAGTTTTACGCTCAAGAAAGCAATGCACCAGCGAAATTGTTTCTTTTACCGTCATAATTGTTTTTATACCTGCCTAATGGCGAATATTATTTAGCATGGATTATCGTCGTCTTTTCGGGAGTAATTATCTGATTCAACTCTTAAACCTCAAATAACTTTAAAACTGAATTCATGCCATCGAAGCTTTTAATAATAAGTACAATAACAAATAAGTTTCATTTAGTATCGTTAACTAGCTGGACGTATGTACAACTGATACTTGATGACGTTAGCCTACCAAACAAAGCGCTCCTCATCTCAGATCCGTTAGTTGGTGTCATGGAAACCATATGTCACTTGTATATTAACCCCTGTTAGTCAAATGATTTAACAACATGACACTTTAGAGTAGTATTATACGATTAAGGGTATTGCTTATTGTTCAAATCTCCGGTCATAAATAATTATCAATAATTGATATTAACCTTGCTAGACTTAGTGTCGCTGTACAGAGGTAAAGAATAACAATGGGAATTTATCGCAACGGCCGTTGACTGCTCTACGGAGGTGTCGTTCATAAGAGGTAAATCATAGCGCAAAATCGATGGGGGAATTCTAATATGCCGCTCGTCGGAGGTTGCCGCTCATTAGAGGTGCCGTTAGCAGAGGTTATACTGTAATACCATACCTGTCATATTGCATGTTCTTTGATTACTGTCAAAATGATGTTGACGCCTGAAAAAGGTAAAAAATAACATTGTATAATACAGATGATATGATCCAGCCAAATGTTGTTTTTTTAAAATATCTCAATTGAATAGCTTTTTTTCTTTACTACACAATTATGACAGTTAATTGTTTTGTATTAATTTCTGTAGTACCATGGAGAAATCTTACAGGGAATATTGAATATTTCATACAAGTAGTCAGAAATATTCTTTCAAAAGTATTACATTGCTAATTAATGTTATCTCAAGTTGGAAATTAAAAACATTTTCTATGATTTTAGTTTTGTTACATTTCTCGGAATTTTCTCCCCTCTAAAAGAGACAAGCCACTTAAAACATGTAATTGATAAACTAACCTTGCATGAGCCAGACACTCTGCTGCTTCTTTGTCTTGAAAATCTTTAAATTTTGCTCCAGCATAATAATACAAATATCTACCACCTAAAACAAATAAATATATACTCTTTCAGTCTTTGCTGGTATTCTGGCTTAAAATTGAAAATATGACCAGATTTAACAGCAAGTGACTGTATGAAAGTAAAATAGACCAGCGTTTTTTTTCACCCGATTGGGAATGGGTCCTGTACCCCTCTGATTGGGAATTTTTTAGTCGTGAAAATGGGAAAAATTGGGAAAATCATATACAGCTTAGAATGAATTGGGAATATCAATAAACAAGTGTTTAAATACAGAAATTGTAAGATATCTGCATCATTCTGCCTTTTAACAGTAACATTAAACTAGATTTTGTAGTTTTTGAGACATGCAGAGGTAAATTACACAAAAAAGGAACTTAAGAATTGGGCCATCCATATAATGACCAGGGCTAGAATTTGGACACTCCAAACAACAATATAGTGCCATTGTTAATAGGCCTAAAAAGAAAGGGGGTATAAGCGAGCCAGGTTATGTGACAAGCTGTTTATCCTAACATTTGGGAAATGTCATTAAAAATTATCTTCAGTCACATTATCTACTCAAGCTTGATGGAAATGTGTTCAAAGTTACCAACAACTTATCTTCTTATGTAATGAAACTATCTGATAGACCACAACATAATTCAGAAATAAGGAGGCTACCAGTATTTCAGTGTCCGAGTCGTTTTTAGATATGTTATGATCAATTTAATCAAATAACCTTTCTTGCAGTTTTTACTCAAAATCTTCCTTAAAAGCAATTCAGCTTGGTTCTAAAATGTCTCATTTTCCCACAATAAAAAATCATTAAAAATCATTAAATGTCCGAAACTGTCGGGTACAAAATTATTGGGGACGAATGTTTTACAATTTACTCCGAGTAACAATTTAAACTACTGTTGGATTATTTCAACCATAGCTGAATTATTGAGAAAAGTATTGAGAAATCATCACGACATGAACAGCTTTTAATTTCTATGCTTAATGGCAGCTAGTTTCATAAAAAAATCGTAAAATCACGGGTCCGTGAGAAATTAGTCAATGTAATGACCTTGACCGGAAATAAAACTTACTGAGTAAGCACAATTTTACGCGGTAAGACAAAGGAGTTTGTTTGTAAACATTAAATTTTACGTCATTAGTTTGATTGTAAAACTAATGAAGCGGAACAATGGTTGTGTGAAAGAGTGATTACACAAACTCTCAGATGATAGTTATACAAGATGACGCTATTCACCAACATTAACGGATTAGCGATGTCGTAAAGAACGGCATGAATAAAGATTCTAATTTATTTTTAATTGATGATAAGTGATATTGATTATTGAAATTTGCCGACTTTTGCCCATTTAAGTGATAATTGACACACGGTCATTAAATAACTGTCAGTTACGATACTTGGACAAATAAACAAAAGTAAAATTTTATTAATTCCAAAACCCGTTTTTTTGCCGATTTTTTTAGTTTTGACAACATATGCTGTTTTTTCTCTTGATTTTGGAAATACCAATAAAAGAAACAATTGGGAAGGTCCGTTGGCGTGATTGGAAAGGGTCCGGTCGTCGTTGGGAATGGGTCCGTTTTCCGGACCCATTTTAAGAAGGAAAAAAAACGCTGTAGACGTAAATATTAATGACAAATATGTTAATGAAACGACAAGCCCAGTTTATTTATAGTGATCACGTGACCTGTTAGTTACGCGAAAGCCGAAAATTGCAACAAACGGTATATATACTGCACCTTAAAAGGTTTAGGATTTCTTAAGTTATGGGTAATTCTTAATCTTGGTTGTGCGCGCAAATAAAGGGATAATTACCACTGCAATTAATGTAGTCCGCATTATGCGTTAACAAGCAGACGGTAAGAAGCATGTGTATATCTTATCTAGTTAATGTAAGGTAAAGGTCCCTTGTAACGCTTCCATTAGTTGTATACAGCCATATATGCTCTCTTCTCGTAAATTCGTGCCCCTTAACCTTTATTTTTGCGCATGCGCGGTAGATGAATTAGGAAATCAGGTCACAAATATAAATTAATTGTGTACCAACATCTAAATCAACAATTTGAGCAAAAAAACTTGAATAACTATCACTTAAACTAACTTTTTCGCCTTTTTTCAATGCTGCGTATAGTCCATGTCAATCAGCTGTTTGTTTCTCCATGGATTCGTGTCCTTGACATTGGTCTATACATATTGGGGCTCCACAGGGGGAAGTATTATTTTTCTTACTCTTGAAATATGTTAGTGTTGAAGCTATTGTATGTCTAGAAATAACTTTGTTTCAACGGTGCTTAGAGCAGATTTTAATGTTTAAAACTTATAACTAGAGAATAGTTTAATATCATTTTTTTTCACTTTAATTAGAATGTAGACAATCACAGGTATATTTGTAACTATGTATAACTATTTTTTATAACGTAAATTCTAGATCTAAAATATATTGAGAGGTCCAAAAACAGTCAACAATAAACAAGGAATGTAATGGACTTTTCATAAAACCACAAAAAATGTTTGGATTATCCGTTGCAACCGATTTTAATAAGTTAAATTAGACCTAATTGATACCAACGTAAAGCGCTAATTGAATAGTGAGTGCAAATCAATACCCCGCACTGAACCCCTTAGCTAGGCAAAATAGGTCATCCAATGAAACGCGTCGTACCGGCATACACAAAAACAATGGCCGCCATGTGTAAAGAAAATTTAATACAAGTACTCGAGTAGGTCAGGCTAGATTTTGCATCAAATTAGTGAAATATGGTTATTTTTTTATCAATTTTGAGCAAAATCGTGATGAGAACATATTGATTTTTGTTCTTCAAGCAATAATACATGTTAGTTTTGAATATTTTTCTGTAAACTGGTTGAGCAGGTCGAACGCTACAAACTTGCATAGAATTCGGACACGTGCGATGTCCGCGCGTGTTGATATACCGTTTTTATTAAAGCACGGATAAAATGAGAAGGCACGGAGTAATGAGAAAGAGGCATACTGTACCAAACCCCCAGGTCTGACAACGCTATCAGTGCTTTGATTTTTGTCAGGCAGGGAGCTCGGTCAGAATTGAGTTAAGATTTCAATGCAGGATTTTCATCAGGTTGCATATAAGGCCAAACATAAAAACCTAAAAGTTAGTCTGACAGCAGTTTGTCCCATAGTTGAGGCAAAAATACCCGAATATGCACTATCCGAATTTTAGTTACTTAGAAGATCATAACAATAACAGTGTACAAGAAATTACTAACCGACAATCAAAACAGCTGTAAATATAAATTTCTTTTTATGACGTTTAATAAAGTTCCACATTCGGTAAAACATCTTCTCGTCGAAGTTAGATGAACATGCGTGTTGAAAATATTAAGATCGCCCATTCAAGGGGGACAATCCAAACAAATACTAGTACCAACCATTCAGGCAGGGATATGATATCAACCATCTAGGCAGGTCCCGCCCACACATTTTGCGCAAAAATTAGTATTTCTATATTTCCTCATGTTAATACTTTTAAACAGGGTCTTTCAAATTGAAAGTCACTGTTTTAAAGCAACTTAGGTATATACAATGTATTTATACTAACCTGAGCAAGGACTCTACAGTATATATACATATAGGGTCCTTGCCTGAGCAAATTTATAAATAAATTAGGGTGCAGAATCCCTAACGAAAATTATGTTTTATGGCTGCTTTATTATCTTGAAACAATAGAACTGGTTTGCACGTCTACCAAGTCAATATTCTAACATTCTCGTACCAAGACACAGTCAGGATTTTCGATACTTGGTATATTAAAAAACCTCTGGGTTTGAGAATGGTAATTCTAACTTTAAGTCAACCTTAACTTTGCTCCCTGTTTTCGTATGGAAGGGAGGTAACTACTTGTGTTAACAGTTTTTAACAGTTTATTGAAATCTCAAGGTCGACAAGAGGCACAAGAGGTTTACAAACATAAAAAAAAACAAAGAAATGGATGACAACTCATGCAAACAACTCTGCAACATGAAAACATTAACATGCTAATGAATAAAGTTTACAGAGGCAAATGAAAATTAACAATATTAAGTCACTTAAATTTTACACAAATTTATTTGTATTATGCCATCATGCACTAAGTTATACAAAATATATCAGAATTAACAAAACATAACTTTCAGAACTTCTGTTTTGTTCTTAAAAATTAACACTTATATTAACACATCGTCAAATAAAATTACGATCTACGATCATTAAATGTTTGACTAATTTATAAATCAAATATTTTCACATAACATTATGACGAAATGTAAACTTAAAATGGTATTATTGATACATATTTTACATTTACATATATACGTTAAACTGTCAACAATTTGACAATACTTTAACGGTGCGCTAAGAAAGATAGAGTTACGATAGAGAAGTGATACTATAAAGTAAGAAGATTTTCAGAGTCAGACAAGAAGTAATGGAAAATGCGTAAAAGAGGTATAAAAGATAGAAGTAAAGAAGAAAGTGTATCCAGCAACTACTAATTATGAAGGGTTGCCAGACAGAAGTCCCCATTAAAAGGTCAATTTTGAGAGCCCACTCTTGAAAGATGAGGGCCTCAGCAACTGCTGGTGGTAGAATAATTGTTCCATAATGGTATACATGTAGATCTAGGGAAGAAGCTATGTTTGTAACAGTCAGTTGATGTGGCAGGGCCGGATCCAGAAGGGTCGTAAGTGGGGGGGGGGGCACAGGGGGTGGGTTCGGGAGGGGTACCCCATGCCGATGGTATAGAAATTTTCGAGTTTTTCACATGTCAAAGGTGCAAATCTGAGCACTTTAAAATGCTATTTTAAATCAAATTGAATGAAGCTAAAACTAGGTTAATTATCATTTTTTTCTGTAGAAAAGTGATGCAATGCGTAACAATTCAGATACATGTGATTGATTAGCTTTTTATAAATATTCATAAATAAAGAAAACGCATTCATGTGAGTTAGAGCACAGGGCCTGATACATTGGAGTCGTTATTGGGGAGTACGGTTGGGGTGGGTACGGGAGAGGGGTATCCCCTCCCGAAGATGTGGAAAAAATTTGAATTTTTGCATGTCAAAGGTGTAAATCTGAGCACTTTTGAACACACTTTAAAAGGATAAAATGAAGCTAAAATTTGGTAAATTATCATTACATTTTAAGCACTTTTAGGCACTACCTAGGAAATATTGAGCGTTATAATTGAGGTATCCTTCATGCATGTGCCCGTTTTGTTCGTTTAGATTTAATTTGTTAGCTTATTAAATCTCATTCTCGGACCCCGAGGTTTTCAAGGAACGAGAATGGATAAAATCCTGATTTACAAAAAAAAAATCAGCAATTTCATCATGTATATGCCGAGAATTTATAAAAAATACACTTGGTAACTTGTATAAAATCACCGAATGCAATGAGAAAATTCTCCGATTTAACATCCAAAAAAGCCGGTTATTATATATTAATTGTGTTGAAATTCAGCGTTGTTGTGAGTTTTTCGGACGTTTCAGTGGATTTACAAGAATGGTTAATGGGACGATCCAAAACGTGAAAATCCTTCGAAGAATCACATTTTTCGATTCCTTTGAAAGAAATCATTAGGAATACAAGTATTTTAAACACGTAAAATGATATAAAATAAAAGCAACGATTTAAAAATTAACGAAACACAAGCCTATTAATGTATGATTGGATGAAAAAAATGTTTAACCACTGATTAATTTTTGTCTTCTTTTTCGTTAGAAAACTTGTTTTAGGGTAGGTCACTCTTGAAAAGTTACTTGAAAGTTTAATTCATTTACCTACATTTTCTATATAAAAAAGCAACAACATATAATATAAAACAAAAATAAGAACCGCATTGTTTTTCAAATATATACATATATATAATGACTCACAATTTCATTCTCTCATTCACACTCGTACTCACACTACCACTCACTCTCACTCACACAATTTCTTCTTACTTTCACATTCACTATTTTCAAGCCCATTTTGTTCCACAAAAATTATTACATTCAATCTTTTAAACCCTTAATTATAAGTTTTGCAAAATTGTATTCACAAGATTGTAAAATTATTGAAAAACAATATAGCATTTCTGGTGCGGATTCCAAATGGCACAGCAATACTCCAGATTTAGACGAACCAGGAAACATAGGCCCTTGTCTTCGTTGTCTTGTTGGCTGAACGGAGATTTCTGCGAAGGAAGCCGAGCAAGTTGTTTCCTTTCTTGCATATTCTGTCAATGTGTGATTTCTAGGATAGATTTGCTTGCAGGTCCACACCCAACTATTTTGAAGTTGTTTCTTCAACCAGAGTGATGCCTTAGAGAACATATCTGGACTGGATGGGTGCTTTGGATCTGAAGACTCGGAGCACACTACACTTCTGGGGATGAAACTCCGCGTGCCATCTTTGCTCCCATGCCGTAAGGTAGTCTAGGTCGGACTGAAATAGTCTTTGGTCTTTTTGTGTTGCCGATATTGTGTAGACATCGGCCCGATATTGTATTACCGATGTCGGGTCGACATCATTCCTATTTGCAGCCGAGGTTAAATCCGACGTTGGGCCGTCATAGAAAACCATATAGGTTTGCTGTCGGACCGATATAGAATCATTTCTACTGTTGACTGACATCTCACCGCTATTGTTTTGATGTCGGCCCGATGTAGGCAAGAAATATCGGGCCGATATTGTGTAGACATCGGCCCGATATTGTTCTACCGATGTCGGGTCGACATCATTCCTATTTGCAGCCGAGATTAAATCCGACGTCGGGCCGTCATAGAAAACCATATAGGTTTGATGTCGGGCCGATATAGAATGTTGGCTGGGTAACTCTATGGCGTACTGTTTGAGGAACCATGTAGATATTCCATCAGGACCTGAAGCCTTTTTGGGGTTCATGTTCTTTAGGGGCTTGAGTACCCCTTCCTCTCTGACTGTGATGTCAGTTATGTCAGGTGACGGTTTACCTGCTGGGTAGGGGATGTCTCCATCTGGCTCATGTGTAAAGAAAGACGTGTATTGTTTGTTGAAGATGTTTGCTTTGTCTCTGGAGGAGTTAACAAGTTTACCACTGTCTCTGAGTGAGGATGTACCAGTCTTTCCTTGGCGATTTAATGTATCTCCACAAATACTTTTGTTTTGGTTGTTTTTCTTCATTATTCATCATCTACTTCTATTAAGGTGTTGATGTCTGAGAAATATTCCTGTCTTTCAATTTTCTGAGTCATGGATTTGTGTCTTTTGTATTTTCTTATGTCAGATTCTTTGTTTGATTTTTTCATTCTTCAATATAGTTTATATTTCCTAATATGCTATGCAAACAACCCATTAATTTTTTATGCTTTTATCCAATCTTCATTTTAATGCAATTCTCGCTGTCTAACAGTAATCATATCTAATTCACAAAACTCTTCTATACACAATTAAATTACGTTTTTAAATAATGCTGATTGTAAAATAATACTTTTTTATCTAGAACACTCAATCACATTAATACGGTTTGAGTTGTTGTCAACGGGTTGAGATAGACCCGGATTGAGTACAAACTCCTCACAGCGGATACGTAACGCGTTGATTTGATAAAGGGAGATAACCGCTGCGGGAAGTTTGGATTGAGTAGTCTTATAAATGATGGGCCGCAGATTTAACCGCTGTTTAAACTAGCCTTAAGATTTAGTGGTGTGCAACATTCATAAGTCGCTTACCATCTCAGCGCGATGGATGAACCTCCGACTCATTCCTTGACAGCTCGAGTATCCTCGGCAGGACTTTACGCTGCTTGCTCTTTCTTTATTATTGTAGCCAACAAAGTAGTTCTCACATCTTACAAGTATGTATTCTTTTTTATCGTAAACCATGTGTAAAGTTGTCAGTGTTTCGTACTCGATCTATTTCGTTACCATAAATATAAGTATATATTTATAAATAGCGTAAAAATTATATAGAGTGATTGATATCGTTCATTATTTAATTGCTTTTAAAGGGGACTGTCTAAATCGCTGCCACTGGCACCATATTATACAAAGGGAAATTACTGACTGATCTACTGTCAGACACCAAAGATAAAGAAGGATTATCAAACCATGGCCGATAATAGTCCTCTTACCGTAGTGTTCCCATTTAATGCCCCCAGGGGCGTTACATTTTCCAAAAGGGGGCGTTTAATAGGGGTGAAAAATCGGAATTTTTTGTTCCTTGTGTAGCAGAGGTATTATACGGCACTTGTACTACCTTGCCTTCAAGCTAGCTTTTATGGCGACGTGGTAGAGTGTCCGCTTACAACTCGAGAGGCCGTGGGTTCGAATCCTAGTTCGGACCATGGCCTCTCGAGTCTTAAGCGGACACTCTACCACGTCGCCATAAAAGCTAGCTTGAACTAGGATTCGAACCCACGGCCTCTCGACTCGAGTCGTAAGCGGACCCTCTACCACATCGCCATAAAAGCTAGCTTGAAGGCAAGGTAGTACAAGTGCCGTATTATACCTCTGCTACACATCCATTTATGCTATACCCAGTCAGTTTTTTTTTGTTTGGGACTTCAGTCGTGAACAAAAATATTTACCGTATTTCAGACCCTTTCCCACTTTGAAAATTTACCAGATCCAGAAGTAATCCCTCAGTATATATGTACAGGACAATTCAAAAGATTGTCTGCTATGATCGGCGCAATAATACACTAGTAATCTGAACTATATCTCAAGTGTAAGAATATTCACCGCTATGTTATCAGTGATTTTTTTTCACTCATAGGGGAAAGGTGGCCGGGCCCTTTTTGAGGGGAAAATCGTGACAAAAATGAAATTAGGGGAAAATTTCTGTCTTTCTTTATGAAATTTCAACTATTGAACCCATATATTTTTCTGTGATTTCTCTGTAATGCTTGAGGAATGGGCAAAAATGCTATAAAAAAGTAAAAAAAGTTTTAGGACACTCTGACAGGGGAATTTTTTACCTGGTAAGGGGAAAAATATATACTTTTTGGAGAGGGGAATGAGGCCGAATTTCGGCCCCAAAATGGCCTGAAAAAACCACTGGTTATGCGTCTCAGTCACGACCTGTCGTTTGTGCCAGATTTGTGTGCACAAGTTTAGTTGGAAGTTTAAAGAAGTGTAGTGTTTACTGTTACTTAGTGTTTCAATTTATGCCCTAAATAGTTGAGGAGATTGTCCCAAGGTATGTCGTTTTCTTTGATCTTTGTGCTACTTCTAAATTGAAATGTTGGCAATGTCTTTGATGACGTTGATTAAACTGTAAGCGACCATGATCAATGACTTTACCGACTTATTGCAGTACTAACATAAAGGTAGACAGTGTCTCATAAAGACTCATTTTGATTTTTTTTTTACACAAACCTAGTTGGTTTCCAAGTACAATTACCATACCGTATTTAATCTAATAATGCCCCTGTTAAAGGTTACTCTTTTAAATGCCCCTGTTGGGAAGAATTATTTTGTGCGTCCAATGTGTTGCAATATAAACCTTGCTAGTTTTTTTTACTATGGATCAGTAAGAGTTGGATTTAAGTTTTGCATAAGGTACCAGTATTTTAGGTGTTTTTTTTTATTTTTGAAAAAAGTGGGGACGTTAATTAGGGTGGGGGCATGAAATGGGAACAGTACGGTATATAATCATTTTTTAAATGGGCAATAAGCAATATTCAAAATCAAACGGTTGAAATACAGAGAGACTTTCTTGCACATTGAAACCTTACAAATCCATACTAATGATTACTCCTTACAAATTAGATACAACTATGAATTGAGCTGGGCAAAAGATGCGGACAAAGTGTTTATTCTTCCCTGTTTTACTGGCAAATATGAATGTTACATTTTCCTCTTCTTGCCATACAAAATCTTGAAGTACTGTTTTCCCCTGTACACTTAGCATACAAATTCTGTAGGTTCACTCTAGTGTAGTTAAAAATGATAAATATGGTACAATACTGTAAAACAAATTAAACTTCAAGTAATACAATGAATGAACGTGTATCATTACATTAAACAGACAAGTCAGATGACAGAACTACTTTATTGCCTAGAAATTGGCTTTGTAGTGAATCAGAGACATATGTATCACTCTGTAGGTTAAATTGGTCTGGCATTTTTGGTTATAGTTTTCGATTTGTGGTATAACTTGAGCTTTTCGGCGATATGGTCAAAAGTCTAAAAATGAAATCAAAATAGCATATTTAGAATAATATAAAGAAATTAGATCAAACATGTTAAAAAAATGATCATTTGACCTGAAAATATTATGATAAAATATGTATCAAATACATTATTAAAATATGAAAAAATATTAATATAAATTTTTGATTTATTGTCAACAAATTTAAGCTGTTTGAAAGTGTCCCTTATTATAATTGATTTTGTCAGGTTGTCTTTATTTTTTTTTGTTTATCCTGCTAACACTGTTTTTACTGAAACTGACAAGTATAATAGATATCCTGAAAACTTTGTAGACCGTAGTTTAATTAAATGTATAAATTAGGATATACCGGTAACTAAAAACCAAATAGTTTCTTTTCTGTTTAAAAATGTTATCCTATATGTAAACAAATTGACAAAAAAAGTGAACCTCATTTTTGAATAAATTAATGGCATGATTCATGATTATTACATGTGCACTGGATTTATGTGGATGGGTGTGGCAAATTCCAAACATGTAGGAATATTACTGTATAGATAAACGGTTTCTTACTAATTTTACACACCGCTTCCTTTGTTTAACATGGGTTAATATAATTCAGAAACACTTAGTGAAACAAAAGATTTCACATGAGCGAGTTGTTCTTTTTCACGTGGGCGAGTTGATATTTAGATAATATCAACCCGGCCACTCGAAAAAGAATAACCTGCCCTAGTGAAATTCTAATTTGTGTATTCAGTGGAACACAGTCTACGCGTAAATTTAGAATTTATATAAAACCCAAACTTTTTAATTTTGAAATATTGTCTTTACAAAAAACTTATTGTATTTCTATGAAATGTTTATTTTAAACTAGGATTTTCTCAAAAGACATAAAATGTGAATACAGTGTACAATGTATGTTGTATTTATTGACGTAAGGATGTTAGTAGCAACAATACTCTATGTAATGGCTCATTGAATAACAATATAACTTCCAAATTAAATATATTTGAGAGTAAGTATATAATAAAACCCTGTTCATAACTATGTCCAACATGAAAGGCGTCAAATTGCATAATTTACCGAAAATGCAACAGCAGCGTTGAATAAGAACAAAAATCAGCATGAATAAAAATTAAACAATATAATGAATCCAAAAACTTATTCATGCATTTATTGTTGATTAAGAAATATTATTTTCCTTTGAGGATTCTAAAACATGTAATCATATCCGCTTAACCCTCGTGAGAGAAAATTAAACAATGTTGTAGAAAAAGGCTATAAAACTTTAAATTAGTCTTATAAAGTCCAACCGTAACTTATAAGAAAGTGTTTATGCATTTAGGGTTTGAAATCATAGAAACTGACTTTCATCGAAAAATAAATGTCATTTTGATGATATCTTATTTGCATTAGCACCAAAGGCATTTATGCTGAAATTAAATATCAGCAAAATGACATTTATTTTTCGATGAAAGTCAGTTTCTATGATTTCAATCCTTATAATTACAACCTTTCTGGACGAAATTTGTCAACTGAACCATAATAAATTGCGTTTATATCAAGAACTATATTTTAGTGCGTAAGAGCCGAATGCATTGTGCGGATTAATCTTGGTCGTACACATGTCTTTCATGCCAGCTGTCGGCCATTTTGTTCTCCGCTTCGATGCCATTTTCAAGGGTTTAATGTCATAACAGAATCAGTAATGCAAAAAAATGTAAGTAAATGGATTTTAATTGGTATAAAAAGAGCACTACAAGGGAAAAACACGATTGTGTAGCTTTAAAAAAACTAGTTAACAAGTTGAAAGTTTTACGCTATTCCCGTGCGTTTATCAAGGTCTAGGTCAACTCTTTATAGTAAAGCTGAAAGTGAAACTGAAAAGTTCATTTCGGTAAACATTTATTTATTATTATATTTTCAATATGGACTATTTTTCATGTTTCCGGTAATTTACTTCTTTTATTGACATGCATAGCTGTTGTTTTCATGGTTGCATGTGACATCGTTAAAAATGGATTTTTAATTCATGAATTAGTACGGGCATGACATAATTAAAAGTCATGAATATTAATGAGATCTTGTAAGCAACTGCGTTTATACAAAAATGAAAGCGCATTTTTTCAAGTCACGTGTTCACATTTGACCAATCTGATTGTATTTTTTCGTTTAGGTTGTAATTATTATAGAAATAAACATGTTTTGTATTGTCAACAATGTGCTATAAAATGATGAATATGAGATACATGAGAGCGTAAGTGTTTTGGTGATCAGTTGTGTTAAATAATTAGCAATCAAGATGTCACTTATTAGAGCATATATATACAGTACCCACCAAAAGTTTGGAGACAATGGAAATTTTCTACAGTTTTTGAATTTTGATAATTACTTTTGTAGAAACATTATTTTTAATATATTTAAGTATGTTTTGTTATAAAATGAAAACAAATTTCATGAATGCAACACTTTATAAGATTCAGTATCTGACATCATAAAGCCTTCAAAACCATGATTATTGTATATAATTTTCCATAACAAAGTTTCTATGCTATTTTTGTTGTCTGTGTTATAATGATAATGATCATCAAATAAATAATGCAAAGCTGCAAAGCATTTCAAAATAAACAGTTATCAAATGTTAGCTAAAAGCTATTCAACAGGCCTACAATCTGAAAATGTCTCCAAACTTTTGGTAGGTACTGTACAATGTATATATTTACACTGAACTAAAAGTACAAAATGTATAAATATACAAGTACATATAATGCCTTGTGTACATGTATATTAAAGTTTATCACTAGGAATTAAATAAATACAATAAATGTCAACAGGTCCTAGTTTTAATATTTATAGACAAGCTGTTGTATGCTTTATTCATATTTTATATAGTAATTTATTTATCATTTGTTGATCTTGAACTCGGTTACAACGTGTAGGCAGCAAGAATGGGCCAGTTGTATGCTTGTTTCAACTCTCGAGCTTTTTCTGTGCCAGGTTTGTGCGTTTTTGAAGAAAAAGATAGGGTTGAGAGTTTTTCTATTATGTGTAACAAAGAGCATTTAATGCAAAATTTTAATTATTTTGAAAAACTTTACAACTTTAATATTTTAGATATTCAGTATTAATATGTTAATCTAGATTTCTACCAGTCAAGCCAATTGTTTATGTTAATAAAATTACTTGAGTACTTGATAAGATATTATGTTTGAAAAACTTCTACAAAAATCATTAACATAACCCATCAATTTTACTTTGTACTCTTTCAGATAACTAAGTTACTATCCATTTGTCACAAATTTTATAAGTTATGACAGGTTATTAAAATAAAAAAGATTTAAGTGTTTTGAACTGGAACACTGCTGGTCTACCTATCAAACTAATATCACTGAACTGTTCTTTGTGAACGAATGTTTTGTTGCTGGAAATTGAATTCCACTTTTCAAACCTGAACAAATTCAGTGCCTTCAGCGCTTTGATTATTGTGGCAATTGATGACTTATATTTTTATCCAGATATTCTTTTTAGGTAGTTAAGTATTTGAAAGAAATCGCAAATGTAATTGATGATTACATAAAAATTTAGGCTGGTAATCAATTAAATTTCAAATACATGTAAATGAAATGACTTCAATTACTGATAACATTCAATTACTTGAAAGAATATTATGATTGCTGATTGTCATTACACCATCCCTGTGAAGAACTGTCACTTTGTTGTATACATTGTTTATTAACTCAAAAGCACTTTTCCACTTAAGCAATGAAATGTACGAAAATTGTCTGTTTTGTAAGTAATTCAAATATTTGCTGTAAATATCAACTATATTCAGTGTTTACTGTAGAAATTTATCTTAATATTGATCTTTGACCCCTGGCTTGTTTACAAAATTGAGAAAAACCAAGATAGTGAGACAGAGAGACAGAGAGACTATATATGTGATAATATAACACATGATTATTTTACATCATTCCACACACAGATTGAGACTTGCTTATAAGCCTGGATATCAATCATTTTGATAGATACAATATAAGTATCGATACAAGTGTCCAATAGGATACAAAATGACCAATATTTGATAGTTTGATCATGTTAAATAAAAGAAACATTAACCGATTAACTCTTTATATATAACTCTATATATTGTCTATAGGTGGATTGTGATAAACCTGGATCCCTTAAAACATAAAATATCTCAATAACTATCAGAAGGAATTAACTAAAACTTTGTATGTGATTATAACTAGCAATTTCCTTCTGAAATCCAAAAATTCGGAATTTTTCCTTTAATTACTTAACATATCTTCTGCAGACATGCACTGCAAATTTTGAAGCCAAAGAGAGGGTTTTGTTATATGGGTATGTGCAATAATCAGAACAGCCATATGACAGTAGATACAAAATGATAGGTAAATATGAGGCCCTGACACTGAAATGATTAATTATCCTACTAAATTGAAACTGTACTATTATAACACCTCACACTTGTTTTATCAATAGTATAGTTGAAAAGACGGATCTCCGCTTTCTATGTAAGCAGACTATTGAATGTTTATTTAATATTTCAATTTATTTAAATTATTTGGAAAACATTCTATGGAAAAGTCTTTTATTTATCTGTTTAAAATTCTAAGATCATTAATCCCAAAAGGAGAAGTTGAAATAAGATTGTGTGCAAAATCTTAGCAAAATCAATTTTGTAGTTTCATAGAATATATTACTGATTTATAACGGTTCAGGTTTAATGCAAACTACCTGTGCATCTATGTTATGTTAAATACTTACAGTATAACCTGCATTAAGCGGTCAGTGAAAGGAAGTGGCAGGATTGGCTTCTTACAGTAGGTGACTGCTTGAACCAGGTTTAGTTAAACTGCTACAAACAGTTTATAGACTCCATTCTGACATTATTACCAGTCTAGTGCAAGTGTGTTGCCAGAAATTGCTTTTTGTAAGGGTCTGTTTGCTGTCTCTGGCTTTGTAACTTCTTCAACGATATTATTTTCCGACATGCAATGAATATTTTTTTCTTGTCAAATATCAGTTTAGGACTAATCTTCTGAATAAGGTTAAATCAATTGAAATGTTTGAGTTTATACGTCGAGTATCATAGTATTACAATCAAATCATTATTTGGGTTAGGCCTAAACTACCAAGGTACCAACATTAAGTGTATGTTTTCTCCTAGTTGGTTTTATTATAAGTAATTAGTTGAATCACTCAAGTTTTAAAGTGTCGGTAACTTCTTAATGGAGTTAATGATCACATGGTTAATCATTTATGTCATAATACACTTGGTATAATATAAAACTCTAATGGGACACACTTGAACGCCGCCACATCAAACAACAGTTGACAATGATCTACCGAATTATAATCAATCTAGTAGACATCTCTCCTGAACCATACCTAAAGCCATCTGAGATAATGCCAAGGTCATCTCATAATCTTCAATACTTACTGTACTCCATGTCAACAGACACCTCCAAGTATAGCTTTTTTCCTCGGACAATCCCTCTCTGGAACTCTCTCTTAGCATCTGTTGCTGAGGCCTCCTCCTTGGTATCCTTCAAGAGGGGGCCAGAAACCCTGACCATCTAGGTGACTGCTGTTCTCCGAGCTGCTTTGTACAAAAAGCAACAGGGTCTATCATTCTTTTTTTCTATGTAATTTCTTTTTTGCAAATTGTTATACTTTTAACTTGTAAATAGTTATTTCTTATTAACATGCACACTGTCACCAATCTCCGTAAAAAGATATCTTGTAGAGTACGGTCTTACAGGATCTCTACTGTCTCCGTGGAAGGTCACGTCGAGATGAACTTTGTGTCGACCAATCAATGCGTAGCTTTTATCTAGACGAAACACTATTAATAACATTTTGATTTCGTAATTTCTATTTTTAGACCAAGGTTTGCTAGCTAATTTAACAGCTCATTTCAAATTGCGTGATGTAGACGATGTAAACAAGTTACGTATCATAAAAATTTCGTCATTAATATTATGATGAAAAAAGGTCACCTGAACGTGACCTTCGTTTAAAAAAGGCCAGATCTAAATTAGCAAGTAGGCGAGTGAAAAATTTTAGATCGGGTTTTAATCAGATTGCACCGTCACATAAGTGTCAACTTTGACAACTTGACGTAAAATCATAGATGTAGAGTGTAGATGATGTTGTTTAAACGTAAAGTAGCCTGATTCTCATGCTGAGTTGGATCTACTTGTTACATCTAGGGCTCTATATTTCAGTCAGAATGATCAATGAAGTACAGTCAACTCTCGTTATCTCGACTTAGTTGGGACCGTTGGAAAATAATCGAGATAACGAAAAGTCGAGACAAACAAGATAAACGAAATTTTCTAAGGGAGGTAATTTCGATGTCTTCAGTAGCAGTTTTACCTGTTCAGAGAGTGTAGTTTATAATAATCGCTTTGCTGCAGCTGTGAATAGGGTTTTACCATAAACTTGTACTCTAAAGGTTTTGTGACACTTTTACCGCTGGCAAAGTTCCCTCTCGACAAGTTATAGAACAAAATCGCGTATTTTCCGAAAATCTACTTTTGGTTTCTACTATTTCACTGACTGTATCTCGAAAGAACGACTAACCAAGCGTATATTATTCAGAATATTTGTAGCCAGTCAGATAAATTGCGTGTGTATATGTTTGACGTCATACACTATTTCGTACAACCACAGCACCGTCATCGTGTAAGTCGTCTTCTCTTTGATAATTTTGAGTAGTTGCAGATAATATCCAGTTGTGTGTGTGAAGAGTAGTTGACTATTACGTCACGAAAAAATATAGACTTGAACTACAAAAATGTCGGCATATCTTTTAAATGCGTGTCTTTCTATTATCGATCCATAACAGTTGTAAACATCGTTTTTCCAACAGGTCTTTAGAGGGATTAATTTATCATGCAAAGAAGATGCCGTACATTTATATCAACTTAAATGACGAAATATAATAATAAAAATAAACGAAAAATATTTGTTTCTTATTTTTATTGGACAAAATATTCATCAAACAAAATTAATGAACACAAAAAAGTAACGAGTATCGCAGTTTTTTGTAATGAAGCACATGATTGTAAGCACGCATTTTGATATCTTTACACTCAATTTTGACATCTGTCAATTAACTCTCGACTTATTCAACGATGGTTTCATTCATGTCAATTAGTTTGTATATTTAAATGACATGTTAATTCAATATTGACACGTTCTTTTAAACAGATTATCTATACAGTCGCTAATCGATAAACAATGGACGTGTGCTATTTTTCGCACCTCAAAGGATCGCCGATAATATCTTTGTCTAGTCGACTTAAACATTATAATTTTATAGTAAAATAACACTTTGGGACTCAAATTTATAGTCGAGAGAGCGAAAATGTCGAGACAAAAAGATCGAGTCAAACATGATTTTTTTATATAGATAAAGAAGGAAAAAAATCGGGACTTTTGATTTTCAATCGAGACAACGAAATGTCGACACAAGAGTAGTCGAGATAATGCGAATTGACTGTATTTGTATCGATCAATATTTTATTCAATTCTAAAACATTTGATCTAATATATCTTTTGAAACTTTTGAAGACCATATTGATAATAGGTTTACACCAAATATGTTATTCACACTAAATAAAGTCATTATTATTACATTTCTTCTTCTTATTATTATTATCATTATTATTATTATTATTATTATCATCATCATCATCATCATCATCATCATCATCATCATCATCATCATCATCACCACCACCACCACCACCACCACCACCACCACCACCATCACCATCATCATCATCATTATTATTATTATTATTGTTATTGTTGTTGTTATTGTTGTTGTTGTTATTGTTGTTGTTGTCGCTGTCGTCGTCGTTATTATTATCATTATTATTATTATTATTATTAACTTCAATACCAGTTTTCATATACCATAGACTAGTAGAGCCCTAGTACTTGTATAATAACCTGTTGTCAGGAGATTGGCGAGATATCAACTTTGATTTTAGTGATGCAGCTTGATTACTAGTTTTGAAGGGCAGCCATTGCCTTAACTCACTAGCCCAAACCCTGTGGAGGTAGTGAAAATTAATTCAGGGCGGGCCAGTTGAAATTACTTATTTCCTATATAGTTGAATTAGTTGATTTTTTGCCCTTTTAATGCTGTATTAAAAATTACCAGTTGGGCTTGTGTTTAGAATAGAATAATCTTTATTTTGAGTTGGGAAAAATATAATAAATAATAGGGCTGTCACGATACGCCAGAAACGTACCGCGATATATTGCAATACGCTCCCATCATATCACGATACGTACCTCAATATATTGTGGGCTTTTAGATTTGTTGTTTCTCCGCTGTATTTAACAGAAAAATTGCAAATCTTATATGCAGCTACTGATAGAATCTAGCCTCTTTGAGTATTTGCGGTCATTTAGGACTGAGACGCGCCCCAAACAGTTAAATTTCTGCAACTTCAGGTTAGATTGAATGAACAGTGGAAAAGCTGACGCTTTGCTACTTTTATTTCGCGAAGGTATAATTTTACAATGAAATAAAAAATATTGTAAAATACCGGTACATTAAAATCGTACCGCGGTACGTATTGCTGCAGCTGCATATTGCAATATACCGGTATATCGGTATATTGTGACAGCCCTAATAAATGAATTTAGAAAATTTTAGATGATGACTGTTATCATACCCTTCTATTAAAGTTATAGAATAATGATAATGTTCCTCAGTATAGATAGTAATGGTCAGTGTCATAATCAATGGTTGGTGAATACAAGTATTAAAGTAAAGACGAGTGTATAAAAGATGGTAATAAGATCATATTACCATAAATAATACATAGAAATGTTGATAAAAGTCATAAAATCCTATTAAACAAATAAACCCTGTATATGTATATAAAGCCATTATACCCCATTCTACCCAAAACTGTGGGTGGGGTATAAAGGAGTCAGCTTGTCGATCGGCCATATGTTGAAATATCCTGTGATGTACACGGCTCTTCATTAAACCCCTGACAACCTATATTTGGGTTGGGGGAACTGGATACTGCTAGTACACATTCCTTTTAAGCAAGTATTGTTTGTTTTTTCTCAACTGTCAAAGCATGAACAATTTCACGGTGAATGATTACACACTATCTCAATATCACAAGTGTTAGACAAAGAGCACGAAGTCACCGTGAAATTATTCATGCTTTGACAGTTGAGGAAAAACGAACAATAGAATAAATAGCTGACTGTCAACCAGGCAACATTGAGCCCTGGTGTATTATCATTGTATCAGGATATACTGTTACATGTCTGACTCTACTTATAAGTAGAACATTATAGGTGGATCTAGCGGGGAGGGGGGGAGGGTCAGGGGGTCTCGACCCCCCATGAAATTCCAAAATTAACATGTTCAAGAGTGTATTTTTTAACTGGAAGTCATTTTTAAGTAGAATGAAGCATTTTTTCCTGGCTCTCTTTTATGCTTATCATAGATCTAATAGTTATGTAGTTTTTATCATTACATGTAATATGTTGTGTAATTTTGCTAACAGTGTGTAATGTGGTTGTGGATTGAAAGTTTGGACCCCCCCCTAAAAAGCTTGAACCCCCTAAAGAAAAATCCTGGATCTGCCCCTGTATACTTACTGTTTTCACAGACTAATAATAAAATTTCAAGGTTTTGATAAATATTTGATTAATATACATGTATGTATATTATTGATGTGTATAAATAGTTTCAGGCCATTTATTTCCTACATGGTTTATTTGTTCTGACGTGTCTCATGGTAGTATAACATTTGTTGTTTTGATGCTATCAGTTATAAACACACTACATTATGGTAATATGGTAATTAGTTTTACATGAATATATAATATATATGTAAATAATTTTAACTTATGGCACAAATATTTAAAATACTGAAATATATGTAAACACTTTATAATTTTACAGTTTAAATCTTCGTTCAATATTTGGATAAAATTTTAATAAATGTATCTATGTTTTACTTTGTTACTGTATTCTCTTTTTTTATACACCCAAAGGGTTACATGGACTGCCTGATCTGCCTGATCTGCCTGCTAGCTGTTTAGTGTTTGGACCCTAATTCTGTTACTAATAGAGAGTCTTTCAAATTACATGTCACAAATCATCTGCACAATAAGACCATGTGTCTTACACCTTTTTCCAAGTTCATAGCCCCAAGGTCACTGTCGAGGCAATCTGATTAAAACCCGATCTAAACTTTTCCGCTCGCCTACTCGCTAATTTAGTTCTGGCAATTAGGTGACCTTTTCTCATCATAATATTAATGACGAAATTGTTATGATACGTAAATTGTTTACATCGTCTACATCACGCAATTTAAAATGATACCTCCAATGGCAGACTGTGAATAATACCGCTGTTAAATTAGCTTGCAAACCTAGGTATTAGGACTGTAACGATTCACAGATGCATTGTGAGATCGTACTCGCGACTGTCCGATACGGGTGTATCGAATCGCGTCCTAAAAAATCGCGATTCAGAGGGCCCTTTAAAGGAAATCAGTGAAAAACAAAATATACTACAATGTATATATCTATAGCATTTAACTTGCAATTGCAATCTTTACAGTTTACTTCTTATTCTCAAGAGTCATTAAACAAAGATAACATTTGTTTTGTTGATTTTATTTTGTGCCAAGTAAGGGTAATTAATAACTTTGTTAATTTTATGATTGTTTGATAAAAATATCATTATTTGTCAATGCATTCATACCAAATTTACAATTTACATCGTATCGCGATTAATATCGTAATCGCGAGGTATATATCGTGATACGTATCGTATCGCGACCATGGCCAAGATACGCAGCCCTACTAGGTATAAACATAGAAATTACGAAATCAAAATGTTGTTAATAGTGTTTTGTCTAGATGAAAGCTACACATTGAGTAGTTGACATGAAGGTCATCTCCATGTGACCCTGCATTGAGAAAGTAGAGATCCTGTACGACAATGCGCTACAGGATATCTGTTTACGGAGATTGCTGTAGTGGCAAAGGTCAAATTGGAATTCTAACCACAATTATGTTTTTATTATGAGATATACCATATTTACTTAATGTTCTTCTCCTCTGCTTACTGAATTTTAATTCACAGAAAAAGACTCTAGGGTGGCCCTCAACAAAAATGATGAAATGTCCTGGTTGGTTGAATAAGTTAGTCACAGTGACAGAAAATAGGTTTTAGAAATGCAATTAAAATAATTGTATTTATCCATAAGGCCCAGAGATTTCATATTCTATGTATAATAGTTTTTGAAAATGATGCATTCGATATTATCCAAAAGTTTTTTTTTACAAAATTTTGTATAAAAAAGGTCTGAATTATGGGTACTATAGATGAGTCTGGAGTCTGTTATGGACATAAACCTTAACATAACTATGTTTTCATTTAAATAATCTATGAAAGAAGATAAATAGAGGGTTTATGTCTTCATAAAATTTAATATTGAGTTGTCTTTGAGTGAAAATAGTATACTTAATCACCATTATTGTCAACATGTACCCTGAATGATACATGTAATAAAACTCAGGTGCAATTTTGCTGGTGTTCGACTTACTTGCATCAATCTACATTGGTTATACAACCAATCACTTTATATCAATTTGAATGTATGAAAACTAAGAAAATTATAGGTTTGAAGTCTAATTTTGTGAGTTTTTCCTAGTTGTGGCTTCTCGAACTTTATAAGCCGCTTTTTTAACATTTTGATTTTCGTCAGATGCGGCATTAAAGTACCCATTCAATAACAGTATAAACACGGGTTCGCTGAAGACCTTAAGCTAAGTTTTTCCCAGACTAATTAATTTTAGAATTTTAAAATCTCAATCGGTCCAAGATCAAAACTTTGGTCTCAGAACCAACAAACCAGCGATTTCCCTGACCATGAATTATGTTTGTTCACTTATGGACCCCGTAATATATGTTATAATAAGGTAATTGGTACACAATCAAGTCTAAGCGTTTCAGATTTTTGTAATTATGATCTCACACTGTTTTGTCCAGTTATCTCTATATATGCATTCACTTGTAGGCCTAATTATGTCCATGTAGTCATTGAGAGGTCTTCTATGGAAAGCCTTGACTGTCTTATGCATACATCAACATATGTTGTTATGTTAAAATAACATAGTATGAAGTAGTCTGTTCATTATATTGAGTGCTTTCTTCATTATATTTGGTGGTTTGGTCATTAAATTGAGTGCTTTCTTCATTATATTCAGTGGTTTGATCATTATAATAAGTGCTTTATTCATCATATTCATTGAATTGATCATTATAATGAGTGCTTTCTCTATTATACTCGGTGGTTTGATCATTATAAGTGCTTTATTCATCATATGCAGTGAATTGATCATTATAACGAGTGCTTTCTTCATTATATATGGTGCATTCTTTATTACATATATGATGATCTAACCATCGAATATAATATAAGCACTCAATATAATGATCAAACCACCTAATATAATAAAGAAGGCACTCAATATAGCACTTACAGTTAAACCTGAGCTGCACTGTAGCATATATTGTATAAATATTTATACAGTATAACCCCTGCAGAGCAGCCTTCTTCATAACAAATTCTCTGCTTAACAACAGCTTTTGATATTTTCCTTTGGCGTAGTTTCAATTGAATTTAACCTCTGTAGAGCAACGACCTCTAAACAGCGACATACTTTAGTCTCTCCCAGTGAGTGTTGTTCTAGAGAGGTTGTACTGTATCTCTCATATTTTACTTCACTGTTAACTCTATAGATGTTATATTTTTGTTTCTTTTCAGATTTCCATCATTTCAAGTACTAGGATTATGTCAAGTAAGTTCTCTACTAGCAGACGCTTTAATTTCCTGTTTCTTCTTGTCTTGTATTAAAATTGTTTACTGTTTCTGACATTCTCAATGCATATGTTTTATACTGGTACATCATTGTAGATAGTTATAGCTGAAGTTGGAAACAAGTTACTGTAGTTTAATTAAAATCATTCTCAGTCTGTCATTTGTCTGCAGCTTGCTTTAGGGCTCAAATTAAACTCTCATACTCACAGAATGCAAGTAGGTTTTGAAGATTAAGTGTTTGGGGGGGGGGGTGTTAATTTGTGCCCAAGACCAATAACTGATGATTATGTTTTTTGTTTTAGCAAGTGGTAAGTTTAAACTAGGGATGCATGCAAGAATTGGACAATACAATGAATTGATAAATACAAAAATTCTGCTCTATTATTAAGCAATAAAATTAACTGCAGACAAATGCATTACTCAAAAGTTTTAAACCGCCACTAGATACATGGCTGTATTTTATTGTTAAATAATAAGGGAATTATTAGTTTTCTATTGTAACAGACAAGTCTATAATATTTTTTTTTCAACATTTTATTCATATCATATAAATTACACAAACTTAAATGGGAAAATTACAGTTTTAACTTTATATGGAATGTGACCATCAGCATCAGTATGACGGACCTCCCTATCCAATCCCACACATTTTCAATATTGTTTAGTTTGGGACTTGCTGCGGGTCACATGATCGTACGTAAACGGTTAGCTGTCAGCATGTTAAGGGTTCCACATGAAACATGGCATGGGAAATTATCTTGTGCTAAGCACATACCACGTTTTCATGAATATGCGGAACCAGCACAGACTGAATGATTTCATCTTGGTACCATTGTGCATTTTGATATCCATCGATATGAACAAGCTCTGTTCACAGCATGTTCAGTGACTTTTTTTAGAGTGGGTATTGTACCCACCAATGTTGAAAAATGTGGGTATGAGGAAATAAAAGTGGGTACACCAGTTTAAAAAAGTTTTTTTGACATAAGTACAAAATGATTTCTCCCCTATTCTCCGACGAGACAGTCACATTCGTCCTGAGATGATTCGTCCCAAAAACAAACATAGTTTCGGCAAATCCAGGTCATCTTTTTACTTTACCCCCATATTAAGTTTATGATAAACAGTCTGATGAACACAATATCATGGAATGGCGGTAGAAAATTGTGTAATGTAGCCTCTTTTATTATGATTCTTCAATTGCGACGAAAACAAAAACAATCTGCTTAGCGTTGCTGACGTCTTTTTGGAAAGGCTAAATGCCAGTAAAAATGTAATAAGCTTAACAGAGTTACCGTTCGTTACATTATGATATATTTCGGTCCACGTATTCGTACCCGGTAGGATACGAATATTCGCTTGAATATTACTTTTTTGGCGTGAAATACGCGGATTTTTGCGTGATTGAACATGCTGTGTTCGTATGTGTATTGGGATTCTAGCCCAAACCATAATCAAACCACCGCAGTACTAGTGGCTTCAACCTAACAGCATTTGGCATTTTTTCTTCCTCTGCCGGGGATACACACGTGCAAGTCCATCCTTCCAAAATTTCATATTTGTCAACGATGTTTAAGTTATTTGACTTTTATTTAGTGGCAGTTTAGAACTTTTGAGTAGTGTACATGTACTCTGTTGGTGACCAGTTTTAATGTTGCAAGCTGTTGTCATTCGTGATCAGTTAAATAATTCTACCATATGGTTCTGCTTGAAAGTAGTTCTATTTATCTATGCCAATTAACTTTATAATGAGTCCAGTATCTGTTCTGTATGAACAGGTGTTTTTAACATCTGCATTAAGTATTCAAAAAGAACATTCTTTATTACAGTTTCGATTCAGTAGACTCTTAGCTTTCTGTATCATATTTTGATTGAGGGCTTTGATCACATAATGCTGTTTAAAGGTACTCGTTCATAGATCAACTTTTTCTGAAACTATCAAAATTGTATGGAAACATTTTTTTAAGCAGAAAATTAGTTATTTGATAATGACAATTTTAGTGCAAATTAACATACAAGTACAAATGATGGTGTTTCAAGTAGTAAAAATCTACCCTGTATGTCATGGTATAGACAATTTTAGTGCATTTTTGTGACTTTCATTGGATATTTCTTGCAAGCTATAGGTCAGTTTGTCCTGAAATATTAAGACTTAATTTTTTTACACAATTACAGACAAAGAATAGTATTTTGAAATAATTTGAAAAATCTGAACAAAATCTGTGAACTGGTACCTTTAAGGTTTAATGAATGAATACAAATGTCCTTCTTAGAGCATGCTTTAAAATGTATTATAAATTATCGCAATATTTCAGATTTCTACATGCATGTATTTGTTTTAAATTGAGTATTTTTTCTGACCCAGCCTCTTTTATGTCTGCAGAAGTATAGATAAATTTATAAATCAACATGTTGTATGTACAGGTATTCAAAGCAGTTCAATCTCAATACTAAGAACAAATGGCGATGGCTAGATGTAATTTATCATGAATGAAATTTAACAATAGCATGTATATGATAGTGTGTAAAAACAACATTCAATTCTAGTTATAATTATATTTTTGCTGTTTATTCGTTACAGATGTTAACTGGTATCATAGTTTTATATTTCGCAAAAATAATCAAAGTTATAGAATTTCCAAACTTTAGTATAGCAGTTATAAAAAAGGTAAGATTATTTTACAGTAGTTGATTATTGTATACCCCGTATATTTCATGGGTTTAGTGCAAAACGGTTGTAACTCACTCTTTTCTAATATTGAGTTACAACTGTTTTCCACTAAACCCGCAATTTGTCTAAAGAAGGAAAGTCGAGGTAGGTCAGTTGTTACTAAGATTAGTATACAGTAGACTTCAAATCTTTCAATCCAAGATCAAATACTTCTTGCTGTTGAACCTGTTGTTCCATGTCATTTAACAATTAAGCTGATTTATCTCTGTAGTTGGAAGATTAGTTGACTCTATTATGATAGGGTTTACATAAATAAATGAGTCCAGGAAAGCTGGTTAGGTGAGCTAGCCGCTGCTACTGAAACAATGTTCTTGTTGGGTTTAACACCCTAGCAACTCATTGTATAGGTCATATCACCGCGGTCAGTCCACCTACTCACTGTTCCTGGAAAGGCTAATTCTATTGACTAGGTAGTTACTAGTAGTTACTAGGTGCAAACTTCTGTCAGTGTATGTCAACTGCCGTACATGATTAAGAGTCAGTGATAGGAGGGAATATGACCAAGCTCCATTCAAGTATGCCCTGCCCAGGAATTGAACCCATGACCCCTCGATCGGTAGACTTGTGTGCTAGTGTCTGAGCTAGCCAGGCAGGCAAAAAACAAACAAACAATCAAAAATAATCTCTGCTGGAATAAAACAGATAAACAATCAAAAATAATCTCTGCTGGAATAAAACAGATAAACATTCAAAAATTAATCTCTGCTGGAATACTCTTCACAAATGTCTAAAATAACAACTTTAAAGTTCATAGTGTGCTCTAGTGACAGTCAATGTACAACCTTTTATTACGATTTTATATCCATCAATTTCAAATTGCTTCAAACTTGTGATCACCATAGCCCACTAGCCTAATGTACAGGACTAGTCAGTGACATAATTCATGGTTCATTTAGTCATAGATGAACTAAACTAATTAATTTTAAACATAACCTCAGCCCCTTAAGCTGTAATTAACAATTTATATTTAAATTTCCAGATATGGCCTCTGCCTTTATTTTATGGTGCAAACTTGTTGTGTGGTCTGGGAGGCACACAAAAAATAAGGTATGTTTTAACTTGTATTTCATCTGAAGACTTCATGTACATTCTTTTCTTTCGTGTTTTTTTGCTCAAAAGTGGTGTTCATTGAAAATGTAAATGATTTCATTGTCAAGAAAATCTTAGAAGTTAAATGATGTCATTTTGTGCAGAAATGATGTCAGGTTATATTTGTGTAAAAAAAACTGAAACAAAACACTTCATTCTAGAATGAAGCATGAAAGAAACAGAATATTTGTCAATTTTGGATTTAGATCTTTTTGAGTCGCCTGACATAGTCAAGAGACATACAGTACCCACCAAAAGTTTGGAGATATTTTTATTTTGTAGGCCTACTGGATAGCCTTTATCTATAATTTGATGACATTTATTTTGAAATGCTTCTTTTTTTTGTTTTATTTTTTGGTAATCATTATTTTTGTATCCGAGTCTACAAAAATAGCATAAAAGATATGTTATGGAAAATAATTACAATAATCATGGATTATGAGGCTTTAGGATATCAGATGCTGAAGTTAATAGATATGTTGCATTCCTGTAATTTGTTTTCATTTTATTACAAACCTTACATAAATACATTTAAAACAATGATACAACAAATAAAATTCATCAAAATTAAAGAATTGTTGTAAATTTCTTTTGTCTCCTAACTTTTGATGGGTACTGTATATGTGTTTCTTACGGCATCGGCAGCAGTGGCAGCCCATTGCCTGTCCGGACATAACTCTGAAACTACAGGTGGTATCAACCTGAAATCTGAAACTTAGTAGGTAGATAAGATTTCATTAAGTAGAAGTGCAGTGTAACTCTGTCTTGCCAATTTGTGCCATCTGACATAGTCTTTAGCATAATTTTGGAATTATTGCCCTTTGTAATTTTCATAACTTTTGGTAGTCCAGGACATACTCTAAAAGTACTTGGTAGTATTGACTTCAAACTGAATTGTGTCTTGAAAGCTTTTATGGTTAAAGATAAGCCTAGCCATGAACAAAACACCTGATACGTCCTTGAACTGCTCTTGTTAATCACTCAGTTGAACATGACATGAAAAGAAAACAGTATTTTATGTAGTAAAGTAGTAAGTACATAGTGTGTTTACAATTATGTTTTAATCTTTTGTTTCGTACCATACCATGTATATGATTAATGATGTTTTTTTATATTTATTTACAGTTTACCAATGTTTACAGTCCTACGCAGATTTTCTATTTTATTTACTATGATAGCAGAATTTTGGATATTAGGGTAAGTTTTTAAGTTGTTTGTGCGATTATTTATCACTATATCAATTATAATGGTAATCTTAACATTAAATTATAAAATGGTTTAAATCACTTTTGTATTTCTTCTTATGTCAATCACTAGCTCTTTTGACCTATTATGGGGAAAATATTACTGAATGAAATGCAAAACAAGGGTTAAAAATACTGAAGACAGCACTTTTAGCCCCTTTTGCCCTGCTTCAGTTTTGCCTTGGTAACTGGGATTTGGGTTAGAATGTTTTTTTTCTGAAAGACAATCCTAGGGAATTAATCATCAATCATATCAATCAAATCCAGATAGTTTATTTGTCATCTGCTGCATTTGTCCCAGGAACTGGGGTAGGCAGCAGGTGGTTAGATCTTCTTACATCGGACCTCCATGAAACCCTGTTTCAGTGATCACTGTTTTGTAGGTTGTATTTCTTCGAATCGGCTTTTGTGCACTCTGACCAAGACTTTTTTGGCTTCCCATGTTTTCCAGGGAATGGGATGCTCAAACTTGTGATTGAATTGATCTCTTAAGTTTGTCTAGATTGAAGGTTTTCTTGGCTATGTTATGAATGAAAGTTTGAAATGTATCTATTACCTTAAAATGCAATATTTTGGCACGGTCTTTGCCAATGGTTCTCTTAGACTAACTTGTGTCTTTGTACAGTAAAATCAAAACTAATGAATGATCACTAGAATACCTTGTAGTAGTGATGTACCGATTAGCGTGAATAATCGATTAAAGGCTAGAAAACACCAAATAATTACGATAATCGATGTTGGTTTCCCGGAATCAATAGCGGGAACGAAATCAACTAGGTACGCAAAAAGGTTCCTAAAAGACGGGTTTTTAGTAGTTCCTGAATGTTAAACATGGGGGCAATCAGGACAAGTCAAAAAGTTTTAACAATCCAGGTGCAGAAATGAAGTCCGGGGGAATATGAATTAATTGACATAATACTGCACATGTTTTTAAAAAAATAGTTGCTTTGAAGCCCTAAATAGACTTGTAATTAACTTGTAAATATTGCAAATTATAGTGAACCGATTATTTAATCGATTAATCAGATCATTTAACTATCCGATTCCAACCGATAATTGGTTAGCATCTTCCAGCCGATGTCCTATCACTACCTAGTACATGTATATTAAATATTAAATGTAGTTATGATGAGAGTATATTATTGTTTATTTTCAGTGTTAAAGCTTCAAAGTTAGTACAACTAAGTGTATATCTGATGATAGCTGGAGCTGTTGTTGCTGGAATGTAATTATATTTCTCTAGTACTTGATTCACAGGTTGGACATACCACAAGACAAACTTTTTATAATATCTGTAATAATTGTCTGCTTGGAAATAAGTTCATGTAGCTCTAACTTTTTTTATCAACAATTGTTATAATTTATATAAAATACTACATAAATAGCTGTGATGCTTTATCAAAGTTGCTATTTAAATAAGAATTTAACATTTGGTTAATTAAGAATGTTGACTCAATTTTTCATTAAAACTCTACTTTTCTCTACCATTAGAAAGCAAGAACTATTGTTATCCATTCTGTACACGAACGTTCTAACTGACCTTTGTACAGAGACGCTGAGCATCATGGGTAAAACTGTTTATTTACCTGAAAACACATGGCAATGTTTACATTGTAATAATTTCCCCGTTCAACTGTTCTGAACAAAACAAGTATGTTTTTGTGTCTACTCAAATGAAATTTAACTATTCAGCCAACTATGCACATTAAAATAAGTTTTTAACCGGTATTTAAACCTACATCCAAGCGTGTTTACATCTGTCATTCTTTACACAGTAATTTGAAATTGAAAGTAGAACACACGGTTTAACTATGCACCTTACCTTAAGAAGTTCGAAAATACTTTGTATCTATGGATTGATATTCCTGTAGTTATACATAATCATTTAGTTTACTATTTAATACTGATTGTATAAAAAGACGAAAATATGCAACGATTTTGTCTTCATGCGTCGCTTTATATTCTGTTGCGTACCAAATCGCCGAATACTGGGAATGGTTGTGCGTCTTAGTATAGAGGTGATATTATCACCTGCTGTTTATAGAATGATTGTTATCAGAAATAATTACCTCAACATTGAGAAGGAAATAAAGTGGAACTTACACGTCTTGTACATATACCAGTAGTAGTAGGGTGTGACAGACTCTATTGTATTTTAAAATAAAGTACTGACCCTGTTGACTCAGTGAGTTGCAGGTCTAATTATGCATCTAGTGGTGTGTGTTCAATAATGCACTATATTCAGTGAACTTCCATTGTATTAATAGCACCGAAATCAATTGTCTTAGTAATATATGTTATTAAATAAGTGATTTGATATTGGCCCTGTTTATGTTATATTTCCTAGGGCCTCGAGCCAATGTGACTGTCCCGAGGAAAAATAACAGGGCCTACATAGATATCAAATCACTTATTTAATGACAATTTTATTAAATGACTACATTCAGACCAGATTTTGATATTGGTCCTGTTTTATCAACCTGTCAGAGCGCAGGAATTTGTTATTGGACCAGGGTCAGTAACAGATTTTTTGCCCTGTTTCCAGTTTTATTGGGTTTTGCAGTATTGTGCAGTTAATATGACTCTTTACAGGGGAAATAACACGTAGTTATTTAATAATGGAATGGTCTTTATATAAGGAACTTTTTTCTTCTGTAATTTTTCTTTTGGGAAAAAAATCACAAGATTTTGCAATAACAAAGGTGATCTTAGGCCACAACAAATTGATCATATGTTCTATGGATTCGCTCGCACCTTAATTTTGACGGTTTTTACAAAAAAAAAATTTTTATTTCCTGGCTCGCTCATAAAAATTTGGTCAAACTGCTATATAAAGTACGAAAGCCGAATGGTGTCACATAAAAATAAAAAATAGAATTATTCTATGTCGTAATAACGAGATAACTAACTCGTAATTACGAGATAATAAACTCGTAATAACGAGATATTATCTCGTAATAACGAGATAACTAACTCGTAATAACGAGATAATTAACTCGTAATAACGAGATATTATCTCGTAATAACGAGATAAGTAACTCGTAATAACGAGATAATTATGTCGTTATTACGAGATAACTAACTCGTAATTACGAGATAATTAACTCGTAATAACGAGTTAGTTATCTCGTAATAACGACATAATTATCTTGTAATAACGAGATAACTTACTCGTAATAACGAGATAATTATCTCGTAATTACGAGTTAATTTACTCATTTGCAAAAGCACCAACAGTTCAAAATATCAACATCAACAACAAAAGAAATCGGCAGCAACAACTAAACTCCATCAACAATATAATACCACTAAGAATAAATAAACAACAATATAAAAATCGGAGGAACAACTTCCACAACTTAAAAAACAGCAACAACAACTCAAACAATAACACCAACTTATCACAACAACAACAACTACAACACAGAAAAACAACATCAACTCAATATAACAACATCAATTCAAGACAATATCATCAATAACCCAAACAGCAACAGCAACCGCAACGAAAAACAATTTCGACATATATAACTCAAATCAACAAAATCATGTACAGAAATCAATTGCAACAACTAAATCAACATTGACAACAAATAATAACAACATCAACAGAATTGTGTTGAGTTGTTAATGTAATTATTTAGTTGTTGATGCTTTTGGTTTTAGGTTCCGTTGTTGTTGTTTTTAGTTGTTCTCAATGTAGATTCCAGTTGTTTGTTTAATTCTTTCAAATGCTATTGCTATTATTTCAAGTTGCTATTGATGTTGTTTTTAGTTGTTCTCAATGTTTATTTAGTTGTTGCAATTGTTTTGTGTACATTATTTTGTTGTTTTGAGTCGTTGTTGTTGTATTGAGTTATGTTTTGTTTACATGTCTGTGTTGTGTTGCGATGTTGTTGCTGTTGCTTCGAGTTGTTGTGATAAGTTGGTGTTATTGTTTTGAGTTGTTGCTGCTGTTTTTTAAGTTGTGTATGTAGTTGTTTCGATTTTTATATTGTTATAAGTTGTTGCTGTTATTGTTGTAGTTGTTGTTGTTGCTTAGTGCTTTAATGTAAATGGTTTAGTTGTTGCTGCTGTTGTTGTTTAAGATATTGTTGCTGTCGTCTCGAGTTGTTGTTGTATCCTAATTCTAAATGGTATTATACTGTTGTTATTTTGAGCTATTGGTGCTTTTGCAAACAAGTTAATTATCTCGTAATTACGAGATAATTATCTCGTTATAACGAGTAAATTATCTCGTTATTACGAGTTAGTTATCTCGTTATTACGAGATAATTATCTCGTAATTACGAGTTAGTTATCTCGTAATAACGACATAATTATCTCGTTATTACGAGTTAGTTATCTCGTTATTACGAGATAATTATGTCGTTATTACGAGATAATTATCTCGTTATTACGAGTTAGTTATTTCGTAATAACGACATAATTATCTCGTTATAACGAGTTAGTTATCTCGTTATTACGAGGTAATTATCTCGTAATTATGAGTTAGTTATCTCGTTATTACGACATAGTATAATTCTATTTTTTATTTTTATGTGACACCATTCGGCTTTCGTAATAAAGCAACTGAATAAAGATTTTTTTTTCTTCGCTCACTCGCCCCATTTTTTTTCTAGAAAAATCTGTAGAACATGTAATCAACTTGTTGTGGCCTTAATGTCAGAACATGAGATTTGAGGTTTTCATTGGAATTGTTTTAAATTGTTTATTTCAGATTTGATTTGTCATATGATACTATAGGATATATTTTAATTTTGATTAACAATCTTTGTACTGCTGCTAACATGGTATATACAAAAAAGAAACTTGATGCAAAGGTTTGTAAATTACTTTTTTCTTGTATATATCTTAGCTCGATTTTATCAGCATGCACTGTGCTCCCATTTGAAGGAGACTATAATGATGAACTAATAACTACCTGACTAGCATATAATCTATTTTATTTTGCTGTAGTTAATATAAATAAATTTTGCATAGAGTTGTATTTTAAAAACCAAACAAATAACATTAAAAAGTCAATTGGAAAAATAGAAACACAAAACAAAAATCATTTGTCATCATTTCATGCATGCATAAAAAATGATCATAGATAATTTAGCGTCACAGAATAAACACATCTGACCTTACCCTGTTGAACATTTTTTGTTGACATGCCACATATTTTTGAAGTTTGATGTTGTCAGGGTAATACTGCAAATGCAGCTTTAAAAAAAATTTATTATGATAATAATGTGCTTTCAGACATTTTATTTGAGCATTATAGAAAAGTGTTGGTTATATCTATTTACATTAGATTTATGAAAGCATGTCAATGACATGGATTTTTTTCGGAAATCGGTGCTTTTCATCACATTGTAAGTTGGATTTGAAATATAACATGTAGCCACTTACATTATATTTCATGGAAAATCATATAAGGGTCTCATAGTAGTTTATTGACTAAAGTAGTAACACTCATTCGGAACGACCTCGGCGATCATCTACGAAGATATACCTCGGATATCAAACGTAGTAGGAATGCAACCAAGTTATAAGGTCAGGCGATTAACCTCATAGGTTAAATAGTGCCGATGTAAACAACCAACATGGCAGATCATTTTGCTGAAAGTATCACAAAAGTACACAAAAAATGTTTAAGGATCAACTTTGATTTAAGTGAATATCAGTTACAGGCATTGAAGAGCTTTAACTGCCCATAATCGTCCGTCATTTTTGGTGTGTGCCAGCGTTCTATTGAGTAAACGTCGGGAACGAGGCTAGATTCTTTGTTGGAACTACTTTCACTCCTCGTGATATCCGAGGTGTATTTGCGTGGAAAATCGCCGAAGTAGTTCCGAATGTATTAACACTATGATAATGCTTTGCGTGATACAATGTATATATTTATATGTTATATCAAATACTATTTATGTTTATGTTATGTTTAGGGAGATGACCCAAGTCAGGTAATATAATACTTGATTATTGGATATATATAATTTCCTACATGGATAATAGATTTAGTCCCAAAACCCTTGATACTCCTGGTTTCAAATGTTTAATGGTTGAGGTCAAAGGGTGAAGTGTTGCTCTTATACTGGATTTAAGTTAACACCCAGAACAGTCAAAAAGCTGATTTTTACAATATGTAAAATTACGCATGTATTATTCAGGTATCATTTGTGTATCATTCATACCATTGGGGGTGTATCATTCACTTCATGTATTTTAATTGTGCATTGCTCATCCGGTAAATACACAAAACAAAGGGTCCAAGATATTGTGATTCTGTGTTCAAATACTTATGCAGTGTCAAAAAATCATCATCCATAAACATTTAAGAAAGCATCTAGTCATTCAGCTCAGTTTTAAAGAAAATGTTGAAATTTATGTTTGATATGTTGCTCCTATTCCAGATACATGTTACACCATGTAGGTGAAAGGAGATTGCTATAGATTTTCATGTATGAAACAAATTCTATAACAGAACACTCTATTGCACTCTTGTTTCACCTTCATGTTGTGACATGTATCGGGAATATGAACGCAAAATGAGCTTTCTAATGTGTATCATTCATATTGTTAGCAATCATCATGCATGTATCAATTGTTTTATGTGACAATCAGCTCTTGATTTGGACTTTATCAATGGATATCTTCAAAGTTTGATCCTTAATAGGTTACATGTAATAGTCATTGCTAGTTAAAAGGTATTCTGTCATGGAAGCTTCTGCCTTGAAAAAGGGACCAAAACACCATTTTGGGGGAAGGGTTCTCAGCCTTTTTCTTGGGGAAAATTAGAGTGGTTTTCATTTATTTGGGGAAAATGACCCACTTCATTGTCAGTATAAGAAATAAATTTATTCAATTATAAGTTGACAAAATCAATGAGATAATCCAGTAAACTATTTGGTTAAGGAAACAACAAAGACTGTGTTGTGAAGATAACTCAAATATTTTTCGCTTTCTATTTTATGGGATTGGGGAGTTTTGAGGACCAAAATGGGGAAAAAAGTGTTAGTTTTGTTTGGGGAAGCAGCCTGTATTCGGCTTCTGCTGAGAAGCGTGTTTTGGCCCTGCCTTTGTACATCATTATTGCTTTAGAGTATGCTTGTATTGTTCCAATACTCCTGTATGGCTTTAAATAAAATTGAAATATAGCTACACACTCTCTTCTGTTAATATTTCTTTTATTATCTACTTAAGCCGGCGAGCTAGCTCAGTTGGTAGCATGCAAGTCTACTGATGGAGAGGTCTTGGGTTCGATTCCCGGGCAGGCATACTTTTGTGGAGCTTGGCCATGAAATTACTTCTACAGCCATTCTCCCTCCGACCAATGATTTTCAATTATGTAGTTGTCAGTCACTGACAAAACTATGGGCTTAGTAGTTGGTTAACAGCTAAATCCAGAGATTTAGCCTTTCCAGGAGGAGTGAGTAGGTTGACTGCCCGCTGTCATATGACCAATACATTGTGTTGCTATGGCGTTAAACCCAACAACAAAAAATATCTACTTGTATAACCTCTGGTTACTGAGCACCTCTGAAGAGTGGCCTATAAGAACTCCTCTGTTGATTTTGCTCAATATTTTACTGCTAATGAATGAGTCTTACAGTCTTATCAGAAGTTGTTGAAGGCAGTTTAGATGTAATCCCTTTGTTCATTTTTCCTCCATACAGCAATACTGAGTCTAGTGACTTTTTTTATCGATAATTGATAACTCTGACCTGAAGACATGGACTATAGCTGTAACCCCAGATTATATAATACTGCTTATAAGGCTTACAATACCAATTTTACACATACATGTACTCAGTTATTGGCGATAGTTAATGAAAATTCACTAGTAATATGTCTATTCATCATTAGCTTCAGTGGCATAAAATCTGGTTAAACTAGATCAAGTTTAGTATGAGATTTTCCAAATTATCTTCTGTTAGGATCTTGTTAGTTGAATTTTGTTTGCCCGAAAGAAATTTTTAGTAGCACTGGTAGAAAAACTGGCTTGTTACACCGGGCAACCAGACACCCACTTACTTCATAGACTGCTTACATATACATGTATTTAAAGATTTTAATTTTGTCAATCCTTACTTACTAATGACTCTGAGTTATATTTTTACTATGAAATGGAATTTTTCTGTTTTTCATTCTGAAAATGGATATTTTTTATGAGTCATGAAATTAACCTCTGCACAGTGTAACATAATTAGGGACTTTAGTCAGTTATCTTTCCTTGATAAAATCTGAGACAATCCAATTGGTAAGTAGGTCCTTTCAGTTGGAATCCACGGATTTTATCATTGAATTCCTATGTAAGGACAAAATATTTCATTTGATATCTTTCATGTTAATAAAGATATTTACAGAAGTGATAAAATTTAGATACATGTAGTTCTTTACCCTAAAATACTTAGTTTGAATTTCAAACAATAAAACGATTTACAAAAAAGTTATTTAAGGTTAGTTTTGGCAAATTGACTTTGAAAAGTAAGGATAAAATCCGAGTAATCCAACTAATTGGACCTACCTATTTTTAGAGTATACCAGGGGAAATAACTGACTAAGGTCCCTTATTGGTGTAATGTCATTGTATTTGTTTTCAGTGTGTGTTATGTAGCTCTTCATTTTAACCTGAAGCAAAGGGATTAAATTTCAGTATTGTACTATGGCCATTAGTCCTGCAGTAAAATGCCATATTTTAGGTGAACCATGCACTTACGTCCCCACAAAGTTTTTTTGAAGTTTCTATATCTTTGAACCGTGCTGAAAAAAATCCGAGTGATGACACCCTGTCAGCCTTGGGCTGTTTTACATAGCATATTTAAATGATCTGATCAAGCTGAAAGTTGTACCATATGATAGATAGACCCTGAAAACATGTATTTTAAATTTCTATCACAGTTGGTTATAGTGTTATTAGCGAAAAACTGAATTTTGATAATGTCGGACTTAATTTGCATATTATGCAAATTGCTCAAGGATGACAAGGTGTCATCACTCAGATTTTTTTCAGCATGGTTCAAAGATATAGAAATCACAAAAAAATTGTGGGGACGCAAGTGCAAGATTCACCTCATATACTGCAGGACTACATGCCATGATTAGTATGCTAGACATCAAATTCTACCTTGAAACTGTAATGATGGTGCCAATATACCTCCATATAGGGGGATCATGTTCTTGTAAATGGTGAGCAAAACTAGTCCAGGAATAGTGATGCAACATTTATAATTTCCACACAGGAGTTCAGAAGTTTAGTTTTTTACTTGTGGCTATATATATGTCAATCTTTAAAATATTTCAAATATGAGGGTTGTTCCAGAAGTAATGTCACTGTGCCCGTCACGCATTTAGTTTGTGCTGTACTGTTATGAACGTGGTATCAAAATGTTCATTATTCAACTCTGATTAGATACATAAATATTTTTTGCTAAAACGTTTCTGTTTAAAAGTCACCAGCTTACAATGAATACCATTCCCCTATGTCGCTGCGCAATAAAATTATGTTAGTTTCCTACTCATGATGATGAAGGCAATACGTAATCATTATTTATATGCAAAATAACGCACCAAATGAGTTAAAATTTTAGCAAGTTGACGTAACATCTGTTTACCTTCTGCCTTTAAAATTTTATTAACGTCATGGCTGGTTTGAGTACGCTACCTGGTGCCTATGCGTTTTACTGCTAAAGAAAAGATATAATTTTTTTTAAAAACGCCCTGACGCGCTGTTATGCGTTCTTTGTTACAAGTTGGGAAAATCTTCTATAGAGTCCATGCAGATGATAAACGACACAATAAGGTAACAAAACGGTGAATAGAAGACTTGTGTATAGATGGTATTAATGTTTTAGTAATAAAGACAATCACAGACCTGTTAGCGCAAGGGCCAAGAAGAACGCCTCACTCGTTACTTACACTTTTAAGAAAGATCGGCGTTCCACAATTGGCTCATTATGAGGAGACTTAGATATGAGTTACGGAACAGTTCAACAAATCTGGAAAGACTAAGTTAACATGAAGCATTTTAGTGCACAATGGGTTGCACGCTTGCTAAAAGATAAATAAATGGCTACCTGGGTACAGGTTTCTCAACATGAAGGATGAATTTTTTAAAAAGAGTGAGAATTCAACGTCCTGTCAGATGTCAAAGACGTTGAAGATGTTCACGACGTGCGGCGATTATTGCAACATTGGTTGCTGCTAATACACGTATTTTGATAATTACACATTATCTTTTTATGATATTTTCAAGAAAAATTGCAAATAGATTCAGTATCGGTATATTATTATTATTATTATTATACCCCCGCTTCGAAGAAGAGGGGGTATACTGTTTTACCCTTGTCCGTGCGTGCGTCAGTCCGTCCGTTACAAAATTTCCGTCGCAGTTTTCTCAGCAACTATAACATGCAGCAGCCTAATACTTTGCATATTGCTTCATCCCATAGTCCCATGTGGTGTAAAGCGATTTCATGCTCCTTGCTCATCTACTTCCTGTTTGTCGCATATTTTTAGATTTCGTTAAATGAAAGTTACATTATGATAGTCATATTTCTCACTGCGGGGGTATCACTAGTGAGCATTAGCTCACAGATTTACTTGTTATTATTATATACCGCATTGTATAGCGCTCTTTTCATATTGAATATATGTTCAAAAGAGCTATATTAAATTTTGTTCTTTTCTAAATGATATTAACAATTTTACAGCCCCAGTGACATTACTTCTGGATCAACCCTCATATATGTATGTTTTCTGAGCTCATTTGGTGAAGTAAAATTGGATCAAACAAAACTATTACCAAAAAATACTTTATTTAATTGTATTGTTGTATTTGTGTCATTTTGGTGATTTTTTCAGGAACTTGGAAAGTATGGTTTAATATTCTACAATTCAGTATTTATGATCTTGCCAGTTACGCTTTTCACAGCTGTTTTTACAGAAGATTTTTATAATGTAAGTTGGTTGTATTTACATTCTGTAAGATATTGTGTAATAAGTAACTATGAAAATGTTAGTTCATAATTTTGTACAATTTGACAACACAGCATGTTGTCATCAACCAGTCATAATTTTAAAGAAACAAAAGTGAATTCGAATAGATGAACAAATCAGAATTTTGCACCGAGTTGAACTTTGACCTCAATTAGGAGCTGCGGCCGTGGCGTTGTGGTTAGCATGTCTGACTTTGAATCCGGAGATCTTGGGTTCGAGCCCAGTCGCGGTAGGTCATACCCTATACATGTGTTGTCGACCTCATGGTAGGGTAAGTTAGTACTGGTGATAGAAAAGTGTCCATGAAACCTATTGTAGGAAGAGCTGGCCGTCGTATATGTGACCTAGATATGTGTTGAATACGACGTTAAAAAAAACAACAAACAATTGACCTCATTTTAAGACTAAACACAACTTCGATTTTATACATCCCTCAGAATGGTTTCAGGGAGTTATTCCAGCTACATGTACTTGAATATACAATTAGATTTGCATTTACAAAAATGTCCTATGAGGATCCGAATTTCACTAAAAGATAGGTAGATTATGCCATGTTTATGTAGGAGCAGTGGTCCAGTGGTAGGACCCACTTTGGGATCAAGAGGTGCTGGGTTGGATCCCCTCTAGGGGCACTGCTAATTTCCTTGAGCAAGAAATCGACCTACAATTGTTTCACTCCACCCAGGTGTAAGTGGGTACTGTGAGGGATAGCCTGCCTGAGGGTGATTTTAATGATATGGAGTTATCATACAATATTGTAAAGTCGGCTAAACATATACTGTATATGGAAACAGACATTCAACCGCACTCTAACTTTAACTTTAAATGTCTACATATTTGTTATATTTCAGGCGTATCATTTTGAAGATTGGTTAAATGTGACGTTTTTGTTACAGTTCATACTTTCATGTATTCTTGGTTTTGTATTAAACTATTCTATAGTATTATGTACACATTATAATTCTGCTTTAACTACAACTATAGTTGGTGTTTTAAAGGTAATGAACTGTTATATATTTTATTTTACTTCGTACATTAACCCCATTGATTTAAATACTCACTACAGTTTTTCTATACTCCGGATCAATTCAAATGGGTAGATTTAGCATTGCTTTGGTGTCACAATTGCGTTAAAGTTTTTCTTTACCATATATTTCTGCCATTTATTGTCAGATCTTTATGAAGCTTCATACAATGATTACATACCATGCCATGAACAGAATAAGACAGTAACCACAATTCTACCTGCCATTATTATGGATTATTTCCCTTTGTAGTTTTTGCGTTAAAGTTTTTAAATCTGGCTTTAAAACTACTTTTTTGCACATTTTCTCGACCGACTCAACCTCCCGGACTAGCTGGACCATCATTCTGTCACTTTCTTAGCATTTGGTTTTTCCCTAAAAAGTTGACTTTGTCTGCATACGAGGACCTGATGAAAAGGTCAAATTTTTTCAATAAATTGATTTCTCCGCTTTTGGCCTGAAACTGTCCCAGGAAGTGCGAATGTATGTTTTCTCGCAATCTTTGGTAGCTATGACCCCCAAAAACCCGTATTCAGCGGACAGACAGCCATGAAGGCAAAAGTGCAGAATTCTCATATTTTTGAAGAAATTCCCGAAACACAAAACTAGGCCTCACGCTTTGTGAGGCGACTTACGAACTACTTTTTTGCACATTTTCTCGACCGACTCAACCTCCCGGACTAGCTGGACCATCATTCTGTCACTTTCTTAGCATTTGGTTTTTCCTCATTACATTTCTTGTTTCTTATATTGAGTTACGACTGTTTTGCGATTTGTATGTATTAAGACAGGTACATTTTGTTCTCTTACAGAATTTATTGGTGACTTATTTTGGTATGATACTTGGTGGTGATTATATATTTAGTTGGCCAAACTTTTTAGGATTAAATATAAGGTAAGTCAAGACATCCTTCTAGGTTAACAATAGATTATATCAGCCTATAAAACGAACTGGTATCTAAACTTTTGTTGTCCAGGACAATCCAAAAACTTTTTTTGGGAACCAAAATGACTTAAAAGAATAGTTAGTGCTGGCATCTATAAGAATTATTTGGACAACTGCTTGCTTAATCCTAGAGCTGTCTTCTAAATCCATAGACTACAATGTGATAATAGTGCTTAACAGCAGGGTTGTGTAAACAAGTTAATTTCAGGTTTAACTTCCCCCCTGGGCATGTTTGTGTGAAAATTAAACCGAACAATGATTAGGGGTGATGAAATACTTTCTACTGCTGAGTTTAATCTTAAAGTTTATTCAATTTGTGCTATTGATAGACACTTGAAAAAATATGTGCTTCATACATTGTTGACAACTTAGATCTAAGCCTCAACAGTGCAGGGATAGTGAGAAGGTTGACTTGACTGCTGCAATAAAATTGAGAAATTGTTGAAAAGCACTTAAGGTTACTTCACCATTGTTTCAAAACTTATTTTCTTCTCATACTATTATAGTTACTTAAAATATTGACATTTTAAAAATGAAAAAAAAAACAACAACAAATTATTGTTATTTATATTTTCAGTGTTATTGGAAGCCTTATATATACAGTATTGACTTTCAAGAAACCTCAACCAACAAAAGTTTCACCGAAAGATAGTAAAAATAGAATAATTAATGCTTGATGTAAAAATGTGATAGTAAAGATCTGAATTCCTTTTATAACATATTATAGCTAGTGTTAAGTGATGAAAACAGTGTGCAATGTCTTTTAAAGACAGACAATTTATAGTTAATTGTTCAACTTCATGGGCTATCTTGAGCAGCTTGTTACTGCCTTGGGAAGAATTCTAGTGGCATTTAGGGTTGTTTCCCCTGGGATAATTATAGTAATGGTGAATTTTTAAAGAAAGAGGTGATGGCAGTGGTTTAGATGGTTAACAGTCAGTGGGATTGGTGTGTAGTTTTACCGGAACCAGTGAAATGTTTTCACAATGAACATAATATAGGAATATTTTAAATTTGTGCTTAGTCTATCATCTTATCATTTGTTGATTTCACATAACTTTTCAAAATGAGATTTGTACAAAATTTTTTACAGAAATTTTGTTTACTTATTGTCAATCTGATTAAAACCCAATCTAAATTTCTCCTCTCCTCTACTCGCTATTTTAGATCTGGCTGTTTTGTTATGAGGGTCTCATTCAGATGACTTTTTCTCATTATTATATTCATGACACAATCATTATATTTAGTGACTTGTTTACATCATTTACGTCACACTATTTGAAATGAGCCATCCTATTACAGCCTGTGAATAACACAACAGTCAAATGAGCTCACAAACCTTTCTCTAAAAATAGAAATTACGAAATCAAAGTGCTATTGATAGTGTTTCATCTAGATGAAAGCTATGCATTGATTGTATGACACAAAGGTCATATTGATGTGACCGTCTGAGCAACCCTAAAAGATCCTATACAACAGCTGTCTATATGATATCTGTTTACAGTGATTGACTTATTGTTTGCCAAAATTAACCTGCTACATGATTACTTGTTGAAATTGTCTATAACTTGTTTGATAACTATGGTAAAAAATTACCAAATTGCATTTTGAAGCAGTAAGTGATATAAAATACATGTGCATTTATAACTAATTAAATTTAAATAGAAATTTGACAGTAGAAATAGCTTGTTTTAATAACCTTAAACTCATAAGTCGGTTACAAATTCATATGAAATTTTGTTAGTCTGTACTAAAAGACCAAATTAGTTCTAAACGACCTAATTAAGACCAAATTGGTTCTAAATTCACTGAATTCAACAGCCTAGTCATACATGTACAACGTTGATAATATATCGAATGGTTTGTCTGGTATGCTATACATATTGAAAGTATGATTTAAGATCAAACTCTTTTGGGGAAGCTATTCTGCATATAGTTTTAATATGAGTATATCTACATAATGTTGTATACTGACTATTTATATAGAGTGAATCAGTTAGCAAACCAAAGAATGAATGTTTAAATCTTTAAAGACTGTTATTGTCTTTCTTATGATGCATTTAATATTCGCTATAATTAAACCAAAATGATAAAACAGTGTAAATTTGAAAAGAACATTTTATGACTTATGAGAAATTTAGCTTGTTATACCCCCCCTTCGAAGAAGAGGGGGGTATACTGTTATACCCTTGTCCGTGCGTCCGTCTGTGCGTCCGTCCGTTACAAAATTTCCGTCGCAGTTTTCTCAGCAACTATAACATGCAGCAGCCTAATACTTTGCATATTGCTTCATCCCATAGTCCCATGTGGTGTAAAGCGATTTCATGCTCCTTGCTCATCTACTTCCTGTTTGTCGCATATATTTAGATTTTGGCGGGGGTATCACTAGTGAGCATTAGCTCACAGATTTACTTGTTCACATTGACATGCTTTAGTACATACACTGAATCTGACTGATTTTATGAATGTAAATGATATTAAAACATTGTATTGATTGTATTGGTTCAAAGTGAAGAAGCTATCTTGTATTGTAGAGCTGCGTTTTATAATACATAAGATTTCAATGAATCAGCACAAAACTGGTCTACATGTGACCAAAATAATCCAAACATGGTAGATTTGTCCTTCCTCTTAACCAGGTTTTTATGGTATTTATGTTATTTCATGTCATGAAATGTTATTGTACCCTATTATGTGACGGTTGGTTTTGGATTGAATTTGACACCTTTTGTATCTTGTTTATGTGTTTTGTTATTAATGAGAGCACTTGTAAAGTTTGTATATTCTTAAACTTTATGTTTGTTGATGTTTACTAAGTAAATTTTAAAAATATGTCAAAACGTTGAATCCTCCATTGACACCAGCTGCTTAAATACAAAATAAAAACAAAACTACAGAACTGTTTGAAGTATCTTCTTCATTGATTAACAAAGCAAATATATATATCAAAATTCCTTGGACAAGAATGAGCATATCGTTGCCTTGCTCTAACTACACTGCTATTACCAAATTTTTATTTTTGGGAAATTGACATCGTAAGTTCAAAAGGTCATATCTTCATTGTTTCTATCTGTATAGACATGAGACTTGGCAGGCACATGAACAATGTATAGAGTCAATAATTTTTTTTAAAAGATAGAACAAGGTCATACTAATTGCTTGGAATGTTTATCTCATTTTTTTTCAAAAATGGAGATAGGACATTGTTAGATTGAGGCGACGATATGATAGGCTGTATGAATTTTTTATAAAAAGTATGACAAATGTTATAAATACCTAAAAGATATGGGGTGAGTTGCCTAAGCATATCGCTAAGTATCACTTTGTGCCCTTCCTACAACAAAAGGAATAAGTGTGTGACATCAAATAAGGGGAACCAGGACACAAAGCGATACCTAGCGATATGCTTAGGCAACCCACCCATGGGGTTAGTCGTGCATATAATGCGCTATGTTTTTAGTTTTTGGTCACATGTTACTTCTTCCTGTATAGCTTTTTTCTGGACTTTGTTTTTAATGTTTTTTTTTGGTGTAACATTTTGTTATTAGAAATATTATGTTGATTATTTTCAGCTGACTTGAGCACTTAGTGCTTATTGTTAGCTTGTGGCCAGTCTTTTCAGCATGTGTGTTAACTGTTTGCATGAGTCCGTCATCATCTATTTTCTTCTCAAAAACCATTAAGCCTACTGTTGCAAAATTTGGCTTGTGATATAACCTGAATGTCCACTACAAAGATACTTTAGATTATACCCTATCTACCCAACCCTAAGGGTAACAGATTTAAAAAGGCAATCTTTTTAAATCTTCTTGACTTATAGCATAAGACCTAGAAATGCCATATTTGTCAGAGTATGCCCTGTGGTCAAATATGACCCAGCCCAACAGTCACAAGTTTTACATTGACTTAAAAACGAAGATAATAAAAATCTTCATCTCTAAGACCATAAGGCATAGAGCTGTCATATATGGCTTGTCTTATCATCTTAAAGTCATCTTTAAAGTTTGTGTAAATTGTGCCCTTGGAGTGAAAATTATCCCAACTATAAGGGGTTACAAAGTTTTCATGCTACGGAACATGAGTGATACTTTAATGTCTGATGCCCGTAGAATCTTGTTCTTAGGTGAGCAGTCCTGAGTCCTCAGAACCCTCTTTTTTTTTTGCTAGTTTAATGATAAATGTATATGTATATATAATAATGAGGTGCTATTATACAATGTATTATATTTTAGATTAATACACAATCGGCAGGCAGGTTTATGCTAATTAGTCTGCTCCTGATAGCTAAATTTCACGGGTTATGCGGAAAACACTCGTAACTCAATATAAGAAAAGAGTGAGTTACGACTGTATTGCGCTAAACCCGCATAATGCTTTAGGGCATTATACAATGTACAAAGTTGATTACCTTTCATCCCCCTTGTTAGTTATATTTATTTGAATTGCTATAGTAACGTGATTCTGACCTGCATATTTACAATTTATCCCGTGTTGGTACTTGATAGTTGTTTCATATAAACATGTAGTCAGATTTTATTTGAATTATGTTTAAACTCAACTATCTTGTTCTGTTGAGCTTGGACATAACACTTTTTTTGTTTAAGTTGCATGTACAATTTTTGATATTTGCAACTTCTGAAGGGATTAAATTAAAACATGTCATCAGAGTTACCGTTTTGGAGGAAATACCAAGTTTCATAATGCTAGCATTAATTTTAGCTGAATCATGGTTATTCTATAGTGCGAAAAGTCTTGGTTAGAAATTTGACATGCAAATTCTAGCACTTTGGCTCATTGACCTTGTTTACATGAGCTCTCCAAATAGTAACATGTAACATTATAAACATGTAATGCCTTTATTGTGAATGTGTACAATTCTACTTTTTTTCATTATATATTTTTTTACTTCAATGATTGAATGATAACATTTGTTAATAAGATTTGAATTTACAGTATATTCTAGTTCAAGATTTTATTTTAATATTTGCTAACTCCACATGTAGTTCTCTGAATACTTAATCATGAAAGTTTCTTGATGTAAAGCTATATATGTATGGTCTCGTCTTCCCTTTCTATCCCCTAATGTCTATTACAGCCACTCTTCTGCCTCTCTATTTACCATTTTTTCTTACATATTCCTCACTGTCTCTTTATCTTTTAATGTTTTTTGTCCTCTTCATTTCTCTGTCTTCAAATACACATTTCTTTTATCTCGCTCTAAATTTCTGAAATCTAAATTATAGATTCTGGGGGTGAAATCCCTACAAGGGCATAGCCCTGGACCCACTAGGGCCCCTAGCGGCCCCCAGCTTAGGCTTCAGGATTTGGGATTTCACCAACTTTCACCCATGTTCACATTTAGCCAGATTTTTTAATAAAAAGTTTGATCTTAGTTTGTTATTAACAATTGTATTCAAGTTTTTTTTTACATGATATCTATGGCAGTATGGTCAGATCTTAATGAAACATACCATGTAATAAACAGAATTATGGAATAAACATAACCCTACCTTGTTTAGTTTTGAGTTATTTCCATTTGTGTTCAATTTTTGTGCCATATGTGGTAATAAATTAATGGTTGTTTCTTTTAGGTTCTTGACTCGTCTTGAGTATGTGCTGATGTTTCAAAATACAGTATATAGGATTGTATCTTTGGAATCAAGTGTTAATTATTGCCCATTGCTGATAAAAACTCTTCCTCTCATTTCTAATATTAATTCCTCAGGATAATTAAATTTTATAATCGCCACATTTTATCACCTATTCTTTGTCTCAACCTATCAGATAATTATTTATCAATTAAGACAGGAAACTATTGTTTTATTTATACCTTTTTAATTATTATTCAAATTAATTGGTTGATAGTTTTAAGATAGTTTTAATTGGTCAAAATGTTTGACCAAAACCTTGTATTGTAATGTTCATTATATTAAGCTGTACTTATAATTTCATGATATCAATTTTTTGTATACCTTCAACAGATGCATTTTTTGCTAGTTAGGTCTATTAGTTGGTGAAAGTTTGTCTTAGTGCAGGCACGTAGGAAAGATCTGAATATTGGGGCAGCAGATGTGGTGGGTATGGGAGGGGGTGTCGATTTCCAGCATTTTCAGTACCCCTGTTTAAGAACAAATCTTTGTATTATAACGAGACTTCAAGATGTTCAATATTTGTCATTAAAAAAATTTACTCGGGGCCTCATTGCCCCTGCTTGCCAGAATATTGGAGCCACGGCCCCTGCTCCTACGCGCCTGTAGTGACATAATAACTTAGTAACTTAGTGACTGTAATCTGTGTTACTGTTAGGAATATTGTTATTCAATGATCTATTGACTATTTATTAAAACTGTGATAAAACCATGCTTGAACTTAGTAATCTTGTTTAAATTTTTTTCCACACTTGTTTATGTACAATATCATGGAGTATCAATCTGGGTGCTGGGGCTGTTGTCACAAAGCAGCTATGTGCCTTTATGGTGCTTCCCTGCAAGGGAATACTACTGCTTCATAATATCTTTGCCATTTCGTGGGCTTAGCACAAAACAGTCATAACTCACTCTTTTTTAATTTGAGTTACAGCCGTTTTGTGCTAATTCATAGTCAGATCTTAATACAAGTTTAATATACCACTCTGTGATAAACAGATTTATGAAATAACAATAACTCTATCTTACTTAATTTTGGAGTATTGTCTCTAGTAATGTTTTATCTCAAACTATAAAATATGACTAATATGATATGACTTTAATATGACGTCAGTTTAGGCGCGATATAACCTTTCTGTGTTGATGCGCCCTAAAACCCAAACAAACAAGACATCAGTTAATGATTTCATATGGTAAGTGTGACATTATGAAGCTACTGAAACTTTTCCCTTCTTAGTTATGAATTATTGCCCTTTGTAACTTTTGCATTTGTACTCTTTCATGTCTTTTGTCTATCTACCTAATCAATTGTCTAATTTTAATAAAATATTCTATTATGAGAAACCATGAGAAGATAATAATATACAATAACTGTAACTCTTTTTTGCTTTATGTTGAATTAGGGACTTTAGTCAGTTATCTTTCCTTGATAAAATCTGAAGCAATCCAATTGGTAAGTAGGTCCTTACAGTTGGAATCCTCAGATTTTATCATTGAAGTCCTATGTAATGATAACAAAATTTTTCATCTAATATCTTTCTTTTTATTAAAATATTAACAGAAGTGATGGAATTTAGATAGTTCTTAGCCCTAACAATACTGAGCTTGATTTTCAAACAAATTAAAAAAATCACCAAAAAGTTATTTAAGATTAATTTTTAAATTTGCAAATTGTCATTGAAAAGTAAGGGTAAAATCCGAGTAATCCAACTAATTGGATCTACCTATTTGAAGAATATACAAGGGGAAATAACTGACTAAAGTCCCTTATTATTACCCTTTAAATAACCTTACATAACAATTAGCAATCATATTGTCTTTTCTCTATGTTGCAATAGCAGTAAAACCAATAGAGACTTGCTTTAATTGATTTATCAAAATCCTCTGTTGAAAAATAAATGTGTGCTTTACCCATTAAGGTAAATATCAGGCTTTAATGTAGTTTTTACATGGTACTTTCTTGTTTGTTATGGTTTATATATAAATGTACTTTATTGTTTTACTAATGGTTAGAAATTCCTGTACTTTATCAAATTGTTTTATTCTTTAATAGCTTATATCATAAATAAAGTATTTGTTAATGAATATATTGATTAGTTCTTTTTTTTTTTTTTTGGTTTATCCCTCTAGCATGAGTAGAAGTCATATTGCGGCCGTTAGTCAATTTTGGTGGATTTTACTAAAGAAAAGTTGCCTCCCCCCCAAATTAAAAGGAAAATCAAAGAAACAAAGTGCAGGCATAAGACACAATAAGGTGATGGGATATTTTTTTTAACCCGGGTTGATAGCCCAGTTGGTAGCGCGCCAGCATTTAGAATCTTGTGCCCGAGGGGGTGTGGGTTCGAATCCCACCCAGGGAGGTTATACCCTTCCATGAAAATTTGACAATAATGTCAATTTGATAATATGGAGAAGTTTCCGGCCTTGTTGAAGGGTAGGTGAGTACTGGTTATAGACAATGGTCCTGGAAAGCTAGGTTAGGTGCGCTGGACTCTGTAAAATGACCTAAATTGTGTTGACACGGCATTAACTCAAATAAATAAATAAAATAAACAACCATTTTAAGTGCAAATTTGAGGTTATGCATTTTTCCAATCTGTCCTAGCATTGTGATTGAAACCAGAAATCAGGCTAAACTTTCATACTTTTACCTCTGATCTAACGTGTTAATTTCTGTATTTCTTACACTGACATTTGAAAACGAAAGTATGATACACTGTGTTGCTATAGATAGATACTCATTGAGGTTTAATATACTTACGCATTAATATTCCTGTAGTAATAAACCATCATTTATTTTACAATTTAATAATGATAGAATAAAAAAGAAAATATGCAACGATTTTGTCTTCATAAGCCTCACTATGTACTGCGCTTACCAAATCAACGATTTATGTGATGAGTTGTTTGTCTATGCATCGTCTATGTGTGTAATGCTTGCAAATTAAACAAATCGTGAACATTTTTATGATTTACCATAAAGGGAGATTACTCTTCAAGGATTAGTAAAATTTTAACCACTACACACTGAATTGTCTCCCTTTTTATAAGTAAATTGTAAATTGTAATAACCAAACTTATCTAGAAAATTGTGAAGCATCTTTAATAGATAGTTTGTGTTAAACATGGACCCTTAAAATATATCAATAACTCTTGTGTGGGGTTAACTAAAAGTTTGTATGTGATCTTACCCTTAAAACTTAAAATATCTCAATAACTATCGCCTGGAATTAACTAAAATTGTGTAAGTGATCTTACTAAAGTTTAGCATTTTCCGTCTCAAGTCCAAAAAATCAGAAATTTTCTACAATAATTACATAGAATATTTTCCATACATATGTAATGCAAATATTATTAAAACCAAAGAGAGTGTTTTGTTTTAATGGGTACGTGCCATAGTCAGAACAACCATTTAACAGTAGATAAAAATTAGTTGCTAGATATGAGGCCCCAACAATTTATCAATAATCCAAATAACTTTTAACTGTACTTTAAAACTTCCCCCGTGTTCTTTCAGTGGTATAACTCAAAAGACGGGCCACTGCTTTACAATTAAGCAGACTGTCAAGTGTTTATTTAAGTGACAAATTTACTGTAAGCGGGCTTTGTACAAAAACAGAAAGTATGAAAATGTTATAATCAGAACAGCCTGCAATCACTCCCACTGGATTTTTGATAAAAAAATTGCAAATATTTTACATTACGTCATATGGAAAAGTTTTTTATTTCTCAGTTAAAAAGTTCTAAAATTCACAACCCAAAAGGAAAAGTTGAAATGAGATAGTGTGCAAAATATAAAGTAAAAATTGATGTAAAATATAGTTTTATAGACATTTCATGTTTTAGGGGTCCAGGTTTAGGGAATTGTACCTCTGTATCAAGTAGGACAGAAGCCTGTTCAATTACTCTAAACGTTCCAAAAACGTTCCGTAACGATACATTCGGAACTCATCGGCCCTTCGCTGCGAACAATCTAATCTTATAAACAAATACACGATCGTTAAGGCAATGAGTGATGGTTCAAAGTTTATGGACTAAAAACGAAACATCACTCATTGCCTAAACGATCGTATATTTGTTTACTTCAACACCGGTAGTTTCAAAATAGCGTCTAAATATGTCCAAGATCATTCGCAGCGAACGGCCGAGGAGTTACGAATGTATCGTTACGGAACGTTTTGTAACGTTTGGTGTAATAAGGGACTTTAGTCAGTTATTTCCCCTTGTATACTCTTTAAAGTAGGTAGTTTTAATTAGTTGGATTACTCGGATCTTACCCTTACTTTTCAATGTCAATTTGCCAAATTTAATCTTAAATAACTTTTTTGTATATCATTTAATTTGTTTGAAATTCAAGCTAATTATTTTTAAGTTAAAGAACTATCTAAATTCCATCACTTCTGTTAATATCTTCATTAACAAGAAAGATATTAGATGAAATATTTTGTTTTCCTTACATAGGAAATCAATGATAAAATCCGAGGATTCCAACTGTAAGGACCTACTTACCTATTGGATCGCTTCAGATTTTATCAGGGAAAGATAACTGACTAAAGTCCCTAATTGAACAGGCTACAGTTCTTTGTCGCAAGGTAATGTGTGTTCCAAGTACTGGTTTTAAGTCTAGAGATCTAAGCAGATTCAAAGGTAGTGAGTTGGTTGGGTGACTGAATGCTTTCAAAGACGATACGTATAGAACAATATAACTATTTAAGTGTTGCTTTAATCTGAATTTTAACCAGTGTAGCTTAATAAAATATACAATGAGCATGTAACCCATGTTTTGACAATAATTGCATAATCCTGTGATTTCATATTTGATAAAATAAAATTATAATTCCAAGTACATTTTGTTCTTCTTTTACAAATGTTCGTGAATAATATAACATTGTTTTGACCGGACATGTAACAATATTGAACCACACTTGAATCGCAAATTAGATAATCGGTAATGACGTCATATTGGTTAAAATGGCGGTTTTATGGTAAACAATATAGATTGAAATATCTGATATTTTAGATACATCCTGATACATAAAACAAGTGTTTTGTTGATTTAAAGATTATACAATTTGTTTATGGTTGTTTAAAACACTTGAGAAAATTATCATTGTCCTTTAAGACTTGAATACTACTTAAACAAACAGCAGTAGTACTTAAAATATGCATGGAAAATATGCTTAATTAACAAAACAGTGCACTTGTACGAACAATAAAAACAACATCCATGGCGTCATGCATCATTAGTATTTACGATTGAACATAGATATAAATCTTGGAAACTTTTCTAGTTTTTGCACAGTTATCACGTACTCCTTTAAGTCAAGTTATAAACATACATGTATGATGTTGATATTGTGCGTAAAAATTGACCCCGACCTGACCTTTATGCAAGAATATTCATTACATTGAATACGAATGTAGTATTAAAGCTTGATTACACCGTGGTCGTGAGGATTATGTGTTTGAACATACTTCTATAATTTTACAATCGCCGCTGAAGTGTTGAATAGGCGTGGTTCTGATTTTCGTCGGGATATGTGTAGATAATTATTAGATGCAAATGTGATAGGTCAGGTCGGGGTCAATTTTTACGCACTATACACGACTTCTAAAACGTGTCCTGGGTCGCCATTAGGAACTTCTAGGCCATTCACTTTTTAAGTTAGAGAAAATATCATAGTATATATCATCCAATCTCTCATACAGAGTTGTCGATCCTTACAGTGATCTTTATCTCTGTTAACGTCTCGAAAGTAGTCCCAAACACGTGATCGTTTAAAACGATCATGTGACAATTTTTGAATTTTGTCCAAACGCAACAGACAAACTAAATAACAGATCACCTTTCTTGTCTTGTAGATGTTCAAAGGCTTGTCGTTGACAGTCCCTTAGCACTATTTTTTTGTCATAATTTTTAGCAATATCATCTTTTGTTGACATTTTTTGCGGATGAGTAAAAAAGCCAAATTACTCAGAATAGGAAGACGTTTCACAAGAAAATAGTTCTTGTAAATATAACTCTTTAAAAATTGGATTTCGCCTGTAATAAAATTATATTTCACTTAAAAATTTGAGATAATATATATAAAAGACGAATTACGCTTTAGATACAAAATCTAAATTATATTACTATTTTACAAGAATCTTGTAAAACCCGAGACGTTTACAGAGATATAGATCACTGTAAGGATCGACAACTCTGTATGAGAGATTGTATATCATCCTCGGTAACCCAGGGTATTATTAGTCAGCATCCTCGGTAACCCAGGATATTATTCATAACGTATTAGTACCGTGGGTTACCGGCGATGACTATTATACATAGGTACATGTACAAAGAATGCGACAAAGATATATATAAGTGCATGTAATTATAAGGTTAGACATATACAAAATTGACAAATGATATAAAATAGGAATGTTATTCAAAGTAATAAAGTCAAATTTTAGAGCTCCAGAACTTATGTTTTACATAATTATTGTTGATTGCTGTGGTGCGAATTGCCCTTTTTATACTTTTACCTCTACATGAATGTATTAAGCAAAAACTTACTGTATTTTAAAATTATAACATTATTGATAGTATAAGCTGTATGAGGATTGATGTTTCAATACCATATTATGGTAAAAAACGTTTTATGCACAACTTTGCACGTAGCTCTATAAAAGTATAATATTGTATTGTTCTCCGATCTCTGAGACGAGACGAGACGAGACGTGACGAGACGTCACTTGTTAGCAATTCTTGTGATTGCAGTTTAAATTTTGACATTATTGTCAGTCTCATAGAGTCAAAAAATCCACAATTGAACTATGGATTCCACAATGTTTACAACTATAGTCCTGCTTGCGGAGGACGAGTGTCTGTCAAACCGGATCATTGAGTACGCACATCGAAGTTCATCAAACGAGGTGGCTGTAGACCACAATGAAGTGGGCTGTATACATGGGTGCGCATTCTGGAATCTATTATGGCCCAGATTTTCCGTAACTCGGATACTCCCATTAATAGACGTGGAATTTATATAGGGAGGAAGTTACACTTTTCTTCCTAGTCGATTTTGGTGGAAAACTATTGTTTTCTCGGTCGATATAACATGTAACATGTGTTTTTGTGTTTGCTATGAGTGACAACATAAAATGCCTCGTTTTCCCAGCAGTTTCAATGACTTTTTCTCAAATATCTTTGGCAATTAACTTGTTTAGTGGCATTGAGACATGTTTCCTGTACGATATGTATCCGTAAACTATCCGTGTACGTGAATTTTCGCTCACCGAAAGCGAAACAACGCGGCGGATGCGGACACGGATAGATCGTATGGAATAAACCCAACGACAGGCTAGTTAAGTTACAATGGCACATGTTTACAGATCGAGGGATCGTAGGTTTGATTCCCGGGCGGAGCATATCGTTACGAGGAGCTTAATCATGAAATGATTTACTAGGCTATTTTCCCTCCTACCACTGATCCTAAATTATGTAGGACAATTGCCGGTCATTGTATGTGCCTAGTAACTGGTTGATAGCTAGATCCAGAGATAGGAACGGTTAGTAGGTAGGCCTGGCGCCGTTATATATAACGTTAAAATTACGAAGTGTTGCGACGGCGTTAAACCCACTAAAACAAAGAAACATATATATTAACATCGTATAGACATAGTGTCTCACAGCATGACACCTTAACCGACAGTTAGCACTTTTAAAATAAACACCAGACAAGAAGGTGTAACCGTATGCGATATTTTATTGTAATACAATGTATGGGTAAGATATTCTTTGATCGTTTTCCTTCTAAGGTAACAAGCCACCTTAAATTTGATGATGTACAGTAATTCTGTTAAAATAGGACAAAAAGTAGAGTAAAATGTTTTACCATAAAGAATACTTATGAGTATAGAAAGTATATTCTAGACGATATAGGTGCCTTAACTTGGCATCAGGGCAAAATTCGGAAACTGCTAAATGACCCCCCTTTTCTAAGAAAGTCAATATTTTTCAAAGTACTGAAGATGCTGGCTAAATATTTAAATGTTATCCATCAAATGGATGTTTATATACACTCATCGTCGGTTATCCCACAATACATGTCTCCGCTATGCTGCATTATGTACCGTGGGTTATTTGGTTAGGAGAATCTCGTAATCATGAATAATTAACGAGACAGTTTCATTGGCTTCGCAACTAAACCGCTGCGAAAACTAGCCAATGAAATTACGTGTTATATACAAATGTATTAGGTTTGGTTTACCATTCAAAATGGCGGCCTCCATGAGTGATTTCGCCAGTCAAATTGCACACGGTACGTATGCAGTGTAACGAAAGAAAATACTATGGTTGCCGACGATGATATACACTGTACATGTCTAAAGTTTTAAGCAGATATGAGTGGTTGGCCTGGTCAAAGTTCTAATTTTAGTCGATTTGTGATGGAATAATCCTATTTTGTAACTTCCAAGACCATTGAGCTACCCCTAAATAATTAAATGTATTGTTCAAACTTTGAACAGTGTTTCCTCATCAAATGGAACAAATTTGAGGGGTAAGATTTGAGAATATCTAGATTTAAAAATCTATATTTTAAGCTCCTCCCTAATCATTATTCTACAAAGTAAAGAGCCAAACAAATTCATGTAGAACAAAACCCGTTCCCCCCTAAACCCTACACTTAGTATTCCTCAGTATATATACCCCAATGATCTGAAAATTTAAGGTACATGTATAGTGACCGTTACATTTTCAGTATGTACCTTATTGTTTAGGGTACTATAATAATAATAATAATAATAATAATAATAATAATGATAATAATAATAATAATAATAATAATAATAATAATAATAATAATAATAATAATGATAATAATAATGATGATGATGATGATGATGATGATGATGATGATGATGATGATGATCTAAAGAATGTTACTGTAATGAACTTTTATCCATTCTTGTATGAACTTTATAGTCCAACAGATATAAATCAATTTATTAAAAGTGGTATGTTGTTGTACTTTTAATTTTGGACACATTAGTTTTTGGGGAAACAAGTAAGTCAGCAATATTATGACACAGTTTTAAAGTATTTATTCTTATGAAAACAACATTAATTGTTCAGTACCTGTATTTTGCCGAAAGCTTCCGATATAGCGCGATTTACAAACGAAGACAAAAATAGACTATAAATACTGAGTTTAATATATTCTTGCATAAAGGTCAAGCTCAGGTTAATTCTGTTGGACTATACCTCAGAGTACGTTATCATATTATATAGGATTTCACTCTACATGTATATATACGTACTTCTTTGATGTTTTAATTATTTTGTTGTGGTTATAAAATCGCTCCTTGGTTGGTTGTTTTGTTGGTTAGTTCATCAAACAAGGGATTATTTTACGTCATTCATTCACAAGAACGTCAAGTCAAAATATCTTATTGACACAAACAAAGATCATTGCCAAAAATGATTTTGGCGGTATTTTACAAAAACATTTGTAATTGGAAATGAAAATCATGTACAATAAATATATATGTACCTATCATATAGACTAGCCAACTATTTTAAAAATGTTTCATAAAGCGATCTTAAAATACTTAGTACATGTACTATGTAACAAAAGCATGGATATACTTAGTGCATGTACTATGTAACAAAAGCATGGGTATTGAAAATTGCATGATAAACATAACTAGTGAATAGTGTAAACTTAAACTTATTCATTTGATTAAACGCCTATTTTTATAATATATATTCAATAGCGTTGTACAAAAAATAATATTAACACTAATAAATTAGTAAAAACCCTCCAACATAACTATATACAATTGCACAAAACTGAATTAAAATTTATCACACACGATGTTACATAGTGTCACCTGAGGATTAACCACACTGCCTGAAAGTCCTTTTTGTGTTTACGTATTTTGAGCTTTTTGTATTGCTTTATTGAGTTTTTATATTTCAAGTCTATTGGACCTACATTATTCACACTTCATGATTCGATTTAATTTTTACATTGGTTTTTATTTATGTGATTATGAAAGTTGGTGTCATGTACAGTATAACATGATGCTACTGTTAACCAGACTTGTCATGAACAGTGTAACATAACGCCACTGTTAACCAGACATTTCCCTAAAGGTGTCGAAACATCATCTTTAAAGAGTCCTTAATACATCCCCACAGGTGTCCAAACATCACCTTTAAAGGGAACCCTTGTTTTAAGCATTAATGCAGTTATATAAAACAAGGTACAATGTATGCAATGACAGAGAGAGAGAGAGAGAGAGAGAGAGAGAGAGAGAGAGAGAGAGAGAGAGAGAGGAGGCAATTGTCACGTCAAAAAAGAATCCAAATAATTACTTAATATGTTTACCCTTGTATGTTAAACCATTAACTAGCCATGTCAATTTTAGAATAAATCATAAAAAGTAGAGAAATAGTGATATTTCAATCGTTTTTTTAACACATCCAAAGTAGGTGATAATTTATCATCATCTGGTAGATTATTCCATAACATGGGGCCCACTGTGCCATAGCTTCTGTCACTGAATGTTTTTTTCTTATTTAGTGGTGCCACAAAATTCAGGTCTTTGGATTTTGCAGATTTCAGCCCAGATCTGCTTTTTACAGGTTTTTGGAGAATTTGAGTCAGATATGCAGGTGCAGTTCCAGTAAAACAATTATACACGAAAGTACAAATTTTAAGTTGATTCTTGCTTTGACTGGTAATCAGTGCAGTGAGTACAAAGCATCTTTTGAACTGTCTGATGATTTTAGCCTTAATACCAGTTTGACACACATGTTTTGAATTCGCTGAAACTTGCATAGATCATTTTGAGATTCCATACAAGATCAGATTACAGTAATCGATGTGGAACATAACCAAAGATAGGACTAGTTGCACCTTTGTCTAAATATATCCTTATATGTTTGATACGTAAAAAATGAACATGACAGTTCTACTTTTTGTTTTGATGTGATCTTTAAAGCTTTTTAAAGTTAATCAAGAAAGGCCCCTAGATAGCGAATAGTCTTCAGTGTTTTTATAGTTTTACCAGCAATGTTAATTGACTGGGTTAAACATTCATTCAACTGTGATTGCTTCCAAACATGATAACTCAGTCTTTGAGTTGTTCATGTTTGAATTATTCAAATTCATCCATGAATTTATTTTTACTGCACACTCTTCAAGATCAGAAATGGCATTTGCATCTTCATTCTGATTGTTAGGGCGAGTCTTTTATTGGCGATGTGGTCATCTGCAAAACCATGCACTGATATATCAGATGGAATGACATCAAAGAAGGTTCCTTCATAGGTAAGATAAAACCACGGACCCAAACAACTACCTTGTGAAACACTGCAATCTAAAGGACGTACAGTTGATAAACTAGTATTGACGTTGACTTGACATGCACGTCGACGAAGGTATGAGTCAATCAAGTGAACTGTACTATTCCGTAGGCCATTTTGATTATTAAGTATCAAATGCAGCACTCAGATCAGTAGCTATTAACGCTGTAACTTCTAGTTTCTCAATACTACTAAGCAGGTCATTAACTAATCTAAGAAGGGCTGACTCACATGAGTGAATACGTTTATATGCAGACTGATGTTTTGGTAGAAGATTATTTGTATCAACATGAGAATTCAATCTATGCAAAGGGGCCTTTTCAAATACCTTAGATAAAAAAGGACAGATTGCTAACAGGTCTATAGTTAGCATATTCCAGATCCAGACCCACCTTCTTGAGCAGCGGCTTAACAATTGCCTCTTTCCACTTGGATGGGAATACCCCATGTTTGATTGAGATATTTATTAATTGAGTAATCAGAGGTAATAATTCTTGTAGGTTACATTTTAACAATTTTGCAGGCAATATGTCTAGCTCGGATGATTTGGTATTTAAATCACATTTAAGATCTCTGGCCTATTTCATTGTAAAATCCTTAGAATGGTCAAGACTAAGTGCATCTTTCAGTTAGGGTGAGTAAGTTGGAAACTGCTGCAAGGATTCTCTTTTTTATATTTTATTCAAGAAATAATCAGCAAAATGTTCTGCTATTGAGTGATCAAAATCCCCCTCGGCATTGGATTCTCAGATCTTTCTTCTGTCATTCCAGCATCACATTTACGGTGAGTAGGTTGACTAACCGCTGAAATATGACCTATACAATGTGTAGCTACGGCGTTAACCTCAGTCAATAAGACTTCTCATTGCCTATAGATTGGCTCGAACAAAGTCTACTGACCAATATAGGCGGGAGTTAACAGTGATTTACAGGCAGCTTCTACACTGTTTCATTTGTTCATGAAGAATGGTCCATAATGATGAACAACACAATGTTTATAAATATAAGAAAAAAAGGTAATGTTTGGTTTGAAATCGTTTATTTAAATCTATCATTTTTAGAGACGATACAGTATTGAGGTAGATGATTGATATAAACATTCAGAATAAAACATGTAAAAATCATGCTTGTAACATAACCTGATATAAAATATCTCTTATACGTTTATACAATTATCAAACAAAGGAATAGAAATCAATAAATTAGGCACTAATGATATTATTTAACATCGTGGAGATATAGATACACATTGTGTTTTGGAATTATCAACAATAAATGCTGAGTATAACACGATATGTATATTGGAAGATTTTATACTAGTTTCATAATACATTGTACGTACACACTGACTTCGACCTGAGACTGACTTTATATAATGACCTAAAGTTGACCTTGTATCATAAGTATGAAATATATAACCTTTTTGTATGATTGACGACTGGCTTACTAACACTTAAGTGGTTTATGTCATTGCTTGTTACTTTCATCTATCGTATTACATAGAATATATCCCATCATGGTGTTTTGTATATTTGTATCCAATTACCTTTTGTTTCAATTCTTGGAAGCTTTTCACACATTAAAGTGACGATCTGAATTATATCTTACATAAACATAGAGAAAAAAAGTCAAACTTATAGTCATTTTTGGTCAATTGCTGGGAGTGTTCTACTGCCAAACCTCAATCTATGGAAGTGCCACCATAGCTTGCTATATCATGAGCAACAGTGAGACTTGGTCAAGAGGCATGTAACTAACAATAGAGTCTAAGACATCAGGTCATTATACAATGCTGACCAGCATATTCATTTGTTAAGAGCATTACTATAAATATCAGGATGGAAAATGGACAAAAATATCAGTGAATTTTTTATACAAAATATGATATTATAATTTAATTAGTAAAATAAATCAATCAATTAAATAATGTTGTATTTGAGAGTGTGACTATATTTACCTGAGTTGTAAAACAATGCATGCTTAATTTACAGTTATACTATATAAATATCAAAGTATACAATTATAACACACTAAAACACTCACACAAACAAGACATACACCTTAAAATACTTAAGAAAACTCTTCATCAATTTAGCAAACCGAGTGCACTTGCAAATTGTTCTACAAATACAAGAAATGAATTCTTGATAAGAAGAAAAACCGCAAACGATCAAATGAAAATGGCTTTTAAGTCACTAATAAAAAGAAATAAAAAACATAACTTTACCACGAATTCGCTTACATACAACACTTAAAAGCTAACTAGTTGAACTATGTGATTAAGACTCCATTATTTAATTAGTTTGATATAATTCAGTATGGCACTGCTTTTCACGTTGATTAGAATAAACATGGCACACTAAGCAAATATGAAATTCTTTAAAGATTTTACTTCAACAGTAGCAAAAACATTAGCTATTTTCAGGGAGGAAATTAAAACTATTAGTGGATACTTTCGAGACTCCCTAAAGTTAATTCCACCAATAACACACTCCAAAATGGACATCGCTCACTCAACATTTATTAGCTATCTCCGAGCATTAACAAACACTAGACATATACACAAATGATAAATCTACAACATGCTATGATAAAATTTAATGTTATGATATAAAGAGACGTGTCAACTAAATTACATGTAACAGAAATAAAATATTTTACACATTAAATGATAACAAAATTAATAATATGACAAATGCATGTTAAATTAAAAAATATTTAAGGCTCAACAGTGTTTCATTTTAAAGTAATATCAGTCTTGTGGTTATGGATCATAGTGATTAAGTATTGAGAATAGCATAATAATCATTATGCATAATTGTGGAATCTTATAATCTTTGAAAATTGATAGCTGAATGTTCCATCCCATTTCTAGGATCAGTTTGAACAACCACACAGAGAGAGAAAGAGAGAGATAGGAAAATTATGAGTAAGAGTGTTAAAAAGACACGAAGAGAAAGAAAGAGATAGTTTTGGTGAGAGAGGGAGGGAGAGAAGAAAAGATGGGGACATGCTTGATGAGATAGAGAGAAACGAGGAAAAGAAATAGAGATTTGAGGAATTACATGCAGACTTTATCCTCTACTTTTGATAGTCATTAAATATCTTTTTTTTATCTTTATTGTTCCTGGTAAACACCAAACACGTGTGTTCCAATTTTAATTATCTTCTTCACACAATACCAAACAATCCGAATATTAGTATACTTTAGAGGTAGATATCTATTATAAATATGACTTTAGTGAAATGATGAAGGCACCAATTAGATTAAAAATAACTCAAATTGATGATAGAGATCAAATTTTTGTATTCAAAAGATTGGAATGTCAAATTACCTTAGATAAGAAACAGTATAAACGATATAACTAAAAAAATGTCCGAAATAATAACATTATTCTGAAATAGCACATACTAGAATGGATGGTAACATATAAATCATGAAACAATAAATAAAAATGGACAATATGAGGGACTAAACAGTTGTTGTAGAAGACACATAAAACATGCTCATTAATTGTGCAACATTGGATTTCGGATGTGGTGTACAAAAAATGCATAAAACAATAAAAATCACAATTAAGCTATGTTTTACGAGAATAGCAGAAAAAAGACAAAATTGATTTTTTTAAAACACAGAAAACTGTAAGAATAGAAAATGGCCACATATAAAATGCACCAAGTTTTACCATTAAAACAATGACAAGTTATAGATCTATTAAACCAATCTATTAAAACAATGGAAACACGTCAACATTGTACTATGGCACAAAAAACAAGTCAACAAAAAGAACATCAAGTCAAAATTAATATACATGTATCATATACAGAATCAAAACAATGAATATATCAGCACTTTTAGCATATTAAACTAACTATTACTTCATATCAAGTAACATAGGATAATGACAAACGCATAATTATGTACATTATACAAACAAACACTGTCACTTAACTTATCTATGGCTCATTAGTAACTAATACTCGTATAATGTAACCAGAGAAATGCCAACGCCGAGACCAGAATCCACTGAATTCAGACCGATTATATTCACCAATTTTGGACTTTCAAATGTAAATATGTAATATCTAGACTGATATTTTTCTAAAGTGTACATTCTTGAATGTAGACAAGTTACCAGATAAAATCGGACTGTAACAATCAATGTTGCTTTATTTTCATACTTAATAAGTTTGATTAAAGGAGAAATTCTAAAATTTGAAAATGTGTGAGATTATATTACAGATGACTCTCAGATAGATAGATCCCTGACATTTTGTTACCTGACATTTTGATACTATAATATGGCTTATATTCTTAACAACGTTAGTTTGTTAAAACACGATTTAATTCTAGTCAAGTATTTACATAAAACAATAAAAAATGGCACACTCATGAACAGTTATAAATACAAGAAAACATTAATAATAAAGGCATGAGATATAATACACAAAATAGATTCAATCAATTAAACTGGCATTCCATATTGACAAGTTTTATATCCAGAAGAGATAGGCTATTATAGTCATACAACTCAATCATTGAATCAAGTCACTAGTTTAAAGTACATAAGTTACTTCATGAATGCCGAGTCAATCGATTGACACTACTTGTACACAAAATACAAAATATTGTTTTACTTGAATAGACTTCATAAAATAGAGGCAAAAATTTCAACAGTTTAATAAATAGTACATAAACACGGTATACAATCGAATAAGAGGTAGATGCAAACGATGTCAAGGAATGTTTACATAAATATCAGAAACTAAACAGTTTAAAACAATCTAGAAATAAAAAAATCCATAAGAGTAAAACATGAACAGAACAAACCATTTGACCAGTTGCTCATTACTTTCCAAAGACATGCGATAAATTATTGACAATTTTGACAGTTAAGGGGTATTTGGAAGAAAGTTAATCTGTATTTTAAAACAACACCTTAACTGATTTATAATAATTAAGTCTTCAATTCCTTATAATGATTAACTATTACATTTTAATATCTAAAAGTTAGTAGAGGAAGAGAAAGAAATTCAGAAAACAAAAAATGAAAAAACAAGTAAATCTGTGAGCTAATGCTCACTAGTGATACCCCCGCCAAAACTAAAAATATGCGACAAACAGGAAGTAGATGAGCAAGGAGCATGAAATCGCTTTACACCATATGGGACTATGGGATGAAGCAATATGCAAAGTATTAGGCTGCTGCATGTTATAGTTGCTGAGAAAACTGCGACGGAAATTTCGTAACGGACGGACGGACGGACGGACGGACGGATGGACTGACGCACGGACAAGGGTAAAACAGTATACCCCCCTCTTCTTCGAAGCGGGGGTATAAAAATCAAAATAGAGAATTATAATATGAGCATTCCAAGACATAATTTTAATGATTTAGAAAATAAACGAATATGAAGTCAACGCATTTCTAATAAAAAAGAATCGCACAGAAAAATAAGTCAATGATAAGTTAATACCGTTTGGACGGACAGACGGAAATGTATGACTAATTGATAAAGTTATATTATTTTGTACAACGCATCTAACGTTTAGTGTTTCTTTAATAAAAATAACTTAAAACAATGGTCCTATGTCCATTACATGAATTTGTCATTGTGTGTCCCAACTATTTTTATGTTTCGAGACTCAAAAGGTATAAAGCATTTAACATGATTAATTCGGAATTGATAGAAAAACGTATTTAGCACTTGACCTTGTTGCAAATCATTTTCATTTAAGTTTTCTGCTGACGACTTACCGTGTTTTTGTAGTAAGATATTTTGTAATAGTAGCCACTGTTTGTATATTGTTTTATTGCGACTTGTTGGTCACACATGAGTCATTCAGTACCCGTAATTGTTCATATTACATTATAATAAAAAATATCAAGTTCAAATTTAATTGTCCTCCATTTTAATTGGAGCTTCTTCATCTTCACCATTTGTATCATCATGATTATCGTAATACATTCTTTCACTTCTTATTGCTTGATTAACTCTGCCAGAATCTCCACAGTCTTCGTTATCAGCTTCAGTACCATGATCATCATCTTGTCCCTTGTCTTTACGTTTCTTCTCCAATAAATCACGTAGTTCTTTCATCTCCTCCTGGAGACCATATAGTTCATCTTTTAATTTACCATTTTCGGACTCAAGATAACCTGATTTGACTTCCCTGATTTTAGTTAATTGTTTCCTATTCTCACGACATTTTCTTGCTGCTTCATTATTTCGTTTTCTTCTCTCCACATATTTGGCATCGTACACAGAACGAGGTAACGTGAAGCTTCTGGCACGACCATTTTCTGACTCGTAATCTGTATCCAGACGATATTTATCTAAAGATGATAAAGGCATATTTGAGTGACTCAATGCTAGCTCTGACAGTTGTGCAAGACCATTTGGATATGTAGAAAATTGACCAGCTAATGATGTGGAGCTTTCAGAGCTGACTTTGTGTCTCAGTTTAAGAGGTAATGAAGATGATGGTGGGCTGTTTGAAGCCCGAGAGGAAGCGTTTGACATTTCCTCACTGGATTCATTTTCTGTACTCGGTCGTTTCTTTACAAGCGACAAAGGTTGTTCCTGAACTTGATCATTCCAGTCACACTCATCATCATTTGAGTCAGATGATGTGAGATCTGTTGTTGGAATCCAATATGATTTTTGACAAGCTAATGGAAATGAACTGCTGTATGGAGTAATTTGATTAGGAGGTAATGCTGAAGAATATTCTGGACGAACGTCGTCATCGACACGCATTACAGATGTACGTCGTTCATGTTTGACGGATTTCCTGTTTATGTGAGACTGTTGGTCAGTTTTCCCTGAGTATTTAGGATCGACTGCAGCATGAGGACGATTTAGATAGTATGATTCTGCAATGATTTGATTGGATGATGATTGTTGATGTGGAGCTACAGAATGAGATGGATATGCTGCCTGTACATATGATGGCTGAGGTGCACCTGATACATTTCTACTACGTACTGGGGATTGCTGTACTGTGGATGAATAACGTGATAATTGTTCCGGAGAGGTGGTAGGCTGGGGTGATTGACGACCTGCTCTTAATGATTCAGACACTTGATTTAGTAAAGAAGGGACATCACGTTGATGCCCAGCGGTTTGATCCATTTCTTCACCATTAAACGTTTGGTCCAGTGGAACGCCAAACTTTTTCTTTATAACTTGAAGTTCATTTTTTAATTTACAGTTTTCTCTAGTTAACTCCATGATTCTATTTTCCAAAGCCATGTCATGATATCTGCGCTTTTCTCTAGATCGTCGAGCAGCTTCGTTGTTTTTCCGCCGTTTCTCCCAATAACCATCATCTTTTTTGTTTTCAGGTATAAACTCTCGGCGTTTTCTTGAGGGGATATAGCCAGGAGGATAGGACTGCTGGGAATCTTCGTCATAACTTCTATAATCAGTGTCATTAGGAGATGGACTGACTACACATGTTGGAACCATCGTACCTTTAGGAGATCTGTTATCAGATGGCTGTGTTTGTGGCACATTGCTCATATACATTGATTGTTTGTATTGTCCATTGATTCCATCCATATTACTGTTGCTATTGTTGTTGTTGTTATTGTATGTCCCTGAGAATGAACTTGGTGGATATGAGTTATATACAGATGATGATGGGGTGTTGTTCGGCTGATAGGATCGATCAGCAAGCATAGCAGTGATGAGACGTGAACTGGTCCCTGAACTTCTCAGTGAGGTATCTAACAGTCTGAAAATATAAATGAATATGAGACATACTAGGTTTTGATTTAAAGGGTCATGGGTCAGCTCAAAACTAGTCAATCGTGTTGTCGTTAAAACCTTCTGACCACAGTAGTCTCCCTTGTAAAACATTGCTCAACTTACATCTTCGGTATAAATCAATTTTCAAAACATTGTTATTGTACATTTTAGTTTGGATCCATTCGTTTATGGGGGAACCCGTGAGTTCACACTATTGTGTAACAGTTTCAAAGTATTTATTATTGTGAAAACAAAATAAATTATTCAGTACATGTGGCTCAGTGAATAAGAGTGTAGATATTACTTACTTGTTTCTTATAGACAGTAAAGGAACATTTTGAATGTATATATTCATCTTTATTTTTGACTATTAGACTTTCTTTTGTTAAATCGACCCGCCTAGTTAAAATTTCTTCTTATACATTTCAAGTACATGTGAATAAAGAATGTTGAAAACTAGTTATGCACAGACTCGTCGACATGCTATTGATAATAATTAACAGTTTTTTTTATAAGTTCACTATATTTATACATGAACGTTTGCTCACGTGGAAAATAATGTGTACATACATGCACATTTATATGGAAAGTGATAATGCATTTTACCAGTGGAAAAAATACTATACTTTCCTCTTTAATAACATTGAGTAAGATTGCACTAGCCTATCGATATATACAAATGGCATGTTTGGCTATATGATGCTTATTTTTTTATAGTATTTTGATCGATTTTACATCTGTCTTTGCTTTTTAATGTCATTCAGTCTCAAAATTACATTCAAAATGTTATCATTTAAACTACAGTACTTAATTTCGATGGAACGCTGATCATTAAAACGTGATTATACAACTGTATGGGAACAATGTGAAAAGTGAAATCTACATGTTTTATCTCATTATCTGAATCAGTGAAAACTCCCTGCAACTAAATAAGTCGTTTAACGTGTATACATTGATTCATATGCGAGTATTTATCACCATTTTACTCAATAGAAATGAACAAATAGTCTCCTGCTTTGTTTGATTTAAATGAGGGTCCGTCTGCTGCATATGGCTGTATTACGTAAAGACCTCGGGATGTCACTCTTCGTCCCTTAACATATGGAGTTTGAGTCTAAATTAAGCCTCAATTTGCTAAGTTCCTACATGTATTACAATTTATATTGATACTTTATTGTTTGTCAAAATTTTAGTATTTTTGTCATTGCCAATTATGGGTTTTATCTTTTAATCGTTAATTCAGCATTATACGTAAAGTTGGAAGCTTCCCTATCTCAGTTCTTTTTAACAGGTGAATTGATGAAATAAATCATACGTCAGAGTATGGTGAATTGTGAACAAATAGAATTACAGGACTTGAGTTATACTCATTATTCATTTAAATGTTATACAATATTCACTGGTGTTTTTTTTGCATTTCATGATACCGAACTACATGTAGTTAATTTATAATACTAGAATATGTTTGTTTAGTATTTTCAGGGGCAGATCCAGGATTTCTTTAGGGGGGGTCAGAGCTTTTTCTAGGAGGGGGGGGTTCCATACTTTCGAACCACAAACACATTATACACATTTTGCAGAATAATGCAACATAATATTAATAAAGACTTCATACCCATAAATATATGTTAAGCACCGAGAAAAATTGCTTTATGCTACTAAAAAATGACTTACAGTCAAGAAATACACTTATGGACAGGTAAATTTTGGAAACTCTAGGGAGGGGGTCCGGACCCCCCCCTGACCCCCCCCCCCCCCCCGCTAGATTCGCCAATGATTTATATGTACATTTTATGTATTATTATTCTCTATGTATCCAAATGAGCTGTTTTCGTATATATTTAGTATATTTATCTATATTGACAATGAATTGCCTTAAGTTCATATAATATGTTTACATAATAACTATCATTACAGATAACTATAGTTTTTTGACGATAAAATTACCTAGGGCTTACCCGATTTTATAGACTTCATAAAAAAATAATATTGAATTCAATAACACGTTTCATTTTACTTTTAGCTACCTAATACTAATTTATATGGTCGACATTTACTTGTATATGACTTCATGTTTTTCAATCAATTAAATACCTAGTTATAAACGAAGTTGAGTATTACATGTCACTATACATGTACAAAAAGTCAATGTACTATATAATATTTTCAACCTTGACATTTCAATGTTATTTGTATTTACAACAAGCAAGAAGTTCTCCAATATCTGGTACAGAGATTTTTTTCTGCTCGTAAAATCAATTCATATATACTACAATGTACTTATCCCAATAATGATTAACACAATACACACGAATAAGTAAATTCATTGATCTTTGATCATCATCAAGTGTGCGTATATTTTTTTTCGAACAATTATTTTTGCACAAGTACATACAGTTTACACTATAGCAATCAGCCAAGCGGTGTAGCTGTATCATTTATATTTTTATATTTGCTTTAACTTAGTAGCAACAGCAACTTTTACTTAAACAAAGGAAAATAAATGATAAATATCGAATTTTCATGAAAGGGTATACAATGCGACCCCTTTTGAGTTAAAATCGTGCACCCTATCTCTGCAACACGGTATTAAAATGTGCTTTGTGCGAGTGACTGCTGACTACAGTTTACTGCTTAATTTATAGTTAAAGTTATTTACACTTACAAGTTATTTATTTAAGCACAAAAATCTTGTTTGCTCAAGTCATGAAATTGAATCTAATTATTGGATAGAATAAGTCAAAGTGTGTTTAAACGTAATCGTTTAAGTACTTTAACCCCTCGTTATTAAAAAGTTAATTCACACGCAAGTTAAGAAGTTCAAATCATTTTTCTATGTAATAAACATGTACTTTATTTTAAATTACGTAAAACGATAAAGGTTGTAAACAAGTTCAAAACATAATTCAATGAACACAAAAACCAAAATTACGTCATGCGCTTTTAAGCTTAAAGAAAAAAGGTAGTTACAGACAATCCTTGTAATGTGTTTGTGGTTATACGTAGAAGTCACTCGGTGCATTATTCAGAAAAATACGACATGGTTCAGATAGCATCGTCAACAATTTTGTTATTCTGTTTAGACACGATCTAAAAGCCTTCACGCGATTACATTCCATAAATAATAGTTCAAAAGTTTTCCATGTGTCTAAAACATAAAGAATTATTAATAATAATACCCCAGTGGTACAAACTGTTTCATCATAAATTGATTGCTTTTGAAGTAATTGCACTAGCTGAACCTAAGGTTACGTAATGATGCTTGCAATAAATAAGTAATCACTGGAAGTAGTAAACTAGAAACTTACACTAGGTGGTTAACCTAAATATAGGAGAGAAACCAAGCCTAAATATGAATGCAGTAAAGTATGTAAAACATTAAGTGCGTACAAAATAACAAAACGTGTTTGTGTAAACATTAGAAATGAACCAAACCATTCCAGAGGTAGGCAGTATTGAAAATAAAAGCTGTACAGTTCATTTTAACAAAATTAGTGATGGGGATAACTGCCAACCCCTTAGTCAATCATGCTTGTAATAGTAGAAAGCATAACCACTACTCCAACAAGACACTCATAAAACATATTAAAATTATATATTTTATTGTCACCCTGAGCATCCTCTGTCGTGGATTAGTTCATTGTATTGTTTATATAAACAGTGTTTTATTTTTTGTATGAACTTTAGTTATCATAATACAGAGAGATCGTAATATGAGAATATTGTTTACTGACTATAATGTTTGTGTACTTTTATGGGATGACATGTCGGTATTTGTGCTGTAATACACGTAGTCCATGTTTACAAGATTTCATCATTTTAGAACATCCTAATTCTAGGGACCATTAATGATGATTTAGTATTTTGGGCAGCATATTATCAAAAATCTTATGATAATTTGGCAATACAGTATAATTCGGTTTACGCATAAATCGGTCGTAAGAGCTTTGATAATACGCCCCCCCCCCCTGGATATTTACTGCTATTACCGTTTTATACGAGTAATTAATGGTCTAGTAAGACCCATGACCGATCCCATATCTCTCACACTGGTTACATAACGCTTTATTTGAATTCTGGTGTATCTTGTATCTTAGTGTGAGTCAATAAAGTTCTGTTCGGTTACTTATGTTTTTTGTTGTTTTCAAACAGGATTAGTAACCACTAAAGAGAGTTTATTCCGATCCTAATCTGGTTCCCTGCTTTTCTTTTCAGACACTAAATAGAAATGTGTGTCTTAGATATATCTATATCAAATTTGTAGCTTAAGGTCTTCAGTGTATCCGTGTTTATGCTCTTAAGATAGAATAGTACTTCTGATTTGTTTTAGAATTGAATATTTTTTTTGTACCGTTGTAAAACAAAATGTTAAAAAACGGCTGATAAAGTTTTGAAAGCCAGAACTGACTTATAAAGTTTTGAAAGCCAGAACTGGCTTATAAAGTTTTGAAAGCCAGAACTGACTTATAAAGTTTTGAAAGCCAGAACTTACTTACAAAGTTTTGAAAGCCAGAACTGACTTATAAAGTTTTGAAAGAGGGAACTGACTTAAAAGTTTTGGAAGCCAGAACAGACTTATAAAGTTTTGAAAGCCAGAACTGGCTTATAAAGTTTTGAAAGCCAGAACTGACTTATAAAGTTTTGAAAGCCAGAACAGACTCATTTAAATTGCTGGGAACTGAACACAAAGTTAATTTTCTGTTGTTTAGAGGGAAACAAATAAAAAGAAAAACCTCACAGAAGTTCGTCCAGTAATATCTCAATGGCCATCCCTGTGAGAGCTCACATGGAGTAGAAACAACAAAAATCGATGGACTGTAGTACAGTGTCCACTCTTCATTGTGTACTGGAATTTTGTTAAGCGCCCGCGTGCGCGTAGGTTTTAGAGTCCTGAATCAAAATTAAAAAAAAAAATTGTTGGTAAAATTTTCTTTAAAAATTCCGATAATCCGGGATTCGATACGACAATTAAATTCAGGGAAAAGTGTGTTCGGCAACGACGTTATTCATCATAAGCAATTTATCATAACCGCATCATTAATACAATTTATATTTTACGTAAAAAACTCTAGTCATTTTATATTTTATTCAGACAATTGTTTCATATTATGAGGATGTTATTCCATTGAAAAAAATATATATAATGCATTGTTTTTGTCGTAAAAATATTTGTGTTTTTTTCATAAAATATTAAGCTTTAGTACTGAATAATGTCAAAATATTGAAATAAGAAATAAAGGCAATAAAATTGCACCAGCACTAATTTTAAAAGGATTTTTTTGAATTTGTAAAACTATCAATTTGTCACATGACAAAAGTGTTAAAAAATGATTCTTCGTATTTTGATTAATATCTTTGATTTTTTTTCAAAATTCAAAGTATCACTAGTTTTCTTAGATATATAAAGTTATACTGCATAAATCACTTTTATATTAGACATGTTAGATGCTAGCATTACTTGTCTTGTAACGTTGTTAGCCTTTGAGAAATAAACATTTCCTTGACTTTGAAATTGCTTTATCTAATATCATTCGGAACAACCTCGGCGATCATCTGCGTAGAAGATCGCCGAGGTAGTTCCGAATGATCTGATATAAGTTATTATTTCCATTGGTCATTTTTTGTCTTGAAACGAAGTGAAGTCTCTGAGAATCTAATGAAAAACTTCATCGAGTTGGAAGACCTTGTACTATCAGAATTACATAGATATGGTTGAGAATGACATTAGTGTTTTTAGATAGATAGATAGATGGATTTATTTCGTCATTAGGTAACACAATGGTACAATTAATATAATTTGACAGAATATGAATATAATATATAGTTCTAATAACTCAGACTATGATTTTTAAACAAAACATGCAAAAATGCATTTGAATATAGTACCATGACATGCTTCCTTCCCTACACCAAGGATAACACACAAAAATGACAAGTCTTAATTTCCATTGTGGTCCATTTTCTCAGTCATTTTTAAAAGGATAGTAACCTACTGACATAAAGACCAAAACAAATCAAATCTTGAGGACACTTTACAAACTAGAATCCCTGTCTTCAAAGAAAATAAGAACCTAAAAAAAGTACACGTTAACCATCTCTCATGAAAACAGTTCAAGCGAAATTAATGCCAAGTTTATGATTCTTAATTTACGGCTAAATTAGCACCTGATTTGCTGTTGATGTTTAATTTTGCAGACAAAACGTACCATCCCTGTGCTAACAATTTGCGTGCCGTAACTCATTATAAGAAAGAGTGAGTTACGACCGTTTGGCGCTAACCCATGATTTGCACTGGTACGCTCTGACGCATTTATTCTAATAATGCATTGTCTTAATCTGACAATATCATCAGTGTGTGACATTGAAATACCAGCCCGAGTATATATATTATAAGCTTTGCTAACAATTTGTAAATTGGACATTTTTTTTCAAAATAGTTTTACCAAATAATTAGCCTATAATAAAAAAAAACCCTTAAAATTTGTATAATGACAAGCTATTATGTTTTCTTCAATACATGTATCCTGTAACTAGATATCAATACGGCGTTCATTATCACTGCAACTTTGTATTGAAGCAAATACACCTTGCTAAATTACAATGTGTGTAATCAAAAATTTCATATAGCGCTGAATTCCTGTCTTGGGATGATCTTACATTTTTTAATCGAGTAGGCCTAATTTTTACTTAAAATTAAGATGTTAGTATTTTTGTTCTGTTGTCTTTTTTTAAACAGAAAACGCCGAAAAACAAAACATCAAAGTCATGCGTACAAGAAAAACAACAACATTTTATCAGTTTGATTGTCTCTGAACCTTGTATTATTGCATGTAAATATCAATGCATCTTAAAAAAATGATAACATAAGCGAATCAAATTTCATGACATAGATCAAATTTATGTACAGAATGACAACTTTAATTTTTCATTATTTATTTATTTATGGATTCTAATCCTTGGATTCAATCAACAAACTAGTTGACTTTCAGGCATATTAGCATTTATTATTTACTTTTCCAATATAGTGTAACTTCAACAGCTGTTGTTGATTTCGTATCAATGAAAAAATACACTTATATATCTCTTAATAAAGAATATTACTACACGTAACTTGGTCCTATTAAATGTCACTAACATAATTATGGACCATAAAATAGGCGAACAAACAAAAACGTATTTATCAAATAAAAAAATCATTCACAGAATCATCTAACGCATGCGCACAAGCCTCTAAAATGGACACACCTTGTGGTTGAATCAGCCGTAATTAATTAGTACATTACCAGATGAATTAATATATCAGTGTTTTTTGTTTCTGTTTCGAAAAATACAAAGTCATTTTCACTAAAAAACGGCATTACCACTCGAATACATAATTTCGATTAACCTGTATAAGGTTAGTTATTTATATGACGTAGAAGTTGCAAAAATGTTACTCTGGCCGAATCGGCTTGTTTTTATATATTTATGGCTTAAAATATTCTTGATAGTTATAAACGCACATGCATATTTAATTACTAGAACTAAATAATAACATTGATCATTGCCTTGTTCATTCTCGTACCCAGAGGTTTTCAAGAATCTTGATAGCCTCTGGGTACGAGAATGTGCCTTGTTAAATGTCTTCTTTATTTAAGGTTTCAAAAAAATGTGTACGTAGTGTCCAACTAGTTTTATTTTATTGACTATTAGAAAATTCTTATATTTTTTTACTATTTAGAAAATCGAACTTTCAAAGCAAAACTTAATAAAATCTGTAAAAGTTTTAAAAGAAGCATAAAAACCTACCAGGCATTTTGGATTCTTTTGCAAAAATGCTTGTAGATTGTGTTATAACGTGGCAAATAATAAACCAATTCAACCAAATAGCGAAGATATTTTTTTTTTAAATTTTTATTATTAAAACAATCTTTTTCAATTCATTTACGTATATTTGAATATTTTTTGCATATATACCCATTTCCTGCAATTTCTGAGTTGAAAAACAACAACAAACATATAACTACAGTATAGAATAATATAAACACTTTGAAGAAGTTAGAAGAAATATTATTCTCATAATTAAATTTACGATTGGCAGTAATACAATTTCGTATTTTACTTGTATGGTTATATTTTGTCATGATTGCTTCAGTTCATAAATTGTGTTTTATTTTATGTACACTAGCGAGGACTTTAAATTGACTTCTGAAACAGACAGAGTTTGAAACTCGGCGAATGTGTTCCCGATTATTATTATTTATTAAATCTTGGTAGAAGTACAGTACTTAAATTATAAATGTCCATAGAAGAATGTTGGTTACATAAGATGCAGCATTGTATCGATTACTCGCCACACAACAACCCTCGATATTTTACAACTATATAATCATGTTCATAATAACTATAATACAGATCGTCCACGTAAACATTGCGTATTTAAACATAGCCAGTTTTATTACACACTAATATTTAGGGGGGAATTATTTTCATTATTTTATAGTTTAATTACTTTACACTTATTCTATTAATATATCATTATACAAAATTTACAAAGTGCATAAACACTATTAAAAATAAATGTTGCATATAAAAATGGTCTGTTTGAATCAGTAAAATGCTGTTCATGCATTAGCTTGTTCACCAATTTAGTGGGCAAGTCCATTGTTTAAAGTACAAAAACACCAATGACCTAGAATACGACCTGTACATCGCAATATTAAAGCTAAATTCCGAAGACCAAAAGCACTGTTTTGTGCTGAAGTCTTTGAATAAAGTGTGAAGTGCTAAATCATGTATATACACGATTGTTGAAATTTTCTTGTACAACATATATAAATGATAGATCAAAGCAGTGCGCACAACCAACGTCAAGCAACATAAATATTCTATCAAAATGCTATATATTTATACAAAGAAAGCATCTAACTTATATGAAACATCATTTATTGTATATGGAGTACATTTGACAGTATATATCTAGATAACCAAATATGTATACTCGTAAATACCACCTATTGTTTTGTATCTCCGAAAAGAAAACTCATACATTAATGTTAAGTGAAATGTTCAAGGACGGGTCAGTCTAAGAATAGTTAAAAATCTATACATCTAAAAATATAGCGATCGTGCCGTGCAGTCATTAAATAGACAATGTAAAACAGAATTCTCACGTCTTTTAATAACATGAGAATAATACACATAATAATATAATATATTACAAAGGAACAAATTTTCTATAATTATATATGATACTATATTAAGCATTGAGTCCGATGTTGCCGAAGAAGTAGATCAAATTAATTTAGCCATTATAATAATAATGCATTAAAGATTTTAAAAAGTGCGTTTACAACTAAAACTTGAGGAAAACATTAAAAACTGAATGTTTTAAACAAAGTTTACATTTGAATATGGTTAAGCACATTTTTTTTAAATAAAAGAATATTTATCATAATATACATACCCCATTGTGTTTGACACTAAATTCTCTCGATTTTCATTGTCATTATAACTTGATAAGTTTTTTTCAAGTAACATAGTTCATACAAAAATATTCATAAATTTTAAACTAGTATGCATTAACTATCAAACATTTCCTATTTTTTTAGAATACATTAACATGTGAAAACCAATATGAAAAAATCGACATCTATATGCCTCAACAATGAATTGAGTTATAAACTCAATCGCGAGAATATTTTCAGTACATCACGTGACTCTGAGCATGCGCACTTTGTGGGAAATAGTACTAAGCGAGTAATATCTGAAGGTAAAAATACATAACTTGAAAAAATCCAATAACAAACGCGCATGTCAAATATAAATATGTATGTGGCTATTCAAGGCCTTACGTTCATGGTAAATAGTTTCATACAATGTAACTCTCACAGCTTAACTGTATGAAGTCATTTAAGGTTAAGCAAACGTTCGCTAGACCGCAAATTGACCTCAACTGACCGATAGAAATCGCTCGGCGGTCATTTGAGGCCAAGGCCTGAGAGTAAATTTGTTATAAATATGTCTTCGTGTGTACATTGTTCATATGTCTAACGTTTTGGCTTTGTTTGAACTTTAGTAAGTCAAGTAAACTGAATAAACCAAGTCGACTCAAGAATACGAGCAATGAATAAGATCATATACATATTTAAACCAAAAACCTTTAACACGCTTTATAGATAACCATACTTTACATAACAAGGTTAAGTTTAAACAAATAACATACTTTAACTTAACGTAGTTAAGTTGACAATGAAACGTTAAGTAAGTTTTGGCAAGGTTTCAAACAAGTTTGGACATTATGTAAAACGAAGGGTTCACTCATAGACAACCATAAAATTGAAGAAACCATTGATTGTTCATGTTTGAATAAAAACAAAATGTTTAAACAAGACGTTGAAAAGATATAAATTGATATTGACCTACCAAATCTAGCGTATATAGTGACGATGACATATGAATTGATAGTTGATTTGCTCATAATGTAGATCATGTCATTGTTTTATATATAATGTTTTCCCTGAGTTGATTTCTGAGGTAGATACTGAAAATCAGATGAAAAAACAACAAATTATATAATAACATGAAGGCCTTGACTCATGTTAAGTACAAAAAATGATTAACATAGAAGTTATGTTTACGCCTGATTGAATCAATGTACTTCGTTTGAACCGATGTGACCTCTTGTCCTTTTTTATCGGTCGAGCTTAGTATTAACATAAAATTAACATAAGTTAAACAAAGGAAATTGTATTTAACAAGCGTGTGAAGTCAAATTATAAAACATAAACTTACTTTTTAAGGGTTCCAAGGGACCCAAGAGGCCCTAAAATAGTTGCTATAGATTTATCCGAGCTGACATGTTACTATTACCTCAAATGACCTAAGTCAGATGCGCGCGCATCGTAGTTATATAATGGCAACTACGAATAGAAAGAGGGTGTCGGGAAGGTTTATTTTAATTTCGCATGCTAGAATACTGCTACTCATTTCTTAAGTTAAATCATTTTATGATTGTTAAGTTTGTCAAAATGGAATAATTTATGTTTCTGTCCAAATTGAGTTTTTTAGGTATCGTTAGTAATGTTTAACACGTTAGTTTACAGTAAATGAAAATCGTGCAGCGATAATATGCAGTATAATGATGCGCATATTGCATCACGTTTAGATAAACGGATTTTTCTTGATTTGTTGAGAACTTACTAAAATTAATTTGGCCCAGTTTAATGAATAATTTACCATATCCTTAGAATATTTTCAAAATTTATCATGATTTTTCCTATCAATAAACCTATGGGAGCCCCCAAACATAATATCGGATAAAGCTATGGAGTATTTTTTTCAAGGCCGTATCATGAATGAGTTATCCACTGGCCTACGCAAATTATACAACAAACAAAATCAATCAGCGCGCATGCGCGAAACATAAAGTACAAATATTTCAACATACAACATGAAATCATTTATTGAAGTAAGAACTAAGATCATCATTATTCCCTACTATTGATGTTTCGTCCTTTATATAGATTTAATTAAAATGACAAAGTTAGCATGAATAGGGAAGTTCTTTTTAGAGGTTTATAGCGTAACGTAATGAATAATATAGACTTGTTGCAATGAATAAACAGTTGTGATATTTTTTGACGTAGAAAGATTATTCAGGAAAGGGTAAATCAATAGTATTGTATGATGTAAGCGGATTTGTACTTAATAAATTATAGTGAAAAAACTGTGTCAATATACAAACAATGTTCATATGTGTTATTGCTTATACGTCGTACATCCTAATTTAAGTGCCCAAGCCGAACTCTTTATTGAGGCTATAAGATGTCATATACTTCATTATCCTTAGTAAAAATGTCCAAGAGCACAAGAAATGGCTTCTTTCATGGGAAGTCGGCATATGTGTTTGTAAACTGATTTTACTCCGTGACGATTGCCTATGGCTTTTTTAGTTGTTTAATTTGCAACAGAACTGAGGGGGGCATGACCCGACTCCACTCCATGTAAACGTCATGTCGAAACCTCGGTAAAGGAATCATAGATCCGCCCCTATCGACCAAGTGTCCCTTAGGACCATCTTGGGTTACTGTCCTGGAAACATATTTTCCTTTTACAGGGATTCTAACTAGATCTACCACATTGGGTATTTGAATATCTAGATAAATTTACTAGATGTTTAAATGATATATGCTATATCTGGTTTGAAACTATTACTGTACGCCGAAAGTTATTTACAAGTAACAATTTATGCTTAAGTTATTCAGATTTGATGCCAAAATGGCATCAAATCTGAAAAGAAAAATCTAAAAATCGCAATTTTTTCGTCATTAGCGTGCGTTACGTCTGTGCTCTTATAAAATGACGCCCCTATTTAGGAAATTGGCACTTTGTCAATATTAAATTCAAGAAGCAAAATGATTTAACATGTTTATTGTGTCTCAAATGCATGTTGTACATGTACTTTGAATGATTCAATGTTTTGAGACAGTTATCATATCTGTTGTAAGTAAATGCATATACTCGTACTGTAAACTTATTATTTGAAATTATAACAATACATATATAAAATACGAAACAGAACAGAACAGAACAGATACTTTATTTCAGGGCTTGAGCAATACTCATCACCCAAATAAATACAATATACATATATATATATACAATTACATGCGATATGAAAACATATTATATAATATTAACATTCAAAAGAGGGAAAATTTACATAGAGATATCTAACAAAGATATCTATACTTTGACTTTCTATGGTTATCGATCATGAACACAATGTTGTTGTTTACAAACGGCTACAAGGTTAGTGGGTATAAATAAATGCCTCAATACCAGAGAGATATATTTAATTTCCATGTAATGAGTATCTATAAAAGCGCGATGTATCCTTTCTGTGTTGATGCGTCGTAAAACCCAAACAAACAAACAAGTATCTATAAAAACTTTACCTTCGTGATATTTACTTTATTGGTTGCCTTGAACTTACTGAAAACAACATGTTTGTACATATTCTCAGTTATATTATATGAACAATTTTCTTTCCTTATTCAGTCAAGTTATTTTTACTGATACGTAGTATTTGTTGTTCATATGCAACCATTCCTTTTGCTATTTACTTATTTTGAAATAGATTTTCTGTCGTATTTATAGCATTACTGTAAAAAAACTGTTCGTTCTAAGATTTCAAAAATCAACTAATAAAAATATCAAACTTGTTAACATGGTATAGAGTCACATGATCTACATTATGTAAGCACACACTTTTTCATGAAAATCTAGAAGTGAAAAAATAAACATATTCAAAACGTGCATAAAATAGCTATTATGTTTCTGCGTCCGAAAATGCCCATGTGTGTCTGTAAATTGTAACTATATACTAAAAGACCTAAGGAAAATTACATGTTATTTGAAAATGAAAGCATTTTAATGCAGTCATATAAGGAAGGTACTTTTTTTAAAATAAATAGCTAGTTTCATCCATGTAGCATTTAAAGAACGAAATTAGGAATCTAGAATTAATTATAATTTCATTTTGATTCCATTCATTTTCATATTGTTTGTTTCCGCTGCATTTTTGTTATTGTTGTTTTATCTATTTGTGAGTTTCATATATAGTCATGTTCTTCTCTCATGTTCACGTATGCCTAGTTTAAGGTAATAATCTATGTATAGATTATGCAGAATAAAGAAATTTTGTTACGTTGTATTGTAAATTGCTTTTTTAAATTTCAATATCACCGCCCATTAGTACTTTGATCTTACTAAAAAAAGTCTTATAAACGACAGCCTATTAAAATTTATAAAGTACATTTGTGATCAATCGCTCTTGTAAATGAATAGACTGATATAAGATGAAACAGCTTCCTAATATTAGTTATCTCTAGGACTTTTTATATTATCTTCGATAAAAGTTATTATACTTTGATTGGGAACTAATTGATTACAACATGTGTATTTGTGTGATTGTTGAAGTCATTAAAGATGAAGACGATAAATTTTATATTTTAATCGCTTATACAGTAGCTGAGCACTCATTTCCTATTTGTGATAACATGTAAGAGCACTTCAAAATTGTGTTGTCTGTTGATAATTACCATAAATATATTTGTGAGATACTCAGACTGTCTATTACAGTTCGAACAATACAAAACCCAAAACACTGTTTATATAAACAATACAATGAATTAATCCACGATAGGGGATGCTCAGGATGACAATAACATATATAATTTTAATATGTTTTATGAGTGTCTTGTTGGCGTAATGGTAAAAGGGGTCTATCATTACCAGCACGTTTGACCAAAGGGTGGTGGTTTACTCACCATGCTAATTTTGTTAAAATGAATTATACAACTTTTATTTTCAATACTGCCTACCTCTGAAATGGATTGTTTCATTTGTAATGTTTATCTAAATACGTTTTGTTATTTTGTACGCACTATAATTATTTTTACAAAGACAGAATATATGAGTACTGTAATTGATATGAAACTGAAGATGAAAAACATTTTTTACTAAAACAGACCAACTATATTGATTTAAGGCAGAAATTCTTTCAAAATGTTCAAATAATTAATAACAATTCTGATAATGTCTGATGAAAATAAACTGTGTTTAATCATAGCAAACTATCCATGGAAAACTGCTAAATTCATACATAATGCTTACTTTAAAAGGAAATTTATGACTTATGTTTGAAAAAAGTTGTTAATTAGGAGTATTCTTATATGATTATAAGTTATGATAGACTATCAATCAAATTTCTATTGATCTTATATGCGTTGATAATTGTAAATAATTATTTGTATATGAAAAGTGACTTATAGACCCATTGGGTCATTCTCGTTCCCAGAGTCTAGAAGGATTCTCAATACTAGTATTTAGAATCCTACTAGACTCTGGGAACGAGAATGCCATTGGGTCGGTTGTACATGTATTTATGATATTTGAATGTAATGTATATATGTTTTATTGTACAAATGTCACTATAATAAACCAATTATCTATCTATAACGAGACGACAGGTCGCATGTAGGTTATAGTAGTAGGAAACGTTCTCGATGCAGTGCTCGAATCTGTGACCTTCTGATTAACAATAATGATGATACTCTTACCATCTTTATGAAGAGGGCGTTGTAACATGAAAATAAATTTTATATCATACAAGCCAATAGCTTTATAAACTGAGCTTACCACACTGATGTATGTATAAAAACAAACAATTAGATATACTCTATATATGTATGTTAGTATGTTCATGTATTAGAATATATTTAAATGTTTATAACATCTCTACTTTCCTCAAGGCACGTCCTCTTATTCTTAAAAATTATTGTTGGAGCAGTTATTATGTAAAATAAGTAAAAGTATTGTTCTGTTCTGTTCTGTTCTGTTGGAGCAGTTATTATGTGGAGGAATGCATGTTTAGATATCTAAAGCTCCTGGGTTCAAATCACACCTGGGACAGTGTTTATTTCATTGAGTTAATAATATGTCTTTGCTTGTTTTCACTTCATCTAACTCAAGGCAGTGTTGTCCTAAAGAAACTTACTTTTGTCAGTTTCTAAATAGCGTACGTAATACGACCAGTACATATACCGATGCTCGTTATATACAGGTTAGACTGTATATTACATTGTAAACTACATTATATACATTGATATTGTCGCTAAAATCTTATCACCGTCACTGGAAACAATTGTCAAAATATATACATATTATATGTTTGTATTGCCTATGGACAAATGTCTTTTTTTTCTTAAAATAAAAGTGTATGTCTATGCCAGGAATTGCATTTATTGAATCAAGAATACGTTAATCGGCCAAATATTCCCAACTAACTCAGTCAGTGACACACATGTCTTCTGATCGAGAGTCGTAGGTTAGATGTTAAACGCAAAGATTGTCAGAAACTGACCATTCTCGCAGCACTCATGTTAGACTATTACATGGTAGCCGTTCTCGTACCCAGAGACTGTAAAGATTCTCGATACTAGCGTTATGCCTCAGTCCCATAAAATCGTGGCTTGTTACGGACCTGTACGTGCAGACAGTCGTAGGCCGTAGGAAGCCTTGCGTTTCAAGGTGACGGTACGCACATGGTACAACACAACACACCCGTACAGAGCCATAGCTGGAAGATATGCATGTTTAATCCATACTTAGCCACTATTTTGCTCACGATTTGACTCTGAAACTGATACGTGTATCCTGGGCTCATCTCACGGACCCTGGTAAAACGTAACAGTCCGTACGGGTACGCAAGAGTTAGTACGGGTCCTTGCGGAGTTTGATTACACGGCGCCCGTACGGTGCCCTCACGGCTATTTTTATGTTTATGGGACTGTAGCTTTAGATCAAGCATCTTGACAACCTCTGGGTACGAGAATGGCATGGTAGCGAACCACGAGGTGTTTTTAATCAAATGGTCTTGTTTCAAGTCATCATGTCTATATAAGGACATTTTGACCAAGTCAAATAACATCATTATCACTTCAAGTATATTGTTACAACAACAATATATCCCCTACTGTTACAGCAGTTACAATAACACCATTGTATATGGTCATTGCTCATCATATAGAGAGCAATGTAAATAGTTTCCATAAATAGAATAAAAAGTATTATAAACATTGCTCATGTTAACAGTTTACCTTTCTTACTTATAAGTTAAAACTAACTGATACTTAAAAAAATGTCAACAGAATAATCTAATTGTTTTTCTGTCCACAAATAGTTATTCGTAAGACAAGCTGCTTTTATATGCGTAAGACAAGCTGCTTTTATATGCGTAAGACAGGCTGCGTTTATATGCGTAAGACTAGCTGCTTTTATATGCGTAAAACAAGCTGCGTTTATATGCGTAAGACAAGCTGCTTTTATATGCGTAAGACTAGCTGCTTTTATATGCGTAAGACTAGCTGCTTTTAGAAACGTCGTTTCATTTTAAATCGCTAACTTGCAGGAAAAAATGAAGAGTAGAAACATATGATGTGTGATGATCTTGAAGTAATGTGTAAGTCTGTATGTATAATATCATTCAATGTAACTTGATACAGTCACTGCACATTTGCTTATATGTGTCATTACTAGAATTTATGAAATTGATGATGTAATTATAACCTTAGATCTATGTTACTTGTAACTTAATTCATATCTGGTTGTAAAATGTTTAACTATAAATTATCTAACTATCTAAACTCTAGACTTTCAAGTTCCAAACAAGAAGATGTTTAATGTTTAGCCTTCGGTGGCTATGACAACCAGAGTTCTGCATGGAATTAAAATAGTTGATTAAATTTTAAAGAGCTTCATGCAAAAACATCCCTAATAAGTTTTGTAAATATTAGCCACGTGGTTAAGGAGAATTTATTTTATATTTTTATTTATTTATTTATTGGAGTTAACGCCGTGTCAACACAATTTATGTCATTTTACGGCGTCCAGCGCACCTAACCTAGCTTTTCTGGACCATTGTCTACAACCAGTACTCACCTACCCGTCCACAAAGCCGGGAACTTCTCCATATTATCTAATTAATGGAGGAAAATCGACATTATTGTCAAATTTTCATGGAAGGGTATAACCTCCCCGGTAGGGATTCGAACCCGCACCCCTCGGGCACGAGCTTCCAAATCCCGGCGCGCTACCAACTGCGTTATCGACCCGGGTTGGTTTAGGAGAAGATTCTGTTTAAAGCAAACGTTAAGGACGCTCGTCTCGCGATGCACGACGGACACAATGCAATTCTCAAAGCTAAACCAATCACAAATAAAAATACTGTTCTGGTAACATGTTTAGTTATCACGTCTAAACGTTCTCAAGTGATATTGTCATTTTACTAAGTTAACTTGTTACTTCTCTGAACCATAAAAATCGTACAGGTCCTTATGCAAATACGTCAAATGATATCCTTGTAAAATAAGTAATAGGAAACTGTCCGGGAAAAATGAATTCAGTAAGTCGGTCGCTGTACATAACATTGAAAAAAAGTGTTTATAAACGATGTAGAATTCCAAAAAAAGTAAATAGATAAAAATACTAAAAACTATGACTAAAATATCTTACAAAACAATCATCTGTGACATTGGATAGGAATAGAAGACCTGACTCTGAAGTAAACAATCAATATGTTTACGACATGATAGAATGACACATCGTTCTCTAATAAAAACGACCTTATAATACTATCGTAAACTCGCCCACATCCATTTATTGATTGAGTACGGATTTTTATACAAAACATGGATCGTTATTTCTAGAGAACCAACCCTTCTAAGAAAAATACGAGTCGGTAAAAAAACCGATAGTTGTAATTATCTTTATTTCTCCAATATTGTTCCTTCATTTCATGACCTTTCCGTATGACCTTTTGTCCGGTCGTTACCTTCTGACCGGGGTAAATCATTTTGCATATCTATTTTTTTACCGTAATGACTTACATCCAACTTGCTTTGATAGTATACGTTTTAGAAGTAATAGAGTATAGTAGACCAGTCAAGTTATGACAAGCGTACATGTTTTGTATGTTAGATGGAGGGTGAAGTCAAAGGTGAACCTAAAAGGTCGACTGGGGTCATCAAGGGTACATTCAATGTTATAAAATATATCATAGCTACGCATTGGTTAAGAATAGGGTTAAATTATAAAACGTGTATATTTGTTATTATAATTATATATAGGGGATGAGTTTGAGATGATTGTAAAAATAACCCACCTGTTAAATATATCCTTGAGTTCAACTCTGTGTAATAGGCCTATGTTATTATTTACGTTTGTTTGTTATTTTAACTGATAGGCTATACTGCAGTAGGTATTGTTGATGCTATTTTGAGAGAAGTATGATAAGATATGGTCTAGAATTCCTGTTTCTGTCGTACAGATAGGCTGGTACTTTCACGAACTTATACTAAAGCACCTGAACTCACAGTGACATTTTTTCATTGAAATCTTAGCACCATACTAGGAATGATGAACACTGGGAAAATGTGTTTTAGTAAATACATGCAATACAAAGCGACGACTAGGGATATGTTGTCGAGCAATCTATCAATAGTCCGAAATATATTTTTATTTAATATTTGTAAACGATTACACGACTTTAAGGATGTATATTTGTCGTGTACTTTATAACATAAACCTAAGTGTTCAAAGATATATTATAAAAAACGTTTAACTGCATATTTTATCGAGACTATATCATTGAGTGTGGGAAAGTATGCACAGTTTGTCTGCAAGACAAGTTGTGGCCTATCATTAACCTTATGTACATACAGGACCCATGGGAAGCATGTCCCTGATCGACATACCCCCATTATTGTAAATCTATATTTTCAAGACATTTAAACATGCATGTGTATTTTTATCATGCGGTATTCGGTGACCCCCATTAATATTGTGCCTTGTATTGTTTTGGAGACCCTGTCATTTTAAACAATATACAAAATAAAATTGAAGAAATCAACAGAAAGACGACAATCGCTCCTGGCCTACAGATTAAGGTCTCTATGTACTTAATACAAGTTTTTGACAGAATTTATTGTGACAACTAAATTTGCGAGTTGACATTTTTAACCCTAACAGTTTTATTTCAAAGTACCCAATACTTTGTCCCCGTTCAACTTCAGTCGATAAGGTAAGGTCAACGTTAGGGTCAGTAGTGTCAAGGATAGGGTAACAAAGAACATGCATTTTAGATGCATAATTGACAATGAATAAAATCGCGGTAAATTTGTACATGATACCTGTACATTTCAAAGGTCAAAACGAATATTCTTTTATTCACATTTTTTTTTTCAAAGTCAGCAAACAACTAAAACAATCTACCATAAAAGGGTCCCAATTTGTTTTATGGTGCTTTTTTGTTGCAAATGTACTTATATTGTACCAGGTCTGTGTAAATTTCCAAGTTTTTTATGAGTGACAATTTCAACATCAGCAAGTAACACTAACTGTTTATGTTAGTTACATAAATATCGTAATATAGAGATGTGTCAAACTGTGGTATCATGGCGTTACTATGGTCACCTTGCAGAGTGTTTTGTTGGGTTTAACGCCGTAGCAACAGTATAGGTCATATAACGGTGGTCTATCAACCTACTACTGGAAAGGCTAAATCTCTTGATTTAGCAGTCAACCAACTACATGCAACTACTAGGCGCATATTTTCGTCAGCTACTGACAACTGCCTTACATAATTAAGAATCATTGTTGGAGGGAGAATGGCCACAGAAATAATTTCATGACCAAGTTCCACGAAATTATGCCCCGCCCGGGAATCGGACCTAAGACACCTTGATCAGTAGACTTGCGTGCTACCAACTGAGCTAGTCGAGCGGCTTGCAGAGTATTTTGATAACTATTAGTGATTTGGGTGTTTTTTTATTAACGTCAATTTTTAAATTTCACCAACAGCGTGTTCAGTAAGGACTGTTAGCGAACGTTACGGGTACGGGACAACTTAACCCGTGGATAATTCAACCCAAAGTTGGGACAACTAAAACTGTTAGTGAGGAATTGAATTTTCTCGGGTTGGGTTGTCTTTAGGTTGAGTTGACCCGAACCTAACGTTACGGAACGTTTCGGAACGTTAGGGGTAATTGAACACGCTGCTGAGATATATTAAGAGGACAATTTCACAACACTCCTATCTGAGAAAAGTACCAGCACTTGACTCCAATCCTCTGTATCTGCTTACCTTCACACCTACAAAGCCATACCTAAGAGAAAAATAGTCTAATAGACGCATTGGAGACAAAGTATACATGTGTGTGGCATCTAGATAATCATTACTTCTCAACTAGATTTATTTACAGGATTGCAAATTATCACCCAAATATCCAGTTGCAATTTACGTTCTATATTTGAACTAACTGATAATATGAACTATTTTACACATATACTGGCGCCAAAAATGGCATTGTTTCAGTAATAGACCTAGTACAGCGCTAGAGTGAGTGTGAATATGCCATAATTAGTCGTATTACAATATTTTAGAACCACGACAGAAATATGAACCCTTTCAAACGTATCACTTTTGTCAAAGCAATGTCATCAAAATAGTAAGGTTCGTTACAATGTGAACACTTGCTTGAGCACCTTTTCACATAAATTCTAACGAAAAAAGTTATCGTAAGTCAATTTCATTAATTTTGCAATTCAAAGTCAGGAAAATAATAAACTAATAAACAATAAATTTCAAGATTACCTAGAGGTTTGGAACGAGTCGAAATATTTTGGGAAGAACTTCGAGGTAATCTAGAAAACTAGAACCGTTGTGGGGTTGGGAGAACTACTGCTAGAAAAAGAATTTTGAGCTGCTTAGACTGCACTAGGTCTGATAGAAATTGGTTACGTATAAATGTATACTTTCGTGGAACTTGGTCATGAAATCTTTTTACGGCTATTCTACTTCATACCACTGATTCTTAATTATGTAGGGCAGTTGTCATTCATTTATTTTTGTTATGAATGAAAGCATTCATGGACGAGACTTAAAATCTCTAATCTAGAAACAAATGCAACTTATATCACACTCCCCAACTACAATCATTACTTCTTACATTTCTTCTGTATTTGATTTCTCCCTCAGATTATTTTATCATTTTCTCTTCTTATGATCTTTGTCTACTCAAATATGCTATTTTTGTAATAATGTTGTTTATTCTAAATCTAAATGATTGGGATAAAAAATATGATATTGTATTTAATTAGTTAGCGGGTAATGAACGTCTTTAAGCTCTAAGCTTTTCGTTCATTAACCTATTTCTTTAATGCCTTTTATAATTATGTCAATCACTTTATTTATATACAATGTATATACATTGTATACATTGTTGAAATAAAAATGTTTAAACTAAAAAAATGCAAAATGATATGATTTCATGTACATGTATAATTCACGCCTCGATGAAAATTTGATCATACACAAAAATGTACGAAGGAGAAAAGGCAGAACATGCACCAAAGGTAAATTTCAGTCAATTTGAAATAAACCAGTTTTAAAAAAGCGGGAATGTGAAATGTGAAATATAAGCTAGGCGATGCAAGATTAACGCCTGTGAATATTTATAAAGCTATTTAAGTTCTCTCATTAACATGCAGACCAGCATCTGTAAATCTACTATACAATGCCTAGGAGAAAACGCCATTTACCAGTGACCGCCTCTTGACCTCTAATGGTTATAGTAATTCGTCTCATGCACGGAGTAAAAACCATTTTACTGTTTTATGTCCGACGTGGCATTCAATAATAGGCATGATAAGTTATTTTTTACCGCTAGGGTCAAAACGAGGTAGCTCGGGTAACAAATGAGAGGTCAAGTGAGGTCAGAGTGTAACGCGGGTTATATTGTAATACAGACAGGAGAAAACATGATTAAACGGAACTCTAAACTGAAGAGCGGTCTTGTTTATAATGGTCCGTTAGAAGTTCGAAAGTTCGTTAGAAATTGTTTTTGATCCAATCGCTTTATGATAAATGAGAAAACTAATCATGGACGGTGTCTTCTGAGTTCACGTATACATAAATACATTTCTGAAATCTTCTTATACAAGGCCATATGCTTATGAAACTCAATTAATATTACTATTGGGTTATTAAGAGTGAAAGCTTATCAAAGTTATAGACTAGAGGTAACAGAGATTGGTGAAAGCTTATTAAAGTTATAGAGGTAACAGAGATTGGTGAAAGCTTATTAAAATTATAGAGGTAACAGAGATTGGTGAAAGCTTATTAAAGTTATAGAGGTAACAGAGATTGGTGAAAGCTTATTAAAGTTATAGAGGTAACAGAGATTGGTGAAAGCTTATTAAAATTATAGAGGTAACAGAGATTGGTGAAAGCTTATTAAAATTATAGAGGTAACAGAGATTGGTGAAAGCTAATTAAAATTATAGAGGTAACAGAGATTGGTGAAAGCTTATTAAAATTATAGAGGTAACAGAGATTGGTGAAAGCTTATTAAAGTTATAGAGGTAACAGAGATTGGTGAAAGCTTATTAAAATTATAGAGGTAACAGAGATTGGTGAAAGCTTATTAAAGTTATAGAGGTAACAGAGATTGGTGAAAGCTTATTAAAGTTATAGAGGTAACAGAGATTGGTGAAAGCTTATTAAAGTTATAGAGGTAACAGAGATTGGTGAAAGCTTATTAAAGTTATAGAGGTAACAGAGATTGGTGAAATCTTATTTAAATTATAGAGGTAACAGAGATTGGTGAAAGCTTATTAAAGTTATAGAGGTAACAGAGATTGGTGAAAGCTTATTAAAATTATAGAGGTAACAAAGTATCGTGGTATATAATTTGTTCAATTATTTGAATATATCTTTTTCTGACATCTGTATAGTAAATAAATCTTAGCTATTTACGTATAGTTCATATTATGAACTCTCTAAATAGCTAAGATTTGACCTTAATAATATGATATAATGTTTGACTATATATTAAAATATTATTTTGATATATAATCAAACATAAGTAACAGGAATTTAATGACGCAAAATGATGTACATTAAAATTAGTATGACTGATACATTTTCTGTATTCATTTGTTTGTAACTAGGTGCTATTGTATATTTTACTTGAAATATATTCTATGATAATTCTGTTATGTACTTTTTGCCGACGAAATTTATGTTTTTTTGTGCATGAATTAAAATGAAAGAAGCTAAAGCTTAATGATATAAGTGGAGAAGTAAAACATTTTCAATGTTGAACGTGTGTATAATGATATAACCTATGTACTTGTATAACTATTGTTTTAACTGTTAGAATTGATTACTGTTGTTAGAAGTTAGTCTGACAATGCAGTATTGTTAGATATATTTATTCCAATATTCAAGGATCGTTTGATAAAACAAAATTCAAATTTAGACCTAAATTGAAATTTTTTTTAACATACTTGGATTTATGTGTAATAAGATACATTATTATGTATACGTTACAAAAAATAAAACATACGTTCTGTTCTGTTCCTAAACGTCGTTCGGTTTCAACCGTCCAGAACAGAGGGCGGCGTTTTTGGACCAAATGTATTCCACTATGAACGGAATTCCCAATTTGATAATAGTAACGCGTTTGAACTTATTAAAATTATTTCATGGTGCATTGATTAATACGGAAACGTATCAGGGCCTCTACTTATCTAAAAGATTCACATCATGTCAATTTGTTTTTTTTTTCTCGAGTTGACCCAAAAATATCCCACGAAGACGTAATGATTAATGCACAATACGTAGAAGTTTTTAATAAAAAGTGAGTTGCTATGTACAGTCTTGTTGGCAACCCTCGATCTAACTTTTTGTCGAAGAGACAAAAGCATCAAGCAAATCGAGGAAAGCTAGTCAGTTGTAATGGTTTTCTCGAAAAACACGAAGTGTAATTCTTTCCACATTGGTCATTAAAATATAAGACCAATATAATTTAATACATTTTGAAATGTATAATGCAAAGTTCACCAGTTATAACTTTATACACATAAAGTATCTGATCAAATGAAATATAACAAAGGCATAACACAGTTCATAAAATGTCAACAGGGTCGTCAAAGATCAGCCTTGTTGTTGATGTCTGTACATGTATTTCAATGAAACAATAACTACAGTGTCCATATAACAATGGCAGGCTATGATATAAAGAGAGACATTCCTATATTTGTATACCCACCTAGTAGGTCCATATTCTCCTTTCTTTTAGTAATTGTTTACCTACTAAACAACTCGGTCTTACTTCACACAAGTATGGTGTAGTTACGCAACATGGTATGTTTACAAATGTTTTTAACAAAATGTTATAATAAAAAGCTAAAAAAGAAGTGTTTCCTTCTTAACTCTGTTTTATGTTAAAGTCAAAGGTGGCCAATGTTTACTTTCAACTCAAATAATGCAGACGCCATTGACTGTTTGAAGTCATTATGTTAAATATGCCCCACATCATCAAAACAACTGTTACGATTCATCAATCGGTAAAAAAATTCAATACACTCCTAAATCAATACCCTCGTCATGAAATATACTACGTCATATAGTAATTTAACGCATTCTATTTCCCGAGTCTTTTACCGATGTATTGAATTATTATTTTTTACCAAATGTCCAAATGGGATTTACAATAAACAAATGAATAATGTAAGATATATAAACACAAAATAAAAAACAAAACTTAACAATTCTAAACAAGATTAAAAAGTAAGACACGCTGAATAGTATAACACTAACAGATTATGTTATACTTAAGAAATGGTGGCCTTAAAAATGTATAAATATTCATAATTACTTTTTGAGGCTCAGTGTAGCATTGAAGTAATGCCTCAGTCCCATAAAATCGTGGCTTGTTACGGACCCGTACGTGCAGGCAGTCGTAGGTTGTGGGGAGCCTTGCGTATCAAGGTGACGATACGCACATACGTACAAAACAACACACCCGTACGGAACCGTAGCTAAAAGATACACATGTTTAATCCATACTCGGCCACAACTTTGTTCATGATTTGACTCTGAAACTGATACGTGTATCCTGGGCTCATCTCACGGACCCTGGTAAAAACGTAACAGTCCGTACGGGTACGCAAGAGTTCGTACAAGTCCTTGCGGATCTTGATCGCACGGCGCCCGTACGGTGCCCTCATGGCTATTTTTTTGTTTAAGGGACTGTAGCTTAAGACAATTTTCTTGCTAAATATGTATACGAGTAGGTCACGTCGCTCACATATCAAAACTCGTGACAATTAAAGAATGTTTTTTAATGAAACAGTAATGATCAGTTTCAATTAGTTTCTTCTCACCATATTACCTGTGCACTGTATATTACATAACAAAGGACTCATTTATCATGAATAATAAGAATTCCCACTATGTTCATTATAATTTTAGAAAACCGGGTCAGATATTCGAAAGGTAGACAATATATTCTACATATTTCAATAATTCATGTATTTGGAATTGATTGGCCAAAAATGACTGTAATAAATGTTTTTATCGTAAGATTTTTGTGTGAAAGCATCACTGATCCGTAGTTTAGAGAAGTTAAACAGTTGTGCTGCAAAGCTATTCAAATATCCGAATGCTGTTTAAGGGGCGGCTACTACGTTACATACTTTATCAATTAGGACTATTGTTATCTCCCTTGGATTTAACTTAAAACAAAAGCCCATCGGTCTATTCGCAAAAATAGACTTCTGAAGTATTGCTGATGTGGTTGCTACATGTGGTTGCGAATAGACTTCTGAATAAACTTCTGGATGGACAGCTCTCTATTCGCACTCCATGAATAGACAAGTGAAACATTATAAATGCATAGACATGTTTTTTCGAATAGACTTATGATTATACATTTGCTGCCAAAAGTAAATTTAGAAGGAGTTTGGTTCTATATAGGTCATCGTAATCGATTGTTCTGATTACTCGTATATTAAGCGAACCGTATTGACCAAAAACCACGTCTCGAAGTGAACACAATTCAGACGTGAATTAGTCTCGTTAGAATTTCGAATACTGTATTAAGTATAAATGTGTAACGTGCACCGGCTACTAGACGTTCAGAAATAACTATTTACAATACCATGAAATGGTATATAAGATATGATATACATTTTCCTCAAGCTACCTAGCTTAATGATTGGTAAAATAATATAAAAAGGTATATGTACAAGCCATGAAATATAGGACACATCAAACAACAACAACTGTACAACACATCTACAAATACAATAATATACTAGTACATGATCATGAATCAAACCACTACATAAAATAACAAGAGCATCACGAAGCATGAGATTAATATACGGGCAAAAGTAATACACGTTAAACAGCATCACCAAATATCTACATAGGACAACGAAAGCAAGAGTGATGCTAAATAAACAATATCATACAACATGATCAACCATAAAAGACAAATATAGACAAACGGAAAAAAAGGGTTCCATCACTCTTGATATTTTAATTTGTTATTGTTCGTTAATAAAACAAATGCATAGACAATTATATACATTGCAAAATGACATAGATAACTATGATAGACGAACTTCTCTGAAGCTTGTCCCTGTTATCAAATAGATAGGCGATCAGAGTTGCCTGTCTCTGTCGCCGAGCTATCCATAATTATATATGATTGCACAGAACATACAAGTAGATAGGACAAACATAAAAGATACAATACCTTCTACAGAAGCCGAGCTATAAGCTCGTCCTAAATAACCAGTGGACAGGCGATCATGATAAACCGTCTCCGTCGCTAATATATAAATAAACTACATGGAGGTGGACGCTGTTAAACAAATGACAAAGCAGTCGTGCTACAATATCTACATAAGCTCGTGTATGTATCAAGTGGACGAGCGACCAGAATGGATCATCTCTGTCGATGAAGATTAACAATATATTCGATGACCAGGAAAAAACATATAGAGTGGGTGGGGATGTATAAAATACGCCGGGCTACCATAAGCTTCTCTTAAGTAGTCAAGGCTATTTCCAATAGCTAATATCTATTGCTGGCTCTCCAACGCATTATCAATATTACTATCAACTCAAGACTACAGTGTCGCCAGCTTTTCTACATAATAATATACATATATGCCATAGACGTCCCAAGCGATGACCCTTTTCTTATCCTCAGGAACGCATTGCTCTGAGAGATGGTACTAGGAAGGCGATAAACCATTCACTTGTACTCTAATGGCTTCACAAAGCTTCAACATATATAAGCCACCGGCCTTTATAACACTTCATAGATTCCCACCAAGGTATGCTCCAAACTAAGTCCCCGTTCCTATGCATTGGAACGAAATGCTCCAAGCGGTCGTACTAGGAAGACAATGTATTCATTCTCTGTCACCTTTCACAACTACAACAGAACGCAATGCTCTGTGCAGGTTACTAGGATGGATTGAATAAAATACATACTCATACCTTGTCTCTATTGTAATGACTAGCAGAGTCAGTTTAATATAACCGGAAGTAAATAAATAATAATTAATTAATTCTGGAGCTCTAAGCGTCAGACGTGCGAGTCTGCTGCCAATTGCAGACTGACTTAATACAACTATTTTTCTCCTTTTATACCCTTTGGTCTAACTGTATTCAATGAGCGTCTTACAACTAAGACGTAATAACGCATCCTTTGATCAAGATGAACTGACGCCACATTGGACAATGTAAAAACCCGTATCTTCGTACCAATGATCGTCACAAATGTAACCAAACAACTAAAAAAAGGTTTCGACTCTAATTCTTGTACAAAGATCCTTTGATTTAAGCCTCTGTAGTGAGAAATTGTCATTGAAACCGTAATTATTCAGCACCTAATTCATTACTTAGGTCGCGGAGATTACCATGATTTACCTGACGTAATTTTACCAGTCAAAGTACGACTAGGAACCAGACAAAAAACCGTGCCAGCAAGGTGGACACGATTTGGACGTTGACTATTTCTCATTAGAATTTTGGATACTTTGGATTCGTTTTGAGCTTCGTTAAAACGAAAAAAAATCAAGATGTCTTTTGTAAATTAATATTTCTTCATATAATGGTTTTGATTATATATATTCAGAACAAATATTCCATCCGGATCAATTCTTCCTCCTACCAATGGTTTTTAATCATGTAGGACAGTTGTCATTTACTGACGATTGCATGCGTTTAGTAGTTGGTTAACAGCTAAATCCAGAGATTTAGCCTTTCCAGGAGGACTTAGTAGGTTGACTGACGGCCATTATATGACCTACAATGTATGGCTACGGCGCTTAACCCAACAAAAACAAAACAAAACAAACAAGCATCCGGATCATCCATACAAATTTATACAATGTATATCTTAACAATATGGCACTGACAGTATACAAATCTTCTGATTATTTAATGAAATATAAGCATTTTAGTTTAAAATTAGTAATAATAGACATGTTGATATTTATATACAAAGAAGGACATATGACGTGTATTACTGTATAATAAATTGTGTTGTTGCTGTATGCAAAATTGATTCCCACGGATTAGTGCACATTGTTTAATGAAATAAGTAGCATAAAATTGACAAGTTTGTAACAAACATATAAGGTACAGTAAAGTTCCGCTATCAAGACCACATAAACCGATGGTCTTAATAGCGAAACGGTCTTATTATAGGAACCTTTTTGTTCACAAATTAAGCATTTGGGTAAATTTTTTTGTAAAAAATCGCATGATTTTGAAATAACAGAAGTGGTCTAAATAGCGGAACCTTACTGTATTACGAATATAGAGACATATCATTAATAACAAAACAACAACATGTTTTAGTATAAAAAAAAATTATATGTACAATTTACACGTGCGACTCCAGCATAGTTCTTAAGTTTGCAGTTCTAAGTCAGACGGATAATGAAAATAACTATGATATGATATTCATGAGGTATACAATATTTTACATTATTTAATTGCTGTATTATTAATAGTTCTTGCTTCAAGTTTTGACTTACGATGATTTTTATCGTAAGATTTTTTCAAGCACTACTTGCCTATAAGATATAATAATCAGATTCATAAATGCAGAAATATGCAGTCACGAGTATACAAGTATCTATTTACAGGAAGTTTGCGTTGGGATTTCTTTGCCTCTCGTATTTCTCATAAAGTGCTCGCAAAATAATGTAGAATACGACAACCAAGCTGCTCATGATGTGAAAATTTCATTGGTCATTTCTAGCACGCAATAGTATAATACAAATCTATAGACTGTATACATGTATATAAATTGTATAATTGAAATTAAAAACATTCTAGTACATGATACAATACACAAGCTAAAGCTTTCAAATTTGTCCTTTAACTTGTCCAGCACCGTATCATGTGTCACAACCATTTTAAAAATAAAATGAAAATTTTAAGTTCATGTTACATGGACATGAATATTCAATGCACCTGGGATTAAAAAAATCATTATGCTTTAACCAATTGACCATTTCATATGTGGATCAGAATGAATGTTAACTAATTTAAGTAGTTTAACATATTGTCCTTACAGCTATGATAGTACATTGCTTATCTAGTAATTGTCGTTGGTTTATATTGTGCCTAAAGTTTGATCCCGATCTGACCTTTCACATTTGCATCTAATAATTATCTACACATATCCCGAGGAAAATCAGTACCTCGCCTATTTTGCACTTCGGTGAGTAACGTATTCAAAATGAGCAATCGATTGCTAATAGAAGAGTGTTTATGTGTTAAATTTCACCACATACGACTCGTTTGGTACACTGGCCAAATCGGTTAAATATAAAAATGAATCCCTGTATAACAATTACATTCTAGCTTTGACGATATACTCCGATATCGGTATCGAGCATTAATTAATACTACATTCGTATTCAATGTAATGTATATTCTTGCATAAAGGTCAGATCGGGGTCAAAATTTAGACACAATTGAAATGTTATGAAGTGTAAACATGTAACTAATGAATTAAAACAACAATGAGAACAGTGATAGTGAAAGTTGTTATAATAATCACATGTAGACCAAGAATAAACTTCTTAAACAATGTTCCTCTTGGATCCTTGAGAGAACCATCTCTACGATACGAGTGACCTGTAATATGATATGATGGAATTAATAACAACACTATGATATATACAACAAATTAAAGGAAACAGCTCAAATTATGTTATATAAACTTTATATCATTATGTTTGAACGGAATAATATTTCGTAAAAACGATGTAATAGTAAAAATATTAAAAGAAAAAATAACTTTAAAAAGTCAATTTAGAGGCTCTGTACGTATGCATTCGAATATTGGGACCATTACATACAATTCATGAGTTTCTGTAAATATGATTGAACATTTTCACTTTAATTTAGTTTTATAAAAAAGTATCCTCAAAAAAGATCAACAAAACGTTACTTTGTGGTAGCCATAACCATTTATGTTGGAGTCGAGTAACTTGAAGACAAGCATATTTAATTGATTCTAAGATGTATACTGCATTGAATTCTGGAATCTAAACATTGTCGCATTGAAAACAAGAATAGCCTGCGTGACCTAATGGCAACAATGTTGGGTTTGTAATCTTATGGTGGTCGGTGGCCATCAAAATTTACTTTCCGACATATTTACATAAACACAAGTTTTGCAGAGTAACGAAATCAATCAGACCGTTTAAATTTTCTTATATTATGGTTTCAGGATATTTTAGTCTATAACATTTCTTCGGTATTTCTCAACGCGAAATGTTACCTTTGGCACCTAGTCTCACTTGCCTGAAATCCATAGCCACCCGCTACCGTACGTTAAGAACAAAATTCTCAACATTTCTTGCTTTAAATTCGAATAACTCTGTTCTATTTACAACGCATCAGCAGCAACTGCAGACATTCGGAACTCCTCGTCCATTCGCTACGAATTTCATCGGACATATTTAGACGCCATTTTGGAACTACCTTTTCATCATATTCCCAGCAAAATGACCGATGTTGAAGTAAACAAATCCACGATCGTTCAGGCAGTGAGTGATGTTTTTTTTAGTCCATTAATTTAAAATAACACAGTTAATTGATATCACTGAACAATATTTAGTTAATATATAACATAAAAATATGTTTTGACAAAGATCTGTGTGTATACTACAAGAACTATTTTGCATTAACGTTACGTGGTTCGCCTCTCGAAGGTAGTAAAGGCATTCGGAACTACCTCGGCGATCTTCTAAGCAGATAAACCTCGGATATCATAAAGAGAAAAAGTAGATCTAGGAATTTGGTTCCTGTGGTAATATAGTCTGAACTACACAGAAATATGACGTGTGAGACATTGTACTTATGAAATGATGTGATAAAGCGTGTAACAATGTCATTATTATATGTTGACATGAAAATGACAGTCGTCGGGCCATATAACCTGGTTGTATTCCTACTTTGTCTGATTTCCGAGGTATATCTTCGCAGATGATCGCCGAGGTTGTTCCGAATGAAAGTAAAGGTAGTAAAAACCTTAGCCGCCAGGGTAGACTCCTCACGAATTATTATGTGATTATTCATTTATGAAAGGTCGAGGTGTTCCGAATGCAACTGCAGATTGCAAAACACAACGAAAGTTCCTTAACGAAACGACATTTACAAGAACCTACTGATTTTAATTCAATGTTATGCATTCGGTCAGATTTTCATTAAAATGGGGCAAGTCTCTTCATGATCTTATAAGTCATAAAATGTATTTACCTTTTTCAGCAAAACAACAATCAAATATTTCCAGGATAAATTCAATCACCATTTGATATACAATCCAAGCTATTAAGATCCAGATACAAAAGAACGGCACAGATGCACGTGCAATTGTGACACCAAGTATCATAACAATGGCTGAAACAGTTCATAAATACAAGTTCATTATTAGTACATGACTACAAACCATAATAACCTTTCATTGATAAATGTCTTTGTGTCCCTTTGTGGAAGAATAAGAATATGCATTCAGATGATTATGGGAGATAATCTAGATAAGATACTAGTACTGACTGGTGCATAAATAGATCGACAAAAAGGTGAACAATTCATCTTTTGAAGATGGCTATTGGAAAAAGCCACTCAACTAGCTCAGACAGTAGAGCACAAGTCTATTGATCAAGACTATACCGGGCATGTGACCATGAAATAATTTCTACGACCATTCTCCCTCCTATCACTGATTATATAGACATTTGTCTGTCACTGACAAAAACTTCCACTGCGCTCAGTAACTGGTTAACAGCTAAATCTAAAGATTTGGCCTTTCCAGAAAAGATGAGCAGGTTGGTTGACCGTTGTTATATATGGGCGATAAACCCAAACTAAACTGAATCATTAGATGAAATGTTCATCTTATATAACTCTGATAAACGACTCTATAAAAAGGCGTAAAACATTAACTATTAAGTAAAAAGCTAGCGAAATAAAACTATTCTTTTACAATAATTGATAGACCCAGGGAGGTTATACCCTTCCATGAAAATTTGACAAAAATGTCGATTTTCCTCCATTAATGAGGTGTATGGAGAAGTTTCCGGCACTGGGGAAGGGTATGTGAGTACTTGTTACAGTCAACGGTCCAGGAAAGCTATGTTATGAGGGTTGGACGCCGTAAAATAACTAAAATGTGTTGACAAGGCGATAACCCCATAACATCAATAAATAAATATATTGATAGACAATAAACTTTACTTTACCTGAGACAATCTGGGCTAAAGTACCTACACCCCAATGACACCAATTGAAAATTGTTCGTCTGCGAGCTTCAGGATGGGGTCTGCAAGCTGCCATGATAGGCTATTTAAAATGAAAGCAAACATGAATTTGTAAATTTTAAAATGAAGTAAAAAGGCAAATCTATCAAATCAAAAAGAAAAGATGCAAAGCATCATATACCACTTGATAATGGTCATTATGAGTACATACAGCAAAAAATAGATTAATTGCGTAAGTGGCAAATTATAATTAAATTAGCGAGTTGTTTTTTACAAGGGGTTTCCCCATGTTTATTGGCGGTCTGAAGCAAATTCTTATCAAAATGTGTCGCGGACGATTACATTAGGCTGCGCGTGCGCAATTCAGGGGATAATTACTACTTCAATTAATATAGTCCACAATACGCGTTAAAAAGCAGAAGATATACAGTAACTGTTTGTGCAATTGAATATAATCTGGTAAAAGTAAGGGGAAGATCACTTGTGTCACTTCCGTTTATTATAAAAAATAACTTGAAATCCATTAAAACATAGACATTTAAATATTATTGTATTTATTTAAAGTCGCCCATGGACGCTTATGGTACAAGATGTAGAATCAGCATTTTTGTACCGCATTTTCAGCCTGGTGTAATTACTTTGTATTTTAGTGCAAAATGTTTAATTCGCAATATGCAAAAATAATAATACAATGGTGTGTCTTTATTGTTGTTTTCAAATGAAAGCTGCTCTGGTGCATGTTAATTGATTTCAATGTTTATATTTTAACTTACATTAATGATGGTCAACACAGCAACGATAATTCCAATAATAGGATGTGCTTTCTGCCAGTTTGTTGAACCTGGAAGCTGTAAAAGAAATACAGGATGTATATTGTAACAATACAGACTCCTGTCTCACTGATATGACGTTATACCAGCAGCGTGTTCAGTAACGACTGTTAACAAACGTTACGGACAGGGGACAACTCAACCCGAAGACAACTCAACCCGTAGATAACTCAACTCAAAGTTTGGACAACTGAACCCGTTAGTAGGGGATTGAGTTGTCTTTGGGTTGAGTTGTTCCAACCCTAATGTTACGGAACGTTACGGAACGTTTGAGGTAATTGAATAAGCTACTAATGGTTACAGTATGGACGAATGATGGCGTGCCTGAACAACACGTGATCATGTAACGGCCTGGTAACCCGCGGGAGCGTGAAAGCATTCAAATAGCTCGCAAATGCCGGTAAAAAATAGAAATTACGAAATAAAGAAGATGCTATTAATAGTGTTCCGTCTAGATGAAAGCAACACATTGATTGGTTGACACAAAGGTTATCTCGACGTGACCCTCGGAGCAAACCTAAGAGATCCTATACGACAGAGGTCTATAGGACATACGGAGATTGTGTGTTACATGTAATGTAACTTAGTTGAGTGAATTAAAAATAAGTTGATAAACTAGAATAAGAATAATAGGTTAGTCTCTTTTTGTACCCAGTAAGTGGACAGTTGTGTAGCTGAAGACAATGGTAGACCGTAGAATATACAACATTAGACAATCTCTGGATTCGACAGCTGAGGTCATATCAGAGTTTTGACCAAAGGAAACTAGATACTTGCCGTTTAGCTCAGTCTGTAGCGCATCTGAAAACGAATTCATCGGTCTAGCGTTTGATATCTGGACGGTACCCACATACATGTTTATACCTAGAGTTTGTTAATACAAAACCTTTGGGGCCATTATCCCATCCATCTCTGTATCAAGAATGACAGTTGCTAGTCAATGAGCATTTGTCAATTTGGGACAAATAATGCACCTATTACTTGGTCAAAACTTTGGTTGATCGATTTAGACCGGTCCGAGGGCATTGACTAGGTCGGCTGACTGTCACAGTATGACTGAAAAGCTGTTGAAACTTTCCCTTCACACCCCCAACAAATTATCAAGATATATTGTATTCTACAAGTACATGTACTTACATCTGACCAGCCCTTAACATCTACAAAAATCACCACAACGCCAGCAATACAAAGAACAAACGCCAACAACATTAGACCACGGTGAAGCTGAAATCACAATATTAGTGTATTTTCATAAAATGTATCAAGAATAAATGCATACATATAGAGATCAGTGATACGAATTTGTTAGACAGGCTAAAGTAGTTCTAGAATCAGTCCGCGGAGTGATACACATACTATTAGGTTAGACTTTGGTTGTGCCGAATGTTGATCATATTATAATTATGTGTGACTTCATTTGTAACAGAAATAGTTCACATTTTGTAAATGCAATTTTCTTTTTGATAAAACATGATTTGATATGCATGTCATATTTCGGGCATTCTGGATTATACCTCATTACTTCCTAATAATGAATATTCGTACAAATATCACACAGTTGCAAACGTGTAGAATCAACTTAGTCTATTGGCCATGTCGGTCAAAAGCTATACATAGCATATAATAAATGCACAGGTGCCAGTCACACATTTTCCTTATTGTAGTATATATAGAGTTGTTTTTATTAATACATTATACATAGGACTGGGATTGAAATAAGTTAGTCTTATTTTATTAGTAGATTTATTTTGAGATTTTATAATGTCAAAGTAAATATATGATGGCAGTGTTATACAATCTTGTCATTAAGTAAAATTTATACAGTTACATACTGTAAACCATGGTCTTTCTCCGAAGAGTTCATCTCTAGGCCACATTGGTTTATAATGACGAGCTAAAACAATTCCAATACTTGCACAAAATATCCAAGCGAAAACCATCAGTGAAGCTATAATTTATAATAATAAGAAAATATGCAATATTAGAAACAAATTGCTTATATGGAAAAGATGCAACATCATCTACAACAACTGTTAATAGGATAAAATTTCGACATGTTCAGTCGTATTATGTCGAGTGTATTTGCGTTTTCATCGTAATCTAAGAAAACAAAAAAACAGGATAGTCATAGTAAGATAAATGTATATAAATATAAGTTCAACATTGAGTTTATGGATGCGTTCGATTGGCTGCCTGGAACTTGTGCAGAACATTACCTAAATCGAATACTTGTGAACAGAAAAAAATCTATTTTCTGGTAGGGCAGTAGTCAGTATGCGGCTAGAAGTTGATATCAGTTTAAATCTAGAGATTTTGCTTTTTTCAGGAACAGTAAATAGTGGACTGACCGCCGTTATATTGCCTATATAATGGGTTGCTACAACGTTAAACCCAACAAACAACAAACATACATCAACTTACCGTGAATCTTTACCATCCATGCTGTAGCTGTACCAGACACGTTTTCTGTTGATTGAAAGTTAATTTTCTGTGGTGATATTCTAGGTAGCTCTCCTGCTCCTACACCGTGTTGAAACTTTACTCCTATATATAAATATTGACATTACTATGACTTCAGACAGATCTAATTAAACACTATGACTGGGAAAAGACCAAACATTACCAAGTTCATGAAACTATAATCATCAACTAATAGTTTAGTTTAGTTTATACCAATTTATTTTATCTCGATTGTGAAACAAGTTCTTGCAACTTAGATTAATCACTTCCTGGTTCCCCAGTACTGAGCTAGTAGGATAAGGTTTCTTGGTCAAGGAAACAACGAGGTAGGTTTTGTTTGGGATTCGAACCAACGCGGAGCTGGCTATCCAATGATTACCAGTTCAACGTCGTTACCGCTCGGTCACGCCCCCTCCTTGCGATTCCATATAATATTTAGTCAGGTCGCCATTCGACGACAGTGGGAGGGTATATGAAGTCGCCAAATGGCGACGCTGACAGCGAAAAAGTAACAAAAACATGTAAATTAGGAACTTGATCTTTTTAAAGTTTGAACGACTTATACCAGTTCAGTTAAATTTCTCCATCTCTTTGATGAATATGTGTTTTAATAGTTTTCATGTACAGTACCCACCAAAAGTTTGGAGACATTAGAAGTTTACAACAATTCTTGAATTTTGATGATTATTTTTGTAGAATCATATTTTTTATATATTTAAGTATAGTTTGTGATAAAATGAAAACAAATTTCATTAATGCAGCACAATTATAAGATTCAGCATCTGACATTCCAAAGCCTCCAAAACCATGTTTATTGTAATTACCTTCCATAACATAGCTTTTAAGCTATTATTGCAGTCTCAGTTAGAGATAACCAAAAACTATTGTAACAGTATAAAGCAGTATAAATAAACAGTTATCAAGTTTTAGATAAAAGCTGCTCAGCAGACTTACTAAGTGAAAATGTCTCCAAACTTTTGGTGGGTACTGTAAATACTTACTGTCACTTAAGTATTATGCAATATAAAACATCTATGTATACTTTTTATGCACTACTTACACTCTTTCTCACTGGATGAATTCATGCTGTTTATTATTGTTACTTGTGTTTTATTTTTGTTTCTTTCTTTTTTCAGTCAGTCGGTCGGTAGCATTTAGCCTTATGACAAGTATTATACTACCACCTTCTTAGCTGTAAGGTTTTCTTATATTCGAGTTTCAAGATCAGCGTGCTGTTTTATAATATATTGTATAATTTGTTTTTGTATAACTTATGTTACCTTGCAATAGGTATACAATACTATAATTATGAACAACTCAATGTTCTGTAAACCTAGACGTCGCCAGGAATCAGTGTTGTATTTAGCAACTAAACAGTGCCATGTTATTGGTAGACTTAAGTACCTTAATTGAGTTTTTGTAAAATGAACTCGATCCTAGGTGTGGTGATTTACCATGAATATACACAGACAGTTTTACAAAATAGATAACATAGTGATATAATATATTATATTGATCTTAATTATTGCTATTTGAAGAATGTAAAAGTCGAATGATGTTGCTCGCATTTATTTATTTATAGCTGTAAATTATCTTAAAAGTAAAGTATCTTTGTACTATGTGATTACTTGCTTACTCTTTGCTCTCCTGTATTTTGGAGGAATAAAATTATAATCATTACATCTTACCTTTAGTTGCTCTACCATCAGCAACAAGAAGATAATATTCATTGTTTAGATTAAACACTTGATTGTTAATTAATGTTTTGTTTTGTGTATAAGAACATCTAAGAACTCCATTTTCAATACTTCCTTGCATGTTGGTTAGACCATATGTTTGCTGAAACAGAAATAAGTATAATGCTCTCGTCAGTATCAATAAGGATGTGTCCAGTCGGACACGTGGTGTGCACCTCCAGTTTGTGTTGTTCTTCATATATCTGCTCAGCTCTGTAGCCATAGTATCAGTCATTAATATACTTGTCAGTTTTTGCAAGCAGTTGGTCTTGCCTTGTTTCTCATGAGTTAATATGCATCGGTATAAATACACATTTTCCCATGAGCTAAATATGAGGCAGTTTTAGACTTTAGACTCAGAATCTGACTCAAAGCTTAACAAACTGTTTTCACATTTTTTCGAGTCTTGAGTCAGAGTCGAAAGTTCGAGTCAGAGTCTAAATCCGTGCGTGAATATCGTTTTGAAAGTTTGCTCAGGGAAGTCAAAGTCTGAGTTCAAAACTGAGTTTGAGTCTGAGCTTGAGATTGTTCTAGTAAATATTGGCCCTGGTATATTTTAAGTACTGAAGTATTGCACGTAATATCTTTCCGTATAGATACCACTAAGGGTACCCTGACGGATAGGCCAACTTAACTTAGGTTGTTTTAGTAAGATATATAGAGGACATTTTTACTCAAGGCAAAACAACAAACTTTATCGACGATGCTGAAAACAAAGGGAGTTAACTTTCTAAATATGATCGAGTTACTTCCCTTCTCAAACTACACATTCTTAGTGTTACTATACTTACGTCTGAGATAGTTAGTGGCATATTTAGTTTATCTTGATTGTAAGATTTTCTTACTTCAACCGTGGTACCGTCTGCTACACATTCCGTTACACTATCATCACCCTACATAATGATATACAAACATAAAGTATTACATGAAGGTAAAAATAAATTAGTCCTAGATTATTTGAAACAATCTTACAAAGTCTAAAAAAATACTCCACAAAGATTGCAATCATATCAACCTGACTAAAGTTTATAGTTTATTGTCACATTTTATTTAACATTATATACGTTACAACAAAAACAAACCCTTAACACTTTTAAACCCTTAATAGATAGGGTAATAAATAGCAATAAAATATTTTATCATATTCCCTGTAGTAAACTAAAAAAATATAATATGTTAGTACATTTTGTATTTTAAACAAATTACTAAACAAGACTAAAAGACAAAATGAAAGCCTGAAAGCGACATTTATTTAAAAGTATTAGCGATTATATGTTTAAGAGTATGAGTAATAGTATGTTTGAGAGTATTAGTGATTGTGTGTTTGAGAGTATAAGTGATTGTATGTTTGAGAGTATGAGTGATTGTATGTTTTAAAGTATGAGTGATTGTATGTTTGAGAATATGAGTGATTGTATGTTTTTTAGTGTATGAGGAATTGCATGTTTGAGATCTTAAGTGATTGTATCTTTGAGAGTTTGAGTGATTTTATGTTTAAGAGTATTAGTGATTGTATGTTTGAGAGTTTGAGTAATTTTTTATGTTTGAGAGTATTAGTGATTGTGTGTTTGAGAGTATGAGTGTCTGTATGTTTGAGAGTATGAGTGATTGTATGTTTGTGAGTACGAGTGATTGTATGTTTAAGAGTATGAGTGATGGTAAGTTTGAGGGTATGTCTGATTGTATGTTTAAGAGTATGAGAGATTGCATGTTTGAGAGCTTGAGGGATTGTATGTTTGAGAGTATGAAGGATTGCATGTTTGTAAGTTTGAGTGATTGCATGTTTGAGAGTATGTGTGATTGTATGTTTAAGAGTATGAGTGATTGTGTGTTTAAGAGTATGAGTGATGGTAAGTTTGAGAGTATGTGTGATTGTATGTTTAAGAGTATGAGGGATTGCATATTTGTGAGCTTGAGGGAATGTATGTTTGAGAGTATGAGGGATTGTGTGTTTGTGAGTTTGAGTGATTGCATGTTTATGAGTTTGAGGGAGTGTATGTTAGACAGTAGGAGTAATTGTATGTTTGTGAGTTTGATTGATTGTATGTTTGAAAGTATTAGAGATTGTTTGTTTGAGAATATGTGTGATTGATTGTTACAGAGAATTAGTAATTGTATGTTTAAGAGTATGAGTGATTGTATGTTTGAAAGTATGAGTGATTGTATGTTTGAGAGTATGAGTGATTGTATGTTTGAGAGTATGAGTGATTGTAAGTTTGAGAGTATGAGTGATTGTATGTTTGAGAGTATGAGTGATTGTATGTTTGAGAGTATGAGTGATTGTATGTTTGAGAGTATGAGTGATTGTATGTTTGAGAGTATGAGTGATTGTATGTTTAAGAGTATGAGTGAGAGTATCAACGCTTGTATGTTTGAGAATATGAGTGATTGTATGTTATTATTTTAAAAATTATATTGTAATACGAATAATATACATATATACTTCGTACTAAAACAATCATTTTATTTGCGTAAAACCATTTTTCCTTACACTTACTAAGACAAAAATTTCTAAAATACAATGATCACATGTACATATATCCTTTGATCACAAGATGATTATGTCAATCAGACTGTGACCAAAACACATTAAAATCAAACTAATCAATGTTCTAATACATGTTTGCTACAGTAGGCACACACGTTTACGTTTACGCTTAAACGCTCAGTTCCAGCACAGTGAAATATTACATGTACTTCAAAATGTTTCGACATTGTAAATGACGTCATTCGGTAATATTCCTTATAAGTATCGACATTCGAAATAGAAGAAAGAATTTCATGATCGATGATCCACTGACTTTATTTACAACAAGGTTAAAGCTACTCACTGGTTGAATGATTACAATTCACGCCTGGGGTAAGACCATTAGATGATAGATCATATCACAGTACTTAGCTTACATAAAATCTGATTTGTATAATAATATTTAGTTTAACCATTTAATCGTATTAAAGCTTTATGTTTATATTATGTGATATCAATATAATTCAATGAGAAGCGGTTGTGGCCGAGCGGTTACGACGTCTGACTTGTAGTCATTGGAAAGTCAGTTCCGTTTTGGTTTAAATCCCAGTCAAAACCTACCCGGCTGAAAAGAAAACTTTATTCTACTGGCTTAGTACTGGGGGACCGGGAAGTGGACTCGAAAGTGATTAATTTGTTGTAATAACTTGTTTCACAATCGAGCTAAAATAAATTAGTAAAGAATGATACACCAAGTAATTCATGCTAAAAATTCATTAATAACTTGACTGCTTCTGTTATTCAATGCCCATTGTGACAAGATTTTCTTCGTTCAAGTTTATTCTTTATTGGTGTTCGTTCCCTCAGGTAACTGTTGTATGGGTCTGTTTATGCAGAGCGCGAACACGAACGCGTTCGCGTATTTAAAATATTCCAGGTTGAAATACCCCAGGGGGTCTAAGCACGTAAAATGCGGGATTGACCATTAAAAGGTTAAAAATTATCTACGCCCAGATACGTATGAAGTCAGCACCGTGCTGGTAGGTAATTTTACTAGTATATTCAATGAATAAAACCAAGCCCTTCCCTATACCTGTATTTACCTTTTATAAATAAACCATAGTCAAAAAACGATTTTGAATTTTTGTCCTCATAAATATTTAAAGTTGTATGAACGAATTGAGGAAAAAAACATTGAATCAAATCTGAACAACGCCTTTTAAAAGATTTCCATAAATTACTATTTAATGGTACGTGTGTGTATGTAGCGATAAAATGAATAGTTCTCTTTTCATTAACTAGGTTTATATAAATCCTTGAAAAAAGAAATAAAAAATATTTACGTTCTCAATATTAGATGTAGCACACTAACATCTGTAAAGAAAATGTGGGTTATGATTTAAGGTAGTCGTTATACATTGACAATTCTGTATGCACAATTTACTGCGAAATTGAGCGATATATATACATGTAGGTAAAGATTTTAAAGGTACTCATTAACATATTTCAACTTCAATATTATTTTTTTTAAACTATCAATATGGTATGGAAATATTTTTGGAAGCAGGAAAGAAGTGTTCTGATAATGACAATTTTAGTGCTAATTGACATACAACTACAAATGGTGGAGTTTCATGTTGTAAATATCTACCCCGCATGTCACGGTATAGACACTATAGTCTTTTAGTGCATTTTTGTGACTTTTATTGTATATTTCTTGCAACATACAGGTCAGTTTGTCTTAAAGTAATAAGAATAACTCTGTTTGGCATAATTACAGACACTGAATGGTATTTTGAAATTAAAGAAAAAATAAACCAAATCTGTGAACCAGTACCTTTAACTTGTTGAGTCAATCTAACAAAAGACGAGTCTCATTAACAAGGAGGAATGAATATATTCAGAAATATTCTATAATCATCCACTAACTCACTATCCAAAAAAGGTTTCCACAATTGATGTATTGTTTATAACTAACAGACGACTTGCAAATATATGCATGTAGTTAAAAATGAACCAATCCATTCCAGAGGTAGGCAGTATTGAATATAAAAATTGTATAGTTCATTCTAAAAAAATTAGTGTGGTGGATAAAAATCCTCCCCCTTGTTCATTCATGCTTGTAATGGTAGAACGCATAACCTTTACTCCAACAAGACACTCATAAAACATATTAAAATATTATATTTTAGTGTCACCATGAGCATATCCTTTCGTGGATTTGTTCGTTTATATAAACAGTGTTTTGTTGGTTTTTTTGTACGAACTTTACAAGTGTGTTAATGTAATTCATTTACATGTACATTATAGTTATAAATTTCATACAAGGAAGAGAGTAAAATGTTGAAAACAGAGAAAACTCAATGTCACGTGTGTTTTGATATTATTTATGTTGAACTCTAAAAGCAACAAGGAAAGTAAACCTATCAAACTACCACGAATTTATAATCTTGATAAGGACCGATCACAAGTTTCTAACACAATATCATAAAAACTTATTTCTCCTTATGTTATTAGTAAAACATGTGTTCAAGTACTGTTCTGATTTTTAATGACAAAATAATGATACAATTAAGCAATTCAAAATCCAAACAATTCATATTTTGCTTATAAATGTTTCGGATACACTTCGGTGTTGTACATTGAAAATGTATTCCATGATACAGGAAATAGCCAAATGTTCATACCTAACAAATTGATGATCTGTAAAAAAATATTATAAAAAATAAGTACAAACCATGTCTGTGTTCTTTGATAGACCAAGCGCTATCCATTGAGATTGGAGGTTTTGTTTATCTAATGTAAAACCAAGGCTGAAATCAACAGTGGCACCATTATCTTTCCATGTGACAACAAATCTACAGTCGGCTTCACATTCAGAATAACAACCTTTTGTTGCTCCACATTCTGGAGGTAGAATCTGTATAAGAAAGATATAACAATGCATGAGATAGAATTCATTAATGTCTTTAGCTTTCTGGAAGTTAGTGCAAACCCTTTATACATTCATAGTACTAAAGGAACTTTCTTCGTTAGGGTTGTACACGTAATGTTTTTCAGTTTTTTCAGTCTTCTATATTTTATGTTTGGTCTTCTATATTATGTATGTCACATTTGGACCTCTATATTTTATGTTTGGTCTTCTATATTAATATGTATGTCACATTTGGTCCTCTATATTTTATGTTTGGTCTTCTATATTATGTATGTCACATTTGGTCCTCTATATTTTATGTTTGGTCTTCTATATTAATATGTATGTCACATTTGGTCCTCTATATTTTATGTTTGGTCTTCTATATTATGTATGTCACATTTGGTCCTCTATATTTTATGTTTGGTCTTCTATATTAATATGTATGTCACATTTGGTCCTCTATATTTTATGTTTGGTCTTCTATATTATGTATGTCACATTTGGTCCTCTATATTTTATGTTTGGTCTTCTATATTATGTATGTCACATTTGGTCCTCTATATTTTATGTTTGGTCTTCTATATTATGTATGTCACATTTGGTCCTCTATATTTTATGTTTGGTCTTCTATATTAATATGTATGTCACATTTGGTCCTCTATATTTTATGTTTGGTCTTCTATATTAATATGTATGTCACATTTGGTCCTCTATATTTTATGTTTGGTCTTCTATATTATGTATGTCACATTTGGTCCTCTATATTTTATGTTTGGTCTTCTATATTATGTATGTCACATTTGGTCCTCTATATTTTATGTTTGGTCTTCTATATTATGTATGTCACATTTGGACCTCTATATTTTATGTTTGGTCTTCTATATTAATATGTATGTCACATTTGGTCCTCTATATTTTATGTTTGGTCTTCTATATTATGTATGTCACATTTGGTCCTCTATATTTTATGTTTGGTCTTCTATATTAATATGTATGTCACATTTGGTCCTCTATATTTTATGTTTGGTCTTCTATATTATGTATGTCACATTTGGTCCTCTATATTTTATGTTTGGTCTTCTATATTATGTATGTCACATTTGGTCCTCTATATTTTATGTTTGGTCTTCTATATTATGCATGTCACATTTGGTCCTCTATATTTTATGTTTGGTCTTCTATATTATGTATGTCACATTTGGTCCTCTATATTTTATGTTTGGTCTTCTATATTAATATGTATGTCACATTTGGTCCTCTATATTTTATGTTTGGTCTTCTATATTAATATGTATGTCACATTTGGTCCTCTATATTTTATGTTTGGTCTTCTATATTATGTATGTCACATTTGGTCCTCTATATTTTATGTTTGGTCTTCTATATTATGTATGTCACATTTGGTCCTCTATATTTTATGTTTGGTCTTCTATATTATGTATGTCACATTTGGTCCTCTATATTTTATGTTTGGTCTTCTATATTAATATGTATGTCACATTTGGTCCTCTATATTTTATGTTTGGTCTTCTATATTATGTATGTCACATTTGGTCCTCTATATTTTATGTTTGGTCTTCTATATTGATATGTATGTCACATTTGGTCCCCTATATTTTATGTTTGGTCTTCTATATTATGTATGTCACATTTGGACCTCTATATTTTATGTTTGGTCTATGTATGTCACATTTGGTCCTCTATATTTTATGTTTGGTCTTCTCTATTATGTATGTCACATTTGGTTCTATATATTTTATATTTGGTCTTCTATATTCTGTATGTCACATTTGGTCCCCTATATTTTATGTTTGGTCTTCTATATTATGTATGTCACATTTGGTCCCCTATATTTTATGTTTGGTCTTCTATATTATGTATGTCACATTTGGACCTCTATATTTTATGTTTGGTCTATGTATGTCACATTTGGTCCTCTATATTTTATGTTTGGTCTTCTACATTATGTATGTCACATTTGGTCCTCTATATTTTATGTTTGGTCTTCTATATTATGTATGTCACATTTGGTCCTCTATATTTTATGTTTGGTCTTCTATATTATGCATGTCACATTTGGTCCTCTATATTTTATGTTTGGTCTTCTATATTATGTATGTCACATTTGGTCCTCTATATTTTATGTTTGGTCTTCTATATTAATATGTATGTCACATTTGGTCCTCTATATTTTATGTTTGGTCTTCTATATTATGTATGTCACATTTGGTCCTCTATATTTTATGTTTGGTCTTCTATATTATGTATGTCACATTTGGTCCTCTATATTTTATGTTTGGTCTTCTATATTATGTATGTCACATTTGGTCCTCTATATTTTATGTTTGGTCTTCTATATTAATATGTATGTCACATTTGGTCCTCTATATTTTATGTTTGGTCTTCTATATTATGTATGTCACATTTGGTCCTCTATATTTTATGTTTGGTCTTCTATATTAATATGTATGTCACATTTGGTCCCCTATATTTTATGTTTGGTCTTCTATATTATGTATGTCACATTTGGACCTCTATATTTTATGTTTGGTCTATGTATGTCACATTTGGTCCTCTATATTTTATGTTTGGTCTTCTCTATTATGTATGTCACATTTGGTTCTATATATTTTATATTTGGTCTTCTATATTCTGTATGTCACATTTGGTCCCCTATATTTTATGTTTGGTCTTCTATATTATGTATGTCACATTTGGTCCCCTATATTTTATGTTTGGTCTTCTATATTATGTATATCACATTTGGACCTCTATATTTTATGTTTGGTCTATGTATGTCACATTTGGTCCTCTATATTTTATGTTTGGTCTTCTATATTATGTATGTCACATTTGGTCCTCTATATTTTATGCTTGGTCTTCTACATTATGTATGTCACATTTGGTCCTCTATATTTTATGTTTGGTCTTCTATATTATGTATGTCACATTTGGTCCTCTATATTTTATGTTTGGTCTTCTATATTATGTATGTCACATTTGGTCCTCTATATTTTATGTCCTTAAAGATTTGTACAGCCAGGAACTTGAAAGTAATAGCACAGGACAAGCATAGTATTAATAGTTTTAATAGCGTTCGGTCAAATTTCATGTCCAGAATAGCTGATAGCATATATTATATAAAATTGATCAAAGACACATGTTTATCAACTATAACTCGTACAACTTAAACATTGATAATAAGTTCATTATAACGTAGGTTTATATTTATGGCTCAAAATATGGGCAATATAATTATTGATTGGAAAAGTAATTCTTAAAAAGATATTATAAATGTTGAAGTATCTCTTAAAGGAATATGTAAACTTACCAAAGCAGCCTGACCTATGCCAACTAGGCACACTATTCCAACACAAGTCAGCGTCAACATTAGACCTATAAAGATATGAATTCGCTTTGATCAGTGGCATTTAGTGTATTTTGTTTTGCAACGAATTCACTTAACAAAGAACATAATTTATACGAATATTTTAACCTTCGTTTCTTTAACCCTTATTCGCTCAATCCCGCATTTGTACGTGTCTAGACCCCCTCCAAAATGGCCACCACAGCCTTGAAAATGGTGCTTTTTTACAAGATTTAGTGAATTTCACTAAAGGATAGTTGTCCCCCCCCAAAAAAGAGCTTTTTTGCGCGCCTTCACCATCAAAAGATGTCTCGGGGGGGGGGGGGTCCGAGCCCCCTTTGTTGCTGGGGTTTGAAGGGGGCGCAGCGCCCCTCATCGCCAGAAAAAAATTGGGATCATTGAGTGCAGAGAAATGGCGCCAAATGCTGATAAGAAAACATGTTTTCAGTCTCCGAAAAGACCTGGCACTTTAGACCTCAATTTTGGAAAATATTACTGTTTGAAATGCAAATACGGGGTGGAAAAAGAGCGAAAAATGCATTTTTTGCCGTTTTTGCCCCAGCATTGCCATGGTAACTGGGATTGGGGCTCAGCTTAGTTTTTCTGAAAGACATTCACCCAGGAAATAACTTGGCCAAGTTGCATACCTGTATGATAATTAGTAATGAAATTAGAGCATCTTGAAATAGCCCTAGCGCGTAATGGTGAAAAAATGGCTACTTTTCACACATGTCGCAACCAGTAAAGGGTTAAACTAAATCTAATAATGATCTAAAATAAAAATATGAACTTTTGGGTAGAAAAGCTCTAACAAAGAAGAGGTGAAAATATACGGAAAGTAATATTATATATACATAAATTTAGTATTAATCACGAATAATGATTATATAAATGAATGTTGCTAACTGATCGATAAAGTCAAACCGACGTATAAGAATTATAACTTTTTTGTAGATCTAAAGAAGTGATACGCCTTAACATATACTTTCTCAATAGAAGTTTTCTTTTACAAATATGAATTTATTACCTTTAAACTATAACAGTACATACTACTAGACAGTGTAAATTAAACATAAATAATAAAGATATATGATTTTTTTTAAAAAATCTACCTTATGGATATATTTCCCTTCACAAGTCGAAATATATTGTGTTCAATTCGAAAAAAAGTTATATATTCACAGATAAATACAATCCCTTAATGTCGTGTAAAATGAATCTTTTCATTCAGTAAATGCAAGTCACGAGTGGTTTCAGTATCCACCCTGTTTTTAAACGCCTCGATAGGCATGAATGCACGGTCGAGAATCCGTACGTAAATTCTATTCGTACATTTATCACTGCTTGATACAGCTGTGAAGTGCAATTGTAACTACTTTTAGTTTAAATAAAGTAATATCATATGATTTATTGATCACGAAACTATGATATGTTTTTATTTTAAAGATAGGAATTAATATGATACTTCCTTTAAGGTTTTTTTTCAGAGCGGGCACGTTGAATAGACGTGATCCAAGTTATTAATCCTATTAGGCCTATATCAAAGGGATGAGATCAAACGTTAAAGTATACAAAAATACTAGCTATGAGTATTTTTGAACACTGTATTGAATTCACGGACATTAACATTTAACACGAACATTATTAAATGGCTAACATATACTTAACAAAACTTATAAGTATACATACATGTATTTCAATTGTGTATAACTTTTTTAATAACCAGTATTTTTAATGAAATTTTGTACATTTGTTATTGGCTATATTTCAATTATTACTGCGTGGTCATTTTTTGAGAGTCACCTAACCAGCGCGTTGGACCGTAAATCGATGAAATTCATTAAATGCTCGAGGAAATCGTGACTAGCTTGAATCAAAATTGCACATAGTCGCTGTGGACAGTATAACGATCCACACATCAAAAAAACACAAAATAGGCAGGGTAACGATAGAACAGTTAGGAATGGGTTGTTAAAATGGATGGCGCGCCAGCCCGCATCGCAAGAGCGACAACAGAAATACTACATGGCAACAACATCACGCTGATGTGCATACCGCCGAAATGTGTAGCTAAACATAGAATAACACGCATGGGATAAATTGAACCGCCGTGTACGTCGTGGTGTTGCAGCCCAACCCCTAACTGAGCCACGCAGAAGGATTGTGCGCGAGTAGGCAGGAATATGCCAGAATCTTTTCTATCAGTATAAGAGATCCATTAGAACGCAATGCCAAACGGTTCCTAACTGCCATGGATGCCACACATGTTATTAGAGAGAGAATCGTTGACAAATTTCCCCGAATTCCACTATCATTTTATTACATTCACTTAGTCACGCAAATCGCAATCCTCATTTTGTTACTTTGACATTTTCACACCCTGTGATGTTTTTGTTATTACTTGTTAAATCTTCCGTTTTATGTTATGAAATAAACATAATAATAATGATCCGTCTTTAAACTATATTTGCTGAAAATTTGACTTAAATCGGACAGGCACTTACTTCAATACGAGCCTAAATATACATGTATACTAATAAGTTTTGTTAAGTGTATACCGTTAGCGTTTTGGAATCATAGAAGGAGCATGTTGTATGATAATTACTTATTAAGTTAGTTCGAGTGCCGTTTGTCGGCTCGAACTCGAGGGATATATATATATATATATATATATATATATATATATATATATATATATATATATATATATATATATATATATATATATATATAGTTTATTCAGAATAAAAGAGCACATGGTATATAACATAGCAAATATAAATAGCACTTTAACAATAAATATTTGACATAATAAATTGTGTGTTATTAAAAATAGTAAAATAAGGCAATTAAAATGTAAATGGAAATATGTCTATTTAATTTAATTTAATTTAATAGTACCATGTCAAGCCACAAATATTCAGGGATATCACAAAAAAGAGCGAACTCTTATTTCCATTGTGATCCCAATGAATATGAACATTGCTTTGAATCGGGACTTCACTTTATTGAAATATTGGATTTATAACTTAGGGGCCTACCGTTTGATTGTCAACTATACTGATCACGGGCCACAACCTCAGACTGCGTTGCTCTAACCAACAAGTTCGTCCATTGTCACGTGCACCTGTTGAATTAAGTGTGGCGTAGCAGTTAAGCTACAACTGGTACGTTTCCAAACTGATGTGTATAATTTAGTCTCTAGTTCTTACCACCAACATTTAATTCTAAAGGTATATAGCCCAGTTCATAGATTGACCTTTGTAGCGTAGCGGAATGCAACAGTTCATTGGCAGATCCAGTGGGGGCGGACGTACGCCTACCCCCCCCCCCCCCCGCCCCTGAAATTTCCGATGCAAAGATTTTTTCTATCATAAATTAAAATATGATAAATGTACTATAATGAATGTCAAAAAAAATCCTCCTAAGTATTAAAATTTAATCTGTCATGATAGAAAAAAAATCTGCTTGGGCAATTTTAGTGGAGGTGTTCGCCGGGTCCGTCCCCCCCCCCGGAACCACCTTTGGAATGAAACAAAATGATAATTAAGTTGAGGTCATAGTTCATTCCATTCGGAACTCCTCGGCCATTCGCTACGAATAACTATTCATTCATGAAAGATCGAGGTGTTCCGAATGAGTTCATTCATTACTCCAGTGCTTTGATTTCTTGATAATATTGGCATTACTTTACATTACACTATATAGTAGATTCAAGCTGGAGTTGTCGTTCGTTTAATTCCGGAACCGGATGTTATTATTGCGGCAGGTTTGTTTTGAGAAACGTGAGGAGCAAAATCTTGAAAATGCCAGTTAAAGTTATTGCATCGAAGGTATTTATTTTAAATTAAATTCTGCCAAAAACTTCTCCTTCACACATTATACTCTGGTGATACTATATCGGTGATGCTAATTTTGACTATTTTTGACAGAAATTTCAGTCTGCAAAAAATGGAACATCATGATCAGACTCACTCGCTCAGAGACAATATTAAATATTGGTTGATTTAGCAGATGAAAATCGCAATTTAAGATTTTTCTCAATGAAAATACTCAAGGAGTTGTCTATTTCTTATAAATATTTTTTCTTAATCCTGTCCAAAGTAAGGTCAAAATTGAGGACATTGAGTCATAAAAGGGTTTCCAAAATGGCAGTGGCTAGACTCAGAGTTACGGTACCGTAACTCTAGACCCAGGTTCTAGAGTTATGGAAGTTCCGTAACTGTAGACAACCCCGTCAGGGTTGTCTAGAGTTACGGAAGTCAAATAACATGCGTATGTTTCAACTTTTTAACATCGGAAAACTTGTTTATATTCAATATCACTCGAAATAAACAAATATTTACCGACGTGACCTATTCAATTGTTATTACACCCGCCATTTTGGATATGACTAATAAACTTACCGGATGTTTAATATACGGCGATATGTCGTTGTCGTCTTCAAAGTGTCACATAATAAGTTTACTTGAGTGAGAAGTTATAGAGGGTGATTATAATTTGGACTGAATATGTATAATTGTGTACGGAATTTAAAAGAAATATTTTTAGGAAATAGTCGATTCTTAGAGTAATTTTAATTGTGAATAATTTGCAAGTGTCTAGTAAGAAAGTCGGCGATTTTCGAACGTTAAATTGACTTAAATTTCGTGAACGAAAATGGGAATGAAAAATAGCTTGATAAAAAGAGCTTAGTACTTGGGGAAAACGTTAAATGAATAGTTAGAAAGTCGATGTTTTTGTAAAAAAATCCAGCTTGTCATTCCTCACCAAATCTTTAAAATTTTAACGAAAATATAAACGATCTCGTTAAAAAATACCCATTCATATTCATAACCAAAAGTCAGCAATTTTACTAAAAACTCGGCAGTTATCCTGTAAAAAAATCGCGTTTTTTATTTTTTCAATTAAATTCGCTAATTCCACCAAATAAGCTCAGTATACTTATCGTACAATATACATGTAAGTAAAACGCCGTGATTCTTTAGTATGCAAATCTTTGGGAAAATTGCCGAGATTTTTAAATTCAATGAATTTGTCAATGTTTTAGGTAAAGATCGCCGCTAACGTGACAATGTAAAAATATATAGTTCACAACATTTTTTTATCAAATTGAAGACATTTTGCTTTGATTCTGTTAAAAAATATGGTCGATTTTGCATTCGAAAATCGCCGTTTTTTCTTATACGACAATTAAAATTTTTTAATGAAAAATACTAAAGAATCGTCAATTTAATAATAATATATTAATTCTGTCCAAATTAGACACATTCGGTCCAAATTATAATCCAGCTCTATATAACTAATCGCTCTTGAAAAGTAAACTATGTATGTGACACTTTGAAGACGACAACGTCATATCGCCGTATGTTAAACATCCGGTAAGTTTATTAGTCATATCCAAAATGGCGGATTTAAAAACAATTGGATAATTCACGTCGGTAAATATTTGTTTATTTCGAGAAATAATGAATATAAACAAGTTTTTCGATGTTAAAAAGTTGAAACATACGCATGTTATTTGACTTCCGTAACTCTAGACAACCCTGACAGGGTTGTCTACAGTTACGGAAATTCCGTAACTCTAGAACCTGGGTCTAGAGTTACGGTACCGTAACTCTAGCCACTGCTTTCCAAAATTAGCCATGTCATCAAAGCATAAATTATTGGCAGTGGCTAGAGTTACGGTACCGTAACTCTAGACCCAGGTTCTAGAGTTAGGGAAGTTCCGTATCTGTAGACAACCCTGCCAGGGTTGACTAGAGTTACGGAAGTCAAATAACATGCGTATGTTTCAACTTTTTAACATAAAAAAACTTGTTTATATTCAATATTACTCAAAATAAACAAATATTTACCGACGTGACTTATTCAATTGTTATTACACCCGCCATTTTGGATATGACTAATAAACTTACCGGATGTTTAATATACGGCGATATGTCGTTATCGTCTTCAAAGTGTCACATAATTTATTAAGTTTACTTGAGCGATAAGTTATAGAGTGTGATTATAATTTGGACTGAATATGTATAATTTTGTACGGAATTTAAAGGAAATATTTATAGAAAATAGTCGATTCTTAGAATTTTAATTTTAATTGTGAATAATTTGCAAGTGTCTAGTAAGAAAGTCAGCGATTTTCGAACGTTAAATTGACTTAAATTTCGTGAACAAAAATGGGAATTTAGCTTAATAAAAAGAGCTTAGTACTTGGGGGAAAACGTTAAATGAATAGCTAGAAGGCGATGTTTTGTGTAAAAAAATCCAGCTTGTCATTCCTCACCAAATCTTTAAAATTTTAACGAAAATATGAACGATCTCGTTAAAAAATACCTATTCATAACCAAAAGTCAGCAATTTACTAAAAACTCAGCATATATCCAGTAAAAAAATCGCGTTTTTTTTTTCAAATCTTGGGGGAAATTGCCGAGATTTTTAGATTCAATGAATTGGTCAATGTTTTAGGTAAAGATCCCCACTTTTAAATGTGACAATGTAAAAATATATCATTTATCAACATTTTTTTATCAAATTGAAGACATTTTGCTTTTGATTCTGTCCAAAAATATGGTCGATTTTGCATTCGAAAATCGCCGTTTTTTCTTACAGGACAAATAAATTGTTTAATGAAAAATACTAAAGAATCGTCAATTTAATAAAAAGATATTAATTCTGTCCAAATTAGACATATTCGGTCCAAATTATAATCCAACTCTATATTACAAATCGCTCTTGAAAAGTAAACTAAGTGTGTGACACTTTGAAGACGGTCCAAGGTCATATTGCCGTATGTTAAACATCCGGTAAGTTTATTAGTCATATCCAAAATGGCGGGTGTAATAACAATTAGATAAGTCACGTCGGTAAATATTTATTTATTTTGAGTAATAATGAATATAAACAAGTTTTTCGATGTTAAACAGTTGAAACATACGAATGCTATTTGACTTCCGTAACTCTAGACAACCCTGGCAGGGTTGTCAACAGTTACGGAACTTCCGTAACTCTAGAACCTGGGTCTAGAGTTACGGTACCGTAACTCTAGCCACTGCCCTAAACCCTAAGTTTGCAAAGTGTGGTTATTAAATAATTTGTTGGTTAGAAGGACAATTATTGTGTTTAACTATATATATATATATATTTTTATTTTCACATTGTTAACTGTTGGCCTACAGGTCAGGCATTCAGTCATGTTTATCAGAATGTTCTAATTGTTTGATTTATTTAAAAAGATAGGAATTGGTTAAAAAAATAATTAAATGGAGTAAAAATAATTTTCTGTTACTTGTGCATGACAAAATATTTTCACTTGCTATATTCAATTTAATGTTCTTAGAGAATGAAAGTAAAGTCAATGAAATCAGAAATGGTGATGATATATATATTATGAATGGAATTCATACTTGCCTGACATTAGTCCTCCCGCCTCCCCAAGTTGAACTTTGAGTGTTACATTAGAAAGCCAAAATAAAACTGAAATATTGGTATTTACAGGTGGGAATGAGCACTTTTTGTTTAGTCACATATTCTCTAAATGTATCACGTAAGTGCTGTTCATAACGCACAGATTTTTGATGTTATATGGAGATAACTTTTTAATCTATATTTTTTTATCAGGCAAATATTAATTCATTAATAAAATTCTAATTTTCTTTAAAATTGACTAATTTAGTAAATTTGTTTGTTGAATCTTCACCTGCTGAAACCAGTTTATTGAAGTACTATAGTATATTATCATTTGTATTTACAGGCAGATTGGGATAAAATTAAAAATGAAGCAGAAGTTTTTATTGTTGACTTCACTGCTACATGGTGTGGTCCATGTAAAATGATTGGTCCTATATTTGTGGTATTCCTTTTTAAAATTGTTATATCTGTTTTTAAATTAAAAATTATTGTAAAGCATATTAATTTGAGAGTCTTACTTTCATTTTCTATTTACTGATTGGGGCTCTTAAGCCAACAATTTTAATAAAGAGTTTTATACAGTAAAAATCGGATATAACATACTCGCTGGGCCATAGAAATAAGGTATGTTGTAACCGAGTGTATGTTATAACCGAGTATGTTATATCCGAGTTTTACTGTACTATGTAGTATGTATACTTGCAGACTTCCCAAAAGGTAAAAAAAGTGTCAGACATTCAATCTGACGTGCCTTAAAAATATGTCAGTCCTAAATAAAATCTGTCAGAGGAACGAAAATGAACAAGACAAAGGAAACCATTTATATTTATTTCATTTAAGTTCTAAGGAAACATTATTTGAAGGAGGGTTTATCCCCCTGAAATGTTGGGATTAAGAACAATAAACAAATATGTTTTAGTGAACAGTCTTCATATCTATTTCAGTTTTCAAGTACTTTCTTGATAAAACATATTTTTCCAGAAATGTATTGTTTCTCTGCTGAATGTTATTAAATTTTTATAGTTTGATAGCTCATCTTGAAAGTCAAAGCACTCTTCGTCAACATCTGAATCCCAATCTTTGTCTGAGAGAATGTAAATGTCCTGTTCAAGGGACATATTCACAGGTGACAGACTCAATTTTTCCTTATTATAGTATATATATATATATATCTCTATATATACTATAATAAGGAAATTGAGTCTGTCACCTGTGGACATATTACTTCAAGTAGACATTTTAACTTCAATAACTTCCTTCTGTATCTCAGAGATACTCTGCTTCAAGAGTGAAATATTCCCCACTGTCTTCTGACTCTAGACTAATCTGAGGCTTATTGGGAGCCCTTCATTAAATTTTTTAACGACACCATTTGTATACACGCCACACAAAAAAAAACCCTGACCAATCTGGTCCTCGGGACCATCTTGTTCTATTTTAAGGTCTCTTACGTCAGAGTTCTTATCATTTAATACTAACAGTGAAACTTGTATAAGTTAAAGAATGCTTTCAGCTTAATGTTATTTTTATATACATTCTATTTATAATTTGGTCACTAGTGAAAGATGAAGGTCACAAGATTTAGATTACGAAATGTTGGCCTAGAACATTCATATTTGGCTCGTAGCATCACCATAATCATGATAAAACTTTTGCAAAGAATGTTCAAATTATGCCTCTGGGGTAAAAATTGCTCCCATCCCCGGGGTCAAAATTGCTCCCACCCTAGCGGGTCACACATTTACATAGAGTAATACATGAAATTGTTATGTATCTTCTTGTTATGTTTCTTTATTTAGGAATTGAGTGAGAAATATCCAAAGATACAGTTTGTTAAAGTAGATGTTGATGTTTGTGAGGTATGTACATGTATATTTTAAGCTCCTCTGAGCACAAAGTTCTTAAGTTGAGCTATAGTGATTGATCTTTGTAGGGCATGCGGCATGTGTCAACTATTTCTTAAAAAATCTTCTTATCAAAAACATGTTCGGCCTACGGTAACCAAATTTGGCATGTAGTGATCCATCACATTAATTTGTTGTCTAGTCACTCGATCAACAAGAAAGTTTACTACAATGTACATCTGCTGGACAGCTTATTCATATTGATTAGAGCTTTAGCATACTTTGTTATTGTCAATAGCTATCATTGGAAAAGTAGAACCATGAGTAGATATAAAAGGTTTATTGGTAATAGAGTTGATGTTAAAGGTTACAATGGTGTAATCTGTAATTCTATTTATTGGTAATATACAGTAAAGTCCCGCTATTAAGACCACTTTTGTTATTTCAAAATCATGCGATTTTTGACAATAATTAATACCCAAATGCTTATTTTGTGAACAAAAGGGTCTCTATAATAAGACCGGTCCGCTATTAAGACCACCGATTTTGCTGGTTTTAATAGCGGAACTTTACTGTAGTTGATGTTAAAAATTACAATGGTAAACTTAAAACTTTTCATTTGATTAAACGTCTATTTCTATATTACATATTCAATGACATTGTACAAAAAGATAAATTATAAAAAATAAATAAGTAAAAACCCACCACCATAATATAGTGTGTAAGCGTATTTTTTTTGGGATTGTTTTTATACAGCTTTTATATTTCATATTTTTTGGGTTTACATTAATCACAGTTCATGATTCGACTTAATTTTACATTTTTTATCATGAATTTTACATTTGTTTTTATTTATTTGATATTGAAAGTTGGTGTCCTGAGCAGTATAACATGATGCTACTGTTAACCGAACATGTCCCTAAAGGTGTTGAAACATCACCTTGGAAGGGCTCTTAATACATCCCAAAGGTGTCTAACCATCACTTTTAAAGGGACAATTTATTTAAACTGTAATGACAGAGAGTGAGGCAATCGTCATTCTCACGTCATAATGAATTCACTCAATCACTTAGTATGTTTACCATTGTATGTTGAGGCATAATTAGCCATGTCAATTCTAGAATAGATCATAAAAAGTAGAGAAATGGTATAAGCTGTAATTCTATTTATTGGTTATAGAGAGTGTGTTCAGGATTCTCCCAGCTGGTACCAAGTAGAATTACCAAGGGTTACCTTAAGTTACCGAATGTTACCAAACATACCATTGGTTGCCAATTAATTCTGAACGAACTTTGGTAATATTGGTAATAATGGTAGTATATGGTTGCTGCCAATGGTAACCAACAGTACAAACCAAACATGGTGAATGAACGCAAAAAAAAATGTGCTATAGCTACTGTTAAAACAGTTGCAGTATTGCAACACTTAAAGCTTACACTTGTAACTAAAATAGCCTTTATTATGTATACTCAAATAATGGTGAATTGCTTTTTAGACAGAAAAGAGATTTTGTTCCTAGAATAGAGCATTATTAATCATTATGACCGAATATTACTTTGTATTCATTAAATGACTTAAAGAGTCTATTTAGGCTCATGAGGGGCTCACTCCAGACACTTCTCCTGTTATTTGAGAAATCTCCAAGTTAAATCAAACTACAGACCCGTCAGTGAATACAGAAAAGGAGATGCTTATGTTCTTGTGGATTATGTATTTGCTTTCAGGATGTAGCTTCTGAGTGTGGAGTAAATGCTATGCCTACTTTTCATGTTTACAAAAAAGGAGTAAAGGTAATTGTTTTAATTTTTAGGTTTTAGTTTAAATTTAAAATCGGAGTAAATGACTGTATCAATATTGATTAGATAGTGCAAAACAAGTTTACCTCCTTCCTTATTTGCTCATAGTTTAACTAGTTTTGCTGTCCCATTGAAAAGGTTTTAACTTATTGTATCATTTTTAACTAAGTATGTTTAATGCAATTATTGGAAACTATTATTGAACCGAGATATTGAAATTACAATTATATTCAATAAAATAATATTGACCAAGAAAGGCCCTGCAGTTTCAGTTTCAAAACACTAATCTTTGTCCAATGTTACCAAGTCTCTACCAGAAGCAAACTCCTCTGATATACAGTACAAAATTCTATAATTAAGTGTCAGCTTATTCTCAAAGGGGTACAGATATTTCAAATTCATTAGTACAATTTATGTTGTTATTGATTTTGGTAGATAATTAAGTTCTCGAATAATCTTATCAACAAAAGTAATCAGCATGTTTTCACCCTTATTGCCAGAAAAATAAGGTCATTGAGTGCAACAAATGTCCTGGTAATCAATTATTGACTCAATTTTAAAATATTTGTTCTCGCTGTTTGCCACCTAACTATTTGCTTTTATTGACAATTACTACACCTCAGTATAAGATTATTTCAATGTTATGAATTAATTTTGAAAACAGAACTGAATATACAAAATTATGTGTATATTTTTTCAGGATGATGAAATGGTTGGTGCCAATAAAGATGGCCTAGAAGCATTGTTACAGAAATATTCTGCATAAATTTGAATACACGTTTTTTGTCATTATTTTTGTAAATGTTTGTATATTTGTCACTTTGAAAGGTACTTAAATCAATACAACTCTGAAATGAGCACTGCTATATATGTTCATTTACTACAAAGACATACTATGTAAAAATATACTACAGTGAATATTGTCAATCAATAATTATGTTATTCATCAAATAAAATTATTTGATAAATCTTTCTATTGTAACTTTAAAGGTTAATTCTTAATGATAGTTAGTACATTGTAATTGTGCTTATTGCCTATGTTACTATAAATAGTAACAAAATTGATGTGAAAGTGTTCCAATATAGCCTCAATGTGGGCAACATATTCCAGTAATGAGAAAGTGGGCCAAAATATCGATATTTGGCTCACTTCCTAGTGCGCCAAAAATCGATATTGTGGCAACTTCCGGTCATTACGCACCTGAAGTCCTACTAAGCAGATTTTCCACATGTAATTAGCAACAAGAAGCTATCCAATTTTAGGATGTGTGTTTTTTTCATAGTGAAATAAGATTATCAACAACAAGACTTAGGTTTTATAATAAGCCTTCATTAAATTCCAACATTTGGGCATTGAAAAAACAAAACAATACATGTGACGTAACATCAAAGTGCAAAATAACGCATTGCGCCGAGAAAAAAATTTATATTTGTTTTAGAAAAATCATCATTACATGCAAGAGTCAACATATGCAATAAAAAGGTTATGAAACCGGGCAAGTGTGCCTTTATATTAGTTGATATCGGCACACTTTCCTCGGCATTAGCCCTCGGGCCAATACCTAAGCAAGTGTGCCGATATCTTCCTTAAGGCACACTTGCCCTGTTTAATAACCTCTACGTATTAATACATGAGTTACATTTGACTATGAGTGTACAATGTACATTGGTATATGCTAATGTACATTTTCATGAATGAAAACTATTTAGAGAATATAAGGTTAATGTAAATCTGTACTTACTAGTTTATCTGGCAAGATGCAGAAAAAATTATATAGCAAAGCTTGCAGAGCCGAATTATTCTTTTGAAGACTGTTTTCCATCTATTTTTGAATTCTAAAATTCATTCAGACTGTTTACTACATTGAAAATTTTACAAGACCCGATATATTATTTTTGGTTTTAAACTTTAGTCATTTCAAAGTAAAGTTATATAACAAGAAATGTAGCCGATTTACAAGGTTTACATTCAGATTATTTATTTAGATATAATATACATGATTTAGTTCAATATTTTTATCTGTATAATTATATAGTTCAATTTCTTTTTATTTGATGCGTATTTTTACACATCTTACAACATTCATGTTTTTGTCTTTATATCATAACCATATTTTTGAACATTGAATAGTACTTTTACAAGAGTTACTTAGAGAGTTTTGTAACCTTGGTTGGTAGCGTGCCTGGGTTATAAATGTAGTATCCTGAAGGGGGTATGGGTTTCAAATCTGGCCTGGGGAGGTTATACCCTTCCATGAAAATTTGACAATAATGTCAATTTTCCTCCATTAATATGGTACATGTATATGGAGAAGTTTCCAGCCTTGTGGAAGATTAGGCGAGTACTGGTTATAGACAAGAGTCCAGGAAAGCTAGGTTAGGTGCGCTGAATGCCGTTATATAACCTATACAATGTGTTGCTACGGTGATAAACACAATAAAATAAATTGAGAGAGTTTTATCATGTCTATAAGCATCACAAATCATTGTAGTACTATGCATTATGAAACTGTTTTGTATATAAGAAATAGGACACACCACTAATGGCCTTATGGTCTAATAGTGACCGACCAGTCATCCCTATAACATATAGTGGACCAAAGCAGAAGGACAAAACTATTTCTAATATTGGATTTTGTTTGAAATTTTTTGTTGAACTAATACATCAAAGTTAGAAAAATATTGTATGCTAATGTTCAAATTTCATGGTTTGTAAAATAATCATTATATCTCCACAATGACTTGATGAAAACCTTGAAAGAATGTACTAATTACAACCTACCATGTCTTCAAATTTTGAGATCTACCTCTGCATAAATAAAGGTCTTTTTCTGTATGATTTTGTGTTGCTTTTAGTTTGTTATTTTAATCTTGGACAGGTGACTAAGTGATATATCAAGTGTCTTTTATCTTCATAGTTTATCAGAATGCTTGTTGATATGATGACTACATTAGCAAAACTTGCGACACCATAACAATTTTTTATTCAGCATCAAGTAATGATGTCTTCGTTTGAAATCTTGATCGCCAAAGAAGTAGGGCTGCGGATTGTTGAGCAAGTGGCGATCCGATCCGAACCACGATTCATGTGTAGTGATTCACGAATCGAACCACAAAAAATACATGTTAATGGAAAAGCATACAGGAATTCATGTAATAACAAAATAAGGAAACAATTGTGGAAACTCTTAATATATAGGAAACTATGTACTCCAAACATTACTATCATACGTTTTTTATACGCATTTTCAGTGATAACATTTTTGTTCAAATGTGTAACAATCGAAACTTTGAAACAAAATAATTCGGTCCCTACATAAATTAAAGTTTTTATTAGTAGTGCGACTCGTTTCCAGTGGTAATTAAGCTGAAAATGTTCTTTCTTTTTGTTCAAAAACTAGATTGTGATCTGACAATTTCGGACATGACGAGTATTCTGGTCGAGATCGCGAATATTCGAGTACTCGGATACTTGCTGCAGCCCTACAAAGAAGTCAAGTGATTACTATGTAACAGATTTCTAGCAAGTAATCATCTTAACACCTAAACCTGAGATTTGTGAACATTACTTATTAAATAATGTCAGATTAGTTAATAAATTTGACCTACAATGCGCATAGAGTGCCCACCAAATATTTGGAGACATCTTGGGATTTCACATTGTAGGCCTACTAAATAACATTTATTAAAATGTTGATAACTTTTTATTTTGAAATATATTTTACCTTAGCTTCATTTTTTGTTATGGTTCTGTTTATAGTTGATAATTACTAAAGTAGCTTAAAACAGTGTTTTAGAAAAGAATTACATCGATTATGATTTTGGAGGCTTTGGGATATCAGATGCTGAAACTATTAATTGTGATGCATTCATGTATTGTGTTTCATTTTATCCCCAATCATACTGATTGTACTAAAAATAATGGTTTTCCAAAACAAAACAATCTTTTGAAGTTAAAAATCAAATAAATTTCCTTTGTCTCCAAACTTTAGGTGGGCACAACATACATGTAGCGTCATAAATCGGGCCAGCGCTTGAAAAAATTAAGGTGATGACTGTTTCTGGTAGGGCTGTCACGATACGCCAGAAGCATACCGAGATATATTGCAATACGCTAATGCCTTTTTCACTTTTTCTGTTAAGTGGCAAAAACTGAACATACAAGAAGTGACTGATGTAATTAAATTTTATTTAAAACATGAAATATAACATTAACTATGAGATTTAACAAAGAATAATTGCTAATATTAATGATTATGACTCATTATGAGTTATGACAACATAATGAAAACAAAAGAAGAATTTATAACTGTATTTCTCTTTCTCCAATGATCATGTATACCTGATTTTTGGATATTTAACTACCAGAAAAAAGGACTGTAACAATGAGTTGCCTGTGCGTTTAAGTGTCCAAGTATTTGACATTTCATAGTCAGTCTGGTGAGAAATCATATCTTTCAATCCTTGTAAAAGCATTTGGTATTGCTATGCTAATAATCTGTGGTCATTTTCACAAAAAATCTTACGAAAAAAAATGATCGTATGTCAATTTCAAAAATTAAAAGTTCAAAGCCTAAATGATATTATATCATATAATGATCTGAAATATTCTTTATTCTACATAATTCAAAAACACAAAATATTGATTAGACAAAGAATGAAGGTAAAATAATGTTTCCTGCTTTTAACTTACCATGACTTTTATCTTTAGTTTCTATTGTGAAAATGACCACAGGTCACAGGTACAATGTCTTCAACAGTATTATTGTAAATTTGTAAGTGACTTAAAATTCGATCACATATTTGACTTCAAAAAGCGTAGAAAAAAATATACAGAGAGCTGGTTTCTAAAATTTAGAACCATTATATGCCTCACCAGTTATTTATATAAAGGAACATCAATTCATTTCTGAACTTGACCACCAAGGTCAATCTCTAACTAGAATTGATTTTAGTAAAATGTATAAAAAAGATCAATGTATTGAGATCTCCAATTATTTGCTCACTAATATCAAATCAGAATATGTAGGTTATAAAAACAGTACAAAATATCTATTAATAATCTAATAATATCTATTAATTATGAAAAAACAACAAACCATATATAGACACAAGGGTGAAAGGTTTTTAAACTGGTCATAAAGTTTAGGATTTTACAATATAACAAAGGTTCTTATCCTGTGTAAAATCTGGTTAAATCATGTTTTTGCAAATTTATAACTTTCAACCATGCATGCTAAACTTTCAGTGTAGATCTACATAATCTGACTGTTCCCATAATACCCAAGAGTAAAAACTTGGTCAATATTCAAATTAATACAAGTATCAAAAAAACCCGAAGTCTCCTGTAACATTTCAACAAGAGTTAAATGCATTTAATTTCAATAAAACAAAATTTTAACAAAAGCTTAATTTAAATGCCAACACAAATATTGTTAAAATGATTTAACCAGTCTTGGAAAAGTTAAAATACAGTGGTGCCTTTCACAAAAAATTCTTAAGAAAAAAATCATTGAAAGCCAAAAGCAATAAACATCTAAACATCTTTTTCCTTATATAACAGGGGCCTTTAACAGGCGCCTTCCCTTCTTGAATTTTTTTTTAAATCATGCAGTTTTCCCCAAATTTTGAGTTATTTTGTTTCCCTTTCTATGAAATTGCGATAAAATTTCCCCAAATGTTCCATATATAAAAAGGCCCCTGGCCCCTTCCCCAAGTATTGAAAAAACCTCTGATATTACGGTTATTTTTGGTCATTCAATTTCTAATATTATTGAATTATGTAAAATATTTAAATTTTTGAATATCATATCACAGTTATGTTTATTATAGTTCTGACTTGGAACTGCAAAATTTATGAAATTGACTTACAACTATTTTTTTCCTTAGAATTTTTGTGAAAAGGAGCACTAATCAACAAATATGGTTAATAGATAATTTAGAAATAACTCTTCTACGTATAACAGAGGACTAGAATGTACAATTAACAAAATACAAAAATATATAACATGTTTATCTATCACAGTAAAAAAAGTACATTACACATGACAAATTAACCTGATACTCTGACTTTATACAAAACAATGCATTTGAGTCGGAACTCAATTTGATGGGTTTATCTAGCAGTAAAACTTTGTTTGTATCCGACGTACCCGAACAAGACAAATTTGAAATAAATTATGAGCACACAGAACAATAGGATTTAATCAAAGAGATCTTACTGTATCTGGAATCAAGGACTACTATTAATGAATATTTACAACATTAGTATGTGATAAACCAACAACAAACCTGATCAATTATTTAGCAAATAGACTAACAAATACAACTCATAGTACAGTTTGAGTATTTCTGAATGGAAAAAAACAAAGTACTTTCATACAATAATGTAATATCTAAAAGAACACAACATTGTTCAATTAGATTCATTTACAAGCATATCTGTATCTACTAAAATATAAGGAAACCTCCATCAATTATCAGAATAAAACAAATTAGAATAATTCTCAGTCACACTATATATACTCCAATTTTGGAGAGTAACTTATGTTACATATTTACAGACAATGTATGAATAAATGAACAAAAAAAAACTAGTACATAACTGTAGACATAGAGAACAGAAAAGACATCATGGGCACATTCCACAAGGCGATCGCTAGCTAGCGCTTTGTAGCGAATTCTTACAGAACGGTTTGCTACGATCAAGCAAATTGAATTGCTAGCTAGCGAAACAAAGCAAGTTTTTTTCTTGCTAGCCATATCATTCAGAACACTTCTGCTTATTTCAAAATGGCTGCCCCCTGTGGAAACATGTTTCTTTTTCAAGAATACTGATATATATTTCATTTAATGCATATATTTTATCAAACTGGTAAAATAGAATATTCATGGGGATAATTAACTTGAATATTTTTCATTTGTTACAATTCTGAACTTTTTGTTTGAGAAAGTCGTCATTTTGGAATTGCTATTTTGAAGCAAACCGTTCCGTTGACCTTTTATGCAATAAAAAATTGCTTTCAAAAAGCGCTAGCTAGGGATCACCATACGGAATGTGCCCCATGTTATATATACACGGGCATGTACTTGTAAAAAGGTTGATTCTAACAAGACTTTATCATTGTAAGTTCTACGAGTTCTACATTAACATGCCTTACAAATCTAAATTGTTAAATGTAAATGATTCATGATAATATTCAAACAATTGTCTTTGAAGTTTTATAACAAAAATCGAAGCATTTACTATATAAAGAAGAACCAATAAAAGAATATTTGTGCAAGAAACCAGCAAATAATAGCATGGAATATTATATACAAAATAATTGAGCAAAATTAAATTTTCAAACAAATAACTTTCAGTTGTCACTTTTTATATCTATTTCAAAGAACAGCACAGTTTATAACAACCAATGTACTAAGAATAGTGTTAACATTAATAACATGGCACAATATAACTCAAACTCCTGCAGGGGTTATTTCCCTTTATTAAATCAATAACAACTGCCACCACAAGTAAATTTGTGCCTCAGAGAGCTGAATAATTTTTTACATTTTTTTTTACTTTTCAATATTTTCTATAAATTTAGTCTTCTTGTAGTAAATGATGATGTCCATAGTACATAAAGATGAAAGATAATAGATTTTATTAATAATTAGTAAAAGAACCAAATTACTTTTCACTTGTAACACTTAGGTGTCACATGGTATAACTAGTGTCACATGATTTATGTGTTGTCAGTGGTTAAGTAGCAAAGTAGCATGACGTAAGCACTGGGAGGAGTTTTTATAAAATTATGAATTAGTATTTCAAACATCAACTTGTCACTGTACATCAATATGGTTCCAGTTTTCATCACATAAAGATCTCAGTATTCTCAATAAATGTTTTTCCCGTCTATTTTTTAATTCTTTTCATTACTTGAGGAAATAGTTATAGGAACTTTAAACACACAATTTTGAAAAGCGTTTTTGACCACTATTTTCTTTCCACATCATAAGCCAACTGTCATCACATAATGTGATAAATTCCCTGCTGTCACTCATGTGGTGAACATTCCATGCTCATAGTCATAATCTTACAATTACACCATGTCTGAAGGCACATCTCATAACAACGTTCAATTCATCATGAATCTTCTTTACATGAATCGCCATCGTAGAAAAATGGAATACAACTGCCTAAACAATTGTAACATAACAGACCAAATGCAGTCATAAACAATATGCTACAAATTGAACACGGTTTCTTCTCCAGAAAGAAGCCAGCCAAATATAAAACAATGAACATTGCATGGTTATACAACAATGCCGGGTTAACAGGTTTTGGTATAAGCAGTACAGGAATCAGCCACTGAAGGCAATACATTTTTGCGTTTTCACTTTGTTTATTTGTCACTTGTTTTCGCGATCAAAACTATTAGCTTGTTTATTGTAAATTATTTCCTGTAGATCGCACTGTCACGATTGAAACTGTTGATTTTCCTATTCAACTCATTATCACTAAATATATAATTACGTCAAATGTTTGTCATACAGGATTCAACTCCAGGAATCAACACAAATATCTCGACAGCTTTGCATTAATGCGATGTTGTTCAGTTTCACAGGCTTTTCGGACCCTAGACACTTCGACCCAATGATGACGGAGACGTTTCGGCCCCAAGACATGTCGACCCCAAGCCAGTTCGACCCAAAATTATATTATGGTACATTGACCCTTTTGTTTTTATGGTGTACTTGTACGGTATAAATACTCGATTAGAATAAGTTTTAAATGCTAAAATGTAAATTAATGTAAATATTTCTGTTCAATAATAGATAAAATATCACATTGTTGCAGTATTACGAAGTCGTAGATTAAACATTCTATTAATAGAAGATGAGGACCATTTTTGTACAAAATAAGATCGAGTTATCACTTTATTTAAATACATGATTACTATAATGCGTTATCGTTTAAGCTGAAACAATTGTTATAACAGTCGATATTTTATTATCCGAGTTATTTAATTGCTACAAAATGTGTATTACAATCTACATGTATATACTCGTAAATGAACATTATTTCCTCTCTTTAATCATATTATTCATTTATTAGTGAATCCAACATTAGATTATTTCCAGACACATTATCTTGAATAATGCATATGAAAATTTCAAAGCTGGAAATACTGTAGGTCTAATGACTTATATATGCTTTATTAATTAAATTTAAGAAACACTCGATCATTGCTCGAAAACTGCTATTTTTTATCATTAACTAGTTTGTTTGTATCACACCGGACTTTCTTGACCATCTATCGCTTAAATCATATTTACCGTTTTCGTACCCAGAGACTACATTGTATATCAAGATTGATAACCTCTGGGTTCGAGAATGAAACCATAATTACACTTTTTACTATATAATTATGAAGGACCAATCTAGTTTAAAGCGCTTTTTTGGAAAAAACATAAAAAATATAATTTGTCCATAGTAAATTTTGTAGAAATTTTTATTCCAATTAAAATGAATGGTTTTTAACACGTATATTAAATTAATGGCTCTTTGGTCTTTTTTTGCGATCGAAGTACATGTACATGAGTATGATATACATTGTAGAACAAAGAATTTAACAAAAATAGGGAATTTTCGTCAATGTTTGAATCACTTCTGTTCATTCAAAAACTGATTAATTTAATTAGATTTGTTCATAGCACATATTTTTGAAAATTTATTATCCTCAGAAATTTTATACGTTTGTATGAAAGTTTGTCGTTTGTAAGCTGGTTTTAAAATACAACGTGTACTACATGTATGAATATATGATTATGAATTACTATTCAGGGATTTTTACGCGACAATACGACCCACTGAAAACAGTTTACATTTTATTTACAGTTTAATTGATACTCTTAGCACATACGTTAATTATATGTGAAATGAGGTTATAAACAAGTACATGCAATGCATATATAATGTAGCCTCATTTCACATACATGTATTAACATACATGTGCTGAGTGTATCAAAATAAACAAGCTGTAAACTGTAAAAAGCGGTATTCTGGTATTTAAAATACAATTATATGAAATATTACTTTAAAACAAAGCTGCTTGAAACCATACGCTTTCATTGCCTATAATATTGTATATATATAACTACATGTAATATTTTAAGATTTAGATAATAAGACTCATAAAAAGGTTTTCTATGATTCAAATTATTTACTATGATATTTACAAACCCTAAGAACAATATCAAATGTTTCACTGAAGGCGATGCTCTGATATTTGTGTAATTATATATAAACAGTTAGTCAAGTTTGAATTTCTTAACTTTTCTGAGTTATGCATTAAAATGTGAATGTTTAGCTCACCTATCTAGCTGTCAACAATTTCAAAGGCGGATCCAGGATTTTCAGTTAGAGGGGGCGTAAAATTAACAAGCATAATAGGGTTCAAGAGGCCACAAGAGGCCGAAGGGCCCAGGACAAAGCCCTGATCAGGAGTCTAGGTGACCGGTGGCTCCCAAAGTTCCTGAGTTTTGGTTATTTCTAAGAGATTCAGGCACATTTCGAGAGCCTCATCTTTCCTTTCTCAGGGTATACAAAATATAAAGCATCTTGATATGTCATATAATTTTCCAACAGCCGTTGGATCATGTTACATTCTTACAATAATGAGAAGGAATTGTTTTAGATTATATATGCTAGGTTGTATGTCTGAACTTTCAGTCTCGTAACTTATTGCATACATAGCGTGCGATTTTTTTGACAAATATAATATAAATGTATTTTCTTATATTTATCATATTCATGACTAAAAAAAACCTTTGCTTGGGCAATTTTAGGGGGGGGGGGGCGTACGCCGTGTCCGCCCCCTTGCGGATCCACCTATGGTTCAACCGGAGATATAGCTAATTCTCTAGTTCAACTTCACATTTAATATTAAACAATACATAATGTTGATCTACTGTCTGAGACATTTGTTATATAAAATTACCACGGTTACACTTCCACAGGGTCCAGAAATAGTATTTAACAAATGAACATACAACAGTAAGATCCAAGTATAGTTCAAAGAAAACATTCTTTAAAACTTTGGCCTACTATCTCTGGTCATGAAAAATTATCAGACCAACAAATATCGCATTATGAGTAATGACACCAATTATTGTCATTCCATTATGCTTCATTTAAAATTTATATATTAAATTCTATTATTGCTGATGCTGGCCAACGAGTTAAATATTGTCGCACTAACCATGGAGTTTATATAACAGTATAATAATGTTATAATAAAAACCCTGCAACAATGAAACACTTAACGTAGGTTTGGTTAATTTACTTTAAGAATTAAATCAAACGTTTGTACACTTTATTAATATATTATGACAAAGACTATCATGAATTGAGAAATTTATTCTCTAAATTGTGTCCAGAGCGATGATTCTGTGTCCTGTGGTGACATAGTTGGTCGGGTGAATCAACCTGATTGGCTGGTCTAAATAATCAATAACTTTCTCTTGCATGCTGGGACAGCGACAATGGAGGAGATGGAATTTATTTTCGGGTAAGTCTTTTTAAGATTTATCGATTTTTGTTGTGATTTATGATATATTTACATGCTGATTATGTCACCAAATCCTGTAAAATTCGTATATACGATGATTATTTTGAGTCTGACATGCTGCATAACCGAAAATGCGAATCTGAAAAATCACGACTACAAGTCATCCCTAAAAATGGCTGACGTGCAAATTTGGGAGAAATTAGAAAAAAATGAAAATCCGAACCATCCTCCCTCATGATTGAATAATTTCAGTAAATTTTGTCAACAATCGAACATTTAGATCATAAACTTTCTAACAGTAGGTGGATTTGGAAGAAAAATATGTTTTTATGTTGGATTTGGCATCGTTTCCAATTGGAGTTGCACATCATGGTGTGTGCGAAATTTCCTAGGCGGACGTGCAAAAAGCATGTGTTGGTGTGAACTTGTTTGGGTTTTTAGCAAAATTGCTCCACGAATTTAATGGCTTCCACTCACCATGCGCCCCCCCTTAGAATTTGGAAAATGTACCTGTCCATTCGTGTATTTCTTGGCTGTAACAGTGTAAGTCATTTTTAAGTAGCATGAAGCAATTTTTCTCGGTGCTTAACAAAGATTTAAATCTTTAATTAAATTAAATAATGGTTATGTAGATTTTAAATAATTATTATCAATGCATTTTTTCTTCAAAATGTTAAATGCATGTGGTTGTGGTTCGAGGTTCGGACCCCCCCACCCTCCCCTTAGAAAAGTTCGGACCCCCTTTGAAAAAAATCCTGGATCTGCCCCTGCTCACAACTTGTATGATATAAGGTGTGTTTGGGCAAACTCTACTTAAATGACAATTGTTGAGGTGCTGAAACAAATTCTTATTCAGGCATTTCCTGCTGTTTCACCCACAGGTGCCCATCGCATTACAAAACTCCAAATAATTGTTAATTTTTACTTAAACATGGTCTAATTATCATAAAAACATCAAATATAAAAGTTCCAACCAAAAGCCAAAATTTTGTTTTGTTAAAAAATATAAGGTATCCATCTCGATGAAATCGTTCTGAATTTTACTCGGAAGAGATGTGACAGGTCAGCTTTCCCAGACTAAACACCTCTTTTCCAATGGCTTAGTGCTAAAATCGAATACTGACGTGTTAGATAATTTAAAAATGGACTTCCATCATCAATATCAAGTTTCTCGCTCCCTTGCTAAGATTGTACCGATCATTTTACTTGAATCGGTTTTGTTAATCTCCCGAGTCGACCATTTTATTGAATGAGAATGCGCGCGCATCACATTTGACCTTAATTTGGTTACGAGTCATTTTATTGGACAGAATAAAAATACCGTCCAATGAAATGACTCGTAACAAACGTGATGCGCGCGCATCACCATTCACAAAATGGTTGAGCCGGCAGATAAACAATAGCGATTCGAGTAAACTGATCGAAATACAGTCTTGCGGATCATAGCCAGAAGTTTGATATTTACGCTACTAATACATTTTTTGTTTGTCTAACACGTCCTTATTAGTATTTAGCGCTTAATCGTTCGGGAGTGAGTGTTTAGTCTTGAAAAGCAGACGTGTCACATCTCTTCCGAGTAAAATTCTGAAGGATTTCATCGAGTTGGATACCTTATATTTTTTAATAAACAAATTTTTGGATTTCCGACGCGACGGACACCTGTGGTTTCACCTATCAAAGAAAATGGAACACAACGGGTTGCTGCATGGACATTAGCTTAAGGTCTTCAGCGAACCCGTGTTTATACTGTCAATGAACGGGTAATGCCGCATCTGATGAAAATCAAAATGTTAAAAAAGCGGCTTATAAAGTTTTGGAAGCCAGAACTACATGACATATGAGCTATGTTATTTCATCCCATAGAAAGATTGAATTTTGAGTCAAAATTAGCAAATGTCCTGATAATTTATTTCAACTAATTATCAAGTTAGTTTCTTATTTGCAAAAGAGAGACTTAGCTTTTTTTCCATTTAAGTATAATCTAATAGCGGAGTTGGCTCTATCAAGTTGAAAGTTTTCCCATTGTAGCCTGTGTTCAGCTCAGGCGCGTATCTGCCATTACGCACTTTACGCACGTGCATAACCTTGATTCAAGAAAACGAAAGTCTTTAAGTGCCAAAAAATCTTAAGAAAATGGATGCCAAACCTGGGTAAGGCATTATTAGACTCGACTGTGATAACGTTACTCTATTAATAACAGGCTGTCAAGTGGGCCCTACTTTTCTTACTTTCCCTACTTTTCCCTACTTTTTCACTCTCTCCCTACTTTTTCCCTACTTTTTCTTGAAAATGCCCTACTAGCCCTACTTTTTTGGAATTTTTTGTCGTGAATTTGTGAATAAAATTGGAAAGTTTGTGTATATTTGTTGAATAGCAGTATTTTTAAGACTGTCTTTCTGAAAATGCGTAATTCTTACTGCTTCTGAATGTTTTTCTTGTTTTAATGAAGTAATGAATGGTTATTATTACAAGTGTTAACAGACAGTCATTTCAATAGCGAATTTAGATTGGAAATTTTATTAGAAATAAATAAGGGCCTTTGAATGTTTTACTTCAATTCCTTGGCATTCCCTTTGATTCCCGTTGGCTGAATAATCACACTTCCATGGGTTTCTTTTTTAAATGGTTTGTGTATAAGGCTTAAGCAGTAAATATTAGGAGTTAAAAATGTAAATTTAGTCTTGAATCCTGAGTAGCTGCAATCTTTAAGAACATGGTGAAAAAAATTTGGGTTATAGGTTGTTTAAGATAACTTGAGGTATGTTTTTATTTCTTGGATTATGTTGAATTGCTTCGAAATGGTGATGTCAGTTTATTTAATATGTATATGATATATAATTTATAACAAACAAGTATGTAAACTAATTAGTTAAGGGAACATGGGCTTGGTTGAATTAGACGTTTGGAATTTTTCACATAAAAATGCTCAATATTTGTGTTGCCTTTTAGGCTTTTAAGGTTTGGGGGGCTGTTTGATTATCATGAAAATAAGTCTAATTCTATTCATGCTACTGACTTGAAACATCACAGGTAGATAGATCTCATTGTGCAAAAGTTCAGTGCACAAGAACCATATGATAACTCTGGTTCATTATTTTGGAGTAATGGCCCATTGTTGGATGTTCTTGGGCAGAAAATAAGTCCAATATTGTGTTGTGTTTTGTCTCAAGTAATCCTGAATAACATATGATCAAAAATCATCTTGGGCTTTGTCATATCACAATGACATATTAACACTGAAGTTCAATGAACAATTATATACATCTATGAAAAGGGACCTATTTAATTATGGTTACAAACAATATACAAATTAAAACAATGTTATTTTATTATACAGATAGTAATGTGCTGTGATATTCTGCTATGCTTTTATAAAATCTTTGAGGCATTAACATGCTTGCAATATGATGCAGTAGAATAGCTTGTTATTAAATAAGACTGAATCATCTTTCTTGTTTGTGCTGGGCATGATTCTTAAAATTTTATTTACAATATACATGTATTATCTCAGATCCAATATTTGCATTTTTATTCAGTAGCATTTTCTTATCTGTATGTGCTGCTAATTTTCATCAACTTAAAAGATGTTATCTTATTTTCTGGCTATTTCTGGACCTCCTTCAAACCTCAGTAACAGAAAAGGACCCCCCTCATGGAGCTTCTTGAAACATTATTGATAGTGGAGTTGCACTATAACGTGGAAGGATATGTTCTTAAAAGATGTCATTTTTTTGGCAACCTTCCTTTTGTGAAGTTCAATAAATACAGTTAAAAACACTTATTTCAAGTCTAGTGTAAGCCATTTTGAAGTAGGGTTAGCGACACCTAAAACACGGGTTTGAGCAATGTAGGGTTAATTTAATTATTTACAAAGTCAACGTATGAGAACAACCCTACTATCCCTACTTTTCAACCCTACAATTCCTACTTTTGGCCTACTTTTTAGCTCGACTTTTCGAAGAAAATGAGAGCTATTGCTATCACTTTGGTGTCGGCGTCGGCGTTGGCGTTGGCGTTGGCGTTGGTTTTCAGGTTAAAGTTTTTTGAAACACTTATAACTTCAACACTATCCAAGTTATTTTATTGAAAGTTGGTATACTTATTAAGTGGGACTATATTAACCATTCTGTGAATGGGGATAACTCTGGATGAATTATTTATGAGTTATTGCCCTTTTATAATTAAATAATTGCAAAATATGAGGTTAAAGTTTTTCCTATGTAGAATATCTTCAATACTGATCAATTCATTTGACTTAAAGTTTGTATACTTATTTGTCAGTACAATATCTACACGACTGTGAAGGCACGTAACTGTGGATGAATTATTTTTAGAGTAATTGCCCTTTTATACTTAAGAAATTGCAAAATATGAGGTTAAAGTTTTCCTATGTAGAATTTATTCAATACTGATCAAGGTATTTGACTTAAAGTTTGTATACTTATTTGTTGGTACTATATCTACCCGACTATGAAGGGATGTAACTGTGGATGAATTATTTTTGGAGTAATTGCCCTTTTATACTTAAGAAAAATGCAAGATATAATGTTAAAATCATTTCTATATGTAATATCTTTAATACTAATGAAGATATTTGACTTTAAGTTTGTATACTTAGTTATGGGTACTATATCTACACAACTATAAAGGGACGTTACTTTGGATGAATTATTGTTGGAGTTATGCCCCTTTATACTTAAACATTTAAGATTAAAATTTGTTCTCATGGGATATATTTAGAACTATTTAGAATATATTTGAATGAAAGTTGGAATGCTTATTCGTCAGTTCTTCATCTATCGGACTATAAAGGGACATAACTCTAGATGAATTACTTCTAAGTTATTCCCCTTTATACTTTGATATTTAAGGGTTATGTTTGCTCAAATTTAATATATTTTGTTTGATAGAAAGTTAGTATACTTTTTCATCAGTACTACATCTAGTTGAATACAATGGGACGTAATAATTGATGAATTATTGTTGGAGTTGTGACCCTTTTCAACTTTTTAATTCAGGAGAAAGTATTATGAAGTGAAATATTTTCAATACTTAAGAAGATATTTAAATGACAATTAGTATGCTTATTCATCAGTACTACATCTACGCGACTACAAAGGGACATAACTCATGATGTTATTTTTTGAAGTTATGCCCCTTACTTTAATTTTGAATTTTGTTCAAATTGAAATACAATGTATTTATAGTTCTTCATATAGATATTTAAATGAAAGTAGGTATGCTTATTCGTTGATACTATGTCTACTTTACTCTGAAGGGGTGTTACTATGGATGAATGTTCTAGGAGTAATGCCCCTTTTATATTTTACAAATATGAATTGGTAATTATTGTTTGACTGAATTGTATACTTTCAAAAATTATGTCCTGTCTTGAAATTACTTTTGTTTAAAGATAAGCCTTGCCATGAACAAAACACCCGAAAAGTCGAGCGCGCTGTCCTTGGACTGCTCTTGTTTTATAAATGTAGCCCTATTTTCCCCTACTTTTTTATGGAAGGGCACTTGACAGCCTGTTAATATGTCATACAAAATGAGTCATATGAGCAATACACAAATTAATCACTATATCTCCTTGTGCACATTCCGAAACGAACAGTAATGGTTTCAATTTTCTGGGGAAGGGCATGCCCCCTGACTCCCTAGCGTTTGTGCGTAATCCCCAAAACGGCCTGGATACGCGTCTGGTTCAGCTTGAACTTGTGAGTCTTTTTTTAACAAGAATGATTGACTTATTATCTGGTACACTGTAAAAGATTTGTTTACCTCATCAGGTTATTGTTGTAGACATGAGAAAAGCTCATAATCACCTCATTCTTTATCATGCATTGTAGTTTTGATTAATCTTTTCAGATGTTAATGCACATTAATTATGGCATATTGATTGATTTGTTTTCAATAAATGGTGACTTGGACATTTATGGTTCTGGAATCCTGATGTGCATTATCATCAACTATATAGTATTAACTGTGCATCTTGTACAAGACATGACAGGGGTAAGCACTTTGATTCTTACATCACCTTATCCATGTTCAAGTTTCTCCATAGCTAGCTTTACTCAATGGACCACAATAGAAGTTATGGCTTGTTCTTTTTTGTCCTAACACTGGTGTTTAATGTGCTTGTCATAGCAATTTGTCACATGCTGTGATAAAATGTTCTCTGTTGTAAATTCGTGTACACTAGACCCAATAAGTATTATAATTTACTCAATTTGATAATTTGGAATTTTTGTTGAGAGGATGGCATTTTATTGCTAGTTCTCCCCAGGAAATAGTGGTTTGGTGAACTGTGTACTTAGTATGTAACAATATCAAGATGCTGATTTAGGGCACGCAAGAAAACCAACAAACAATTCAGTTTGAAGTCATATCCAAAGGGAGATAATTTAATGAAAACTGTAATATGTGGAGAAAATACTGTTTTGACTAGATGATATAGTTATTGTTTGTGTCAGAATTTCAATAAATAAATGTTCACCACAACTTGTCAGAAAATCTGGCTCTGTGATCAACATTAGAATTACACAACTATAAGAAATAAAAACAAAATGTCCTTGTTGCAAGGAAAACAAATTAATGATTCTTTATTTCAGAATGTTACTGAGGATAGTTATTCCTTGTAATGTTTAGGATTGGGTTGTGACCAGTGACATAGATCAAAGTGTATTACAGCTAAGTGGATTTTTGTAAACTATATTTATTTATATGTACTGAATATTGATATCTTAAAGAGTTTGTATTTCTTATAGATATTGTTTTTTTTGAAGGAGCATACTTTCTTAAGTGACGGACAACTGCCCTAGACGTCATTTAATATCCGTGGACGAAGTGCGAATGGTCATACAAATTATTTCATGATCAAACTCAAGGAAAGTATGCCGTTGCCTAGGAATTGAACCTACTGCCCCTCCATGGGTAAACTTGTGTGCTATGTACTGACTTGAGCTATAGTTGAATTACCTTTTACCTATTTGAACATTGAAGCCATTTTCTGTTTGCAATCAATGACTAACTACTAGGCTGTCAACAATTTCTGACACTTTGAAAGTTTAATGTTGATCTGAAGTTCTATTATTGTACTGACTTAATCACATATAGAATCATTAGACAAAAATAAACTACTTTCATCTACTCCCATGTAGCCTAGAGACTTACTTTTTAAGTTCTCCAGTGCTGTTTTTCCTCTCATCTTTTCAAACTTTCTCCTTTTCAACGACCATACATATTTTTATATTAAATATACTAAGTAACTCAGGTGTCAGAAGTAAACTTTCTTATAACGTTGTTAATTTTCAGACAAACCAACTTCAGGATACTGATGCTGTCATTCTGAAATGAGTTCCAATTCTTGAACCAACATGATGGCAGTCTTATATAGTGTTTGTGCTATCTGTACAGGAATCATTTCAGGTATTTATATAAATTGTATAAAAATCTTTCTGTTATGATATTGTCCATTAAATTGAACTTTCATTGGTTGTTTAAAGTTCATAGTAAAGGTCAATATCACTTATCTACTCTCATTAAACAGGGTTCGTACAATCTTGAAATGACCCTAAATTTGAATGATTGTCTTGAAAAGGCCTTAAATTGCATGGATGATCCTGAGAAGCCCCTAAATATCCACTGTTTGCCCTGAATTACTATTTGAAGGCCCTAAATTTAGTGAGGAAATTATTTGGTTAGTTAATAATCTAAATGATTTATAAGGCAATTGAGCGCCAAAATTAATATTTTCTTAATAACTTATAATTCGTAATTTTGGTGTATTGACTGATTGAGGGGATGAACTCTAACTTCCCTTTGTCAGGTTTCCATACGGGAAAAATCTGAGGCATCTGAATTAAGTGTTGTTATGCTTAATGAAAATAAGCTGTGAATTTAGTATAAGAGGCCCTGAGGAAGCCCTAAATTTATGTATGAGAAGTGTATGCAGCATGAAGTAACTTGATATAGTGTTGAATAAATCAAAACTCCTAGTGCTCATGGTTTCATGATTTGTGTTGCCAGCATTCTATTAATGATCCCATTTAACTTATTTAATAAATAATCAATTGTTTTTCAGGATTTTATCAAAATGATGTCATAACAAGCAGTTTACAATCTTTCCAAGAAACATATTTCACTGGACTTCTTGAAGGAGAGAGATGGAAGACCACTTTGATTTGACCAGCACAGTGACAGAGAAGAAAAACACGCTAAGATCTTTACATTTACTTCTAGTTTTTTGCCAAGTCAATGCTGTCTTTACATAGTGATAAATGTTGACCCCATTTTCAAAATGGTTACTTTACTATATTTAAAGGATAGTTTAGATATCTAAAGTGATCATTTTTCCCACAAATCAGACTTCATTGAAATATCTGTTGGCCATTTTTTACCAATCCATTATATGGAAACTTGCAGGTTAACTGGTACTGTAATTGTTGTCTACTCATGTAAGTCTATATGTAAATGTATAGTTTAAGGTAATGGCACGAGAGTTCTGGTTCATATTGCAAGTTTTCATGGTTTGGTGTAAAACTGGCTAGCATTCATTTTATTGAAGTCTGGTAGTTGGCTAGAATAGTTAGCAATAGTTATTATAATATAGATAGGACTTTTTCTCTAGTCCTTTCCTTTAGTACAAAAATCATTGATTTTCTGAAAAATGTGTTTGTACTGACTTAACAGATTAGCAGAGGTAAAATGGTTTCCCTATTTTAGTTTTGTATATCATGTCGCAATAAAGTTTTTGGATTTTAGATTCATTTAACTAAGCATAATTTCAATGATAACTATGTGAAAGAAAGAGAAAAAGTCCATGTTTAGATCATCTACTTTTCCTCGTTTACGATATGTATCTTCATTGTAGTTTCTGAATAACACAGTCATTTGAACTCATTTTGATTTAATTTTAATTGTTGATCAAGAACACTGCATTCATATTTGTTTGTGCACTGTAGCACAAGTTCTTGCTATCCATTGTCTAGTATTTATTTTATTGTAGAATTAATTTGATATTTGTGTTTATCACTGTAATGATATATTTATCATGAACTCGAGTTATATTTCTTGCAAGTTCAAAAAAATAATTTATTGAAATGATTTACTATGATTATTTATATCAGGACATTAATGGTTTATAGCTCACTCACATTGACCTTAGACTAGGTTTACTATATCAATATCACATTAGATAAGTTAGCTATATATTGTTAACTGAATAATTAGTTTTTGTATTCATTTGTCTCTGGTCAATATGAACAAGTTATATTTATAATAGATGGAGGAAAAGTATGATGTATTAAGAAAGGGGTATGGAATGCCATTGTTCAATTACTCTGACATTATTGGCTTTGAAAATTCAATTTTGCTTTTGATTTGTTTTGGAATGAATTGTAATTGTATCTATATTGCCATTTTAAAGCATAGAGGTGAATTTTGACAGTTATAGTTTTATATTGAAAAAAAGCAGTTTAAATTGAACATTGAACTTGGGACTAAGGGATGTTTGTTTCATTTATTCGTAGTCAGTGGTAGAAAATGCCGGCATTTCCACACCTCAGTGTAATGTCTATGACTCCTTTCCCAATTTACTTGTATAAGTCTATATGTTAACACTAGTATGTTTCAGAATTTTGTAATTGTGTCTATTAAATCAGACCTTTGGTTGTTGACAAGTAAATTACCGAACAATCTTCATTGCTTGAGTTGATACCAATTTACCATTTTATAGAATTTTATGAGATTCAATATTGAACTTATATTCTAAAATGAATTGCTCCATAGTTTGGATGCTAAACTTAAATCTTGATTTTTAGGTGTAAAAATGATAACATTTTGTGTTCAATGAGTTACAGATAATTCTACCTTTTTGACTATATCACAAATAATTTAACAGTACAGCATATACATGAGTGCATGTCTTGGGTAAGGAGTCTTTTAAACTTAGTACAATCCAAAATAACTTGCATGTTAAATGTTTATTGAAAAACTGTCATGGGACACACTGTTTACAAGAATTGACTTTGTTATCTTTGGCTTTTGAAAATATAAACCACTTGTCATAAAAAATATCAAAAATTATTAGTATATCATGAAAACAAATTGTGTAAATTGGTGTGTAAGACAGTTTTTGTTACTGGGCTCAATATTAAGGTTGCCCCTGACAACCTATATATTTGGGTTTGGATAACTTGTTAATACTTGTAAGGCCATGCCATATCGGAATTTTGTTAAGCGTCTGCGTGCGCATAGGTTTTAGAGTCCTCAATCAAAATAAAAAACAAAATTGTTAAATTTTCTTAAATAATTCCGATTTTCCGGAATTCAATACAATTTAATTCAGGGAAAATTGAGTTCGGCAACAACGTTATATCGTAAGCAATTTTTCATAACCGCATCATTATTACAATATATATTTTACGTGAATTTTTTATATTAAAGTCAGACCATTATTTCATATTGTGAGGATGTTCTATTGAAAAAAATATATATAATGCATTGTCTTTTGTCGTAAAAAATATTTGTGTTATCGTTTTCGGTTTGTGTGTTTTTGTGAATAGGTACCTAGGTTTGTCAAATTTGAGTTGACGCTTAACAGAATTCCGATTTGGCATGGCCTAAACATTTGGTAACATCAGACATGTGAAATAAAAAGCTGGTTGTCCACATGGGCAATCTATTTTGAGAATTTTATTTTATTTCGTTGTTGGGTTTGATACTTTAGCAACTGATTGTACAGGTCAGTAAACTGCGGTCAGTCAACCTACTCACTGTGCCTGGAAAGGCTAAATCTCTGGATTTAGCTGCTAATCAACTACTAGGCACATACTTTCGTCAGTGACTGTCAACTACCATACATGATTAAGAATCAGTGGTAGGAGTGAGAATGGCTGCAAAAATAATTTCATGACCAAGCTCCACGAAAGTATACCTCGCCCAGGAATTGAACCCATGACACCTTGATCAGTAGACTTGCGTTCTACCAACTGAGTAAGCAGGGGGGGGGGGGGCGGATGAGAATTAATGTTGAGTCCTGTGTTATATCGGTCATTTCTATTATTATTATCTAAACCTTCATTGTTATACCCTGGTGATCAAGCTTCTAGAAGAAAAGCATCTTGGTATAACAATCATTAACTTATTATACCCCCGCTTCGAAGAAGAGGGGGGTATACTGTTTTACCCTTGTCCGTGCGTGCGTGCGTGTGTCCGTCCGTCCGTTACAAAATTTCCGTCGCAGTTTTCTCAGCAACTATAACATGCAGCAGCCTAATACTTTGCATATTGCTTCATCCCATAGTCCCATGTGGTGTAAAGCGATTTTATGCTCCTTGCTCATCTACTTCCTGTTTGTCGCATAATTTTAGATTTTTGCGGGGGTATCACTAGTGAGCATTACATGTAGCTCACAGATTTACTTGTTGGTTTTGTTTTATCATCAACCATTTCTTCACTTTAGCTATTCTTTAGTGTGCATTGTTTTAGGCCTTTACAGAGTTAAGTTTCTGGTTTTAAACACTGTTTATATATAAACTAAAATTGAAGTATTTGACTAACAATTGTTATGACAAATATGTTATAAGTAAACTAGCTACTAACATTCTACAGGACTCTTGAAAGATGAGAAGCTGGTATTCAGGTATGAGTTCTAGAAAACTGTTGTTTTTTTGGCTACAGTATTTTTAGTGTATAAATCTATTATGTCTGATTGAATATTACTTAAAATTATCAAGATGTGTAAGATGTTATTAGATTCTGTTTTAGATAATTGTCTTTAAAAAATCGTTAGTAAATAATTTTCATGACAACTTTAATTCACTCAGTCAAAAGTGATAGGATTTTTTTGCAAAAGTTATGTATTGTCCATTTTTTCTCAACTGTCAAAGCTTGAATAATTCGAGAGTAACTGAATGCATTGTTTTTGTACTGACAGCCATTTTTTATTAAAAATATCTTGATTTAAACATATAGGGCATAAGAAGCATTACTCAATCAAAAGACACACTTTTGGAAACTCGTGGGTGTAATACGACAATAATTTTAACGAACCCATTTATCATGAAATTATTCATAAGGCCACAACAAATTGACCATATGTTCTATGGATTCGCTCGCACTTTAATTTTGACAGTTTTTACAAAAACTTTTTTTATTTCCTCACTCGCTCATAAGAATTTGGTCAAACTGCTACAAAAACAAGTGAATAAAGTCTTGTTTTAATTTTTTTTCGTCGCTTGCCCCATTTTTTCCCAGAAAAATCTGTAGAACATATGATCAATTTGTTGTGGCCTGATGAGACAGTTGAGAAAAAACGAACAATGTACACTCTGAAATGATTCACATTATGTAACCAGGCAGTACTCACTGTGCAAAATGTAGAAATTACCTGATAATAAAGATTTACACACTTCTATGTTCTTGTATAGGGACCACCTAAAGTTTAGCGCTTTTGTATCATAGGAAGGATTAATGAATAAAAACCTGTCATAAGAATTCAATTAAGATATACATTTTGTATAAATTTTCTTTAAAAGATTGAGTGACATTTGGTCTTATTACAATATATACTATTTATTTTATGTTACAATTTTAAGATACCATTTAGGTGGTCACTTTATTTGAACTGTACTGTAGTTGAAGTCATGAAAGAGGTTTAGTAATGCATGTGAATTACATAATCATCTTTCATGATATTTACCTTAGTTATATAGCCAACTACCAACCTTTTGTATACACATTTATCATTATGTAATTGACAGTATTTGACTTGGATATTTTTTATTGTACTTGTTTGCATTTTATATCACAGTATCTTAACTTGAAGAGAGGAAATTCATTATAATTGTTAGGTATCTTATTTATTTGTTTAAACTTCACTTTGTCTTGCATTTATCAATCTATCATTAATACTTATTTTTGTATCTTGATTGATGCATTCCCAGAAAACAAGCTTTAAGGAAGTTAGGATAGATTTCAAAATCAAAATTTATTTGCTACAATGTATGACCAATAGGGGGGAAGGGGGGAGGGAACTTCGGTGGCAGTAGTGTCAATATACTAGCAGTTTGACTAGTCAGTTATATATAAGATTCCGGCGAGTTTGATGTTGGATAACCATTAGTATTATCCCAAAATATTTTAGTCAGTAAAATGTTTATTCAATTCTGTTTGGGGGGTGTACAGGGGATCTGGCTCACTGTTATAGTTCACCAGTTCTCAATACAATCAAGCCTCATACATTCTAAGGTCTCTCTGACTGCAACAATTGTTGCATGGTGGTTGAAACTGCTATTATTGTGTAGTCATGGCAACAAATTAAGATAAGTTGTGGGAATAACACAACTTAGTCTCCTGAGGTCTTCCTATATTCTTAGGATGTCTTCAGCTGTTTAGATTTTAATAATTTGTTCCCAAGAAGTGACTTCAAAGTTTCTCTATAGCTGACATTGAATTTCTTTAACTATATATCCTTAGTAGAAACTTGGCAAAGGGTATTGTTGCAATTGTTTGACAATATCACCATGAAGATGCTGAATTTGAATAAACAGATTTATAATATGAGTTGCAGCAATGTTGAAGTTATTGCAGTAACATTGTCTTAGTAAGAAAGTCTCATTTAAGTTTAATTTATCTCTAACAGCAAAGGTGAAATTTTAATGCCGTGTACTAAGATATGAAAATCCCAACTGATCTATTGGGTGAACCTTGGTAGCACTAATATGATATCTTCACTAGAAAACAGACCATTTAAAAATAATGTATCCCTAGACTTAGGATATTTAGTTTCAAAGAAGTCAGCATGTCGGTGAGTAACAAGTTGCAGAGATCTAATCTTAATGAGATTTGTTGAATTCTGTTGAACAATACAGTGAGCTAGATAAGGAATGATTTCATGGTTTCATCACTGCATCTCATCTAGTTTTTGATTTCCTTGTGTGAGGAGTTAGTTAAGTTACTTCATTGTTTGCTTAAAGTTAGAGTGCACTATCTTACCATCTATTTTATAGGTCTTTAGCGTTAAAGCTGGACCCCTAAAATCATGAAATATCTCAATAACTATTGGATGGAATTAACTCAAATTTTGTATGTGATCATAACTAGCATTTTCCTTCTCAAATCCAAAAATTCAGAATTTTTCTTCAATTACATAACGTACTTCCCGTAGACATTCAAAGCAAATTTTGAAGCCAAAAAGCGACTTTATTTAAATGGGTATGTGCCATAATCAGAACATTCACATAACTGCAGATACAAAATAATAGCTAAATATGAGGCCCAGTTAGAAATTTTATTTGATAACAAAGTATAACAGTATATACAAACTCAAATATCATCATCACTGTCGTCTGTGTCATCAAAATCTATACACATTCTACACGTATGATTTTAAAGACGAGCCTCTGCTTTACAATTCAGTAGACTGTCGAGTTTTATTTAAGGGACAAATTTACAGTATAAGCACAGGACTTAGTATAAATACACTGGAATATGACAATGTTATAATCAGAACAGCTTATTTTACCTCCCGCCGGATTTTTGATAAAATTCCAAATATTTTTCAGTACCTTATGGAAAACTTTTTTATTTATCTATTAAAAAATTTAAATACAAGAAGGAAAAATTGAAATAGGATGGTATTAAATTTTTTAGCAAAATCGCTGTTATAGTTTAAAAGATATTTACGGCAAATAGGGGTCCAGCATTAATGCAAACGACCTATACTTATTAAGAAACTGAAGGTTCTGTTGTGGTCTGGTTTGCATGGTCACAATGAAATCTGACATGCTGTACCAGTAACATGTTTGTGGTTGTCGTCGGCAACCTCAGTACATTCTTCTGGTACACTCCAGAAGTACCTTGGCAATTTGACCAGAGAAATCTGATTTTCATGAATATGCATGAGGCAGGCAATGTTTTTTTTCAATGGCTTCTGCTTTAAAAATTGTCATCTTAATGCATATACAGCTGAGTAAATGTTGCTTGTGCATGTGTAGTAGAGGTATAATACAGCAACTGTACTTCCTTGCCTTCAAGCTAGTGTTTATGGTTGCTTATGAATGGAGTGGTCCTTGGTTAGAATCTCAGATAGGACCATGGAATTTATACTGGGTTACTAGCATACAGCGCTGGAAACTTGATCTTTATTCTCCGTTCTGAGTAAAGCCAATGCCTTAAACATCATCCCTATCGATTTTTGTTTTATAGAAATGAGAAAATTATCAACTAGCCTGACTATGATATTGTATTTTCACGTGCTTGAATCAATGTTTGTCTGTTCCAGGCTTCAGGCTGATGGGCTAAAGAGATGATTTTTTTTCTAAAATGTAGCCAGAAATCAAAGTGATATGTAAAATATAAAATATGATTAAAAATGGAGATAGTGCACTCCAATTTTAAGCTGATACTTATTTTGGCAACTTCAATGTAGGGATTCCTGTGTTGGATTTCTTGTTTCCTGCATTGATTCTGGCAAGTTTTAGTTCTGTTTTTCATGTTGTGGATTTACAGGCTATGTGTATCCTTGCTGTTGTCTGTCAGCATGTAAACAAGTGGGGATCATAATTAACAAAGAAAATACAAAGAATAGAAACTCTTAATAGCTATGATTTGCTGTAAGTTTTGTATCTGATGGTTATTTGTCATTGATGACTTGTGCTATTATTATTTTTCTTTTTTTTCCTAATGTAAAAATTCCTGTTGGTATTTTTAAATAGAAATAAGGGCTGTTGCGATTTCCTGTAGATTAGGGATGAGACGATATAATAATCACAAAGTACAATATGTATTGATCTGAAAGAATAAGATAAAAATATTTTAGATACCATGTGTTATGGGTAATTGTAATGATTGAAAAAATACTAACATTCACATTTAAATTTAAAGAATACCACAACAGAGGAATGCTTCCATTAGTCAGTTTTACAAATACATTAGCAATAAGGATCACAAAAGAATTAGGTAATAAATTTTTTTTTGTCTGAAGTTATATACAAAAAAAACAGTGCACAGTTGATGTTAAGTTCTGTGTAAGAACACTTTGTGGCCAAACATATTGTGACTGTATTGATATATTGCCATATCGTCTCATGCATTCTCTAGGTAGGATAATTTGATACTTATAACCTTTTATTGGGAGAGTTTCTTTGACAATTAGGTAAGGGTAGTTCTAGTCCATTGTGGAGAATGTCTTCTCACACAATACGGCTTTGATGTTTTGGGTCAGGAAAGTCTTTGCCCATGGATGTCTTCTGATACAAGAGGGCTTTGATGTTTTGGGTCAGGGTAGTCTTAGCCCATGGATGTCTTCTCGATACAAGAGGGCTTTGATGTTTTGGGTCAGGGTAGTCTTAGCCCATTGCTGACACAATGTGGTGATGAAATCATGGAATCGTTCTTTTCCCCTTCAGTTTGTAATGTTTGAGATGCAGATCCCATTTAGAGTATAGTCTAGATTAACAACCTGGACTAAACATAAGTTATTGTTGTACATATGTACAGACACACTCGTGAGGCTTTATTTCATGTGCATGTTGTCTGTCAATATGTCATACTTTTCGCATTATAATATTCATGACAAAATTGTTAGGCCTATATGATTATGATGCTTTTAAAATCAAATTCTTATTATTTTGGATATGGAATCACAAAATATTCCAAAACTTTATGTTGGTTAATTGTGATGCATTTACCATAGTTTTTGAGGCTGATTTAAAACTTGCTGCAACTCAAAAATGAAATGTCCCCTCAGAAAATTTGTTTCAATTGCATGAATAATGAACTAAATAAATTTCAATTTTAAAATAAAATTTTAAAATAAATTATAATTTTACTTCTTTGAACTTGGAATTGGTAGCGATTTAATCATTTGTATTGTGAAGAAACTTTTGGAGGGCAGTGTATATGAATATAAAGATGAAGATGGTTGTAGTCTGTGACCCTGGATGTCACTGTTGGTCTGTTTTATTGAGCAGGCTGTAAAAATAATCCAGTGGTCTGTATTTTGAGATCAAAGAGTCTATTCTGACACCAGTTTAAGTTGAAAATCAGGTCCATTTAAGGCAAACATTTCCTTGATACTTCCAAAATTAAATTTGCACTATGAGTAGAAGTTGAGAATACTACACAGTGTCAGGACTGACAATACTGTCTGGTTTCCTCAACTCTCCAGTATTTACATGATTGTTATCAATAACTTAAAATATTTTCTGGATTTCATATCTCTTGATTGTGTAAGCCATGTCTCATGTTGTTGTACTCAGTCAGTACTTTCAGTTTTATTTTACTACCAGTGGCAATAGTTAGTTGGTGCAGTAAAATCATTCAGAGGTTAATTAGGTTTATTTATTTTTTACCTGAATAGGGTCACAATATTGATGAATTCTTATCAATGGCTGATTATGTTTGGTGTTTAGCAAGATTGGTTGGATTAAATGGATTTTCCTGCTCAGTGCTGGTTAAACGGACCCTAAATTGGGCTGTAGAAATATTTTCCACTTAAATTTTGTATGAGACAATGTCTGTTTGTACACAGTACACTTAATATCATGTTGATGTATATTTATGTGGTGAGTAAACAACACCATTTAATCATACTATAGCTGTTGAAAAGAAGTTTAAAGAACACTTGAGAGCTTATTATTTAATCCAGTACTGACCAGTACCGCATCATTTGCCCAACCAAATTGCTTAGACCAGTGTGTCAAGTATACAAATCAATGATCATTTTCATGAATGAGGCGATAACTCAATAATTAATTGAAGTTTTGGTTTTTCAGTCCATAAATTGAAATAACATATTTTAAGTTATATGATATTGCTAAACAATATTCAGTCAAATACACTTGCAAGGTTTATAATAAATAAATTCGTGGAAAGTGTGTACTGTTTTAAAATTTGACTGTCTAAATTTTGAGTTTCTCAATTGAAAGGGTCTCAAACCAGTATGGAAAATTAAATAAGATCCGATCCTAAATTAATGCATGACAAACATTATCTGGAGAACTGTGCCAAGTATTGGGTCTATGAAAGGCTTGTCTAGAGTACTTTACAATGTGTTGGGATTAGGTCACAACAAATTGATCATATGTTCTATGATTTCGCTCTCACCTTAATTTTGACGGTTTTTACAAAGAAATTTTTATTTCCATGCTCACTTATAAAAATTTGGTCAACCCGCTATATAAAGCAAGTGAATATTAAGACTTTTTTCTTTTTTGTCTTCGCTCGCTCACCCCATTTTTTTTCAGAAAGATCCGTAGAACACATGATCAACTTGTTGTGGCTTTCAGTTAATTTATATTCTCTGTAATCAACCTAATGATGAATACTAAATGTCAGTGATTACAAAAATATCCTGATGAGAGAGGCATGGGCAGCTAACCAATATGTGTCTGTTACGTTCTGTTTATTTTGGTTTCTCATATTTGTAGGAAAGGGAAGTTGTTTAAAAGTCATTTTTTATGCAAAAATGAATTGAATATGGTCCTAAAAAGTGATCAAACCCGGGTCGATAGCGCAGTTGGTAGCGCCCCGGGATTTGGATACTTGTTCCTTAAGGGGTGAGGGTTCGAATCCCACCCGGGGAAGTTATACCCTTCCATGAAAATTTGACAAAAATGTCAATTTTTCTCCATTGATTAAATAATATGGAGAAGTTTCCGGCCTTGTGGAAGGGTAGGTGAGTACTGGTTATAGACAATGGTCCAGGAAAGCTAGGTTAGGTGCGCTGGATGCCATGAAATTTCCTAAATTGTGTGTATACTAGAGCTGCAAAGATTCACCGGAAAGTCAATTCAATGCGATTCTATATTTTTTCTTCCGATTCGATTTTTTTTTCAATTTGATTCATCTGTTAGAATAGTTTACTCCAAATATGCAGTTATACATTTATTTGAGACTAAAACTATGTACATGTATTATTTATAATTACTATTTTATTAATAGTGATAAATTATAATGATAATAATTATAATAATATAGACTTAATTTAAGAATGGCTACACATTTTGATTAATCCAATCTTCAATGTGGACCTCTGATTAAACATATACAAGTTTTTTACAATGTTTACTTAGTGAAACATCTAATAAATTCATTGATTGAATACAGAAGTTTTGTAGTAAGAAATGTGATTAAAACCAGATCTAAAATTTTACCGCTCGCATACTCGCTAATTTAGATCTGGCCTTTTCCAAACAAAGGTCACGTTCAGGTGACCTTTTCTCATCATAATATTCATGACGAAATTGTTATGATATGTAACTTGTTTACATTGACTACGTCACGCATTTTGAAATGAGCCACCCAATCGTAGACTGTGAATAATACCACTGTTAAATTAGCATACAAACCTTGGTCTAAAAATAGAAATTACGAAATCAAAATGTGATTTATAGTGTTTTCGTCTAGATGAAAGCTAAGCATTCATTGGTCGACATAAAGTTCATCTCGATGTGACCTTGCATTGACTAAGAAGAGATCTAGTATGACAACGCTCTACAGGATCTCTGTTTACGGATATTATGTAGTAAGTATTTAAATACACAGGGTAAATGTATGTGACACTGACATTGAAATAAAATTTAACAATACATTTTATATCATTAATAAAACCATTGCAGTTACTAAAGATTATTAAGTAAAACAGTAAATTAAATCTATGTCTATATTTTAATAAAGTATTTGTTGTCCAAAGTTGAAAAATTTACATGTTGTGAAAGTGGAAAGTTGAGAAAACGACACAAAACTTGATCACGAAAAATCCCATACAATTATTGTATGTCACATTGAGAAAACTGGACATTAGCGAAGACTAGACAGTCTGGTCAGTCCTGGGATTGTGTAATATTGTATGTCACATTGAAAAAACTGGACATTAGCAAAGACTAGACAGTCTGGTCAGTCCTGGGATTGTGTCATATTGTATGTCACATTGAGAAAACAGGACATTAGCAAAGACTGGACAGTCTGGTCTGTGCTTGGATTGTGTAATTTTCTCAGGTTCTACTGTATCTAAAAATTGAATGACAAGACTTTCAGTTGTGAAAACCATTGTAACATTTAGTTGTTAAATAATGTGCAAACCTTTATATTGTAACTTTTGTACCAGTAATTTGACTGCATTGAAAGAAAAAAATATCTGTGTAGTAAGGGTTTGAATTCTTCTCCGGGAGGTTAATATACCCTTCCATGAAAACATGTTGAAAATGTCAATTTTTCCTCCATTTAAAAATAAGGTATATGGAGAAGTTGCTGGTCTTATGGAAGGGTTTGTGAGTACTGGTTATAGACAAGGGTCCAGGAAAGCTAGGTAAGGTGAGCTGTCCACAGTAAAATAACTTTAATTGTTTTGTCAAAGTGCTAAATCCAGTATTTTTATAAATAAAATAATCACTGCAATATTTTATTAAATTAAGGAAGTAATTCCTCAATATTATTAATTATACACATGTGCATGTATTGATTAATATTGTGAGGTTTCATAGAAAAAAATCATACTTACGATTTGTTAAATTAATCAAGTCAAAATGAAGTATTTTCTTCAATGTCTTACAGTCTGAGCACCTAAGTACCTAATTCAACCTTCAGAATGAAAGTATGCCAAGTGTGGCTGTGTAAAATCATCATTCACATAGAATGCTACATATTAATAGAACGATAGTCATACCTTTACTTCATGTATCAAACAAATGTTGTCATACATCGTTAAACGATTTTTTTTCAGTATAAATGACTAAAATAAAAATATAAAATATTTCAAAATATATGTAGTTGTCACTAACGATGCTAGGTAGTGATCTACTATGGCTAAAGTCACATTGCAGAAAAAAAAATGCTCATACAAGAATAAAAGTAGGAAAGTAAAAAAAAAGGAAATAAAAAGAAAGAAAAATATGATGAAAAAAAAGAAAAATGAACATAAAAGGAAAATAAAAGTATGATAGAAAAAAGAAAAATAACAAATCTAGAAATCTAGATTATAGAATATAAAAAAGGATAACTTGTCTAAACAGACTTAGTGGTATTAACCATGGTTCAGGGTGGTTATACTGTTTAAGATTGTTGGATTGAAGTAAACCTTATGTACTTATACAATGGACAGTAGTCGGGTATAGTATGGGAATCTAGCTAAGGTGCTTCTACATATAATTATACAGTACTTGTATTGAAGTACACAGAAATTAACTAGAAAAATGACCATTGTTTTTGTTTACCAGTAATGATGTATTGTAGCTTTATTTGTTTTTGATACAGGAAGGAGAGGGTATAGAGTGTTTTTCTTTAATTTTAGGTATAGCAATAATTGTTTATGTGAATGTGATATTTACATGTGCTCATGACTTAGTGTACTATAGATAATGGTTGATAATAGGTATAAGGAATTCAGACTGGTGATTTGTATGAATTGACTTGAGAGCTGAACAAAATAATAGTGTTACTTCATTTAAAAGTAAGGGGAGTTACAAAAAGGGGTTTCCTTCAGCCCTTGACTTTAAAATGGGATGTAATAACATGTTACATGTGTATCTAAAATAAATGTAGAAAAATAAGGTCTGTATGCAATGATCATTGATATTTTAATTTTCAATGCAGTTCACTAATGAATTATTATACTGACATTTGGAAATGTTTGCCAACTTATTACTTATATATGGTACAAAGATATTTTACAAAATCATGGCCTAATCCAGTTACAATGGTTTTAAAATGGTTATTTTAACAATTTTAAAATATATATGAAATAATGTTTACCATTTATTGATAAATTTTTTTAATTGTCACTGGCACATACATTAACAGTTAAACAATGCTGATTGGCATACTTGAATTACCGATTATGATTTAGTCTTAACACAGAAAATTATAAATCTCAATAAATATTAAAGTAACCAATAATTAGTGATTTCAATTAAAATTACCAAGACATCAATGATTTGTCAAGTCTGTGAAAAAATATTTTGTTATTGGTAACTCCATTTGAATAACTAGTGTAAACAGTATCATATGTAGGGCTGCAACGATTTGATACATCGAAACTTGCAAGGGAGCCGAATCAATTTTTATTCAGTACCCGCGAGTTTGGATTGATACTGACCCTAACCCTGATCCTACGCTAATTGGGTTGGTGTAGATTCTAATTGAATTTTACTATTTCTGACTAACCGGAGTTTAGCTCCGCAGGCGCAAGTCAAGTTTTGATGTTCGCTTATTCAAATTTAAATATATTTGCCTACACAGTGTAGGTTTAGGTATTATGTACAAAAGTATATATCAATTACTGCATCTTTCTACAATTTATGCTGCATGCTGTCCACACTTTTTTAGTCATATTACATAAATAATACATTTTCCTGACCTTGAAATCCGTACCCAATCCATTTTGTACTTGAAAAAAGCAAATTTTAATTTAGCAGATTTTTTGAGTTTCGTGTTATCAAATTTCAGTAACACTTTTATTTAATCATATTATTTAGATTTAAGTTCAAATCAATGTATTAATGCATATTTGAAGTAAATTATAATAGTGAATGAATCAGCCACGGCTGTGGCGTAGTGGTTAGCATGTCTGACTTCGAATCCGGAGATAAACACGGTCGGGGCAGGTCATACCCTATACATGAGTTGTCAGCCTCCTGGTAGGGTAAGTCAGTGCTGGTGATAGATAAGTGTCCAGGAAACATATAGTAGGAAGAGCTAGCCCTGTATATGACCTATATATGTGTTGAATGTGACTTTAAAAAAAATAAATGAAACTTACTGAAAAAAATCAAATCGAACGAAAAAATATCGCATGGCATTGAATCGACTCTCCAGTGAATGATTGCTGCTCTAATCATAATTATGGTTCAATGAAATGTTTCTGATTATATCTAAGACTGTACATGTGTACCATTTTATTTTATACTCATTGTAATTCATTTAATAGATGCATAAATTTATGAATTTGTGATTGGACTAACTATAGAGTACAAAACAAACCTGTGTTTAAATGAACTTAATTAGATTATATTTTACATTGATTTAAATTTATGTACACATTGTATTTCTGTCTTGAAAATTGCTGGAAAAAATTATATATTACCTTTCTTGCCCAATGCTTCTTGTTTGATTGAGTTTATGGCACATTGGTGTAAATATTTTGTATGAGAAATAATAATATAGAGTCAATGTACCTAACGCTCCTCTGAAAGAATTTACTGCACCAACTTTCCAGCTGTCATGATCTTCATGCTCATTGTCAGCTTTATATTTGTGATCACTTTTTGTAAGTATGTCTGTTTGTTCCTCTGTCTGATAGTCCCCTACTTCTCTGCATTTCAAACATTACAAACTGCATCCCCCTAACTTAATTGAATACAAAAAAATGCTGACACAGAATGAAAGAGGGATTGAGTTATAGCGATAACTCCAGCATACAACTCAAAGGAAACTTAAATATAACTGGCCTGGATATTTCCAGTCATACTGCATTGATCCTCGAGACCACTGAAGATTATGTAGGGATATTGGTCATATTGCGTGGCTGGGGGGAGGGTTTTTGGCATTATTTTGAAATAATCTACCTTAACTGACTTTTTGTTTGTTTTTTGCTTTTTTATTTTAATTTCTTCTCTAAGGTTACAAGATACTGTGATATAAGATACTTTGGTAGGAATTATTTGTATTGTTTTGTATTGTACAGGGGTGTGAAATTTCAAATTTTTTCCACTTGTCCATGGTCAAATACCACTTTCCCATGGTCAAATACCACTTGTCCATGGTCAAATACCACTTGTCCATGGTCAATACCACTTGTCTATGGACAAATACCACTTGTCCATGGTCAAATATCACTTGTCTATGGACAAATACCACTTGTCTATGGACAAATACAACTTGTCTATGGACAAATACCACTTGTCCATGGTCAAATACCACTTGTTCATGGTTAAATACCACTAGTCTATGGACAAATACCACTTGTCCATGGTCAAGTACCACTTGTCCGTGGTCAAATACCACTTCTCCTTGGTCAAATACCACTTGTCCTTGGTCAAATACCACTTGTCCATGGTCAAATACCACTTGTCCATGGTCAAATCCCACTTGTCCTTGGTCAAATACCACTTGTCCATGGTCAAGTTCCACTTGTCCGTGGTCAAATACCACTTCTCCTTGGTCAAATACCACTTGTCCATGGTCAAATACCACTTGTCCTTGGTCAAATACCACTTGTCCATGGTCAAATACCATTGCTTAAAATCTGTTTATCTCCTAGTCCACTGCAAAATTTCGCTTGTCTAATGATTAAAAAAATATTTTCCTACTTACAATTAGGATAGTTTGTGTTTCTTGTCAACTACCCAAGTATGACTTAGACAAGTCAACCATTGAAATTCCACACCCTTGTATTTATTATGATTTAAAGCTCTCCTGGGCTATAAGCTCAGGGTGAGCTATTATGATCACTCAATGTCTGTTGTCTGTTCACACACTGTTTCCTTAACGCTCTACAACCCCATTTTTGCCTCAATGGTCTTGGAACTTGGTATTGATGTAAGCTCCAATCACATCTCGGATATGGTTAACCTGGGTCCTCTTGGGTCCAAAACAAGGTCACGATGCTCAAATATGTTTGAACATGGGTTACTTTCTAGAGGCTACATTGACAATCAGAAAATCCTAGAAATTTGTCAAAAAGTGATATGATTTCTAGGTCAAGTTGAAATGTTGGTCATATGGGGGTTAAAAACTAGGTCAAAATTCCTTTCATGGTGGCTTTCTACTAATGAAATATCCTGGAAATTTGTCTGAAATTTTGATTTGATAAAATTCCAGTCTGATTTATGTACGTGTAGTCTAGGGTAAAAATCTAGGTCACTATGAATGTGGGTCGATAACACAGTTGGTAGCGAACTAGGATTTGGATTATTGAGACCGAGGGTGTGGGTTCAAATCCCACCCTTGGAGGTTATACCCTTCCATGAAAATTTGACAATAATGTCGATTTTCCTCCATTGATTAGATAATATAGAGAAGTGTCCGGCCTTGTGGAAGGACAATGGTCCAGGAAAGCTAGGTTAGGTCCGGGTTGCAGAAGGTCATACTGTATACATGAGTTGTCGGCCTCAATGTAGTGTATGTTAGTACTGGTGATAGAAAAGTGTCCAGGAAACCTATTGAAGGAAGATCTGGCCGTCATATATAAAACCTAAATATGTGTTAAATGCAAGACGACATTAAAATCAATAAAATAATTGGTATGGTTGATTTGATTATTGCTAGGTCTAGGTCAAATATGGGTCACCTGAGGTCAAAAACTAGGTCACAATGCTCAAATATGACTCTGAAATTTTGTGAAAAAGTTTTTAAGCTTAACTCGGTCAAACATTAGGTCACCTTTCCCAGATATGGTAGAACTTAAGTTCACATTTTTGAGTGGCCATTTTACTATCATACCACTTTGTTGCAAAAAAGATTTTATTCCTCGACTCTAACATTTTTCTGATTTATGTATATTATCCATGGTACTTGGGTGAGTGAGAAAGAGCTATCATGGCCCTCTCATTTATGTGTTTGATTGATGTACATTGTACATTTCTAAATTTATGACATTTTATTGTCATTTTTTTCAGTTTATTAAGAGTATAACTATGGTTTGCTAGAGCATTATAAGCATCAACAAGTATTAACATCAACATTCCACGTAAGTATAATGTTATTCTTGTCATTACTTAATACTGAAAATACGGAATTACTTATTAGTTCATTTCCATAATAATCATTTATATATGGTATCTATGAACTATTATCTATGACTATCGACTACTATTTCTATTTTTTTGCATCAAACAATTCTTATGACCCAAATTTTCTCATGATTCAATGACTAACACAATTCTGATACACTCTTCATATACAGTCTTTTTAGACTGGGGATTTCGCCTAAAGGCTTAAGTTATATAATAAGTTGTTTGTTTGTTTGGTTTTACGCCATTGCAACACATTGTATAGGTCATATAATGGTGGTCAGAAAACCTACTCACTCCTCCTACAAAGGATAAATCTCTGGATTAAGCTATTAACCAACTACTAAGTGCATACTTTTGTCAGTGACTGACAACTGCCCTACATAATAGAAAATCATTGGTAGGAGGGAGAATGGCTGTAGAAATAGTTTATGAACAAGCTCCATGAAAGTATGCCCTGCCCGGCAATTGAACCCTCAACCCCTTAATCAGTAGTACTGGGTGCTACCAACTGAGCTAGCCGGCCGGCTATACAAGTCGAAAACTATCAACGATTGAATAAGTACATACATGTATTAAGAAATCACTTGCCAATAGATTTTCTAAATACAAATTACTGAACAAATTAATGTGACATATGCAGATTTGAAAAAGTAGGATACCAAAGGAATCACAAAGCTATTTATGATTCATGTATTATTTGTTGTGATATTTCAGACTTTAGAGAATTTAAAAAAGCTTAAACATACCAGAAGCTATTATAACCACTAATAGAGCTGAAAATTTATTCAAGTAAGTTGTCTACTATTGTAGCAGTTTTTTTATATTATTTCACTTATACTCCCTTGCCTTCAATCTAGCTTGTTTCCTGACATGGGGAAGTGTCTGCAAATTTCTTAGGAGGTAGTGTTTTAATCTCAGTTCGGACTATGCTTTTTATAGTTATGCACTAAATAATTTTGGGCATATTATGTTATACCCCCTGGCATCCATCTGTCCATCTGTTAGCAATTTAGTTTCCGGAGCATAACTTGAGTTCCATTTGGTCCACAATATTCAAACTTCATAGGATGATTGTCCATAATGGGTAGAAGACCCCTATTGATTTTGAGGTCACAAGTTCAAAGGTCAAGCTCACTATTACTTTAAAACTGAAAACAGTTTCTGGAGCTTTACTTAAGTTCCATTTGGTCCACAGTATTCAAACTTTAAAGGATGATTGTCCATATCGGGTAGAAGACCCCTATTGATTTTAGGGTCACAAGATCAAAGTTACTAGTACCTTAAAAGTGAAAACAGTTTCTGCTCAATCTTTTTTTCTACTGTTTTCTACAATTTTTCATATTATGGTACTCATGTGAAATAATCTCATGTCTTACAATTGCTTCATCTTAATTAAAAAAAACGCACTTTCAGGCATATAATGCTCCGCCTAGCGGATTGTGCTATATATTTCATGTTGTTCTATAGACAGTTTATCTTCTAGTGGTCTGTGTTCATTTTGTTCAGTAACCTAAGTATAAAACCACTGACATATGGTTTTATAAGTTCATACTTGTGGTCATTTTAATGTTTGTTTGTTTGTTGGATTTAATGTCGTGGCAACACATTGTATAGGTTATATCACGGTGTTCAGTCAACCTACTCACTGATCCTGGAAAGGCTAAATCTCTGGATTTAGCTTTAAATCAACTACTAGGCACATACTTCCGTCAATGACTGACTACTGCCCTACTTGATTTAGAATTGGTAGTAGGAGGAAAAAATGGCTGTAGAAAACTTTCATGACCAAGCTCAAAGAAAGTATGCCCCGCTCAGCAATCAAACCTAGATACAATTCCTTGATCAGTTGACTTGTGGGCTATCATCTGAGCTAGCTGGACAGGTGTCATTTGAATGAGAGATGTGAAGAATTACAAAATTTAAAATGTGTATGACTTAAAACTTCATCAGTTGTTGATTATACCTATGGAAGTCATTGACTTAAACCATTCATCTTTTTTGTTTCATGACTTTTCAACGTTATATTTTCAGGAGCTGTTTGATGTAGTTAAATTGTTAAATCTGCGTGCTACACAACATTAACCTTCTGGTACAAACAATGCTAGAAAAACACATTATTAAGCTAGTCTTACTGCTGCATTTGAAGTGTGTAAGTATTCTATATTAATATTTTGGTGTGTAAACACTAAATATGATGTGATTTTTCTATTTGATGATGTGGAAGGGTATAACCTCCCTGGGTGTGATTTGAACCCGTACCCCTTTCGGGACACATTCCAAATCTCGTGGCAGTCATTGATGAAAGGTTGCGCTTAGTAGTTGGTTAACAGCTAAATCCAGAGATTTAGCCTTTCCAGGAGGAGTCAGTAGGGGTTAACAGCTAAATCCAGAGATTTAGCCTTTCCAGGAGGAGTGAGTAGGTTGACTGACCGCCGTTTTATGACCTATACAATGTGTTGATACAGCGTTATACCCAACAAAATACAAAACAAACAAAATTTTACTTACTGGTATATAATGAATATGCCCGGGTCGATAGCGCAGTTGGTAGCGCGCCGGGATTTGGATACTCGTGCCTGAGGGGGTGCGGGTTCGAATCCCACCCTGGGAGGTTATACCCTTCCATGTGAATTTGACAATTATGTCGATTTTCCTCCATTAATTAGATAATATGGAGAAGTTTCCGGCCTTGTGGAAGGGTAGGTGAGTACTGGTTATAGACAATGGTCCAGGAAAGCTGGGTTGGGTGCGCTGGACGCCGTAAAATGACCTAAATTGTGTTGATACGGCGTTAAACCCAATAGATAAATAAATAAATATAATGAATATTTCAGAAACCTGAGCCAGAAGCATTCCATTGATGATTGTATTTAATGATAAAAAAACACCAGACAAATGTGTCCTGTTTGTGCTGAAAAGAAGTCCAGGTGAAGAATCTTTTTCTTACTAGAAATACTTAAGTAGCACCAGACCATGATAGGGCACACCAGATTTCACTTGTAAAATGTGAAATTGTTAACTGTATATTTTTAACTGTCACCTTTGCAATTGCCATAATATTCTCTCAGAAGTCTCCCATTTTATGGATTTACATTGACATTTGTCAATTTGGGATGTTATTTACAGTATTAGAAAATTGTGAAATTACAAATTAAAAATACTTGTAGCTTGTTTTTCCTTTCTCAAAATACTAATTGTTATTATTAGGGGCGGAGAATTGAACTGGGGTTTCTGGTATCTTGTTTCTAATAATACATTGATTTTGTGCGGCAATTTGAAAATAGCTTCATAATTTTAACACAATAAATGCAAGCACGTTAAAAACAGACAAAGGGAAGATCAGATTTTCCAAAACTTTAGTTCAACTTTAACCTAATTTTACTACTAGAGGGGGTTAAACATTAGACTGAATGTAAAGGGAAGATAGATCAACAAAAAATCTAATTGTTTCAGATATCTGGTGAATTTTAGATTAAAATTGAACTTAAACTTTGAAAACATAATTTTATGAGGTTTACTTTTTGAAGAAAATGTTCAATCATTTTTGAATCAGGATTGGAGTTGCTTGTGACGTTTCTTTTAAAGTTTAAACACTATCTAGGATGTTTTATTGAAAGTTGATATTCTTCAATAGAACTATATAAACCATAGTGTTTAGAGACATAAATCTGGATAAATTATTTTAATACTTAAAATATATAAAACAAATAAAATAGTTTTCCTATTTTATCCATTCAATTCCCTTTCAGTCTATTGCTAAACTATATGGTATGAATCAAATGATTATGCATCAAATATTCTATGTTCTGACCATAAAAGCTGACTCACTCCGACAGACTTCAGATATTGTATATGAATGCAGTTGTTGTTGATAATGTGGAGGTTATGAAAATATTTCTATTTATTCCTTGTTGATCTTGAATCTTCTTAATTATAATTGAGAATTTTCTTTCTATTTAAATATCTAGATATGATGTTATAATATCACTGAACTACAGGAAACCATGCAAGACTTACCATTGAGATATGATGTAGATGTTTATATGAGATGTTGAGCTTTGTTGATGTTTGTCTTCTAATCTAGGTCAGTATACATTATTATATTAATCTGCATTTTTAAATATTGTTCGTTTTTTCTCAAATGTCAAAACATGAATAATTTCACAGTGAATGAGCTTGTTAAAATTATTGTCGTAATACATCCATGAGTTTCTGAAAGTGTTTATTATGATTGAGTATAGCTTCTTATGCTGTATGATATGTTTTAGTCAAGATATTTTTAATAACAAATAGGCTGACAGTACAAAAACAATGCACTCAGTCACCGTGAAATTATTCAAGCTTTGACAGTTGAGAAAAAAATGGACAATACCGCAGTTATATGACCTATACTATGTGTTGCTACATCGTTAAACCAAACAACATGGATAAAATTTTCTGAACTTTGTTTCAAACTACAATGTTTTGGGTAGTAACGTACCATAAATAAATGTTTATTTACATATTAGAACTACTTAAAAGGTAAACAGATGTTAGTTTTTTGACAAGTCTCTTTTCAGACAATTAACTGAATGACATCAAGTAGCACATTAAAATAACCTACTTTTTTATGAATATCCTGGAAGTTTAAATAGTAACCTCCATAACCCGGGTCGATAGTGCAGTTGGTAGCGCACCATGATTTGGAATCTCGTGTCCGAGGGGGTGCGGGTTCAAATCCCACTTGGGAGGTTATACCCTTCCATGAAAATTTAAAAATGTCGATTTTCCTCCATTGATAAAATATATGGAGAAGTTTCCGGTCTTGTGGAAGAGTAGGTGAGTACTGGTTATAGACAATGTTCCAGGAAAGGTAGGTTAGGTGCGCTGGACTCCGTAAAATGACCAAAATTGTGTTCTAGTTATGACAGTTATACATCTAGTTATTACAGTTATATATCTTGTTATTACAGTTATATATCTAGTTATTACAGTTATACATCTAGTTATTACAGTTATACATCTAGTTATATCAGTTATATATCTAGTTATTACAGTTATATATCTTGTTATTACAGTTATATATCTAGTTATTACAGTTATACATCTAGTTATTACAGTTATATATCTTGTTATTATGGTTATATATCTAGATATTACAGTTATATATCTAGTTATTACAGTTATATATCTTGTTATTACAGTTATATATCTTGTTATTACAGTTATATATCTTGTTATACCCCCGCTTCGAAGAAGAGGGGGGTATACTGTTTTACCCTTGTCCGTGCGTGCGTGCGTGCGTGCGTGCGTCCGTCCGTCCGTCCGTCCGTTACAAAATTTCCGTCACAGTTTTCTCAGCAACTATACCATGCAGCAGCCTGAAACTTTGCATATTGCTTCATCCTATAGTCCCATGTGGTGTAAAGCGATTTCATGCTCCTCGCTCATCTACTTCCTGTTTGTCGCATATTTTTAGATTTTGGCGGGGGTATCACTAGTGAGCATTAGCTCACAGATTTACTTGTTATTACAGTTATACATATTGTTATTATGGTTATATATCTTGTTATTACAGTTATACATCTAGTTATTACAGTTATATATCTAGTTATTACTAGTGATGTCACGATGATCGAGTAGAATCGAATAATCGTCGCTGGGCGCTTACATCAGCGACAATCGATTTTCTTTAAGGAAAATCGATTGTCGCTGGTTGTTTCAGAACCGCAGATTTTGCCACAACTGACCTCAGTTTAAACTTGAACACAAGGGACAATAACGTTACTTTTAATTTTCAGTCTTATTTAGTTAAATTACTAATCAGTCTAAGTCAAACTCGTTGGTCCACCCGTCCTTCACATGTCAAATATCAAACAAAAATTTGAATATACATGTCGGCGAATTTCAAGGATAAATAGCAATTTACAAAAAGCTCTTTATTTTTATTGATGACGTAATGTACGAGTCTTAATACCGCTTTCTTGATACGTGTGATAATTTAAATGTCACGTTGTATAACAAACGTTTGGTACATCAGATGTCTTATAAATCTTCACACTCAGTTTGTTACGATTTACAGGTCAATAAACTAATTAAAATCTACGACCAAATCTCTTTGGGAAACTCTGTGAGGTATGGTAAAAGTTCAACATCCGGATACGGTCTTATTCTCGTATCAAATGAAGTTTAAAATTTATTAACTCACTAGAATCCAATAAACATAGAAGTTGAACCAAGCTAGCTTATTTCATGATGGTTCTCCATAACATGGTGGTAAGATCCATCCTTAAGGGTGGTTAATAGGATAACGCTCTGCATTGTGAAACATTCGTCCTCAATAATTTTCGTAACCGACACGTTACTTACATTTTAATTTTATTTTACCTGTATCAGTTTTAAATCATCTTGAATGAATTTGTTCAGAAAAAAAGTTAATTGAATGGACATTTATAGCATTGGATAAATCTATCAGAAAACATATTTATTGACTCAGACAGAATGTGAATGAATTATTTATTTGTGAATTATGTTATTAAACAATTGTACCAACATCTTTTGCTTATGAAAATTATGAAAAAAACAAACTATTGCTGAAAGATATTTCTAGATGATGAAGGGGTAAATCAAACGACTGCTAGCGGTTTCAAAATGATATTGTGTAACAAAATTCATACCAACAATACATAGTTTTCGTATTGTATAACATTATCTGACTCAGATACACTATACTTGCCGATTTAAATTGAAAGCAGTAAGTCTTAGTATTGTGATTTTAATATTTTCCTTTGTTTTTAAAATGTTTTCAAAAAAAATTAATCATGCAAATATAGTTTGTTTTAAGTAAATAAAGGATGTTGTTTTGAATGAAGTGTTTTTCCTATTTTTTTTCCAGAGATTTAATGCTACTTGCAATATAAAATCCCTGTATTTTCTCAGGAAAGCTTTTGTCGAGATACCGTAAGCATTTGTACAAATTTCGATTATTAATCGATTTTTAATCGATTCATTACATTTGATTCAATTCGATTATCGATTATGATTGTTGTCCGATTCTCCATCACTAGTTATTACAGTTATATATCTTGTTATTAAAGTTATAAATCTAGTTATTACAGTTATATATCTTGTTATTACAGTTATATATCTAGTTATTACAGTTATACATCTTGTTATTACAGTTATATATCTAGTTATTACAGTTATATATCTAGTTATTACAGTTATATATCTAGTTATAACAGTTATACATATTGTTATTATGGTTATATATCTAGATATTACAGTTTTATATCTAGTTATTACAGTTATATATCTTGTTATTACAGTTATACATCTAGTTATTACAGTTATATATCTAGTTATTACAGTTATATATCTTGTTATTACAGTTATACATCTAGTTATTACAGTTATATATCTAGTTATTACAGTTATATATATTGTTATTACAGTTATACAGTGCCATCCATAATTACCTTTACACTTTAGTAAATGTATGATTTCTATTAATTTTTTTTCCATTCCTTGATAGACTAAAACTTATATTCAGATACGTGCGCATGTATAACAATTACTGTTATATAAAGTATCATTACTCTTCTTTCAAATGTTACGATCTATCATAATTTTACCAATGTATAAATACATCTAAAATAAGATTTAATTGTATTAATGAAAAACCAGCTTTTTTAAAAGTGTAAAGGTAATTTTGGATGGCACTGTATATCTAGTTATTACAGTTATATATCTTGTTATTAGTTATATATCTTGTTATAACAGTTATACATCTTGTTATTACAGTTATACATCTTGTATGACAGTTATCAATATTTATGTTACAAGTAAGTCGTCTCGTTATTTTAGACAGGATCATTTGATTTGTCAATCTTAGGTCCTGATAGAGATACTGGTCTGAGCCTTGTCCAGACTGGCTGTAACCTTTCAAGAAAATTTCAAAATCATGTACCTTGGTTGCTCGAGTCTGAGAGCAATCATGAATGCAAGTCTTTGATTCATTTTACAAAGTTTTAATTCATAATTTGATTTTGATCTGTTTTCAGGGTTTTTGGAAACAGTGTGAGATCAGCAATGTGTGTGATGTCTATTTCTTGTACATTATATAATTCTGGCCTGCTCGTATTTAACAAGTCATCTCGGACATTTTGTCCTTGAGATGTTTGTTGCCCAATTACATGTTTTAAAAAATGTGTTACTTTTCTATCAAACTGGGTACGACAACAGCCAAATCCGAACAGGATTTATTTGTTACTATGTACCGACCCAAATAAAACTGCAAAATTTCTGGGTGTGAATCAGAATGTCATGAAGATTTTTAAAATCAACATTTCCTACTGTACCTCCCAGACATTTTTACTCTAATCTGTGTGAACCTTAATTTTGGTACGAAATTCCGTGACAAATGATAATGTTACGATTCATCCATGAACTTAAAAATGGTTTGAAATGGTTTTTTTGTTGTCTTACCTTGATCATGGTACGAAATTTCCTGGGAAGAATCGAAACTTTTCTATTACTAAATTTCCACACCTTTATTTGTGGTTCGAGATTTTCTGGGACCAATCGAAATGTTTTTATTCGTCCTCGAATTTTCTGTGGGCGAATCGTAATATTCCTATTCTTCACGGAACTTGTTGTACCATGAATGTCCCTGAAAGAATCGAAATGTATCAGAACCTTTAATTATTACCTGAATTTGGTAGAAAATTTCCAGAGATTAATCGAAATGTGTCAATTGGTCGCAGAATTTACACAAAATTTCTTGGAACGAATCGATGTTCTTGTTCATCCAATTTTCTCGTACATTAATTTTGGTACGAAACTTTCTGGGACGAATTAAAACGTTTTTATTATCAGAAATTTTTGCACCTTCAATTTTGTACGAACTTTCCTGGACGAATCCTTATGCGTCTATTCGTCCCAGAACTTGAAGTTCCTATCAATATCGATTGAATTAATAGTATCGTTGTTTTCGGCTCGATATGACCTTTTTGTATTGGTACGCCGTAAAACCCAAACGAACGAAGTTCCTATTTCTCCCAGAATCTTGCAAAAATTTATGTGCGAGAAAATTAGTGGACGAATAAGAACCAACCGATTCGTCCCAAGCCCGGGAACTTTTCGTACCATAATTATGGTAAAAAGGAACATTACGATTTGTCTTCGTAAAATTTTCTACCAAATAAGGTGCGTAAATTTCGAGGATATAAACAATCTTATTAATTCGGGTAAGAAAGGACCTGATATAGACCCATTTCGATTCGAGGACTCTAGTACACAATTAAATGATGGTAGGAAAAGTTCTGTGATGAAAAGAAGCACAACGATTCTTCCACAGTAAATTCGTACCAAAATGAAGGTGCGAAAAATTTAGAGGACGAAAACATTTAGATTCGTCCCAGGAATAAACGTACCAATTTTGTAACGATAATTTTTTGGACGAATCGAGTTTTATTCTTCCACTAACTTGGCACCTTTAATTTGGTACGATATTTTATGGACGGATTGTTATATTCATCACGGAACTTGCACTATTATTTTAATACCAAAGTTTATCTGGACGATTCGAAATGGGGGACAAATCGAACTTTAATATTCGTCCTAAAATTTTGGTACAAAACATTTTATGACGAATCTTAACGTAAGTTCCTATTTATTACAGAACTTGTACCAGCATTTTGAACTTGTACCAGCATTTTGGTACGAAAGTTCCTTGTACGTAAAGAAATCTCTGTCCCAGATCCATTTCTTACCCAACTTTGGTACAAGATTCCTGGACGAATCAATAAGCTTTTATTCGTCCTCTCGTGGTACGAAATTTTCTTGGACAAATATAACCGTTTTTATTCTCGCTCTAACTTTTTGGTACGAAATTTTTGTGGACTAATCGCAATGTTTCTATTCATCTTCGAACTACTAAAATTTCTCCCAGAATCTTTCAAACTTTATGTGCGCGAAAAATTGAAGAGGCCGAATAAGAACATCGATTGCATCGCGGTTCGTCCAAGTAATTTTCGTACCAAATTATAGTGCAAAACCTTATAAGACGATTTAAAAATCGTATTCGCCCTTGTGAAAAATCCGAGGGTGCGAAGACAACACATTCGTCCCAGTAAGGGACGAATCAAAACTTTATTCTTCCACCAACTTGGCACCTTTAATTTGGTACTATACATGTATATTTGTGAACGTATCGTTATGTTTCTATTCATAACAGAATTAGTACCATCAATTTAGTACGAAAATTTCGTACCAAAATGAAGTTTAATGAAGATAAATACGTACCAAAATTAAGGTTAGAAAGATACTGGGGGAAATGGACATTCGATTCGTTCAACGAAGTTTGATTCGAAACGAAATGTCTTTGTCCCAGATCCTTTCTTACCCTACTTCGGTACATAATTGCCTGGACGAATAGATTTATTCCTTCTATATAACTTTCTTACATTAATGGTACGCAATATTTTTTGAGACAACTAACGCTTATATTCTTTTTTTGTGGACAATATTTCTATTCACTACGGAACCTGTACACCATCATTTTAGTACGAAAGTTCCTATTTCTCCCGGAATCTTTCAAAAATTGCGGGAACTTTCGTATCAAAGTTATGATGAAAAGGAACATCGCGATTCATCTTGGTAAATTTCGTACCAAATGATGGTGCGAAAGAATCGAGGTCGAATTAAACATTATGTATATTTGTCCAAGCATATTTCGTACCAAAATTAAGATGTGAGACAATTCGAAGACAGAAGGTTCTATGATAGTCACATTCCATTCCGATTCGTCTTTAGGACTTCATACAACGATTCTTCCACAGAAAATTCGTACCAAAATGAAGGTGCGAGAAAATCGAGAACGAAAACATGATTCGTCTCGGGAATGTACGTACTTAAATTAGTGTAATTAATTTTGGTACGAAATTTTCTGGGACGAATCAAAACATTATACTTCTCAAAACATACTTCTTCAAACTTTTTGCACCCTTAATTTGGTACTAAATGTATGTGTTCGAATCGTAATGTTTGTATTCATCACGGAACTTGTTTCGTCATATTAGTACGAAAGTTCCTGGACAAATCGAAATGTGTCTATTTCTCCCAGAAACTATCTAACCTTAATTTTGGTACGTAATATTCTGGGATGAATCGAACTTTTTTATTCGTCCTCGAATTTTCTCGCACTTCATTTTGGTATGATTTTTCTATAATGAATAGTAATGTTCCTATTCACCACAGGACTTGTACCGTCATTTAGGTACGAACGTTTCTGAAACAAATCAAGTCTACTGATCGAGGGGACGTGGGTTCGATAACCTGGCGGGGCATACTTTCATGGGCATACTTCTTACCAATGATTTTTAATCATGTTGGGCAGTTGTCAGTCACGAAAGTATGCGCTGAGAAGTTGGTTCACAGCTCAATCCAGAGATTTAGCCTTTTCAGGAGTGAGTAGACTGACTGACCGCCGTTATATGATCTTAAAATGTGTTGCTACGGCATAAAAATAAACTAACGAATCGAAATGTGTCCTGTCCCAGAACCTTTCTTACCTTTAATTAGGTACAAAATTTCGTATGGTACAAAATTCCCTGGACTAATCGATATGTTCAATCGCCCTCTAACTTTCACACAAATTTTGGTGCGAAATTTCATGGGACAAATCTTAACGTTTTTTATTCTTTCACAAGCTGTTTGCTCCTTTATTTTGGTACGAAATTTTTGTGGGCGAAATTTTATGTTTCTATTCATCACATAACTTGTACTATCATTTTAGTACGAAAGTTTCTATTTCTCCAAGAATTTTCTTACCCTAATTTTGGTACGTAATTTCCTGAGGTGAATCTAATTGTTGTTTTCGTCCTCGAATTTTTCGCACCTTCATTTTGGTACGTTTTTTCTGAAGAAGAATCGTTGTGTTCCTATTCATTCGTACCATCAGTTCGGTATAAATTTCCTTGAGACGAATCGAAATGTGTCTATCTTAAAAACTTTCTTATCTGAATTTAGTACAACATTTCCTGGGACCGATCGATGGGTTTTTGTCCTTCATTTTTTTCGCATTTAATTTGGTACAAAAATTTGTTGGGACAAATATAATAGTTTTAATTCGTCCTCGAATTTTTCGCACATTCAATTGCAACAAAATTTTATATGACGAATCGTAATGTTCCTATTCATCAGAGAACTTGTACCATAATTCTGGTACTAAAGTTCCTCAGACGAATCGTAATGTTTCTTTTTGTCCCAGAACCTCTTACCTTAATTTTGTACTAAACTTCCTGGCACGAATAGATATGTTCTTATTCGTCCCTTTATTTTTCTCACACATTAATTTTGGTACATAATTTTCTGGGACGAATCTAAACGTTTTTATTATTCCATATACGAGAGGTGTTCAACTTATATTTGAACAGATCTGAACTCTGATTCTGAAGCCTATGACCGGATTGTTTCCTCTAAAAATTGCTTTTTATATGTATTGCTATGTAAATAATCATGTTCACTGAAACAAAATTATTTAAACTTATTCTATCAAACATATTTATAGCATGTTAGTTGACCACCCTAAAACATCATTTTTTAGAGTTTTACCACTTTTTTTGCTCTTATATATGGCCTGTTGGATGTGTTATAAATGTTATAATTACCTTTTTGTATCCCAATAGCATGTGTAATTTGATAAAACAAAATTACGTCTTTTAACAAAAAAATATGCATTTTGTCGTTTTTAGACTTTATAGTCCGAAATCAGTGTTTGAGAGCATATATCATACATTCATTAATTTTACATAATAGATTTTGAAATTATTTAATTAAACATATCCTTATTAAAACTTTAATGTCCAAAGTGTGTAAATTGAAAGGAATGCAATAATCAAAGATGTTTTAAGGGGTCAAAAATGATCCTTTATAGGGTAATTCAAAGACAAGTAAGAGATGTCGTCACGTTTTGATCAAATTTAGTAACGTATAAAACACTATATTTTCACTTTTTATAATTGAAGTTGCTAAATTTGCTTAAAAGTTGTAGTTACCTTGATATGACCATGTTTAGAAGTCTTTACCTCAGCTTTCATTGCTTGATATGACGTCAAAAGCCTAATTCAAAGCCTGTGTAGAGGTTTCGAAGTAGAACTTTGGGAATGTGTGTCTTTATCACATAAACTAAACATATACATATATCAAATGAATTAGTAGTTGCAGAAACATTCATAAATAATGTTATTTATCATGTACTTGATCCAGCTCAACGTTCATTTAGATAATGTTGTTGTCAGACGAATAAAATGCAATTTCACGCACATTTCGAACTGCAAAGAACACGAAGAAGTAGAAATATACATGAACAGATTGTGAAAGAAAAGATTTTGCAAAATCTTATGGGATAAAGATGAATAACAACTTCTCAAGTGACCGTTTACTTTAGATTTCGCTATGTTCAAAACGCCAAAACTACGGCCCCTTCATTAATGTTTAATAACAACCTTATGTTGTTTCAAATTTTTAATTGTAATATACCAGTCGATTATAGACAATCCACTTCTAACATATTCAAGTAAAATGTGGATATTTATTGTCAGAAATTGATTTTTATCCCATCAAAAAAGTGTTCAAATATAAGTTGAACACCTCTCGTATATGTGCATTTATTTTTGATATGAAATTTTTGTTGTCGAATCGAAGTTCTATTCATCACAGAACTTGTCGTGCCATCGTTTTAGTACGAAAGTTCCTAGACAAATGGAAATGTGTCTATCCCAGAACCGTTCTTACCAATTTTGGGACAAATTTCCTGGGACGAATCGATGTTTTATTAGTCGTCGAATTTTCTCGCATCTAAATTTTCTTAATATTATAAATGATTAGGGTCAAATAATAATTTATTGAATCGTCCACGAACTTTTTGCACCCTAATTTTGTACGTTTTGAGCTACGAATGGAAACGTTCCCATCCATCCCAGAACTTCTCGTACCCTTAATTTGGCACGAAATTTCTTAGGACGAAGCCAAATGTTCCCGGTCGTCCTAGAACTTGGCTTTCATAAACTTTGAAACAACATAGGACCATTCGAAATGTTTCGATTTGGTATCGTACATTTTATTCACAGTTTCTGTGACAAATTGAAATGTCTTACTTGTCTCAAAACCAATCGTACCATAACTTAAGTTCGAAATTTACTTGGTCGATTAAAAAAAATCAGATTTTGACTTGATTTGACCCCGAAATTTTTCATCTGACTTTGATTCGAAAGCCTGGGACGAATCGAAATGCTATTATTCGTCCTATATTTTTTAACCTTAATTTCGGTTCAATATTTCCTGGGTCGTCGTGCAGTTTATTCGTCCACTAATTTGGCACCATTTAATATCGTTGGACTGTTAGAAATTTTCTGATTCGGCCCCAAATTTTCGCACTTTGATTTTGGTACGAAATATCGTGGACGAATTAAACGGTCCCGTTTTCCTCGGTTGTTTCCATTTATAAATTTAGGACAATGTTTCTTCGGGCAAATCAAAATGTTCTTGTTCGTCCCAGAACTTTTCATACCATAATTTTGGCACAAATTACCTTAGACTATTCGAAATGTTACGATTCGGCTTCGAACCTTTCACTCCTTTAATTCAGGACGAACGTTCCTATGTCAAATCAAAAAGTCTTATTCGTTGCAATATTTCGTACCCCTTTGTGAAATGAAAATTGAAAAAAAAAATTTCGTAATAAAACTCATCCAGTGTTAAAAACTTGCACGAACTTGTAGCAGTATTATATTCCAAATGAAAGCTTGTTCATTCAGCCTTATGGACGTGGTATTAAATGGTTTTTGTTTATAGCGTGGCAAGAACCAGCAGTAACTTAATTAAGGCGTTACTTCTAGTAACGGCCTGATTAATTCTAACAAGCAACCGCCATGACTCACATTCGGAACAACCTCGGCGATCATCTACGAATATATATATGCGTAGAAGATCGCCGAGGTAGATCCGAATGCACGACTCACCTTATTTTCACAGACAAACATGTCATAGATTACCATATGGATAGGTTAGTCGTATGACAAAAACAAGATGATTATGTCAACTGTCGAACATCACGACAAGTTCAGTGTAGATCTTCATCATTAAAACAACTAAATATAGTCATTGAAATACCACACGTCAATTAACTGATTTCCCCGCATGATTATTAATCTATTTAATACTAAAGTTTATTAAGTTAACAGCACGTGTATAAATATATGTAATAATTAATATAGGTGATATTTCCGCATGTTCCCTTTTATATACGGTCCAATAGCGTATCCTTTGAGATTAGGTTCAGGGGACCCAGAGGGCCAGAACCCTGTGGTTTTTTGTTAGAATACTTACAAAAATATTTTGAAATAAGATTCGGGTACTGTGGGGGATCATGCAACTTAAAATGATTTTAATGATCTGGGGTTATAGTACAAAGTCTGCTGAAGATGTGTATGGAAGTAGACTTTACACCGCACTTAAACTTTTTAACTGTTCCATTACCATTATTCACTTGACCTTACACAAAGGGCACGTGCCACAAAGAAATCGCTAGATAGCGCTTCGTCCTCTGGTACCTTTCTTGCACCAAAAGTATTTACGGTGTGACGCCAAATCGAGGGTACCAGGGGACGAAGCGCTAGCTAGCGATCGCTTTGCGGAACGTGCTCAAAGATTCGGTAACTCGAACATCTCGTTACATATAAAAACCGACATGGAGTATCTCATTGAGATTTAATTGATATTTTATGTGTTTGGACCGCTACTTTAGAATATAGATCTGTCCATGGATGTAATCGTGAAGTAAAAAACAACAACAAGCAAGTCAACGATGACATGATACATTTATATCAATATGAATGATTTTAAACATTTGAACGACGAGGTCAACGCCTTGACTTGACCTTGTGATTGTATGTAATTTTGCATTAATTATGTTTGATTTATGCTAGCTGTTTTGGTTTCAAATCTATATTTCCGCGTGCATTCGTCCACTATTTTAAAGTGAAAAAGTATAATTCGAGGGTTGCCCGCAAGACAGTAGTAAAAACAAGGTAAATGACATTTATACGTAACCGATTCTATCAGACCTAGTGCAGTCTAAGCAGCACAAAGTTCTCATTCTAGTAGTTGTTCTCCCAACCCAACAACGGTTCTATTTTTCTTGATTACATCTAAGTTCTTCCAAAAATCTCTCGACTCGTTCGAAACCTTGAGGAAATATAGAAAACTAGAACCGGTGTGGAGTTGGGAGAACTACCACTAGAAAGAGAACTAAAATGGGCTGCTTAGACTGCACTAGGTCTTATAAAAATCGGTTAAGTATAAATGTCATTTATATTGTATTTTTTAAAACTCGTTTTCATCTAAATTTGTTGATCTGGTCGTCATTTTTGCCGTGTTATGAACCGTATAGGTCACGTGATTCCCCACACTGCTTATCGAGTTAAGGTGAAAAAATGACAAATTTTCGCCCATGAACAACCAGTAAAGGGTTTATAGAATGCTATGCGCTGCAACGACCAAGAATTATATCAGGATCACCTGCGATCCTGCTTTAACTTAATAAGGTCATTTTTTCTCGACTGTTCATTCTACTCAGCTGCGCGTCGGCGTCGGTGGCGGCGTTACACTTCCTGGTTAAGTTTTTAGATGCATTATTTGTACATCTTTGCAACTTCAACACTGAATGGGTTTACTGGAAACTTAACTTAATATGTTTACGCTGTAACCATTTGAGGTCAAATACCAAGTTTCATAACTCAAGCTTCACTTCTGATCGAATTATGACCCATTTGTACCTAGAAATGTTTTAGTTAAGTTCTTTGGTGCAACTCTTAATCTTCGCAATTACTGATGAGATTTTTTTGAAACTTCACACATGTTTATTTTTATCATTGAAGGTCAAATTCAAGTCTTACAACTTCCAATTTTTCATTGGCTTGTGGCCCTTTAATTCTCAGAAATTGCTTGGTTAAGGTTTTAGTGCAACATTTCATCTTTGCAACTACTGAAGGCATTCACTGTAAGTTTTACACATTTCTACGTGACTACTTTTGCAGGGCAAATACGACAGTTTTAAACTAAACCAGGTTTACAAACCGAGGTACAAAATAAATAAACGATAATCTAACGATATCCAACACACGGCAACATGGACAAACGACAATACGTTACGAGATACGATAACCATGTTTTTGTTGTTGGGTTTAACGCCGTAGCAACACATTGGATAGGTTATATCACGGCGGTCAGTCTACCTACTCACTGTTCTTGGAAAAGCTAAATCTCTGGATTTAGGTGTTAACCAACTACTAGGCGCATACTTCCGTCGGTGACTGACTACTGCCCTACATGATTTAGAATCAGTGGTAGGAGGGAGAATGGCCGCAGAAAATTATTTCATGACCAAGCTCCACGAAAGTATGCCCCGCCCGGGAATCGAACCTACGACCCCTCGATCAGTAGACTTGTGCGCTACCGACTACGATGACTTAACTATTGTTTATAAGCCAGCTGTTTTACTATTTATTACCTGACTACATTTCATATTCATAAATAAATACCATTAATTAATAAGATCTCACTATAATTTAATAGATATCTCAAAAGGTAAGGATATAAATTGATAAACTGAGACATCACTATTGAAACAGAGATATCTTCCTCTGCAAAAGAGATAGCTGTTAACGACAATGAGATAGCAGTCTTGTTGTAAGTATTAGCTCTTTTAGTAAAACAGATATCTCTAATACTAAAAATGCAAGCACTTTAAGATTGAATAGTTTCATTAAACAATTGAAATATATATTACTATTTTAGAGTAATAGCTTTAAAACTCATATAGTGCAGTATCTATTAATATGACCTTAAGTTTTGATCATGTATTTAAATGATTAATTAGATGTCAATGACCAGGTAGACCACAGGTCGATGAATAAACAAGAAAAGAGGCGTGTCGTTGGTAAAATAAGTCAAAGGCGTGTCTTAAAATTACAGTACGACAATTAGTATTTCACGAACTTATTCAGTCACACACCTCAAAACCTTTCAGTTTTTCACCACATTGAAGGTCGTTTTTAGATCTACTCTTCAAAGTTAAATCCAGCAAGTTTGTAAAATGTCCTTTGCAGACTTACTTTGTTGCACCCACGCATCTAACTTTTTGTCAAAATGATACAGTAGTCAATTGATAAATGTTATGTTGGCATTTCGTAATAAATATAAACATTTAACAAATGACTCTTATTTAGTGAGGTCACAGGTGTTTTTAAGAAAGGTATTTTCATCAACACTTATTTTTATGTGAAATTTTGGAATTAAGGTTGTCAGTCATGAGAAACATAGGTAATACATGTATTTTAATAAGATTGTTAACTATTTGAACCATCGTCGGTTATCCCACGATACATTACTTGCCAATGAAATTGCGGAGCCGTTTTGAGAAAATAAACATGTGCGTTGGTTTCTATTTTAAGTACGTAAGAAAGTCCTGGTATGATGTCATTGTTTTTGAAGAGTACTAAATTGTAACAGGCGATTTTATTGAAAGAAGATAGATCTCCCCTGCCTCATGCGTATTCATGAAAACGAGATTTTGCCAGTCAAATTGCTCACGGTATTCGATCATCCCGATCACCCAAATTCCCCGATCAGGCCCGACCAAGCTCGACTAAAGGCGTATACACTATACACGACTTCTTCTCGACCTCTTGTCGATCACACACGATTCCCACACGATTATTCACGACTCCTCACGACGTCAACCCGACCACCTTTCCGATTTCCGCTCGATCATCCCGACCTTTACACGATCCCTACACGATCTCAACTCGACCTACTGGATCTCTGCTCGATCGGTGTCAGATCTTTCCCCGACCAGATCGTCATGGTCGTACTCGAGTCGTAGAAGGTCGTGAACAGTCGTGTACCAAAACTTTTAGAATAAAAACTTCAAACAGTGTTGATCATTATCACTTCATCTTGAAACTTCATAGTATATGTTGTGTCCAGCATAGTATAAATATTTATGGAGATTGAGCAGTTGCAGTTGTGGGCCAGATGGTTAGAGCTCCAGAGAGACAGGGCCATTGCTGTGCTAGAGTTGGAACAAGAGGAAGAGGCTGAGGGTCGTAGGCATAGACGTAGGCGACAAATGCGCAGGAAAATATGGATGAAGCAGTGGCTTGCACGACGACCACTGTATGGTCAGCACGCTTTTCTTGCTTTAGTCTCGTGAGCTCGTGTATGGTCGAACAGTGATCGAGGTTTGATCGTGTGCGGTCGTGTGTGGTCGTGGAGTAGTCGGGTAGCAGTCTAGATAATCTGGACAAGAGATCGAACAGAGATCTACTTAATCGGGATGCGATCGTATATTACTCGAGTAGAAGTCGAGATGATCGGGTACAGATCGGGTTAAAGATTCCAATCCGACCAAACAAGATCGCTACACGATTGTTTCTCGATCAACTCGATCTTCAACTCGATCAATACACGATCGCTTCCCGAGCTCTTCTCGACCGCTTGGCTACACGATCGCTACACGAATTTTTTTGACATGTCAAAAAATTCGGGTAGAAAGCCCGAGCGATGCCGACCAAGGTAGACCTCCCCGACCACTCCCGATCAATCATGCCGACCGACCCAGACCAGTACCCGATCGCTTGATCGGGCTTGATCGAGTTGATCTGATCGGCAGTGGGAGCCCAGCTTAACGGAAGAAAGTACCGTGGTTGCCGACGATGGTAAAAGTATAACCAATGGACATTTTCTACGCGTCTTCTTGTTTCAGGAAATAAGCAATTTCAACTGAAATATCTCTTTTTAAAATATCGTTTGTATGCTGCTCAACAGTTCCATGATTTGCCTTGACAAATAATTTCACTCCTCGTGGTGTTATTTCGCTATAGCAATATAACTACAACAAGAAATTTGATTGTCTGTTGTAATTAAAGCAGTTTAATTGATGTATTGTTGTGACCTTAGACATCTTAATATGTCTATGGTTGTGCCTAAAGTTACTGATATCTTCAATAATCAAAGCGCTGTAGGCACTGAATTTGTTCGGTATTGAAAATTCAAGTAGATTAAGTGCTTCAACAACTTTTGTACAACAATTCAGTGACCCCAGGGTTAAAGTTATTATTCATGCAAATTTATTCTAATTCAACTGTATGTTCAGTAACAAAGAAAACTCAACATTTAATAATAACACTGTTACACGCTTAATCACATAATTTCATCAGTACAAAGTCTCACACGTCGTAGTTCTGTGTAGTTCAGACTATATTACCACAGAAACCCTAATTCCTAGATCTACTTTTCACCTTATGATATCCGAGGTCTATCTGCGCAGAAGATCGCCGAGGTAGTTCCGAATGCTGATACGCATCATGATGTGCATCGCGTACACATAACTCCACACAAGAAGTAGTCCGGATTTTAAGTGGATGTAAATTATTGCCCCTGTCATAGCAGAGGATCTGATTGAATTGCTCTTTACTCTATATACTGAAGGACTCGGTCAATTTTAATTGGTAACTATATTTGTCAGAACTGAAGTTCCGAACAAATTAAAACGATACGGCATACCACAAAGGCGACCGGAACGGCCAAGGAAATCAGAATATATCTACAAATGTGGTGTATCTTGTATTTCCTGACCGTACAGCTCGCCTTTGGATAAAACTGACTAAGTTGATGCAATAGATAAGAATATCTTGTACAATTATGTTTATATATATTTATTTCTGATAACGATACAAACAAAACAATGACAATTATAACAATATAGACTATAGTGCGTACAAAAAAACAAAACGTGTTTTGGTAAACATTAAAAATGAGACAATTTATTTCAGGGGTAGGCAGTAATGAAAATAAAATTTGTGTAATTCATTTTAACAAAATTAGCATGGTTGATAAACCACCACCACTTGGTAAATCATGCTTGTTATGGTAGAACGCTTTCCATTACACCAACAACTAAGACACAAGTAAAACATATCACAATTGTTTATCTTAAAATCATCCTGGGCATCCCTCTTCGTGGGTTAGTTCATTGTATTGTTATTATAAGCAGTGTTTTGTTTTTTTGTTCGAACTATAGATAATTAATTAACCGGTGTAAGCCATATTTTGTAACACGTACAAATATATTATATCAACATTGGTTAGACATGTAACCATAAAATGTGGTTTATCTATGAAGGCATTTTGTTACAAATGTTGATTTGTAACAAATTTGATATCATTATATGATTTTCATGTAATAATTATAATATTTTGTAACAATGTGATAAATTACATGACATTTGTATTTTGTAACATTTATTACAGTTTACTTTTCTACAATATAGCAACACTCACTAGTCACTCACTTCGATACTTCAACAACTATGTATAACAACTCAATTTATATCAATATTGTTATGTAGAATACATAATAATAATTCTTGTTGTCATAATTCCATATTGGTTTAAGGAATGTAAAAATATTAAGATACAATATACATGTATCGTTTATTTAAATAGTATGTAACTGACATAATTTTATATACAATAATGTGATTAAACAAAACTTAGATTACAATGAATTGTGTCATATAAATTATGAAATGATAAAATGAAATATACATACAACAAACACATTAACTTTATTTACAAAAAGGCGGTGTTTTTTTTAAATTTTATATAAGCACACACTTTCCTACTATACAGTGTCACGTGAGAACTCAGAACCCAGAAAAATTCACAATCCTCCAAACTTTGTACGAATTTATCGGTCCTGTTGAAGACTGCCGACCATACAAAACCATCATAACTTGTATAATTGGAAGATATTGTTCGGTAGTTAAGGCCTTGCCAAATTGGAATTTTGTTAAGGTTTGTTTTTTCCACATACATGTAAAATGTATGTTGTATAAATGGTACGGTTATGATTAATTGCTTATGAAGAATAACGTCGTTGCCAAACACACTTTTCCCCGAACGAAATTTTGTTATCAAATCCCGGATCATCGGATTTATTTAAGAAAATTTTACCAACAATTTTTTTTTTGATTGAGGACTCTTAAACCTATGCGCACGCGGACGCTTAACAAAATTCCGGTATAGCATGACCTAAGGTGTTGACATTACTCGACTAACACTGTATTTTCTTAAATCACAGATTGCTGACATTCTATACAGACTGATGTATAAACTTGATACGAGGCATTGCTCCAATGAACATGTTGCTAATAGATTGTATAGTCTGATTTTATTCGTTAGGCTGTGACAGGTTGGAAGAGTCCAATCATAACATTGACAATAGGTTTTACCAGTAAATATAGTGCGTAAATATTGACCCCGATCTGACCTTTCACATTTGCATCTAATAATTATCTACACACACCCCGACGAAAATCAGTACCACGCATAGTCTACACTTCGGCAGCGATCGTAAAATTACAGAAGTATGTATATGTGTTAAATTTCAACACATAATCCTCACGGCCACGGTGTAATCGAACATTAATACTACATTCGTATTTAATGTAATGAATATTCTTGCATAATGGTCAGGTCGGGGTCAAACTTTACGCACAATACTACATTGAAAATAAGTTGGAACTATTGTAACTAAAGTATATATGCATAGTATTGTACACCAATAATCATCTTCCGAAATAGCGCAGTCCAGAAACGATACGGTCATATATGCCCAATGCAATAATGGCAAGTTGAGTTACCTTTTTGTAGGAATGTTTCAAAATTCTAAAAAAAAAAATGCAGTCACGGCTCACCGGATAAAATCAGACTGTAGTCGATAACACACTGCGTGTTAATAACAGTTCAAATATATAGTATCAGGGGCGGATCCAGGATTTTTTTCTATGGGGGGTCCGAACTTTTCTAGGGGGGTCCAAATTTTCTAGGGGGGTGCGAACTTTCGAACCACATCCTACATTTTGCAGGTGAAATGCAACATATTAATAATAAAAAAACTACATAACCATTAAATCTATGTTAAGCACCGAGAAAAATTGCTTCATGCTACTTAAAAATGACTTACAGTCAAGAAATACACTAATGGATAGGTACATTTTTTTCAAATGCTAGAGGTCCGGACTCCCTGACCTCCCCCCCCCCCCGCCTATGCAGTATTTTCATAGGAATATTGAATAAACTCCTACTTTTGTCAAAAAGTCCATCAGTTCAGTATATTATGGTCAACTGATAACTGGTTGTGATACACTGTTTTACATGATAACTAGATGATCTCTATTCTGGTCACATATAAATGCCATCGCTGTATTCTTTATAAAATTTTACTATAGACATAGTTCAACCAACTCCTGTAAACTATAGTCAGCATAAATAACTACATCCAACCGGTGATTGAAAACAGTTTAATGACATAGATAACCGGGTCAGAGCGGCCATCTATCATAAACGTATCTTATCATTAAAATAAAAGTCATAATTGTTTATAATTTAACAGACGTGTCCTCTGATACTGTTTTTATTTCATAAAACGTCTCCTATGTAGTGTTTACATTGCCCAAAAATAGGATTTTATCGTAAACGACGCCTTTGATTAATGGGAACAATTCATCATTGGCTTAATTGGATCCCATAAAAGTTAATGAAGCCATTGAAAATTGAAAGAGTCCATGTAGTCCAAAAACGTATAAATCCTTAATGGACACATTGTTGTAACTCGTGTAATCGTCGCGCGGGACACCACGTTATCTTGCATTGTTAGAGAATGCATTGTGCATATTGATTAAAGGAGAGATATGAGGATTTGCAAAACGCACATCAGAGTCTGAATGTTCACAGTGAGTACCATAATAACCTCTCCGACAATTACAATATTCTGAGCTATCATAGTAAATACCACAGCGTCCATTTCCACCACAGTCAAGACAACACTTTGTGTCACATAACATTCCCTTCGCACCTTGATCACATGAACAGTCAAATGCTATGTATGAACCTTTATGGTCACTGGAACATTTTCCATACTTGCATACTAGTCCAGTTATACACATCCTTTCAGACAGTGGGCGTAACTTGTAATTATCTTTACATACATCGTCTGATGTTTCAGATTCTTCAGTTGCTTCTTCAAGACCTCCAATATGGTCAATGGTTGGGTGAACATCTAGTATAGATATTGATCTACTTGGTATATTGATATCCAGTGATAATTCATTGTTAGTTAACAAACTTATATCTTCAGGATTCAAGTCTTGTCGTCTTATGTCTTCCATTGGCGCCTGGGGTTCAGACTGTGTTGGCAAATCTCTGGTTTTAGATTCAGTACCGCTATTAACAGAGTATTGAAGTTTTCGAGGTTTCACTAGTCGATTACCAGACTTTGTACGTGTAGCTGGCATTCCATAAGTTGCATCTTTTCCTTTATCTAGATTATTCCCACTGATTGCATATATTTGGTTATCGGTGTTTACATTCTTTACGGTTCTATCTGCTGAATACTTAGAAACAATGACCGAGTCTTTCACAGTTCCAACGCCTAGTTTTCTCACATTTGATAATTTTGTGGTCGGTGTTTTCATAGTGTTCTTTGCAAATATGCTTTGGAAGTAATTCCTCAATTTCGGGAAAAATGACGTCAGCAGTTGAGCTACATATCTGTCAGTCATTGTCGGAATGATTGGTTCCTCCGCAGTTGTTTTCCTCGTCACCTCCGAGCGCATTTGTTTAGAATATATCCTTGGAGAGAAAACATGTCCTTCAATAAGTTTGTCACAGACATCACCACTCCAACCTTGGTAACAAACACATCTATGTGTTCTAACACTACAAATACCATGTACACAAACTTTATCTGACGTACATCTGTTGTATGAAATCCTGTAGATGTTGTCTTCATTGGTACTTATCACCTTTTGATGTGCTTGTCGTGCGTTTATGAGACAAGTTGTACTGCAAAGATAGATAACTGTCAACATTTGAATCACGTTGTTGCTCATTTTTTGATGAGTTTTCTTCACATAAACAATTACTCCAGTTTTATAAATTTATTTCTTTATTTCATTCATAAAATGCGACTTTTTATGTTTGTAAAATACCACGTTCGCTTGTACAGCATGTCAATCTAATTGAGAACAATATGAATTTCACGTGATTATTTATCGGTGTAAGACGCTGTGACGTCATGAAATATAATATTTATATACAAATGTACTCACCTGTTTACAATTAGCCTCATCGTTTGGTTTTATAGTTTTATAGCGCCACAACCAATCGTGACGATGTATAAATACGCGCGTATGCTAATTGGGACAATCACTCCATAAAAATAAATGTCAAGACATTTTAATGTAGGTGTATACGAATACAGTAAAACTTACTTACCTCAACAATTATGGACACGTCCTACAAGGCGATCGCTAGCTAGAGCTTTTTGAAAGCAATTTTTGTAGCATAAGAGGTCCACTGAACGGTTTGTTTCAAGCTAGCAAATCCAAGAAGGCATCTTTCTCATACAAAAACTTCAGAATTGTAACAAATAAAAAACATTCAAGTCGATTATCATCATGATTATTCTATTTAACCACTTTGACGAAATATATGCATTAAATAAAATATATTTTTATATATCAGTATTCTTGAAAAAGAAACACATTCCCACAGGGGGAAGCCATTTTGAAAAAGGCAGTTCTCGGTTTTTTTAATGATACGGTTAGCAAGAAAAAATCTTGCTACGTATATAGCTAGCGATTCAGACCGTTCAATAGGAAATCGCTATGTAGCGATACAAAAGCGCTCGCCTTGTAGAACGTGCCCTATATTCCTGAAGTAATTGGTACAGTTCTGTAAAAAAATGCAATAAGTCCGTAAATTGTAGGGTCGGGGCGATATTCTCGATGCATCGATACATTGTAACATTAGCAGGACAATTTTGTGTATCGCGATAGTACCTTGAATTATTGATACATGGCGATAGTAACTTGTTATCATGCTTAATGAAGACTGAATACACTTTTTGTTGATTTCCATGCTGCATGTCAAATGAAACTGTTATTTCTCTAGAAAGGTGTTCTTATTAAGAACTCATTCACCCTCAGTTTATGACATGGTTGTGCAGTAAATACAAATGTATGTTTATTGCCATTTTTGGAAAGTTACTTGCTTGCTTTTGTTTCCTTCTAACTGTCTATACAGTCTTGTGGCACTTTCGTAACTTGCGGGAACGTGCGAGAGAAAAAATACCTACTCTTCTAACTTGTGGGAACGAGTTAGAAAAAATCATCGCATCTCGTAAGCTCGTAAGTCTTGTTTCTTTTCAAGAAAGTGAATAAAACCAGTTTAAAAAGTTAATACAATTTACATTTATGTACTAACGAACATTCATATGTCGTACAAGTATTACAGAATGTACTTGTTAAGAGTTAACGTGGGTGGCAATAACATTATGACCTATATCTTTAGGCCGCCATTAAAGTTTTTGACTGATATTTAAAAGCCACTTAAATCTGTATGTAGAATGAACACAAAGTCAGCATAATAAAAAAATGAAGCAAAGCATCATGGAGCGCAAAAATAAGAACATGCAAGTACTGCTTAAGCTTATAGTTATCTATAAGTGAGAACTTAAAATAATTTGCAACTGGAGTCCTGGACGAATAAATGACATATGTGTTTATCAGCGATGATACTCATGGGTAAATATAAAATACACTTGAAAACAAGAAAATATTGAATTGGCTAATACAGTGAAATGTTGACGTCTTCCAACAAAGATCGATCGCAAGAGCTCATCTTGACCAGTTAAAACTTAGATGAGCATACAAATATAACATTACAGCCAAAGGTCAAAGGCTGAATACATTTTCCTATTTTCACCGGTAAACTTTTTGATTGTGTATGTAATTGAAAATATAGCCACATGTTTTACATTACTTTATCACCTAGAAATGTTAATGATTACGTTCATAATATATTACAGGCCTACTTTCTTTTTTTAAAAATAATATGTTTTTCATTAAACTGATTAAACATTCCATATTGAATGGGTCTTCCCTATTTTCATGGGCAAGCACGTTATCGTAATTGCTTAGTAACTCATGCGAATTCGAGTTTTGAAAGAAATATAATGCCTCAGTCCCATAAGATCGTGGCTTGTTGCGGACCCGTACGTGCAGACAGTCGTAGGCCGTGGGAAGCCTTGCGTATTTAGGTGACGGTACGCACATGGTACAAAACAACACACCCGTACGGAGCCGTAGCTGGAAGATATGCATGTTTAATCCATACTTGGCCAAGATTTTGTTCATGATTTGACTTTGAAACTGATACGTGTATCCTGGGCTCATCTCAAGGACCCTGATAAAAACGTAACAGTCCGTACGGGTACGCAAAAGTTCGTACGAGTCCTTGCGGGGCTTGATCGAACGGCGCCCGTACGGTGCCCTCACGGCTATTTTTATGTTTATGGGACTGTACAGCATAACTAAACTAACGTCAACGACTTGTGTTTATCAATCCATGATAATCCAAACTTAATTAATGCTCTATCTTTGAGGTGAATGAACGATACATGATCAAACATGACATCTTTGCTGATTTTTGAAAATTAATAATTTTATGATAATATGTCATATTATGTATTTAAAATGTCATGTCGCTCTTATAACATAGATATTAAGAGCGTCATAATGTCACAACTATAAAATATGTACAGTTTGTTCCTAATAAACTCATCGCGTGACGTATAAATACGCTTACGTCAGGAGCTGACGGCCTATTACAACGAAGCATACACTAAAACAATTGTTTTATGGGGTTTTATAGTTATGTAAAAAATGCTATGTTTACAAACTTATTACTGCAACATTTTTATTATTATAATTAATTACAATACAACAGTACAATACTATAAATCTTATTGTTTTAATTATAAAAAACAACAGTTTTTACGAATACGCAACAGAAGCCGCGCGGACCCAGGATTTTTTTTCGGGGGGAGGGGGGTCCGAACTTTTCTAGGGGGGTCTAAGCATTCGAACCTCAACCACATTATACACATTTTGCAAAATAATGCAACATATTAACAATAAAAATACATAACCATTAAATATATGTTAAGCACCGAGAAAAATTGCTTCATGCTACTTAAAATGACACATTCAAGAAATACACTAATGGACAGGTACATTTTGGAAATTCTAGTGGGGTCCGGACCTCCCCCCCCCCTTCCTGACTCCCGCTAGATCCGCCTTGATTGCGCAATAACAATCACAGACGCGTATGACAGTCGTTAAAAGAGTCGTTTTATCATTAATTTTATTGTCATAATACGTACTGTATTGACTAGGCCCCATTTTCTAGAAAAACAACAACAACTCAAGTATGTACTTAAACATATTTTTTAATCAGATCATTAATTTTGAAATCTATGATATGTTTTGAAACTCTGTTTTTAAGCCAATAATATATTGAGTCTGTTTATGAACTCTGAGTTTATTCTCAAGAGAACTCTTAGTTTGTTGCCTTCAGTTAATAATAAAACCCGTAATACTTTATGTTGATACATATATTTACCAGTTCTTTTTCTTAATGCTCATCTAATAAAAGTCATTCAAACTGTATTGATACGCTATTTAGAGACGAAAATACTTGGGTTTGTTGCCGAGTTCATACTTAGATTTGTTAGTGAAACATTTTCTCTCAAGTTCATAGTAGTTGCGTTTCTAGAATTAAAATATTGATTTTATCTAAACGTTGTGAAAATTATGCAGCTTATTTTGAACACCAGATTGGCCAAGCTACTTCGGAAAATCCTTAATTATCCTTGTAAACAGTTAAAAGTCAGGTATATAATCATACAGGGGTTGGCATGGTAGGACCCGCACTGGCAGATGGATAGAGGTACCGGGTCCGAGCTCAACTTTGGACACTTCTGTTTTCCTCGAGCAAAAAATTTACCTTAAGTTTTTTTACTGTACCCTGATGCTAATGGTTACTGCGGAGTTCACCTGCCTGAAGGGGATTTCAATGATCAGAGTACGGATTATCGTATAAAATTGTAAAGTCGGTTGTATATGGAAGCAGACTTAAATCGCACTATAACTTCTAACATGTTTTTGATTGGAGAAAAATTATTTAAATACTGCTATTTTTCAATGTTCATTAACAGTGGTTAGTGACCATGTTTTGCTCAAATATGTAACATTTGGTCATAAGTATGTCCATCATGGTGTTTGTGTATTATTACATCAGATTAACATCGTCGGCAACCACAGTACTTTCTTCTGTTACACTTCATACGTACCGTGGGCAATTTGACTGGCGAAATATCGTTTTCATGAATATGCATGAGGCAGGGGAGACCAATCTTCTTCCAATGAAGTCGCATGTTACAATTAAATACTCTTCAATAGCAATAACGTCTTACTAGGAAGACGTCAGAAAAAGCACTCATGGAGGCCGCCATATTGAATAGTAAACGAACCCTTAGATATAAAACGTAATTTCATTGGCTAGTTTTCCACAGTGGTTTCCTTACGGAACAAATGAAACTGCCTCATTGATTATTTATAATTACGAAATTTTCCTAACCTATGAGCCCACGTTACATAACGCAGCAAAGCGGAGTATACAGATTACACAATTCGTGGATATTTTTAGGAACAAAATATAAAATAAAACATGTCTTTATAAATGTTTTTATTGATATTGTGATAAACCATAATCAGAAATAATAAAACTCTATAATACATAAACCATAAAAATAAGTTATGGAACAAATAATTACAAATATACAATAATGACTATCATACTTATTTAACATTAAGAATAATGTCATACTGTTTCATATCATAATTTGTCCAATGTAATTCCAAAGGGAATTTAAAGTATTTTATGTAAAGATAGCAAACTCTTTTTTCAATATTTCGGCCTGAGCCTTTATCAAGAAAATTTTACATGAAATATATTACATTATGAACATAGACGCCATATTGTTTATCTGACAATTGTTCATAATGTAATATATTTCATGTAAAATTTTCTTGATAAAGGCTCAGGCCGAAATATTGAAAAAAGAGTTTGCTATGTTTCATATCAATTTTTGTCCGAATATTGCAAACTGTAACTTTGGAGAAAAAAGTCTAAAACATTTCCCTTTTTTCGATGTGTTAGAAGAAGTATGGCTCGAAACAAATGTTTGAGTATCCCACACGTCTATGACAAAATTATGTATGTGATGATTTTACCTTTTGTTCTTGGGTATTAGTATATGTAACAAAGAAGTCATTACATTCATACTGGGTATACATGTACAATTCATCGATCGATAAAGAAAATTTTCAAACTGTTGTTTATTAAAAATACAATAACTGAACAAAAAGCATGTTAAATTATTTCTGTTTTTTTGTCAGATTTTTATCGAAAATGGGAGGCAAAATTGTTTATATTCATTTCCGCGTAAAAATGGCATTTTGAAACAACTTTCGCTCGGAAAAAATGGCATAAAAGACAAAGACATCTGTTAGCTGCGCATGCGTCAATAATCGGGATATCTTTGTAATCACCTATGTATCAGGTTCACCGGTAATTGACGATTACAGTATTATTTCGTATACCAGACATTATGAAGCAACCTATAGGATGGTTCGATCAAGACTTTAATTTATTTTAGTGGGATTGAACTCCATAGCAACACATTGTATAGGTCATATCACGACGGTCAATCAACCTACTTACTATTCCTGGAAAGGGTAAACCTTTTAATAAGTAATTAACCAGTAACTGAGCACATACTTCTATCAGTGTATGGCAACTGCCGTACACGATTGAGAATCAGTGGTAGGAGGGAGAATGGTGGTAAAAATGATTTCAAGACAAAATTCCATAAAAGTAGACTTACATGCTACCAACTGAGCTAGCCGGGCGAGCTTGAACGTTTTATGTATAATGAAGGACGAATATTATATAATGATTTGTAGAAAATAATATTCTAAACACATCTTATACTGGCTTGTAATAAGCCAACACTTGGAAGATCATCATAGAAGACTCTGTTCAAAGTCCACAGATAATCACTTTGATATCTTCAGCTGAAAGAATCTTGAAACAATGGCTGTGGATCACGTGGTATTAATCGTTGACTTGTAGTCATATAAGGAGACCTCCCATAATGCATACATGGCTAATTTAATCCTTCCTCCTCGGTGTATGAAATACTTTAATGCAACTGAGACTCGCTAACATTTGTTTATTATTCATCACTATAGTATTACACGTATGCTCAAGCGATTGGAAATCCAGTTTGTAGAAACCGTGTCATAATTTTCTGATTCGATTCCATTATATGCACATTGCTCTGTGTTTTACTGAAAACAAATTGGATTAGCACCTTGCGTAAAAAGGCATTGGTATTTGTTTCTGGTTCCCGTTTCTTTGTTTATTATCTTGGCGCTACATTACCATATATAGCATCAGTCGTTGTTCCATTAATAGAATCTATATACATACATACACACTGGTATATGAATAAATATTGGTCCTGAAAATAGAATAAATAAATCAGCATTTAAAATCTTTGTTAGGAATACCTGAACGTCTCTACAATAAGAAATCTTCGACAAAGTCGCGAACATTAAGTTTCGAATGTACAAAGTGATGTACATGTACTTTGTTCTTATCGTAATAACACGCCAATGTCACAATAATTATGCCCATTCGGCACTCCTTGGCCATTAACTAGGAATAACCTCAGACATATCTAGACGCCATTTTGGAACTACCTTTGCGTCACCCCCAAAAAAATACTTTACCCACTGTTGAAGTAAACAAATAGTCGAGGTGTTCCTAATCTAATTATGCCAAAATAATTTTATTTACCATAGAAAAGATTACATTATAAAAATACTCTGCACGTCTATAGCACAGAAGCAATCGTAGAAAAAGAAGATGGAAAGCTATGTCAACGCCAACATGTACCATATGGTTTGGTTAATCAACAACTTTCATCAATAAGTCAAATCAAGAAATTTATCAAAGGACAAATAGTAAGATATGATAGAAGGCACCTTTTAGAATGTCAATATTGTTTACACCACGAGAGTAGACATTCAGACACCCCAATCATTCATTAAATGAGTGAACATCTCAACCATTGAATGAATAATCTCGAAAGGATTCGAGGTAGGTTTATCAAGAATACTGGGGTTTTGCTTCAAGTGCGAGACTAAGTACAGACGAAGCATGCAACAGTTGAGGCAAAATAGTTCTTTTTGGTAAACACACAAGGTCCCATAAACGCATTTTTCCATGGGGTTTCCCCATGTTTAGTAGTGGACTGTGGCAAATACACATCAAAATTTGTCGCGGACGATTACATTCGGTTGTGCGCGCGCAAATAAAGGGATAATTACCACTGCAACTAATATAGTCCGCATTACGCGTTAACAAGCAGACGATAAGAAGCACGTATATATCTTATCTAGTTTATGTAAGGTAAAGGTCCCTTGTATCGCTTCCATGAGTTGTATACAGCCATATACTCTGCCCAAACCCCATGTCTGACAGCGCTATCGGCGCTTTGATTATATTACATATGTGACCAATTATTGCGATATCATTGAACTGTAAATTTCAAAATTATGGATTAAAACGAGACATCAACCAACGCATTAAGAATATTTTTGAACATGCGAAACGAATGTTCCAACATGACCTCTACATGTGTCCGCGGTTATTCGTAGTTATGGCCGAGGATCTCCAAATGGTGTGTAGAAAGAGACCTTAGCATGTTCAATAATCGACATCAGAGGGTTTAGTGCATAGCTAAATGGACGATGGGTCCAGATTGAAAACAATGGGCAAGTTGCCTAAGAATATAGCTACGTATCGCTTTATAGTCCTTGTATCAATTATTTGATATCACACGCCTATTCTTATTGTTGTACGAATGATACCAGGGCAATAAAGCGATACATAGCGATATGCTAAGGCAACTTGCTCAATATATTACCTATTTTAGGTACTTATGTGTTTCCACTGAATGCGGTGGATATATCATGATGATAATGAGGTGTTCATCAAATACAGTGCACTGAGGTTCTCATGCAATAAGAATATCAAAGTTGACAAGTTAAAGAACACGAACATCGACAAGTGACACAGTGGTGAATATTTCCTTATGTACATTGAAACACGTCAAGTGCAGATCAAAGTATGTTAACATACTTCACATACATGCATCTGCTTTATTCGACAAGGAAATGAATAACACTTATGAATGGCGTTTCTGGTCAATGATCAACATAAAAATATTAAAGCATGAAATTTTGCATAAGATAAGGAATAAAGAGGATCGAAGTGACATTGAATCGCTCATTCCAGTTCACAAGGTCTTTTTGAAGATATGACCTACATTTTAGTGTAAGACGACTGATGACCTAATTTCAAACGTAACCTAGATTTTATGGAAACAAACGTTATACAACCTCAAAGATGGTCAATTGAAGAATGTAACATCTTAAGTTATAACCTAATTTTCTTTGGTGTGTCCTAGTGACCTAGTTTGTACCCCAGTGGCCAATTTCTTAACTCTACGTAGATGTCATATAGACAAAATTTAAAGAAAGTTTTAAGACGTTTCTCTGCAGTAAATGTTACCAGTTTTAAAGTATTCAAACGATTTATCTGGAAAGGCCAAATCTCTGGATTAAGCTGTTTACAAGTTACTTGGTATACACTTCCGTAGGTGACTGACAACTGTCCTACATGATTCAGAATTAGTAGCAAGCGAAGGAAATGGTCGTAGAAATTATTTCATGACCAATCTCCACGAAAGTATGCCCGCCCTAGAATTGAACCCAAAACCCCTTAATCAGTACACTTGTGTGCTATTGACTTAGTTAGCTGGGCTTTGCTTTTTCTTAAATAAATAAATCCTAAATAAATAAACAAATAAACAATCCTAATTTCATTAAGCTTTAGTAACAGAAAGCGAACTCTTAATTAATTAATGAATTAAAAATTTACAATTTTGGGTATATAAACTTGACCATACATTACTGACTTGTGATCTACGTATACATTCATGTATATACATGTACATATCATGTATCAGTAATTACAAACATAATGGTGACTAATTAAATAATATTGAAAATCATTAATAAAGTACGTCTCTTTTTTGGTATCTTTTTTGTACATAAACGCTTTGAACACGTGTAACAGCATACAAAATAAACAAAAAACTCGCAATGTAAAACCACTTCATGAGTAAAATGATCAAATCGTGTCTTCCTTGTCCATTTTAAGGCTTGCCAAATATATTGTTCAACCTATGTACAGAGTACCGGGTCATTAAATAAGTAAAATACTTCCTTTTCCTTACCATAAGCGGATCCACGATTTCTAGTTACGGGGGAGGGGTGGAACATTCTAGTTAGGGGCGGCGGAAAATGAACAAGCAGACAGGAAGTCCAGGGGCTGTAAGCCCTCCCGATGTAGCCTAGGCAAGGCTCTGACCAGCTGTCAATGGGCGGTGGCCCCCAGATGCTTCTGGGTTTTGGTCATTTCTAAGGGATTCAGGCTCATTTTAAGAAACCGAAACTATCCTGTCCCAGGATATACAATAAAAGCATTTAGGTATATTAAATAATTTTATAACAGCTATTGGATCATGTTATAATGAGAAGGAATTGTTGCACGCTATGTCATTGTATTAGTGTACTCCCAGTCTCGTAACTTATTGCATGCGTAGCCTATGATTATATTTTGACAATATATGTATATATTTTCCTATAAATATCTTATTTTATGATAGAAAAAAAACTTTGCTTGGGCAATTTTAGGGGGGCGTACGCCGGGTCCGCCCCCCCCCCCCCTTGGATTCGCCGATGATTACGATTGCACATATCAATAAATCAATAACTCATCATCAAAATATATAATGAGTAACAGTTTACCACTTTGATATATTTAGACCTGTATGTAAATGAAATATTTCTTTACCTTGTTTTTAATGAACTGTGGTCTTCTAAGTTGTATTTGTCTCACGATATTGAATACATCAACCTCATTATCCTGGTATACTTGATCTAATAAGTTGTTAACACTAATACATATACCACAACATGTCACACCATCACTGTAAATATATACATTGTTTAATTAGTCATGCAGACTTTTATTTACTTTAAAAAAAGCTAGTCCAATCAAGAGATATAATCGTGATCTACAGGATCTATTGACGTGACGTGGCACAAAATTTCTAAGGGGCAGATCCAGGTTTTTTCGAAGGGGGGAGGAGGTCCAAGCTATTTTCAAGGGGGATCTTAACTTGTGCGCCACAACCATATATATCATATATATCAAATATGAAATCAATATGACTTATAGTTTTTGAGAAGAATAATTTTTAAACAATGATTTTCCATACATAAATCTATGTAAATCTTGTGACACCTGGGGCGGGGCCAATTTTAACCCCAGGGGCATAATTCGAACAATCTTTGTAAAGCACATTCTGGTAATGCTACATGCCAAAAATCAAAACTCTAGGCAGAGTAGTTTTAGAAAAGAATATTTTTAACACTTCCTTATATAACTCTATGTGAATCTTGTGACCCCTGGGGCGGGGCCAATTTTGACCCCAGGGACATAATTCGAACAATCTTTGTAAAGCACCTTCTAGTGATACAACATGCTAAATATCAAAATTCTAGGCAAAGTAGCATTTGAGAAGAATATTTTTTAACATTTCCTTATTGATATCTGTTGACCCCTGGTGTGGGGGCATAATTTGAACAATCAAACACACGCAATAACGCACATTGGTCAGACCCCCACAATAGCTCACACTGAGCACTTTGTGCTCAGGTGAGCTAAAAGAGACAAACATAGTGATTAAATAATTTCAAATAATACTTACAGACACAGCACTGTAATAGGAGACTCTGGGAATGATTTCCTGTATAAGTTAACTCTCCCAAGTAATTTGAGGAAGGATTCTATAGATCCAGGTAGATTTCTACCAGCACTCCAATCATTGTAGGTTATCATATACACAAGTTTAGAATCCTTGATACCCTGGAAGAAATAACAAGAAATGATAAAACATAAGATATCCTAAACGCACAGAAAAGATGAGCTAAATTGTATCTTAATACTTTTAAAATAAAAATAGAGTGATAACAACTTTATAGAAAGGCAATATAATAAAACAGTAATCCAATAGTGTTCTGTATCTGAACACGATGGTGAAAAGCCCACGAATTCTTAATTACAAAAATACAAATAAAGGACTTAGTTAATCAACACGAGACTAAACAGAAAATTTAGTTACCTTCCGTAATATCCTAAACGTTCTCTCAGTAGCCTCAGGACATGGCGTCTCTAATGCTAATGTTTCAATGACTAATGGGCCAAACTGTATAGAATCACCTAATGACGGCCACCAAGCATTGGAATCCTGAAAACATTTAGAGTATTAAATAAGTGTTAAACCGCCAAAAACTAAACTCAGTGAGTCGGATGTGTCATCTGACAATAGGTATGCTTCTTGTGCAACTTACTTCTCTTCTACGAGATCTATTCAACTATTTAGTTTCAAGTCAGTGACTATTAACCATTTAAATGAATTAAACTTGCGTGACTTGTTGATAATTATGGCGTTGACTATGAAAGAGAATCACAGAGTTTATTCAGCTAGTTTCAACCCCCAGGACTACCAACCCCTCCCTAGGACCACCATCCCTTCCAAGAGCCTACCCCCTCCCAGCATCATTGTCCTCAGAGCACCCAGCGGAACGGGTATTCAACTCGTGAGAGCCGAACACAAAAAGCGCTTTAACTCCGGAGAAAACAGAATTAAAACGGTTCGAAAAGCAGATTCCTAATAATAGGGAGACTTCTCTTCCAAAATTGTCCAAAAAAGGAATGGATATTCAACTTTAAAGAGTCAAACACAATAAATATGCCTCAATACCGTAAAAAACGGAACCAAAGCACTTGGATTTATACCCAGCTACACTATGAAAACCTTGAACCCTTATACACAATATTAATGACAATACATTTTTTGTAACTTGGTTTGTAGCAAAAGCACACGTCTAAATTTTAACCATATCAAGTTAATATAAACAAACATTTTCTGAATAAAAAATTATCTGGAAACATGAATATGTTTTATACAGTATAAAATATATATTAATATTTAATTACTTATTGTCATGACAAAGATTTAAGTATCAATCACAAAAGAAAAAGAAATGTGTGTAGAAATTATCCTCTCATGTCTATATAATTTGTATACAATAGAATGATAATGCTTTTACAGGTATCACAATGCATATTTTACATTTTCTCACTTAATGATATGAGAAAGAAATGTAAAATTTAGTTTTATATATTTTGCTGCATTTATACATTTTATAAACACGAAAAATACTGTTCCCCATTTAAATATGAATATCTAAGGACCAGAAGTTAGTAAATATAAAGCAACTCATCATTATATGTATGTCAACGAACTTTTATAATATTAGGACCCAAAATAGCGCAGTAGGGTAAGAGGATGGAAACAAAACATAAAACAGTCAAAATAGTATGTCGGCCCAAGGCTAAAAATAGTGGTTCGCTGTACTCATCGGTATATCAGCAATATTTTGATGGTTTGTTATAGGAAAAAGTGTGCTCTTTACGAATCTGCCAGGTGATTTTTCATATTTTGGGGCAGGAAGATGCTATTGGCCAAAAACCCATGACGTCACTAATTTCTAAAAAATCGTCTTTAAACTTTAAAAACGCATTGCGCGCTTATTTTTCATGTTTCGAACAAATAATTCTGGTTCTAAATAATGATGTGCTTCGACTATAAGATTTTGTAAATATTTTGAAAATAATCAAGTGCTGGAAGCACTGATCATCAAAACAAGTGATTACGTCACATTCTTACCATTTTCCGAGGTATAAGTTTCAAACGTCATTTATGCTATGTTCTAAATTATTTTTTTAAAAATCGAATGCACGAAAGTTTTGACCATACCATGAAGATAAAAAAATATAAATTAGAAAAAAATACTTGATGATAAAACATAAGCTAATACCAGCTCCCTAACCAACCCTTACTAGTCGATGTTTTGTCTTTAGCCCTGCAGTAAAATGCCATATTCAAGGTAAGCCCTGTACTTGAGTCCCCACAAAGTTATTTTACAGTGTATATGTCGGTAAACGGTGCTGAATGAGAATCCGAGTAATGACACCCTATATTACTTTAACAATTTGCATAATATGCAAATTAAGTCCGCCATTATCGAAATTCCGTTTTTCCCTAATAACACAATAACCAGCTTGGATAGAAATTTAAAATAAGCCTCCATACCCATGTTTTCATGGTCTATCTATCATATGGTACTAATTTTAGCTTGATCAGATCATTTAAATATGCAAATTTATGCAAATTAGGTATTTTACTGAATATAATATTCGGGTTATCTATACATTAAAAAGTCCTTTGTTTTTGTTTGCATATTTTGAGAAACATTTGGTTATGTTATGTTTTTTTGTACGTTTTAGACACAATTTTATCAAATGGAATTATCAAATCAGTAAATGATGATTTTAAGCTATGCAAAATATCTTAATTACACTATACATTTATATTTGTTGTAGGACTTTGCCTTTATACATTTCAAGACTGCACGTACAGTTATGCCATTTTTATATTCGTTTTTGTCTTGATAATTATATTCAGGTTTTGTATCTTCTAACAATGCTGATTAAGAAACTAAGTGAGGAAATTCTGACATCCTCATGAAAATTTGCATAATATGCAAATCTATCCTACCCCCATTACCAAAATTCCGTTTTTTGATAATAACACAATAACCAATTATAATAAAAAAATAAATTTGTGTCAGTACTCATGTTTGTAGGGTCTAGTTAACATATGATACCACCGTCAGCACTCTAAGATGATTTGAATATGCAAATTATGAATTTTGATAATAAGGATGAGGTATGTTTTAATATAAATTAAAGACCTCCATCAGATTACGATTCGCAGCATAAACAGTTTTACGACCATTTACAAATACTTAAAGACAAAGCATTTAGACAGTGTGTATTTAGTGTCGAAACACTTGAAGTTTTTTCATGATATATGCATCTCAATTATCATTTATGACACACATTAAAAATATGCATTTTACCTATGCGTCCATTACATGTGTGTGTGATTCATTTTATGTTGGTGAACCTATATTGATGAGCTAATTTTATCATGACTATCATAGGTGCATGAAGTGGATTGATATCTCTCATCTCCTTATAAGTTAACTTCTCGTATAGAAAAACAACATTCAATAAAAGAAACTATGGTCAGGCAATGCCTCTTATGAATACAATACATACATGTTCTTTACAGTAAATAGATTGTCAATTATAGTTTCCGTAATTTCTAAGTTGCCTTAATGTCGCTACTTAAAATAAGTCCCACAAACAACTTTCTGATTTCGCAAGGAAACTATGTAAGGATGCATTTAACTGATTGAAATTACATGATATGCATAATAGGTATTAGTCAAAATTTAAGTCGCTAATTAAGTCTTACAAGGACAAAAAGGTGCAGCAATGAACATGTATAGCATATGTTGACACATGTAGTTTCATGTTTTACATTCCACTTAGTTGAGAGGTCAAATATGCACACAAATATGTAAAACTTTCCAGCCTCTACTATTACAGTAAAACATATCGATCATATTGTGTCAATGACAGGATGTTCTTCATAATGATAAAATGGTTTTGAATTCAGTGGCTTCAATTTTACGAGCAACTGAAGATGTACTGTAAAATTAATTCATGTTTTTTCATTACTTGATTTTGGCTTAACGGCTCAGCAAATCAAAATTCATACAATAGTGTGTGCAAACGAAAAATTCTTAGTAAAACTACAACACTATAAACGTGTGTATCATTTGCACATTTAAACATTCATTTAATATTATTTACATTGTTTATGATTGGTATATGACTGGTCCCATGATCTATGTGGACATTCCAAACAAAACATTGAAATCCATCTGAGCAAAAATTCAGTCGCAATTGACAGATTGCTCGATTAAGTTATTCATGGATAATTAGGTGAAATTCACATTGGATCTGTATAATATTATACATGATTATGACAATACCTTATTTCTATCAAATTAGAGCATTTATTTATTTTAATTCAATCTATTTACGCATTGTATCATACAAATGACATTGAGTCAACGAGGCAGATTAGCATATAATCATTTGTTTGATAACAATGATACAAAAAAGTTAAGCATTACAAAATTACTAGTGTATGTTAGGCAAAAATAACATACGTTGAAGTACTTTAATTTGAATATAAATTGTTAACTCGAAAAGCAGTACACTTGAAATAACGTATTTGCATACATTTGCATACTTAAATCATCTGATCATTTTAATTGTGGTATGATATGATAGCTAGACACTAAAACATAGGTGCAGACACATATTTGAAATTTTATCATAATTGGTTATTTTGTTATTAGCGAAAATGGAATTTTAGTATTGGCGAACTAAATTTGCATATTATGCAAATTAATGAAGAATGACATGTTGGCATCACTTAATTTTTATAATCAGCATTGTTCAATGATAAAAAATTGCATCAAAATTATCCAGGCATCAACAGTATGATAGAAAATGGCAAAAATATACGTGACACCATGCAATAGAATAATTAGTGCAAATCCTTTCACTTATAATGTAATTTAATTATTTTGCGTAAAATAAAGTCCTCATTTACTGGTTTAATATTATCATTTGATATATTTGTGTCTAAAGCGTACAAAAATAACATAACATAACCAAATGTAACTCAAAATATGCAAGCAAAAACAAAGGATTTTTAATGTATAGAAACCCCGAATATTGTATTCAGTAAAATACCTAATTTGCATAAATTTGCATATTTAAATGATCTGATCAAGCTAAAATTAGTACCATATGATAGATAGACCATGAAAACATGGGTATGGAGGCTTATTTTAAATTTCTATCCAAGTTGGTTATTGTGTTATCAAGGAAAAACGGAATTTCGATAATGGCGGACTTAATTTGCATATTATGCAAATTGTTCAAGTAATGTAGAGTGTCATTACTCGGATTCTCATTCAGCACCGTTCAACGACATATACACTGCAAAATAACATTGTGGGGACTCAAGTACAGGGTTTACCTTGAATATGGCATTTTATTGCAGGGCTATAGACAAAATTGTGACTAGAAAGGGTTGGTTAGGGAGCTGGTATTAGCTTATGTTTTATCATCAAGTATTTTTCTTATTTATATTTTTTATTTTCATGGTATGGTCAAAACTTCCGTGCATTCGATTTTTTAAAAATAATTTAGAACATAGAATAAATGACGTTTGAAACTTATATCTCGGAAAATGGTAAAAATGTGACATAATCACTTGTTTTGATGATCAGTGCTTCCAGCACCCGATTATTTTCAAAACATTTACAAAATCTTATAGTCGAAGCACATCATTATTTAGAACCAGAATTATTTGTTCGAAACATGAAAAATAAGCGCGCAATGCGTTTTTAAAGTTTAAAGACGATTTTTTAGAAATTAGTGACGTCATGGGTTTTTGGCCAATAGCATCTTTCTGCCCCAAAATTTGAAAAATCACCTGGCAGATTCGTAAAGAGCACACTTTTTCCTATAAAAAACCATCAAAATATTGCTGATATACCTATGAGTACAGCGAACCACATTTTTAGACGCTTTTCTCAACTGGGCCGACATACTAAAACCAAATATTGGTGGTTCAAACCCAGTCACTGCCATAATATTATTTTCTTTATTATTTATTTTTTTTATCATATTAGTATTATAATACTATATTATAAAGTTTTATGCATAGAAACATGTACTAAAAATAACATAAATAAAAAAGCAATTTTATTAGACATTGGTTTTTGAATAAATTTCTTATTGATGAGCTGAATTTCATTTTCAAACAAAAATGATATTTCAGTTTATTTAAGCCAAATATGCGTGACAACCAAGAATCAGATTTTAGTTACACCAATTAAGTGCATAGCGTTGCATCATCAAACTAGATATATTAATTAAATATAGCATCTTGACTGGAGATACCCAGCACTATGCTCAATAGTACTTCGCCAGTAAATTTTAAGAGTTTATTCTCTTCACTTATCTGTAATTATTATAACTTCTTTTATTGTATATTTGTTGTAAATTTGTTTGCTAAATTATAGCTTTTACTAACCTCTTGGTCCTCGTCTAAAGCATTTAAAGTGACAATGACATTTGATCCATGATCATAAACCAATCTCCAGAAATCAACTATTGTATTCTTTAATGGTAGTTGTGATACGATGTAGCCATTTTTATGTGTTCGGGACTGAAACATGAATACAAACAAACATGAATATACAAACATGTAGAAACTTATTTTCATACTTTTTAACATAAACATTAATTTCTCATGCTGTCACTGTGATATCAATGCTCACTTGGTTTTTGAGAGGTCTATTAGAGTTGATGTAGTAAAGACTTCTTTAAGTTACATGTAGTAACTCGTCCACAACAGAAATCTGAATGATAATTTCCAGTGCTCTTGATGTTACATATAACCCACCAGGGTCAATCTGCATTAGTTTTACTCATTCAAGACAGGTTGACATTTATACGTCCTTTGACATAAAATAAACATGGTTCCACAGTCTTCAAATTTATCCAGTGGACCATGTCCATCAAAATCACATTCGGTCCAGTGACTTTTAAAATGTGAGTAGTCAATAATGTTTTACAACCGCCAATATATTTCCTTATTCATCAAAATCATATAATTAATAAGAAATTGGACGTATTAACAAAAGGACCGTAATAATTATGTGCATTTCAGATACTTTTTCGCATGTATATTCACTACATTGTTTACTAAATTTTACAATATAATTTGATAAATTATTTCAATGGACAGCATATTAAAACAAAAAAACAAGACTTTTCCGGTCTAGTTAACTATCTTTAGGTCCAGTAAAAAGCCATTTTGCTAAACTAAATGTCCTGTGCTAATTAAAAATTGTCGTGAAGACTGGTCCCATACTGGTTTATATTCAATATGATGTCCGACAAATATCATAGATGTTTACAGCATACATGAAGTTTTTTTTAATTATACAAAAACACGTATTATAATAGTACATACCGGTATCATAACAGCATTAATATAATCTGTGGTATCAGGAACATACGTTGATAGATATGGACGGAAACGATCTGCTGGAAAATAAGTCGTTTGTGTTTTAGTGCACGTTAATCAAAAGGGAGGTTCTCATCGTGAAAAATGGCGGATGGATTGACGTTTTAACCCAAACAGAATGGTTATACATGATTCTCATATAGGTATTATTTATTCTAAACTCTGTTGTCTTGTCTACCAACTATAAACATTATAATCGCCATTTCCGGAAAGCCAAGTATTGAATAGGTGTTTTTATATATCCTATTCTTATTTTTTGGTAACTACATTTTTCGAACTAAGTTTTCGTCGCAAGATAACGTATTTAGGAAAAATCGAAAAATCTTTATCAAAGAGTAGTTGTCCAACTGTAAAAGCTCACCTGAGCACGACGTTCTCAATATGATCTATGATCGGATATTGTCCGCCGTGAGTCAAAATTGACTTAAACAACACTTCCATATAAACCCTCGGGACAATGTTGCTAAAATCCTTATTGTAATGACTAGCCACATCCTACGAAAATTCCCCTCCTACATATTATAAAATGCAATAGGGGAATTTTCGCAGGATATATAATTTATAATATCAAGCTCCTGTGGACTAGCAGAGTCAGTAAAATATAACCGTAAATAAATAATTAAATGGCTCAGAAAGTCGGACACGTGGGAGGCTGTTGCCAACTGACTAAAATTAACTAATTGTTCTCCTTTTATGCTATTCAACGAGCGTCTTACAAATAAGACGTAATAGCACGTCCTTTGACCAAGAAATGACATCATTCTAGACAATGTTAAAACCCGTAATTTCGTATCAACTACTCGAAGTAATTCAAGGAAAATATTATTTAAGTCATGTACTCGTTTGAAAATCGTGTGGAAGTAGGTGTTATTGCAAATATTTGAAGAACTCACTCGACATTCTTACCTGCTAGAACGTTTAAATTTCTGTTCTTCTCAACGTTTTCCTTTCTTAATGCAGCCAAGAAATTTTCATTACCTAATTTTGGTTTAAGTTCTTCAAATTTCTGAAATTTTTAAATTATTCATTAAACAGATATGTGTTATTTGTCCTGTATGGTGGTAAATTCACTGCACAATACTTAGCTTAATAAAACCAGAGAAGGACCGAATCTGTTAAAGATTTGATAAAAAGATTCTGCGCTCTGATATTGGTTGGTAAAATAGGGCCAACATTTGTTAACCATTTGTTAGATTGACGATCATTTTGTTTATGAACGCGTTTAAACCTGAATTAAAATTGATTATTCTCTTAAGAGACCGGTAGCAGTCATAATTTTTGACATAGTGGAGTTTAATTAAAAAAAGCCTTTGCATGCGCCACTATTGCCTTATAACATGTATCACGTAACAATGGGTCAATTAAATCACTAATTTTTATCAGTCAACATGCTTGAAAGTAATTCCATTTCATTATCCAGCTAAGATTGCATACCATTAAAAAAGATTGTGACGAAGACTAAATAATATACTTACGATAAATTCATCAGATATTCTGTTAGATTGGCCGGTGTTATAATGATCTATATGTACTTTTGCTTCACTATGGAACGCCGTTTTTGTAAGACTTGTATCACCATAACCAAGTGCCTCTTGGAGGGCATAGTGAACTAATTTGTATTGATCCTTGAAAGTTAAGATTATAACATATTATTTTTTTGGCATGAAATATTACAATTTATAGCCAATTAAAACATAATATATAATGATAAAAAGATATTGTCTAAAGCATGTTTTACACAAAACAAAAGTCAAAGAATTTAATTTGTATTAATAATAAACAAATGTTTAATCAATTGAACCAAATTTTACCATAAACAGTTGCAACTAACGGTTTTAAGACTTGTGGATTTTCTTTAGCAAAAAATGAGAACTTAAAGGGCACTTAAAGTGATTTCCAGTGAGGTATAAGTCAGTTGAGTGACTAAACTAGTTTCTGGGATCTAATCGAAGTTTTGAACAAATAGAGGCGTTTGTCAACATTTCTTGAAATATATCCGCTGTAAAAATGTTGACCAAATGTTAACCATGAACATCAACTAACGATGTTTGTCATTTACTAGCTGCAACTGGATATTGATATGGCTCAGGGACAGAATCTAATTTGGCGGAACCCGCTATTGCGCATGCTCGGACGTTGCGTTGTTTACAAATTTTGGACGCCATTTTGTTTTTACAGATGCAATTTTTTATTCATTTCTTAAATGAATTATTTTAAATAACTATTTTAAAATGCATTTTGTTATCCATTTTTAATATCAGCGGCCGCCCCCACAATAACAGAAAATTAGCGGCATTTACCAGCACGCTTTACCAGCAAACAGCACGCTGCTCACGCATATTTACTTCCGGGGTCCGCTAAACTATATGTGTTCCTGGTTCAGAATGCAGAGGTAGTGGATTAGGTTAAGATTTGGACGATTACAATAACAATATTCTTGATTCAAGTGTTAAGTATGTAAATAAGTAACTTACCAATGTTTGAATCATATTCATTCTTTGTTGTCTCATTTTATGTACAAATGTAGGTATATCTATACGACCACCACGTTTACCATAATGATACATGGCATCTAATGTTATAAATGTACCCGTACGACCAACACCAGCACTACAATAAATTATATATTATTGTGTTTATAATCATCATATGTTGAATATTCTGTATTTATGTTATTGTCTGTTGTCGGCACCAGACATTACTCATGAATAGTTTGTTTTACGTCAATATCTCCTTCCAGTAATATTATTTGATAACAAGGGTCCAGCATTCCTGCGCCAAAATGTAAAACGGTAACAGGGAAGTATTATAGAGACGTTAATAGTTCTTCAAAAACTTAAGAAACACTATAAACGCCACCACCAACAAACAGGTTTATAGACCCCAGACTCTTGCATGACAATGCGCCAGATCACAATGCGCGCATTGTAACAGAGTTTCTGAAGGCTGAACGGTCACTGTTCTCCCCGACCAGGCTTTTTCCAGATTTGCCCCCCCCCCCTGTGACTATACCTTGATTCATATAGTAAACTTTCGCTTGTCTGGAAAAAGCTACAGATCAAGAAATGCTATTGGCTCTGCCATTTATCAGTATCTAATGAGCATAATCATCCATTCAAGAGTGCAAAATCTGTTTTCAAAAGATGATTGATCGCCTGTAAACGTTCTTATATCACAAATAAATCACAAAAGTAACAATACTTTTGGAACATCCCTCGTATTTTGGTTAACTTATGATATTTTCAAACAGGCATTGACCTACACTTTATCTATATAAACTAAATGTTATTTATTTTTTACTTCTGTTTCTGAAAATAATTCTGTCTTCTGCCTCTCAGAAACATTAATCAGATTTACGAACTTTTTTGTCACATAATTTATAACCAACGCAAAATGGTGAAAATTTGAATTGAAATACAACAAAAGGTATTAGATTCACATTTATCAAATTTTCACAAAAGCACTTTATTGATATGGCTAATGTCTTTTTTGATCACGAAATAAGGTCAAACATATATCAGCTGTCAGTGAAGTTAAATTTAGTTTCATATGTTGTATAATTAGAATATAATGCATCAGTCTGTATTTTCAATGACATGACAAAACAGACAATAAATATATAACATAAGTCAGATGTCTGTCCAATGAATAATTTAAAGTCTAATTACTTTGACTTTCAAGTCTATTTTAGAAGACCACTTACTGTTAATATCATTTTATAAAGCCTTGATTAAAACATTTTATCTTCATTAAAGATTGGTTAAACCACATTAAACCGCTAGATAATGACACTGCTAAGTTAAAATATTCAGACAAAATTACAAAACACAAATGTTCACATTTACAAAATTCAATAGCTTACCTGCAGTGAACGACCATTGGTCCTGGCAATGTTATTGGTGTTCTTAGAACACACTTAAAGAAAGAAACTACTTCAAATGTGTCAGGGACGCCATGATCAGGCCAAGCTGTGAAATGAAATTGCTTGATGATACGTTTGTCGTCAGGATTCTAAAAATAGCAACAATATTTGTTCAAAGAATAATAATATGATAAATTCAACAGATTTTTGCTTTATATTTTACACATTGTAATAATTTTGCGAAATCGAATCCTAAAAATCCCATACCATCCAATTCTGGATGATAATTTTCTAAAGATAATTTTTAGATACCCTATTGAGAAATCTGGGTACATTCTAAGGTCTTGATTTCACGGGTTACATTTCATATTAAAAATATGGTACATACACAATATACTTAGTCTTTTAACAAATGCTTTCTAACACGTACAGACCTTTAAAATGTAACCACCCTTTCCTACCAGCAATCATCGTTGGCCCAACATTGGCTTCACATGCTAGTCCAACAATGATCTCTGCGATCTAAATTTGTATTCCAGATGCTAGAAGATCTTTTGCTAATTTGTTGATTTTGTCAAAGGGAGTTAATATACAGTATATATGCGACACCGTTTTCTACACTCAGTTAACACTCTTGGTATAGACAATTTCAGTCAGTACATTTTGTACATGACATATGTTTTCAATTGTGAAAGCATCAATATAAACATTAACTATCCAATAAAATCATTACAAGAACAAGTAGAATTTGACATTTCAAGGTCAAACTGGTTTTAAAAGTCATGCAGTTGCAGCCAAGTTAAAGTTATTGATTATAATATATGAATGGAACATACCTGTTCACTTGTTATAGTCAATACTCTCAATGTATAGAATGGATATTCCTGAGAAGAGTTGGATGTTACCTGAAGGTCACCAAAGGTCAATGGTACACGATCATTTGGCCAATACCTTTCACATTTGTTCTGAAATAGATAATATCACAATGATGTTACTGTCTGTGATTTTTTAAATTAGGACCAACTTTAAACATTAAACAACAACATTTATACAATTGTCTGATAATAGATAGAAAGGAATGATCATGTTGTTCCATTATGTCAAACCAATCTAAGAAAGCAAAAGATAAGTTCAGTAAGAATATGTTTATTATTCAACAACAGAAATAAGAGATTGGTGTCTTTTTTATGTCATCCCAGGTATTGATGTGCATGACATATGACATAACATAGTGTGATATTCACTATTTGTATGCCATGTGTCATGTCATTGTTACAGAAATAAATTATTGTGATTATTAAACGAACGCACTTACCTTTGATTCCTCGACCAAATTAGTCAACATAACAATCTTTCCACATTTATTTTGCCAGACCATTTGCCAGAAATCTTTTAATGTAATTTTATTTGGTCCTTAAATGAATACAAAGAAGATTGGCATTAGAAGTTGCATGAGAGATGAGCTAGGTACAAATATCTAAAGTGACTATTGTTAAACACTGACTGCTGTCTGTAGTGGGTTTATTGGGATATTGTACATTATTATTTTTTATGTTTGTATTGCTTTGTTCCAGAGAAATGTCGATGACAATTCTAGATGAAGAAATCATTTATCTAAAATGTAGTGTATAGTGTCAGTTTGCATTCAGTAATAAAGCAAACATTTATTCCACTATATCAACAGCACTCGAGCTACATTTTGAATATTCAGTAATAATACAATCTCCGTAAACAGAGATCCTGTAGAGCGTTGTCGTACAGGATCTCTACTTAGTCAATGCAAGGTCACGTCGGGATGAACTTTGTGTCGACCAATCAATGCGTAGCTTTCATCTAGACGAAAACACTATTAATCACATTTTGATTTCGTAATTTCTATTTTTAGACCAAGGTTTGCATGCTAATTTAACAGCGGTATTATTCACAGTCTGCGATTGGGCGGATCATTTCAAATTGCGTGACGTAGACGATGTAAACAAGTTACGTATCATAAAAATTTCGTCATGAATAAAATGATGAGAAAAGGTCACCTGAACGTGACCTTCGTTTGGAAAAGGCCTGATCTAAATTAGCGAGTATGCGAGCGGAAAAAGTTTAGATCGGGTTTTAATCAGATTAGTAATAATATAAAACATTAGGACTACTTAAGTTATTTTTTTATTCTACAAAATATTCACAGAAGCTGGTTAATTATGTACATAATTTACAAAAATATGCATTTCATTTGAATTTCATCTTTGGAAAAGACTACAGTATTGCGTATCGTATTTTATTACAACTGGCTTGACAAACTCCTCAGATGAAAAAGGAAATAACCGCTCTGGGGAAATTGTTTGTTAGATACACCGGACATCTAGTTAGTATAGTTTCAATATAAAATATGCTTATGACAGAAGCTTATTTGCAATAAATAAGATTAACAGTGAATAGTTTACCTTGTGTAGCTATGTAACAGTTGGGATAATCAACACTCTGAAATAAAAGATGAATACATATACATAATATCTTGTAGGTACAATTTGTACAAGTCATGCTCTTGTATTATATGGGTTGTACTTATTGTTGATGTCCTTCAACATTTCACTAGAATTGAAAATTGGTATACAAGGCACACTTGAGAGAGCGTTAACAACACCAGATAAGTAAATCAACTTTGCAGTGGTAAATGAAAAAAATGTTTGATCTTAAAGTAACTATACCTTGGTATGCTTGGTGGTGTTAGGTAGCAGCTCATTGCACGTGTATAGGACAATTCACAGCCGTCAGTCAACCTACTTGCTGTTCATAGAAAGACAGACCCTTGATGGACACTGTATTTCATAAGCACAGGGTCCGAAAGTTTCCCATTACCGCAGTCTGTCTGATATCAATCATTCAGATATGAAGTCATCCAATTGAGAGCTCTATCAACAATTCCGTAGTGATTATGCAGTCGAATTAACAATGTATGATGATCTATGGTGTCAAAAGCATCAGATAAATCCAGTAACACTAGAGTTGTAACTCAGTTATTGTCTTAAGCATGGAGAATTTCATTTTGCATCTTAAAAAGGGCCGTTTTATTGTATACCTAGGCCAATCGTTCCCCCAGGCCAATTTTCCCCATGTTGATTAAACTGTTACAATTATGCTATTTCATTGTATACCCAGGCCAATTTCCCCATGTTGATTAAGGTATACAATCCCTAACTCCCAAATTTTTAGACCATTGAAATATTACATCTAGAGCAATAATGTTTGGTGTTTTTTATTGTTTAGGATATCCCTAAACTTTTCACCAGAAAAAATCTTCAAATTAAATACAAAATTAATAGTTGCGGCATGTTTAAGATTATGCCCCCTTACTGCTGAAAATAGAAACTCTTGAAAAGTGTTGAATCATTTATAGACATTTATTCAAACATAAAATCAATGTTAACATTATAGGAATGGTATCAATCAAACACATATGTATAAACAAGTAAACATTTAATGCAATTTGCCAAGTTTGTATTGTTTTTTCTGAAAATTATGACCTCTGAAGTCCTCGTCAAGGGTCAAATAAGCCTACAAAACTATCAACATGACATTTTTAACACATCATAAAAAATTAAATAGGGAATCAATATTCACCAAACTTGCACAATCTTGTCTTATATGATAGATAATACTTGAGAAGAAATATAATCGACTTTTACCGCATACTTTTTGAGAAACAGTTAATGAGATTATCAATATTCTCGGAAAAGTGTTAATTTCAAGCACTAAAATAGCATGGAATATGTATTTAGTAAATTTTAAAATGTAACAACATCAACAAAACTTACACAATATGTTCCTATAATATAAACAATGTCAGAAAAGAAAATTCAACAATATTCTAAGTATGCTAGGAAATATAGAAGATCCAACTTTTAGGCCAAGGCATAAAATTTCTGTTTCACGAAATTTGAAAAAAATGAAATGATGAATTTTATCTTCTTTAGTGTCAAAATTATATCTCAAATGAAAGGTGCTACTATAGAAAACTACTTGCAATATAATTTATACATACTTACAGAAAAAATAGGTCAAATCATAAAAATAACTTTACAGTTGTGACTTGAAATATAGATATTTTTCGCTAATTTTGTAATAAAAATGTTCAAGTACAAATCACTCCTACAATTTCAGTACAATACATTTTTACTCAAGTAGGCTTTATTGACGCACAATTATAAAGTGACATTACCATATTGTTCTTTTCAATCTTAAAAATGTACAGCTGTTCCTATATTATTTTATGCATATCAAATTTATATAAATCTTCATGTACGCAAGCACAAAAAATGGAAAAAAAACTTATCTAGTTTTTACCAGGTAAACATAATCAAAATCATGAATTTCTAAATAATGAATGATTAACAACATGATACCCTAGTAGCTGCAATATTGTAAAGCTGAAATTATCATTTGAAAAATGCACTACATAAATAATATAAATAATTTCAACATGTCACAAGTTATTACGCATATTAAATGACCCACAATCAGTGCATTTAGATTTATTTACTTAGATTATTCAAGTATTCAGCTTGTTTTGGGATGACACTTTCAAGAATTATTTTTGTAATTGTCATGCACGGTTGACCTAGGCTGTTTGTCATTGACATTGTGTTTAAAAAGTCCATCTTCTCCATCAAATCGGTCAAGGTTCAGCCCAGACCTAGCAATATTTTCAGCTTTTGTCATCCGTTGCAAATACCACTAGAAATAAGAACTTTAAAAGAAGATATGTTCCTAGCCTTTTCTCTAGAATTTAGGTTATTATAGAACGCAACTGATGAAGAAACAAAAATGAACTAAAATCTCTCATTGTCAAGGTAATGTTGGAGCAAATAACTGAGAGCCCAAGATTCACCAGCAGCAGCATGAGCATTGTATGTAATATAAAAATAATCAGAGACTAGAGAGTCTTGTTTATATATGCAGTCCTACTAATATACACTTCATGACATAGAGCTAAAGAATAACAAATATCAATAGCACACTATGAAAATCTGTCAAATGGATTCACTTTGAAACTAACACAGGAAAATCAAATCTTTTTTTCATTCTGGGCTGTAAGAATGACATAACCAATTTAAGAGCCACTTGATGAAACTGTCTCAAGCTGTATTGATGTCAACTGTTGACACTAGTGATCTGTTCACAAACATTTTGTCATCAACCATAGACATTCCTGTGATCTATTGTGTTGCTGCAGTAATAGGAATCAATGACTGCATATAAGGTGAAGGGTATAATCTGACCAACAACACCAATCTGAGTTATCTACACTATCTGAAACAGAGACAAGTAGAATGACTTTACTAAATGATATAATTTAAACAAGGAATTTTTCTTCAATATATAGGTACAATATTGACATACCCATTGACAAACACAGTACCTATGCATGATGAAGACTGCCTCAACAGTTTTAGAAACAAAAAATACACAACTTGCAGGATTAGGTTAATCCCTTGACCAGCATCTGTATTTTCAAGAAGTAAATTGTTTTTATGTATCATCAATACCGCTGAGAAAATCAAAAATTTTAAATATATAATCATCAAACTCAAAAATAATTCTTGTACTTACTTAGATCAGTAACTGAATCAAAATTTCAAATGTCAAGTACCAATGTCTACTGGTTTGAAATCTCCTCATGGTACAGGATCTGGTAATTTTCAATATCAATTTCTGAATGAAATCTAATGCCTGAAAATGAAATATATACATCACATGATAAGTTGCATACTGACAATTTAGTTTTTTGTTTGTTTGTTAGGGTTAAAGGTACTAGTTAACAGATTTGGTTTATTTTTCTATAATTTCATAATACCATTCAGTGTCTGTAATTGTACTGCATGAAACACCATTATTTGTAGTTGTATGTCAATTTTCACTAAAAAAATCATTATCAGAAAACTATATTCCAGTTTCCAAAATTGTTTCCATACAACTTTGATAGTTTTAGAAAAAGTTGATATTTAAGTTGAAATCTGTGAATGAGTACCTTTAACGCCATAGCAACACATTGTATAGGTCATAAAACAGTGGTCAGTCAACCTACTCATTCCTCCTGGAAAGCCTAAATCTCTCGATTCAGCTGTTAATTAACCAACTACACTAAGAGCATAATTTCGTCAGTGACTGACAACTGCCCTAGGCTACATTATTAAAATTCATTGGTAGTTGGGAAATTGACGGTTGAAATAATTTCATGACCAAGCTCCAAGAATGGAACCCACAACACACACAAGCTACAATTACTGATACAGAGTCATAATATGTATCACAGATTACCTGAAGATTGGAGAAGGATCTGGCAACAATGCAACACCAAGGTCAAGATGTATGATTTCCATGATTGATTCAGCTTGCTGAGTCTCTTCAAGAGCTTGTCCTTAAATGAATAAATAAAACATAAGATTTTCCCTAGCACCAGGGCTGAAATGGTATCTCACAGAGTTGCAAAATGGAGTGTATTTTGAAAATTGAAAGTAACCTTTTTCAGCTAATAAACTTCGCAATGTAAAATTGAAATTAAATATCACTTTCTAAACTAATTAAGGCTCAAACCAGCCTTGATGTGTCCAGTGAGATTGATAGTAGCTACAGATTACAGTCAGTTTGGAAGGTATATGCATCTCTGACATCATGAACTAAATTCTGACCCATGATAGATCATCACAGCCTTGTCTAGAGTGTTTTTACTTGTAGTACAATGTATGTGTACCCTGATTTGTCTGCTACAGACAGACACTGTTACACATTATATTTGATATTAACTCTCACAGGTAACGTTAAATACAGTATAATGCTGTACATATGTTACACTGCATATAAATAAAATCAACTCACAAAGAGCTATATTCTGTTAAATTTGAGTCATAATCGAATCGAACCTGGTTCTCCCGGGTGGTAGGCGAGACATTCAACCGCGTTGCTACAGGGTTAACCCTACAGCAAGGCTGTTGGAAGTGACTATATAGTCACCTACGATCACCACAGCCACAAAAACATAACATCTTGCATCAGCTCAGCACAATAAAACTAGCACAATAAATTACACACTAAAAACTATCACCCAACTTATCTCAAATCTAGGCATATAACAAATAAACATTGTAAGTTTCAAAATGGCCAAGTTTAACACATTCATACTGATATAATAGAGGAATAAATATTTCAGTTCAGAATGTATTTTTTCTTACCTGTGCATAGAGTCCAGACTGTTGACAACAAAATAATGGTGCACCAGTACATTTTTACCCTGTGTGCTTACAGTTTTACCAATAGGTACATTGCTTACGTAACCTCACTATTTATAACAGCATTTATCAAATAAATATCCCGAAAGTACACGTTTTTATTCACCCACAACACAGTCTGTAAACAGTAAATCATGGCACCGGATCAAGTCGACATCCTTCACAAAACCTCAGAGCGTCCGACTTAGTTGACGGCCTATTCTCCTTTCTCCAACCTTTGATGGTTGATATTTTATCAATTACTATCCCAGATAGATTGTTTTGTCGTAATAAACCTTTGTCGGAACTAACATAACGTCTTTTTGAAAAACGACCGCGCATATTCCTTACTATCTCCGCCATGTTGGATAACTCGATTTTACCTCGTTGACAGTAGGAAATCCCGTTACGTCATACGCCACGAGGTTGTTATAACTAAAAATAGTACAGTTACGAGCGAATACGAGTATGACGATGTTTATCGAACTGCGGTTTACGGAAATGTCGACATAACACGATCTTTACCGATTAGTTAGGGATCGTATACCTTAAACTGTTAAAATTATGCTATTTTATTGTATACCTAGGCCAATTTCCCCCTGTTGATGAAACTGTTAAAATTATGCTATTTTATTGTATACCTAGGCCAATTTCCCCCTGTTGATGAAACTGTTAAAATTATGCTATTTTATTGTATACCTAGGCCAATTTCCCCCTGTTGATGAAACTGTTAAAATTATGCTACTTTATTGTATACCTAGGCCAATTTCCCCCTGTTGATGAAACTGTTAAAATTATGCTATTTTATTGTATACCTAGGCCAATTTTCCCCATGTTGATTAAACTGTTAAAATTATGCTATTTTATAATTGTATACCTAGGCCAATTTCCCCATGTTGATGAAACTGTTTAAATTATGCTATTTTATTGTATACCTAGGCCAATTTTCCCCATGTTGATTAAACTGTTTAAATTATGCTTTTTTATTGTATACCTAGGCCAATCCCCCTTGTTGATGTAACTGTTTGAATTATGCTATTTTATTGTATACCTAGGCCAATCCTTCCCCTGGCCAATTTTCCCCCGATTTAGAGGCTGAATAAGATATTTTTCATAGTATAGATAAAGATGGTAGATTGATCAGTGTCAAACAAAGTATGAATCTTGCTAATTCAATAAATTGAACAAAATGTAAAAATCTGAGAACTCTCATATGAATAAACACTAGTATGTTGAATAAAAGAGATGGTATTGTGAATATAACGAATTCCATGTTATATGATACATTCTAGAATAAGAAATATATGGCGTTACAATAGTATTAAAAGGTTTGAAGTTAGGGTTATATATATGGAAACAACAATACTTACATCTATAAAATTAGCATTAATATAATCAGAATCAGGTTCCAAAGGGTCTTCATCTAATACAACACGACTATGATCATCTGAAATACATAACAATATGATTGAATAATAGTAACAGACTCAATGAATATGCATGATTCTTAATATATATAATGATTATAATTGATTATTAATATCATTTCTATTTGTTTTCAATTCATTGAACATTAAGTGAATATTCTTAAGCTGACAATTATATGTTCTATAATAACAACCTGAAGGAAAATAGCACAATCAGATTGGTCAAATATGAACATGTGACCAAAAATGTGCTTTCATTTTCGGTGCTTATGCAAATTATATCACCAAAATGACATTCATATTTCGATGAAAGTCAGTTTCTATGAATTCAATCCTTAATTACTTCATTTTTAGAATGTTGACAATTAATAACGAGGAAAAAAGGAATGATCACATATTAATAATGAATGTACGAGTATTTAAGCTTAAATTTATATGTAAGTTCTGTTCAATGATGTTTTTATAGAACTAAAACATAATGCATACTTCCTAATGAGATGGGCATTTGAAAGGAAAAAATGGAAGTTTGACTAATAAGATACTTTAAACTTGAAATATTTTAATATAACAAGACAAATCCATTTTGTGTCCAACTCCAAACTTGAAATATTTTAATATAACAAGACAAATCCATTTTGTGTCCAACTCCAAACTTGAAATGTTTTAATATAACAAGACAAATCCATTTTATGTCCAACTCCAAACTTAAAATGTTTTAATAAAACAAGACAAATCCATTTTGTGTCCAACTCCAAACTTGAAATGTTTTAATAAAACAAGACAAATCCATTTTATGTCCAACTCCAAACTTGAAATGTTTTAATATTACAAGACAAATCCATTTTATGTCCAACTCCAAACTTGAAATGTTTTAATATAACAAGACAAATCCATTTTGTGTCCAACTCCAAACTTGAAATGTTTTAATAAAACAAGACAAATCCATTTTGTGTCCAACTCCAAACTTGAAATGTTTAAATAAAACAAGACAAATCCATTTTATGTCCAACTCCAAACTTGAAATGTTTTAATATTACAAGACAAATCCATTTTATGTCCAACTCCAAACTTGAAATGTTTTAATAAAACAAGACAAATCCATTTTGTGTCCAACTCCATACTTGAAATGTTTTAATATAACAAGACAAATCCATTTTGTGTCCAACTCCAAACTTGAAATGTTTTAATATAACAAGACAAATTCATTTTATGTCAACTCCAAACTTGAAATGTTTTTATATAACAAGACAAATTCATTTAATGTCCAACTCCAAACTTAAAATGTTTTAATATAACAAGACAAATTCATTTTATGTCCAACTCCAAACTTGAAATGTTTTAATATTACAAGACAAATTCATCTTATGTCCAACTCCAAACTTGAAATGTTTTATATAACAAGACAAATTCATTTTATGTCCAACTCCAAACTTGAAATGTTTTAATATAACAAAACAAATTCATTTTATGTCCAACTCCAAACATGAAATGTTTTAATATAACAAGACAAATTCATTTTGTGTCCAACTCCAAACATGAAATGTTTTAATATAACAAGACAAATCCATTTTATGTCCAACTCCAAACATGAAATGTTTTAATATAACAAGACAAATTCATTTTGTGTCCAACTCCAAACATGAAATGTTTTAATATAACAAGACAAATCCATTTTATGTCCAACTCCAAACATGAAATGTTTTAATATAACAAGACAAATTCATTTTGTGTCCAACTCCAAACATGAAATGTTTTAATATAACAAGACAAATTCATTTTATGTCCAACTCCAAACTTGAAATGTTTTAATATAACAAAACAAATTCATTTTATGTCCAACTCCAAACATGAAATGTTTTAATATAACAAGACAAATTCATTTTATGTCCAACTCCAAACTTGAAATGTTTTAATATAACAAAACAAATTCATTTTATGTCCAACTCCAAACATGAAATGTTTTAATATAACAAGACAAATTCATTTTATGTCCAACTCCAAACATGAAATGTTTTAATATAACAAGACAAATCCATTTTATGTCCAACTCCAAACATGAAATGTTTTAATATAACAAGACAAATTCATTTTATGTCCAACTCCAAACATGAAATGTTTTAATATAACAAGACAAATCCATTTTATGTCCAACTCCAAACATGAAATGTTTTAATATAACAAGACAAATTCATTTTATGTCCAACTCCAAACATGAAATGTTTTAATATAACAAGACAAATTCATTTTGTGTCCAACTCCAAACATGAAATGTTTTAATATAACAAGACAAATTCATTTTGTGTCCAACTCCAAACATGAAATGTTTTAATATAACAAGACAAATCCATTTTATGTCCAACTCCAAACATGAAATGTTTTAATATAACAAGACAAATTCATTTTGTGTCCAACTCCAAACATGAAATGTTTTAATATAACAAGACAAATTCATTTTATGTCCAACTCCAAACTTGAAATGTTTTAATATAACAAAACAAATTCATTTTATGTCCAACTCCAAACATGAAATGTTTTAATATAACAAGACAAATTCATTTTATGTCCAACTCCAAACTTGAAATGTTTTAATATAACAAAACAAATTCATTTTATGTCCAACTCCAAACATGAAATGTTTTAATATAACAAGACAAATTCATTTTATGTCCAACTCCAAACATGAAATGTTTTAATATAACAAGACAAATCCATTTTATGTCCAACTCCAAACATGAAATGTTTTAATATAACAAGACAAATTCATTTTGTGTCCAACTCCAAACATGAAATGTTTTAATATAACAAGACAAATTCATTTTGTGTCCAACTCCAAACATGAAATGTTTTAATATAACAAGACAAATCCATTTTATGTCCAACTCCAAACATGAAATGTTTTAATATAACAAAACAAATTCATTTTATGTCCAACTCCAAACATGAAATGTTTTAATATAACAAGACAAATCCATTTTATGTCCAACTCCAAACATGAAATGTTTTAATATAACAAGACAAATCCATTTTATGTCCAACTCCAAACATGAAATGTTTTAATATAACAAGACAAATTCATTTTATGTCCAACTCCAAACATGAAATGTTTTAATATAACAAGACAAATTCATTTTATGTCCAACTCCAAACATGAAATGTTTTAATATAACAAGACAAATTCATTTTATGTCCAACTCCAAACATGAAATGTTTTAATATAACAAGACAAATTCATTTTATGTCCAACTCCAAACATGAAATGTTTTAATATAACAAGACAAATTCATTTTATGTCCAACTCCAAACATGAAATGTTTTAATATAACAAGACAAATTCATTTTATGTCCAACTCCAAACATGAAATGTTTTAATATAACAAGACAAATCCATTTTATGTCCAACTCCAAACATGAAATGTTTTAATATAACAAAACAAATTCATTTTATGTCCAACTCCAAACATGAAATGTTTTAATATAACAAGACAAATCCATTTTATGTCCAACTCCAAACATGAAATGTTTTAATATAACAAGACAAATCCATTTTATGTCCAACTCCAAACATGAAATGTTTTAATATAACAAGACAAATTCATTTTATGTCCAACTCCAAACATGAAATGTTTTAATATAACAAGACAAATTCATTTTATGTCCAACTCCAAACATGAAATGTTTTAATATAACAAGACAAATTCATTTTATGTCCAACTCCAAACATGAAATGTTTTAATATAACAAGACAAATTCATTTTATGTCCAACTCCAAACATGAAATGTTTTAATATAACAAGACAAATTCATTTTATGTCCAACTCCAAACATGAAATGTTTTAATATAACAAGACAAATTCATTTTATGTCCAACTCCAAACATGAAATGTTTTAATATAACAAGACAAATTCATTTTATGTCCAACTCCAAACATGAAATGTTTTAATATAACAGGGCAAATCCATTTTATGTCCAACTCCAAACATGAAATGTTTTAATATAACAAGACAAATTCATTTTATGTCCAACTCCAAACATGAAATGTTTTAATATAACAAGACAAATTCATTTTATGTCCAACTCCAAACATGAAATGTTTTAATATAACAGGGCAAATCCATTTTATGTCCAACTCCAAACATGAAATGTTTTAATATAACAAGACAAATTCATTTTGTGTCCAACTCCAAACATGAAATGTTTTAATATAACAAGACAAATTCATTTTATGTCCAACTCCAAACATGAAATATTTTAATATAACAAGACAAATTCATTTTATGTCCAACTCCAAACATGAAATGTTTTAATATAACAAGACAAATTCATTTTGTGTCCAACTCCAAACATGAAATGTTTTAATATAACAAGACAAATTCATTTTATGTCCAACTCCAAACATGAAATGTTTTAATATAACAAGACAAATTCATTTTATGTCCAACTCCAAACATGAAATGTTTTAATATAACAAGACAAATTCATTTTATGTCCAACTCTAAACTTGAAATGTTTTAATCTAACAAGACAAATCTATTTTATGCCCAACTCTAAACTTGAAATGTTTTAATCTAACAAGACAAATCTATTTTAAGTCCAACTCCAAACTTGAAATGTTTTAATATAACAAGACAAACATAGAAGTTTGACTTATTAGATACTATAAACTTGAAATGTTTTAATATAACAAGAAAAATCCAATTTATGTCCAACTCCAAACTTGAAATGTTTTAATATGACAATACAAATCCATTTTATGTTAAACTCCAAACTTAAAATGTTTAAATATAACAAGACAAATTCATTTTATGTCCAACTCCAAACTTGAAATGTTTTAATATAACAAGTCAAATCCATTTTGTATCCAACACAAAATAATCAAGAAAATCAATCTACAGCATTTGTCCATGTACATTAAAGTCCAAAAGTAAATGGATAAAATCTCTAGGTTAACATTTTTAAATATTTTGTATTGACTATCAAAAAGTTTAAACTAATAACATAATGAACGCGACCTCACAGTTGAACCTTCATAAAAACTAAAGACAAAACAGATAGAGCAGATATTTGATAAAACTTCTGATATCAAATATTAATGAAATTAATTATAGTGAAACACAATTTATACATGTAGGTTGACTTACATGGAAACATTTGAGCAAATCTATTCTTGAATTTATTTCTAGGTCTTTTACCAGCTTCATGTGGATATTTCATACCATGTGGATATTGCTGAAAGAATACAAATACAATATCAGAATCAATCACAATTCTAATTTACCAGTTTCAGCAAGAGTGACCAAGTAGTTATGATGTGGACTGCATAGATAGCCAGCTCCATTTTGGTTCAAATTCCATCCAAACCTACCATGTTGTTTCATTGAGCAAGAAATTTAATCCTGTTTACTCAGCACTGGCCGACCACGAAACTTACTCAAAAGTGATTAATCTAATTGTAAGATCTTGTTTCACAATCAAGTTAAATTAATTAGTATCAACTACTAGTTTCGGCAAGAAAAGCTGGCACTGTATACTAGCTTATTAAAATTAATATCTAATTGCAATATTATCTTTCTGTTTTCTTTTGACCAGTCCGCTTGCTGCACAATGGTCGAATTTAAGAAAGATATATTAGCTAGATGGATGCATAAACTAAGAGTTTAGACATTGATTAAAAAGTTATAGCTATCGTTATTGAACGACATGGGATAACCAACATTAATTGGTCATTTATGCGATAAAATAAAGTTATTCCATCTTATATTACATGAACAAAAATAAAAAAATAAGATCAAAAACACCAATTCAGTTGTCTAGGAAACATACGTATTGACTTTTTCTAAACACCTGACCAATGAAAATATACAATATCACAAAACATATCCCATTGTTTCCTTGAGCAATAAACTTTATTGTACTAGCTCAGTACTGGAGGGGGACCAGGAAGCGGACTAGAAAGCGATAAATCTAAGTTGCTATATAACTTGTTTCAAACACAAACTAAAATAAAATAGCATAAACTAAACTATGACAAAAACAGCTAATATAATCTTACTTATACATTTAGAATACATATTACGCTTATTGTATGCTTATTGATCATACCGAAAATTGCTCTTTAAATCTTGTTTTTTCATGTTCCATTTCTTTTATATATTTACTGAAATCTTCAACTGGTACACCAGATAAATTGGTAGACTGTGGCTCAAGTTCACTTCTTGTGTTATAATACGTTGGCTCTAAATCGTCTAAACCATTCTGCATCACCTGTTAATATATTTGAATATATGTATTGGCTGAATTAAGTGCTGAGCACCACTCCCACATTTTCATTACTGATTTCAGTCTATCAAAATTGCAATTTTATTAAATGATAAATAGGAAAAAAGTTGCTCTAAGCCAATTCTTTCGTAAATGTGACCATTTATTCTTGCCATTCAACATACTTTTATAGTGCGTACAAAAAACAAAACGTGTTTTGGTAAACATTAAAATTGAGACAATTCATTTCAGGGGTAGGCAGTATTGAAAATAAAATTTGGGTAATTCAATTTAACAAAATTAGCATGGTTGATAAACCACCACAACTGTAAAGCATGCTTGTTATGGTAGAACGCTTTCCATTACACCAACAACTAAGACACTTGTAATACATATCACAATTGTTTATTTTAAAGTCATCCTGTGCATCCCTTGTCGAGGGTTAGTTCACTGTATTGTTATTATAAACAGTGTTTTGTTTTTTGTACGCACTATATGTCACCACTGAAATATTATGCAAAACACATTTTTGGTAGGGGTGGGGGGGGGGGGGGTAAATCTGTATTGAATTTCCTTTTAATGCATTTTACCAAAAAATTCTTTATCAACTTAATGAATAAAAGATTGCTATTTGCTTTAACTATTAGTGTAATATTATATAATTTCATAGAATTTATTTGGTATACTAACGTTTAAAAATAAAGGTACATTGAACAAATTCAAGAAACTCACAGTTTAATTGAAAAAATTGCTACATTTCCTCCCAAAATAATGCATTTACTAAGTAAAATGCAATACAAAATGCTGGGAAACAAAAGTTGTTTTCCACTTCAAAATATCAACAGATACAATTATAAATGCAAATTCAAGAAATCATCAGTTTTATTTTAGTATTTATAGTTTTTACCCCCAAAATGGGATTTCCCATTGTAGCTAAGCGGAGAACATTCAGTATGTTCACTGGTCACATTTGAGCAAAAATGAATTCACGGATTTTTCTTTTATTTCAAGTTTTGCCCAAAGATTCTCAGGACTATTATAAACGATTGATTAATTGTAAAATAAAATGACAAACCTTTCTTTGAAACGTAGATAACTTTGGTGATGGGACAGCAAGAGGTAAAGGTGTTGGATTCTTTTTCTTCAAATTAACATATAATACTTCCTGATCATCTACAGTTACTAAAAAGTGAAATAAATATTTTACAATCAAGTTAATGTCATCACATTTATGTGTATAATAAGTTATGTCTAAATAACGTTGAACAATCATTGAGAATGTTTTAGGGTAATTGCTGCTGTTTGTTGTCCTGATTGCTTTGAAGTTAAGCAAATAAAAACATCCTTAGCAATTTCATTCACAGATTGCTACTTCTGATATTATGATTAATTATAACATAGTCATTCGCGTTTCACAAAAAGCATAGGAGCGTGTGCTAAACATTATTTCACAATAAAATATAGTGCTGTTATAATTCATCCCCACGCTTAAGGAACAACGCTGAAATAAGTTAGAACAGTTTATACAAATCTGATTAATCGTGTAAATCAATACTTTTGTCAACCTTTGTATGAGGGGGTTAATTTCAACACTATCCTATTCTATCAAAGCCTAAATTGATTAAGAAAAGTTCAACAAAATATATCTTATCTATTTATATATTTTGCAATATTGGAAAAAATTAACTTACACAGCGGTCTATATTTTTAGCACATAATAAAATTTAAGAGGCCATATGACCTGTAAACTATAACATTTGTGCCAAACACACTCTTTCTTGATTCAATTCTTACATGCATCAAAGCTCAATGTATATTTTATCATACAATAAAGCATAGACAACTGTGACTTGTCAAATAAAATCAAAGGATGGTAATATTAAAACATCATACCATGTGATTGTGTACAGTTTGTTTTTATAGTAGCATGACTAGAAGCTCTACTTGGTGTTGGTGAATGTGTCGCTGAAGCAGTACGTATAGTATTATGACCATCATCTGTTACTATGATGGCAACATTAGTGTGAGTACTTCTACGATCAACAGGTTTTGATGGTTCTGGTTGACTGTTGTTCTTTCGTCTAAAATGTATACTTTATCATATAATTTGCCATAAACATTATGGCATGTTATAAGTTTAGAGCTATAATGTTGTTTTTGTTGTTGTATGAGAAAACATAACTTTCATTCTTATTTCTACATTAGTACTGGAGATACTTCACTTTGAAAAAAACGTATAAAAAGTATAGTATAAATATAAGGGCTTAACAATAATTCAGAGCTATGCCCCTTCATGATATAGTTAAAGTAGTCAAAACAATCATGTATAGAAACACAATTAAATATCGTGGTAAGTGTTGATTTTTTAGAAAAAAATAACCTTATAAGCAACACCGACTATAAGTTCTCATTGTAAGAAAGATAGCCCTAAATGGATGAAATAATAACAATAAACTTGTATTATATCATGAAAACTATTCTTATTTAGCTTGGCCAAAGTAACTCCTGATAAGACTATTCAGTCTTCACTTTGAAGAAGTTATAAAGTAGCTGTCATAATATTGAAGATAATGTAAATGTAATGGTACTCTATCATTACAATAACTTCATCAATACAAGTTCTTAATACACTAGAGAAAAAAATGTAGAAGTAAGATGGATCAAATATGTATACGAGTATAATGAGAAGTTTTAGGGACATTTAGAGCCATAACAACATATTGTACAGGTCATGTCAGGGCAGTCAGTCAACATTCCAGTGGAAGGACTAAATTTCTGGATTTAGCTGTTAGCCAGTTACTAGGCACATACTTCCGTCGGTGACTGACAACTCTCCTACATGATTTAGAAACACTGGTGAAAGGGAGAATGGCCATAGAAATTATTTTATTACCAAACTCTATGCAAGTATGCCCCGCCAAGGAATCCAATCTAAGACCCATAGATCAGTAGACGTGTGCATTACTGAACAAGCTTGCTGGGATACTATAAAGATTTATATTTTGTGTAATATCGGTAAAAGGTATATATTTATCCCCATCATCGTCATTATCTTCCAGGAAAAGGGACTTACCGTCTTATTACTACAAAGAGAACAATTCCTATAAATACAACAACCACTCCACCAAGAACACCTCCTATTACTATAGACAGGTCAGGATTATCTCCCCCTATGGCACCAACACCAGCTATCTCCTTTTCTCCTGGAATCTCTAGTTCTAGAATATATAATCAAAGTACTGTAAACACAGTAAATAGTTATAGTAAGTTGACTGCTGAGAAAAAAGGACTATAATATAAAAGACATAAATGCTGATTTTGCATCGTAATGATGATCCATAGCAATATCAAAGGAAAATATACTCAAAAAGCCCATTTATAAAAAATCCTCATTTCTTCCAAGGGAGAAAAATCCAATGGTAGAAGGATTAAATTTTACACATACTTTTTACTTAAAATTAAGTAAAATTACAGTAAAGATTTCCCCTATGTAGGTCTACATTTACTGGAAATTTTAAAGGAATCAAATGAAAATAAAAAAGTTGCAAGATATGAGGATTTGAAAAAGTATTCTGAACTATGTGTAAAGATAACTTACCATTCATACACAAATCACCATAATATTCTGATTGACAACCTAAACTACATACACCATCCACATGATTACATGCTGTACTGTTCTTACAATGACCACACTTTTCACTGCAGCCATCACCATACAACCCCTCAGGACATGCTGAAATGTATTACTATAACATAAAAACAACAAACAAATGGTAAACAAGCTGAAGCCGTACCTAAGCCCGGTTAAGAAATAGTGAAACCGATTAACACCACAGAAGATGCTGTAGTAAAAATAAAACCCCAGTTGTATCAGAATGTCTCCTAGACACTTAACTTATTTGGGCTAAATTTTAGCAGGGGCTGCACATAATTCATCTATATTGAGTAGGCAGACCCTGATGAAGAACTTTTAACAAATGACACTTTCTTGAAAAATGAGACAATCCAATCAAGACTGGGTCAAGATAAAATATCCAATTGCTAAATGGTTAAGTCTGTCATTCTAAATTAGTTTGTTTATACTTATTCATTTTAAGAAACTACACATTGATATAAATACATAAAAATTGCTATTTATCCTACCTTTGTCACATGACGTCTCTTGCCAACCAGGTCCACAGCCATTGGTACAAACACCTGTCACATGATTACACGGTTCTCCATTTTTACAAGCACCACAACTTACAGCACATTCTGTACCATAGTGACCAGGAGCACACCCTGTATAACAACGATATATGATTCAATAAAATCATCATATTCTTCACTATCTAGTTTATACTAATTAATCTAGATCGGTAGTGAAACAGAATCTTACAACTTAGATTAATCACTTTTTTAGGTTGCTTTCTTGCCTCCAAACTAGTAGGATAAAGTTTTTTGCTCAAAGAAACAACAGGTAGGTTTTGAATGGAATTTGAACCAAGGCGGAGATGGCTATCTAAAGATTACACTGGATCAGACAACAAGCATGCAATGCCTAAATAAGATTTGTCCTAGTTAGTTTTCTACATTGGATAAGTCTTATTGCAATTTTTATTGGACACATAAGATACTTTTGTGGCCATACTGTTGAACTTAAACACTTACAGCAGAATCAACAGTGTTTGTGTATTTTGAATCAACAACGGTATACGCTATCAACAGAGTGTTTGGTTTGGTAGAATTCCAACACTAGAGCAACATCTCACAACAACAATTGGCGCCAAGCAAGTGCTGCTGCTATCACTTGATGCACTCCAGTCAGCGTAACCCTTTGTTGCTTATTTTTGTTTATCATGATTGGTATGCAATTTAATCATATTTGTTTTCCTTTGTATATCTAATCATTACTGATACTCAATTCAATTTTGTTCCATTTAGTATTATTGATAATCTGTTTTGTATCACTCAAAAAGTAATCCCATTAAAAATCTATTATCTACCTAAATAATAATACATTTGTAATAATAATTTGTCTTTATAAATAATATCAACATTAATATCAAAAGAATAATCATAATACGATATTACATTAGATCATCCGGTACTTAGATATTAAATCATCTAAAAAATGACTATTAATTATCAAATGAGTGATAAAACCCACGCATTTAGTGTTGAATCGGTTGGTTCTATTTGCTGTTTAATGATAATATTTGTTTTATAGGTCACATATGTTTTTGTACTTTTAAAATTAACTTTTCCTACAGAAAAACCTTCACTATACGAAGTAAATAATGTGATATTTTGAAATTATTTTTTTTTAAATATCGTTTTTGTTATAACGAAATGTGATTTTGTTTTATGAAATATTTTTAAACAATTCTCTATATACCAAGTTTCACTTAGACAGCTTGAATAACTTTTGTTACTCCATGATACAAATGATTTGATGAAATTATCTACACATTGCAACCCATTTACATACCAACTTACAAAGTTTCATCAATATTCTTAGATACTTTTTTGAGCGGACAGAAAGACATATATACAGACAGACAAACCGATGGAAGGACAAAGGGCAAACCTATAGCCACGTCTTCATGTGTTTTAATCAAGGAGAGTGTTTCGTGGTATCAGAATATCATTACTTTGCAATTTATAAATATCAGTAGATAAAAAACTGGAACAAATATCTAAAACATAAACATTGATAAATATCTCCATTATCAATTGATAGATATCATCAAATAATAAATCAAATAAAAACATCAAATCATTAAATGCATAAATTTGTTTAGTAATCAAAGTGTATTAAGAGAAAATTCCCCTAATATGACCATTGAGGTTTTCGCGGAAAACTGGTATTTATAATTGTACGTTGCATTGCAATCATTTTCTCTATGTCAGGTTTTCAAATGATAATAGCTATTATCATAATTTTCATTAGAAACATTGCAACACATTTTTAACTTAGAAATTTGATCCATACAAAATAATCAACATGATGTAATGAATGAAAGACATAATATTTTGTAACGGTTATCGTCGTTTTTAAATCATTACATATAAAAGAATGTAAATTGTCATGTCATGAATTCTACCTCAAAGCATTCATTATTATTATACCTCACGTGATTTGTTTACTGTATAGCCTTATGTGACGTCAGCGGGTGACACTCCGTAATGGCAACCTCTTGATATCACCTATCAGCCCGATTAAAGCGATTGAAGACCACTTCGTTGGATACCGTTGAATACCGGGATCCGAATTTTAGCAATTCAATTTGAATCACCTCCCTTGCGCAGACACTTGCTTTTTACCAAACGACAAACTTAAATGATGTGAAAATGCCTTCAAGCTCAGAAGCAAAAAAGCAGATAAAATTAAACGGTCTGTGCTTATCAAATTGTTAATAATTTCTGATTTTTGTTGTTCTGTATAATAAAATGAATATCACATTCTACATAGGGTGATAGAACGAAATGTTCACCCTTGACAAGTAATGTCAACCTCGACCAAAGCATCGGTGAAAGAGTACGTCCCTTGCTAAAGCCTCGATTGACGTTACTTCTCTCGGGTGAACATTCCGTTCCATCACCCTCTGTAGGATGTGATTTTTATTACGGTGTCATTGTTTCTCCCGCATCACATTTTCACTCTCTTCTTCTTTTTGTATGTGTTCTTTATAGTTACATTTTATCTGCTTAAATCTTATGAATATGTAAATTTCAAAAATGTTTTGTATGTATTAAGAAACTCATTGAAAGACTAACCACTAAGCTACAAGCCACTCATTACATTCAGTATAAATGCCAGATGTCTGCGTATAAATAAAATGTAGATTTGTTTTGTTTTCTTATATCTTGATAAATTCTGTGTTTTCCGATACTATATGGCACCTCCAATACACTTTGGCACTATATCGATATTTTGATACAGCCTGAAACCGAATGGTTAATTTAACTCTAGGTGGTAAAGGGTAGATAGCTGTCTCACCATAACACATGATAGAGCTATCCTATTGCTTTAAGTTTAATACATGTTGATATAAAATAGAATCGCTTCCTTTTTCAAACTGCCTGTTGTGATCATGTCATGTATAAATCTATAAATGTTTTATAAAACTTACTGTTTTTGCATTTCTCACCACTCCAACCATCTTCACAACCATTTGTACATACACCAGTAACATGATCACATGGTTTACCATCTCTACAAAATCCACATTCTCCTGAACATTGGTTTCCATAGTAACCACCAGAACAAACTGAAATGAAAATAAATATACTATTATAAAAAACATTACGCCAGTGATAGCTAAAGACTTATCACCTGAAAGGACAAGTTTAAACTTACTTATGGATAACACATGACGAAGCTTCATGTCAATTTGTTCCTGTGAACAGTTTTATTAATGAATTATATGCAACTCTCAGTAGTACATACATTTACCTTATTGCTCTAAATACTCACTACAGTAATTCAATCAGATTTATACTGACAATCTGTTTAAATCAATGGAGTTAATGTATGCGCAATTAAGAGTTGAATAAATTAAACGATGTTAACCACGAGTGGCTAATCATGAACCAAAGTTTATAATAATAGGTTAAACCATAAAATTATGAGGATGCAACTTTGAATGTGACCAATGATACTTTCACAAAGTTTGCTCCTATATTAGCCCTATTTGTCTTGTTTTTATCCCAGAAAACCACATTAAATTTTTCTCAAGTTATCCTTAATGGCCTACAGAAGCACACATTGATTGTGGCTTATAATTATCTAAACAAAAACATGACATAATGCTGTTTTCTGTGTATTAACTGTATCAATATCACATGTATTTTATCAAAATGTGAAGCAAACCGTGTTTTCAAACTGCATTTCAACAAAAATATGACTTCAGCTGTTTGGCGTCCTTTTTAATTGGTACTTGTAATAGCTTTGATAAAAGCACTATGACGTTATACACTAAAGTAATTTGCATAAAGTACATGAGATATTGATGATGGACTTTGATTAACATGTGGAAAGTGTACTAACGTGCTTCATGTATTTTTATTTTCTGTTCTAAGTTGTGGCCAGCTAAATAGATCAGAAAATGAATGATGAGTGAATTAAGCAATGTGATAAAATTGATATCATGATGATGTGTAGCTATTAAGGTCACATAAACTCAGATTGCACTTTTAGAAATGGTGAGAATATTGATTCATTTAAATATGAATACAATGTTTAGTAATCAGGTATTTGATACTTGTCATAACAACATGTTGAAATGCCTAACAGAGACGACTTTAGGCTTATTTATATATCAGCATATGTAGTGATTAAATGCTGTATTATAACAACACTATATGTATTTATCATTGTGTTTTATCTAATATCAGTATTCAGGCATAAATATTAGTGATGACCTTAAGCATGTAACATCTGGTGAAAGAAAGGTTTTGATCTGAACACTGCAGATATGTCATGAAAAACAATACAGCTGTTCTTAAATATATGTTAATGCATATATTTAAATTTGACAAATTTTATAAACAACTTAATTTCCCTCCTCCATGGTGGCTGTTTCACCCAAACAGCTTATCTTGACGTTTCCCTTTATCAGTACCGGTACAACCTTTCAGAAAGAGTTGACGGCTCCTCAGTTCAATTATTGTCAATATATTATCTTCAATTCACACCAAAAGTAATTAAAGAGGTTAGCTCAAATTACCACAAGAGTTCTTTTTCAAGCAACTTAATTGCAACATTGAGTTCTCTGACGATATACTCAAGAAATGAAATCATCCTACACAGTTTTCTCCGCCACAGACACCAAATGGTTGTATTTCAACTTTGTAGTTCATATTGTTAAATAGGTTTTAAATGAAAAGTACACATTGTAAGTTTTGTGTCTCTCCTAAATAAGAAATATATATATTATTTTATAAAATGCAATTAAATGTATTATTAGTTAAATCATACAAAAATTTGGATGATTATCAATTGAGATTGAATGTCAACAAAGGTATAAATGTAGGGGTAAGCTGATTAAGTCGCAAGTAAGTGAAATAATATGTTTTTGCCTCTAACGAAACGATTGTATCAGTTAAAGTTGAAGTTTTTAATAGATTTATACCATTAATGTGACTGTTTTATTGTGATGGTTTACTCTGTATTAAGGAGGATGTATAAAATTGTATTTGATATGTAATAAAGATAACAGTTCATTTGAGATTAGTATGATTTTACTTAATTATTTCACTTTTTTTCAATCATATCTTAGTTAATAGCAACTTAATTAAGTATGATGTACTAAATCTTTAACAATATATGTCTATGTATGACTATGTTATCGGCATTATGCAAAATTTGCAATTGTGAGGTTAAAATTAATTTCACAAATTACAAAAAAAAATAAAAATCTAAGTTGAAAAGTACTGAACGGATCACTAAACACATAGTGAATAAGGATATTATTTTTTGTGATACGCAGCAAAATGCAATTTTAGTGATATGCTTGACTAGAAATCACAGTGTTGCAAGGAAACAAGATTATTTGGATTTTAGACACAGTTGAAAATATGTTATCACCCTGACAAATTTCATCATTTCAGTTATTGTTATAAGGATTTTGTTAAAATAAACAAGAAACACTTTACAATCTAGGGTTGTCAACAGTCTATGGTTAACTTCGACAGGTAAATGTTTCTCATTAGTTGTTTTTGTTCTAGGATAATAGGATGTTGTTTAACTACATTGTATATACCACATTTGACACATTTCAGATGGACTGTTAACTTCTATGTAACTACATGTAAATACATGTTATGCATTGAGTAAAAAAGAAAACTTAGTTTTGAGCATAGAGCCAGTTCTCTAGTAACAGTCTGCTTAACAAAGATCCATCAAAAACTTGCCTCAATTCAGTTTTATTTCATATTGCTCAACTTAGTAACTTGATCAAAGCCTCATAATAATGATAAAACAATAACTTGCTCTATATTTGAGTATCGGGGGATTGAAAAACAAAGCTTTATTTGTTAAAATAATACTGTATTTGATATCTGGGTTCTGACACTAAAACCCATTAGTAAAGTTGTCTTATCTGTGTACCCCCAAAAGATTTTATCAAAATATACAGATAAAATGAGTCTAATTCTGGAGTAATAAAAGTAAACAATATTGTATGGAATATGATAATAAAATACAGAGATGAAATGACAGTTAAAATGATTTGATAGATTTTTATTGATAATAGAAACATTAGGTAAAATTAATATCAGTGTAGTCATAATAATTATCAAATAATTGTTGTTTACCGTTTTCATGGTAACGGTGTGTAGAGTAAGGTATATAAAGCACTGACAATGAATAATAAACTTAGTCCATATTTTACGTTTGATTTCACCAGACAACGTTCTATTTCTCTTACAGATCTTAATGTTTCAATTGTCATACTATTTGTGAACAGTAAACACAAGTTATGAATTTTTCTGAAGCAATCAACACCACTGAGGGCATGGTTTTGAATGTAACAGAGTTAGGGAACCAAACAACAATGAGTCCTGCACCATGGCAACCTGCAACAGATCCGCCGATTGGTTACTACGGTGAAACAAGAATAATATTATGGAAGACATTGGCACCAATCATCATGCTGTTTGGTTGTATGGGAAACAGTCTTACAATACTAGTGTTGCTACGCCAGTGGAAGACATTTAGCACAACATCAATGTATCTGATGACGCTAGCACTCTCTGACACTGTTGTGTTGTTAACAGGACCATTAAGAAACTGGGTCAAATATATATGGGATGTTGACTTCAGGTTAATGTCTGATGCTGGATGTAAAGTTAGTTTGTACATAACCTTCTCAAGTATACAGTTTTCTTCTTGGCTTTTGGTGGCTGTGACTGTTGAGAGAGCAGCAAGCGTTCTTATCCCACATAAAGTGAAATTTGGTTGCACCAAAAGAGTTGCAGGATGCATCATCCTTGCAATATTCATAGCTATATATGGGTTTAACATTCTGAACTTGGTTATGAATCATTACAACCCAGCAATTGATAGAAGATGCATTCGTAAAGAAGAATTTCAACATTTCATTGACGATGTGTATCCAGTGGTTGACTTTGTGATTTATTTTGTCATCCCGTTTGCTGTGTTGCTAATATGTAACATTATTATCATTGTTTATCTTGAAAAGGCGCGCCGGAGACGAAAAACCATGACGGAATCTCAAGGCAGTCACAAGGTCAAATTGCCTAGGAATGATAAGCTGTCAGTTTACGTTCTAATGGTAAGCCTATGTTTCATTTTCTTTCTAACAATGACACCATCTGGAGTGTACCAAATGTACTATCCCAAGAGATATGCACAGATTGTTGAATTCAGCAAGACAGACCCATACCAAGCCTGGGAAGATTATCAGTACTTATTGATGGAACATACCATTGTCAATCTGGTCATGTATCTCAATGCTTCCTTGAATTTCATCTTGTATGTTTTTAGTGGAACTAAATTCAGGAAGGAACTGATAGCAATGTTTTCATGTCAGAGTACCACAATGAGAGAGATATTTGGTTACCATGGAACCGATGACTCCAGCAACAGGTCAAAGACAAAGTCAACAAGTTTAAGCACTAGTAAACAGTCCAAGATGTGTAATAATGATAAAGAGATAAGTTCTCCGAACATTATGAAAACTGTAGATGCTACTGTTAACTAGTATATATGACTGTAGGCTCAGTCAATCTGGACATATCCATTTGTTTGTTTTGTTCTACTATTGTATATAGGCATCTACCATTAAGACTTCATCGTATTTTAACATCAAGATGACGTTAACAATAAAGCCTTACTGATAAGTGTTTCTTTCAGCCTTATGCAGGTATGATTGTTATTATAGTGGATTTACCATTCGAAAACAACCTCGGAGATATTCTACGCAGATATGCCTCGGACATCATAAGGAGAGAAAGTAGTTCTTACATGGATTCCAAAGTAAACTTTAATTTAATGGAATTTGGTTCTTGTAGTAATATAGTCTGAACTATACAGAAATACGATTTGTGAGACATTGTTCTGATAATGTTTTGATAAAGCGTGTAACGTGTTGTGCATGAAAATGTTAGGCGGTCGTGTTTAAATACAAATGTAGATAATTCATGATCATTTGCAATGGTTAAGACTTCTAAATGTTGTTTTGTTGCTACTTAAAGGAAAGCAGGCAAATTGTTAGATAATACTGACTTTACATCACCGTGCATAAACAAACATAGAACTATTTGCCAGCGAGTTAGTCGCAAGGACTTTTAACCTGGTTGTATTCCTATTGCGTCTGATATTCGAGGTGTATCTTTGTAGATGATGTAGAGGATGTTCCGAATGTAGATTTGCTTATTAGTTGGTAATATGAGTTGCCTACCTTGATTTTACATATTGTATGTCATCTTTAAGTACTTTAACATTCGTTTTACGAGTATATAACATTTAATTTCGTTTCAGACGTCATTACCTATTAGGAAAGTTATAATATGTGGTAATAATTAAAAGGGGAGTAATGTTACTTTTTACAATTGTAACTGTTACTCATGTACATGTATCTAAATGTATGTCTTCAATTTCTTAAGCATTGGATAATTATTATTAACTATTATCAAACATTTCAAAAGTGTTAAGGTTACTATGAATGACATTGTATATTGCGTGCATATTTGAAAGCACCTCCTTTTTATAAGTTTATCAATAAATTATAGCATTGTATGAATCTTATTAATCATTTATTCTAATTATATATCTATTAACTATATCATAAAAATTATGAATGTTCAAACAGCAAAACAGTACAGTAAGTTAACTTTCATCTTCAGTTAAATGATCTCTATTTATTTCTCTTTTCCGATGGTCTCCAGGTTTTTGAGGCTCGTGTGGAAGATTGAATATAACCAAGTGTGTTGCCTAATTAAAAAATTATAACAGCAGATTGATTATTATTATCATTTTTATAAAGTGTAGAATAATTATTGCATTATCCTTAAAGGTACTCATTTACAGATTTCAACTTTAACCTCAACTTTTTCTGAAACTATCAAAATTGTTTTGAAACATTTTTTGAAGCAGAAAATTACTGATTTGATAATGAAAATTTTAGCGCAAATTGACATACAGCTACAAATGTAAATAGTGACTACAAGTTATAAAATCTACCCCGTATGTAACAGTGTAGACAATTACGGACTTTAGTCAGTAATCTTTCCCTGATAAAATCTGAAGCAATCCAATTGGTAAGTAGGTCCTTACAGTTGGAATCCTCAGATTTTATCATTGAATTCCTATGTAAGATTACAAAATATTTCATCTGATATCTTTTTTGTTAATGAAGATATTTACAGAAGTGATGAAATTTAGATAGTTCTTTACCCTAAAAATACTTAGCTTGAATTTCAAACATATTAAACGATTTACAAAAAAAGTTATTTTAGATTAATTTTCACAAATCTACATTGAAAAGTAAGGGTAAAATCCGAGTAATCCAACTAATAGGACATACCTATTTGAAGAGTATACAAGGGGATATAACTGACTTAAGTCCCTTATTTAAGTGCATTTTTGTGACTTTTATTGTATATTTCTTGCAGTCTTTAGGTCAGTTTGTCCTAACATATTGAGAATATTTTTTTGACATAATTACAGATACTAATTGGTATTTTGAAAATATAGAAAAATCTTAACTAAATATGTGAACTAGTACCTTTAAATTAATTAACTTTCCATTGAAGACAAAAAATAAATTAGTTATTGCAGTTTGTAATAAGCAGTGATAAATGTAGATACCAATTTTACTAAAGATCAACATTTAAATAATATACTATGAAGACAAAAAGCTTTTTTCACATTTGTGAGACAAAATGTCGAAATATTTTTATTGTAAACCTAGTAATTCCCAATCAAATATGTTTGTTAAACGCAAAATTGGTTTGACATTAATTGGACAATAATCGTAGGTGCAGATGATTTTACTTTTATAAAACACAGAAAATTTAGACGGAAGCTTGGTTACTTTTGTAACAGTCGTCGGTGATTTTAAGACGTACTATTTGCTATTATTATATATCTCGTGATTTGGTTACTTTATAACTTAATTTGACTTCACTGGGTGACACTCTGTAATGGCATCATCTTGACATCACCTATCGGCCCATTGGACATCACCTAGCGGTCCGCTTAAAGCGGTAGGAGAACACTTTGTTGGATACCGTTGAATACTGGTTTCTGAGTTTTAGCCATTCAATTTGAATTACCTTCCTTGCGCAGACGCTTGCTTTTTACCAAAAGACTAACTTATACGAAGTGAAAATGTCATCAAGTTCAGAAGCAAATAAAACAGATAAAATTAAACGGTTTGTTTCTATTAAATTGTTAAAAACTTTGAATTTTGTTGTTTGGGATAATTAAATAAATACACATACTACAGAGGGTGATAGAACGAAATATTTACCCTTGACAAGTAATGTCAACCGAGGCTAATTTTACTGTTCAGAGATGCAATATGGGCGTGTTTTTTATTTCTATGTAAAAAAATTTCATGTATCTATGTAATAAGTATCACTATTTTATTAAAAAAGTGTTTTGGCAACCATGCACATACGCAACAGTCCTTATTTAGGGTCATCCCAATTAGGGTCTCTAGCCTTTGATGTACAGCTATTACCACAAGGATATGTCCAAACTCCTCACAGTGCTTACGTCACGCTTTGCTACTTAATCACTGCCACCACGTAAACCACGTGACGCTAGTAATACTATCTATTTAGAATGCCCAAACTTCTCACTGTGCTTACGTCACGCTTTGTTATTTCTACAAAATTGATAATTAAAACTGTTTTTTATCTTTATGTACTTTAAAGATCATATTTTACTAAGAGAAGACTAAAATTATTGAAAATATTGAATTGTTAAAGAAAAGATGAAAAAAGTTTTTCGGCTCTCTGAGGGACGAATTTTACTTGTGGTGGCAGTGGTTATTGATTTGATAAAGGGAGATAACCGCTGCGGGGAGTTTGGGATATGTCATGTGACCTTCGTTTGAATTTTTAACACACCGTATATATTTATACATATATACAAGGGATACAACCGCATTTAGTAGACCACCTAATGTAGATTTATTACTGATTGACACACAAAAAATACTAATATCCGGATTGCACTTTAACTACCCCATTAAACAGATTAAATATAACTCTTTATTCTACGAAAGTTCATAGTTTCAAAGCGCAAAACCATAAATATGATTTATTTATCAAAAGTATCAAATGATTGAAACTTAAAGGAAGGTCAGATGACATATCCCTGAGGCTAATGCAGTACAAAACTACTTACTTTGATCACATGAGGTTCCTTTGTAACCATGTTCACAGCCTAATGAACAACTTCCGGTCACATGATTACATGTTGCATTATTCATACATTTTCCACAGATTTTAACACAATTTTCTCCAAAGGTTCCAGCGGCACATTCTATACAAAATAAACACAATTTTAATGATAATCTAATTTTAAAATATCGCAAAGGTAAGTTAATATACACTCACCAAAATTTCTAATCGGTCACTCAAATCAAATCCTTTTTTTTCAAACAACCGAAATAAACTAAGGACTATTATAGCAATATTCATTAAAGGAAAATATATCTAGTATAATCCAGACAAAATTATATTATCATATTCTAAATAATTGTGATTTTATGAGTGTCTTTAACATAGAAATTCATGTAAAAAGTCGTGAAGTGAAGAAATTCAGAACAGGTATTTAATAATGTGTATGGCCTCCGTTGGCAGCAACCTAGCTCTTGGAGAGAAAGGAATTATAAGCATATTATTCTCGCGAAGCATGAATATTGATCCTCTAGAAATATTACATGGGGCATTATTTTGTCGTGCTATTGTAGCTGCCAACTGAGGTCATACACATTATTAAATACTTGTTCTGAATTTCTTCACTTTGTGACTTTTTACATTGATACCTAAGTTATGTTTTTAAACCCGAACAATACAGTGCCTTCAGCGCTTTGATTAATTAATTTAGTTGTTCAAACAGATACGGGGGTTTAAAACCAAACATACCTGTGTTACAACGCTGGCCACTAAATCCATCCTCGCATCCTTCTGGGCAATTCCCAGTGACATGATGACAAGATGAATCGTAACGACAGTTTGAGCATCTTGATTCACAACTTGGACCATAAGTGTCCTCTCTACAAACTGAAAGTAGCACATTCTATATAAATGAAAAAGTAATTAACGCATGAAATAAGTTCAAAGGATTTGGTCCGAGGACGTTGGTTGCATTTGACAGCTTATTTGTTATTTTTGTAAAATTTTGTTGGTCCAGTAAACTTTCATTTGGTCCACTAAAAATTCCATTGTGCTGGACCAGTTCTAATGAAAGTTTGTGTGAAGACTCCTATAGACCCTTTGCAAAGCTTATTAAATGTCTTGAGTTAAACATAAAATGCTTTCACCTTTCAACAAACTAAGGGTATTATAACCTACCTTCAATACATTTAGATCCAACCCATCCAGCTTTACAACCTAATGAACAAACACCTGTTTCTGTATCACATGTACCTAAACAATTACCACAAGTCATTTTACAATCTTGTCCATAATGTCCTGGCTCACATCCTGAAATAAAAGGAAAATATTATGAGTTAATATTACTTCTTTTACACATCAACCTTGGTTCCCTACAGTTGTCAGTCACTGACGAAAGTTTGCGCTTAGTAGTTGGTTAACAGCTAAATCTAGAGATTTAGCCTTTCCAGGAGGAGTGAGTAGGTTGACTGACCGCTGTTATATGACCTATACAATGTGTTGCAACGGCTTTAAACGCAACAAACAAACGAACTTGGTTCCCTACAATATAGACACCACCATAGACAGCTGGGACATTTCCGAGTCTAAAACACTATGTACACATAAATCATAAGGTTTAATCTTATTACTAAAAGATGAAAGATTTTTAACATAGTTCAATGAGTGGCAATTTTCTCCATTATATTTAGTATTCAATTTCACAGATTAATACATGTATGTATGCATGCCTAATACTTTGCTCTTTTGAATGACACTAACATCTTCTGCATACGCCGAACAAATTCATAGATCATGAAACACCACACAGATTCTAAACAACACAATCAATGCAGATTTTGTTAGGTCAACTTCATTGGCAACAACAAAGCTTTAGCTATACATGCATGTATAAATCAGTGAAAGAGAATATAATTGCATTTATAACAGAGGATCTGGCCCCTAATTGAACTTTGGTAAAATGAACAGATTTATAAGCACTCTTTTATGTACTCTATACATTAGAAATGTAGCAAAAAATAGCTAACAGACTGAAATAACATGTGCACATACATCAAAATGACAATTTATGCATTCAGTTAGATTTACCTATTTACTTTGTAAATACGTACAGTATATTTGTATGTTCATATTTAACAAAGGAAATAAGTGATTTTACACGAATATGTGATACTGCTAACAAACTTTGACATCATGACTGTCAACAGTTCAACGTTAGTAAATGTGTGGTATGATAATTAGCTAAACTCCATTATATATAATTAAACCTGAGGTGTTTCGTTTACAATTTAGTCTAATGTAACATCACCGGATGACAATCCGTAATGTCATCCTCTTGACATTACCTATCGGCCCGCTTAAAGCGATGGGAACCACTGCGTTGGAGTTTGCTGAATATCGGGAACCGAGTTTAAGTCATTCAATTTGAATAACCTCCTTTGCGCAGACGATTGTTTCTTACCAAATGACAAACTTAAACGGTGTAAAAATGTCTTCAAGTTCCGAAGCAAATAAAACAGATAAAATTAAACGGTTTGTACCTATTAAAATACTAACAATTTCTGTTATTTGTTGTTTCACTAGAAGACGACTGGTAACTGTTGTGCAAGATACACGTGCAGTTAGTCCAATAAACAAAACTCATTCAGAGATTGACTTTTCAACCTTTTGATCATGAATGCGGTATCATTTAAAGGGAGATAATTAATTACAACCATAAAAGTATGTAATTCAAGAGTTATCAAACCTTGATCACATCTTTCACCAATCCATCCAGGCTGACAAACTGTACAATAACCAGTTATTCTATCACATGACGAGATAGGATCAGAGCAATGTCCACATGTTGAGTTACAATTTATACCATAGGTATCTGTCGTACACCCTGAAATCATGTTCATACATTAATTTGTTTGTCTAAAATTGACAAAAAAAAATATAATAAAAATCTTAACCATGACCAGTTTACCAAGCTAGTCTTTTTCTGAGATTTGACTATATTCTTTACCAATGCAAGAACAAATATTAAGAAACTTGGTGTATGATTAACAGCAAAAAATATCATAAACATGCCAATAAACAGTACTTGTCTTAATATCTTACAAGAACTAGCCAAATCTACTTGTGTTTTATAGAACATACTGGACCAAATTAACAACTAGCTCCCAATATATCCCTTTACTAGATGCTACAAGGGATAAAAAGGGCCATCTTTTCACCTTAACATGATAGGGCCATTTCAAGATGCTCTTATTTTATTACTAATTGACTATGCAACTTGGCCAAGTTATTTCCTTGGTAAAAAAGCCAGTTAAACCCTGAACGACTTTCTCTCCACTGTCTATCAATAGATAGTAAGGATATCATTCTGCATACATGCTTGTGAACGAACAAACTCGCTGTTGCGGTCACCTCTCCTGGTATTTCATGTCTGATGCATCTTTAAAGTATATATGCAATTTGATTATCAAGCGCACAGCCGAATATGTATATAGACACAAAGCATTTTTTAAAATATGTCATGACACATGGGGTACACATGGTGAATATATCACAGTATGTAAAATGTGATACAGAACAATACCAGGGATGGCACTATATAAGGTACACACCTAGGAGCAGTGGTCCAATGGTAGGACCTGTGCTTTAGGATCTAGAGACCCTGGGTTTGAACCCTACTTTAAAACACTGCTTATTGCCTTGAGCAAGACGTTTACTTACAGTTGCTTCACTCCACCTAGGTGTAAATGGTTACTGCCAGGGGTCATTTTCCTGCAGGTGATTTCAATAATCAGGGGTTATCAAAAAAGAACAAAGTCAGTTTTAACATGTGTATAGAAGCAGACTTTAAACCACACTTTAACTTTAACTTAAACACAGAATTAATTTATCATATTTTCATTGTGGTCCCGGACATTGATGGCATGACTCTGACATGGATGCATGCATAGTTCATTCCCTGTTACAAATATAATAAATAAAATAATTTCATTCTTACTTTCATTACAGCTTAAACCTTTCCATCCTGGTTGGCATTGACCTTGACATTGACCTGTATCATAGTGACATCCATCATTGTTTTCACAGTGACATCGTTTCTCACATAAGTCACCATATGTCCCATTTGTACATGCTGAAATATCAATTATAGTAAAACATCAAATATTCAAGTACATATTTTGTTGGGTTTAACACCGTAGCAAATTAGTGTATAGGTTATATCAAGGTGGTCAGTCCACCTACTCACTGATCCTGGATAGGCTAAATCTCTGAATTTACCTGTTAACCAACTACGCATACTTCCATCAGTGACTGACTACTGCCCTACATGATTTAGAATCATTTGTAGGAGGGAGAATAGCCTTTGAAATGTTTTCATGACCAAGCTCCAGGAAAGTATGCTCCGCCCTAGAATTGAACCTACGACCCCTGAATGAATAAGTAGACTTGTGCGCTACCGACTTAGTGCAATTACAAGGTAATGTAAGTTTGTGTTGTTAATACTTTTACCTCTCAAATGATACCAACAAGTTTTGGGTACACCAAATGACATAGGCCTGAAATTGAACCTGTGTAAAAACTACCGTTAATAATGAAAAATACTTATACATTTGTATAAATGTATCGGGTCTTTGGTAAATGGACCTTTCCATGACCTTACCTATTAGCATATTTAACAAAGGTTTACAGTTACTATTTGTCTCACAAACAAGGTGTTAACAAAAGAGCACATGCTTATATTTGTGGGTAAATGTATTGTTATTCAAATAAAAAGGTCACACTGGGACAGGTCCATTGGAACGATGTCAATTATGAAATGCATGAAAACAAAGTATACTTACAATAAACCATCACTTCACACAACTCTAGGTTTGCCCAACATGAATATAACGTTTGACTAGGACAGTTACGTATTGGTGTTTGTGTTGGTCTGTCCACATAGAGTATAACGTATCTTCCTGAACGTTGGGTACATGCCAAACTACCATCACGAAGTATTAGATGAGCAGGTGGGAAGACAAAGTCACTCATTTGATCAATATAACATAAACCTTCATTCTTGGCTTCTTCTATCCTGTCTGATACATATACTCTGATGCCAGCTCGCCTTGACTGAGACATAGCATCTGGAAAATAGATTTATACATACAGTGTTGATATCCACCTTGCTTATACTATTTTGGCACATTACAAATGTAATGGCATTTTATAGTCTAAGTTTCATACTTACGCACGTTCACCAACTTTACAGCTATTACCCCTGGTCATCGGGCTACTGGTATATATCTATCAGTTTTTCTAGGGAGTCTTTTACTCCGCTTATTAATGCAGCCGACAAATTAGCACAACGGAATTACACCACCCTCGCAGGTACCCATTTACACCTGGATGGAGTGAAGTAATCGCAGGTAAATTTTATGCTCAAGGAAATGAGCAGTGCCCCTAGTGGGATTCGAACCCAGGACCTCTCGATACCTAAGCGCGCATCCTACCACTGGAATACTGCTCATACAAATACATATTTCTTTAGTACTTCAATCCTCTAACTATTCTTATTTAACTGTACATGTATTTTCTTTTAAATATGAATTTGGTAGCAAAGTTTTTCTTATCTTGCAAAAATTGCGTAGAATATCATTCCAGTACATATTCCAAAAGTCTCAAATATAGACAATTTTATAATTCTAAGTTAAAAAACATATTCTAGATATTCTGCAGAATCACTTTCTCAATAGCAATACAGGTATTAGTTTTTGTTGATTACCTAGCGTCCATGTGATTTATTTTAAGGTTAAATTATTATTACGTTTTATGCATATATATTTTTAATATCAATATTTCATAATCTTAATGATTTACAAGTTTGTATTTTATGAGATATAATTATATAATTATTGGGAAACTACTGTGTAGAAATTTATTTATTAATTGAGTAATATTCTATAAATAGAATTTATTTATTTAATAAAGATGATTATTTTTTTTTATGTATTAATTACCTGTACGATATTGGACAAAATCGGGGTTGATATGGCGTTCACTACGGCATTATAACCAAATACTCGGCCATTATGGGAAAACACGGCCTTAAATAAATACCTCGGCTTTTATGAAATTCGAGCATTTTGTATGGTCCCGATTCTCATAATAACCGAGTTTGCTTAAAATGGCCAAGTTTTCTCATTAAGGCCGTGTTTTGTTCTTTCCACAGAAAAAATGCCGCCATTTTGAATGTTGGTACAATGTGAGTGTTTTTGATAGGGATCTTATCTGCGACGATACTGATATCCTTTATGTAGTGTACTTTTTCACAAATTATATAGTTAATTAGTAAAATTGTCAATAATTATCTTAATAATTATTATATTAATAATGTGTTTTTATAATGGCCTTGAAAATTTGACTTCAGACGGTCATATTTTTATAAAAAATGCATTGATTTTAAGGCTTCACGTATTGTTAGGTTGGAGATTTTTTTAAGTCTTATCTATGTACAACATGTATATAAAACATAATATATAATACAATTTAAAACATGTACATAGCCTATAAGACTATACGCATTTTAAATAACTGAAATTATCGCACATTTATCAACAATATAGTTATTTTCAACAAACATATTATAAAACAGGTTAAAAACAAAAAAAGTACTTAATCAATGCTATTCGTAAGTTAAATATATATTTAAAAAAAATAAAACTTGACCATAATTAATTTGGTGCACCAATGCGCAGGATAAAAATTGGTTTAGAAGTTTGATCATCATATCTGATCAGATCAGAGATGATTTAAATAGCATTGATTACCTACTATATTGTAAAAGATTCATAGTACAATTAAAAAAATATTACATAAAGAAATATCTAAGAATATGAAACAACATCTGATAAAAGGAACTAAAAGAAATAATCAGGAGCACTAATTTTATGGTTTTTTTAAAGACATTGCCTTTTATTTAAAATATTGAAACAGGGTTTGGCACAAATTTTTATCATAGACTTATTAGTAAAGATCAACTTAATTTTTTCTGCATCAGGTAAAGCTAAAAACGACAAATTAAGAGAGATTGCTTAATAAAACAGCGGGGCTCTTAGGTCATTATAGATATGACATTTAAATAAAACATAAGATTCTGTCTCCACTGAATCACAGAATCACAGAAGGGGCATTTTCTGTCATCAAAGGGTATGTTTTCATATCTACCGTTTTCTATTCGTATAGGGGCGACACCACATCTAAATTTACTTAATGCCTGCGGCCTCTGGCTAATATGACTGTTTTTAGACCAATAACAAAGCCATTATGAAAATACTTAATTAATAACATTATATTCTAATATGGAATCAGTCCAAACATCAAGATAAAACGTTCATGATTACAAAGATACATGGAAATTAGTGTATAAATAAATCACCTGTAAGGTAATGATAAAACCCGAGTCGATAGCGCAGTTGGAAGCGCGCCGGGATTAGTAATCTAGTGTCCCGAGGGGGGGGTACGGGTTCGAATTATAACCGGGAGGTTATACCCTTCCAAATTTGACAATAATGTCGATTTTCCTCCATTGATTATATAATATGGACAAGTTTCCGGCCTTGTGGAAGGGTAGGTGAGTACTGGTTATAGACAATGGTCCAGGAGAGCTGGGTTAGGTGCGCTGGATGCCGTAAAATGACCTAATTGTGTTGACACGGCGTTAACTTCAAAAATTAAATATAAATAAGGTTATGATAGAAAAAGTTTCACTATATTGGAAGTTTTTATAAGAGAATTCCATGAATAAAAACACGACTGTCAATTTATTTGTAATTCCAAAAATCAAATGAACAGAGGTTCTTACGTTAATCATAGTATTTATGATTTCGATAAGTAAGAATTTGAGTAATTTTTGTGAAACTCATAACAATTATGGTAAATAAATTGTTAACCCTCTTTTGTTAATTAGATTTTTTAAAATTTAGAATTACCACAATTGGGAAATATTTAATGCAAGTCTATAACAAAACAATAAAGTATAACTTAAGTACATGATCAATAAGTACTTCTTTTAAGAATATAGTAGTCACTAATTTAGTTGAAAGAATTAGATTAATCAAATTAATGCCCCATTATCAAAAGTAATACTGTTTTTGGACTGCAGAGAAAATATACATTTATCAATTTCAAACACCTCCTATGAACAAGATTTTTAATTAATGCAAATATTGCATGAATATGTTTATGCTATTTGTTGCATTTCAAAGTGAAAGTAGATCGAAACCGAAAGTAGAATTTGGTGGTCAATACTTGAAATAATAGTTTTAATCACAGTATGTTTAAGATGAAGTCTTGTTATAGAAATAACTGCTCCAAATTACATAATTACTCCAAAAAGTATTTTGGATCAGGTTTATTGAACATTTGCATTTAAATGAACATAGTGTGCTCTTTTAAAAGTAACCATCTTATTTAAGAAATGGACACTTTGTCAAACTAAATTTAGAAAGCAGAATGGTTAGAACAATTTATTGTGTCTCCAATGCATGTTATATTCTGATAAATTCTTGTTGGTAAAACAGTTTTCAAGTCCATTGTTTATGAATGTATCTTCATATAGTGGCTTTAATAGGCACAGTTATAATTATAGGCACATTGTATACAGTCTGAAAAATTATTGAATAATAATTGAATAATTTTATCAAATACTAAAAGAAATACATGTACATGTATAATGTTTGTTAAGCCTTTAGTTTCTGCCTCATTATTCAGGTAATCATTAAGTCGTTAAGCTAACTTTAATAAGTTAACAACCTTATCAGTAAATGAAGTTATATTAATTGATGTACTGTAACAGTAAGTATATGTATATTGCAATATGATTAATCTGGTCATAAAAACAACTATTCATATAGATCGTTGATGGATTTCTTATACAACAGTAACAAGCTCATTAGCAAAAAGAAGTTTGTTAACCTTACAATGTCAACTCACCTAGTAATGTATATTGTACATAGACATAAATACAAAATATGTAAACATGAAAATTCTTAAAAAAATTATTTGGTGCTGTGAAGACTTCTATGAAAAATCAATATAACAAAATGGTCCTGTTTTTCAAACTATAAATTTCAGTATTAACATTATGTTATGGGAGGGATTATTTTTTTCCGGGCCCACATATTGAAAATTTGTGACCGTTAACCAAACATTTTTCAGGGCCGCATACTGTCAATTTGGTACTGTATAATAACCTTCATTTTGTGACAACCAATGGTATAACATATTTCATTAATTTCTCAATACCGGAAGAGAATTGCATTGGACAATCAAGAAAAGTAGAACAAGTTGTATTTGTTTAAAATATAGGTTAACTGTTACCTTAGACTGCGGTGCGGGAAAAAACTGAGATTTGTAATTTATATAAACACAACACTATTTTATTATGGACAGTAACATACAACATTGAATTCATTGTATTAATAATTCAACCTCTTTAGTGTGACATTACATGTTGATAGTTTATTAATCATGCTACCTTAGCTTGATTTTAGATTATTTTATTATCACTTTTAAAAGTACATGTATTGCATCACAATTGTTAGAACTTATAGTTGTATATGATTAAAAACTATAAAATTCACTCTTAATTAATTTGACGTTGTGCATGAACAAAATTAGACTCTACTGAACATTTACGGTTATAATAAACTATGTATGTAAATTTTGTTCATGCTACATTTTGCCATCCCCCAAGGCCATTCCTTCAGTTATTTCAGTTTACACATAAAAGTGATGATGAAGGGTCAAACTTTGAAGGGTTCACTGCCAAGAACATTGGAGAAGCACAAATGTGCTTGAAATGTCAAGATAAATGACGAATTTAGCATGGAAAGTGATGCAATAGATTGTGAGCCGGTATCGAATTACACCGGTTGTGGACAAAATGTAACACCAGCTGCGTGTTCAGTAACGACTGTAAGCAAACGTTACGGGTACGGGACAACTCAACCCGTAAACAAATCAACCCAAAGGAGAGAATAACTCAAGCCAAAGTTTGAACAACTAAAACCGTTAGCGAGGTACTGAATTTTCTCGGGTTGAGTTGTCTTTGGGTTGAGTTGTCCTGAACCTAACGCTACGGAAAGTTTCGGAACGTTCGAGGTAATTGAACACGCTGCTGGTCAAGTTGACATTTGATTAAAATACAAACTACTATAGTCCTCCTTACCATCAGTTCTGAAGTATATTTCTAATGACTGTACATGATAATGTCTACCAAGATCAACATTCCACCATGTTTTAAACACATCATCACTATTATGAGCCCAAGCACAAGAGCCATAAGTTCCATCTTGGTCAGGGTTACCATCCACAGCACGTGTTGCATTCCAACCCATATATGTTCCATGTTGATATGTCTTTTTATTTAATGCAACATTTTCTGGAACAAGAAAATTATATTGTTTTTTAAGAATGTACGAATATTTCAATATGATAATGTTACCTGACAATTTTCAGACCAGCAAGTTACAAGTATATATTTATGATTGTTTGTTTGTTTGGGTTTTATGGCGCACCAACACAAAGAGGTCATATCGCACCGTAAACATCTGATAATACTATTAATTCAATCGATAATAATGATTAAAAATCCTATATTTTATTATATATATTTATTTCCTTCAAATGGTACTGACTCAAAAAGTTCTTTAAGCGAGTTAACCTTAAAATGTTTGTCACGGATGTATTAAAGATCCTGACAGTCAAGCAGAACGTGTTTTACATTGAAATGCTCGTCACATAGTATACAATTAGGTGCTTCCTCTCTTTTGAGAAGGTATGAATGTGCTAATCTGGTATGACCAATTCTACATCGCGTAATTACTATTTGATCTCGTCGATTAGCAAATATTATTGACGAAGATGAATCAAGGGTTGGCTTTATGTTATGTAACTTATTAAATTATAAGATGCATATTTTGAGATAAGGAAGATTGTTCACAATTTTTAGGCTAAAACACAACATTATTTTTCACAGAGTTAGTAAAAATATAACATTATGAGAAAAAACATGAGTCAAGACATTCAAAATCACGATGAATATATTTCCATATCTACATATTGAAAGAGGTACCTGAAAATATAGACTGATGGTATTAAAAAAGCTATAAGCGGATTCAGCGGGGGTGATCCCCATGAATTTCCAAAATGTACCCGTCCATAAGTGTATTTTTTTTAATTTGAGCCATCTTTAAATAGCAAGAAGCAATTTTCTCGTGATCGCTTTGCTCGCCTTTGTGTTTAACATAGATCTACTGGTTACGTAGTTTTTATTTTATATGTTGCGTTATTCTGCAAACAGTGTATAATGTGGTAGTATTTCGAAAGTTTGGATCCTCTCCATAAAAAAATCCTGGAACCGCTCCTGAAAGCGATTCCAAAACACCTCAAGGTCTCCTACATAAATTGTTCAAATTATGCTCCTGGGGTTAAATCGGCCACTTCCTCCTCAGGGTTCACAAGTTCTTCTTAGAATTTTATAAGGAAATGTTGAAAAATCTACTCAAGATTATTCTGTATGGCCTAGAGCTTTCATAATTGGAATGTAGCATCACCCCAAGGTCTTCAACAAAAGTTGTTCAAATTATGCCCCTGGGGTCAAAATTGACCCTGTCCTATGAGTAACATTATTCAAATAAAGTTATATAAGGAAATGTTGAAAAAAATATTTTTCTTAAATACTAAAAGGCTAGGAGCTTTCATATTTGTTTACTCAATATAGCAGTTTTTATACAGATAGAATGAAAGTGTTGCAAGATTTTGTGTCAGATGCTCTTAGAATCTAGTTCCCAGGCCCCGGTTTCACGAAAAAATTCACCTTTCTTCTCAAACTCAATCTTATGTTTTTATCATTAATTTCACTTATCTAATCAATCTTACAACAAATGTAGTATCATTAAAAACTCCAATAGTGAGTTAAAGGTTATTTTATATAAAATAAAACTGACTTTCATGTTTGGATAAGGTTTAATTCAGTTGTTTTGATTTGAGTCTGATAATGAAACATTGAGTTTAGTCTTAAAAGAAAATTTAGTTTGTGGCTTTAAGTTTATAATCAAACCCATGATAATTTAGGTTGAACCATTCTATATATTTTCATTATTATGGTCATCTAACATCAGTCATTCCAACTACATTTACTTACTTTCTATAGACCAAAAACAGTTGAGTCTGCTATTGTGTTTGTACTTAAGTTTGTGAAACTGGGGCCAGGGGAGCAATCGAGACTCCTCCGGACCATCTTGTTTAAATGCATGAATGATTGTAAATTTGCATTATGGTAGGCCTAATTCAACATTAAATATGAATATGTTTTCAGAACATTATTTTAACCAATAATATGAATTAATTGTGGTAAAATACTGACCAAAGATTTGAAATACAATGTACATGTATGTAAAATATTCACTTACGAGATTGACAGTATGGAGCTCCTGACCAGCCAGGAGCACATCCATCTGGACACTGACCAGTAATAGGATCACACTCTGTGCCAACTGGACAATGACAGCTGTACTCGCATTGCTCACCAAATGTACCTTGTGGACATACTGCTTGTGGTATCGTCCTTACCACCACTTCTTGTCCTGAAAATAAATATTTTCTTATTGTTATATAAGGTTATAAACAGGTGGTGATTTGGACATCACTATAGGAGTGGACAGGAGTATGTGAATACCACATGGACATGAGTGCATAAATGCCATGCCGTTGTTTCTTTGGGCAAGGCAAGGGACTTTACAACGACTTCTGATTTTTAAAGCAAACTATATACTTTATGACTCAGGATTTTATCAGCTGAAATAAATACGTATGGTATTTAAAAAAGGGCATGCATACATATTATACAGGTATGACTGAGCCGTAGGTATGTTTGCAATTTCGACCATCCTACCTTTGGATATTGGTTGATTCGCATGTTAATGAGAGATCTCATAATATAAAGAACTCCTCATTATTCCACTGATATTGCCAAATAAAACATACATGTATATCAACTAAGAAACATATTTGATATGAGGGTGTAAATATAAGTAATGCAACTGGTAGTTTTAAAATTAAAGAAGTGTACACAAAATATTTCAGCGCATTCTCCCGAAGTACTCTTCCCTTGCCTTCACACAAAGTTTCAGTCTTATAATCTAATTATAAAAGCACTTTTCATAATCCGAAACAGGTATGCGTCTAAGGCACTGGTCAACTGCAGAGCCCAAGGCTTTTCTTGACGCATACCATTTTCAAGCGAGGATGGACTCAAGTTTGGGAAACAGAAAAAAATCAAATATAGGGTGCCAAATCTGGTGAAAGGCTTGGTGTGGAAGCACTCGAACATTTTGTTGCTCGAGAAATTCCTTCACAATCTGCGCTTTATGAGATGATGCATAGTCAAGAAGAAGTGATACATACTTCAAGCCATGTGGATGACGTTTGAAGAAATGTTTCTGTAATTTCTTAAACACGACCTTTTTGAAGAACTTTGCTGTTACACGTTTGTCTTTTGGTGCGGGCATTTGAAATGCTGGATCATTATAACTATTAGTGAAGAAAATACAGTATATTATACAGTATAAAGCTTTCTTCACATAAATCGTTCGTTTGAATAATTCACTATTATACAATTGACCATAAATCAGTTAACCTTCTAAAAGGTCGAGCTTAAATTCCAAAAAGTTTGAATCTTAGTTTTTTTAGATCTAGCTCTGATAAGACTTTGAAGCAGTCAAGAATCTTGCAGCAATTATTAAGTTTGTGTAAAACATTTTTATATATAGTACATTGTATATAGATATAGTACCACAATCAAAGGAGTTTGGGCATTTAATATTGTATGTACCACTTTCCAAGGAATTGCCAATTTTACGCTGTATAGACAAGATTCCAAACAGTTTGATTATTTAAAATTGTATATTTCAAGCAACTTTGTTTACTTCAACGCCGGTTAACTGAGGTATTTTGTTTGGGCATGTGACGCAAATGAAGTTCCAAAATGGTGTCTCAGTATGTCCGAGGTTATTCTTAATGAATGGTCGAGGTGTCCTGAATGGCGGTTGGGAATCGAACACTAGACCATGGAATTCAGCATTCTGCACTGTACCATTGCATTGCGATAACAAATAAGAAATGACTAAATAAGTCAAAAGTAAAACCGTGAATATAACGTACTGAGTTTCAAGCTAAAGTAAGACATATCACGTGATGTAAGTATACAACGTAATGTATGTAATGTACGCATGAGTAAATTTAAATAACGTCAATATAAACGTTATAGATGAGACCATACAAGGTTAGGTGATTTATTACACTGTGTTCATACTTGTACTGGTATACTACAAAGAATGCGACATGAGGCACACCTACATGTATCACTGATGTCCTGTACTCAACAGTCAGTAAACTTTATATAAACATACAGTAAAGTTTCGATATTAAGACCAGCAAAATTGATGTTGACGTAATGCCCTGGGTTACCGAGGATGAGAACACATAGCGATTGTGTATCAAATGGCGACCTAAAATTATCTCTTTTTCATTTCAAATTAAAAGCTTATGTTCATCCAAAGTGTTCATCCTTAATTTTGACCCTTCTTTGTTTTATTTTTTCTTTTAAATTGGTTCTGCTACCATTAGGGAAATCCCTTATACAAAACTATATTTATGACCAGAGAAAATTTCTAAAAAATCTGATATCAAATTGTACGTTGTATTTCTAATGTTTCAAAAGTCATATTTTTGCGTGGACAAATATCAAATTACAGCATTTCAGTAAAAGGGTGATAATAACACTTCCATTAAAAAGTTTTTTTTCAATAATTTTGCAACAGAATGCTGTTTTATGAATCTAATCCGTGCGAACTAGTGGTGTAATTAATGAAAACTATTATTTTTGTAATAATTTATCATGATGTTTACACACGTTAAGGGTACTAGTTCATAGTTTTGGTTAGGCTTTTTTTCTGTAATTTCAAAATACCATTTAGTGTTTATAATTGTGTCAAAACATTAATTCTTAATATATTTTGACAAACTGACCTAAAGGTTGCAAGAAATATACAATAAAGGTCACCAAAATTCACTAAAATTGTCCATACCGTGACATAAGGGGTAGATTTTAACTACATAAACACCATCATTTGTAGATGTTTGTCAATTTGTACTAAAATTGTCATTATCAGAACACTACTTTCCTGCTTCCAAAAATGTTTCCATACAATTTTGATAGTTTTGGAAAAAGTTGATATTAAAGTTGAAATCTGTGAATGAGTATCTTTAATGACTGTAAAATTACATTATGGGAATTCTACCTCAAATCTAAAATTTTGAACAAACGTTTCTTATGAAGAATCAAATGAAACAAGTTGAACAACTCCTTCAGATGTTTGTATTATTTGGTCCATGCCCAGTTAGTTATACCAATGCTGAGATATATGCTAGCCATACATGATGCTCAGAATTGTCACGTGAGATATATGCTACCAATACATGATGCTCAGAATTGTTACGTGAGATATATGCTAGCCATACATGATGCTCAGAATTGTCACGTGAGATTTATGCTACCAATACATGATGCTCAGAATTGTCAAGTGAGATATATGCTAGCCATACATGATGCTCAGAATTGTCACGTGAGATATATGCTAGCCATACATGATGCTCAGAATTGTCACGTGAGATATATGCTAGTCATACATGATGCTCAGAATTGTCACGTGAGATATTTGCTAGCCATACATGATGCTCAGAATTGCCACGTGAGATATATGCTACCAATACGTGATGCTCAGAATTGTCACGTGAGATATATGCTAGCCATACATGATGCTCAGAATTGCCACGTGAGATATATGCTACCAATACGTGATGCTCAGAATTGTCACATGAGATATATGCTACCAATACATGATGCTCAGAATTGCCACGTGAGATATATGCTACCAATACATGATGCTCAGAATTGTCACGTGAGATATATGCTAGCCATACATGATGCTCAGAATTGCCACGTGAGATATATGCTACCAATACATGATGCTCAGAATTGTCACGTGAGGTATATGCTAGCCATACATGACGCTCAGAATTGTCACGTGGTCAAGTACGACAATCTAAATGTCATTATTATTCAACTGCAAAACACAGTAGTGCTTTTTACAAAAATTCTTACGATAAAAATCATCGTAAGTTAAAAGCATGTAACAGGGATAAGACGATTATTTTTTGCCAATCAATTGCAAAAATTATTGAATTATATTGATTATGGTATACCTTTTACCTTTTGAATATCATATCATACTTATGTTTATTATTCTTCTGACTTGGAACTGCAAAACTTATGAAATTGACTTACGATAACATTTTTCGTAAGAATATTTGTGAAAAGGTGCACTTTATAGATCCTTATGTCATAAATAATATTCTGATGAGTGAGATGCACTTAGTTATAATACGTAACAAGTTAGTCTAACATTCACACGGAACAATGAACACAGTAAAATAGAGATCTAGTTGATGGTACAAAATGGAAGGAACATAGCTGTTATATAAGTCTCTCTAAAACATAAGTCTTACCATTACAATTATGTACCATTAGTGAGTTCAGTTACCGCGAGCGTTACAGAACGTTCCGTAACGATACATTCGGAACTCCTCGGCCATTTGCTGCGAATAATCTCGGACATATTTAGACGCTATTTTGAAACTACCGGTGTTGAAGTAAACAAATATATGGTCGTTTAGGCATTGAGTGACGTTTCGTTTTTAGTCCGTAAATTTTGAAACATCACTCATTGCCTTAACAATCGCATATTTGTGTATTAGATTAGATTATTCGCAGCGAATGGCCGAGGAGTTCCGAATGTATCGTTATGTAACGTTCTGTAACGTTTTGTGTAATTGAACACGCTACATGGTTCAATGGCATGACTGCAACAATGGCATTAGCTTTTTATTCACTGCTTAAATATAACCATTGCAGTTTATCTAAATATATCACGCATATTAAGAGACAGACATTGGCTATGAAAGGAACAAATAAAAGATGACAAGATATTTGAGATATTTATGACATAATGACTACCATGTCTAAATGATATCAAGATCTTGTATAAAATTGGGTGGGGGAATATCCCGGGAGCCGGGACCCGTGATCTGGGATATTATGTATACGGAAAACTAATGAACTATATTTGTGTAAATTATTTACTAACTGATAGCAAAGCTATTATGTTAAAAAATATTAAAATACATCGTATACATGTATATGGTTGAGGGGATCACTTTCTGATTAATACAGGGTTTTGGATTTAAACTATTAAGTGTCCAGCTACTGTGTATGTCCATGTATGTCAGTAAGTAGAAGTTGTTAGATGATCCCCCCCCCCCCACCACAAATTGGTACTGTCGTATCATCTACAATATTTGACAAGAAATAAGAGAAGTTGGTACATTAACGACATTACCACACAGCCTAGTGCTGGAAACTCTAAACCATTAAATTATGATAGTGGAACTATCATGCACAGTATGGTGATTCCAGTACAGCATAGCTATGAAATAAAGTACATTAGTTGCTGAATTTTAATTAATCAAAAAAAACTTTATATTATCCAAAATCAATGAAATGCAAATAGATATTACCTTTGACATATTGGAGGTTGCTAACAATAATCACTGTGGTAGCAAAAATAATATAAATCCCATATTCCATGGTACGAATTTCTCACACTTTTTGAGAGCACACAACTAGTTAAGTGCTCGTTTATAAACGAAAACAAAAAACAATTATACACACTATATGAACACTAACAATGAAACAACACAACGAAAGGTAATTAATTCTTAGTAACAAAGAATGAGCCACTAATTAATTTGAAACAAGTAGTTAGATGTTCAAACACAAAATGTATAGGTTGGAAAAAGAGTCGCATTTTCATCTTAACTTCCTTATCTTGAGGCAATCACTATGACACACCAGTTAAATGTTTATACATTCATAGTCAACTACTATATACACTTTGTAATTATCATGATTCACACACACCTATCAATTATATTTCATTTTTAAAATTATTTGAGTTTAAACGTAAAAACATAACGTAAATGAGTATAAGTTAACGTCTCGCATTTATTTTTATGGCAGGCGTTATTTGGTCTTATTATACATGGTGACAAAGTGAACATACAAAACACAAAAAATGACATAAAGTAGGATATAACATAAAAATGCATGAAGTGAGTTCACGATGAGAGGTGACCATTGCCTGAGGGAAATAGTGTAGCGATCACGTGACAATGTTAACTATACTCTTAACATATAAACACTTGTTATTATATATCTGATAATTTTAATTTAATTATTGTTACCTCGTCTGTCAAAAGATTTTTATTTATGAATGACAGTAAATTTGTTTAGCCGGGTGTAATAAATTTGGCAAGTTATATTGAATACGTCCGGTATGAACGGAACAGAACAGAACGTTTTGAAAATTTGTAAACAAAAACATTATTTTACCACATTCTAACACTACTATGTGATATATTTAGACATTCTTGTCTGTGATAAGTCTTTTAGCCCCTTATTTTTTGTATATTTTAATGCCTTATGTTTGAGGCAATAGACAATGTGTACCTTGCTAGGACATGTATTCATTTATTTAAGGACCACAATGGAAACAAGGAAAATCAAATTTCCTTTTTTTGTGATATCCTTAATAAATGAAAATATGTCCTAGCACAATGAATGTATTCCACTTACAGTATTTGCAAATAAAGATTTATTAAGGATATCACAAAAAAGGAAATGTGAATTTCCTTGTTTCAATTATAGCCGAAAGCTTGGGCAAATAAACTTAAATAAACTCATTTGTTGTTAGACTACTATTTTTCAATATTTACATACAGTGTTTGTATTTTATGTTATACTGTATTTTTAATTCATTTAAGTGCTATGTGTGTAATATTTTCATTTATTAAATAAACTCTAACGTATGTTTTATTTTTGTAACGTATACGTATAATGAATCTTATTACACATAAATTAAAGTATATAAAGTAATATGTCACGTGACAACAATTAAGCTTTCACACACTCATTCACACCCATCCACTCACACACTCACTCTGTCACTTCAGCTCAGACTCATCTCGTTCATACAAATGCACTCAATTAGATATAAATAACTAAAGAGTATAACGCGTACATATACATGTATATACACATACCTATTTACATATACATATATTAACAATTCTTAATTAATTAATACAGTAATGTAATATACATGAGATATTATGAGGAAGAACTGTTTGCTTAATATAAGTCAATCTAAATATACTGGGGAAAAACAAGCACAGTACAGTATAAAACGAATTACTATCATTAAGATGTATTATGTAATATGTGGAACTAAACATGAGCTAGAATTTGGAGTCTTGTGGGCGGTTAACGTCGCTAATAACATCACTACATGAATAAATGCAACATATAAGCACTAAGAATGATACGATATGACGATATACAGATAAGTATAGTCAACTATAGATTAACTTACCTAGTGGACAGATAAGTATAGTCAACAATAGATTAGCATTCCTAGTGTACAGATAAGTATAGTCAACTATAGATTAACATTCCTAGTGAATAGATAAGTATAGTCAACTATAGATTAACATACCTAGTGGACAGATAAGTATAGTCAACTATAGATTAACATACCTAGTGGACAGATAAGTATAGTCAACTATAGATTAACATACCTAGTGGACAGATAAGTATAGTCAATTGTAGATTAACATTATTAGTGGACAGATAAGTAGACAACTATAGATTGACATACCTAGTGGACAGATAAGTATAGTCAATTGTAGATTAACATTATTAGTGGACAGATAAGTATAGTCAACTAGAGATTAACATACCTGGTGAACAGATAAGTATAGTCAACAATAGATTAACATTCCTAGTGGACAGATAAGTATAGTCAACTATAGATTTACATACCTAGTGGACAGATAAGTATAGTCAACAATAGATTAACATTCCTAGTGGACAGATAAGTATAGTCAACTATAGATTAACTTACCTAGTGGACAGATAAGTATAGTCAACTATAGATTAACATTCCTAGTGTACATATAAGTATAGTCAACTATAGATTAACATTTCTAGGGGACAGATAAGTATAGTCAACTATAGATTAACATACCTAGTGTACAGATAAGTATAGTCAACTATAGGTTAACATTATTAGTGGACAGATAAGTATAGTCAATTGTAGATTAACATTCCTAGTTGACAGATAAGTATTGTCTACTAAAGATTTACAAGTCTGTACTTTTCCGAACCTAGATATAGTGTGCTAGATTTATGATTATTCATGACATAATTACTTATAGACTTCAGGTATAATGTTAATGATAGCGGAACACGGAGAACATAATCCTTAATGACATCAAAAACAAACTTCTAATGGCGTCTTAGTCTGTAGAACGGATATAAGGTAAATGATTCGTGAGAAATCTTAGCAAGATGAAAGGAATTTTTTTTATGATAGGATTAGTAGTTTCAAAAGATTCTCATCTCATATTACTTATTAATTTTCTGAGATTTTCCTACTAATTAAGAAAATTTGATGCGTTCTTGAAACAATCATAAAACATAAGCAATTATATGAATTTATAATAATTGTCATTAGGATAATGTCAACGTGATTAAATTTTTTTGAAGAACTAGTAGAATTATGGCGTTCAATCAAACTTTTATCTAGATTGTGATAATACAGTTTTATCTTATTAATGAAATAAATATGCATAGAGAATGTTTTAGTGAATACATGTAGCAACATGGAAGTTTCCAAAAAAGGCAACTCAATGTAGTGTTTTATGAAATTCAATCTATGCTACTATAGTGAGAAACTACATCCCATAATTCTATTTTTTGAATGCGGTACAATAAAAACGCACATCCCTTTATTTATTTAAAGTATATTTTTTACTACATGTTTCATCGGCAATGATGGTAGAACGGTTGTAAATATAGACTTTCCGATTATAAGTCTATGATACGATACGACACGACACGACACGACACGACACGACACGACACGACACGACACGACACGACACAACACAAAACAATACAACACAACACAATACAATACAATACAAAAATACCATACGACAAGACACAACACAGCACAACACAAAACAATATAACACAACACGACATGACACGACACGACACGACACGATACGACACGATACCATTCCATACGATACCATACGACACGACTATACACGTCACGACACAATACAACACAACACAACACAACACAACACAACACAACACAACATAGCACAACTCAAACAAAACAATATAACGCAACGCAACACAACACAACACAACACAACATAGCACAACTCAAACAAAACAATATAACGCAACGCAACACAACACAACACAACATAGCACAACACAACACAACTGAACACAACATAGCACAACACAAACAAAACAATATAACACAACGCAACGCAACGCAACGCAATCCAACGCAACGCAACGCAACGCAACGCAACGCAACGCAACGCAACGCAGCTCAGCGCAGCTGAGCACAGCACAGCACAACACAACACAACACAACACAAAAATCAACACAACACATTACAACACAAAACAACTAATACAATACAGTACAGTATTGTTCGTTTTTTCTCAACTGTCAAACCATGAATAATTTCACGGTGAATGTGTTTGTTAAAATTATTGTCGTAATACACCCATGAGTTTCTGAAAGTGTGTATTATGATTGAGTAAAGTTTCTTATGTCGTAGGATAAGTTTTAGTAAAGATATTTTTAATAAAAATTATTCCGCCAGTACAAAAACAATGCATTCAGTCACCGTGAAATTATTCAAGCTTTGACAGTTGAGAAAAAACAGACAATACAGTACAGTACAGTACAGTACAGTACAGTACAACAATATACAATACAATACTATACAATTGAATTCAATACAATTGAAGTTTATTCAGCATTAAGCCTATTCATTAGGCTTCTGGCCATAACCATACATAACAAATACATATTAACAAAGAACAAACAAACATGCATAAATTGAAATAAGTTATACATATGAAATAAATTCGATGAATGGTTCACGTTTTTTATAAACCATAATATTTTTACTATATACTTAATTTTAAATCAATTTAATATATAAGAAAAAGTAACAAGCACACATAAATGTAGCACATTTGTTTTTTACATACATAAGAATTTGATATTAAGAACAATATAAGCATGTAATATAGTTTATGTTATCGTGTCAGGAGGAACAAAAGTACAAGGAAGGGATTTGTTATATTACAACAAGTACATATATGATTGTCACGTAGAATGTTACGGTGTCTACTATTTTCGTATCAAAATACTTAACATGTACATGTATATACACATAAGGTATTCTACTAAAACATGATAAATGAAAAACTTTCCCTGATTTTATTCGACCCCATGCCGACCGCTAATGTTGATAACCGTCGTGTATCATAAAACAGAGGTGCGTTCAACAATGCGAGCGCTCGGGGCGTGCGGAACGCGGGCGCCCGCGCGAGTGCTCGCGACCGCTCGCGATTCAGCTCGAGAGGTGTTTTGCTTAGATATCAAAGAAGGCGGCTGAAAAAATTTTTAATATTTATGTCAAAGAATTATCCCTGAAAAGTGGGATGCAAACTTGTGTGTTACTTGTCCTCATAACATACCCACGCCATGCATATAATTAAAGCCCCATTATCAAAAGTAACACTGTTTTTGGACTGCAAATCAAAATGTGTTTATATCTATTTCAAACATCTCTAATGAACAAGATTGTTTAAATGCAAATGTTGCTTAAATGTGTTAATGTTATTTATTGCATTTTATTAAGTGAAACGGTAGATCGAAAACAAAAGTAGATTTTGGATGCTAATACTTGAAACAATAGTTTCAGTCACAGTATATTTAAGATAATCATAATATTATGATAATAAAAAACTAACTCCGAATTATATAATTATTTTATTAAGTTCTGAAAGTAAAAACTATTTTGGATCATGTACTATACAATTTAGTTTATTGTGTACTCTTTTAAAAAAGTACCCCATGTTTTTAAGAAATGGGCACTTGGTCAAACTATAATTTCTTAAGCAGATTGGTTTGAACTGTTCATTGTGTCTGTAATGCATGTTATATTTTGATAACTTCATGGTTGTAAAACATATTTTCAAGTCTACTGTTAATGCATGTATCTTCATATGGAGGCTTTAAAGTTTATAGCCTAGTTTTATCCTGATTTTTACTGATGACATGGAAAATCTGATAGAGTAAAACATAAATAGAACCGCTATCAATATTACAATAAAAGAGCAGAAGCAAACAGTAAACGCTATCTATTATATTAAATTGAAAAAAATAATATAAACTCGATTGATGCTATCCGTTAGTAAATTAGAACGGAAGATTAATAATTGTCAATTCAATTACGTCAAGCAATAATCAGATTGTTATAACTCATCTAATTAGCAAATTAGTTAATTTCATAACTTACCTTTTCATGTCATGTCACAAGATATAGTAACGTCAATATTGTGTCGTGTTTTGTTGCTATTTATTCCTTGACATAAAAACAAAATAATCTTATTGTCTAACGGTTGTTTATTTCTAGTTACAACAGCAACAACAAAAATAAACGTTTCTTTCAGACAAATCTTCAGATCGATTAAATAAGATCTGTACCTGATAGCTTCTGAGACAATGTGGTTGCTTATGTTCATCTTACCGAATGTAGTTTGTACTTGTTACACTGTTGCCGCGATCAGTTGCACTGTTATTTCAAATTGGTTCTTAATTTTGCTGCGTCGTTTATTGCCGTGTCATCAAACTGTATAGTTTATATCACGGCAGTCAGTCCACCTATATAAGACGTATTTTAACTGTGCAAAAAGGAAGGTAAGAGTAAGGACTGGGAGCCAATCCACGCACAGCATCCGTGCTCTGTGTTGACTCACGCGCACAATGTTGACTAACGCGCACTGTGTTGACTCACGCGCACTGTATTGACTCACGCGCACTGTGTTGACTCACGCACACTGTGTTAACTCACGCACACTGTGTTAACTCACGCTCACTGTGTTGACTCACACACACTGTGTTGACTGACACAAACTGTGTTGACTCACGCGCACTGTGTTGACTCACGCGCACTGTGTTGACTCACGCACACTGTGTTAACTCACGCTCACTGTGTTGACTCACACACACTGTGTTGACTGACACAAACTGTGTTGACTCACGCGCACTGTGTTGACTCACGCACACTGTGTTAACTCACGTACACTGTGTTAACTCACGCGCACTGTGTTGACTCACGCACACTGTGTTAACTCACGCACACTGTGTTAACTCACGCTCACTGTGTTGACTCACACACACTGTGTTGACTGACACAAACTGTGTTGACTCACGCACACTGTGTTGACTCACGCACACTGTGTTGACTCACGCACACTGTGTTGACTCACGCACACTGTGTTGACTCAGGCGTACTACGTTGACTCACACAAAATGGTTTATGCTCAAGTAAAGGACACTAAGATTTCAGGCATTTTACAAATTTACAGATTGTCAAATTTACATATACCTAGCTTATTGAAATGTATTGAACTCTTTTAGTCGCGTAATAAAGATATTTCATTCAATCTTGCATTATGCTGTAGGAAAGCAATTTATATAAGAAAACATTTCTTAAATCATCCAGGTTGAATTTATACATTCTGAAATACTATTATTTAATACTTCTATTAATTATTTTCAAAATAATGATATTTGTATATATTTATATGTTAATTACGTTATATGGGGACCCATTCCCGATTATACGAGGGGTGATCCAGAAGTTATGAGACAAACGCCATAAATCCCAAACCGATTGTGGAATAAACTTGAAAATTACAACAGTTGTGTAAAAAGTAGTTTTCTATATGCGTGTGAAAACTCATGCATGTGCGTATTAAAAATCTCGAGCTATACTTTCCTGATTTATGTAGGGTAACGCAATCCGCCGCAGGTCACATATATTTGACGTCATTGGCGTCTTAATAAAGTATAATAACCTTAACTTACTTAGCGTTACTCTTTCTTAAAGGAATTCCTTTGGCTGCAATACACCGTTCATGCCTATATATCCACCGACTGAACGTATCTTTGAACCAGTCTGAGTTCAGTGATGACATAATAAATACGCAAATTCTTTGCACACAGTCAAATTGAGAGACAAAATTGCAACCGTAAATGTTACGAAAACAAGGAAGCGGGCACCTGCTTTGATTTAGAACTTGTGCTGGCGCTAGCGCTAATGAAATCCAATACGGCGGACGTACTGGTAAAATTCAATCTACGAAATTCTAATTTTTTCTAATTTCTAATAAAAAATTCAGGTTAACTACATTATGTTATTTATTGTAAACTTGTTTTATTTGAATTCTTGAATTAAATTGGAACTTGTAATTGACTGCATACGGCGTTTTGGTACCGCACGAGATAGTAGGACACCTTGAATATAAACAAGAAATGTCTTTAAAAAAGACAAACGGCGTCGATTTAAAAACAAGAGGGCCCAAAGGGCCCTGGGTGCTCACCTGAGGAAAAAGTCAAAGGTCACAGAAGAGCCATTTACAGAGGTACACTAATGTTAAAACCTATTTTTTTGACCCAGTGACCTACTTATCCAACCAATCAGACCTATTTGAACAATTTTGGTAGGAAACCACCCACGGACCAATCCTGTTGAGTTTGGGCAAATTATCATAAGCGGTTCAAGAGAAGATGTTGTTTGAACTTTTCCTTATATAATTCAATGTAATATTGTGATTCATGGGGTGGGGTCAATTTTGACCCAGGGGCATAATTTGAACAACTGTGATGGAGGACCTCTAGATGATGTTATATACCAAATATGAAAGCTCTAGGCCTTGTAGTTTCAGACAAGAAGATTTTTGATAATTGCATTGTGAAAACCTATTTTTTGATTCCGTGACCTCCGTTAGTATTTGCTCATACAAGTTGTGACCACGCATCATCACTTCATCAACAACATTTGCAGACCAGTTTCGCAGACTTGGCACATGATTGCCTACCGTAAACAATATAACAGCCAATGCAATTGCCGTACACTGATAACCTGCAGCTTGTGAGCATATCTGACCTTGGTGAAATCGACCGTTAATAATCCTTACCATTGTTTTGATCTCCGTTGCCCGTTCAATGTTGTTTAGAGTCAGCTACCTATGCTCGGTCACTACCAATGCTAAAAAGGGGACCTCGCGTATTGTTTCTAATTTTAGTCATACCTGTCAAACGCTCGCGGAAAACCCCAAATCATGATCATCTAGACGCTTATCTGTTTATGCAGACGATAGATACGAGCGCACCTGCTGTTTTCCGCTAGAAAATCCTAGAGGCTAGAAAATCGAATTTGGACAGCCTTGTCTTTTTCACTTATAATTATTATAATAATTCAAGAAGTATTATGATTTATTTAAATTTATAATATTTATACAATAATCTATCAATTGTAAATAAAAATCTCACATATTTATGTATATTCTAAGTAAAACAAGGTGACCGAGCACTGGTCCGAAATTTTCCAAAAATACCGTGTTTTACGTATTACACTCCGCGCCGATTTTATCCAATAATCGGGATCGTCAGACGCTTGTTTTTCTGTAAACGGAAGTAGGTCAACATGTAGACGATAATGCGTAATGAATTTGACATGAATTGACAGAATACCGTTAACCCGCTTCGATTTTGATATAAATGTGACCGAACAAAAATTATGAATTTATTCTTAAAAGTTACGTACCAATAACTCTGCGGATTAATAAATATATGTGGAGCTGTGACTCTCAAAGTGTAAACCCCGGAAACTGGACGTAGTGAGGCTAACTTAATAATTATTGGGTAATATGTCAGACTTTTTACTAGAAACCGGTTCACATCTGGAGACGTAATTCATTTTACCCATAAAATATTGTGTTTGACACGTAACTTTTTATTGTTACAATATAAAAAAACACTTTGGAAAGCAATAGAAGTCTACCCAAAAAAAATAATCTACGAACGAAGCAAAATTTCGTAAAACACTGCATTACAATAGTGTGGCCTTTATTTTTTCGCGCGTGTCAGGGCCATCCAATCGAAGAGGGGATTTTCTCTGTTTCCCCCGTACGTCATTTTCAGTGCTTATAAAATCATCCAATAGAACGGCGGATTTCCGAAATTCCCAGACATACGTCATTATACAGAAATGTAGGTCAAAATCCAGCTTAGACAGCTACGCCGAAAAAACCAATGAGCATGTGCTTTCCAACCCAGGCCTATATCGGCGGAGGTGAGGATGAGTGTTTCCTCCGAATGGACTGGGTTTTATGTTCTATTTCGTCTGCTAATTCGAAAATAGTCATCGGCGTATTATCGTGAATGACGTCGGTTGCGCTTTACATTACAAATTTGTCTACTGTCTGACGTTCTTTCTGGTTTATTTGTATTATCTAGATTTTCCTCACCATCTTTAAACCTCCTAAATCGGCGGTTGACAAGTACCCTGCTTACAGGCATTTTTACCGATGTTTGATTCAACATTTCCAGTGTTTTTGGCGGTTCGTCTGTTTTGAAAAAAATTGGCATAACTGTGGATTGCGCTATTTTGTCCGATTTTGCTATATTTTCTTCCTCCGTAGGTTAAGTTTTTATTGTGTGGAACGCAATCGTTTGCACCGATGTCAATCAAATTTTAACCGTCAACAACTCACACTTTTGACGTCACGTCGTATGTGTTTCATTTGTTTTGGCGTACTAAATAGAAACATTGACATTGTAGATTTGTATTTATTGTATATATGTATGAAATCATAACTATATGTGCTATGTACACGTTTAGCAAATAAAATTCTGTTCTGTTCTGACATTCGCTTTATAAATGTACGTCTCCAAGGGAATGGTGAAAAAAGAGTTTCCTCATCCAGTGTTCCATTCGGAACATTCGATCATCTACGAAGATATATCTCGGAAATCAGACGTAGTAGGAATACAACCAGGTTATCAGATCCGGCGACTGTCATTTTTATGTCAACGTTTAGTAATAAATAAATAAATAAATAAATGTTACACGCTTTATCACCTCATTTCATCTGGTCAATGTCTCACACGTTGTACTTCCGTGTACTTCAGATTATATTCCAAATATTAAATATTAAACCAAAATTCCTAGATCTACTTTTTCACCTTATGATATCCGAGGTGTATCTGCGTAGAAGATTGCCGAGGTATTTCCGAATGGCAAGTGATCATTATAATAAACATCTGCCTTATTAATAACTTTATAGAATAATGAAAACGATCAAACAATGAATACAATAGATATAACATGATCAAACTAATTACATAAATTAAACAATCAAAGGTTTATAGTACTTTTAAGCTTGACTGTGAGAGGCAAGCTGAGTTTCATCTTGGTTATCTGGATTCGAAATCTTAAAAACACGAGAATTCGTCTCGACATCGGTCACCATTGTGTTTGCATTAGATCGCATCGGCGTGGCAGAGGGAGCCACACGTGTCGTCGTAAAACCTTCAAATATGGACCTTGCTGTACCACCACAGAGTAAGGCTTTTACCTCCTGTCTGAATCTTGATCCGCTTAGAAAGTAAAGAGCAAAGTTTATAGTGTTATTCAGATACATAAAGATGTTAACAATTGCCCACCAAAGCATATATACAGCAATTTCATCCAGTGGCGTTGTAGCATCTATCCAGTAAGGCTCACCAATGAGGTATATCGATATGGGAGTAACACAGATCAGAAAAACAACGTTTAATGTCATAAGCATCGCTGTAAGCTGTGAGGTTTTGTCAGCATTTTTTTTATTTTGTGAGCGAGCATTAGGGGCAATCTGTCTCCTTGTTTTGTGTTTACTTATCAGCACACGGGCGATAATTGAAATGTTACCGATCATAAGAATGGTGAAGGGTACCAAGCAGAAAACACAAAGATCGATCCATGGCCATTTGTAACCAAGAAATTCAAGGTAATGGTCGAACATAGGTTGACAAGTATATGTTGTTGTTTGGTTTCCGAATGTTACTACAATCTCACCCATACCATAAAGCCAGTGAACATTGAGAAGCATTATACTCGATATAATAACTCCGATAACAAGTCCCGCTATTTTGGGAGTACATCCTCTTTTCACCTTGTGTGGAAGCCAAACGCCAATAAAACGCTCTGACGTAACAGCAACCAAAAGCCACGACGAGCATTGAGTCCCGAAATAAACCAAAAACACATGAACCTTACAGCCATTAGCTGATAGTTTTCGGATATCTACATCAAAAGTATAGCTAATCCATTGTCGCAGAAGACCTGTCCATAAAACAAGAAGGTCTGTCAAAGCCAGTGCGGTAAGATACATCCCCGTGGAGGAGTTACGTCCCTTGCCACGAATCAGTACAACAATTGTTAATATGTTTCCAACAGTTCCACATATTATTAACAATGGTGGAATCGACTTCCAAATATTCAACGCACTTCTATAGGCAGCATATTCTTCCATGATGATTCTTTATGGTGTTAATAGGGTATCTGCAATGAACAAATTTAAGAAATAACATACAGTTGTCGATATTTTGTTGTGAGATAAAAGGTTCTGGTGGTAGAGGACGTGGTAGGGGTAGGGGCCGTGGACGTGAAAGAGGTCGTGGCAGGAGACAGAAAGATGGAGACAAAGAATGGATGCCAGTAACCAAACTTGGAAGATTGCTAACTAACTCCAAATTGAAGGAGTTATGTTCTGGTGACTAACAACTGTATTATATATACAACACAAGAAGTTTTATCATCTGAAATATTCCTGATACAAGTCTTAATAATGATAAGGTGCATTAACCAACTAAATGAGCAGCTGTTTATGCACAAATTATTAAATTAAATTATTAAATTGTATATGAACGGCTACTTCAACACAGGCTATCAATTAGGCAATGTTTCTGTTGAAAAGAATCCCAGATCACAACAGAGGAAACGTTGGCTCCAGATAATGCCAACATGGATGTGGATGTATCCAGCCCCACCAAATTACAGATGAACTAAACCAAATTAAATTTTACAAATACCGGATCAAAAGACAAACTAAATTATTTTACTTTAAGTTCTGAAATTTTTAATCCTTTATTCAAAAAGAGTGGTATAAATTGTATGCATGTACAATTCATTATCTTTTTCCTAAATTTATTGAAATCCAAATTTTTGTTAATGAACATCCTTTGATAAATATTTTTGGCTGCTGTGAAACTTTCTTGAATGGAAGAATTCGGACAATTAATTTCATCTACATAATTATCTAATATTCAGGAAGGATAGAAAATCACATGGTGGTGACATTATAATCTACATCAAATAAATTTAGCCAATAAGGGACTTTAGTCAGTTATTTCCCCTTGTATACTCTTCAAATACATTGTAGGTAGGTCCTATTAGTTGGATTACTCGGATTTTATCCTTACTTTTCAACGTCAATTTGCCAAAATTAATCTTAAATAACTTTTTTGTAAATCACTTTAATTTGTTTGAAATTCAAGCTAAGTATTTTTAGGGTAAAGAAATATATAAATTTCATCAACTCTGTTAATATCTTTATTAACAAGAAAGACACTAGATGAAATATTTTGTTATCCTTGCATAGGACTTCAATGATAAAATCCGAGGATTCCAACTGTAACGACCTACTTACCAATTGAATTGCTTCAGATTTTATCAGGGAAAGATAACTGACTAAAGTCCCTAATTGGACTGATTTGAAAAAATCCTCATCAAGAATCACTTTGGTTGAAAATCAAACATTCAAACCAAAAATCCTTTTTAATATGCTATGTTTAAATACCTCCATCATTAATAATTAATTGGAATTTTGAATTTGAGCAATGCTTGGAAAAAGCCTATATGCAGAAAACAAGGAATTTATTGTATTTGGTGGTCTAAATCATAATTTGTTAAAACGATCATCTTTAATCAATACTTGGAACAATTTTATTTCATTCTTTAATTTAACTCAGCTTGTTGATAAGCCTACCAGAGTAACTTCCACAACATTAACTATTATCGGCAAGAGTGGTTGCTATGGACCAAAGGGTGGTTGCTAAGGATATGTTGGTGGTTGCTATGAGTCTAAGAGTGGTTACTTTGAAGTCATATGTGTCCTATGAAATACTTCTGTGCTGTTTAGGCTCGATATTATACCTTCCTACTAAGTGCAGCGTTCAGCATACGATTCAGAGTTAACAATTACAAGTCACTGCTATATGGTCTATATAATTGTTTTGTATTTTTGGCTGGTTCAAGAATTAGAGGTCAACAAGTTCTTGTTTACTTTCTGATGATCACGTGACCATGTACCCTGTATATACGGACGGCAATCTTCAATAATGAAGGGCGTGACATTACGTGACCAGTAGCCTGTTCAATTACCCTAAACGTTCCAAAACGTTCCGTAACGATACATTTGGAACTCCTCGGTCATTTGCTGCGAATAAATTCGGACTTATTTAGACGCTATTTTGAAACTACCGGCGTTGAAGTAAACAAATATGCGATCGTGATGTTTCGTTTTTAGTCCATAAATTTTGAAACATCACTCATTGCCTTAACGATCGTATATTTGTTTATTAGATTAGATTACTCGCAGCGAATGGCCGAGGAGTTCCGAATGTATCGTTACGGAACGTTTTGGAACGTTTAGGGTAATTGAACAGGCTACAGGAATCCAACCATGTACCAACCACCATAAACAGCGGCTCATAATTAAGATATAAATTCACGACAATTTCGTACAGTTGTAAAAAAATCATAATGTTGAATACATGCTCAAATCACCTAACATACTAGGATCTGTAAACTGTAAATTAAAAGTTTACCACAATATCATTACCCTGAAACACCTACATGTTATCGTGTTACCATTTCAATGAACAAAATAATCATCTCATTTTATTTCATTACTTGTTGTTTATGATTTCCTTTTTAGATAATTTCACAATTATATTACATGTATATTGTTTGGCACCATGGCAACATGCCGTCTTGTAGTTCTCAAAGGAAGGGTCATTAAAGTTCTTAAAGGTGTATATTGATAATACTTATAATTTAATGATAGTGTAGTTATAATATGTATACACACAATGTACGTACAAGTAAGTAATATGCATAGGCCACTAAACGAGTATTTTTAGTCACATTGGGGCGATCAGTCGTATTACTAACGATCCTGTACGGACCAAGATTTGGATTTAGTTTTTTTTTAACTAAGTCCCCAATAACACAGATACTGATTTTTCACGATTACAAAATGTCAAACTCCCCGCAGCGGTTATTTCCCTTTATTGAAAGTAGCAAACCGTGACGTAAGCATTGGAGGAGTTTGACAAAATGTATGATTCTTGTTGATGTTATCTGAAGGAGAGGTTGCACTTCTGTGACATTAAAGTCAGTTGTAAAATAAACAGTTATCAAATTTTAAATAAAAGCTATTCAGTAGGCATACAAAGTGAGGATGCCTCCAACCCTTAGTGGGTACTGTTTTATATAGTACATTAAGCCAGGTTAACCGTGAGTTTGAACCGGAATCCAGGGGTATAGAGGTCAAAAGTTTGGTTTCCTCCAAAACATCGGTTATACACGTTTTATCTACATTTTTGATGTTCCTCTCCCTAAAAACCTCTTGTTTACCGCTTTTACATTCTCCTATAGCTCTTAAACCCGCCTTATTTCTCAAATTTAAATATTTCCTTCGTGTTCATTGATTAAATTGAGCATTTTCAAAACATGCGTCAAATTATTTCAGTTTTATGGTAAATCAAGATGGTGAGTTAGATGAGATTTTAACCAACATTGGACTAGTCTGGAATAGAAAGAAGTGTAACGGGAAAGAATCATATACTAGCACATGGTCGGCTATGCGATGATATCATCCAGAATCGCAACCTATTGCCAGCTTCTTAAACATACCGCTAGCTACCGCTTTGCCCCCGCCCCCCGATACCCTCGATTTGATACAACATACTTATTATTCTTGCATTCGGAACATCCTCGGCCATTCGCTACGAATAACCTCGGGCATATTTAGGCGCCATTTTGAAACTATGTAAACAAATACACGATCGTTTAGGCGATGACTTAAGTTCCGTTTTTAATCCGTAAATTTAAAATTACATAGTTCAATGATACCGATGAACAATATTTGGTTCAATTTAAAACAAATAAATATGTTTAGACAAAGATCTTTGTGAATACTACAAGAACTATTTTGTGTAACCGTTACGTGCTTCGCCTCGCGTAGGTAGTAAAATCACCAAAATCCAGTGAAGACCCCCACGAATCCTCCCGAGATTATTCATTCATGAAAGGTCGAGGGTGTTCCGAATGATTATTCTTGGTGTAAGAAGGATACTAGAAGGCAAAGCGCTAAGTAGCAATATTTTTGGGAAACTGATCACAGGGTTCTGGCTAAGATAGATGTTCCATTTCAAAGTGTAGTTACTTGTTTAATAATAATATAGTGCTTGGTTGACAAATCTTTGACCCCTGCATTCGTCTACAGACTGAGCCTAGAGCGCTACGAGTTTTTAGACTTTCGGGCAAATTTCGAACGAAGTTTTCTTTAATATAAATATTACGACGATAATATATATATTGCTCGTAATGTTCGTTTTGACGCTGCGATGAGTCGTTCTCAATATAAGTAAGAGTTCATAGAGCACACAAAATAGTTCAGTAATTTTACAATTTAATCCATTATTAATTAAGTAACAGTTTTCACAAAGTTATTATAGTTTGCAATAAACCAATATTTACTAGTATATATATACTAAGTCACAAAGAGCATACAACACACAGGTCAACAAATGATTTTTTCTATCTTAACTAAAATGTGGTTGGTTTTATATAGCAAAATACTGAACAATGAACTATTTCATTAGCTAATAGATATTTAGATAGTTAAACAATTACTTAGAAGTTTGACAATAAACTACCGGAAGACATGTAAATCAGCATAGTTAATCTAATTATGATATACTGACACATTTTTAAATGCCTAAAACTACGAGTTTAGTAAGGCTTATTATAAATCAAACAGGTCACTGCTATAGTGCCGACATTGTGCATAAAGTTGTTCACCAAATCCACAAAAGAGATCCATTACAGGAATATAAGTACATGTAATATTTTCAGATGCATTTAGTTCAATTATAATTATGATTGCCAATGTTAAATTCGCATGTAAAATCTACTGAAATCTCCGTTGTCAGTTTTTATGAACATGTAAAGTCTTAAGTTATAAACAGACTCTTTAATTAGTTGAGTTTCAATTACACTTTAATCGATTAGTTGTCTTCAATTTGCGAGAAACTTAGTTATAGAAATTTGATCTATGTAGTGAATTATTTTAAAAAATGCAACTAAAATTATAGATCTAAAAGTATAATTAAAAATTTATTTCTTCACTATATATACATTTGGTAATTAATTGCATTTATAATTTTTAAGTATTGTAAAGATTTAAAAATCCATTTTTAAACGTATTGTCAATCCAAATCTATAATACTACATGTATCAAGTATTGCGAAAAGTACACAAAATTTATACAGCACATGGTCAAACTACCAATTTAGAAAAAATCTAATAAGTCAACGACTAAATAATTTATCAAAAACATTTAACAGAAACAATTAATAAACATTTTCTAAACCCTAGAATAAATTCAGACAGTTTTAATACGAAATAATTATTATTATCATAATATCTTAATAATTATTTCAGAGCAGTGCATTTTAGTTTATTGCATATCAAATAAAATATAATAAAATAGATAATAACAGTAACTTAATTGTCTTACCTATATAAGCTTGGAACTTGCTTTCTCTGTCTGAACCAAAAGGTAGATCTTAGTTGTCTTTTAATAAAACTTGTATTGATTTCTTAACAATAGTGATCAAGTAACTGTTTCTACAATACCGCTTGTTGCTAGGAAAATATGACTTGATAAAGGAAGTTGTTCTGTACGTTACGTCTTTCCGTAGAATTAAATTAAAAAACCACTCTATTATTTGACTCCCGTTATATTGCTGCAGTATAAACAAGCCTTCAGGTTTTGTTGCAAGCTTTCAAACCAAGAAAATGTTCTAGTCCCTACTCTGGCTTCTTAAGCTTTAAAATCGTTTTAACGATTTTTAGACATTTGGCGATTTCGCCGAAAGACTTAAGTTATTCCACAAGTCGAAAACTATCGACGATTCAATTGCCTGACCAGTTTAACCTGCGGAGTGATACATGTGTATATGATATACTATGCAGTCAATTTTAAACGATAAAAGTAGTTCTGACATCTGACAGGTGTTTACATCAATTGATAAGCGCGTGGAAAGGGTGAAGTCAAATCTCGTTAATACACTAAGCAGCATACATATACCTAGTGATCAATGAAGTGTTAATATTAACCACAGCAAATCAAAGGTTTACATTCCATGTTGAAAAGTTTATGTAGTAAGCGCAATAAAATTATTTGTATAATGATAGTCTATGTAACTGTTTAATTAATGATACTGCGATTATCCATTGTATTACTTGAAGTTTAAGTTGTTTTACAGTAATGTACCTAACATACCTACATAATGTGTATGCTATGTGACAAAGTGTACAGGGGAAACTGTACTTCAAGATTTTGTATTGGAAGAAGAGGAAAATAAAATCTTGTATTTTTAACTGATAGTATTTGCCAGTAATACAGGGTAGGAATAACATTTCGCCCGCATTTTTGCCCGACTCGATTCGACTTGAATCAACTGTTTAAAGAGTAATATTCAGTATGGATTTGGTAGACTTCAATGTGCACGAAAGTCTTTCTGTATTCCGATACTTTGATTATCTGATGCGGCATACCCGTTCATTAACATTGTACACGTAGACATGGGTTTGCTGAAGACCCTAAACTACTGTAGTCCATTTGACTATATCTAACCTATTGTACAATGTATCTGTAGGGAAAGCATTGACATTAACGAATGTGGTTATGTTGAAATAACATTATGTTAAGTTGTTTGTATCATATAGAGTGCTTTCTTCATTATACTCGGTGGTTTGATCATTGTATAAAGTGCATTCTGTATAATTATCGAGGTGAATGGATCATTATAATTAATGCTTTCTTCATTATACTAAGTGGTCTGATCATTATATTGAGTGCTTTCTTCACTATACTCGGTGAGCGGATCATTATAATTAGTGCTTTCTTCATTTTACTAAGTGGTTTGATCATTATATTGAGTGCTTTCTTCGTTAATTAGGTGGTTTGATCACTATATAAAGTGCATTCTTTATTATACTCGGTGGTTTAATCATTATACTGAGTGAATTCTTTATTATACTCGGTGGTTTAATCATTATACTGAGTGCATTCTTTATTATACTCGGTGGTTTAATCATTATTCTGAGTGCATTCTTTATTATACTCGGTGGTTTAATCATTATACTGAGTGCATTCTTTATTATACTCGGTGGTTTAATCATTATACTGAGTGCATTCTGTATTATTCTCGGTGGTTGGATCATTATATAAAGTGCATTTTATTATACTCGGTGATTAAATCATTATATTGAGTGCTTTTTGCATTATACTCGGTGCTTTGATCTTTATATGCATTATTCATTATACCCGGTCGTTTTATGATTATATAATGTGCATTTTCATTATATTCGGTGGTTTGATCATTATATGAAGTGCATTCATCATTATACTCGGTGGGTTTTATGATCATATAAAGTGCATTCTTCATTATACTCGGTGGTTTAATCATTATATTGAGTGCATTTTCCAATATATTCGGTGGTTTTGTCATTATATTGAGTATTGTTTTCTTTATATTCGGAGGTTTGATCATTATTTTAAGTGCATTCCTCGATATATTCGTTCGTTAGATCATTATTTTGAGTGCTTTCTTCATTATACTCGGTACTTCATTATACTCGGTGATGGTACTAAGCATAATAAACAAATCACCGAGTATATAACGAAGAATGCACTTCATTTAATGATCTAATCACCGAGTATAATGAAGAATGCACTTCATATAATGATCAAACTACCAAATAATATTTAGAAAGCAATTATTAGCGAATATTTAGGGACAGAAGTAACCCTTTAGAAGTGTTTGACGACCAAGACTTAAATACTATGTAAAGGTTATCCAGACCAGCAATTTTAATGTGTGCCTGTCAGTGCAAGGCCATTCAGTGCGATCCGATCTACCTGCAAGTCACATAGTTTGCCAGTTTGTATGCAAGTTCTTGTAGCATTTAATTTCTGAGCTACTGGCAGTTTTAATAACATTCAAATTGTATGCACTCAAAGTTAGAATAATTGGCATTCAAATACATGTATATATCACTATTTCTATGAAAAGCGAACGAATAAAAATGTATGGATCATAGATGATTAAAGCTACCCGACAGCAATATCGAGTGTCCAATGCAGAATAAAAGCAAAAATATATATCAGTGAATCTTAAAAAAGCAAGTTAAAATTGATTTACCTTTTCAGTGATAGCCTCCCAAATCCTGTCTTTTGTCTGCTTACTAATTATTTGTGAAAGCTGTGCTTACAGTGTGTTTTTTTTCAAACTATTATATTGCACCAACCTCTTGTTTGCTGAAGTTTTTCCCCTGCTCGTACAGGGACGGCTCGAGGATATCGTGCATTGATAAATAATTGTGCTTGTGTGATGTGTATGTCATTGCTAAAAGATTGTTTTATATTAGTAGCCTGTTCACCCTAAACGTTCCAAAACGTTCCGTAACGATACATTTGGAACGCCTCGGCCATTCGCTGCGAATAATCTTATCTAATAAACGAATCTACGATCGTTAAGGCAATGAGTGAAGTTTCAAAATTTACGGACTAAAAATGAAACATCACTCATTGCCTAAACGATCGTATATTTGTTTACTTCAACACCGGTAGTTTCAAAATAGCGTCTAAATATGTCCGAGATTATTCGCGGCGAATGGCCGCGGAGTTCCATTTTTTATGTATCGTTACGGAACGTTTTGGGACGTTTAGGGTAATTGAACAGACTACTGAATTAAGTCAGGAAAATGTTAAATTATTTTTGAAAGTCCAATTCAAAATATGCTTTTTTTCAATCTTATAGTCAATTTTACACAAATCATTTAAACATTTGGATGAGAGATTATTTGAAAATACCCATATGTGTGTAATGATGATTTAATTAAGATGTAATAAGTTAAGCTTCTTGTATCAATAGAAAAAAACCGGTACGTTTTGCAATATATTGCAATTCGGGTTTTGTATGTTGCAATATATTGCAATTCATGTTTTACTGTATTGTTACACCCTTACTGATAGCTCTTCTTCATTAAATAACAAATTTTATTCTGATTGTTTAGCACTAAGGACCAGAAATCAATCGTGGCTTATAGATGTACACGTTTTATTAACCCAATTTGTGTCTCAAGCCATTCTTGTACCCTAAATTTATCAATTTAGATATTGAGTTTAAAATATTGAGTATCTTGATAACCTCTTGGTACGAGAATGGTCTCAAACAAGCTTTAAGCAAGAAGTAAGCACGAGACAAAAGCATAAAGAACACTTCTAGAGTCAACATTGGTTGAAATTAACAACACAACACGAAAAGTTCAAGATCAAAATGTATATTTGTATAATTATATATATTATATATAGGGAAAAAAACACTCAAAATAACTTGAGTGAAAATATACATACGTATCGAAATAAAATGCACTCAAAATAACTTGAGTGAAAATATATAAAGATTATAAAAAACACTCAAAATAGCATGAGTGAAAAATATATCAAGATAAAAAACTCAATATACCCTGGGTGAAAAATATATAAAGATAAAAAACACACTCAAAATAGCAAGAGTGAAAATATATAAAGATAAAAAACACTCAAAATACGATGGGTGAAAATATATGAAGATAAAAAACACTCAAAATAGCATGAGTGAAAAATATATAAAGATAAAAAACTCTCAAAATATCCTGGGTGAAAATTATATAAAGATAAAACCACACTCAAAATAGCATGAGTGAAAAATATATAAATAAAAAACACTCAAATTATCATGAGTGAAAAAATATAGAAATAAGAAAAAACACTCAAAGAGATTTGAGTGAGAAAAAAATGTTCACAAATGCAACTCTGAATTACTCATCATTCTGAAAATAGAAAAATAACTAACATAAGTTATCAACTCTGGAAAGTAATATTTTACAATCCTACATGTACATGTAATGTATGCAAGTTAACCCAAAATATCCGAACCCCTGATGATGATGAGAATGTTTTTTTTTGTCTTGGCCTCGATTGGACATAAGAATACAAACTGAAAAACGCAGTCCATTTTCCGCCGGATCTCGTTCCCACAGGCTATTAATATATTCGCTTTTAGCTTTAGCTCGAGAATCTTGCTAACCTCTGGGTACGAGAATGGTAAAACCTATCCGGTTGCTCGTAAAGGGCCATTGCTGATTGAGGTCGTTAAATATGTATTACTTGTTGTAATTATTAAAGTGTGATGGGGCAGTTCTACATTTTGTACTTCAAATTTCTTGAAAGTTTAAAGAATTTAGAAAGAATAGACTAAAACAAAATTAGTATTATGTAAGTCATTCCAATGAAATAGATTAAAGTTTAACCTTTTGCATAGCATGTAAACCATGAACCATAACACCAAGACGTTCAAATTGTTCATCACTTGTGTTTCTAGGGTTAACAATCTTAGACATCCTCTTGGCTTTACTTGCAAAAGCTGAAGTGAAAAAAACAAATAATTAGAAATAACGAATTTTAAAACATTTGAAACAATAAAATGTATAGCAACTAGTATTAATAAACGGTCTATACACGTCGGCGATAAGTGATAATTTGTATTGTTTTTAGTTGTTGACTAAAAGTGAAACTACGATGCGTACTTATATGATATGTTGAAAATTATAATTGTAAATAATTACAAGAAAATTAATTCTCATGAATAGAGACTTTCTAAATATTTATTATGCATTACTATCAAAAACCTATAAAAAACAATGATTTATTCAATTATATCACATCTGGCTCAACAACTACGTGACCTTTACATGTTTTCGTGGGGTTCGGATTTGATTTCTTGAAAATACTTGCTAATATTAAAATAAAATGATATTTCTAAATCGATCATGCTTTAAAATACATTGCATTGAGCAAAACAATAGGCTCCATGAAAACAGTTTTACAATGTATAGAGTTACTAAAAATTACAAAAGCATGGAATTTTACCATCTAGTTTGTGTGTCTGGGAGATAAATCTCATCTCCAGGATGGTCAACTGTTCTCTCAGTTCCTTGTTAGATAAGTATCTATCTTCAGGATACTTGAAAACTTCACCCTTCCATGGAACAGTAATCTTTGGACCAGTGTAGATAGGTGACTTCACCACATCACTAGATTTTCCACAAATAACTACTGACTGGAAAGATCTAACAAATTCTAAAAACTTCCACGATGTTACCCTTTCTCTAACTCTTCCCCACAAACTTTTTTCGTCATCAAAACTTCCTACTTTACTCATAATTAAATAAATTTGCTGCTCGTTATAAATATACGTGTGTATCGTTTGAATGCTCAAGACGTTGTGAAATGTTCCATGGATACGTCGTCGCCCTATGACGTGGAATATTATGACGTCACTGACGTTCGAACGTAACGTCAAGAAATAAAAAAAAGAAATAAGCTAATTTTGGACTTCGTTTTTATTCATGTAGATCTACAATCGAAATTTAAGTTGAATCGGACATCGTGGTTTGAGCGTCGTCTGGTGTCTTGATTTTGTAAACATCACACTGAAATCTAGCCTCAACGAATACTTTCACTATATTTCAAAACAGTTAGCTCTACTGTTCAGCCTTTAATTAGTTCACCCTTTCTTCTAACCAAGTACTAAATATTAAATAACCTGTTTTACACGCAACAGCAAGTCTTGATATTCAATAAAGAAAAAGTCGGGGTCACTGGCTTTAGACAAAAGGTGCAAAATGATTATAGCATACCTTTATGCACTAAAACGTTGAAGAACATTTAGCTTCATTCAAGGAAAGATTTAAAGAAGTGAAACCAGACAGATTCCAGTAAATCCTTCTACTTTGATACTACATGTAAATGACTCCACAATTGTTCCATATATTTAGTTTCCTAAATTAACACCATTTCTAGGAACAGCCTAGACTCTAGTAAATATGTTGAAATACTAGAAATGAAGAAGTTATGTTGATTTACCATGCTTGTCGACTTGACAAGTTACCTTGCAAAGTAATTTTGTATCCATTCTTATAAGATAAACTGGTAGTTGCACAAGCCAGCCAAAAAAGCTAAGTCAGTAGCATGCAAGTTCAATGAGTGAGGAGTCATGGGTTCGATTCCCAGACATACTTTCATGGAACTTATTCATTTATGCTGTATAAATTCTCTATCCTACCACTGATTCCTAATCATGCCGGGCAGTTGTCAGTCATTGGCAGAATTGTGTGCACAGTTACTGGTTAACTGCTAAAATTAGAGATTAAGCCTTTCCATAAATGGTAGATTGACTGACCACAATGGTATGACCTTAAGGATGTGTTGCGGCATTAATGTCAATGAGAATGACTGTCAAGCAGATAATGTATTTTCTCCTATAAAACACACATTTATATTACGTAAGAAGTAAAATTGATCAAATCAGTAAGAAACTGCATATAAATCTTAGTTATTTATTCACTTAAAATATATAATAAAAGACATTATTACATAGTACATAAACTAACACAAATTATTACTGACACACATGATTTATATCTGACCGAATCACCAACTACTGAAATCATTTAACTTTAACCCTTACAATGCAGGAGCCAGATATGGACAGCCTTTTCCACCAAGGAAGTCGTAACAAAACAGACCAGGCTCTTTGTTGTAGTCTGCCAATTGTCTAATTTTAGCCTAAAATCCCAAAATATGACCATGAGTAGGCCTAAAAATTGAAGACAGACTAAATCATTGTGGAAATTCAGCATTGAAAGGGTTAATTGTTCATTCAACTACATGTATACTATATCTACAAATTGTTTCATGTTTGAATGTGACAAAGTTATTTGACATGAAAATTTAACACAATTCATATTTGTATGGTTAGTGAAACTAGCTTTTTATAAAAGCTGGTCCCAGTTTCACAAACAAACTTAAGTATGAACTAAAGAAAAACAGACTCAAAAGTTCTTTGTTTATAAATATTATGTCAATGCAGTTGGGAATGGCTGTATTCCAGATGATCATGTTGGAAAAAAAAATAAAATGTATCAACATACAATATTATGGGTTTTATTATAAACTTAAAATTATAAACTTAAAGCCACAAACTCTTTCACTTGAGACTAAACTCAAAAGTTCTTAAAACTGTTTTCCTACCCAGAGGTTATCAAGATTCTTATTTCTTAATTACATTTGTGAATAATGACTTATGTGTTTGCAAATATACAAAAATTAGCAGACCCGAGTTTAATTATAAAACAAGTTTTAATGAAATGATGTATGTAGGATATTTATCAAGCACTTGCTAAAAAATATTGAAAGTAAGAAGAGTCTACAGCCTGAAGTGGTGTGTAACACAAAACTGTCCAAGCTCAGATTGGACTTTGTCTAGATTTGCAATCAAGCTAGCTTAAAGGCAAGTGAGTAAAAGTTGGTGCTGTTATGTATATCTCTCTTACAATATACTTTAATCAAACGTGTCTAATATTCATTCTTTACTATAAAATAGGTTTAATTCATTCCCTTTTTAACATATAACAAACATTTTTAATTGCATTTTACACATGCAGACCCAGCATGCCGTTGGCCGAGTTTGTTATTTTATCATGACGCCCTTAAGTTTTGTAGTGTGTCCCCAGGTGTTAGATTGAAAATCTTGGAAACCTCTGTGTAAAAGAATGTTCATTAACAGACTCAAATTAATGCAATAAATCAGCAAAATTAATTATTTTATTATTATGAGTTTGAATGCTAAATAGATTTTTTACATGAAACTGAGTACTGGTTTTATGGTTTTATCAGAATACAGCCAACACAAATATTTATTATACTTTTTTGCAATCATGTTCAGTTTATAAACATTTGTTATGAAAGAATCAAAATGTGTTTCTACAATGATTCGGGCCAACAATGTAAGGTGAATATTTGTCAGACAGTTAAACACAGTTAATACATGTATACTTTTTAATAAAATATCTGAATTTATGTACAATTCTCATAGTTTAACTATCATCTAAGCTTAGCAATAACACAAATACACACACATGTATGCTTGTTAAGATCAAATTAACTTGAAAAACTATTTTTTCCATCATAGTTCATACATTGTGCAATCATATATTTGCCCCGACATAAATAAAAACAGTGTTTATCCTAAAATGCCTTTAAATTACATATTATAGATAGATAATTTGTTTATTACATTGACATTTGTACAATAAAACATATATTATAGGAAATGTGAAATATATACAGTCGCAGCTTTTATCCTACAAGAAATTTGAGAATGGAATCACACTTATAAGATAGGAAACTCTAACAGTGTTAGCAAACATTTCAAATAGGTTTTGAAACTTTGTACTGTACAGGGTACTGATAGTACTGCCACTGTATACATGAATATACCCTTCTCCATGTATCATATACCAATAGAATAATTTAAAGAAAGGGTACAACCGCCCTGGGTAGGATTCAAACCCTTAACCCTTGCAGGACACTAGATTCAGAATCCCGATGCCATATCAACTGTGCTACCAACCAGGGTTAAGATCATTTATTATAATGATAATAGCAAGTAATGTCAACTAATAAAATTAAATTTAACAGACGTAACATATTCACAGATAATTGTTTAAGGTAGTATTTCCCTCCACAGAATATTTCTCATACATGTGTAGGCTGGCACCTAATTGTTTATCTTATTTGTAGTATTTTCCCTAATGAAAAATTATTATATGACAAAATTATTTTGTATGAACAATAGGGAATTAACTCTTTTTTTATCAAAGGAAGATACATGTAATAACTCATTTTCATTAAAAGTTTTCATTTATGATTTTGCAACACAGTGTTAGATGGAAAATCTAATCCAAGCAAAATGATCAACATGATATAATGACTAAAAATATTAAGTTTTTTAACATTTTTTTATGCTTACTAAATAAACCAATGACTGTAAATAGGCATTAAGGGAATTTTACATTACAACTGAATTATAAATCTAGACCACATGTAACTTTCTATCTGATGTATAGACAGGCAATATTAACCTGAGCTTGACCTTTATGCAAGAATATATTAAATTCATTATTAACTGTCTATTTTTGTCTCATGTGCTGAACATTTAATTATATTTTCATTTGAAACTGTGTCACAATATTGCGGACTTACATGTATGTGTTTCCTCGTAAATGAATGACTCCAAAATTAAAAGTACAAAAACGTGCCACGTTAACAAAATAGATTTATAGTCACATAGGTTGTTAGGAACAAGCATATAATCATATACACGCATACGGAAACTCACGATTTAATGTAAGTGTGTAATTATTATAATAAGGTAGTTCAAGCTCAGGTTAATATTGTCAGGCTGTACAATTCATGTGTTCAAATGATTCTATGAAATTAATGAAAATGAGATGAAAATATAAAAAACAACATATAAAAAATGAAATGGTAAATGTACAGAACAAATAGAAAAAAGATATTTTTACATCCAAGCACAACTTAACACACTACATTTAACATACTCTATAGTTCTGTTTTATTAACCTGTCACAACTTAAATCATTACACAGTCACTGAATCTGTTATTTTTAACTCATTTCGAATCGTTATTTCCCTAATATTCAAAATTGCCACATACATAGCTAGCGCATTAATAATTAATAAGAATCAGTGGCTCAATGGTTAAAAAGAAGTTGCATTATAACACATTCAGTGACAGTGTAATTATTCAAGTTGTGACAAGTTAATTAAACAAGACTATACACACTTGTTCTTTAACAAATTTCAAGTTCAGGGGTGTGGAATTCCCATGCCCGACTTATCTGACTCCTAAAATTATGTCTGCCTACACATATGGTAAATATTTCAACCCCACTTGTGTTAATATTTTTTGCTGTTAATATTCAAAGATAGAAATACTTGATAATGTATATGACTAGATGTTTCATTCATATTCCACAAATAACTATTTTATGGTCAATGATTTACAGTGCCATCCATAATTACCTTTACGCTTTTGTAAATGTATAATTTGTATTTAAATTTATACCAATACTTGATAGATTCAAAACATATATTCAGATACGTGTACATGTATAATAATTACAGTTGTATAAAGTATAATTACTGTTCTTTCAAATGTTACAATCTATTATAACTTTACCAATGCATAAATACATCTAAAATAAGATTTAATTGTGTTAGTGAAAAACCAGCTTTTTTAAAAGTGTAAAGGTAATTTTGAATGGCACTGTATATTTTCTTCTTGTATGTATTTTATATCAAATATTTCTTTCTAAGAATTGAACTTCTGGACAAGTGCATTTAAGATTTTTAAGTATTGTCCCTGGACATATGGGGAAAAATTCAACACCCTAAACCTTAGAATGAACACATTTTAAAATTGGATGCAGTGAATAATAAATCTGGAAGCAAGCTGTTGTAAAATGACTCAACCAATGATGAAAGATGAAATGATTCACCACCAAAATAAATGCTATTGATTTGCTTGTTCACAAGCATCAATCCAGTCACTGTATACATCAATAGGCTCAGATAAATCTAGATCCTAAGTTAAGGTATAACAAAATATAGTTCATGATTAATTATAGATAGAAATAGTAAGTTTAATACACAGGAAAATTACATAAATCTTGGGGAGAAAACACTTACAAATGGTTAAAAATTGCATTGCGTGATAACAAAATCCCAATTAAAAAAAATTAAAAAATCATGCAATGATGAAAGGTACACCAAATGTTTCATTGAATGGTATTTACTCATCATGGACACAACTACCGGTATCTGTATTCTATATAAGTATTAGTATTATTTAGTAATACAGAACAAAATTATGCCACTGATGGCTAATTCTTGGCCCCATAATTGCTGACTGAAGATAATCCAAGTTGTAAACTAGTCACTAGGTGCAATTTTACCTTTAAATTAGAGCAGATTAAGATTACTCAAATCTCAACAGATATCTTAATGCAATATTACACAAATTTTGTGATCCTTTGTTCTAGTTAATGAGCTAACAATACCCCATACCAGCATGGCACCTATGAGTTGATCTTGAAACATAAAAAGAATCAGCTGTTTCGTAATTATGAATGCATGTCTCAACATAAATGTTAACTTGATTGCCAATGACAAGTTAAGGTTCAGGCAACAAGTTTTTGCAGCAAGTTGTTTGATTGGGCAACCAGAAGTAAATACTAATCTGCGTAAGCACAAAGCTATAAAAATTGACAAAGCCAATCAGAATAAAATTATAAAGGATACAATTGATATTAGTTTGATAATCTTCCATACACACACCACATGAAATCATACCAGTACTTTTCTGTCGATCCCTGACAATATACAATACAAATTAATATTAAAATGATCATACACTGAATTTATTTTATTTGATTTGTTTGTTTGGGTTTTACGGCGCACCAACACAGAAAGGTCATATCGCGCCTATTTTATTTGAAAGCAAAGATATAAATAATATCATAACAATATAAAACAAAATATTTAATTAACAGTAAGTCATTTATCAAAGATGAAGCCTATTCGATGCAAACTTCTTTAGTATAAATGCAAATTATGTTACAGTCAATTGAAACTGTAAAGGTTGAATAGCTTTAATATGGAATGTTTATATTTGATTACCATTTGTCCAACTGTTACTTTAGAACATTATCAAGTTAGCATTTCAACTAAATGATTTTCATAGTTTTAATAGATTTAAAAGATTCAGAAATTATGTCAGAAGTTAATTATACACAAGTGATTTTACTAACAACCAACTTTTTGAAATCATAAATTTTGATTTTTTGAGCATAAAAAAGGGCAACATTGAGTTTAATATCTAGTTAAGAAGGCTAATAAAAATTTGAGTAGATCTTACATCTTCACTTCACATGATCTTTCGTGGTTACAGAAAGGACAATTGAAGTATATATCAAGTTTCTCAATTGCTCTCCTCTTTGGAGGTGGCTTTCGTTTTGACTTTCTTCTTCCCATTTTTACTTTAATGTGATCTGAAATATAAAGAACACTCACAGTTGATATAAATTGTTATTTACTCAAACATGGTATAATCAAGACTAAACTTCATGGCCGCCCTGGAACATCTTAAAAATACAATATATAGCAAGAACATATTAAGTAATAAACAGATTCTTAGGGAGCTCCAAGAGCAGGCTTAAAGGGCCTGCTTGAAAAACAAGCTTTACAGTAATGCCACTCTGATATTGACAAAAAAATAAAATAAAATGTATCTAAGAATGCGACTTTAAAGACAGCAAGTGAATTCTGAACCAATATTTGCATACTGAAGGAAGTCTTCTTCTTTTCATTCACAGCTACACAGTCAGACCAGTCTTATGAATGAGTACAGTACTTATGAAACAGTACCGTACAGTTTCTCCTGTAGAGTTGTCTCAGTCGTCGATATTGCTAGACTCTCCTGGTGGTGTCTTTCACAGGTTTTAAGGATGTGTTCTGTGGTTTGGTCATCCTTACTGCATGGGCATGTAGCTGTCAGTTCCAGCTTCAGTGTTTTATGCATATGGGCATTTAGCCAGTTGTGTCCTGTCCTAAGTCTCACCATTGCTACTTGTTCTGGCCTGCTAAGAAGGTGATAATCACCCTTTTTAGGGGGATTGGCCCCATGAGTGTCTTGAAAATTGTGGTCTTTTCCTGGTATGTCACATTTGCAACTAGTTGCTCTTTTTTAAACCTTCTTTAGCAAGCTTGTCTACCTGTTCATTTCCAGGGATTTCAGCAATGGGCAGGTATCCACTGGAGAATGACTCTGTATTTGCTATTGATCGTTTGCAGAGCTTTACTAAGTGTGGCAATTTCTCATTTGTAAGGGCTTGAGGCACAGACAGAGCATCTGTGAGAAATACAACTATGGAGCCAGTTTTTTTCAGGCCATTTTGGGGCCGAAATTGGGCCCCATTCCCCTCTCAAAAAAGTATATATTTTCCCCCTTTCCAGGTTAAAATTTCCCCCGTCAGACTGTTCTAAAACTTAAGTACTTTTTAAAGCATTTTTTGCCCATTCCTCAAGCATTACAGAGAAATCATAGATGAATATATAGGTTCAATAGTTGAAATTTCATAAAAGTAGACAGAAATGTTACTCTGTTAGAGGATCCATGTTATCTCCAGTTTTGAATTTTTTCCCCTAATTTCATTTTTGTCCCTATTTTCCCCTCAAAAAGGGCCCTGCCACCTTTCCCTTATATGAGTGAAAATAAACACTGCATGGAGCTATTCTGTCTTGAGTCCTTGACAAGAGATATACCTGTTATCAATGCCTAAGACTCATCTCTGTGGTTGATGCAGTATTTTCCTGTGGGAATACTTGCTGTTTCTTTGGTACCAGGGCTTTTTTTGCCTATCTCACGGGGCCGAATATGGGCCCCATTCCCAATGCCAAATAGTGACCATTTTTCCCAATTTCAAGAAAAAATTCCCAATCTTGTTAAATAATTCCCTTTGAACCAGATGTATTTTGGCTTTACTAAAGAAACCACGAGATTTCATGTAAAAATGATAAATACATGAGAATTTGCATTGAACTCTCAGAACAGAGAGATTTAATGCTGCATGCATTATGCAGAACAATTAATGATGAAATTTCCATATTGAGTTTATTTAACTTGATTTGTCCATATTTTTCCCTAAATTGGACTATTTACAGCATTGAAAATTCCCAATTTGAGCTGGGGCCTTTTTCCCAAAACCCCCTAAAAAGCCCTGGGCCTGGGTACCATTAGGGTTGAATATGACCATTCATACTGAAGGAAGTGCATTACAACCCAATCTTTGCATACTGATTGAAGGAAGTTTATCTTCAAACTCAAAGGCATTAAATTGTGATGAAGTGGTGGGTTTATTTCATTGGCTAGCAAACTAATTTAACTATTGCATTGACTGAGGCCATTTTCCACCTAAAAACGCATTGACGAAGGCATGTAAGGCTGAATGCCGGACGATCTGTCCCCAGTCTCATTCGCCATGCATGATCCATCTCCATTGTCATTTACTGAGAGTCAGGCCAGCTCTCTGCCAGACTCTTGAAAGTAGAAAGTAAAGAGGAGGAAGAGTGTGGCTACCATAGCCTTGGTGACTATAGTATATAAACAGTCACTCCCAACAGCCTTGTTATTGGGTAAACCCTTTAGCCAAACAGAATCTTGCCTACCTGCCGGGGAGACCCAGGTTTGATTCTTAGTCACGGCATATGGTTTTTACATCTACATGTTTTAATTCTCCTAATTTACTGGTCTGGTACTTGCGTCGACGTAAATCAAAATGGTCGCGAAAACAGATAAAAAATTAAAGAAAATTTATCTAATGAAATCTAAAATTTTCAATATAAAAAAGTTAAGTTAGCTTTACTGTTTGTGTTTTAGATTCACAAATCTTACCTGATTTCCCGGAGTAATTAAGACTAAACTGTTGAATTGCAAAAGCAAACGCTTTGTTTATCAAGATTTGATGACAACAAACTTATGAAGAATAATGTTCGGTAATCTGCGCCCTATATTTCATTAGTGTCAAAGAAGTAATTTTTATTCAAATTAACGTATGATTTGATACAACATGCTGGCATTTGTGTGTGAGTAGTAAAACCTTAATTACTTAACTTAAGGTAACAGATTAAGTTTCAACAGCTCGAATCAAAATTTTAAACATGTAATTGAATCAAGTTTCAGAAAGGGGAAGTAACCCTATAAAACCATTCGGACATTCGGAACTACCTCGGCGATTTTCCACGCAAATACACCTCGGATATCACGAGGAGCGAAAGTAGTTCCATCATAGAATCTAGCCTCGTTCCCGACGTTTGGAACGCTGGCACACACCAAAATGACGGACGATTATGGGCGGTTAAAGCTCTTTAATGAGTGTAACTGATATTCACACAAATCATAGTTGATCCTCAAACATTTTTGTGTACTCTATACTTTCTGCAAAATAATCTACCATGTTGATTGTTTACATCGGCACTGCTTAACCTAATAGGTTAATCGCCTGATCTCACAGGCCCGGGTTTACCGGGGGGCACAGGGGGCACGTGCCCCCCCCCCACCTGGCCCCACAGATATTGACTCTCATACAAAGAAAAGGGCACAAAATCGGCACCATCAAAGCAATATCAACTCGACTTTAAGATTCATTTTAATATGAAATCATTCATCCGAGCTATTAAAAAAGATAATGATCTAAATTGATACATTCAAGCATCTCAGGGTACCTAGATCGGTCATTATCAAGCGTTCAAATCATTGATCGTGCAAGTGTATGGCCCCTCTATACAAACACATCTATAGATACCAATTGCTATGTTTATTGTCTATATTACACATAACTCAACAGTATATTTAAGACCGTCACCAGTGAAATTACCATGGTAACTAGCTTAAGAGGCCTAAATTTGGTTATTGTGCACTCTCTAATCTTATTTACTGGTGGAAATTAACGGCGTTTTCTTGCAAGTTAGAGAGAGAAAGACGTGGACAGCTAGTCAAGTGCATTTTATACGTCACTACTATGACACTCGAACTTAGTTAATTTCGAAAACATGCACGATCGTCTGGTGATTTTTTATGGTATTAAAATTCCGAATAACTTTTAAAAAGTGACCGAGCCTAAACATAGATTAAGTATTTATGGAGGACATCGGAGTTTTTCATATCAAGTACAGGCCCGGGTTTACCGGGGAGGGGCACAGGGGGCACGTGCCCTCCCACCTGGCCCCACAGATATTAATTGACTTTCTTACAAAGAAAAGGGCACAAAATCGGCACCATCAAAGCAATATCAACTCGACTTGTGGATTATTTTTAATATGAAATCGTCCATCCGAGCTATTAAAAAAGATAATGATCTAAATTGATACATTCAAGCATCTAAGGGTACCCAGATCGGACCTTATCAAGCGTTCAATTCATTGATCGTGCAAGTGTATGGTCCCTCTATACAGACACATAGATACCAATTGTTATGTTTATTGTCTATATTACACATACCTCAACAGTATATTTAAGACCGTCACCAGTGAAATTACCATGGTAACTAGCCTACGAGGCCTAAATTTGGTTATAGTGCACTCTCTAATCTGATTTACTAGTGGAAATCATCGGCGTTTTCATAGCAAGTTAGACAGAAAAAAGACGAAGACAGCTTGTCAAGTGCATTTTATACGTCGACTACTATGACACTCGAACTTAGTTAATTTCGAAAACATGCACGATCGTCTGATGATATTTTATGGTATTAAAATTCCGAATAACTTTTAAATAGTGACCGAGCCTAAATATAAATAAAGTATTCATGGAGGACATCGGCGTCTTTCATATCAAGTAATAGACCGAGAAAAGCTGAGTATAGTCGAATGAATGTTTGTCATTAAAATAAGTTGATTAAAAGTTAGTTATAATCGGAAAAAAGCGAGCGTTTTATGTTGTTGTTGTTGTTTTTTTAGAAAATGTAGGTAAGTGAATTAAACTTTCAAGTAACTTTTCAGGAGTGACCTACCCTACAACAAGCTTTCTTACGAAAAACAAGGCAAAAATTAATCAGTGGTTAAACATTTTTTTCATCCAATCATAAATTAATAGACTTGTGTTTCGTTAATTTTAAATCGTTGCTTTTATCTTATATATCATTTTACGTGTTTAAAATACTTTTATTCTAAATGATAATTTCCAAAGGAATCGAAAAAAGTGATTCTTCGGCGGATTTCCACGTTTTGGATCGTCCAAACAACCATTCTTGTAACTCCACTGAAACGTACGAAAAACTCACAACAACGCTGAATTTCAACACAATAAACTAAGCCTCTTATTTAAAAAACGTATCGTAAACCGGCATTTTGGATGTTAAATCCGAGAATTTTCTCATTGCATTTGGTGATTTTATACAAGTTACCAAGTGTATCTTTTATAAGTTCTCGGCATTTACATGATGAAATTGCTGATTTTTTTTTGTAAATCAGGATTTTATCCGTTCTTATGCCTTGAAAACCTCGGGGTACGAAAATGGGATTTAATAAGCCAACAAATTAAATCTAAACGAAAAAACGGACACATGCATGAAAGATACCTCATTATTATAGCGCTCAATATTTCCTTGGTAGTGCCCAAAAATGTATTTATCAAATTTTAGCTTCATTTTATCCTTTTAAAGTGTGTTCGAAAGTGCTCAGATTTACACCTTTGACATGCAAAAATTCAAAATTTTCCACATCTTCCGGAGGGGATACCCCTCCCGTACCCACCCCAACCGTACTCCCCACAAACGACCCCTCTCTATCAGGCCCCCGTGATTTAACTCACATGAATGCAGTTTATTTATTTATGAATATTTATTAAAAGCTAATCAATCGAATGATCTGAATTGTTACGCATTGCATCACTTTTCTGCAGAAAAAAATGATAATAAACCTAGTTTTAGCTTTAATCAGTTTGTTTCAAAGAGCATTTTAAAGTGCTGAGATTTGCACCTTTGACATGTGAAAAACTCAAAAATTTCTATACCGTCGGGAGGGGGTTCCCTCCCGAACCCGACCCCTGTGCCCCCCCCACTTTCGACTCTTCTGGATCCGGCCCTGCCTCATAACTTTGTTGTATTTCTACTACGATTGATATCCGAGGTGTATCTTCGTAGATGATCGCCGAGGTCGTTCGGAATGCCATTCGGATTGACCTCGGCGATCATTGACAATCTCTCATACAGAGTTGTCGATTCTTACAGTGATCTTTATATAGATCACTGTAAGGATCGACAACTCTGTATGAGAGATTGACCTTGATCCTGTTGGCCTTCTGTGAGCGGTGCTCGTATTGGCCCAAGTTAAATCCATGATTACTCACAATATTAAAAATATATACATGTGCACTGCACTCGATGGATGTACCAGTCTACTGATTTCTAATTACTGTATTTATATATGTATGTAGAAACAAAACGCTTAAGTATCTTCAAATTTACCAGCTCTGGTTTTCCATTCAGTGTTAAGACAGCTCTTGAAGAAGTTTACGGAACAGGCTTCAATTGTAGAACTAGCTAGGTTATTCCAATTGTTGGTTACTCTGTTGCTGAACCTATGTTGGTCGGATTTAGACGACATACGGTTTTTATTCAATTTGTATTTATGTCCACGAAGCACGTTATTTGACAGACTAATTGTTAATCAGAGAGACAATGTCGTATTGATGCATAATTTTAAATAACTGAATCATGTCCACACGCTCTCGACGATAGAACAGTGATGGACTACCTAATGCTCTCAACCTGTCTTCATATGACACGTCTTTCAGCCCTGTAACCATCTTTGTGGCACGACGTTGAACATTTTCAATTGCAATTATGTCTTTCTTGAAGATTGGTGACCAAACCACACTAGCATACTCAAGGTGGGGTCTGACGAAACTTTTATATAAAGGAATAAATATATCCGGGTCCATACATGAAAATGTATTTCGTATCATGCCGACAGCTGGATTTGCTCTTTTTACTTTTGAAGCGATATGTTCGTTGAATTTCAACTCATTGTCAAAAATGACACCTAGGTCCTTTTCACTGGTTATAGATTCAATGTTAGTATTGTAAATACAATGTAAAGATCCATTGAATTTTTGCATACTTTCATAGTTAAAGCATTGTCAAAGACATACAAACTTTTCAATATTAAAAAGCACCGCAAATAAGTTATCCATGCACTTTCAAAAAATAAATTAGGAAAATGCACTGGTTTTTAACTCTTTACCAGTCGTACAGAGTAATCTCCCATTTTTACCAGTTTTCGCGATTCAACAAACCAGATCCATTGAATTTTTGCAAACTTTCATAGGAAAACATTGTCAAGGACATTCATACTCTTAATATAAAAAAGCACCACAAATAAGGTATCCATGCACTTTCAAAAAATAAATAAGGAAAATGTTCTGGTTTTTTACTCTTCACCAGCCGTACCGAGTCATCTCCCCTTTTAACCAGTTTTCGCGACTAAACAAACCAGATCAATTGAATTTTGCATACTTTCATAGGGAAAGCATCGTCAAATACATACTAACTTTTCAATATTAAAAAAGCAACACAAATGAGGTATCCATGCACTTTCAAAAAATAAATAAGCAAAATGTACTGATTTTTTTAACTCTTTACCAGCCGTACAGAGTCATCTCTTCTTTTATCCAGTTTTCGCGACTAAACAAACCAGATCCATTGAATGTTTGCATACTTTCACAGAAAAAGCATTGTCTAAGACATATATACTCTTCAATATTAAAAAGCACCGCAAATAAGGTATCCATGCACTTTCAAAAAATAAATAAGGATAATGTACTGGTTTTTAACTCTTCACCAGCCGTACCGAATCATCTCTCCTTTTAACCAGTTTGCGCGACTAAACAAACCCGATCCATTGAATTTTGCATACTTTCATAGAAAAAGCATTGTCAAATACATATTAACTTTTCAATAAAAAAGCACTAAAATGAGGTATCCATGCACTCTAAAAAAATAAATAAGCAGTTTTCGTGACTAAACAAACAAGATCCATTGAATTTTTGCATACTTTCAGAGGAAAAACATTGTCAAAGACATACATACCCTTCAATATCAAAAAGCACCAAAAATGAGGTATTCATGCACTCTAAAAAAATAATTCAGGAAAATGTACCGGTTTTTAACTCGTCACCAGCCGTACAGAGTCATCTCCCCTTTAAACAAGTTTTCGCAGCTAAACAACCCAGATCCATTGAATTTTATGCATTCTTCATAGGAAAAGCATTGTCAAGGATATACATACTCTTCAATTAAAAAAAACCCACCAAAATAAGGTATCCGAGCACTCTCAAAAATAAATCAGGAAATTGTATTGGTTTTAAACTCTTCACCAGCCGTACCGAGTCATCTCTCCTTTTAACCAGTTTTCGAGACTAACAAACCTGATCCATTGAGTTTTTGCATACTTTCATAGGAAAAGCATTGTCAAAGACATTCATACTTTTCAATATTAAAAAAGCACCACAAATGAGGTATCCATGCACTTTCAAAAGATAAAAAAGGAAAATGTACTGGTTTTAACTCTTCACCAGCCGTACAAAGTCACCCCTCCCCATTTAACCAGTTTTTGCAACTTCTCTCTTTTTAACCAGTTTTCGCGACTAAACAAACCAGATCCATTGAATTTTTGCATACTTTCATAGGAAAAGCATTGTCAAAGACATACATACCCATCAATATTAAAAAGCACCACAATTGAGGTATCCGTGCACTCTCAAAAAATAAATAAGGAAACTGTACTGGTTTTTAACTCTTCATCAGCCGTACAGATTCATCTCCCCTTTTAACCAGTTTTCGCGGCTAAACAAACCAGATCCATTGGATTTTTGCATACTTTCATAGGAAAAGCATTGTCAAAGACATAAATTCTCTTCAATATTAAAAAAGCACCACAAATGAGGTATTCATGCACTCTCAAAAAATAAATCAGGAAAATGTACTGGTTTTTAAATCTTCACCAGCCGTACAGAGTCATCTCCCCTTTTAACCAGCTTTCGCGACTAAACAAACCAGATCCATTGAATGTTTGCATACTTTCATTGGAAAAGCATTGTCTAAGACATACATAATTTTCAATATTAAAAAGCACCGCAAATAAGGTATCCATGCACTTTCAAAAAATAATAAAGAAAATGTATTGGTTTTTAACTCTTCACCAGCCGTACCGAGTCATCTCTCCTTTTAACCAGTTTTCGAGACTAACAAACCTGATCCATTGAATTTTGCATACTTTCATAGAAAAAGCATTGTCAAATACATATTAACTTTTCAATATTAAAAAGCACTAAAATGAGGTATCCATGCACTGTCAAAAAATAAATAAGCAGTTTTCGTGACTAAACAAACAAGATCCATTGAATTTTTGCATACTTTCATAGGAAAAGCATTGTCAAAGACATACATACCCTTCAATATCAAAAAACACCACAAATCAGGTATTCATGCACTCTCAAAAATTAATTCAGGAAAATGTACTGGGTTTTAACTCTTCACCAGCCGTACAGAGTCATCTCCCCTTTTAACCAATTTTCGCAGCTAAACAAACCAGACCGATTGAATTTTTGCATACTTTTATATGAAAAGCATTGTCAAGGACATACGCACTCTTCAATATTAAAAAAGCACAACAAATGAGGTATCCGTGAACTCTAAAAATAAATAAGGAAAATGTACTGGTTTTTAAATCGTCACTAGCCGTACAGAGTCATCACCCCTTTTAACCAGTTTTCGCGACTAAACAAACCAGATCCATTGAAGTTTTGCATACTTTTAAAGGAAAAGCATTGTCAAAGATATACATACATTTCAATATTAAAAAGCACCACAAATGAGGTATCCGTGCACTCTCAAAAATAAATAACGAAAATGTACTGGTTTTTAACTCTTCATCAGCCGTACAGAGTCATCTCCTCTTTTAACCAGTTCTAGCGACTAAGCAAACTAGATCCATTGAATTTTTGCATACTTTCATAGGAAAAGCACTGTCAAAGACATACATACTCTTTAATATTAAAAAGCACCACAAATGAGGTATCCATGCACTGTCAAAAAATAAATAAGGAAACTGTACAGATGTTTAACGCTTCATCAGCCGAACAGAGTCATCTCCCCTATTAACAAGTTTTCATGACTAAATTAACCAGATCCATTGAATTTTTGCATACTTTCATAGGAAAAGCACTGTCAAAGACATACATACTCTTCAATATTAAAAAGCACCACAAATGAGGTATCCATGCACTGTCAAGAAATAGCCGAACAGAGTAATGTCCCCTTTTAACAAGTTTTCATGACTAAACAAACAAGATCCATTGAATTTTTGCATATTGTCATAGGAAAAGCAATGTAAAAGACATACATACCCTTCAATATTTAAAAGTACCACAAATAAAGTATCCATGCACTGTCAAAAAATAAATAAGGAAACTGTACTGGTTTTTAACTCTTCATCAGCCGTTCCGAGTCATCTCTCCTTTTAACCTTTTTTCGCAATTAATCAAACCAGATCTATTGAAGTTTTGCATACTTTTATAGGAAAAGCATTGTCAAAGACAAACATATTCTTCAATATTACAAAGCACCACAAATGAGGTATCCATGCACTTTCAAAAAATAAATCAGGAAAATGTACTGGTTTTTAACTCTTCACCAGCCGTACAAAACCATCTCCCCTTTTAACCAGTTTTTCGCGGCTAAACAAACCAGATCCATTGATTTTTTGCATTCTTTCATAGGAAAAGCATTGTCAAAGACATACATACTCATCAATATTAAAAAGCACCACAAATGATGTATCCGTGCACTCTCAAAAAATAAATAAGGAAAATGTACTGGTTTTTAACTCTTTACCAGCCGGACATAGTCATCTTCTCTTTTAATCAGTTTTTGCGACTTCTCCCCTTTTAACCTTTCGCGACTAAACAGACCAGATCCATTGATTTTTTGCATACTTTCATAGGAAAGCATTGTCAAAGACATACATACCCTTCAGTATTAAAAAAGCACCACAAATGAGGTATTCATGCTCTCTCAAAAAATAAATCAGGAAAATGTACTGGTCTTTAACTCTTAACCAGCCGTACAGAGTCATCTCCCCCTTTAACCAGTTTTTGCAACTAAAAAACAGATCCATTGAATTTTTGCATACTTTCATAGAAAAAGCATTGTCAAAGACATTCATACTCTTATTACTCTTCAATATTAAAAAGCATCACAAATAATGTATGTATATATATTCTCTCTCAAAAAAGAAGAAAGGAAAATGTATTGGATTTTACTCTTCACCACCCGTACCGAGTTATCTCCCCTTTAAACCAGTTTTCGCGACAAAACAAACCAGATCCATTGAATTTTTGCATTCTTTTATAGAAAAAACATTGTTAAAAACACCACAAATGAGGTATCCATGCACTCTCAAAAATAAATTAGGAAAATGTACTCGTTCTTAACTCTTCACCTGCCGTACAGAGTCATTTCCCCTTTTAACCAGTTTTCGCGGCTAAACAAACCAGATTCATTGAATTTTTGCATTCATTCATGGGAAAAGCATTGTCAAAAACATGCATTATCTTCAATATTAAAAAGCACCACAAATGTGGTATTCATGCAGTGACAAAAATAAATTAGGAAAATGTACTGGTTTTTAACTCTTCACCAGCCGTACAAAGTATCTCAACCTTTATCCAGTTTTCGCGACATAACAAACCAGATCCATTGAATTTTTGCATACTTTCATAGGAAAATCATTATCAAAGACATACATACTCTTCAATATTAAAAAGCGCCAGAAATGAGGTACCCATGCACTCTCAAAAAAATAAGGAAATGTACTGGTTTCAAATCTCACCAGCCGTACATAGTCATCTCCCCTTTTAACCAGTTTTCGCGACTGAACAAACTAGATCCATTGAATTTTTGCATACTTTCATAGGAAAAGCATTGTCAAAGACATACATACTCATCAATATTATAGGCACCACAAATGAGGTATCCATGCACTCTCAAAAATAAATTAGGAAAATGTACTGGTTTTTAACTCTTCACCTGCCGTACAGAGTCATTTCCCCTTTTAACCAGTTTTCGCGGCTAAACAAACCAGATTCATTGAATTTTTGCATTCTTTCATAGGAAAAGCATTGTCAAAGACATGCATTCTCTTCAATATTAAAAAGCACCACAAATGAGGTATTCATGCAGTGACAAAAATAAATTAGAAACATGTACTGTTTTTTAACTCTTCACCAGCTGTACAGAGTATCTCAACTTCTATCCAGTTTTCGCGACATAACAAAACAGATCCATTGATTTGTTGCATACTTTCATAGGAAAAGCATTGTTAAAGACAAATACATACTCTTCAATATAAAAAAGCACCACAAACGAGGTATCCGTGCACTCTCAAAACATAAATAAGGAAATTGTACTGTTCTTTAACTCTTCACCAGCCGTACAGTCATCTCCCTTTTTAACCAGTTTTTGCGACTTAAAAAACCAGATCTATGGAATTTTTGCATACTTTCATAGGAAAAGCATTGTCAAAGACATACATGTATACTCTTCAATATTGAAAAGTACCACAAATGAGGTATCCATGCACTGTCAAAAAATTAATAAGGAAACTGTACTGGTTTTTAACTCTTCACCAGCCGTACCGAGTCATCTCTCCTTTGAACCAGTTTTCGCGACATATCAAACCAGATCCATTGAAGTTTTCATACTTTCAAAGGAAAAGCATTGTCAGAGACAAACATATTCTTCAATATTACAAAGCACCACAAATGAGGTATCAATGCACTTTCAAAAAATAAATCAAGAAAATGTACTGGTTTTCAACTCTTCACCAGCCGTACAAAACCATCTCCCCTTTTAACCAGTTTTCGCGGCTAAACAAACCAGATCCATTGAATTTTTGGCATACTTTCATAGGAAAAGCATTGTCAAAGACATACATACTCTTCAATACTAAAAAGCACCACAAATGAGGTATCCATGCACTTGCAAAACATAAATAAGGAAAATGTACTGGTTTTTTACTCTTTACCAGCCGTTCATAGTCATCTCCCCGTTTAACCAGTTTTTGCGACTTCTCCCCTTTTAACCAGTTTTTGTGACTAAACAAACCATATCCATTGATTTTTTGTATACTTTCATAGGAAAGCATTGTCAAAGACATACATACCCTTCAGTATTAAAAAAGCACCACAAATGAGGTATTCATGCTCTCTCAAAAATAAATTAGGAAAATGTACTGGTTTTTAACTCTTTACCAGCCGTACAGAGTCATCTCCCCTTTTTTCCAGTTTTCGCGACTAAACAAACCAGATCCATTGAATTTTGCATATTTGCATAGGAAAAGCATTGTCAAAGACATTCATACTCTAATTACTCTTAAATATTAAAAAAGCACCACAAATAATGTATCTATGCACTCTCAAAAAATAAGTAAGGAAAATGTTTAGGTTTTTAACTCTTCACCAGCCGTACCGAGTTATCTCCCCCTTAAACCAGTTTTCGCGACTAATCAAACCAGATCCTTTGAATTTTTTGCATTCATTTATAGGAAAGCATTGTCAAAGACATACATACTCTTAAATATTAAAAACACCACAAATGAGCTATCCATGCACTCTCAAAAAATAAATTAGGAAAATGTACTGGTTATTAACTCTTCACCAGCTGTTCAGAGTAATTTTCCCTTTTAACCAGTTTTCGCGACTTAACAAACCAGATCCATTGAATTTTTGCATACTTTCATAGGAAAAGCATTATCAAAGACATACATACTCTTCAATATTAAAAAGCACCAGAAATGAGGTACACATGCACTCTCAAAAATATAAGGAAATGTACCGGTTTTAAATCTCACCAGCCGTACAGAGTCATCTCCCCTTTTAACCAGTTTTCGCGACTAAACAAACTAGATCCAAGGAATTTTTGCATACTTTCATAGGAAAAGCATTGTCAAAGACATGCATACTCTTCAATATTAAAGGCACCACAAATGAGGTATCCATACACTCTCAAAAAATAAATAAGTAAAATGTACTCGTTTTTAACTCTTCACCAGCCGTAGAGAGTCATCTCCCTTTTTAACCAGTTTTCGCGACTAATCAAACCAGATCCTTTGAATTTTTGCATACTTTGACATGAAACGCATTGTCAAAGACATACATACTCATCAATATTAAAAAGCTCCACAAATGAGGTATCCATGCACTCTCAAAAAATAAATTAGGAAAATGTACTGGTTTTAAACACTTCACCAGCTGTACAAAGTCATCTCCCCTTTTAACCAGTTTTTGCGACTAAACAATCCAGATCCATTGATTTTTTGCATACTTTCATAGGAAAAGCATTGTCAAAGACATACATACTCATCAATATTAAAAAGCACCACAAATGATGTATCCGTGCACTCTCAAAAAATAAAAAAATAAAATGTTCTGATTTTTAACTCTTCACCAGCCGTACAGAGTCATCTCCCCTTTTTACCAGTTTTCGCGACTAAATAAACCAGATCCATTGAATGTTTGCATACTTTCATAGGAAAAGCATTGTAAAAGACATTCATACTCTTCAATATTAAAGGCACCACAAATGAGGTATACATGCGCTCTCAAAAAAAAGCAAAATGTCCTGGTTTTTAAATTTTTCACCAGCGGTACAGAGTCATCTCCCCTTTTTACCAGTTTTCGCGACTAAACAAACCAGATTCATAATTACTTTATTCATGCTATATTTTGTTCATCATTTCTATATTCATGCTATATTTTGTCCGTCATTTCTATATTCAAGCCATATTTTGTTCATCATTTCTATATTCATGTTATATATTGTTCATCATTTCTATATTCATGTTATATTTTGTTCATCATTTCTATATTCATGCTATATTTTGTTTATCATTTCTATATTCATGCTGTATTTTGTTCATCGTTCCTGTATTTCTATATTCATGTAAAATGTTGTTCATCATTTCACATTCATGCTTCATTTTGTTCATCATTCCTATAATTTTATATTCATACTATATTTTGTTCATCAGTTCTATATTCATGCTGTATTTTTATCACCATTTTTATATTCATGCTTTACTTTGTCCATCATTTCTATTCATACTATATTTTGTTCATCATTTCTTTATTCATGCTATACTTTGTCCATCATTTCTATATTCATGGCATATTTTGCTAATCATTTCTATATTTATGCTATATTTCGTCCATCTTTCCTAGATTCTATATTCATGCCATAATTTGTTCATCATTTCTATATTCATGCGATATTTTGTTCACCATTCCTACATTCTATATACATACTTAATTTTGTTCATCATTCCTATATTTCTAAATTAATGTTATATTTTGTCCATCATTTCTGTATTCATGCTATTTTTTGTCCATCATTTCATATTCATGCTATATTTTAAGCGACATTTCTATATTCATGCTATACCTTGTCCATCATCTCTTTATTCATGCTATATTATGTCCATCATTTCTATATTCATGTTATATTTTGTTAATCGTTCCTGTATTTCTAAATTCATATTATATTTTGTTCATCATTTCTATATTCATGTTATATTTTGTTCATTGTTCTTATATTTTTATATTCATGCAATATTTTTTTCATCATTTCTATATTCATGTTATATTTTGTTCACCATTTCTATATTCATGCTATATTTTGTTCATCATTTCTATATCCATGCTGTATTTTGTTCATCATGTCAATATTCATGCTATACTTTGTCCATCATTTCTATTCATACAATATTTTGTCCATCATTTCTATATTCATTGCATATTTTGTAAAATCATTTCTATATTCATGCTATATTGCGTCATTCATGCTGTATTTTGTTCATCATTTCTATATTTATGTTATATTTTGTTCATCATTTATATATTCATGTTATATTTTGTTCATCATTTATATATTCATGTTATATTTTGTTCATCGTTTCATTATTTCTATATTCATGCAATATTTTGTTCATCATTTCTATATTCATGCTGTATTTTGTTCATCATTTCTATATTTATGCTATACTTTGTCCATCATTTCTATCCATACTATATTTTGTTCATCACTTCTATATTCATGCAATATTTTGTTCAACATTTCTATATTCATGCAATATTTTGTTCATCATTTCTATATTCATGCTGTATTTTGTTCATCATTTCTGTATTCATTCTATACTTTGTCCATCATTTCTATTCATACTATATTTTGTTCATCATATCTATATTCATGCTATCCTTTGTCCATCATTTCTATATTCATGGCATATTTGGTTAAACAGTTCTATATTTATGCAATATTTCGTCCGTCATTCCTAGATTCTATATTGATGCTATAATTTGTTCATCATTACTTTATCATTCCTATGTTTCTACATTCATACAATATTTGTTCATCATTTCCATTGTTATGCTATATTTTGTGCATCATTTCTATATTCATGCTATATTTTGTCCATCATCTCTATATTCATGTTATATTATGTCCATAATTTCTATATTCATGCTGTATTTCGTTCATCATTTCTATATTCATGTTATATTTTGTTCATCATTTCTATATTCATGTTATATTTTGTTCATTGTTCCTATATTTATATATTCATGCAATATTTTTTTTCATCATTTCTGTATTCTCGCCCTTATTTTTTCATCATTCCTATAATCATGCTTTTTTTGTTCATCACTTCTATATTCATGTTATATTTTGCTCATCGTTCCTATATTTCTATATTCATGTTATATTTTGTTCATCATTTCTATATTCATGCTATACTTTGTCCATCAGTTTTATATTCATGGCATATTCAGTTAATCATTTCTATATTTATGCTATATTTCGTCCGTCATTCCAAGATTCTATATTCATGCTATAATTTGTTCATCATTTCTTAATCATTCCTATGTTTCTACGTTCATACAATATTTGTTCATCATTTCCTTTGTTATTCTTTATTTTGTCCATAGTTTCTATATTCATGCTATATTTTGTTCATCATTTCTTTATTCATGCTATAACTTGTTCATCGTGCCTATATTTTTATATTCATATTATATTTGTTCATCATTTCTATATTTATACAATATTTTGTTCATCATTTTATATTCATGCTATATTTTGTGCAACATTTCTATATTCATGCTATATTTTGTCCATCATTTCTATATCCATGCTGTATTTTGTTCATCATTTCTTTATTCATGCTATACTTTGTCCATCATTTCTATTCATACTATATTTTGTCCATCATTTCTATATTCATTGCATATTTTGTAAATCATTTCCATATTTATGCAATATTTCGTCATTCATGCTGTATTTTGTTCATCATTTCTATATTCATGCTATACTTTGTCCATCATTTCTGTCCATACTATATTTTGTTCATTATTTCTATATTCATGCAATATTTTGTTCAACATTTCTATATTCATGCAATATTTTGTTTATCATTTCTATATTCATGCTGTATTTTGTTTATCATTTCTATATTCATGCTATACTTTGTCCATCATTTCTATATTCATGGCATATTTGGTTAATCATTTCTATATTTATGCTATATTTTGTCCATCATTTCTATTCATACCATATTTTGTCCATCATTTCTATATTCTTGCATATTTTGTAAATCATTTCTATATTTATGCTATATTTCGTCATTCATGCTGTATTTTGTTCATCATTTCTATATTCATGTTATATTTTGTTCATCATTTATATATTCATGTCATTTTTTGTTCATCGTTCCTATATTTTTATATTCATATATTATTTTGTTCATCATTTCTATATTTATACTATATTTTGTTCATCATTTCTATATTCATGCAATATTTTGTTCATTATTTATATATTCATGCTGTATTTTGTTCATCATTTCTATATTCATGCTATATTTTGTCCATCATTTCTATCCATACTATATTTTGTTCATTTCTATATTCATGTCATATTTTGTTCATTGTTCCTATATTTTTATATTCATGCAATATTTTTTTCATCATTTCTATATTCATGTTATATTTTGTTCACCATTTCTATATTCATGCTTTATTTTGTTAATCATTTCTATATCCATGCTGTAATTTGTTCATCATTTCTATATTCATGCTATATTTTGTTCATCGTTCCTACATTTCTATATTCATGTCATAATTTGTTCATCATTTCTATGTTCATGTTATATTTTTTCATCATTTCTATATAAGTGTTATGTTTTGTTCATCGTTCCTATAATTCTATATTCATGTTATATTTTGTTCATCATTTCTATATTTTTATATTCATGCAATATTTTTTTCATCATTTCTATATTCATGTAATATTTTGTTCACCATTTCTATATTCATGCTTTATTTTGTTAATCATTTCTATATCCATGCTGTAATTTGTTCATCATTTCTATATTCATGCTATATTTTGTTCATCGTTCCTATATTTCTATATTCATGTCATGTTTTGTTCATCGTTCCTATATTTTTATATATTCATGTTATAATTTGTTCATCATTTCTATATTCATGCTATATTTTGTTCATCATTCTAATTTTTTTTATAATCATATACTATTTTGTTCATCATTTCTATTTTCATGCAATATTTTTTTCATCATTTCTTTATTCATGCTGTATTTTGTTCATCATTTCTATATTCATGCTATACTTTGTCCATCATTTTTATATTCATGGCATATTTGGTTAATCATTTCTATATTTATGCTATATTTCGTCCGTCATTCCAAGATTCTATATTCATGCTATAATTTGTTCATCATTTCTTAATCATTCCTATGTTTCTACATTCATACAATATTTGTTCATCATTTCCTTTGTTATGCTTTATTTTGTCCATAATTTCTATATTCATTCTATATTTTGTTCATCATTTCTTTATTCATGCTATAACTTGTTCATTGTGCCTATATTTTTATATTCATATTATATTTGTTCATCATTTCTATATTTATACTATATTTTGTTCATCATTTTATATTCATGCTATATTTTGTGCAACATTTCATATTCATGCTATATTTTGTCCATCATCTCTTAATTCATGCTATATTATGTCCATCATTTCTATATTCATGCTGTATTTTGTTCATCATTTCTATGTTCATGTTATACTTTGTTCATCATTTCTATATAAGTGTTATATTTTGTTCATCGTTCCTATATTTCTATATTCATGTTATATTTTGTTCATCATTTCTATATTCATGCTTTACTTTGTCCATCATTTCTATTCATACTATATTTTGTCCATCATTTCTATATTCATTGCATATTTTGTAAATCATTTCTATATTTATGCTATATTTCGTCATTCATGCTGTATTTTGTTCATCATTTCTATATTCATGTTATATTTTGTTCATCATTTATATATTCATGTCATTTTGTGTTCATCGTTCCTATATTTTTATATTCATATAATATTTTGTTCATCATCTCTTAATTCATGCTATATTATGTCCATCATTTCTATATTCATGCTGTATTTTGTTCATCATTTCTATATTCATGCTATACTTTGTCCATCATTTCTATCCATACTATATTTTGTTCATTATTTCTATATTCATGCAATATTTTGTTCAACATTTCTATATTCATGTTATATTTTGTTTATCATTTCTATATTCATGCTGTATTTTGTTTATCATTTCTATATTCATGCTATACTTTGTCCATCATTTCTATATTCATGGCATATTTGGTTAATCATTTCTATATTTATGCTATATTTTGTCCATCATTTCTATTCATACTATATTTTGTCCATCATTTCTATATTCATTGCATATTTTGTAAATCATTTCTATATTTATGCTATATTTCGTCATTCATGCTGTATTTTGTTCATCGTTCCTATATTTTTATATTCATATAATATTTTGTTCATCATTCCTATATTTATACTATTTTTTGTTCATCTTTCCTATATTCATGCAATATTTTGTTCATCATTTCTATATTCATGCTATACTTTGTCCATCATTTCTGTCCATACTATATTTTGTTCATTATTTCTTTATTCATGCAATATTTTGTTCAACATTTCTATATTCATGCAATATTTTGTTTATCATTTCTATATTCATGCTGTATTTTGTTTATCATTTCTATATTCATGCTATACTTTGTCCATCATTTCTATATTCATGCTGTATTTTGTTCATCATTTCTATATTCATGCTGTATTTTGTTTATCATTTCTATATTCATGCTGTATTTTGTTTATCATTTCTATATTCATGCTATACTTTGCCATCATTTGTATATTCATGGCATATTTGGTTAATCATTTCTATATTCATTTGCATATTTTGAAAATCATTTCTATATTTATGCTATACTTTGTCCATCATTTCTGTCCATACTATATTTTGTTCATTATTTCTATATTCATGCAATATTTTGTTCAACATTTCTATATTCATGCAATATTTTGTTTATCATTTCTATATTCATGCTGTATTTTGTTTATCATTTCTATATTCTTGTTATACTTTGTCCATCATTTCTATATTCATGGCATATTTGGTTCATCATTTCTATATTCATGCAATATTTTGTTTATCATTTCTATATTCATGCTGTATTTTGTTTATCATTTCTATATTCATGCTATACTTTGCCATCATTTGTATATTCATGGCATATTTGGTTAATCATTTCTATATTCATTGCATATTTTGTAAATCATTTCTATATTTATGCTATATTTCGTCATTCATGCTGTATTTTGTTCATCAATTCTATATTCATGTTATATTTTGTTCATCATTTATATATTCATGTCATTTTTTGTTCATCGTTCCTATATTTTTATATTCACATGATATTTTGTTCATCATTTCTATATTGTACTATATTTTGTTCATCATTTCTATATTCATGCAATATTTTGTTCATCATTTCTATATTCAAGCTGTATTTTGTTCGTCATTTCTATATTCATGCTATACTTTGTCCATCATTTCTATATTCATGTTATATTTTGTTCATTGTTCCTATATTTTTACATTCATGCAATATTTTCTTCATCATTTCTATATTCATGTTATATTTTGTTCATCATTTCTATATTCATGCTTTATTTTGTTAATCATTTCTACATCCATGCTGTAATTTGTTCATCATTTCTATATTCATGCTATATTTTGTTCATCATTCTAATTTTTTTATATTCATATACTATTTTGTTCATCATTTCTATTTTCATGCAATATTTTTTTCATCATTTCTTTATTCATGCTGTTTTTGTTCATCATTTCTATATTCATTCTATACTTTGTCCATCATTTCTATTCATACTATATTTTGTTCATCATTTTTATATTCATGCTATTCTTTGTCCATCATTTTTATATTCATGGCATATTCGGTTAATCATTTCTATATTTATGCTATATTTCGTCCGTCATTCCAAGACTCTATATTCATGCTATAATTTGTTCATCATTTCTTAATCATTCCTATGTTTCTACATTCATACAATATTTGTTCATCATTTCCTTTGTTATGCTTTATTTTGTCCATAATTTCTATATTCATGCTATATTTTGTTCATCATTTCTTTATTCATGCTATAACTTGTTCATCGTGCCTATATTTTATATTCATAATATATTTGTTCATCATTTCTATATTTATACTATATTTTGTTCATCATTTTATATTCATGCTATATTTTGTGCAACATTTCTATATTCATGCTATATTTTGTCCATCATCTCTTAATTCATGCTATATTATGTCCATCATTTCTATATTCATGCTGTATTTTGTTCATCATTTCTATATAAGTGTTATATTTTGTTCATCGTTCCTATATTTCTATATTCATGTTATATTTTGTTCATCATTTCTATATTCATGTTATATTTTGTTCAGTGTTCCTATATTTTTATATACATGCGATATTTTTTTAATCATTTCTATATTCATGTTGTATTTTGTTCACAATTTCTATATTCATGCTATATTTTGTGCATCATTTCTATATCCATGCTGTATTTTGTTCATCATTTCTATATTCATGCTTTACTTTGTCCATCATTTCTATTCATACTATATTTTGTCCATCATTTCTATATTCATTGCATATTTTGTAAATCATTTCTATATTTATGCTATATTTCGTCATTCATGCTGTATTTTGTTCATCATTTCTATATTCATGTTATATTTTGTTCATCATTTATATATTCATGTCATTTTTTGTTCATCGTTCCTATATTTTTATATTCATATAATATTCCGTCTATCATCTCTTAATTCATGCTATATTATGTCCATCATTTCTATATTCATGCTGTACTTTGTTCATCATTTCTATATTCATGCTGTATTTTGTTCATCATTTCTATAATTATGCTGTATTTTGTTCATCATTTATATATTCATGCTATACTTTGTCCATCATTTCTATCCATACTATATTTTGTTCATTGTTCCTATATTTTTATATTCATGCAATATTTTGTTCAACATTTCTATATTCATGCAATATTTTGTTTATCATTTCTATATTCATGCTGTATTTTGTTTATCATTTCTATACTCATGCTATACTTTGTCCATCATTTCTATATTCATGGCATATTTGGTTAATCATTTCTATATTTATGCTATATTTTGTCCATCATTTCTATTCATACTATATTTTGTCCATCATTTCTATATTCATTGCATATTTTGTAAATCATTTCTATATTTAAGCTATATTTCGTCATTCATGCTGTATTTTGTTCATCATTTCTATATTCATGTTATATTTTGTTCATCATTTATATATTCATGTCATTTTTTGTTCATCGTTCCTATATTTTTATATTCATATAATATTTTGTTCATCATTTCTATATTTATACTATATTTTGTTCATCATTTTTTTATTCATGCAATATATTGTTCTTCATTTTTATATTCATGCTGTATTTTGTTCACCATTTCTATATTCATGCTATACTTTGTCCATCATTTCTATCCATACTATATTTTGTTCATTATTTCTATATTCATGCTATATTTTATTCAATATTTCTATATTCATGCAATATTTTGTTTATCATTTCTATATTCATGCAATACTTTGTCCATCATTTCTATATTCATGCTATACTTTGTCCATCATTTCTATATTCATGCTATACTTTGTCCATCATTTCTATATTCATGCAATATTTTGTTCATCATTTCTATATTCATGCAATATTTTGTTCATCATTTCTATATTCATGCTGTATTTTGTTCATCATTTCTATATTCATGCTATACTTTGTCCATCATTTCTATCCATACTATATTTTGTTCATTTCTATATTCATGTTATTTTTTGTTCATTGTTCCTATATTTTTATATTCATGCAATATTTTTTTCATCATTTCTATATTCATGTTATATTTTGTTCACCATTTCTATATTCATGCTTTATTTTGTTAATCATTTCTATATCCATGCTGTAATTTGTTCATCATTTCTATATTCATGCTATATTTTGTTCATCTTTCCTATATTTCTATATTCATGTTATATTTTGTTCATCGTTCCTATATTTTTATATATTCATGTTATAATTTGTTCATCATTTCTATATTCATGCTATATTTTGTTCATCATTCTTATTTTTTTTATATTCATATACTATTTTGTTCATCATTTCTATTTTCATGCAATATTTTTTTCATCATTTCTTTATTCATGCTGTATTTTGTTCATCATTTCTATATTCATGCTATACTTTGTCCATCATTTTTATATTCAAGGCATATTCAGTTAATCATTTCTATATTTATGCTATATTTCGTCCGTCATTCCAAGATTCTATATTCATGCTATAATTTGTTCATCATTTCTTAATCATTCCTATGTTTCTACATTCATACAATATTTGTTCATCATTTCCTTTGTTATGCTTTATTTTGTCCATAATTTCTATATTCATGCTATATTTTGTTCATCATTTCTTTATTCATGCTATAATTAGTTCATCGTGCCTATATTCTTATATTCATATTATATTTGTTCATCATTTCTATATTTATACTATATTTTGTTCATCATTTTATATTCTTGCTATATTTTGTGCAACATTTCTATATTCATGCTATATTTTTTCAATCATCTCTTTATTCATGCTATATTATGTCCATCATTTCTATATTCATGCTGTATTTTGTTCATCATTTCTATGTTCATGTTATATTTTGTTCATCATTTCTATATAAATGTTATATTTTGTTCATCGTTCCTATATTTCAATATTCATGTTATATTTTGTTCATCATTTCTATATTCATGTTATATTTTGTTCATTGTTCCTATATTTTTATATACATGCGATATTTTTTTAATCATTTCTATATTCATGTTGTATTTTGTTACCAATTTCTATATTCATGCTATATTTTGTGCATCATTTCTATATCCATGCTGTATTTTGTTCATCATTTCTATATTCATGCTACACTTTGTCCATCATTTCTATTCATACTATATTTTGTCCATCATTTCTATATTCATTGCATATTTTGTAAATCATTTCTATATTTATGCTTTATTTCGTCATTCATGCTGTATTTTGTTCGTCATTTCTATATTCATGTTATATTTTGTTCATCATTTATATATTCATGTCATTTTTTGTTCATCATTCCTATATTTTTATATTCATATAATATTTTGTTCATCATTTCTATATTTATACTATATTTTGTTCATCATTTCTATATTCATGCAATATTTTGTTCATCATTTTTATATTCATGCTGTATTTTGTCATCATTTCTATATTCATGCTATACTTTGTCCATCATTTCTATCCATACTATATTTTGTTCATTATTTCTATATTCATGCAATATTTTGTTCAACATTTCTATATTCATGCAATATTTTGTTTATCATTTCTATATTCATGCTGTATTGTGTTTATCATATCTATATATTAATGCTATACTTTGTCCATCATTTCTATTCATACTATATTTTGTCCATCATTTCTATATTCATTGCATATTTTGTAAATCATTTCTATATTTATGCTTTATTTCGTCATTCATGCTGTATTTTGTTCATCATTTCTATATTCATGTTATATTTTGTTCATCATTTATATATTCATGTCATTTTTAGTTCATCATTCCTATATTTTTATATTCATATAATATTTTGTTCATCATTTCTGTATTTATACTATATTTTGTTCATCATTTCAATATTCATGCAATATTTTGTTCATCATTTCTATATTCATGCTGTATTTTGTTCATCATTTCTATGTTCATGCTGTATTTTGTTCATCATTTCTATATTCATGCTATACTTTGTCCATCATTTCTATCCATACTATATTTTGTTCATTATTTCTATATTCATGCAATATTTTGTTCAACATTTCTATATTCATGCAATATTTTGTTTATCATTTCTATATTCATGTAATATTTTGTTCATCATTTCTTTATTCATGCTATATTTTGTTCATCGTTCCTAGATTTTATATTCTCGCCATTATTTGTTCATCATTCCTATAATCAGGTTTTTTTGTTCATCACTTCTTTATTCATGTTATATTTTGCTCATCGTTCTTATATTTTGATATTCATGCTATAATTTGTTCATCATTTCTATATTCATGTTATAACTTGTTCATTGTTCCTATATTTTTATATTCATGCAATATTTTTTTCATCATTTCTATATTCATGTTATATTTTGTTCACCATTTCTATATTCATGCTTTATTTTTTTAATCATTTCTATATCCATGCTGTAATTTGTTCATCATTTCTATATTCATGCTATATTTTGTTCATCGTTCCTATATTTGTATATTCATGTTATATTTTGTTCATCATTTATATATTCATGTTATATTTTGTTCATCGTTCCAATATTTTTATATATTCATGTTATAATTTGTTCATCATTTCTATATTTATACTATCTTTTGTTCATCATTTTATATTCATGCTATATTTTAAGCGACATTTCTATATTCATGCTATACCTTGTCCATCATCTCTTTTTTCATGCTATATTATGTCCATCATTTCTATATTCATGCTGTATTTTGTTCATCATTTCAATATTCATGTTATATTTTGTTCATCATTTATATATTCATGTCATTTTTTGTTCATCATTCCTATATTTTTATATTCATATAATATTTTGTTCATCATTTCTATATTTATACTATATTTTGTTCATCATTTCTATATTCATGCAATATTGTGTTCATCATTTTTATATTCATGCTGTATTTTGTTCATCATTTCTATATTCATGCTATACTTTGTCCATCATTTCTATCCATACTATATTTTGTTCATTATTTCTATATTCATGCAATATTTTGTTCAACATTTCTATATTCATGCAATATTTTGTTTATCATTTCTATATTCATGCTGTATTGTGTTTATCATATCTATATATTAATGCTATACTTTGTCAATCATTTCTATTCATACTATATTTTGTCCATCATTTCTATATTCATTGCATATTTTGTAAATCATTTCTATATTTATGCTTTATTTCGTCATTCATGCTGTATTTTGTTCGTCATTTCTATATTCATGTTATATTTTGTTCATCATTTATATATTCATGTCATTTTTAGTTCATCATTCCTATATTTTTATATTCATATAATATTTTGTTCATCATTTCTGTATTTATACTATATTTTGTTCATCATTTCAATATTCATGCAATATTTTGTTCATCATTTCTATATTCATGCTGTATTTTGTTCATCATTTCTATGTTCATGCTGTATTTTGTTCATCATTTCTATATTCATGCTATACTTTGTCCATCATTTCTATCCATACTATATTTTGTTCATTATTTCTATATTCATGCAATATTTTGTTCAACATTTCTATATTCATGCAATATTTTGTTTATCATTTCTATATTCATGTAATATTTTGTTCATCATTTCTTTATTCATGCTATATTTTGTTCATCGTTCCTAGATTTTATATTCTCGCCATAATTTGTTCATCATTCCTATAATCAGGTTTTTTTGTTCATCACTTCTTTATTCATGTTATATTTTGCTCATCGTTCTTATATTTCGATATTCATGCTATAATTTGTTCATCATTTCTATATTCATGTTATAACTTGTTCATTGTTCCTATATTTTTATATTCATGCAATATTTTTTTCATCATTTCTATATTCATGTTATATTTTGTTCACCATTTCTATATTCATGCTTTATTTTTTTAATCATTTCTATATCCATGCTGTAATTTGTTCATCATTTCTATATTCATGCTATATTTTGTTCATCGTTCCTATATTTGTATATTCATGTTATATTTTGTTCATCATTTATATATTCATGTTATATTTTGTTCATCGTTCCAATATTTTTATATATTCATGTTATAATTTGTTCATCATTTCTATATTTATACTATCTTTTGTTCATCATTTTATATTCATGCTATATTTTAAGCGACATTTCTATATTCATGCTATACCTTGTCCATCATCTCTTTTTTCATGCTATATTATGTCCATCATTTCTATATTCATGCTGTATTTTGTTCATCATTTCAATATTCATGTTATATTTTGTTCATCATTTCTATATTCATGTTATATTTTGTTAATTGTTCCTGTATTTCTAAATTCATATTATATTTTGTTCATCATTTCTATATTCATGTTATATTCTGTTCATTGTTCCTATATTTTTATATACATGCGATATTTTTTTAATCATTTCTATATTCATGCTATATTTTGCACATCATTTCTATATCCATGCTGTATTTTGTTCATCATTTCTATATTCATGCTATACTTTGTCCATCATTTCTATTCATACTATGTTTTGTCCATCATTTCTATATTCATTGCATATTTTGAAAATTATTCCTATATTTATGCTATATTTCGTCATTCATGCTGTATTTTGTTCATCATTTCTATATTCAAGTTATGTTTTGTTCATCATTTATATATTCATGTAATTTTTTGTTCATCGTTCCTATATTTTTATATTCATATAATATTTTGTTCATCATCTCTTAATTCATGCTATATTATGTCCATCATTTCTATATTCATGCTGTATTTTGTTCATCATTTCTATGTTCATGCTGTATTTTGTTCATCATTTCTATATTCATGCTATACTTTGTCCATCATTTCTATCCATACTATATTTTGTTCATTATTTCTATATTCATGCAATATTTTGTTCAACATTTCTATATTCATGCAATATTTTGTTTATCATTTTTATATTCATGTTGTATTTTGTTTATCATTTCTATATTCATGCTATACTTTGTCCATCATTTCTATATTCATGGCATATTTGGTTAATCATTTCTCTATTTATGCTATATTTTGTCCCTCATTTCTATTCATGCTATATTTTGTCCATCATTTCTATATTCATTGCATATTTTGTAAATCATTTCTACATTTATGCTATATTTCGTCATTCATGCTGTATTTTGTTCATCATTTCTATATTCATGTTATATTTTGTTCATCATTTATATATTCATGTCATTTTTTGTTCATCGTTCCTATATTTTTTTATATTCATATAATATTTTGTTCATCATTTCTATATTTATACTATATTTTTTTCATCATTTCTATATTCATGTTATATTTTGTTCACCATTTCTATATTCATGCTGTATTTTGTTCATCATTTCATATTCATGCTTTATTTTGTTCATCATTCCTATATTTTTATATTCATATTATATTTGTTCATCATTTCTATATCTATACTAAATTTAGTTCATCATTTCAATATTCATGCAATATCTTGTTCATCATTTCTATATTCATGTTATATTTTGTTCATCATTTCTATATTTATGTTATATTTTGTTCATCATTTCTACATTCATGTTATATTTTGTTCATCATTTCTATATTCATGCTATAATTTGTTCATCGTGCCTATATTTTTATATTCGTATTATATTTGTTCATCATTTCCATATTTATACTATATTTTGTTCATCATTTTATATTCATGCTATATTTTGTGCAACATTTCTATATTCATGCTATATTTTGTCCATCATCTCTTTATTCATGCTATATTATGTCCATCATTTCTATATTCATGCTGTATTTTGTTCATTATTTCTATGTTCATGTTATATTTTGTTCATCATTTCTATATAAATGTTATATTTTGTTCATCGTTCCTATATTTCTATATTCATGTTATATATTGTTCATCATTTCTATATTCATGTTCTATTTTGTTCATTGTTCCTAAATTTTTATATACATGCGATATTTTTTTAATCATTTCTATATTCATGTTGCTATATTTTGTCCATCATCTCTTTATTCATGCTATATTATGTCCATCATTTCTATATTCATGCTGTATTTTGTTCATTATTTCTATGTTCATGTTATATTTTGTTCATCATTTCTATATAAATGTTATATTTTGTTCATCGTTCCTATATTTCTATATTCATGTTATATTTTGTTCATCATTTCTATATTCATGTTATATTTTGTTCATTGTTCCTATATTTTTATATACATGCGATATTTTTTTAATCATTTCTATATTCATGTTGCTATATTTTGTCCATCATCTCTTTATTCATGCTATATTATGTCCATCATTTCTATATTCATGCTGTATTTTGTTCATTGTTTCTATGTTCATGTTATATTTTGTTCAGCATTTCTATATAAATGTTATATTTTGTTCATCGTTCCTATATTTCTATATTCATGTTATATTTTGTTCATCATTTCTATATTCATGTTATATTTTGTTCATTGTTCCTATATTTTTATATACACGCGATATTTTTTTAATCATTTCTATATTCATGTTGCTATATTTTGTCCATCATCTCTTTATTCATGCTATATTATGTCCATCATTTCTATATTCATGCTGTATTTTGTTCATTATTTCTATGTTCATGTTATATTTTGTTCAGCATTTCTATATAAATGTTATATTTTGTTCATCGTTCCTATATTTCTATATTCATGTTATATTTTGTTCATTGTTCCTATATTTTTATATACATGCGATATTTTTTTAATCATTTCTATATTCATGTTGTATTTTGTTCACAATTTCTATATTCATGCTATATTTTGTGCATCATTTCTATATCCATGCTGTATTTTGTTCATCATTTCTATATTCATGCTATACTTTGTCCATCATTTCTATTCATACTATATTTTGTCCATCATTTCTTTATTCATTGCATATTTTGTAAATCATTTCTATAATTATGCTATATTTCGTCATTCATGCTGTATTTTGTTCATCATTTCTATATTCATGTTATATTTTGTTCATCATTTATATATTCATGTCATTTTTTGTTCATCGTTCCTATATTTTTAAATTCATATAATATTTTGTTCATCATTTCTATATTTATACTATATTTTGTTCATCATTTCTATATTCATGCAATATTTTGTTCATCATTTCTATATTCATGCTGTATTTTGTTCATCATTTCTATATTCATACTATACTTTGTCCATCATTTCTATCCATACTATATTTTGTTCATTATTTCTATATTCATGCTATATTTTGTTCAACATTTCTATATTCATGCAATATTTTGTTTATCATTTCTATATTCATGCTATACTTTGTCCATCATTTCTATATTCATGGCATATTTGGTTAATCAGTTCTATATTTATGCTATATTCCTATATTGCTATATTTATTGTCCGTCATTCCTAGATTCTATATTCATGCTATAATTTGTTCATCATTTCTTTATCATTCCTATGTTTCTACATTCATACAATATTTGTTCATCATTTCCATTGTTATGCTGTATTTTGTCCATCATTTCTATATTCATGCTATATTTTGTTCATCATTTCATATTCATGCTATATTTTGTGCATCATTTCTATATTCATGCTATATTTTGCCCATCATCTCTATATTCATGCTATATTATGTCCATCATTTCTATATTCATGCTGTATTTCGTTCATCATTTCTATATTCATGTTATATTTTGTTCATCGTTCCTATATTTCTATATTCAAGTTATATTTTGTTCATCATTTCTATATTCATGCAATATTTTTTTCATCACTTCCATATTCATGTTATATTTTGTTCATCATTTCTATATTCATGCTATATTTTGTTCATCGTTCCTATATTTCTATATTCATGTTATATTTTGTTCATTATTTCATATTCATGCTTTATTTTGTTCATCATTCCTATATTTTTATATTCATATTATATTTGTTCATCATTTCTATATCTATACTAAATTTAGTTCATCATTTCAATTTTCATGCAATATCTTGTTCATCATTTCTATATTCATGTTATATTTTGTTCATCATTTTTATATTCATGCAATATCTTGTTCATCGTTTCTATATTCAAGTTATATTTTGTTCATCATTTCTATATTTATGTTATATTTTGTTCATCATTTCTACATTCATGTTATATTTTGTTCATCATTTCTATATTCATGTTATATTTTGTTCATCATTTCTATATTCATGCTATATTTTGTTCATCGTTCCTATATTTCTATATTCATGTTATATTTTGTTTATCATTTCATATTCATGCTTTATTTTGTTCATCATTTCTATATTTTTATATTCAAATTATATTTTGTTCATCATTTCTATATTCATACAATTTTATTTCATCATTTCTATATTCATGTTATATTTTGTTCATCATTTCTACATTCATGTTATATTTTGTTCATCATTTCTATATTCATGTTATATTTTGTTCATCATTTCTATATTCATGCTATATTTTGTTCAATGTTCCTATATTTCTATATTCATGTTATATTTTGTTTATCATTTCATATTCATGCTTTATTTTGTTCATCATTTCTATATTTTTATATTCAAATTATTTTTTGTTCATCATTTCTATATTCATACAATACTTTTTTCATCATTTCTATATTAATGCAATATTTTGTCATCATTTCAATATTCATTCTATAATTGTTTATCATTCCCATATTTCTATATTCATACTAAATTTTATCCATCATCCTTATATTAATACTTTTTTTTGTCAGTCAATGACATATTAATATTCATACAATAATATACAGCAACAAATATCTAATATGGTCAATGTTTATAAAGACGATAAAAATAGGAAAGCTGTGAAACAATTCCATTCTTACATACCATATGTCATACAGAACACATCAAAACAAAGAAATATGTCATAAGTGTGACGTCATACATGTAGTTGTTGATCATGCATCTACTAAACAAATGTAAGCATATTGTGTATGTAATATGTAATATGCTGCGTCATGATTTGAAGTATAACAGTTCTATTATGATGAGAAAGTACGGGCATATAATTTTGTGCAAATAAGTGAAGAAATGGCTCTTGTAATAAATTGCATCTTAAGGTTAATATTAGAAGATGCCTTGTCATCTTTGTAACAAAATGTAGCCATAATAGTTTACAGTATGGACCTGCTCATCAAATCAATAACTATTATAACAAAAGGGTAAATTAGACTATATTGTGCCCCTGAAATCTTAACTGAATTCAAAAGTTTACAAGTACAAGCTTGGTATCCATCGGTAATCATTTGCTTACACAGGTTTTACCAAATACAAGTTAAATACATTAGCTGTTCTGTTATATCCATTTGGAACACCTTGACCTTTTAATTCATGAATTTATAGCACGTGGCCAAGGAGTTCCAAATGTTGTAATCTCCAGTAATAAAGAGGGGAAGGTAATAAAAAATTAGGTGCTTATTTTCTTTTAATATCAACATTGAAGAATTCAATAATAAATATGAATGGAAAATCTAGATTGGATTATCTCCCTAAGATATACTGTAAGAAGAATTTTATCAAGTCATTGACTGAAACATTTTGAGGGTACTGTATTAACATTTGTTTTTGTCTTTCCTAGCATGAAGAGCATACATGTTTCTGATGCATACTGACTTATTTGCTAAAACATTCTTCATTTTACAATTTTTATTTTTAAGATATAAATTAAACACAACTTCAACAAATCACCTGAGACCAAACCAATAAACTCCCACTGAGACTTGAACTCAGAACTCCTCATGACAAAGAGACTGATCACTAGCACAAGGTATTTTGCATTAAACTAAAAGAGTGTCATGTCGCTGGTACCAAGTGATATGCAGCAGCATGTCACACATAAATAAACTTTTACTTTGAAAGAGTTATCAGTGGAAAAGTGAGTTTTGATCATAAACTATATATAACAGAGCTTGACTGATACTTATTTATGTATTTTGATGATTGGTGTGTTTGATTTGTTCAATTATTATCAGAAAATAGATTATATTCATGAATTGTTATGCTTGATTACTTTTGTGGCCACTCCTTGTTTATCCAGACTTGTGACTGGCTTACATAATACAGTTAGATCATATAAGAACTAATGCATCAATATAAGGTCAAGTTACCCACATAAAGCAATAGTCAGTGCAACTCAGGGTGGGTGAGTAGAGGTGGGGCTTGTCTTAACTCTAACTCTTAAGTCGCACCGTTTTGACATACGACATATACACGAAACATAGTGACGAAACACTATAAATAATGTATATGTGTGCATACATATCCTTTGCAACCAAGGCAAATCACAACTGACCCCGACGGATGCATTGGGTACGGACTCCGTTAGGAGTAGGACCTCAATCAAGAGCGCTGCGACCATTGCCGTAACCTGTGGTCTTATCTCAAGACGGAGTGTATGCATTTTTCATATGCAAACTAAAACTAAGAGACATGGAATATTATGGATCATCTCATCTCATCTCATCTCATCTGGTTTTGGTATGTATGGATCGTCTCATCTTGGTTGGGTATATAAGGATCATCTAATCTGAGTGGGATGTATCAGGGTAATCTCATCTGGGTTGTATGTATATGAATAATCTCATCTGGGATGGATGTATATGGATAATCTTATCTGGGATGATTGTATATGAATAACTTCATCTGTGTTGGGTGTATATGGATCATCTTAACTGGTTTGGATGTATATGGATGATCTTATCTGGTTTGGATGTATATGGACGATCGTATCCGGTTTGGATGTATATGGATGATCTTATCTGGTTTTGATGTATATGGATGTTCTCATCAGTGCTGGATGGATATGGATGATCTCATCTGTATTGGTTGTATATGGATGATATTATCTGGTTTGGATGTATATGGATGACATCATCTGTGTTGGATGTACATGGATGATCTTATCTGGTTTGGATGTACATGGATGGTCTTATCTGGTTTGGATGTATATGGATGATCTTATCTGGTTTGGATGTATATGGATGATCTCATCTGTGTTGGATGTATATGGATGCTCTCATTTGCATTGATTGTAAATGGATGATTTTATCTGGTTTTGATGTATATGGATGATCTCATCTGTGTTGGATGTATATGGATGATCTTATCTGGTTTGGATGTAAATGGATGGTCTTATCTGGTTTTGATGTACATGGATGATCTTCTCTGGTTTGGATGTATATGTATGATCTTATCTGGTTTGGATGTATATGGATGACCTCATCTGTGTTGGATGTATATGGATGATTTAATCTGGTTTGGATGTATATGGATGATTTTATCTGGTTTTGATGTATATGGATGATCTCATCTGTGTTGAATGAATATGGATGATCTTATCTGGTTTGGATGTACATGGATGGTCTTATCTGGTTTTGATGTATATGGATGATCTTATCTGATTTGGATGTATCTGGAAGATCTTATCTGTGTTGGATGTATATGAATGACCTCATCTGTGTTGGATGTATATGGATGATTATATCTGGTTTGGATGTATATGGATGATCTTATCTGGTTTGGATGTATATGGATGATCTCATCTGTGTTAAATGAATATGGGTGATCTCATCTGGTTTGGATGTACATGGATGGTCTTATCTGGTTTGGATGTATATGGATGATCTTATCTGATTTGGATGTATATGGATGATCTCATTTGTGTTGGATGAATATGGATGATCTTATCTGGTTTGGGTGTATATGTGTGATCTCATCTGTGTTGAATGAATATTGATGATCTTATCTGGTTTGGATGTACATGGATGGTCTTATCTGGTTTTGATGTATATGGATGATCTTATCTGGTTTGGATGTAATTGGAAGATCTTATCTGTGTTGGATGTATATGGATGACCTCATCTGTGTTGGATGAATATGGATGATTTTATCTGGTTTGGATGTATATGGATGATCCTATCTGGTTTGGATGTGTATTGGTGATCTCATCTGTGTTGGATGTATATGGATGATCTTATCTGGTTTGGATGTGTATGGATTATCTCATCTGTGTTGGATGTATACAGATGATCTTATCTGGTTTGGATGTGAATGGATGATCTCATTTGGGTTGGTATTTATGGATATTTTCATGTGTGCCTGGAATTTATGGTTTATTATATATATATATATATATATATATATATATATATATATATATATATATCTAATCTGGGTTGGATGTATATGGATCAGATAGTCTGGGTTGGTACTTATGCATATGCATTCATGTATGTTTGGTATTTGTGGATAATTTTATGTGGGATTAGTATTCATGGGCATTTGGTTTTTTTTTTGATAATTGCATGAGCTTTTTTGAATTTATTGATAATTTCATATGCGTTTGATATTTATGGGTTATTTTACATGGATCATCTCATCTGGGTTGGGTATATATGGACAATCTCATCTGAATTGGATGTATATGGATCATTTTATCTGAGTTGGATGTATATGGATCAGATAGTCTGGGTTGGTATTTATGGATATACGTTCAAGTATGTTTGGTATTCATGGATAATTTCATGTTTGATAGGTATTTATTGTTATTTTCAAGTTGGTTTATTATTTATTGATGATTTCATTGGCATTTTGATTTTTTGAATAATTGCAAGAGCTTTTTGAATTTTTTGATAATTTCAAATGTGTTTGGTATTTATGGGTAATTATACATGGATCATCTCATCTGGGTTGGATGTATATGGATTATTTCATCTGGGTTGGATATTTATGGATTATCTTATCTGGGTATGATGCACATGGATCAGCTAGTCTGGTATATATGGATAAATTCATGTGTTGTTGGTATTTAATGATAAATTCAAGGGCATTTGGAATTTTTTGATAAGTTCATGTGTGTTTGGTATTAATGGATATTTTCATAGGCATTAAGTATTTATGGATAATTCATGTGCCTTTAGTATTTATCAATAATTTCACGTGGGTTTGGTATTCATGTATAATTTCATATGAGTTTGGCATTTATGATTAATGACATAAGCCTATGGTACTTATGGATAATTTCATGTGTGTTAGGTATTCATGTATAATTTCATATGAGTTTGGCATTTATGATTAATGACATAAGCCTATGGTACTTATGGATAATTTCATGTGTGTTGGGTATTCATGTATAATTTCATATGGGTTTGGCATTTATGATTAATGTCATGAGGGTATGACACTTATGAATAATTTCATAAGGGTTTTGTATTTTTGTATAATTTCATGTGAATTTTGTATTTATTGATAATTGCATGTGCCTATTGAATTGATTGGTAATTACATGTGTATTTGGTATTCATGGATAATGCTGTAAGCATTAAGTATTAAAGATAAGTTCATGCTATATTTTGCCCATCATCTCTATATTCATGCTATATTATGTCCATCATCTCTATATTCATGCTATATTATGTCCATCATTTCTATATTCATGCTATATTATGTCCATCATCTCTATATTCATGCTATATTATGTCCATCATCTCTATATTCATGCTATATTATGTCCATCATCTCTATATTCATGCTATATTTTGCCCATCATCTCTATATTCATGCTATATTTTGCCCATCATCTCTATATTCATGCTATATTTTGCCCATCATCTCTATATTCATGCTATATTTTGCCCATCATCTCTATATTCATGCTATATTATGTCCATCATTTCTATATTCATGCTATATTATGTCCATCATTTCTATATTCATGTTATATTTTGCCCATTATCTCTATATTCATGCTATATTATGTCCATCATTTCTATATTCATGCTATATTTTGCCCATCATCTCTATATTCATGCTATATTTTGCCCATCATCTCTATATTCATGCTATATTTTGCCCATCATTTCTATATTCATGCTATATTATGTCCATCATTTCTATATTCATGCTGTATTTCGTTCATCATTTCTATATTCATGTTATATTTTGTTCATCATTTCTATATTCATGTTATATTTTGTTCATCGTTCCTATATTTCTATATTCATGTTATATTTTGTTCATCATTTCTATATTCATGTTATATTTTGTTCATCATTTCTATATTGATGTTATATTTTGTTCATTGTTCCTATATTTTTATATTCATGCAATATTTTTTTCATCACTTCTATATTCATGTTATATTTTGTTCATCATTTCTATATTCATGCTATATTTTGTTCATCGTTCCTATATTTCTATATTCATGTTATATTTTGTTCATTATTTCATATTCATGCTTTATTTTGTTCATCATTCCTATATTTTTATATTCATATTATATTTGTTCATCATTTCTATATCTATACTAAATTTAGTTCATCATTTCAATATTCATGCAATATCTTGTTCATCATTTCTATATTCATGTTATATTTTGTTCATCATTTCTATATTCATGCAATATCTTGTTCATCGTTTCTATATTCATGTTATATTTTGTTCATCATTTCTATATTTATGTTATATTTTGTTCATCATTTCTACATTCATGTTATATTTTGTTCATCATTTCTATATTCATGTTATATTTCATTATTGATTGGTAATTACATGTGTGTTTGGTATTCATGGATAATGCTGTAAGCATTAAGTATTGAAAGATAAGTTCATGTACCTTTAATATTTTTACATAATTTTATGAGGATTTTGTATTTATGAATAAAATTCATGAGCATTTGATATTTTTTAATGATTTAATGAGCAACTTTATTTTTTACTTAATTCACCTCCATACAAACAGATTTTCATTACATACATTTGGGGCAGCAACAAAATGATTCACTAATGTAAATATAAGTAATACAGAACAGAACACTTCTGATTTCATGTATAAACAATAATTGAATTTCACATATAAACAAGTACTTTAATTTTTTACTTAATTGACCATAAAATATAACACACAATATTGACCAAACAAATGATACATTAAATCTAATATAACAGAACAGAACAGAACAGAACAATTATAGCTACATGTGTAAAAAAATTAGGTATCTTTTATTAGCAGCATGTAAAATTCTTCATAACATATGTTTGGGACACCGACAAAATGATACATTAATGTTAATGTTAGTAGAACAGAACAGAGCAGAACAGAACAGAACAGAACAGAAAAATTATAGCTACATGTATAAAAAAATTAGGTCTCTTATATTAGCAACATGTACTTTTTTGAATATAAAGATCTTCATAACATATATTTGGGACACCGAAAAAATGATACATTTATGTTAATGTTAGTAGAACAGAACAGAGCAAAACAGAACAGAACAATTATAGCCACATGTATAAAAAAATTAGGTCTCTTATATTAGCAACATGTTCTTTTTTTAAATATAAAGATCTTCATAACATATATTTGGGACACTGACAAAATGATACATTTATGTTAATGTTAGTAGAACAGAACAGAGCAGAACAGAACAGAACAATTATAGCTACATTTAAAAAAAAATAATTAGGTCTCTTATATTAGCAACATGTACTTTTTTGAATATAAAGATCTTCATAACATATATTTGGGACACCGACAAAATGTTACATTAATGTTAATGTTAGTAGAACAGAACAGAGCAGAACAGAACAGAACAGAACAGAACAGAACAGAACAGAACAGAACAATTATAGCTACATGTATAAAAAAAATTAGGTCTCTTATATTAGCAGCATGTACTTTTTTGAATATAAAGATCTTCATAACATATATTTGGGACACCGACAAAATGATACATTTATGTAAATGTTAGTACAACAGAACAGAGCAGAACAGAACAATTATAGCCACATGTATAAAAAAATTAGGTCTCTTATATTAGCAACATGTTCTTTTTTTAAATATAAAGATCTTCATAACATATATTTGGGACACTGACAAAATGATACATTTATGTTAATGTTAGTAGAACAGAACAGAGCAGAACAGAACAGAACAATTATAGCTACATTTAAAAAAAAAAAATTAGGTCTCTTATATTAGCAATATGTACTTTTTTGAATATAAAGATCTTCATTACATATATTTGGGACACTGACAAAATGTTACATTAATGTTAATGTTAGTAGAATAGAACAGAGCAGAACAGAATAGAACAGAACAGAACAATTATAGCTACATGTATAAAAAAATTAGGTCTCTTATATTAGCAGCATGTACTTTTTTGAGTATAAAGATCTTCATAACATATATTTGGGACACCGACAAAATGATACATTTATGTAAATGTTAGTACAACAGAACAGAGCAGAACAGAACAGAACAATTATAGCCACATGTATAAAAAAATTAGGTCTCTTATATTAGCAACATGTTCTTTTTTTAATATAAAGATCTTCATAACATATATTTGGGACACTGACATAATGATACATTTATATTAATGTAAGTAGAACAGAACAGAGCAGAACAGAACATAACAATTATAGCTACATGTATAAAAAATAATTAAATCTCTAATATTAGCAAAATGTACTTTATTTTTTAATTAACTGACCTTAAAATATAACAATCAATATTGACCAACAAAATAATACATAAATATTAATATAAGAAGAGCAGAACAGAACAATTATAGCTACATGCATGATAAAAAATGTTTTATATTAGCAGCATTGTACTTCATTTTTACTTAATTGACATAAAATATAAAGATTTCAATAACATATATTTTGGGCAACATCAAAATAATACATAAATGTTAATGTTAGTAGAACAGAACAGAACAATTAAGCTACATGTAAAAGATAATTGAGATCTTATGATAGAAACATGTACTTTATTTTTTACTAAATCAATAAAATTTATACATGTAAATGAATGATGATAAAATACAAAAAACTTTAACGTAAGTAAATTAATATTAGTGTTGTTAGTAAGTATGGCCTCCAAAACCTCCCCTTATAGCCATACCCTTACCACCTTAACACTAAGAACTATAAATTATGGTTCCTTAAGATATAGAAACAAAACAAACTAAAGAACTATTAATAAAACAAAACTCAAAAGTCAAGAAACTAATGTTAATGTTATTAGTAAGTATGGCCTCCAAACCTCCCCTTACAGCCATACCCTTACCACCTTAACACTAAGAACATAATTATGCTTCCTTAAGATAAAGAAACAAAACAAACAAAAGAATTGTTAATAAAACAAAACTCAAAAGCCAAGAAACTAATGTTAATGTTATTAGTAAGTATGGCCTCCAAAACCTCCCCTTATAGCCATACCCTTACCACCTTAACACTAAGAACTATAAATTATGGTTCCTTAAGATAAAGAAACAAAACAAACTAAAGAATTATTAATAAAACAAAACTCAAAAGTCAAGAAACTAATGTTAATGTTATTAGTAAGTATGGCCTCCAAACCTCCCCTTACAGCCATACCCTTACCACCTTAACACTAAGAACATAATTATGCTTCCTTAAGATATAGTAAAAAACACTAAAGAATTGTTAATACAACAAAACTCAAAAATCAAGAAACTAATGTAAATATTATTAGTTAATATGGCCTAAAACCCTCCCCCCTTACAGCCATATCCTTACCGCCTTAACACTAAGAACTATAAATTATGTTACTTTAGATATAGTAAAATATCTAATTAAAGAGTAGTTGGTAAGTATGGCCTCCAAAACTTCAAAACAGCTATACCCGAAACCACCCAATATTGAACACTGAGCACTATAAATTTACAGCTTGAAGATAAGTTTGATATAAGAGACACTTAAATCTTACAAAAAATGATGTTGAAATAAGAAACAGACAGATAAAAAATTAAGTACTTGTAAAAGTTATGTTCATAACTTCAAGTATTCATCTGTTTACTGAGTTTAATGTGCTTAACAGGAAGAAATGGAAGTATATTAACTATCTATTTACTAAGGAAAATATTTTTAAATCTACAACTGAGTTCATTATTACAAAACAATTATTAAGAAAAGTTAAACCTGAATTTCCTAGTTCTGAACAATGACAGATTGATGATAAAATTTTCACAACCACTATGTTTACAAACTCCACACACTGTACTATGAGTCATAGAGCTCACAATCTGAGTTTAGTTGACATGCTATTGAACCCATTTTTGTAATACCAGGCAACTCTTACAACCCCCTCATCTCGGCGTTCATCCAGCTCTGAGGCCCGCGGACTCTTCCACTTAGAAGGAGAGGTCATTTGTAGCTATCTTCCAAACTATGTTCAATGTATAAAATCTGTTAGTCAAAATGGTAGTTTTTGTATTATTTCTTCTATCTTAAGTAAAGTCAAAATAAAGAAATTACATTTAGCGAATACTGGTATCTTTTCCTTCCTAATTTGTAAAATTTTATGTAATATTGTACAGCCCAAATAGTTCTATTTACTTCAATTAATTCTACCTATAAAATTTTACTAATATTAATCAAAGTCCTGAAAGTCCATCTTAATGAATTTAATTAAATCCAAATTATTATTATAGTACATTTAAATTCATAGACAAATGCTCAAGCTGTAGATATTTAGTACCCTAACATTATAAATACAAATCATATTAATGTTGATCATAAAAAAAATGCTCAAATCCTTAATAATATGAAACCCTAATTACATAAATAAATAATTTTCAAGTAGTTTAAATTTAAACCTTAAATCATTAATTGATATCAAAGATCTAAATACAAAGTCTCATTACAATATTTTTTTTTAAATTTGAATATAGTTTCAAAAAATGTAGTTCAGAAATGTAGTTAAAAAATGTAGCTCGAAATGTAGTTAAAAAATGTAGTTCAACAAAGTAGTTCAAAAATATTCCATCAAGTATTTATCTCTTTATAGTTTTATCATAAGAATTCAAAACATTCATCATTCATCAAAGGAGGAAAGTATTCCTAAATCCATCTCACTTTTTTTATTAACCTATTTAGCAAGAAGAAAGGTAAAACATTGTTCAGTTACAGTAAAACTATGTTTTCTATATGCAAGTAACAACAAAATGATGATATATTTTCACAAACACTATGTTTACAAACTCTACACACTGTACTATGAGTCATAGAGCTCACGGTTTAGTTGACATGCTATTGAACCCATATTCGTAAGACCAGGCAACTCTTACAACCCCCTCAGCTCGGCGTTCATCCAGCTCTGAGGCCCGCGGACTCTTCCACTTAGAAGGAGAGGTCATTTGTAGCTATCTTCCAAACTATGTTCAATATATAAAATATGTTAATCAAAATGTTAGTTTTTAATTATTTTCTTCCTTCTGATGTCACGTTGAAATAAAGAAATTACATTTTACCATATATCTGTATACAGTTTAACCCTTTAAAATGTCTAGTATAAATATATAACCCAAAGTATTCATTATTTTAATCAATTAAATTAAAAAAATTAATCAAAGTCCTAACAAGCCATCTCTATAAACCTTATTCAATGCAACTATAAATCTAAAAACTATGTTCAGGTTTTCATTATAATGTACTAATGTACCATAGGGCTACTTTCATTATCTTAGATCAACTTATGCATTGCAAGACTAAAAATTTTAAATACCTATAACTATTCCCGACAGCTGTAAGTGAACTATAATTACGGTGAAAGTCAAAGACAATAAAAACATTTAGAAACTACATTACAGTCACATTTTTCACTATGAGGGTGTAAAGTGAGAAAAAATTATACATGTATTCTCTAAAGAAAATCAAAAGTGATATTTTATAAATTTAAGCATGTTCTCTATTGGTTTTATTTTAATAATTATTCACTGAATGATAAATACAAGACAGTAATTCAACATTTAGCAAGAAAAAGTTATAAAATTATTTATATTATCATCCTCTAAAACTATAATAGTATCATATCATAGAAGGTTTTAATAAAAAAGATTTGATAATAAGGCGTAAGACATGAAAAACCTAAACCTCAGCTATAAAGGTCAGTAACTTAATATTACCCAAGAATGAAATTCAGTTGCTACATTAAACTTCTGATACATAAAATAATACATAAATAAAATTTGAAAAAAATATCAGAATTCAAACTTTATCTATAAAAGCATACACTCTGTTCATGACTTAAGACTGGTTAAAGCAGCTTTTTCACATACAAACAACATGTACTTAGAGGCAACTGTGGTAAAGGGCAGCCTCAATTTCCCACATCCATATATGGGATGCCACAGCTGGAAGCAGTTTTCTGTCATACCCTGGACCCAAAGATTTTCATAATCTATTCACTGAATCTTTTATCTTTTTACATCTTTCAATTTTATATTTTCCTGAAATTCCAAATCATCTCAAATATAGTAAGTTCATAAATAACCGATAAAGAACAGGTGGGTCAGTGGTTCCAAAGAAGTAAAAAAATAAAGCATTCAGTGACCATGGGATTATTAATATTGGTAAAAAAAGGACATGTTTCTTTTATAAGAAAATACCCTAACACCTTTAACAGAAGTACGGGTACATGTTGCTTAAATAAGAAAATACCCTAAAACATTAAGTTGAAGTACATGTTGCTAAAAAAAGAAAATACACTTATAGCTAATATAAATGTACATGTTGCTAATATAAGAAAATACCATAAAACCTTAATTAGAAGTACATGCTGCAAATATTAAAAGATACACTAAAACCTTAATAGAAGTACATGTTGCTAAAATAAGAAAATACACTAAAACCTTGAATAGAAGTGCATGTTGCTAATATAAGAAGAGACCCTAAAACCTTCCACAGAAGAACCTGTACATGTTGCATATATAAGAAAATATACTAAAAACTTAAGTGGAAGTACATGTTGCTAATATCAGAAAATACCCTAAAACCTTAATTAGAAGTACATGTTGCTAATATAAGAAAATATCCTAAAACCTTAAATAGAAGTAAATGCTGCTTATCTAAGAAAATACCCTAAATTTTAAGTAGAAGTACATGTTGCTAAAACAAGAAAATACCCTAAAACCTTAAATAGAAGTACATGTTGCTAATATAAGAAAATACCCTAAAACCTTGAATAGAAGTACATGTTGCTAAATTTAAGAAGAGACCATAAAACCTTGAATAGAAGTGCATGTTGCTAATATAAGAAGAGACCCTAAAACCTTCCACAGAAAAACCTGTACATGTTACATATATAAGAAAATACCCTAAAACCTTAAGTAGTAGTACATGTTGCTTATATAAGAAAATTCCCTAAAACCTTAAGTAGTAGTACATGTTGCTTATATAAGAAAATACCCTAAAACCTTGAATAGAAGTACATAATGCTAATATAAATAAATACCCTAAAGCCTTACATAGAAGTACATGTTGCTAATATAAGAAAATACCCTAAAACCTTCAGAAGAAGTACATGTTGTTAATATAAATAAAATACCCTAAAGCCTGAAATAGAAGTACATGTTGCTTATATAAGAAAATACCCTTAAACTTTAAGTAGAAGTACATGTTGCTAATATCAGAAAATATTCTAAAACCTTAAATAGAAGTACATGTTTCTAATATCAGAAAATTCCCCTTAAACCTTAAATGAAGTACATGTTGCTTATATAAGAAAATACCATATAACCTTAAATATAAGTACATGTTGCTAATATAAGAAAATACCCTAAAACCTTAAATAGAAGTACATGTTGCTAATATAAGAAAATACCCTAAATCCTTAAGTAGAAGTACATGACGCTATTATAAGAAAATACCCTATAACCTTAAGTAGAATAACAAGTTGCTATAATAAGAAAATACCCTAAAACCTGAAATAGAAGTTCATGTTGCTAATATTAGAAAATAACCTAAAACCTTAAGTAGAGGTACATGTTGCATATATTAGAAAATACCCTAAAACTTAAAGAGAAGTACATGTTGCTAATATAAGAAAATACCCTAAAACCTTAAATAAAAGTACATGTTGCTAATATAAGAAAATACCCTAAAACCTTGAATAAAATTACATGTTGCTAATATAAGAAAATACCCTAAAACACTAAATAGAAGTACATGTTGCTAATATAAGAAAATACCCTAAAACATTAAATAGAAGTAAATGTTGCTGATATAAGAAAATACCCTAAAACATTAAATAGAAGTACATGTTGCTAATATAAGAAAATACCCTAAATCCTTAAGTAGAAGTACATGACGCTATTATAAGAAAATACCCTATAACCTTAAGTAGAATAACAAGTTGCTATAATAAGAAAATACCCTAAAACCTGAAATAGAAGTTCATGTTGCTAATATTAGAAAATAACCTAAAACCTTAAGTAGAGGTACATGTTGCATATATTAGAAAATACCCTAAAACTTAAAGAGAAGTACATGTTGCTAATATAAGAAAATACCCTAAAACCTTAAATAAAAGTACATGTTGCTAATATAAGAAAATACCCTAAAACCTTGAATAAAATTACATGTTGCTAATATAAGAAAATACCCTAAAACACTAAATAGAAGTACATGTTGCTAATATAAGAAAATACCCTAAAACATTAAATAGAAGTAAATGTTGCTGATACAAGAAAATACCCTAAAACATTAAATAGAAGTACATGTTGCTAATATAAGAAAATACCCTAAAACATTAAATAGAAGTACATGTTGCAATTATGAAAAAATACCCTAAAACATAAAATAGAAGTACATGTTGCTTATAAAAGAAAATACCCTAAAACCCTAAATAGAAGTACATGTTGTCAATAAAAGAAAACACCCTAAAACCTAAACAAGAAATACAATTTATTGCTAATATGTAAGAAAATACCCTAAAACCTTAAATAGAAATACAATTTGCTTATATAAGAAAATACCCTAAAACCTGAAATAGAAGTACATATTGCTAAAATAAGAATATACGCTCAAGACATTATATAGACATACATGTTATAAGAAAATACCCTAAAACCATAATAAGTAATACAAGTTGCTGAAAATACCTTAAAACTTAAATAAAAAAACTCATTGTATAATGTAAGAAAACACAAAACTCATCATAACAAAGGTATTAGTTGTTAATACAAAAAAAAATTGGAAACCATAACAAAAGTGCATGTCGTTAATAAATGATAAAAAATATGAAGAGAAGTTTATTTTGATTACATTACAATTAAAATACATAAGAATTAATAAATTAAAGTAGAAAACAGAAAAAAAAAACACCAAACACTAAAATTACAAATAAAAAGACATATTATTTACACACACAAAAAAACATGATATAAAATAAATGAACAACTAAATGAAACAAATAAAGAGTCATAAATAAAGTGGAATTATAAAAGTAAGAAACATAAGAAGCATACTATATAACAAGATATGAAAATATATTTAAAAGATAAAAAACCACATTTATATAAAAACTTATTTCATCCTAAACACTACCATCAATACACATGTTGTTCATGAGAAAATCATAAAAATATCAAAGTTTTTAATATAAGATGCATAATATAAAACACAATATGAAATTATAAATAAGAAATAAAAGAAACCACCTCAATACAAAAACTTACTTCATTCTAAACTCTACCATCAAATACACATGTTGTTCATATGAAAATCATAAAAAATATCAAAGTTATCAATATGAGAAGCATAACATATAACACAAGATGAAAATATAATAAAACAATAAAAAAACTCACATAAATATACAGTCTGTGTCTTCTTTCTTCATACCATACACTGCCATCAATTCATGTGTTGTTCTTGTGTTGATACTAATGCTTTCCTGTAAAAAGAAAATAGAACAAAATTTTTTTTAAACATTTTGAGTTCCTAACAACAGTTCTTGGTAATGATTACAAGTAAAATAAGTAAAAAACATTCAAATATCTACAACTCATAAAAAATAATGAAAAATAATAAATGTAAACCCTTAACCCCTTAGCCATATACCCCAAGAGAAAACCCTTAACTCCTTAGCCATGGACCCCGAGAGAGACCATGATACCAACAAAGTTTGCTTCCCCCTTCAATACCTTAGGTTGAGATACATGAACCCACGTGCCAGGCCCTTCCAGTGGTGCTGATATCACATGGGCTGAGAACGTGCCAAAGCCTGACTGGAAAAATCCTGGAGGGTTTTTGGCATACATAATGTTCAAGTACCTTGCAGACTGGGTGACCCAAACAGCGCCAGCGAAATTCATAGGGGGTTGATAAGGAGAGTGTGGTCCGAGAGGCGAAAGGGAGCATGGATGAGAGGTGGGTGTTCATGAAGGGGAAGGGTTCAAAATGATGCTTCTCTGAGTTCTCTGAGAAAGGTGGTGGCATTTCCATGATTTTATACTACCAGAAGTTTGTAATGTTGTGCGGTGTGTTGTAACAAAGAGTTAAATCAAAAACCAACCATCAATAGAGGGGGGGAGGGATAAATAGTTTCAGTCCCTGAATCTCAGTACATTAAAGAACAGAATTTGTTGTTTAATGTACTAGGTCCATGAACTGAGATCATTGTCTATATACAACGTACCTACTCAGTGTTGAAACACAGAGTTAAATCAGAATGTATTGATGGGAAATGTAGATTATACACTAAAATCATGCTCTGTAAGTGCATTCCTCAAACCAAGCACTTTTGAGACCTAATTCAAAGAGTCACAAAATGAGACCAACAGCATAAGTCAGATGCTGAATAAATCTACCTAGTCAAAAATAACATCATCAATTTTGATTCCATGCCATTGTGTCTAAAAAAACACAGAGAAAAGTTAGATTTGAAAGTAAAATGGGAGTAAATATAATCTATTATATATCTAAATTTATTAAGTTTAGTTTATTTTCCTCCACATGAAAAGTTAAAATCATGTCTATTTGTTTACTATATTGAACAAGATTTCATCATCACATTTCACCATTTTATTGTACTAAATTTTACTGCCTAAAGTTGTATAGAAATCAGATTCTCATATTATCAATAAACTTGCATGTTACGGTCGTCTAAAACCCGGGTCGACAGCGCAGTTCGTAGGGCGACGGGATTTGGATACTCGTGCCCGAGGGGGTGCCAGTTCGAATCCCACACGGAGAGGTTATACCCTTCCATGAAAATTTGACAATAATGTCGATTTTCCTCCATTGATTAGATAAAATTGATATGTTTCACATATCAGTGACAGAAAATTCATGAAATTTCATTTGATAACATTGAACATTTATGATTTTACCTTTGACTGTCATGTTAATCCACATTTCAATTTCAATCCGTTGTTTTCAATCCTTTATATCCCTATTATGTTCATTTGAAGACATTATCGGCCATCATATGTAATATGCAAAGGTTGACAGACATAATTGAAGCCAATCTTTTGCATAAAAGAAATGACAGCCGAATTTCATCCGTTTTCGCGACTTCAGAACTGTCGTCATGTTTCCTAGTTTTCTCCGGTAAAATCCATATTCCAAAGTTTGAATACAGTTTGTATAGAATATTTAACCTTTTATATGTCTGTTTACATGATAAATCCTATTTCATTCCGTGTAATATTCCTGTATTTTGTGAAATTGTTAAGCCTGCGTCTTCTGCAATGTAAACAGTCTTCCATCTTTGCAAAGCTTTCTGGGTACTTAAGTGATGATGCAATATGTCGATAATACAGTAAAACCCCGATATTTCGTGTCCATTGATGTATTTCATTGATCTAAAAGTAGTTTTATGTGATTTAAATGTGAATTTATCGTTGTTACCATTTTTGGGTCACTGTGACCAGCTTTTGGTAATGTTACCAATATTGGGTAACTGTTACCAATTCTCGGTCACAACGTGTTACCAATTTTTGGTCACATGTGACCAGTTCTTGGCAATTGTTACCAATTCTGGGTAACAGTCACAGGTGACAGACTCAATTTTCCCCTATTATAGTATATATATATACTATAATAGGGGAAAATTGAGTCTGTCACCTGTGGTAACAGTTATCATTTTTCGAACACAATTGCGTGCAATGTGACCAGATTTTGGTCACAAGATCAGACTTGGATTAGATTTCATAGAGTACGGACGTATTTTGCTTTTCTTTAATTTAATTTTCATCCAAGTTCTTATTTGGGCTTTAACTTAAAATTTTATTAAATTATTTAAGCAAATAAGTACTCAGAGTATATTGTATTTTAAGTAGTAGAACCCTATATTTTCGGACTTTAAATTATTTAAGCTAATTCATTTGTTAAATTACCTGGAATTGATCATTCTTATCATCTTAATATATATAATAATAATCTTAATATATATTTATTGTTGAGACAAGTTATTTTAATTGATTTTAGAAATCGTACTTCACAGTTTTGTTTTTCTTAAGTTTTCTTACAAATTTTTACAAAAGCCTTATCAAGCTAAAGGCTGGAGATATAAGCACGAAGTGCTTCATATTTCCTATTTGGGATCACCATAGTCTGTATAGACTCCACTGAATTACCTACACTGATATACGTACAGTACAACGTCGAGGATCTGATCACTCACTGGAATGTAACAATATGGAGAAGTTTCCATAAAATGACCTAAAATTGTGTTGACATGGCGTTAAATCCAATTAATAAATAAAATAGACAGTCGTCTAAACCTCTTTAATGTTAAATTTTACCAACACACAAAGTTTGAAGTTTATTATAAGCCGAGACAATTATGAAATATTAACATATTAAATAATATCACGCAAACATACATGTATTAACATAGCCAAAGTCACCCTTATTATCAATTAAATTGCTATGTTAGACAGAAAGCAATTTTAGGTCTCAATTATTTCAAAGCTGACTAAACCTACAAGCTAATGAGCCCCATTGCTCATGAAGCAATCATGGAAGATCAGTTGCACTGATACAAAAACTAATGAAAGACATTTCAACTATGGGCATTCAGACATAGCATTTGTTTGAGACCCTTCTCAAACCCATAATTTAATAAAATAAGTTGCAACCGAAGTTACATAGTAATGTATAAATTTATTGATCATATTCTTATACTGAAGTCTCAAGCAATGATCCTGACAAATTCCAAATATAAGTATAAAACTGAAGAATACTGTGCAATGTTTGAATATAATTTCTAGCTGTAACATTATAACATCTAAACTCAATGAATTCTTTAAGTTCAGCAAAATAATGACGCCAAATATTACATTATTATTTTAACTTTAATTTATGGATCAATAAAGATCAGACGAGAGATGGAAATAAATTAAATATATTAATTAATTAATTTATAGCAGTATTCAAGTATCTGGCAGTAAAATTATTCACTATCATAAACTTGAAAGCCCTTTACTCAATAGTAATCAGCAAAAACAATATGGTCAAATCTCATAAAGTTAAGATTTTAATTAATAGAATCAGTTCAGAGATGGAAGCAATCTGATTAAATCCCGATCTAAAATTTTACTGCTCGCATTCTCACGATCTGGCCTTTTCCAAATAAAGGTCACGCTCAGGTGACCTTTTCTCATCATAATATTCATGACAAGCTTTTTATGATACGTAACTTGTTTACATCGTCTACGTCATGCAATTTGAAATGAGCCACCCAATCGCAGACTGTGAATAATACCGCTGTTGAATTTACACGCACACCTTGGTAAAAAAATAGAAATTATGAAATCAGAATGTGATTAATAGTGTTTTCGTCTAGATAAAAGCTACGCATTGATTGGTCGACACAAACTCGATGTGACCTTGCATTGACTAAGTAGAGATCCAGTACGACAACGCTCTACAGGATCTCTGTTTACGAAGATTGAGATGGAAGCAACGCAATCTAGCATTAAGTCTATATAAAAATTTTCAGTGAAGTCTATGAAGCTCTCATAATTCACTGTTGTTCAAGCTTGTAACAGAAAATGAATGATGTAGACAAATAAAGTAAAGTACCAGGGTCAGATAATTAAGTTCTTTGGGATAGCTGGATAGTAAATGTTCATATTTTCTAGATGTCAAGAAAGTTTATTGAGACATTAAAGGTATTGCCTCATATAAGAATAATAATCATGAATTTAGTGTAACCATGTTACAATAACTAGGCTAGTTGCTACAAACTTGTATCAACCAATATGATTAACATTAAACCTCAGTTCATATTCCTGTTGATCATTTCTAAACCAGTGCAATCAGGAAAAATACAATATAAATATTTTAAATGTATTAAATGTTCAAAGTACCAAAGCTTTGATGAGGTATATTATGTCACAACTATAATGCAACCATTTAAAATTTAAATTACTTGCCACAGATGGTAAAATATATTTTTTGTACTAATTTCTCAACAAATATAACTCATTAAATAGAGAAACTCACATTTCTAAGAGATGAAAAATATGCTGACTTAACAATGAAGAAATGAGAGATTCTATACACAGCTGACCAAAACTGTATAGAAAACATTGAACATATTTAAGTAAGTCTATCGCACAACATATCATTGCAATATTACATATGTCTTCATAAAATGCAAAAAAATAGTGAAAACTCCTAATTGAAATCCATCTTCTTAATACTATATTACAGTATAGTCAAAAATAAAGTAAGGTAGAAGTCCCCATTATCAAATCCATGATCAAATGTACAAAAAATAAGAACAACAAAATGCTAATGAAATCTATTCGCATAACTAATGTCTTAAGTATAGTTCCATCATTTAATCAATACAATAAACCGAGGAAACAAGTCAACATTATCAAAGCCATACACATGTCTGTTTTTATATAAACCTATATTTACAATACAAAACTTAGTAAACATTGTGCTTATGGTTAAGTTTAGCCACATGGGAATTGCTTGTTATCATATACTGGACTGTGGCATGTGGTTCACCTAACCAGCTCTCTAAGAATAACTCTTTCAACCAAATCAAACATGTGACTATGGTTAAGTTGAGTTACATGGGAAAGCTAAATGTTATCATATACAGGACCGTGTGGGTGTGGTTCACCTAACCTTGTTCTCTTATACTGGACCATGGAGGGTGGGTCACCTAACCTTGTTATCATATATTGGACCGTGGTGAGTGGTTCATCTAACCATCTCTCCTAGAATAACCCTCAACATGATTGAGCTAACAACTTTCCCTTATATAGTCTGAACAAATAAATCTTATTTTAATAACCTCTATCTACAGTACAAACCATAGCGAACATGTGACTATGGTTAAGTGTAGTTTCATGGGAATTTTTGTTATCATATATAGGACCATGGAGTGTGGTTTACCAAACCAACTCACAGAGATTAACCTTCAACAAAAGACAATACATACACTTTAATGAATAAAACAACATAATTAAGTATCTGTTACAATGATAATACATTGTTAACATTTCAGTCAACTCTGATTTACAAATACAATGTACAGAAGTACATATTTATAGCAAGTATACTTAAATAATTATTTAATACGATTTCATTTGAATTTGTGAAAGAACATTATAAATGTAACTAACATCTAAACAATACTCAATACAATGACATCTTCCGATCTAGCTATCCCCCCAGTAATAACTGGGTCCTTCACTAGATTGCTCGGATAGTAGATCTTTTACCAGGTTATCTGGTCCATATTTTATTGTAGTTTCAATTGTATATTATCAATGATCCACCTTTTTTTTCTTCTTATATTTGCTTGGATCATTTGTATTTTTTCTATATATTATTTTTGTTTTATCTATACATTTTTTTAACAGTTTATTTAATATGATTTCATTTGAATTTATAAATGAACAATATTAATGTAACTAAAATCTAAACAATACTTGATACAATAATATCTTCCGATCTAGCTATCCCCCCCCAGAATTCACTGGGTCCTTCACTAGATTGCTGGGATTGTAGATCTTCACGATCTTCTTCCGATCTAGCTATCCCCCCAGTAATAACTGGGTCCTTCACTAGATTACTCGGATAGTAGATCTTTTTACGATCTTCTTCCGATCTAGCTATCCCCCCAGTATTAACTGGGTCCTTCACTAGATTACTCGGATAGTAGATCTTTTACGATCTTCTTCCGATCTAGCTATCCCCCCAGTAATAACTGGGTCCTTCACTAGATTGCTCGGATAGTAGATCTTTTACCAGGTTATCTGGTATATTATTGTAGTTTCAATTGTATATTATCAATGATCCATCATTTTTTTCTTCTTATACTTGCTTGGATCATTTGTATTTTTTCTATATATTTTTTTTATTTATCTATACATATTTTTCTATTTCATATGATCTATTTTGGAGCACCGTTATCAAGCATGATTAGTGCTATTCACATGTATAATGTATAAATACATTTTTAAAAATTATTTATTTTCTAATTTCCGAAATATCATAAATCAAAGATGGAAAAACTAAGTTGACAATAATACGAAAATTATGTTGTTTTTTTACATTCAAATATATATGTATGACCATCATTTTTTTTTTTCTGTAACTTCTATCACTTGGTATATAAAGAATAAATATTCAATCAGACAAAGATGACATAATCATCTGATTGCCAATAAAACTTCAAGGGCTATCAAAGTATTGAGGGGGAAGTGCATATTTAGTGCACTCAGAGTAAAGACTATGACAAATTTGGTACAATGGAGGATGCACATTTAGTGCACTCAGAGTAAAGACTATGACAAATTTGGTACACTGTACAACTTACAAGTGTACTCAGTGAAGTGACCAAAAGAAATTATAGAAACCTACACCATTTATTCACACGCAGCCTACATTTTTGTATTATAAATACAGGTTAAACAATATTGAAACTCTAGTGATGGCATTGATTGCATGACTTCTTAGATACATGTTAATTGATAAATTAATTACAAAAATTACAACATAAGTATGGGTCATACTATAGAGTGCTTACTGTATTTAAAGAATATCACTATACTCTTTTATAAAAACATTGAATCAGTAGTAATTTATTAATCTGTTTTAATGTAAATCATGATTTTCATGGGTTTAAAGTAAAAAAGCACACTTTGTTTTTACTAACAAGTTATTCAATGTTTTCTTTACAAGACTGGTCAGTCAGTACATAAACCTGTTCTCTTTTTCTTCATGTGAAACAGAGTATTTAATTTATTAAAAATCAATTAAATTGTAAAGACAAAAAAGAAAATTAGTTAAAAGTTTGATACAAAAACTTTTCTTCTTTAACAGTTGTAATAATAATTTAGCCAGTGCTTTGATTTTTAAAAATTTACAAAAAGAAACAAATTTAAGATCAAATTGAGCATAAAACAGGGGAATGTGACATTTTCTTCAACTATGCTTTCCTAAACCATATATATTTGACACAAGACGCACTATTGCCATTAAGTCAATTTTGGTAAAAATGAGTATTATTAAACAATATTCTGCTATAATGTATCAGGTTTATCCATAACTAGAGTTAATACAGTATCATACCAGTACTTTATAAGTAAATGACAAAAACAGAATCCCGCTCTTACGTACAACAGTATGCTGCACTTTCATTTGTGAACTCCAAGCCATCGCTGACCAGAAATATACCTTCTTTGGAAGCATAAGACCTGCTGTACACTATTTGAAATCCATGAGGTGTTGTCGTAGGTTATATAAGTTGCACCCCATACCAGTGCTTGAACCTACACGCATACAGGCCGCAAGCTCGATGACACTCTAATTCATACATTTTATATAAATTAGAGTTTCATGGAGCTAGAGACCTGGGCCGACATATTGCACCAACATCTACAATTTCAAAGTGTACAGAACAATGGAAGAAGTCAATTACAAACAATATCACAGTAATCACCATAGTAAATGAACTTTAACTATTACAGAAGAGTTCAGAATTACTCACATTCATAATGTATAAATGTCTGACTTTTACAGTGAGTTCAACTTAACCTGCATGTTTTGTACATATCAAAATTGATATAGTACTTTAAAATAATTTCTAACAATCAAAACTGTAGTTTCTAACTTGGAGCATATAAATCAACAGAAAATAATAATATTCATTTTACCTGATACAAGGGAGATAACCTGAATTCAATTAACCATGCTTACTATGGATGTTGTTAATGATAATTTAAACCCAACAGTATACCAAGACTATATAATGGGTCAAAATTGTAGAATTGGGCTTTTATACATGTTCCTTGTAAATATTATTAAAAAAAACCCATAAAATAAGCTACATTTATCTATCAAAACACTTAACCTCATATTTTAGTTGATGAATAGTCTATTTTGAAAATAACTATAAAGACAGGAGTAAATTCATTTATCTAATGCAATATTTCACTAAAATGTATATTAAATCCTGATGCCTAATTTCAACAATCAACAATACAAACTGTAAGGTATTAAATAATTGAAACAAAGTCTTACTAAATTTTATCAAATTATTTAACAAGTGGTTTGATTTTGAAATCTAACAGAGGAAACACATTCAACTTAAAAGAATGCATAAAATTGCGGGGATTTAAGTTCCTGCACTATATTTTCCAGAACCTCTTTCTATAGAAAGAGTATAAAAGGATATAAGTTTGACAAAAGATACAGTAATTTACTTAGTAAGCTACATCAAACTATTCTATGACAAGCTAGAATCTTCCATCACAATACTTCCCCCACATGTGGAAGAATGATTGTCTCTTTGAGACTGTTTAAAGATTCCAGATAAATTTAGTAAATATAGTATTGTTTAAAACAAGTTTTAGAAATTCAATATGCAATATAAACTTAAACAAATATGAAATCTGACCAAGTTGTCTCCAGCATAAAATGTCAACTATGAACTATCACATAGTTTAAGGCCTGGTCAAGTCAGACCATGAAACCAACTTCAAGCATTCGGTACAGCCGAAGTAAACTTAGATTAAACTCGTTATTTTGAGTATTTCAATAGAAGCCAATGAAATTTTCTATAACTTTAGACAACTATACACCCAAAAAGTTAACAGCCATTTGTAGAAGTGGTTAATTGATTTTGATCAATTTTATGTTGCTGTTTTTATAAGATGAAGATAATTCTGTAAATTTTTCCTAGATCATTAATTGAGACTTCAACATAGATCTATAATATGAGCTAGATTTATACACACATGCAAAATAAATAGTTGGGTTAAAATGAAGTTTATCGAACAGTTTCTTAGATACCTAGCACCCCACCCACCTCTCATCTTCCAAACAAAATAATGGGTTCCAGGTCCATTCCCCAAATACTGATAAAAAGCCTTGCAAACTCTCATAAAATGTTAAACCTTGATTCCACAAGGATATACTTTCTGATCCAATTCATAATAAAAGATTTTATAAATAAATACAAAATTAAGAGAATCAGGATTCAAACAACTACCCTTAGTTTATCTTTGTTCAGGTATCACACTATTGAGGCTACTGAAAATATTCATTTAAGTAATCAAGGAATATTTTATCTATACACTATGTAATTGTAAAAAGTTCACAGAGAGATAGCTGAGCAAAGCATACAATTGTTAATGAATATAAATTGAGGGCAAGTTCAACCTTGTTTATCAATATCATAATCTTGCAATTCATTTAATACTAGATGTCATATACCTCAAAGTTAATGTAAGTTATTAGCATTTCACTTCAATACAATTTTCAGTAAAACTCTGCATTTCAAACATATCTAACCAAAAGCTTATACTTTCACTATTACAAATCAAAGTACTGATAGCACTGATAGGACAGTGCAACTAAAATTGTAAAATACTATTAATGATGCTACAATGTAGTAAAAAATTACAAACTACTTAAAAAGTGTGCAGATTTTTATAGCTGCTTCAGTTTATCTTAAGAAATAGAATTGCGCTGAGGGTGCTTATTCTCATAGACTGTGATTATATTTGTAATCCACATTAGATTTCACAGTACTTTAAACTGGTTTGGTTTTGACAAAGATCTCATGGAGATGAATTGTCAATTCAAGTTGCAAATTAATAGTATTAAACATAATTTAAAAAAAACAAAACATTATACTCAGAAAACTGAGAATTCAAAGATTTTTTATTAAAAAGTTTTTTAAAAGATGATAAAATTAAGTTGGTGTTTCGCAGCTAAGAGAGGGGGAGGGAGCACATTGTAGCTAGCAAGGCATGAAAATTCACAGAGCTGATTAAAGTTATTTATAGCTTAAAAATGTAAACTTGGCATAATCTAACAATTAAAAAGGTTATATCAAATAAACTTAATCAACATTTCATCATATGCAATTTACATATTATGCATTATTTATGATAAATGTTGAATGCCAAAGAGGTCTATTTATATATGTGCATTGTCACCTATGGATAGGGCAAGTCTATTATTTAAGATTTATGAATTTACATGATCTTACAGACTACAAGTACCAGATGATTATGTCATATAGATTACAATAAAGTCAAAGCTAAGTCCATAGCACACAAGTCTACTGATTAAGGGGTTGAGCGTTTGATTCCTGTGCCATTCTTCCTCCTACCAGTGATTCTTAATCATGAAGATCAGTTGTCAGTCACTATTGAAAGATATTACTAATAGATTATGTGCTGCCGCAGTAAACTAAAACAATCGCAATAAAGACTTAACAGAAAACTTAACAAGTATTTACAACAAAACAGATCAATTAACAAAAAAAAGACTTAATAGGAAACTCAATGATTCCCAAACAAAACTTAACAAGTATTTACAACAAAACTGATCAATTAACAAAAAATAAAGACTTAATAGAAAACTCAATGATTCCCAAACAAAACTTAACAAGTATTTACAACAAAACTGATCAATTAACAAAAGATAAAGACTTAATAGAAAACTTAATGATTCCCAAACAAAACTTAACAAGTATTTACAACAAAACTGATCGATTAACAAAAATTTCTTAAGCAAGCGCCTTAAATCAATGTTAAATTAAACAATTAAAGTGCATGTACCTATTCTGATGTCAATGAACTGATTTAATTCTTCATTGATAAGTAAATAACCATAGTATATTGGATATATACAAGCAATAAAAGAAATACTACCAACATATTGGTCTACAAACATACTCATCCCGATAATTCAATTACTCTCTTGCGCAGTGAAAGTAATTAAATAATTGAGACAAGCATATTTGAAGTTCAGTAAGTTGAAAGGCTACCAACATACTGGTCAATGAACATACTCTTCCGGATGAATAAATTACTCTCTTGCGCAGTGAAAGTAATTTAATCATCAGAAAAAATATATTCAAAGTCCAGTATGCTGACATGCTACCAACCTATTGGTCTTCTAACATACTCATCTCAATAATTCAATTACTCTCTTGCGCAGAGGAAGTAATTAAATCATTGCAACAAATATATTTGAAGTCCAGTATGCTGATAGGCTAACAGCATACTGGTCGATGAACATATTCATCTGCTAATTAAATTACTCTCTTGCGCAGTGAAAGTAATTTAATCATCAAGATAAATATATTCAAAGTCCAGTATGCAGATAACAAAATTTCTTTATCAATCAGTATATAACCAATACACAATGGGTTATACACCAATCTTCAGAAATATGCATTTCCCCTCTAACATATTGTCACTTAAAAAGCCAGAAAACAGTGACAGTTATTATATAAATGAATATCAGAGGGCTAGTTCAACTGTCCATGCTCAATCAATCAATCTCATGCTGTGAACAATATTGCAGGCTTTTAAACAGTTTTTAACAACATACTTCTATCAGTGACTAACAATTGCCCATCATGGTTTAGAATCAGAAGTAGGAGGGAGAATGGCCATAGAATTTATTTCAAGACCAAACTCCATGAAAGTATGGGGAAGTATCTAGGGAATTGAACTCACAACACCCCAATCAGTAGACTTAATTAAATCAAAGGATTAAACATCAAAATTATTACTGTTCATAAAAACCAAAAAATATCATGATCTTAATTTAATAAAGTATTGTCCACTAGTTAATGTACTATATCATGATGCACAGCAACAAATCAGTCCTTATAATTTTAACCATTTCCTTATAGCTTCTTGTTCATATATTTCAACTTAGATCTCATTTTTTCTTTCTTTTTTATGCTATTTATTAGTTAAATCACACTATACAGTGCAAAACAGTTGAAACTAACCTTTTTCTTACATTGAAATACAGGTTTTTCTTGCTAAATCAGTGATACATAGTAAAAAGGAAGATCAATCTACTTATTTACTTGAGTACATTGTATGAGTTATCAGTCCTGTCACCAGCTCATCTCATATTTCTAACTGTGCTAGCTGCAATGTGCCCCTCCCCACCCCCTTTGCCCCCATTTAGTCGCTTTTTACGACATGCAAGGGGGAGACAGTGGTCCTATTCTATTAGAGCCCCGAAACCACGCAGGGCATAGGTATCCTTTACCGACTTGGCACAAACAACATATTTTTATGTACAAGAGTTTAACACTTATCAATTTTAATTTCATCTTGAATCAACTCTAGATTAGGAACTATATGACCAGTTTCAAGCATTTTTACTCTTTACTTATTTTATATGCCTAGTATAAACAAGACTGGTATTACAATATGAAAATTTTATTCAAACTCAAAATCAAATTTAAATCAAAATCCAAATTGAATTCAAATCAATACAATTCAAATCAATTCAATTCCTTTTGATTCTATTTAATTCAATGCAATATAATTTAATAACACTTTATTTTATTTTAGCTAGTTAAATTTAAATTTAATTCAAGACTTTCAAATTCATTTCAATTCAATTTAATTATTTGTCTAATCAATTTGAAATTTTCAATTATTGTATTTATTTGAAATTCGCTTAATACATGAACATTAAGATTCATTTTTTAATTTAAAACTCATTTTATTTCATCAATTCAAGTATTCAATTTTTCTATAAAAATACAATACTTTTTTATAATTGAAAACTCTAATAATCTATGAAAAAAATTATGTTTAATAATTTGAAATTCCTTCAATTTATTGAAAATTTAACAACATTAACATTAGAAATTTAATTTTTTTAATTCATAAAAACTTCATAATATTGTACCAAATTTTAAATTCCTTTAATTTTGAAACATTCTATGATGCATGTTTTCATTCATTTGAATTTGCTAAAAGAATGAAAGTTTTTACTACAGCTAATTAATTTGAAATTTCTATAATTTTTGTTTTTTCATTCTTATTTCATTAATTTGAAATTTTCAATGATTGATGAAAGTTTATCCTTTTTCTTTAATTTGAGATTCTAATTACCAGAAAATAAAGTTAAATTAACCTTTGAAATGAAACATAGTCACTAATTCACATGTAATAAACAGTCTCAGGTCAATATGCACCAGCATTACATCAATACCCACTTGGTACCATAAGTATCATAATCTTATAATTTATTCAGTACTAAACAGTCTATGAAATTAGTAGGTGTCCAGTTGCCCAGAACAAGGGTCCTTGTCCAGAACAACACCATTTTAATTCCGACTACCAAAATTTCTTTTGGGTAACAATAATTTTACAAACAAGAGATAGTGTTTGATGCTAAATCAACCTGTTCAGGCAACCACTTTTATATTCTAAAGTCTAAGACTGACTTAAGATGTCATACATCTAGATGAAACATATAATAATCTACATTTCACATCAATACAAAAGTCTGATTCAACATTTCAAAACAAACTTCAGAATAACAAAAATTCATTCACAGGTGCCAGGTATAATGTTTACCTAACTTATTCATTACATTCTATATAATGTATAAATAGGGTTAAAATTGTTCCAGGTACCTGTGGTTGACAATTGATAGGTGCAGACAAGCATTGCTATCTATGGTTCTAACTACCTCACAACAAGGCTAATTGCTGTACAATTTTCTAACATTCAAGTCAAATTATTTTTAAAAGCAAGACTGCGGTTTTTATGCATAGAAATTAACAATGAAGTTCATAACTCTTTAATTAACAAATAAAAGTTAATGTTAAATCCATGAATCCAATTCAAACCGAAATTAATCACACCCGATTTATATATATTATACTTTGAAAATGAATTGCCAAGTGCTTCCCATAAAAGGGTGGGTTCAAACATCAAACGGACCTATCAGTCCATATTTACACAACTGATTAATACAGACACACTGTAGGCCTACAACAAAACCATAATCATCAAGGATGGCTTGATATGGTATGAAAGTATTATTTTGCACATTAATTTATTCTTTGAAATAAAGAGAAATTATAAATTATTTTACTTTAATAGTTATACATTATAGGACAACCATTGTAAAATAGCAAACCAAAATTTCAATCAAGTCAGAATCATAATTAAGTTACTATTATTTATATTTAGTCTTTAAAGTTTTCTATTGACAAATTTGTTATAATCACTGTAACAAAATGAATTACTACATGCAAAATATATACTGGGGGTAAAAAGCTTCAAGTACTAAGAGTGTCCCACAAGTTTCAAGACAAGTACCCGGTAAAGCCTACGGAATTTCACATCACGCTTGCGGCAGCTTGTATACAACAACATTTTCTGAAAAATCACAGAACTTCGTACGAACGCCTCAAGACTTCATGCCTTTTTTTCAGGTGATCGCTATGTCGTAGACTTCGCAAGTCAAATTTTCAACATGTTTATTTTTCTTGCGATCTCTATGCAATTTTTGGAGTCGCAAGACAGTTGTGCGACTGCTGTAAGACAACCGTATGTCATTCTGAGAATGGTATATTATGCCAAATACGTTTTGAAATGCACAAAACTTAATTATGACATTGCAGCATATGAACATACTGCTAAAATGTGTTTTACATACATACACAACAAACACAGACAGCTTTATACTCTTAGATACTTAATGTATACAAGTCAGAATACCACAGGTGACAAACTAAAATTTTCCTTATTATTGTATATATAGAGTATTATCTTAATATACTATAATAAGGAATATTTGGGTCTGTCACCTGTGCAGTATACAGTGGCTACAGAAACTGACCAAGAGATCAGAACAAATTGTCAATAAATGACAAAAAACACTTGTCATGAAACTATAACACTCCTCATAGATATACTGTACAAGGGATGATCCAAAATTATCAGAACTATGTGACTCTAAGAAGAGAATGCATTAAAGATAATACATGAGTATGATCTTATCACAATGTGGTGATCGCATGTACACCAATATCATACAAGTATAGCATGAACACAGTCATATTGTCATTGTTGAGTCAAAACCTCGTAACTTCAATTCCAAATGGTAAAGTTAAGAGGATTTGACTCAACAGTGACAATATGAGAATAGGAAGTCACATTAGACAGAAATGATTTGGTAAGGGGTGTTCAAAGAGTTTTCTCTTGAAATATTCAAAGCAACATTGAATTTACTCTCTAAACCTAAAAGATATATTCTATAATTCACTGGTTTGTCAAGTTTATCCCGTAACCAATACAAAAGTCTATTGAGGGCAAGTTCAATATTGTTAACATGAAACATATTGTATCACAACTATTGCATTGTATCATGATCTGAGTCGCATCATATCTTGACTGGCTATATACAGCCCAGGAAGATATGAAAGTCCATTCATTACAGTACCACAACTAATGAAGTTAATGAGCTTATTTTCAATAAACAAGTATTTGTTTCTGTACAAACTAAGTACTGAACTGAGTTGTACATTCAAATAAACACATGGACTATGAAACTTCTAACTAATTTTGGATCATCCCTTATACAGTCACCCTTTGTATACAACTCACTGTACAACATTACAAACTTCTGATAGCACAAAATCATGGAATACCCACCAGCCATTCTCAGATACTTTCAGATAACACCATTTATCACCCCACCCACAACATGAATCAGCCCAACCATCCCATACATACCTACCCTTCCATCCCCCCTTACACACAACTCCCTACCATCCCTACAAACCCCACCAACACTGTCCAGATCAAAGGTTCAAAATTTACCAGCCAATACAAGATATCAGGAACATTAAGTATGACCCCTCTAATCAGACGACACTCCACCCAACCTTGCTTAGTGACATCAACGGTACGTCCGGGGCTTGGGCTCACAACCAACTTCCAGTATATCCAGGTTCCACAAACCTTGCAGTCTCATAATCTATCCCAAAACCCAGGACTTAGGATTGATGCTTGTACAACTCAACAAGAACATTATTCTAGAACAAATTTTCAGTAGACAATATCCAGAACTCAAATGTCTGGGTTTTCCCATGTAAATATTATTATTAAGACCATTCACAGGTTTTTGCCAAAAGTACAAAAAAAATATTTGATTCTACAAAATTCCATTATAAAAATGTGTAACAAAAAAAATATATTTTTTAAAAACATGGAAAAACACAGCACCTGAGACCTGGAGAAAGACAATAATGAATAGTAAATGATAACAACATAAAATGCAAGAAATATTGATGAATCAGTGCAAAAACAAGTTTACTTTCTCGTTTATTTACATGAAGTTAGACTAGTTTTGCACTGACACATAAATATTTCATTAGGTAAATTTAAATATCCTAGCCACACTAATAGAGTAGTAAAAAATATCGCACTTCTTAAAAATAACAATTTCTTGAATTAAAAAAAAATCAAATTTACTAACGTATATAAAGGTATATAAGAAAGTATTAAATGTTAAAAATAGTAATAACAATTCAAAAGACAAAAATATGTACAAATGTATGTTACTTTTTGTAAGAATGTATTAAATGCTTCAAGAAACAACAAAAATGAATTAACATGACAAAAATGAAAGTGATGATTCATTATCAAACTGTATATAAAAACAGTATAAAAGAAAACTAACAACACAAATATTGACCATGATCTGAATAAAAGTTTTCAAAATTAAATAAAGTCAAGTTGTTAATTGTTGAAATTGTTAAATAGGCTGCATAAGATAAAAACAAACGAATATAAAATGATCAGGTCAATTTAAATTCAATAAAATTCAAAACTTTACAAAAAAAAAGAAAATCTAAATAGAAATTGAATTAGATAAACATTAATATTGCAGCTTGAGAAAATAACAATCTTTATATATTAACCTGCATATGTAATTCAAATCTGGCCTCTATTAACTGGTATCTTTCAAACAAACATAATTTACTTAGCTTATTAATTTAGAGCAAAGGGAAGTAATACAGTGTGTATCTTTTCTATACAGAAAAAATCAACACTGAATTATCTCCCTTTTATAACCATCAATAAACATAGATAATAATAATATCAGAAATATTTCATAACAAAGACGACCTGCATGGTCCAGAATCAAAACCACTATATACATACAAAGTGTTTCTGATCTGGGACCGTGCCGACAGCCTGTGTTTCAGTATATTCTAGAATAATGTTCCTGTTGTGATGCAACAAACATACAAAACCCACTAAGTTATGATTGTAGCCACAAATGAATGATGAAAATTACATTTCAAAAATAATACCAGTGGAAACTTACACGTACGTGTACAGTTGTTTTTCTTAACTGTAAAATTTGAATAATTTCACAATGACTGAATAGGTTTTCTATGAAGGCAAACATTGGCACAGCAAGCATTAAAACATAAAAAGCTTTAAGTATATTCTACCTATCTGAAAACACCAAATATGAATCCCACAATTCAAGACAACAAACATTCAACGCAAGTAGTCATGGTGAAATTATTCATATTTTGACAGTTGAGAAAAATCAAACACATACTAAGATCAAAACAACACATTATGCAATATTAACAAAGTCAATGATATCCTTACATTATAAGAAAGTGTACCATTTGAATAAAAGTTTACCCTTACAGACGTAGAACAAAAGCAGATAGGCTTTTTATACTAAATTCAAAATTAAAAAAATTGATTTTACACCTAACCTTCCCTGTATAGAAATATTACTAATAAATTGAAATCCCCAAAGATGAATATGATTTAGTACACTGTATTATCATGTAAGGTATCATTGACACAACAATAAGACAGAAACAAAGATGAACAACATGGTCTAAAACCATACAAGACACAATGTATATATAGAATCTTTGATGGTTCAGAATCATGAAGATCATCCTCGTATTAAACAAATTAATAATAACTAACAAAACGTAAAGACTTTCTGAACAAGATCTTTACAAAACAGGAGTATGGAACCATCAGATTAGGAAAATGGATAATACCATTGGGCACATTATGATATAAAAAACATAATATAAAAAAAACTTAGCTTTTGTCGTCACTTCATTTTTTCAACTTTACTATGTTCTTTGTGTAGAGTGTTTCACCATGTCTTGTTATTCAATATGTTCAGCTCATACATAATTATGGGTATATAACAGCACAGTAAACAACATACTACTTCCGTCCACATCTTGTGGTAAACGTCCTGCAAACATAAAATATTAAATTTTAAATAATATAATAACAATGTATTATCAGTGCTGTTGAAACTAGTTGGATAGCTGTCTGGCTAGCTAAATTGGTAGCACTCAAGTCTACCAATCAAAGAGTCATAGGTTCAATTACCAGGCGTGGCATTGTTTCACGGAGCTTGGTCATGAAATAATTTCTATTAGCGATCTCCCTCCTACTACTTATTCTATATCATGTAGAACAGTTGTCAGTCACTGATGGAAGTATGTAACTAGTAACTTGTTTCATAGCTAAATTTATTTACGAGTAGGCCTATAGTCTGACAGTTTAATCTTGATTATAACTTCCTAATAAGAATAATTACACACTTCATTTACATCATATCATAAATTTTCCAAATGTGTGCATAGGAATAATACAATTATAAATCAATTTTTTAAACATGGCATGTTTTTGTACTTTTAATTTTGGACTTATTCGTTAATGGGAAATGTGTAAGTCCACAATATTGTGGCACAGTTTTATAGTATCTACACTTATCAAAACAAAAGTCATTTTTCAGAATAAGTTATTTTGTTTAACATGGTGCATCGATTAACTAAAAGAATAGTCTACCAGTGGAAAAAGGGATGGATGAATACATTTAAAAATATTCTTTTATTATCTATATAAAAACAAGTGAGTAATATTTAAACTCTTATTCAATGAGCCACACAAACTGAATAAATAAAAAAAAATCATTGAAATTTTTACATTTTGAAACTACTCAAAGTAGCATGGACTCATTTGTTTCTCCTATTAATGGATGAATCCAAAACTTTAAGTACAAGAACATGCAATGTTTTGAAAATTGATTATATATGTATTTTCCCTGAAAGCTTTCTATAAAGTGTGATTGATAAAAGAAGACAAAATTAGACAGTAAATACCGAGTTAAATAAATTCTTTCAAAGGGTCAAGCTCTGGTTAATTTTGTCGAGCTTTATCAGCATATAATTTATTATGCAGCCATCCAGCTGGCTCAGTTGGTAGCACCCAAGTTGAAGGGTTGTGAGTTCAATTCCTGGCAAGTCATACTTTCCTGGTGCTTGGTCATGAAATTATTTCTATGGTCATTTTCCCTCCTAACAATGATTCTTAATCATGTAAGGCAGTTGTCAGTAACTGACAATAGTATGCGCCTAGTAGTTTGTTATCTGTGAGCTTAATTCAGCGATTTAGCCTTTTCAGGAACTAGTGAGTTGGTTGGCTGGCCGCCATTATATGACCTATACAAGGTGTTGCTACAGCGTTAAACCCAACAAACAACAAAATTTCACACACAAAAAAACTGAAAAAAGTTCTACTTACCAAAGAATGCAGGATAGACACAGTGTTCAGTTCTATGTTTGATAAGACCATGTTCATATATGTATCAATAACAAAGCCATCAGATCTGTGTGTTTGGTAAGACATCAGATGATATGATGATAAACAGTTAAGTCTGTGATACATGAAATAGACAAAACATTGAGTTAGAATATATGAACTTACATTAAAGACACATGTGGGAACAATTACAAGCATATACAATATAACATATTTTGAATTACAAACATTCAGTTTTCTCTGTACAATGGGAACGAACCACAATGTTACTAAACGAGGTCTTCAGCTAACCCGTGTGTATCTAAATCTAAAAACGTGAAGATGATCACATGATTTATCATATGTACCATGTTATATTTGTAAATGCATATTGTTGTGTACAGGCCGGAGGCCTGTTTATACAAATAAACAAAACTGTTAAAACTGATCACTAGAAAACAACGTCTTATACCGACCAACTCAGACGAGAAACTTTTCTGTACAAATGCACCATCATCATGATGAAATACATTAATGTCAGTATTATATCTCAAGTTCTAAACAACATGTTAAATGCTAATTGGCAGACTCGTTAATGGATACAAGATTCTCAATTGCAGCAAGTTGATCAACATTGATCAGTTGACTTTCAAAATATTTTGAAAAATTTCCATTCGTTCAGTTGAACTTTAAAACCACAATTCAAGATTCATGTCATAAATAAATGAAGATTTGATATCAAAGACACACGAACAATGTATATTATAACATACCGACAGTCATTTAACAAACAGAATCATTTTAAACAAAATAAATTCCAAATAAATCTTTAAAAAATCAAATGTCTTACCTGTATTAAAGTATCCAAACATTTGATTTAGCAGGTGCGAGCTTTGACATTTCAAACATCAATATTTCACACGTTTTACCTTTTGTCTACACCATTGTATTAGGTAACAATAGAGCGCACGTGAATTAAGTTTCGTTCAAGGCTCTCGACCAATCAGATCGCTTACCGCTAGTGATCTTGCGGTTTTAAAAACTTGACTTAGGAGCAAAACGCATGGACTTAAAAGATTAGAAAATCATTCATGGCTATCTCTCGGATGATTCCGTAAAGTGACGTTAAGTGTTAGCACGGGAATAGCCGGATTGTGCCGAATATTTTGCCAGTCTAAGGTATAAAAAACATGCACCGAGCCAACGTCAATCTCTGTAGTCACCCATCCAACAGTTAACCTCGCAGTCCGTTTCTCATTTAGCAGCGTATTTCCAAAACTGACTCAAACATTCAGACGGAAAATTTGTACCTGCAAAATGTGAAATGCATAATGTACCGTTCGTTAACATTTCCTCTATTGATCGAATGCAAAATTAATGTAAACTGAAAAAAACCAAAGGTTTAACCAACATCCTACACAATATATTCTTGTACCCAGAATCTAGTAGGATATCGATACTAACTTCGAGAATCTTGATAACCTTAATTGGGGTACGAGAATGATGATAAAGTAATGATGAGTTTACAGTTTTTCCTTGTCCTGAAAACTAAGTATCCTTTTACGCGATTTGCGAAGAATTCCGACGATTTTCATGTGGGGCTGTCTTTTTATTCAGTGAGAAACCTTTATAAGTGATATCCCAATCTGTTTTGTTTTAAGACACGTCACGATCGACATTATGGGGGGACCGAGACTGCCATCCCCGGTCTTACGGACCTTTTTTAGTCAAATGACCATGGCAAATAGCTGCAAATTTGGTTAAAATATGTAATCTTAAAGGTTTTGTGTTTAAGTTCTTGTAGTATTGTTTCTGTAGAAAATGTACCAAATGTTTTCTGCTCATCCTCAGTTATGGAGAAACCATTCTATACCTGTTTGTATTTATAAGTTTATGTCTTTATATATAAAATCTCATTAGTTGCAAAGTGTATGGAATGTGAGCTAAAAAAGGTTTCCTGTCTGTTTTAGCATTCATGAGAGATTCAAAGGTTTAATCAATAAACACATTGCATTTTGCTTGGTTTGGCTGTGATTTTATCAACCACCCCTCAAAAAGGAATTGCATATTTTAATTATTGTTTTCTTTACTTTTCTTTTACTCGGGTTTGGGAAATCAGATGTTGAATCTTATAAATGTGATGCATTCAAGAAGTTTGTTTTTATTTAGTCATCAACTATATTAAACAAATAAGAAATAATGGTTCTTTAGTATACCGTTATTGGAATTTAGTTTTCCTAAAGTTCCTATGTCTCCAAACTTTTGGTGGGTATTATAACTGTACAGAAATCACCTGTGGTTAGATTAAACAAAGCAATAGATAGTGGATAGTTAGATAAATGTCTCATAATTCACCAGAATATTCTCATTGTTAGTATTTTACAGGTAACATACAGATTTCATAGCATGGAATCTACTGTGTTGTACTAATAATGGGTGGAACTAATCTGCCCTCAATTGCCCTTGGGTTAGAATTGTTTACATGTGTTACTATATACTAGATTGACTTCTTGTTTTATAGTACTTATATATTACTATGTGGCATACCTACACTAAGACATACGAGGCACATGTCTCTGTATAAATTTGGACTTTTGTGAAAATAGCATTTGAGTACTCACTGTCTGGTGGAAGACATCCCTTACAAAAAGCAGTTTCTGACAACACACTTGCACTAAACTGGTTATAAGCTAACACTACAATGACATCTAACTGATTACAAAAAGCTTTGTCAGACAACTCACTGTATTCAATAGTTTTTCACACTGGTATGAAAAAAAATCTGGTTACACACTGACAGACTGAGAGATGATATCAGCCTATTACCAGATCTGACATTAGGCTGTTGGTCAACTGGTTACAAAGGGGCAAGATTTTGTCTAAAAGGGATGTATGACAACACACTGACAATAATCTGACAAAAGTCTGACATTAACATGTGAAGAAAAACAGACTTGACATTAGACAGACAATATTAAACTTTTATATAAAGCAACTGCTCAGCAACATAATATGAAAAAAATTACTAGGTTTGGTGAGTTTGCTGCCATAAAATAATCATAATTTATAAATGAAACTGTTTTAAACCTGATAAAAAATAGTAAAAATAGTTTTAGGTTTTAAGTAAGAAACTGGCCATAAAATGTCATGAAAAAAAACATTTTTGCAACTGATGTATTAAACCTTTGAACGAGGCCATAATTTAGCACTCACCCAATTGTCTATGACAAAAACAAATTTTGGAATGGTTGGTGTAAGTGATTCCCCAAAGTTAAACCTTAAGTTCATATGATATCAAAATGACAGCTTTTATTTAGGAAAGGACGTCCCAGAAGTGGACCCTTAAAGCACCAGAGTGAGTAATAACATTCTCAGGGTGCCTGTGGATCTCTTGAAAAGTGCAAAGGTATAATCTCATACATATAATCTCTTTAATATAACAGGGATTTGTAACAATAAGTAAATGTAATAGATTTTCATCAACTTTCACTGTCGTCACTATTATTTCGGCCCATACGGAAAACAAGTATAACAAGTTTAAATATAGATATTCGCATACAATTTTGTACCAGTACCATTCAAATTGACATAAATGTTAGGAAAAATGTGTTTCTACATGATTTTGAGGTAAATTACGCTCTCAGACTGTTTCACAAAATAATGTATTTTTCCGCCGATCTGCCATTTTTAGCCCAATTTTACATCACCTAAAGTCATATTTTCGGTCATAATTGCAACAGTCTTTTGTCAAAAACTTCAGAAACATTCACAAGTTGCATGGAAAACATGTACAAAAACATAAATCAAGTTTTTAAACTCTGGAATAGTTTGTACAGCCTGCTTCAGTCAGTTATAGACAGTGACGACCGAGAAAATTCAAAAAAGCACTTCATTACAAATCCCTGTTATATAGAATCCCTGCTCATACCTAGGTATGGATGGCACCTTACATACTTGAAGAAATGGGTACAATATATTTGATTTATCATAATATACATTTTTATCTTACCTCGTACAGAAAACTCGTTTTCCATTGGCCGAGAGCGGTCACGTGCTGACCATGTATTATCCCATATTAGGTCAGTAGATTCTAATATCCAGTCAGTAACAAAATTCATAAATGATAGCGCTGACGAAACCTTATTTTTCTACTCAGATGGGGGTACTTGGTAAGATAAATTCGTTACACAGTCAGTTACTGACCGGATACGGTGTGATACCGGGTCAGTGAATAAATATTGGGCTCGAGCTACGCTCTCACCCAATATTAATTTACTGACCCGGTATCACACCGTATCCGGTCAGTAACTGACTGTGTAACTAATAGTACTTACATTAGTATAACTGATATTATACATAATTCTAACATTTGTCTTGATGGCTCTTTCTATATTTATTATATTTATAACTGTTTATGTCATACAGTTTGTAAATGCCTTATGTCTATCATAAATACTCACACAATTGGACTACACATTATTGTCATTTGTTGGATATTCTTAGCTTTATTGCATCCCCAGAGTTATGATAAACTTTGGCATTTGATATAAATGGGGTTAATACTTAGCCCAATATTATTATTGAAGCCTGAGGCATCATCAGTATAAACTTGTTAGACGCACTGCATGCTAAAAATACCTAAGTGACGTAGATTGGCATCTCATTGTACTTACTTGTATATTATATAATAGAAAATGAAAACAAAAAATTGAATAAAGATTATACAGCCCAACCTGTGAACAACGGCCGGCCAAGGGAGAAGAGAAAAGTGGCCTTTGTTCACATGTGGCCTTTGTTCGGAGGGAGGAACAAATGGGCCATGTTTCGTCAGACTTGAGAGACAGAGTTCATAATTAACATGAATTAATAATAAAAAATTAAGAATGAGTTTATTTTCAACATTAATTCATTATTCACATTATCATTATTGAAGTTGTGACTATAAATGAAGAAAACAAAACTTTGAACAAAGAATGACTAAAACAAAGAAATCAGTGATTTTTTGTTTGCAGCTACATTTCATCAGAGACATAGATAACTAATTCCCTGATTTCATGCTATGCCCTCAACATTAACAAATCGTCCATTGATAGCCAAAAGGGCTTATCAGCACTTTTTCAAGTTTTGAGAAAATGAGGTTTAAAGTTTCAAGGCTCTGTAGTAAATCAGGTTTAATGATCTAAGTGATTGAATGTGGATATTTTATTAGAGTTATATGCCAATAAATAGTTCTGCAATTATCAAGTTGATGCATTGAAAACCATATTTGGGGGCTTTTGTTGATAAGCCCTTTTGGCTGCCGAATTTTACACAACATTCTAGGGTAATAAGGACTTATCAGTAAATGAAAAAGACTGATACAATGTATTTCAACCATTTAATATCATTTAAATAACTTTCATGATTAATTTTTTAAAACTATTGACCATTTAATTGTCAAGTTTAATTGATTTCTTCGTCAATATCAACTTCTTCCTTCAGAATGTGTGGGCACGAGGGCCTGTCTTAATGCCAACTGTTACTGGGTAGGTCTTCATAAAAGACCAGTAAATTTTCATCTTGATGTATCGTTTTACATAGTAGACCATTTCTGGCTAGAAGATTGGTAGTTGTAACCATAACAAATATTTTAAACATTGACTGAACAGTGCTTTCTGCTTTTCTTTTATCAATTGCCTTTTAAATTGGCAGTTTTCTTTTTATGTTTGCTTTTGGTGCTTTGAGCTTGTATTAAGTCTTTCTTAGTCACCCGGTTAGCTCAGTTGGTAACACGCAAGTCTGATCAAGGGGTTGTGCGTTCAATTCCCGGGCGAGGCATACTTTCGTGGAGTTTGGTCATGATATTATTTTTACAGTCATTGTCCCAACTATCAATGATTTTTAATAATGTAGGGCAGTTGTCAGTCACTGACAAAAGTATGTGCTTAGTAGTTGCTTGACAGCTTAATCCAGAGATTTGGCCTTTCCAGGAGGAGTAAGTAGGTTGACTGACCTTCGCTATATGACCTTTACAATGTGCAGGTAAGGCATTAAACCCAACTAAAAAAGTCTTCCTTGCCCATCTTACTTTGCTGGCCTAATTCTTTTTTAGACCAATTTTCTTGGCCTTGATTATTCTCTGGGCTCAAACAGTTCAGAATTAAGTTGTTAGTGTGTAGCTTTTGTCAATATCATCACATAATTCATATGCAGATGAAACTATTTTAAACATCTACAGGTTCTTTCAGTGCTTATCGTTTTTGCTTCGCTCTTCTCATAGGCTCTTGCTTCATCAGTTTACTCAAAGGTAGGTAATCTTCACTATCATCATCAGATGACATAGTCACTTTCAGTTCTTTATCGTGAGTAGTTGTTGATGTCTTCTCCTGCGTCTGGGGTTGTCTGTATTAGACACTGGAATTGTGTTTTCAACAGTTGTCTAAGAACATCGACATTGCTCAGTGTGTCTGTGCTATCAATAGCTTTTGTATGCTTCCCCTCATTTTGAATAAACTTTTAATTTATCAACGGCTTTTTGGTGATGTTTGGGCTTTTGTTGATTCAGGGCTTCTCGCTCTAAACTCGCCTGGTCTTTGCCTTCAGCAGTTGCTGAGTCATTCTCCTCCTGACTGGTTTAGCTGATGTAAGACACTGTCCCCTATCCCTTCAGCAGTAATCGGAGCATTTGGACATTGTTTGGTGCACTTAAACTTCCCATAGCCTCTCTTAATTGTGTATCATTGTTTGTTCAATGACCTTTGTCTGGAATAGAAATGATATGTTGCTATTTGATGTAAATGGTACAGTCAAACCTGTATATAGTGGTCAGTATGGGGACTGAGCCAGTGACTTTATAGACAACTTATCTAAAATATTCTCTTGAAAAACAATAATTTTCAAAGCAGATTGCCAGTTTGGACAACCAGTTATGAACCCAAGTATTGGTCGTCAGGACTTTAATGTTGGGTCCTGTTTTTTGTTAAGGCCGTGGATCGTTGAGCAAGTGGTGATCCCATCTGACAAGTTATCTGAAATACTCTCTTGAAAAACAATAATTTTAAAAAGTAGGTTGCCAGTTTGGACAACTAGCTATGAACCCAAGTATTGGTCGTCAGGACTTTAATGTTGGGTCCTGTCTTTGTTAGGGCTGTGGATCGTTGAGCAAGTGGCGATCCATTCTGAACCATGATTCATGAGTAGCGATTCCGTAACGAACCAAGAATCACTTGTTAAAGGAAAAGTTTACAGCATTCAGAAAATAAAAAGAGTAAGTGAAGAATCTCAAGAGTTTTTACTGTAAATAAAACCATGTAGGCCTACTCCAAACATGTCTATTACCAGACGTTTAAGGGCATTTTCAGTGATGACGTTTTTGTTTAAATGTGTATCAATCGCATTTTGACACAAGGTTGTTCGGTCCCAACATGAATTTTACATTAGATGTGGGGCTCGTTTTCAGTTGTAATTAAGCTGTAATGTTCTTTCAATGAAAGTTTCATTTTTTCCAAAAAATAGATCGCGATCCGACGATTTCGGACGTGACAAATATTCATACCCAATTTTCTGGTCAAGATTGCAAATATCCGAGTACTCGGATACTGGCCGCAGCCCTAGTCTTTGTTGATGAAAGGTACTAGTTATTTATAATGTAAAGATTGCATTAACTAATTATTTAGCTTTTCAGTCAATTCATTGTTTTATTCACACGCTAAAAATTAATATTTAATTGGTATAATGTCTGCTGTTTGAGAATTCCATGATGGTGCCAAATGTACTTATGTAATTTACACATTCCATATATGTTATGCATATAATTATTATGTTTTTTTATTGCATGCAGCTTTTATGACTAATTTCTGGTCATTTAAAGTAACTAGTAACCATTAATTGTAACAGAGATCAGAGGGTCATATTATTTATAAATTGGTCACATTTGGTGGAATTTTATTTGGTCTGATTTTAGATCCAACAGTGGAAGAGAGACTTGGTTAGTTGGTATGAAAATTGGTATGAAGTTTAGACTGTATCTTACTTCATCAGCTAGTCTTACAATACATCATGTAAACATAGCAATGATCTAGCTATAATATCCCACCCCACACACAACTTAATTATTGTATTTATAGTAAGATATATCCTTATGATAATCATCATTTGGCAGTATTCTGATTCAATGGTTATGATCCTCTTTCATTTTTCCGCTTTATTGTAGGTGGTATCCCAAAAGCCTCTTATCTGAATGAACTATGAAACTATGTTTCTTTGTTTTTTTTGATTGTCAACACAAATTATGGTAATTTAACCTAACCTAGCTTTCCTCCACCTGTATCTATAACTTAGTGCAAGGGCAGATCCAGAATTTTTTCTAGGGGGGTCCAAACTTTTCTAGGGGGGTCCAAACTTTTCTAGGGGGGTCCGAACCTCGAACCACAACATTATACACATTTTGTAGAAAAAATGTTACCATTAAATTCATGTTAAGCACCGAGAAAAATTGCATTATGCTACTTAAAAATGACTTACAGGCAAGAAATACACTAATGGACAGGTACATTTTCCAAATTCTAGGGGGTGGGGTCCGGACCCCCTTGACCCCCCCCCCGCTGGATCCGCCTATGTAGTGCTCGTGTATCCTTCCATGTGGTGGAAAACTTCTCTATTCTCTTTATACCTGATAAATAGAGGAAAATAACCAATATTGTATTTTCATAAAAGAGTGCAACCAGTCTGGGTAAGGCTCAATTCAGCTACCTCTTTGAGACCTTATAGAATAGAAACGCTGTATGTTACCTGCTGCACCCAGACCCATGCAAGGGCAACATGAATATAAGTTGTTTGTCTCCTCTCCTTTCTTTAGTAGTAAAGATATGCATACCAGTAACAGGGGCAGATCCAGGATTTTTTTCTAGCGGGGGGGGGGGGGGTCCGAACTTTTTCTAGGGGAGGTCCAAATTTTCGCACAACAACCACATTATACACATTTTGCAGAATAATGCAACATATTTATAATACAAACTAAATAACCATTAAATCTTGTTAAGCACCAAGAAAATTTGCTTCGTGCTACTTAAAAATGACTAACAGTCAAGAAATACACAGGTACATTTTGGAAATTCTACGGGGGAGGGGGGGTCCGGACCCCCCTGACCCTCCCCCCCGCTGGATCCGCCTATGGGTAATTTCCATTTCACAGAAATATTTTCCTTGTCTCTGATGTCTTGTAGAAGCTGTCACATGATGTTGTTTTAAGAATAACTGACAGCTTTGAGGATTTTCTAGATGGATTGTGTCAACTCAATGAGATTTTACAGACTTGATCTTTAATGTTGCATTGTGGACTTTATTTGTTGTCTTGAGCATTAAGACGAGTCTATTTTCTCCTGTTTTATATTCCGTTTCAAATCTTTGTGGTTTTTTAATTGTAATGGAGGACAATTTAATATTTCAATATATTGTTCTCATGATTTGTTTAGCTATTTGTCTGGTTTGGTGAGTCAAGGTCAAGGACCCTATATAACAAATGTAATATTTTAAGGGTCCTTTGGTGAGTGCCCTATGTATATATCATCATGGACTGTCACTGATTAACCTTTCTTTATTTGGCTCTTCTGTTAAAAATATACACAGCTTCAATGTATACTCTGCTGGAGTTCATGTCTTCTGGGCTCTTGTCTTGGACAGGGCCATTTTTACATTGTAATAATATGCAGTTCTCTTAGCTATGATCACAGGTGCCCATCTCAATTTACAAAACACCAAATTATTATCAATTTTTACTTTAACATGCCCCAATTATCATAAAAACGCCAAATACGAAAGTTCCAGCCAAAAGCCAATATTTTGTTTTGTAAAAACATATTTTTTATTAAACAAATTTTTGGCTTTTTGATGCGACGGGCACCTTTGGCAATGATGCCCTCATTCAATCATATATGAGTGTTCCAGTTATGTTATACATCTAAAATTTGAAACCAATCTCATTTCCTAATCATTGAATGTCTTCCATTTGTTTCAACCGTGCACAGTTGGCCAAATAATTGAACACCATCATCTCAGTCATCAGTTTTAAGGGCTATAATTAAAAGAAATGCAAGTAAGTATAAACAAATTAATAGAGATATAACCAAACTCGCAAATTAAAGGAAATGACACAATTGCTATTGTGATATTGGAAAATTGGAGAATACAATTATTTAAATATCTGAAAGCAATTGTTGGTCCATTTACTTTTTGTGAAGATTTTGATACATACATAAGCCAAACTTGATAAAAATAGAAACAGAGAATGTAAATTAATTGCATCTAGAAATCTGATAAGCTATAAAGTCATTCTTTACCAAGAAATCATTGCTAGTATATTTTCAAAATTTAACAACACAACACAGTCTTGTTAAAAAAAGTGGCAATCTATATCGTAGCTTAGATGCTTAGATCATTTAGTTACTAATATCTATAAAATTTCCCGGGAATTTTAACTCTACTTTGCAACCAACGTGCCAAGACTTTTTCTAAGCACATACTCATCAACATCTTAATGAAGTAAAGCAATCAAAGACACAATTTTCAATCAAGACATCATATGTGCCGCTGGTGAGGTTGGAACGAATGACCTCTCAGACCTTAACCTCTAATCATACCTCTAGAGCTCTACCTCAGCTATATAACGAGTAAAATATATTTACACACTTATTATCAAGTGTCATAACTTTGGTCTTCTGTTAAGATTTCATTAACTAGAGTTAATTTATTAATTGCGTAACATGTTTAAAATGTGCCGTTTATAACTGAAATATGATTTATTTTGGCGGCCATTTTGAGTTTTCTGCTATATTTGTTTGTTTAATTTAGTTTTGGAGTTAATATTTGAACTCAGCACCATAAAACACCTTCAGATTGATATATTGCAGGCATGATTCAACATATTCAATGCCCTGTAAATATAATACCCAAATATGTCCAACATTTGGGTCATTTTGGCAGCCATTTTGAATTTTCCGCCATATTAAGTTTTTTAATTTAGATTTTGACTTCATATTTGAACTCAGCAGCCTAACAAACCTACAGATTGATATATTTAAAAGCCGATGAGAATTGATTTATAACAGCTGGATATAAAATATTGTTATTTTTGTGTAAAATGGGCGTGTCCGACTTCTAAGGGGTATGTACAGGGGGGGGGGGGGGGTTTAATGGGGTCACACAAATTTTTTTGTTGTGGATTCTATTATCATATTGATGGCACCATATTTTAAGCAGGGTCTTACATGGTTATCTTTAAAAAATGAAATTAACAACCCCCCTAGTGACACAGGTACAGCGCGAGATGCTGCGAGACTACCTCGTGGAAATGAATCTGATCCATATGCCATTTGGAAACAATTGGAAGATCGAATGACCTACAATGGTAGATCTAAAATAAGATTTTATACTGACGAGTTTTATACGCTGTGAAAGTAAAGATAAATTCCCAGAAAAGGTCATTCCCATGCGATATATGTCAAGAAAGCTGTCCTAACATTCAATCGTTTCAAGCACACCGGTATTATAAACACGATAGTCAATGTTGCTTGCTTTGTACTAAAAATTTCAAGCACAAATCTTCTATAACACGACATGTTATTGACAAACATTCGCCGTACAAGTTTCCTTGTAGAATTTGTTCCAAGAAGTATTCTTCAAAAGGTTCTGCAAAGAAATGTATGAAATCTCATCAGCGTCCGAGTGCATAAACGTTGGTTAAATTAACCCTGGGTAAAATGTTAACCATGGGTTATCTTTAACCAGATTGGGTTAGCTAACCCATTTGGTTATCCGATTGTATAAAGTAATATAACCAAAAGGCTACTAAACCAAATGGAAAAATCTAACCTAAGTTTATACAATTGGCTGGAGACCGCTAATGGTACACTATGAGTATATGTATAAATATGATTTGAAATGTATCATTTATTTCAATGTTCAGATAAATGAACTATTTTTATGATTCATTTTTAGCAGCTTTAATTATCAATCAAGTTATGTATTTTAAATCACCATTTACTAGTTATATTGCAATAAACAGTTAGTAAGAAAAGTTAAGTGTGTTTTTATTGTTGTGACACGTAGACTAGATATGCCAAGTACATGTATATACACTGACCTCAAAAAGTATTTGGACTAAATCCCATGTTAGGATTATAAACGGATTCACTTTTGTACATATGAGAAAAAAGAAACAGAGATTCCATAGGCGGATCTAGCGGGCGGGGAGTCAGTTTCCAAAATGTACTTGTCCATTAGTGTGTTTCTTGACTGTAAGTCATTTTTAAGTAGCATGAAGCAATTTTTCTCGGTGCTTAACATAGATTTAATGATTATGTAGTTATCATTATTATTACGGTGAATTATTATTGATCACAAATTTTAGTTTATTATTATTTTTCAGATTATGTTTTTATATCTTAATCATTTTCGTTTTCATTTTAGCTCGTTTTTTTCCTAATTATGCATATGATTGTGAAGCGCTTTTGAACATATATTCAATATGAAAAGAGCGCTATACAAATACGGTATATAATAATAATGATAATAATAATAATAATCTGTATAATGTGGTTCGAAAGTTTGGACCCCCTAGGAAATGTTCGGAACCCCCCCCCCCCCCCTGGATCCGCCTTGGATTCAATTCGGCAAATTCCAAAATTCAGCCTTAATTGTTATGATTCAAACTATGTTTATTTTGAAAAATAAATAAACAATTAGGACACAGAGGGATGTTTGTCGAACAAAAACTTGTAAACATGAATATGTATACTTTGAACACTCGTCGTGTTGTTATCATTCCTCTATTTTCCAAAATGTACCTGTCAAAACATTTTCTAATGAATCAGCTTCAACACGATGCATAATACTTAAGATCAATTCTCTGCAACCACCAAAAAAGTGTTGGCACTCATAGTCTCAGATTTTTGTCATTTTGCCTGTGTTTTTTTTTCATTGTATTGAGTTATTAAAAAAATCATCATTATTTTTTGTACTGCCATATTCGCTACCATGGAAATGACAAATTATGTTCGAAGTAAAATGAATTTTAGGAAAATAGCAGTGGCTGTACCGGTAACATATAATATTTCCCTTGAAACTGAAAATTTATCCAAATAATGTTTATTTATTCATTTTCATGCGTGGTGTAGCCATTTTGTATACAAGAAATTATGAATATGCAGCATTTCTGACACATCTAGTTTTGTTTTGCAGAAAGTATGTGATTTATACTTAATATCTATGAAAAAAACATGTTTGGGCTTTTCATAAACTGCTTGACTGTCCCATACCAAACATCCACAATTTTAGTGGATTTCGCCGAATAGGGCGACTTTCTACATAGGCCATGTTGTTATTTTTAATTTACTTCTTGTAAACATATGCATTTATATTTATAATACCATAGCGCTGTAATGTTTTCTTTCTTCAAACAAACCCAGCAGAAGGATTGGTCCTTCTGTTATAATTCAATCCTTCAGCCAGCAGACACAGCAGAAGCATCGTTCCTTCTGCTGTGTCTGCTGAGTCTGCCAACTTTATATTCATCTGACTCTCATAAAACTTCTATTGAAAATCAATAAGAAACGACCAAGATAATGGTTTTAAACGCTTACATAAAAGAGAGCGCTGTTTTGTTCTGATGAGTATCTACGTACACTTCCATATAAGCCCCAGAGCCAGTGCAATTCTTTTTTTACTATAATGTGATTTCTAAAGTTGTTCTTGCTTCTTATTTGTCTCCTTCAGGTGACTATAATAGAACATAACGAGTGCTGAACGAAAAATTATTTTAACTCTCCCTTGCTTTTCATATGGAGTAACCATACTGTTTCGTTCAGCTCTCGATATAACACCTTTATTTTTCCTTTTATACTAATCACAAATAACACACGAATTAAGTTTATTATTTTATTACAACAGCTACCAACAATATCGTAGAAAAAAGCAATTCATTGTATTTCAAAATAAATAAATACAACAATAAATTATTAAGTAACAAATTGAAAAAACGAATGAACACAATAACATTGAAGAACATATTATAAACAAATGAACAATGTAACTTTGAAAAAATGTAATTAATTATGAACAAATAAACAATATAACTTCAAAGACCATAAAATGTAATTAATTATGAACAAATGAACAATCAACCATACTGGTATATATACGAGCAAGAGTTCGTATTTTATACACGATAAATGTCTCATGGAAAAATATGCACATAGTTTACAACACGGAACAAGTTTATACAGGTAGTTATCACATATATGTACTGAGATGGACGAGAACGATATTTCACAGAATAGTCAGCTTTTTAGTCCATCACTTCAACAGTTGGTCCACTTCTTTCACCACCAGGGTATTGTGGTCCAGCTTGACCTTGACCGGCTCCACCATGAAGTTTAACCATGATTGATGATAACTTTTTCGTAATTTCATCCAATTTATACTCGTACTCATCTTTTTCAGCAGTAGTGTTAGTATCCAACCACTTCATGTATTCGTCAGTCACTTTAAGAACAGTGTCTTTATCTTCAGAAGAAATCTTATCACTAGCGGCATCGTTTGCTGCTTGCTTGACGCTGAACACATAGTTCTCTAACTAAATTCTTGCTTCAACTTTTTGCTTTTGTTTTTCATCTTCTTCTCGGTATTTTTCAGCCTCGTTTACCATTCTGTCTATGTCTTCCCAAGACAAGCGCCCTCTGTCGTTAGTAATGGTGTAATGGTTTAGTAATTTGTTCTTTTTACCAACGTTCTTGTCTTCAGCTGAGACATTCAGGGTACCATTCGAATCGATATCGAAAGTGACCTCAATTTGAGGAACGCCACGAGGAGCAGGCGGTATACCATTAAGTTCAAAGCGACCAAGCAAGTTGTTATCCTTGGTCATTGAACGTTCGCCTTCGAAAACTTGAATACTAACACCTGGTTGGTTGTCAGAATATGTAGTGAAAATCTGAGAAGCTTTTGTTGGAATCTTTGAATTTCTTTCAATGATCTTGGTCATAACTCCACCAGCGGTTTCAATACCAAGTGAAAGAGGGGCGACATCTACAAAAAGTACGTCTTTAATAGCTTCGGATCTGTCTCCAGAGAGAATGGCAGCATGTACAGCGGCACCGTAAGCTACAGCTTCGTCTGGGTTGATAGATTTGTTCAGTTCTTTACCATTCATAAAGTCTTGCAAGAGTTTCTGGATTTTGGGAATTCTTGTTGATCCACCGACAAGTACAACTTCATGTATCTTTGATTTATTAAGTTTAGCGTCTCTGAGAGCTTTTTCAACTGGCTCCATGGTGGTTCTAAACAAATCAGCACACAGTTCCTCAAATCTTGCACGAGTTATTTTAGTGTAAAAGTCAATGTCTTCAAATAGAGAGTCGATTTCAAGACTGGCATCGGTGCTACTGGATAATGTTCTCTTGGCACGTTCACAGGCAGTTCTCAATCGTCTCAAACTACGAGCATTCTTGGTAATGTCTTTGCCATGTTTTCTCTAGAATTCTTGAACAAAATGATTGACCATTCTATTATCAAAATCTTCACCACCTAAATGTGTATCACCTGCAGTTGATTTAATTTCAAATATTGATCCTTCATCTATTGTAAGTATAGAAACATCAAAGGTTCCACCGCCAAGATCAAAGATAAGAACATTCTTTTCACCATTCAAGTTTTTATCAAGTCCATAAGCAAGTGCTGCCGCTGTTGTTCATTGACAATTCTCATGACATTTAGACCAGCAATAGCTCCAGCATCTTTTGTTGCTAATCTCTGAGCATCATTAAAGTATGCTGGTACAGTGACTACAGCGTTTGTTACTTTCTGTCCCAGGTAGGACTCAGCTGTCTCCTTCATTTTTGTGAGAACCATTGAAGTGATTTCTTCTGGAGCAAAGGTTTTAACTTCACCTTTGTATTCAGCTTGGATCTTCGGAGCACCTCCATGGTTAACCACTTTAAATGGCCAGTGTTTCATATCATTTTGAACTGCTGCATCATCAAATTTACGACCAATCAATCTCTTGGCATCAAATAGTGTGTTAGCTGGATTCATCGCTGCCTGTAAATATAAAACATATAAACTTTAGTTAACATGTCATTGCAATTTAAAAAAAAAGTGATGTATTCAACTGTCACTAGTTATTTACATATGCATACGAAAGGCAACAATTTGAGAACATCATAGTAAATAAACTCAACAGTACGAACGATTTTACAACTGTTCACAATATGTGTATTAATATGTGAATATCTGAGAATTCATTCAGTTATTCTGTTCCCAATTTACTTGCGTATGCATACATTTCTATTTCTACATAGAATACATTACATTTATAGTCAAGTTATTCAGAGAGAACTTAAATTTTGATGGCAAATTAAAACTTAAATCTCCCCTTTTAACCCGTTTTCGCGACTAAACAAACCAGATCCATTGAATTTTTGCATACTTTCATAGGAAAAGTACTGTCAAAGACATACATTCTCTTCAATATTAAAAAGCACCACAAATGAGGTATCCATGCACTCTCAAAAAATAAATAAGAAAAATGTACCGGTTTTTAACTCTTCACCAGCCGTACAGAGTCATCTCCCCTTTTAACCAGTTTTCGCGACTAAACAAACCAGATCCATTGAATTTTTGCATACTTTCATAGGAAAAGCATTGTCAAAGACATACATACTCTTAAATAATAAAAAGCACCACAAATGAGGTATCCATGCACTCTCAAAAAATAAATAAGGAAAATGTACTGGTTTTTAACTCTTCACCAACCGTACAGAGTCATCTCCCCTTTTAACCAGTTTTTGCGCCTAAACAAACCAGGTCCATTGAGTTTTTGCATACTTTCATGGGAAAAGCATTGTCAAAGACATACATACTCTTCAATATTAAAAAGCACCACAAAAGAGGTATCCATGCACTCTCAAAAAATAAAAAATGAAAATGTACTGGTTTTTAATTCTTCACCAGCCGTACAGAGTCATCTCCCCTTTTAACCAGTTTTCGCGACTTAACAAACCAGATCCATTGTTTTTGCATACTTTCATAGGAAAAGCATTGTCAAAGACATACATACGCTTCAATATTAAAAAAGCACCACACATGAGGTATCCATGCACTCTAAAAAATAAATAAGGAAAATGTACTGGTTTTTAACTCATCACCAGCCGTACAGAGTCATCTCCCCTTTTAACCAGTTTTCGCGACTAATCAAACCAGATCCATTGGTTTATTGTATACTTTCATAAGAAAAGCATTGTCAAAGACATACATACTATTCAATATTAAAAAGCACCACGAATGAGGTATCCATGCACTCAAAAAAATTAAATAAGGAAACTGTACTGGTTTTAATTCTTCACCATCCGTACAGAATCATCTCCCCTTTTAACCAGTTTTCGCGACCAAACAAACCAGATCCATCAAATTTTTGCATACTTTCATGGGAAAAGCATTGTCAAAGACATACATACTCTTCAATATTTAAAAGCACGACAAAAGAGGTATTCATGCACTCTCAAAAAATAAATAAGGAAAATGTACTGGTTTTTAACTCTACACCAGCCGTACAGAGTCATCTCCCCTTTTAACCAGTTTTCGCGACTAAACAAATCAGATCCATTTAATTTTTGCATACTTTGATAGGAAAAGCATTGTCAAAGACATACATACTCTTCAATATTAAAAAGCACTACAAATGAGGTATCCATGCACTCTAAAAAATAAATAAGGAAACTGTACTGGTTTTTAACTCTTCACCAACCGTACAGAGTCATCTCCCCTTTTAACCAGTTTTTGCGCCTAAACAAACCAGGTCCATTGAGTTTTTGCATACTTTCATGGGAAAAGCATTGTCAAAGACATACATACTCTTCAATATTAAAAAGCACCACAAAAGAGGTATTCATGCACTCTCAAAAAATAAATAAGGAAAATGTACTGGTTTTTAACTCTTCACCAGCCGTACAGAGTCATCTCCCATTTTAACCAGTTTTCGCGACTAAACAAACCAGATCCATTGAATTTTTGCATACTTTCATGGGAAAAGCATTGTCAACGACATACATACTGTTCAATAATAAAAAGCACCACAAATGAGGTATCCATGCACTCTCAAAAAATAAAAAATGAAAATGTACTGGTTTTTAATTCTTCACCAGCCGTACAGAGTCATCCCCCCTTTTAACCAGTTTTCGCGACTTAACAAACCAGATCCATTGTTTTTGCATACTTTCATAGGAAAAGCATTGTCAAAGACATACATACGCTTCAATATTAAAAAAGCACCACACATGAGGTATCCATGCACTCTAAAAAATAAATAAGGAAAATGTACTGGTTTTTAACTCATCACCAGCCGTACAGAGTCATCTCCCCTTTTAACCAGTTTTCGCGACTAATCAAACCAGATCCATTGGTTTATTGTATACTTTCATAAGAAAAGCATTGTCAAAGACATACATACTCTTCAATATTAAAAAGCACCACAAATGAGGTATCCATGCACTCAAAAAAATTAAATAAGGAAACTGTACTGGTTTTAATTCTTCACCATCCGTACAGAATCATCTCCCCTTTTAACCAGTTTTCGCGACCAAACAAACCAGATCCATCAAATTTTTGCATACTTTCATGGGAAAAGCATTGTCAAAGACATACATACTCTTCAATATTTAAAAGCTCGACAAAAGAGGTATTCATGCACTCTCAAAAAATAAATAAGGAAAATGTACTGGTTTTTAACTCTTCACCAGCCGTACAGAGTCATCTCCCCTTTTAACCAGTTTTCGCGACTAAACAAATCAGATCCATTGAATTTTTGCATACTTTGATAGGAAAAGCATTGTCAAAGACATACATACTCTTCAATATTAAAAAGCACTACAAATGAGGTATCCATGCACTCTAAAAAATAAATAAGGAAACTGTACTGGTTTTTAACTCTTCACCAACCGTACAGAGTCATCTCCCCTTTTAACCAGTTTTTGCGCCTAAACAAACCAGGTCCATTGAGTTTTTGCATACTTTCATGGGAAAAGCATTGTCAAAGACATACATACTCTTCAATATTAAAAAGCACTACAAATGAGGTATCCATGCACTCTAAAAAATAAATAAGGAAACTGTACTGGTTTTTAACTCTTCACCAACCGTACAGAGTCATCTCCCCTTTTAACCAGTTTTTGCGCCTAAACAAACCAGGTCCATTGAGTTTTTGCATACTTTGATAGGAAAAGCATTGTCAAAGACATACATACTCTTCAATATTAAAAAGCACTACAAATGAGGTATCCATGCACTCTAAAAAATAAATAAGGAAACTGTACTGGTTTTTAACTCTTCACCAGCCGTACAGAGTCATCTCCCCTTTCAACTAGTTTTCGCGACTAAAATCCAAGATCCATTATTTTTTTGCATACTTTCATAGGAAAAGCATTGTAAAAGACATACATACTCTTCAATATTAAAAATCACCACAAATGAGGTATCTATGCACTCTCAAAAAATAAATACGGAGAATGTACTGGTTTTTAACACTTCACCAGCCATACAGAGTCATCTCCCCTTTTAAACAGTTTTCGCGATTAAACAAACCAGATCCATTGAATTTTTGCATACTTTGATAGGAAAAGCATTGTCAAAGACATACATACTCTTCAATATTAAAAAGGACCACAAATGAGGTATCCATGCACTCTAAAAAAAAATAAGGAAACTGTACTGGTTTTTAACTCTTCACCAGCCGTACAGAGTCATCTCCCCTTTTAACCAGTTTTCGCGACTAAACAAACCAGATCCATTGAATTTTTTGCATACTTTCATTGGAAAAGCATTGTCAAAGACATACATACTCTTCAATAATAAAAAGCAACACAAATGAGGTATCCATGCACTCTCAAAAAATAAATAATGAAAATGTACTGGTTTTTAATTCTTCACCAGCCTTACAGAGTCATCGCCCCTTTTAACCAGTTTTCGAGACTAAAAAACCAGATCTATTGTTTTTTTGCATACTTTCATAGGAAAAGCATTGTAAAAGACATACATACTATTCAATATTAAAAATCACCACAATTTAGGTATCCATTCACTCTCAAAAAATAAATACGAAAAATGTACTGGTTTTTAACTCTTCCCCAGCCGTACAGAGTCATCTCCCCTTTTAACAAGTTTTCGCGACTAAACAAACCAGATCCATTGAATTTTTGCATACTTTGATAGGAAAAGCATTGTCAAAGACATACATACTCTTCAATATTAAAAAGCACCACGAATGAGGTTTCCATGCACTCTAAAAAATAAATAAGGAAACTGTACTGGTTTTTAACTCTTCACCAACCGTACAGTGTCATCTCCCCTTTTAACCAGTTTTTGCGCCTAAACAAACCAGGTCCATTGAGTTTTTGCATACTTTCATGGGAAAAGCATTGTCAAAGACATACATACTCTTCAATATTAAAAAGCACCACAAAAGAGGTATTCATGCACTCTCAAAAAAATAAATAAGGAAAATGTACTGGTTTTTAACTCTTCACCAGCCGTACAGAATCATCTCCCCTTTTAACCAGTTTTCGCGATTAAACAAACCAGATCCATTGAATTTTTGCATACTTTCATGGGAAAAGCATTGTCAAAGACATACATACTCTTCAATAATAAAAAGCACCACAAATGAGGTATCCATGCACTCTCAAAAAATAAATAATGAAAATGTACTGGTTTTTAATTCTTCACCAGCCGTACAGAGTCATCTCCCCTTTTAACCAGTTTTCGCGACTTAACAAACCAGATCCATTGTTTTTTTGCATACTTTCATAGGAAAAGCATTGTTAAAGACATACATACTCTTCAATATTAAAAAGCACTACAAATGAGGTATTCATGCACTCTCAAAAAATAAATAAGGAAAATGTACTGGTTTTTAATTCTTCACCAGCCGTACAGAGTCATCTCCCCTTTTAACCAGTTTTCGCGACTAAAAAACCAGATCCATTGCATTTTTGCATACTTTCATAGGAAAAGCATTGTAAAAGACATACATACTATTCAATATTAAAAATCACCACAATTGATGTATTCATGCACTCTCAAAAAATAAATAAGGAAAATGTACTGGTTTTTAACTCTTCCCCAGCCGTACAGAGTCATCTCCCCTTTTAACCAGTTTTCGCGACTAAACAAACCAGATCCATCGAATTTTTGCATACTTTCAAGGGAAAAGCATTGTAAAAGACATACATACTCTTCAATATTTAAAAGCACCACAAAAGAGGTATTCATGCACTCTCAAAAAATAAATAAGGAAAATGTACTGGTTTTTAACTCTTCACCAGTCGTACAGAGTCATCTCCCCTTTTAACCAGTTTTCGCGACTAAACAAACCAGATCCTTTGAATTTTTGCATACTTTGATAGGAAAAGCATTGTCAAAGACATACATACTCTTTAATATTAAAAAGCACCACAAATGAGGTATTCATGCACTCTCAAAAAATAAATAAGGAAAATGTACTGGTTTTTAACTCTTAACCAGTCGTACAGAGTCATCTCCCCTTTTAACAAGTTTTCGCGAATAAACAAACCAGATCCATTGAATGTTTGCATACTTTGATAGGAAAAGCATTGTCAAAGACATACATACTCTTCAATATTAAAAAGCACTACAAATGAGGTATCCATGCTCTCTAAAAAATAAATAAGGAAACTGTACTGGTTTTTAACTCTTCACCAGCCGTACAGAGTCATCTCCCCCTTTTAACCAGTTTTCGCGACTAAAAAACCAGATCCATTATTTTTTTGCATACTTTCATAGGAAAAGCATTTTAAAAGACATACATACTCTTCAATATTAAAAAGCACCACAAAGGAGGTATTTATGTACTCTCAAAAAATAAATACGGAAAATGTACTGGTTTTTAACTCTTCACCAGCCATACAGAGTCATCTCCCCTTTAAACCAGTTTTCGCGATTAAACAATCCAGATCCATTGAAATTTTGCATACTTTGATAGGAAAAGCATTGTCAAAGACATACATACTCTTCAATATTAAAAAGTACCACAAATGAGGTATCCATGCACTCTAAAAAACTAATAAGGAAAATGTACTGGTTTTAATTCTTCACCAGCCGTACAGAGTCATCTACCCTTTTAACCAGTTTTCGCGACTTAACAAACCAGATCCATTGTTTTTTTGCATACTTTCATAGGAAAAGCATTGTAAAAGACATACATACGCTTCAATATTAAAAAAGCACCACAAATGAGGTATCAATGCACTCTAAAAAATAAATAAGGAAAATGTACTGGTTTTAATTCTTCACCAGCCGTACAGAGTCATCTCCCCTTTTAACCAGTTTTCGCGACTAAACAAACCAGATCCATCGAATTTTTGCATACTTTCATAGGAAAAGCATTGTCAAAGACATACATACTCTTCAATATTAAAAAGCACCACAAAAGAGGTATTCATGCACTCTCAAAAAATAAATAAGGAAAATGTACTGGTTTTTAACTCTTCACCAGCCGTACAGAGTCATCTCCCCTTTTAACCAGTTTTCGCGACTAAACAAACCAGATCCATTGAATTTTTGCATACTTTGATAGGAAAAGCATAGTCAAAGACATACATACTCTTCAATATTAAAAAGCACCACAAATGAGGTATCCATGCACTCTAAAAAATAAATAAGGAAACTGTACTGGTTTTTAACTCTTCACCAGCCGTGCAGAGTCATATCCCCTTTTAACCAGTTTTCGCGACTAAAAAACCAGATCCATTATTTTTTTTGCATACTTTCATAGGAAAAGCATTGTAAAAGACATACATACTCTTCAATATTAAAAAGCACCACAAATGAGGTATCTATGCACTCTCAAAAAATAAATACGGAAAATGTACTGGTTTTTAACTCTTCACCAGCCATACAGAGTCATCTCCCCTTTTAACCAGTTTTCGCGATCAAACAAACCAGATTCATTGAATTTTTGCATACTTTCATGGGAAAAGCATTTCAAAGACATATATACTGTTCAATAATAAAAAGCACCACAAATGAGGTATCCATGCACTCTAAAATATAAATAAGGAAACTGTACTGGTTTTTAACTCTTCACCAGCCGTACAGAGTCATCTCCCCTTTTAACCAGATTTCGCGACTAAACAAACCAGATCCATTGTTTTTTTGCATACTTTCATAGGAAAAGCATGGTTAAAGACATACATACGCTTCAATATAAAAAAAGCACCACAAATGAGGTATTCATGCACTCTCAAAAAATAAATAAGGAATATGTACTGGTTTTTAATTCTTCACCAGCCGTACAGAGTCATCTCCCCTTTTAACCAGTTTTCGCGACTAAAAAACCAGATCCATTGCATTTTTGCATACTTTCATAGGAAAAGCATTGTAAAAGACATACATACTATTCAATATTAAAAATCACCACAATTGATGTATTCATGCACTCTCAAAAAATAAATAAGGAAAATGTACTGGTTTTTAACTCTTCCCCAGCCGTACAGAGTCATCTCCCCTTTTACCCAGTTTTCGCGACTAAACAAACCAGATCCATCGAATTTTTGCATACTTTCAAGGGAAAAGCATTGTAAAAGACATACATACTCTTCAATATTTAAAAGCACCACAAAAGAGGTATTCATGCACTCTCAAAAAATAAATAAGGAAAATGTACTGGTTTTTAACTCTTCCCCAGCCGTACAGAGTCATCTCCCCTTTTAACAAGTTTTCGCGACTAAACAAACCAGATCCATTGAATTTTTGCATACTTTGATAGGAAAAGCATTGTCAAAGACATACATACTCTTCAATATTAAAAAGCACCACGAATGAGGTTTCCATGCACTCTAAAAAATAAATAAGGAAACTGTACTGGTTTTTAACTCTTCACCAACCGTACAGTGTCATCTCCCCTTTTAACCAGTTTTTGCGCCTAAACAAACCAGGTCCATTGAGTTTTTGCATACTTTCATGGGAAAAGCATTGTCAAAGACATACATACTCTTCAATATTAAAAAGCACCACAAAAGAGGTATTCATGCACTCTCAAAAAATAAATTAGAAAAATGTACTGGTTTTTAACTCTTCACCAGCCGTACAGAATCATCTCCCCTTTTAACCAGTTTTCGCGATTAAACAAACCAGATCCATTGAATTTTTGCATACTTTCATGGGAAAAGCATTGTCAAAGACATACATACTCTTCAATAATAAAAAGCACCACAAATGAGGTATCCATGCACTCTCAAAAAATAAATAATGAAAATGTACTGGTTTTTAATTCTTCACCAGCCGTACAGAGTCATCTCCCCTTTTAACCAGTTTTCGCGACTTAACAAACCAGATCCATTGTTTTTTTGCATACTTTCATAGGAAAAGCATTGTTAAAGACATACATACTCTTCAATATTAAAAAGCACTACAAATGAGGTATTCCTGCACTCTCAAAAAATAAATAAGGAAAATGTACTGGTTTTTAATTCTTCACCAGCCGTACAGAGTCATCTCCCCTTTTAACCAGTTTTCGCGACTAAAAAACCAGATCCATTGCATTTTTGCATACTTTCATAGGAAAAGCATTGTAAAAGACATACATACTATTCAATATTAAAAATCACCACAATTGATGTATTCATGCACTCTCAAAAAATAAATAAGGAAAATGTACTGGTTTTTAACTCTTCCCCAGCCGTACAGAGTCATCTCCCCTTTTAACCAGTTTTCGCGACTAAACAAACCAGATCCATCGAATTTTTGCATACTTTCAAGGGTAAAGCATTGTAAAAGACATACATACTCTTCAATATTTAAAAGCACCACAAAAGAGGTATTCATGCACTCTCAAAAAATAAATAAGGAAAATGTACTGGTTTTTAACTCTTCACCAGTCGTACAGAGTCATCTCCCCTTTTAACCAGTTTTCGCGACTAAACAAACCAGATCCTTTGAATTTTTGCATACTTTGATAGGAAAAGCATTGTCAAAGACATACATACTCTTTAATATTAAAAAGCACCACAAATGAGGTATTCATGCACTCTCAAAAAATAAATAAGGAAAATGTACTGGTTTTTAACTCTTAACCAGTTGTACAGAGTCATCTCCCCTTTTAACAAGTTTTCGCGATTAAACAAACCAGATCCATTGAATGTTTGCATACTTTGATAGGAAAAGCATTGTCAAAGACATACATACTCTTCAATATTAAAAAGCACTACAAATGAGGTATCCATGCTCTCTAAAAAATAAATAAGGAAACTGTACTGGTTTTTAACTCTTCACCAGCCGTACAGAGTCATCTCCCCCTTTTAACCAGTTTTCGCGACTAAAAAACCAGATCCATTATTTTTTTGCATACTTTCATAGGAAAAGCATTTTAAAAGACATACATACTCTTCAATATTAAAAAGCACCACGAATGAGGTATCTATGCACTCTCAAAAAATAAATACGGAAAATGTACTGGTTTTTAACTCTTCACCAGCCATACAGAGTCATCTCCCCTTTTAACCAGTTTTCGCGACTAAACAAACCAGATCCATTGAATTTTTGCATACTTTCATGGGAAAAGCATTCTCAAAGACATATATACTGTTCAATAATAAAAAGCACCACAAATGAGGTATCCATGCACTCTAAAAAATAAATAAGGAAAATGTACTGGTTTTAATTCTTCACCAGCCGTACAGAGTCATCTCCCCTTTTAACCAGTTTTCGCGACTTAACAAACCAGATCCATTGTTTTTTTTTGCATACTTTCATAGGAAAAGCATTTTCAAAGACATACATACGCTTCAATATTAAAAAAGCACCACAAATGAGGTATCAATGCACTCTAAAAAATAAATAAGGAAAATGTACTGGTTTTAATTCTTCACCAGCCGTACCGAGTCATCTCCCCATTTAACCAGTTTTCGCGACTAAACAAACCAGATCCATCGAATTTTTGCATACTTTCATGGGAAAAGCATTGTCAAAGACATACATACTCTTCAATATTAAAAAGCACTACAAATGAGGTATCCATGCACTCTAAAAAAATAAATAAGGAAACTGTACTGGTTTTTAACTCATCACCAGCCGTACAGAGTCATCACCCCTTTTAACCAGTTTTCGCGACTAAACAAACCAGATCCATTATTTTTTTGCATACTTTCATAGGAAAAGCATTGTAAAAGACATACATACTCTTCAATATTAAAAAGCAGCACAAACGAGGTATCCATGCACTCTAAAAAATAAATAAGGAAACTGTACTGGTTTTTAACTCTTCACCAGCCGTACAGAGTCATCTCCCCTATTAACCAGTTTTCGCGACTAAAAAACCAGATCCATTATTTTTTTGCATACTTTCATAGGAAAAGCATTGTAAAAGACATACATACTCTTCAATATTAAAAAGCACCACAAATGAGGTATCTATGCACTCTTAAAAAATAAATACGGAAAATGTACTGGTTTTTAACTCTTCACCAGCCATACAGAGTCATCTCCCCTTTTAACCAGTTTTCGCGACTAAAAAACCAGATCCATTATTTTTTGCATACTTTGATAGGAAAAGCATTGTAAAAGACATACATACTCTTCAATATTAAAAAGCACCACAAATGAGGTATCTATGCACTCTCAAAAAATAAATACGGAAAATGTACTGGTTTTTAACTCTTCACCAGCCATACAGAGTCATCTCCCCTTTTAACCAGTTTTCGCGACTAAACAAACCAGATCCATTGAATTTTGCATACTTTCATGGGAAAAGCATTCTCAAAGACATATATACTGTTCAATAATAAAAAGCACCACAAATGAGGTATCCATGCACTCTAAAGAATAAATAAGGAAAATGTACTGGTTTTAATTCTTCACCAGCCGTACAGAGTCATCTCCCCTTTTAACCAGTTTTCGCGACTTAACAAACCAGATCCATTGTTTTTTTGCATATTTTCATAGGAAAAGCATTGTCAAAGACATACATACGCTTCAATATTAAAAAAGCACCACAAATGAGGTATCAATGCACTCTAAAAAATAAATAAGGAAAATGTACTGGTTTTAATTCTTCACCAGCCGTACCGAGTCATCTCCCCATTTAACCAGTTTTCGCGACTAAACAAACCAGATCCATCGAATTTTTGCATACTTTCATGGGAAAAGCATTGTCAAAGACACACATACTCTTCAATATTAAAAAGCACTACAAATGAGGTATCCATGCACTCTAAAAAATAAATAAGGAAACTGTACTGGTTTTTAACTCATCACCAGCCGTACAGAGTCATCTCCCCTTTTAACCAGTTTTCGCAACTTAAAAACCAGATCCATTATTTTTTTGTATACTTTCATAGGAAAAGCATTGTCAAAGACATACATACTCTTCAATATTAAAAACCACTACAAATGAGGTATCCATGCCTTCTCAAAAAATAAATAAGGAAACTGTACTGGTTTTTAACTCTTCACCAGCCGTACAGAGTCATCTCCCCTTTTAACCAGTTTTCGCGGCTTAACAAACCAGATCCATTGGTTTTTAGTATACTTTCATAAGAAAAGCATTGTCAAAGACATACATACTCTTCAATATTAAAAAGCACCACAAGTGAGGTATCCATGCACTCTAAAAAATAAATAAGGAAACTGTACTGGTTTTTAACTCTTCACCAGCCGTACAGAGTCATCTCCCCTTTAAACCAGTTTTCGCGACTAAACAAACCAGATCCATTGAATTTTTTGCATACTTTCATGGGAAAAGCATTGTCAAAGACATACAAACTCTTCAATAATAAAAAGCACCACAAATGAGGTATCCATGCACTCTCAAAAAATAAATAATGAAAATGTACTGGTTTTTAATTCTTCACCAGCCGTACAGAGTCATCTCCCCTTTTAACCAGTTTTCGCGACTTAACAAACCAGATCCATTGTTTTTTTGCATACCATCATAGGAAAAGCATTGTTAAGGACATACATACTCTTCAATATTAAAAAGCACCACAAATGAGGTATTCATGCACTCTCAAAAAATTAATAAGGAAAATGTACTGGTTTTTAATTTTTCACCAGCCGTACAGAGTCATCTCCCCTTTTAACCAGTTTTCGCGACTAAAAAACCAGATTCATTGTTTTTTTGCATACTTTCATAGGAAAAGCATTGTAAAAGACATACATACTATTCAATATTAAAAATCACCACAATTAAGGTATCCATGCACTCTCAAAAAATAAATAAGGAAAATGTACTGGTTTTTAATTCTTCACCAGCCGTACAGAGTCATCTCCCCTTTTAACTAGTATTTGCGACTAAAAAACCAGATCCATTGTTTTTTTGCATACTTTCATAGGAAAAGCATTGTAAAAGACATACATACTATTCAGTATTAAAAATCACCACAATTGAGGCATCCATGCACTCAAAAAAATAAATACGAAAAATGTACTGGTTTTTAACTCTTCCCCAGCCATACAAAGTTATCTCCCCTTTTAACCAGTTTTCGCGACTTTACAAACCAGATCCATTGAACTTTTGCATATTTTGATAGGAAAAGCATAGTCAAAGACATACATACTCTTCAATATTAAAAAGCACCACAAATGACGTATCCATGCACACTAAAAAAAAAATAAGGAAACTGTACTGGATTTTATTCTTCACCAGCCGTACAGAGTCATCTCCCCTTTTAACCAGTTTCCCCTTAAAAAACCAGATCCATTGTTTTTTTGCATACTTTCATAGGAAATGCATTGTAAAAGACCTACATACTCTTCAATATTAAAATACACCACAATTGAGGTATTCATGCACTCTCAAAAAAAAATAAGGAAAATGTACTGGTTTTTAACTCTTTACCGGCCGTACAGAGTCATCTCCCCTTTTAACCAGTTTTCGCGACTAAACAAACCAGATCCATTGGTTTATTGTATACTTTCATAAGAAAAGCATTGTCAAAGACATACATACTCTTCAATATTAAAATACACCACAAATGAGGTATCCATGCACTCTCAAAAAATAAATAAGGAAAATGTACTGGTTTTTAACCCTTCACCAGCCGTACAGAGTCATCTCCCCTTTTAACCAGTTTTCGCGACTAAACAAACCAGATCCATTGAATTTTTGCATACTTTCATGGGAAAAGCATTGTCAAAGACATATATACTGTTCAATAATAAAAAGCACCACAAATGAGGTATCCATGCACTCTAAAAAATAAATAAGGAAAATGTAAAACCAGATCCATTGTTTTTTTGCATACTTTCATAGGAAAAGCATTGTCAAAGACATACATACGCTTCAATATTAAAAAAGCACCACAAATGAGGTATCCATGCACTCTAAAAAATAAATAAGGAAAATGTACTGGTTTTAATTCTTCACCAGCCGTACAGAGTCATCTCCCCTTTTAACCAGTTTTCGCGACTAAACAAACCAGATCCATCGAAATTTTGCATACTTTCATGGGAAAAGCATTGTCAAAGACATACATACTCTTCAATATTAAAAAGCACTACAAATGAGGTATCCATGCACTCTAAAAAATAAATAAGGAAACTGTACTGGTTTTTAACTCTTCACCAGCCGTACAGAGTCATCACCCCTTTTAACCAGTTTTCGCGACTAAAAAACCAGATCCATTATTTGTTTGCATACTTTCATAGGAAAAGCATTGTCAAAGACATACATACTTTTCAATATTAAAAAGCACTACAAATGAGGTATCCTTGCACTCTCAAAAAATAAATAAGGAAACTGTACTGGTTTTTAACTCTTCACCAGCCGTACAGAGTCATCTCCCCTTTTAACCAGTTTTCGTGACTTAACAAACCAGATCCATTGTTTTTTTGCATACTTTCATAGAAAAAGCATTGTTGAAGACATACATACTCTTCAATATTAAAAAGCATCACAAATGAGGTATCAATGCACTCTAAAAAATAAATAAGGAAACTGTATTTTTTTTAATTCTTCACCAGCCGTACAGAGTCATCTCCCCTTTTAACCAGTTTCCCCTTAAAAAACCAGATCCATTGTTTTTTTGCATACTTTCATAGGAAATGCATTGTCAAAGACATACATACTCTTCAATATTAAAAAGCACCACAAATGAGGTATCTATGCACTCTCAAAAAATAAATACGGAAAATGTACTGGTTTTTAACTCTTCACCAGCCATACAGAGTCATCTCCCCTTTTAACCAGTTTTCGCGATTAAACAAACCAGATCCATTGAATCTTTGCATACTTTGATAGGAAAAGCATTGTCAAAGACATACATACTCTTCAATATTAAAAAGGACCACAAATGAGGTATCCATGCACACTAAAAAATAAATAAGGAAACTGTACTGGTTTTTAATTCTTCAACAGCCGTACAGAGTCATCTCCCCTTTTAACCAGTTTTCGCGACTTAACAAACCAGATCCTTTTTTTTTGCATACTTTCATAGGAAATGCATTGTCAAAGACATACATACTCTTCAATATTAAAAAGCACCACAAATGAGGTATATATGCACTCTCAAAAAATAAATACGGAAAATGTACTGGTTTTTAACTCTTCACCAGCCATACAGAGTCATCTCCCCTTTAAACCAGTTTTCGCGACTAAACAAACCAGATCCATTGAATCTTTGCATACTTTGATAGGAAAAGCATTGTCAAAGACATACATACTCTTCAATATTAAAAAGGACCACAAATGAGGTATCCATGCACTCTAAAAAATAAATAAGGAAACTGTACTGGTTTTTAACTCTTCACCAGCCGTACAGAGTCATCTCCCCTTTTAACCAGTTTTCGCGACTAAACAAACCAGATCCATTGAATTTTTGCATACTTTCATGGGAAAAGCATTGTCAAAGACATACATACTCTTCAATATTAAAAAGCACCACAAATGAGGTATCCATGCACTCTAAAAAATAAATAAGCAAACTGTACTGGTTTTTAACTCTTCACCAGCCGTACAGAGTCATCTCCCCTTCTAACCAGTTTTCGCGACTAAACAAACCAGATCCATGTAATTTTTTGCATACTTTCATGGGAAAAGCATTGTCAAATACATACATACTCTTCAATATTAAAAAGCACCACAAATGAGGTATCCATGCACTCTCAAAAAATAAATAATGAAAATGTACTGGTTTTTAATTCTTTACCAGCCGTACAGAGTCATCTCCCCTTTTAACCAGTTTTCGCGACTTAACAAACCAGATCCATTGTTTTTTTGCATACTTTCATAGAAAAAGCATTGTTGAAGACATACATACTCTTCAATATTAAAAAGCATCACAAATGAGGTATCAATGCACTCTAAAAAATAAATAAGGAAACTGTATTTTTTTTTAATTCTTCACCAGCCGTACAGAGTCATCTCCCCTTTTAACCAGTTTCCCCTTAAAAAACCAGATCCATTGTTTTTTTGCATACTTTATATAGGAAATGCATTGTCAAAGACAAACATACTCTTCAATATTAAAAAGCACCACAAATGAGGTATCTATGCACTCTCAAAAAATAAATACGGAAAATGTACTGGTTTTTAACTCTTCACCAGCCATACAGAGTCATCTCCCCTTTTAACCAGTTTTCGCGATTAAACAAACCAGATCCATTGAATCTTTGCATACTTTGATAGGAAAGCATTGTCAAAGACATACATACTCTTCAATATTAAAAAGGACCACAAATGAGGTATCCATGCACTCTTAAAAATAAATAAGGAAACTGTATTTTTTTTTAATTCTTCACCAGCCGTACTGAGTCATCTCCCCTTTTAACCAGTTTTCGCGACTAAACAAACCAGATCCATTGAGTTTTTGCATACTTTCATAGGAAAAGCATTGTCAAAGACATACATACTCTTCAATGTTAAAATACACCACAAATGAGGTATTCATGCACTCTCAAAAAATAAATAAGGAAAATGTACTGCTTTTAATTCTTCACCAGCCGTACAGAGTCATCTCCCCTTTTAACCAGTTTTCGCGACTAAAAAACCAGATCCATTGTTTTTTTTGCATACTTTCATAGGAAAAGCATTGTAAAAGACATACATACTATTCAATATTAAAAAGCACCACAAATGAGGTATCCATGCACTCTCAAAAAATAAATAAGGAAAAGGACCGGTTTTTAACTCTTCACCAGCCGTACTGAGTCATCTCCCCTTTTAACCAGTTTTCGCGACTAAACAAACCAGATCCATTGAGTTTTTGCATACTTTAATAGGAAAAGCATTGTCAAAGACATACATACGCTTTAATATTAAAAAGCACCACAAATGAGGTATCCATGCACTCTCAAAAAATAAATAATGAAAATGTACTGGTTTTTAATTCTTCACCATCCGTACAGAGTCATCTCCCCTTTTAACCAGTTTTCGCGACTTAACAAACCAGATCCATTGAATTTTTGCATACTTTCATAGAAAAAGCATTGTTGAAGACATACATACTCTTCAATATTAAAAAGCATCACAAATGAGGTATCAATGCACTCTAAAAAATAAATAAGGAAACTGTATTTTTTTTAATTCTTCACCAGCCGTACAGAGTCATCTCCCCTTTTAACCAGTTTCCCCTTAAAAAACCAGATCCATTGTTTTTTTGCATACTTTCATAGGAAATGCATTGTCAAAGACATACATACTCTTCAATATTAAAAAGCACCACAAATGAGGTATCTATGCACTCTCAAAAAATAAATACGGAAAATGTACTGGTTTTTAACGCTTCACCAGCCATACAGAGTCATCTCCCCTTTTAACCAGTTTTCGCGACTAAACAAACCAGATCCATTGAATCTTTGCATACTTTGATAGGAAAAGCATTGTCAAAGACATACATACTCTTCAATATTAAAAAGGACCACAAATGAGGTATCTATGCACTCTCAAAAAATAAATACGGAAAATGTACTGGTTTTTAACTCTTCACCAGCCGTACAGAGTCATCTCCCCTTTTAACCAGTTTTCGCGACTAAACAAACCAGATCCATTGAATCTTTGCATACTTTCATGGGAAAAGTATTGTCAAATACATACATACTCTTCAATATTAAAAAGCACCACAAATGAGGTATCCATGCACTCTCAAAAAATAAATAATGAAAATGTACTGGTTTTTAATTGTTCACCAGCCGTACAGAGTCATCTCCCCTTTTAACCAGTTTTCGCGACTTAACAAACCAGATCAATTGTTTTTTTGCATACTTTCATAGAAAAAGCATTGTTGAAGACATACATACTCTTCAATATTAAAAAGCATCACAAATGAGGTATCAATGCACTCTAAAAAATAAATCAGGAAACTGTATTTTTTTTTAATTCTTCACCAGCCGTACTGAGTCATCTCCCCTTTTAACCAGTTTTCGCGACTAAACAAACCAGATCCATTGAGTTTTTGCATACTTTCATAGGAAAAGCATTGTCAAAGACATACATACTCTTCAATATTAAAAAGCACCACAAATGAGGTATCTATGCACTCTCAAAAATAAATACGGAAAATGTACTGGTTTTTAACTCTTCACCAGCGATACAGAGTCATCTCCCCTTTTAACCAGTTTTCGCGACTTAACAAACCAGATCCATTGTTTTTTTGCATACTTTCATAGAAAAAGCATTGTTGAAGACATACATACTCTTCAATATTAAAAAGCATCACAAATGAGGTATCAATGCACTCTAAAAAATAAATAAGGAAACTGTATTTTTTTTAATTCTTCACCAGCCGTACAGAGTTATCTCCCCTTTTAACCAGTTTCCCCTTAAAAAACCAGATCCATTGTTTTTTTGCATACTTTCATAGGAAATGCATTGTCAAAGACATACATACTCTTCAATATTAAAATACACCACAAATGAGGTATTCATGCACTCTCAAAAAATAAATAAGGAAAATGTACTGGTTTTAATTCTTCCCCAGCCGTACAGAGTCATCTCCCCTTTTAACCAATTTTCGCGACTAAAAAACCAGATCCATTGTTTTTTTGCATACTTTCATAGGAAAAGCTTTGTAAAAGACATACATACTATTCAATATTAAAAAGCACCACAAATGAGGTATCCATGCACTCTCAAAAAATAAATAAGGAAAAGGACCGGTTTTTAACTCTTCAACAGCCGTACTGAGTCATCTCCCCTTTTAACCAGTTTTCGCGACTAAACAAACCAGATCCATTGAGTTTTTGCATACTTTCATAGGAAAAGCATTGTCAAAGACATACATACGCTTCAATATTAAAAAAGCACCACAAATGAGGTATCCATGAACTCTAAAAAATAGATAAGGAAAATGTACTGGTTTTAATTCTTCACCAGCCGTACAGAGTCATCTCCCCTTTTAACCAGTTTTCGCGACTAAACAAACCAGATCCATCGAATTTTTGCATACTTTCATGGAAAAAGCATTGTCAAAGACATACATACTCTTCAATATTAAAAAGCACTACAAATGAGGTATCTATGCACTCTAAAAAATAAATAAGGAAACTGTAATGGTTTTTAACTCTTAACCAGCCGTACAGAGTCATCTCCCCTTTTAACCAGTTTTTGCGACTAAAAAACCAGATCCATTATTTTTTTGCATACTTTCATAGGAAAAGCATTGTAAAAGACATACATACTCTTCAATATTAAAAAGCACCACAAATGAGGTATCTATGCACTCTCAAAAATAAATACGGAAAATGAACTGGTTTTTAACTCTTCACCAGCCATACAGAGTCGTCTCCCCTTTTAACCAGTTTTCGCGATTAAACAAACCAGATCCATTGAATCTTTGCATACTTTGATAGGAAAAGCATTGTCAAAGACATACATACTCTTCAATATTAAAAAGGACCACAAATGAGGTATCCATGCACTCTAAAAAATAAAAAAGGAAACTGTACTGCTTTTTAACTCTTCACCAGCCGTACAGAGTCATCTCCCCTTTTAACTAGTTTTCGCGACTAAAAAACCAGATCCATTGAATTTTTGCATACTTTCATGGGAAAAGCATTGTCAAAGACATACATACTCTTCAATAATAAAAAGCAACACAAATGAGGTATCCATGCACTCTCAAAAAATAAATAATGAAAATGTACTGTATTTTAATTCTTCACCAGCCGTACAGAGTCATCTCCCCTTTTAACCAGTTTTCGCGACTAAAAAACCAGATTCATTGTTTTTTTGCATACTTTCATAGGAAAAGCATTGTTAAAGACATACATACTCTTCAATATTAAAAAGCACCACAAATGAGGTATTCATGCACTCTCAAAAAATTAATAAGGAAAATGTACTGGTTTTTAATTCTTCACCAGCCGTACAGAGTCATCTCCCCTTTTAACCAGTTTTCGCGACTAAAAAACCAGATTCATTGTTTTTTTGCATACTTTCATAGGAAAAGCATTGTTAAAGACATACATACTCTTCAATATTAAAAAGCACCACAAATGAGGTATTCATGCACTCTCAAAAAATTAATAAGGAAAATGTACTGGTTTTTAATTCTTCACCAGCCGTACAGAGTCATCTCCCCTTTTAACCAGTTTTCGCGACTAAAAAACCAGATTCATTGTTTTTTTGCATACTTTCATAGGAAAAGCATTGTAAAAGACATACATACTATTCAATATTAAAAATCACCACAATTAAGGTATCCATGCACTCTCAAAAAATAAATACGAAAACTGTACTGGTTTTTAACTCTTCACCAGCCGTACAGAGTCATCTCCCCTTTTAACCAGTTTTCGCGACTAAACAAACCAGATCCATTGAATTTTTGCATACTTTGATAGGAAAAGCATTGTCAAAGACATACATACTTTTCAATATTAAAAAGCACCACAAATGAGGTATCCATGCACTCTAAAAAATAAATAAGGAAACTGTACTGTTTTTTAATTCTTCACCAGCCGTACAGAGTCACCTCCCCTTTTAACCAGTTTCCCCTTAAAAAACCAGATCCATTGTTTTTTTGAATACTTTCATAGGAAAAGCATTGTCAAAGACATACATACTCTTCAATATTTAAAATACACCACAAATTAGGTATCCATGCACTCTCAAAAAATAAATAAGAAAAATGTACCGGTTTTTAACTCTTCACCAGCCGTACAGAGTCATCTCCCCTTTTAACCAGTTTTCGCGACTAAAAAACCAGATCCATTGTTTTTTGCATACTTTCATAGGAAAAGCATTGTAAAAGACATACATACTTTTCAATATTAAAAAGCACCACAAATGAGGTATCCATGCATTCTCAAGAAAAAGGAAAATGTACTGGTTTTTAACTCTTCACCAGCCGTACAGAGTCATCTCCCCTTTTGACTAGTTTTCGCGACTAAACAAACCAGATTCATTGAATTTTTGCATACTTTCATAGGAAAAGCATTGTCAAAGACATACATACTCTTTAATAGTAAAAACCACTACAAATGAGGTATCCATGCTTTCTCAAAAAATAAATAAGGAAAATGTACTGGTTTTTAACTATTCACCAGCCGTACAGAGTCATCTCCCCTTTTAACCAGTTTTCGCGTCTAAACAAACCAGATCCATTGGTTTTTAGTATACTTTCATAAGAAAAGCATTGTCAAAGACATACATACTCTTCAATATTAAAAAGCACCACAAGTGAGGTATCCATGCACTCTAAAAAATAAATAAGGAAACTGTACTGGTTTTTAACTCTTCACCAGCCGTACAGAGTCATCTCCCCTTTTAACCAGTTTTCGCGACTAAACAAACGAGATCCATTGAATATTTTGCATACTTTCATGGGAAAAGCATTGTCAACGACATACATACTCTTCAATAATAAAAAGCACCACAAATGAGGTATCCATGCACTCTCAAAAAATAAATAATGAAAATGTACTGGTTTTTAATTCTTCACCAGCCGTACAGAGTCATCTCCCCTTTTAACCAGTTTTCGCGACTTAACAAACCAGATCCATTGTTTTTTTGCATACCCTCATAGGAAAAGCATTGTTAAAGACATACATACTCTTCAATATTAAAAAGCACCACAAATGAGGTATTCATGCACTCTCAAAAAATTAATAAGGAAAATGTACTGGTTTTTAATTCTTCACCAGCCGTACAGAGTCATCTCCTCTTTAACCAGTTTTCGCGACTAAAAAACCAGATTCATTGTTTTTTTGCATACTTTCATAGGAAAAGCATTGTAAAAGACATACATACTATTCAATATTAAAAATCACCACAATTAAGGTATCCATGCACTCGCAAAAAATAAATAAGGAAAATGTACTGGTTTTTAATTCTTCACCAGCCGTATAGAGTCATCTCCCCTTTTAACTAGTATTTGCGACTAAAAAACCAGATCCATTGTTTTTTTTGCATACTTTCATAGGAAAAGCATTGTAAAAGACATACATACTATTCAGTATTAAAAATCACCACAATTGAGGTATCCATGCACTCTAAAAATTAAATACGAAAAATGTACTGGTTTTTTACTCTTCCCCAGCCATACAAAGTTATCTCCCCTTTTAACCAGTTTTCGCGACTTTACAAACCAGATCCATTGAACTTTTGCATATTTTGATAGGAAAAGCATTGTCAAAGACATACATACTCTTCAATATTAAAAAGCACCACAAATGACGTATCCATGCACACTAAAAAATAAATAAGGAAACTGTACTGGTTTTTATTCTTCACCAGCCGTACAGAGTCATCTCCCCTTTTAACCAGTTTCCCCTTAAAAAACCAGATCCATTGTTTTTTTGCATACTTTCATAGGAAATGCATTGTAAAAGACCTACATACTCTTCAATATTAAAATACACCACAATTGAGGTATTCATGAACTCTCAAAAAAAAAAGGAAAATGTACTGGTTTTTAACTCTTTACCGGCCGTACAGAGTCATCTCCCCTTTTAACCAGTTTTCGAGACTAAACAAACCAGATCCATTGGTTTATTGTATACTTTCATAAGAAAAGCATTGTCAAAGACATACATACTCTTCAATATTAAAAAGCACCACAAATAAGGTATCCATGCACTCTCAAAAAATAAATAAGGAAAATGTACTGGTTTTTAACCCTTCACCAGCCGTACAGAGTCATCTCCCCTTTTAACCAGTTTTCGCGACTAAACAAACCAGATCCATTGAATTTTTGCATACTTTCATGGGAAAAGCATTGTCAAAGACATATATACTGTTCAATAATAAAAAGCACCACAAAAGAGGTATCCATGCACTCTAAAAAATAAATAAGGAAAATGTACTGGTTTTAATTCTTCACCAGCCGTACAGAGTCATCTCCCCTTTTAACCAGTTTTCGCGACTTAACAAACCAGATCCATTGTTTTTTTGCATACTTTCATAGGAAAAGCATTGTCAAAGACATACATACGCTTCAATATTAAAAAAGCACCACAAATGAGGTATCCATGCACTCTAAAAAATAAATAAGGAAAATGTACTGGTTTTAATTCTTCACCAGCCGTACAGAGTCATCTCCCCTTTTAACCAGTTATCGCGACTTAACAAACCAGATCCATTGTTTTTTTGCATACTTTCATAGGAAAAGCATTGTTAAAGACATACATACTCTTCAATATTAAAAAGCACCACAAATGAGGTATTCATGCACTCTCAAAAAATTAATAAGGAAAATGTACTGGTTTTTAATTCTTCACCAGCCGTACAGAGTCATCTCCCCTTTTAACCAGTTTTCGCGACTAAAAAACCAGATTCATTGTTTTTTTGCATACTTTCATAGGAAAAGCATTGTAAAAGACATACATACTATTCAATATTAAAAATCACCACAATTAAGGTATCCATGCACTCTCAAAAAATAAATACGAAAACTGTACTGGTTTTTAACTCTTCACCAGCCGTACAGAGTCATCTCCCCTTTTAACCAGTTTTCGCGACTTAACAAACCAGATCCATTGAATTTTTGCATACTTTGATAGGAAAAGCATTGTCAAAGACATACATACTTTTCAATATTAAAAAGCACCACAAATGAGGTATCCATGCACTCTAAAAAATAAATAAGGAAACTGTACTGTTTTTTAATTCTTCACCAGCCGTACAGAGTCACCTCCCCTTTTAACCAGTTTCCCCTTAAAAAACCAGATCCATTGTTTTTTTGAATACTTTCATAGGAAAAGCATTGTCAAAGACATACATACTCTTCAATATTTAAAATACACCACAAATTAGGTATCCATGCACTCTCAAAAAATAAATAAGAAAAATGTACCGGTTTTTAACTCTTCACCAGCCGTACAGAGTCATCTCCCCTTTTAACCAGTTTTCGCGACTAAAAAACCAGATCCATTGTTTTTTGCATACTTTCATAGGAAAAGCATTGTAAAAGACATACATACTTTTCAATATTAAAAAGCACCACAAATGAGGTATCCATGCATTCTCAAGAAAAAGGAAAATGTACTGGTTTTTAACTCTTCACCAGCCGTACAGAGTCATCTCCCCTTTTGACTAGTTTTCGCGACTAAACAAACCAGATTCATTGAATTTTTGCATACTTTCATAGGAAAAGCATTGTCAAAGACATACATACTCTTTAATAGTAAAAACCACTACAAATGAGGTATCCATGCTTTCTCAAAAAATAAATAAGGAAAATGTACTGGTTTTTAACTATTCACCAGCCGTACAGAGTCATCTCCCCTTTTAACCAGTTTTCGCGTCTAAACAAACCAGATCCATTGGTTTTTAGTATACTTTCATAAGAAAAGCATTGTCAAAGACATACATACTCTTCAATATTAAAAAGCACCACAAGTGAGGTATCCATGCACTCTAAAAAATAAATAAGGAAACTGTACTGGTTTTTAACTCTTCACCAGCCGTACAGAGTCATCTCCCCTTTTAACCAGTTTTCGCGACTAAACAAACGAGATCCATTGAATTTTTTGCATACTTTCATGGGAAAAGCATTGTCAACGACATACATACTCTTCAATAATAAAAAGCACCACAAATGAGGTATCCATGCACTCTCAAAAAATAAATAATGAAAATGTACTGGTTTTTAATTCTTCACCAGCCGTACAGAGTCATCTCCCCTTTTAACCAGTTTTCGCGACTTAACAAACCAGATCCATTGTTTTTTTGCATACCCTCATAGGAAAAGCATTGTTAAAGACATACATACTCTTCAATATTAAAAAGCACCACAAATGAGGTATTCATGCACTCTCAAAAAATTAATAAGGAAAATGTACTGGTTTTTAATTCTTCACCAGCCGTACAGAGTCATCTCCTCTTTAACCAGTTTTCGCGACTAAAAAACCAGATTCATTGTTTTTTTTGCATACTTTCATAGGAAAAGCATTGTAAAAGACATACATACTATTCAATATTAAAAATCACCACAATTAAGGTATCCATGCACTCGCAAAAAATAAATAAGGAAAATGTACTGGTTTTTAATTCTTCACCAGCCGTATAGAGTCATCTCCCCTTTTAACTAGTATTTGCGACTAAAAAACCAGATCCATTGTTTTTTTTGCATACTTTCATAGGAAAAGCATTGTAAAAGACATACATACTATTCAGTATTAAAAATCACCACAATTGAGGTATCCATGCACTCTAAAAAATAAATACGAAAAATGTACTGGTTTTTTACTCTTCCCCAGCCATACAAAGTTATCTCCCCTTTTAACCAGTTTTCGCGACTTTACAAACCAGATCCATTGAACTTTTGCATATTTTGATAGGAAAAGCATTGTCAAAGACATACATACTCTTCAATATTAAAAAGCACCACAAATGACGTATCCATGCACACTAAAAAATAAATAAGGAAACTGTACTGGTTTTTATTCTTCACCAGCCGTACAGAGTCATCTCCCCTTTTAACCAGTTTCCCCTTAAAAAACCAGATCCATTGTTTTTTTGCATACTTTCATAGGAAATGCATTGTAAAAGACCTACATACTCTTCAATATTAAAATACACCACAATTGAGGTATTCATGAACTCTCAAAAAAAAAAGGAAAATGTACTGGTTTTTAACTCTTTACCGGCCGTACAGAGTCATCTCCCCTTTTAACCAGTTTTCGAGACTAAACAAACCAGATCCATTGGTTTATTGTATACTTTCATAAGAAAAGCATTGTCAAAGACATACATACTCTTCAATATTAAAAAGCACCACAAATGAGGTATCCATGCACTCTCAAAAAATAAATAAGGAAAATGTACTGGTTTTTAACCCTTCACCAGCCGTACAGAGTCATTTCCCCTTTTAACCAGTTTTCGCGACTAAACAAACCAGATCCATTGAATTTTTGCATACTTTCATGGGAAAAGCATTGTCAAAGACATATATACTGTTCAAAAATAAAAAGCACCACAAAAGAGGTATCCATGCACTCTAAAAAATAAATAAGGAAAATGTACTGGTTTTAATTCTTCACCAGCCGTACAGAGTCATCTCCCCTTTTAACCAGTTTTCGCGACTTAACAAACCAGATCCATTGTTTTTTTGCATACTTTCATAGGAAAAGCATTGTCAAAGACATACATACGCTTCAATATTAAAAAAGCACCACAAATGAGGTATCCATGCACTCTAAAAAATAAATAAGGAAAATGTACTGGTTTTAATTCTTCACCAGCCGTACAGAGTCATCTCCCCTTTTAACCAGTTTTCGCGACTAAACAAACCAGATCCATCGAAATTTTGCATACTTTCATGGGAAAAGCATTGTCAAAGACATACATACTCTTCAATATTAAAAAGCACTACAAATGAGGTATCCATGCACTTTAAAAAATAAATAATGAAAATGTACTGGTTTTTAACTCTTCACCAGCCGTACAGAGTCATCACCCCTTTTAACCAGTTTTCGCGACTAAAAAACCAGATCCATTATTTGTTTGCATACTTTCATAGGAAAAGCATTGTCAAAGACATACATACTCTTCAATATTAAAAAGCACTACAAATGAGGTATCCATGCACTCTCAAAAAATAAATAAGGAAACTGTACTGGTTTTTAACTCTTCACCAGCCGTACAGAGTCATCTCCCCTTTTAACCAGTTTTCGCGACTAAAAAACCAGATCCATTATTTTTTTGCATTCTTTCATAGGAAAAGCATTGTAAAAGACATAAATACTCTTCAATATTAAAAAGCACCACAAATGAGGTATCTATGCACTCTCAAAAAATAAATACGGAAAATGTACTGGTTTTTAACTCTTCACCAGCCATACAGAGTCATCTCCCCTTTTAACCAGTTTTCGCGACTAAACAAACCAGATCCATTGAATTGTTGCATACTTTCATGGGAAAAGCATTCTCAAAGACATATATACTGTTCAATAATAAAAAGCACCACAAATGAGGTATCCATGCACTATAAAAAATAAATAAGGAAAATGTACTGGTTTTAATTCTTCACCAGCCGTACAGAGTCATCTCCCCTTTTAACCAGTTTTCGCGACTTAACAAACCAGATCCATTGTTTTTTTGCATACTTTCATAGGAAAAGCATTGTCAAAGACATACATACGCTTCAATATTAAAAAAGCACCACAAATGAGGTATCCATGCACTCTAAAAAATAAATAAGGAAAATGTACTGGTTTTAATTCTTCACCAGCCGTACCGAGTCATCTCCCCATTTAACCAGTTTTCGCGACTAAACAAACCAGATCCATCGAATGTTTGCATACTTTCATGGGAAAAGCATTGTCAAAGACATACATACTCTTCAATATTAAAAAGCACTACAAATGAGGTATCCATGCACACTAAAAAATAAATAAGGAAACTGTACTGGTTTTTAACTCTTCACCAGCCGTACAGAGTCATCTCCCCTTTTAACCAGTTTTCGCGACTAAACAAACCAGATCCATTGAATTTTTGCATACTTTCATGGGAAAAGCATTGTCAAAGACATACATACTCTTCAATATTAAAAAGCACCACAAATGAGGTATCCATGCACTCTCAAAAAATAAATAAGGAAAATGTACTGGTTTTTAACTCTTCACCAGCCGTACAGAGTCATCTCCCCTTTTAACCAGTTTTCGCGACTAAACAAACCAGATCCATCGAATTTTTGCATACTTTCATGGGAAAAGCATTGTCAAAGACATACATACGCTTCAATATTAAAAAAGCACCACAAATGAGGTATCCATGCACTCTAAAAAATAAATAAGGAAAATGTCCTGGTTTTAATTCTTCACCAGCCGTACCGAGTCATCTCCCCATTTAACCAGTTTTCGCGACTAAACAAACCAGATCCATCGAAATTTTGCATACTTTCATGGGAAAAGCATTGTCAAAGACATACATACTCTTCAATATTAAAAAGCACTACAAATGAGGTATCCATGCACTCTAAAAAATAAATAAGGAAACTGTACTGGTTTTTAACTCTTCACCAGCCATACAGAGTCATCTCCCCTTTTAACCAGTTTTCGAGACTAAACAAACCAGATCCATTGAATTTTTGCATACTTTCATGGGAAAAGCATTTCAAAGACATATATACTGTTCAATAATAAAAAGCACCACAAATGAGGTATCCATGCACTCTAAAAAATAAATAAGGAAACTGTACTGGTTTTTAACTCTTCACCAGCCGTACAGAGTCATCTCCCCTTTTAACCAGTTTTCGCAACTAAACAAACCAGATCCATGTAATTTTTTGCATACTTTCATGGGAAAAGCATTGTCAAATACATACATACTCTTCAATATTAAAAAGCACCACAAATGAGGTATCCATGCACTCTCAAAAAATAAATAATGAAAATGTACTGGTTTTTAATTCTTCACCAGCCGTACAGAGTCATCTCCCCTTTTGACCAGTTTCCCCTTAAAAAACCAGATCCATTATTTATTTGCATACTTTCATAGGAAAAGCATTGTAAAAGACATACATACTCTTCAATATTAAAAAGCACCACAAATGAGGTATCTATGCACTCTCAAAAATAAATACGGAAATGTACTGGTTTTTAACTCTTCACCAGCCATACAGAGTCATCTCCCCTTTTAACCAGTTTTCGCGACTTAACAAACCAGATCCATTGTTTTTTTGCATACTTTCATAGAAAAAGCATTGTTGAAGACATACATACTCTTCAATATTAAAAAGCATCACAAATGAGGTATCAATGCACTCTAAAAAATAAATAAGGAAACTGTATTTTTTTTTAATTCTTCACCAGCCGTACAGAGTCATCTCCCCTTTTAACCAGTTTCCCCTTAAAAAACCAGATCCATTGTTTTTTTGCATACTTTCATAGGAAATGCATTGTCAAAGACATGCATACTCTACAATATTAAAATACACCACAAATGAGGTATTCATGCACTCTCAAAAAATAAATAAGGAAAATGTACTGGTTTTAATTCTTCCCCAGCCGTACAGAGTCATCTCCCCTTTTAACCAGTTTTCGCGACTAAAAAACCAGATCCATTGTTTTTTGCATACTTTCATAGGAAAAGCATTGTAAAAGACATACATACTATTCAATATTAAAAAGCACCACAAATGAGGTATCCATGCACTCTCAAAAAATAAATAAGGAAAAGGACCGGTTTTTAACTCTTCACCAGCCGTACTGAGTCATCTCCCCTTTTAACCAGTTTTCGCGACTAAACAAACCAGATCCATTGAGTTTTTGCATACTTTCATAGGAAAAGCATTGTCAAAGACATACATACGCTTCAATATTAAAAAAGCACCACAAATGAGGTATCCATGAACTCTAAAAAATAGATAAGGAAAATGTACTGGTTTTAATTCTTCACCAGCCGTACAGAGTCATCTCCCCTTTTAACCAGTTTTCGCGACTAAACAAACCAGATCCATCGAATTTTTGCATACTTTCATGGAAAAAGCATTGTCAAAGACATACATACTCTTCAATATTAAAAAGCACTACAAATGAGGTATCTATGCACTCTAAAAAATAAATAAGGAAACTGTAATGGTTTTTAACTCTTCACCAGCCGTACAGAGTCATCTCCCCTTTTAACCAGTATTCGCGACTAAAAAACTAGATCCATTATTTTTTTGCATACTTTCATAGGAAAAGCATTGTAAAAGACATACATACTCTTCAATATTAAAAAGCATCACAAATGAGGTATCTATGCACTCTCAAAAATAAATACGGAAAATGTACTGGTTTTTAACTCTTCACCAGCCATACAGAGTCATCTCCCCTTTTAACCAGTTTTCGCGATTAAACAAACCAGATCCATTGAATCTTTGCATACTTTGATAGGAAAAGCATTGTCAAAGACATACATACTCTTCAATATTAAAAAGGACCACAAATGAGGTATCCATGCACTCTAAAAAAAAAAAGGAAACTGTACTGGTTTTTAACTCTTCACCAGCCGTACAGAGTCATCTCCCCTTTTAACCAGTTTTCGCGACTAAAAAACCAGATCCATTGATTTTTTGCATACTTTCATGGGAAAAGCATTGTCAAAGACATACATACTCTTCAATAATAAAAAGCACCACAAATGAGGTATCCATGCACTCTCAAAAAATAAATAATGAAAATGTACTGTATTTTAATTCTTCACCAGCCGTACAGAGTCATCTCCCCTTTTAACCAGTTTTCGCGACTTAACAAACCAGATCCATTGTTTTTTTGCATACTTTCATAGGAAGAGCATTGTTAAAGACATACATACTCTTCAATATTAAAAAGCACCACAAATGAGGTATTCATGCACTCTCAAAAAATTAATAAGGAAAATGTACTGGTTTTTAATTCTTCACCAGCCGTACAGAGTCATCTCCCCTTTTAACCAGTTTTCGCGACTAAAAAACCAGATTCATTGTTTTTTTGCATACTTTCATAGGAAAAGCATTGTAAAAGACATACATACTATTCAATATTAAAAATCACCACAATTAAGGTATCCATGCACTCTCAAAAAATAAATACGAAAACTGTACTGGTTTTTAACTCTTCACCAGCCGTACAGAGTCATCTCCCCTTTTAACCAGTTTTCGCGACTAAACAAACCAGATCCATTGAATTTTTGCATACTTTGATAGGAAAAGCATTGTCAAAGACATACATACTCTTCAATATTAAAAAGCACCACAAATGAGGTATCCATGCACTCTAAAAAATAAATAAGGAAACTGTACTGGTTTTTAATTCTTCACCAGCCGTACAGAGTCATCTCCCCTTTTAACCAGTTTCCCCTTAAAAAACCAGATCCATTGTTTTTTTGCATACTTTCATAGGAAATGCATTGTCAAAGACATACATACTCTTCAAAATTAAAATACACCACAAATGAGGTATCCATGCACTCTCAAAAAATAAATAAGAAAAATGTACCGGTTTTTAACTCTTCACCAGCCGTACAGAGTCATCTCCCCTTTTAACCAGTTTTCGCGACTAAAAAACCAGATCCATTGTTTTTTTGCATACTTTCATAGGAAAAGCATTGTAAAAGACATACATACTTTTCAATATTAAAAAGCACCACAAATGAGGTATCCATGCATTCTCAAGAAAAAGGAAAATGTACTGGTTTTTAACTCTTCACCAGCCGTACAGAGTCATCTCCCCTTTTGACTAGTTTTCGCGACTAAACAAACCAGATTCATTGAATTTTTGCATACTTTCATAGGAAAAGCATAGTCAAAAACATACATTTTCTTCAATTAAAAAGCTCCACAAATGAGGTATCCACGCACCCTCAAAAAAATAAGGAAAATGTACTGGTTTTTAACTCTTTACCAGCCGTACAGAATCATCCCCCTTTTAACCTATTTTCGCGACTAAACAAACCAGATCCATTGAATTTTTGCATACTTTCATAGGGAAAGCATTGTCAAAGACATACAAACTCTTCAATATTAAAAAGCACCACAAATGAGGTATTCCTGCACTCTAAAAAAATAAATAAGGAATATGTACCGGTTTTTAACTCTTCACCAGCCGTACAGAGTTATCTCCCCTTTTAACCAGTTTTCGCGACGAAACAAACCAGATCCATTGAATCTTTGCATACTTTCATAGGAAAAGCATTGTCAAAGACATACATACTCTTCCATATTAAAAAGCACCACAAATGAGGTATCCATGCACTCTCAAAAAATAAATAAGGAAAATGTACTGGTTTTTAACTCTTCACCAGCCGTACAGAGTCATCTCCCCTTTTAACCAGTTTTCGCGACTAAACAAACCAGATCCATTGAATTTTTGCATACTTTCATAGGAAATGCATTGTCAAAGACATACATTTTCTTCAGTATTAAAAAGCTTAACAAATGAGGTATCCATGCACTCTCAAAAAATAAATTAGGAAAATGTACTGGTTTTTATCTCTTCACCAGCCGTACAGAGTCAAAACCAGTTTTCGCGACTAAACAAACCAGAACCATTGAATTTTTGCATACTTTCATAGGGAAAGCATTGTCAAAGACATACATACTCTTCAATATTAAAAAGCACCACAAATGAGGTATCCATGCACTCTCAAAAAATAAATAAGGAAAATGTACGGGATGCGTTTTTTCGTAAACAGTTTATCCAAGTTGACTGGTAAAGAGTTGGTGTATAACAGCATGAGAGGCTGTATTATAATTTTTCGCAGGGAAATATAACTTAAATTATAAAATGAAGGGGTTAAACCCGGAAATGTTTATTGTCAAAAAAAATTTATCCTCAAAAATAGAACTATTTAATGTCCTTTGGCTTAGTGAACACCCACAAGAAATCAATACGCCACATCAAAAGGTTACGGTTTAGCGCTACAAAGTTCGCTTCTATATTAATCACCTTTTGAGAATTATTGTTCCTATTTTTACTGAAATCGATTAAAAAGATCCTTAAAAAGCTTTGGAATCTTACGATCAGATGTTGTTTTGTTCAGTGAGAACTTACTTAATTCATGTACGAATACATTTACGAATTTTACCAAAATATTAGATTTTATACAGGCTTAATATTTTTAATGCCGTCGTAGGCCTATCTTATGCAATTTTCGTTCACGTTTGTAAAGATATTTTGTCCACAAAATAACTTTATACGTTTTTTTTACTCTCTATAGATTTTACCTTATATGGCTCGTTTTTTGGAATTCTGTAAAAAATTGTAGGCCCTAAAGTAGGCCTATTTCTTACACTTCGTCATTAAGGGTTCTAATTCCTGATTTTCATATACAGACTTCTTTTTTTGGTACCTGTCTTCCATACAAATCATTTAAGGTCCATAAAGACATTAAACTCAAAAGACCTACTGTTGTTTGTCAACTGGAAACACTTAATGCATGAACACAAACTCTTTGCAGATTTAACCTTAGAGTGTACGTTTTTTGCAATTTCAGTTGGAATTTATAAAGAGTTTTTTATACATATTCATAAGGTTTCTAAGCACATTGTTTTAGAACCCATGTCCCAAACACATAATTTAAGGCCCAGAAAGACATTAAACTCAATTTGGATCTAAAGTTTTTTGTCCACTGAAAAGACATGAACACAAACTCTAAATTTACAGGTTTAACCTAAGAGTGTTCGTTTATTTGCAATTTCAGTTGAAATTTATAAAGAGTTTTTAAAAAAAATCTTTATGAGGTTTCTAAGTTAAATTCTTAAAGTACCCGTGAAGCCCAGTGAAAAACACTTTAAACATGAACACAAACTCTTTGTAAATTTTAACTTTAAGCAGTCGTTTTTTGCAAATTCAGTTGAAATTCGTAAATAGTTTTTTTATACATTTGCATTAGGTTTCTAAGCACAATTTGTTAGTACCCGTGTCCCAAACACATAATTCAAGGCACAGAAAGGCTAATCTCAAGGATCTAAAGTTTTTGTCCACTGAAAAGACATGAACAAAAACTCTTTACATTTCTAACCTTAAATCGGTACTTTTTTACCATTCCAGTGTAAATTTACAAAGAGTTTTTTTAACATCTTCATGATGTTCCTAAGTCCAAAACACATCATTTTAGGTCATGAAAGACATTAAAGTCAAAAGATTAATAGTTTTTTGCCCACTGAAAAACACTTTTAAATAAAATACATAAATAAAAACTCTTTGTAGATTTTACCATAAAGCGGTCGTTTTTTTTAAATTTCCGTTGAAATTTGTAGAGAGATTTTTATACATCTTCATTTGTTCTGATTTTTATGTAAAAACCTCTTTTTTGAGTGCCCATGTCTAAAACATATATAATTTAAGGCCCGCAAGGACGAAGTTTTTGTCCACTGAAATAACTATATAGACATGAACAAAAACTCTCTGTAGATTTAACCTTAAAGCCGTCGTTTTTTGCAATTTCAGTTGAAATTGGTAAAGAGTTTTTTATACATCTTCATTAGGTTTCAAAGTTCAGATTTTTATGAACAAACCATTTTTAGTGCCCGTGTTCCATACATTTAACTAAAAAAATGTCCACTAAAAACTTTATACACAAACAAGAACTCTTTAAGATTTAACCTTGAAAGGGGTTGCAATTTTTGTTGAATTTTGAATTGGATTTATGCACACATCTAGTTTGGTTTCTTATTATATATAGATATTCATCTAGAAAGTTTTTCTTTTAGTACCTGGGTTCCATAATTATTTCATTTTATGCCATTCGAAAACTCTTTACCGATTTTACTAGAAATATTGCAGATTTGCAATTTTCCGTTCAAGTTTGCAAAGAGTTTTTGTATACACTTTATTCAAGCTCATTATTCTAATATTTATCGTTTTTTAGAACCTGAGTCCCATAATTATTCTATTTTTTGCCAAACGAAAACTCTTTACCAATTTTACTAAAATATTGCAGATATGCAATTTTCCGTTCAAGTTTGTAAAGAGTTTCTGTATACACTGCATTCGGGGTCTTTATTCTGAGTTTTATACTTAAAACTTTATTCAATACCTGTGTACCAGTCATATCAATTTTTTTCGACCCAGAAAGACTTTAAACTCCAACGATTGAAAATATTTTGTTAGGTATTAATTTTTTAAGCAGTCCTTTCAAACACAATGTCTGTACGATTTTGTATCGAGCTTTTGCATGCGTTTCAACTTTGCTCACGAAACAAAACAGATTTTGATTTACTTGTTGTGTCCTCTGAGTTCCTTGATATTAGTAGACCACATAAATAGGGGCCCGCCGCGGCTTTAACTGAATGACCACCCGAATACACGTTTTATCATTTAGCTAACTCTGTCTATATCATGTAGAGTTCATGTATGTTTGAAAAAAGTAGACAGATTGTAGGCGGAGCTTAATGCCGGATTACTTGCATTTCGAAAACTCTTTACCAGTCGACTCGGACCAACTGTTTACGAAAAAACGCATCCCAAAATGTACTGGTTTTTTTAACTCTTCACCAGCCGTACAGAGTCATTTCCCCTTTTAACCCGTTTTAGCGACTTAACTAACCAGATCCATTGAGTTTTTGCATACTTTCATAGGAAAAGCATTGTCAAAGACATACATATTCTTCAACATTTAAAAGCACCACAAATGAGGTATAAATGCCTTCTCAAAAAATAAATAAGGAAAATGTACTGGTTTTTAACTCTTCACCAGTCGTACAGAGTCATCTCCCCTTTTTACCAGTTTTCGCGATTAAACAAACGTTTGCAAGATGTACAAAACCCAAGTTTTTTTGACAGTTCTGATTGACATTGATTGTTGACAACTCTCGTAAAAGCCAAAAGGTACTTGAAAATTTTAGAAATGTTTAATTTAAAGCAGTTCTATGCATCTTGACCCTCTTTAAATACGTGCTAATGTGACAGAAAAAATCAGTCTCCCGGACCGTAGCTCTAGACTCTAGTCTATGCTTTTTCCATGGCTCTGTGAGTCTGTCAGGTATTATACTGAAGGTATACATCTTACCTATGCTCGGTCACTTTTATATCAAGTTTAATTCAGGTTAAAAATGTTCTGCCAGTTCATACGGATAGAGCATCTGTTGATCTACTTTTGGTTGCTATAAGCCAATGTATAAAACGAGAGTCTCAAATTCAAGTAGTTTTGTATTGTCAGCAACCTTGCCTCTCATGGTGCTCCTGGGATGAAATTCTGTTTCTGGTCATCCCAAGTCCATCTGGTTTTTGTGGATGGCCAAATATCATGGCCTGAAGAAATTGGCCTATGAATTTATTTACAGGGTTATGCAAAAGATGATGATGTTATTTAAAAAAGTGAAGCCTTAGCTATGTTTGCATATATATAAATCTGTGAACTAGAGTAGTTTATTAAAGAGAAATTGGCCTCAAACTGACTTGGGCAAAACATCTACATTTTTAAGTACTGGTAATACTCCCCTCATATGTATTCCCTGGACGGCTCAATAAACAAACAAGTTAAGTGATTTAATTATGCCTCTTTCTCATTACTCTGCGCCTTCTCATTCGATTCGTGCCTTAGTAAAAACGGTATCAACACGCGCGTACATCACGCATGTCCGAATTCTATGCAAGTTTGTAGCGTTCGACCTGCTCAATCAGTTTACAGAAAAATATTCAGAACTAACATGTATTATTGCTTGAAGAACAAAGGTTAAGGGGCATGAACTAACAAGAAAAGAGCATAATATCTTTTGTATCTAAAATGTCCTGATACCTCCTTCGGTTACAAAAACATTAAAAACAACAATTTCAATGCAAAGTTAACACGAAAATGCATAAAATTTAATCAGTACTAATTAATGTTGTTGACAAAAATGAAAATCTCTGTCTAGGGGATTTACTTTTTTTAAAGAGCCCATGCGCAAAAATCGGATGCAAAACATTTTATGTGTCTCTTCCTGAAGTATCATTTGCTAAATTAAGACAGCAAACAAAAAAAGTTTAAGTTTTTTTTTCTATTTTCAAGCGTAGATTTAAAAGTGTTTCATATGAAGTTACAATCTAGCTTGGATCGCGAAAATGCATGACATAACATCAAAATAGCTCATAAAAGATATGCTTTACATAAAAGAACTCTAATCCATGCAAACTAAACGCCTTTAAAGGTAAACTGATTGCATAATTGTTAGTTTTGACGGTTTTAATTTTTCAAAAAAAAATTCTTCATTTTTTGTCAATAAGGTGGGTGAGGAGTGTTGAGGATTAATTAGTCCTGAAATTTGGCTTATCTAGGAGTTAACCTTCAAATAATCAGAATTAACTAAAACAATTGTCCAATGATTATTTCTTATTATTCAAACCTTGATTTAGGGCCTAAACATCAATTAGTTTTGACATTAAGTTTAGATCTGCGTATGTTATAGATTTATAGTTCATTTGAGGTACATACACGTTTATGATGAGATGTCTCTCAATGAAAAGCATGTTTGAGCAAAAAGAAAACATTGTGAAATGAAATTATGTTAAGTTTGCAGTATAGATCTACTTTTACTCAATACATCTGGTTTTAATCGCTGGCTCTCAACATTTGAACTGTTCTATAGTTAATTATTGAATTATTGACATAATTATGTCATAATGATGTCATAAATTTCTGCTTTATTATCATGTACATTCACTGCTATTTGGTTAAAGGAGAAAATGTTAGATTTTGAAGTGAGTGCTAGTTGATTTTAACTCAAATTTTGCACTGTAGGCGATATATTGTTACTTTATCAATTTGCCAAATAATTTTAAGTTTATTTTGTTTATTTAAGAAGGAATTTGATTACACTTCCTGCTGATATGTCGCTTTGAATCCGTATTTTACAGATAATTTCCTCTTGAGATTTAGACCCGATCTTGAAGCAAAAAACATGTGTATTACTTTTTCTTGATATATTAATGTACTGAGTGGGGACTGAATTATATTATGTTAAAATTTCAATTTAATACATGTTAAAACAAAAAAGTTATCACTGAAAATGTCAAAAAAAACGTGCGGTAATTGGAATTGAGGAGTAAACCTTGAATTAATTGTAGACATAGTGTGTATGTTTCAGTATTCTGGCCAAAACCCACTCACTCACTCATTAACTCGCTTTTACATAAACATATATTGACCATTGCAGAAGCAGTAAGGTGTTCATTCTGGACTATGGTTTGAATAGTAAGAGAAGATGAATCTGCTTGATTATGAACAGCAAATTCTTCTTGATGCCTATCATGATGATGGTCTACTAGTCACTGCAAGGTTAGTCTTTACTAGTTATAAAGAATTGTTCTTGTTCAAATTATTTATTGATGTTTTTTTAAAGCTTTGTAGACAATTAGAACAAGTCAACCTTGGACTTTCTTATAGAATTCATTCTTTTATGTATGTTTATATTAAATGTTTTCATGCCTTGTAATTGTTTATGTATGCAGGGTTTTACATTGCTATTAAAATTTAGGGGTCCAGTGGATGCAAATCCTGTAATAACAGGAGTCCTGGAGCAAATTTGGGGTTCCAACAGATTTAATCACAAAAGGTGTATATTATTGTCATATATATCACAAAATGAAGGACAAAATGGTGGATGATATGTATACATGCTGTTAAAATTTGTGATAAATGGGGCAATTGTTTACATTTATTTGTTGGATTTTGTCATGGATTGGTTGAAATTGAATTAAATATTATCTACTGAGCAGTTTTCATACCCTCATGCTTGACACATTTTGTGCATCTACATGGACCCAGACTTCAGTCATTTATGCATACAACTTTTGATTTATGGGTATATGGATGCGGATCCCTGTGTCAGGTAAAACTCTGTTTATGTATATTGTATTTATTTGGGTGGTGAGTATTGTTTGAGCCGTACAATAAATAATTGCAAACATATCTGAATTTGTTTCTACTAACCTAGCTGTTTGATACTATTTTAATTTATGCACTATTTTATTCTTAACATTTATGAAAACAATATTACATGTACTGTGAATATTTAATTAAAGATTATTGTAGATTAAAATCTGTTGTGTTGTTTTGTCTTTTCAGAGGCTTAGGATTAGAAAGAATTGTTACAAACTTTCTCAAAGTTTACTGTGATCCTGCTAATCTGGTATTAGTACTGAATACCACAGGTACAGATGAGGTGAGTTCTCTTATCCTTACATTACAATATACCTACAGTTTTAGAAAGTTTTAGAAGCACTTGCCTGCTTGCCCTGCCAAATTGAAAATCAAACAGGGCAAGTTGGTTGCAATAGCAACTGTTCTGCTAAGCAAGTCAGCATTCAGAACTTAAACCCAAGTTTGCATAAAAGTCATTATTTGAAGGTTTTGTTGGTTGTCATCTGATTGATTGCTATGTACAGTCCATTTGCGTTCGCTCGAAATCGGACCTCAAAAATTAAATCACTAATAACGATACTATGTCTATAGATTCACTTATATCAGTTTTTACACATGATTACACGTATAATTAAACAAGATTTGTTTACAATATGATGGCTCCTGACCTGTCAAACAAAAGGCTATTCATCGGATAATGATACCTGTCGGTGAAAGGTGCGAACATTTATAAAAATCAATACTTTGAGACATTGCGTAATTTCAAGTTGTTTTATCACTGAATGGACTCGAAATCTACCTCGAGTTAATGTAAAATACGAGTCATTGCATTTGAGTTATCACATCTTTTTTATATGAACTTTAGAGCAAATTCGATCAGGACCATGATATGATCTCGAGTGAACCCGTAATTACGAGCAAACGCGTTTTGAGCGAACGCAAATGGACTGTATTTGTTCTTCTCAATCTAGTAAATTCTTCAAAGTTTAAGTATTGTAATGCAGAAGTAAAATGTTTCTTATAAAAAAAGAAAAAATGAAACATCAAAGTTAATTTTGTAAAAGTTTTAATTCAGGAATAAAAATGGTAAAAATAGATGATAAATGTTGGGGCAACTGAAAGGTATTGCGGGCAAGTAAATGTCAGGTTTAACTTGCCCTCTTGGCAAGTTGCTGTGAAAAATTAAATCTAACACTGTACCTACGCTTGCTTATCTGCACCAGAATTTTAAAGGCAGCAGTACATTGATGTTAATGAATTTATCATTCTTGAAAATAATTTTCTGAAGAGGGAATGAGTTCCAATTCCACCGAGGTGGTTATACCATTCCATAAATACTGGTATTTGATATTAAAGTCAATGTCAAATACCAGTCAATGTCACCTTCATTAATAAGGTACGTTGTGTATGAAAAAATTTTACTGTTGAATGTCATAGATACTTTGCCACATCTTCAACTTTTAATTGCAAAAAAGCTTGTTTAGTTAGAAGGTAGAAGGATTCTACAGCAATCATTCTGCAGTCAGCATTGTTCTGGATTAAACAACAGCTACTGTTTACCTTGCTTGAACATGTAGATAAATTCAACCTGATTTCTTTTGTGCTGTCTTCACTATTTTTTCCAGTACTAGACTTTGGACTCTGTGAAATGAAAAAGTTTAGGTAATGTGCAAATTGTAAATAATTTGGACCACTGTCATTCTAAAAATAAACTGGACTGACAGCAATTAAGATGAATTACACTGGCACCAGAGTCCATATCTTATGATCGTAAAATAATGCATACGTCCCTTTATATAGTTCCCTGTGCATACATACACATACACTACCTTATATATAATATAAAAGTACAGTTATAAGTGGTATACGATAAAGTATACGAGACTGTGTTTGTTGACAAAATATTATATGAGTGCATATTTAACGAGTGAAAGGACTCTGGTGCCAGTGATGGAATAAGGTGATGGTCCACCGGCTGATGACTGCTGGTGTATTAAGATGACTAATGAATTTAGTTTAGTTCACTTACAAATTATTAGTGATTGGTGTTTTTTTTTCAGGATTATTTTATAGAAGAATTAGAAAAAGATGATGTATCACCATTGCCTAAAGTTATAACTAATGAGTATAATGCATCTGATAGGTAATTTACTTTGACATTTCTTCAAAAAAAAATATTCATTTTTCTACAATATGCATATAATTTAAGTGTGGGGAACTAGGGGCCCATTCACCAAACTTGTTGGTGACAATTTAAACTTATTGGTCGGCAAAAAGAAAAAGTTTAATTTTGCGTCCAGAGCAAATAATATCTTTAATTATCAAAAATGTGTATTTCCTGTTTTAATTATTAATAGAAAGAAATGTCTATATAATTCTGTTGACAGCCAGGTTCAAGCAAACTCTTATTGCCTTCTACAATTATTGCCATCAATCAAAATTACAAATTATGTAATCATAGATTGTACAATCATTGTGATTTGTCAAATAGAAATGCTAGCTAATGTTACAACCAATCAAAATAAATTTTTCATAGTACATGTATGTTAAATTAGCAAGACCTATTATTAAAATATGGCTTTGGGATAAAACTGAATGTGTTTTTACTCCTTTGTGCACTCACCTGATTTCAATTGTGCCATATTGACTTTTCATATGACAATGGCTTAAATGTATGTCCTCAGCAAAACACTGTGTTTGTTTGTTTTGTTGGATTTAACGTCATAGCAACACATTTTATAGGCCATATAACGGCGGTCAGTCAACCTACTCACTCCTCCTGGAAACGCTAAATCTCTGGATTTAGCTGTTAACCAACTTCTAAGCACATACTTTTGTCAGTGACTGACAACTGCCCTACATAATTAAAAATCATTTGTAGGAGGGAGAATGGCCGTAGAAATAATTTCATGACCAAACTCCACGAAAGTATGCCCCGCCCGGGAAGCGAACCCACGACCCATCGATCAGTAGACTTGCGTGCTACCAACTGAGCTAGCCGGGCGGCTTCAGCAATACACTGATGATATGTCATTCGGAACGACCTCGGCGATCATCTATGAAGATATACCTCGGATATCAAACGTAGTAGGAATACAACCAAGTTATGAGGTCAGGCGATTAACCTCATAGGTTAAGTAGTGCCGATGTAAACAACCAACATGGCACATCATTTGCAGAAGTATCTAGTACACATAAAATGTTTAAGGATCAACTTTGATTTAAATGAATATCAGTTACAGGCATTGAAGGGCTTTAACTGCCCATAATCATCCGTCATTTTTGGTGTGTGCCAGCGTTCTATTGAGTAAACGTTGGGAACGAGGCTAGATTCTATGTTGGAACTACTTACGCTCCTCTTGATATCCGAGGTGTATTTGCGTGGAAAATCGCCGAGGTAGTTCAGAATGATTATTATTATTATTTTATTATATACCGTATTTGTATAGCGCTCTTTTCATATTGAATATATGTTCAAAAGCGCTTCACAATCATATGCATAATTAGGAAAAACGAGCTAAAATGAAAACGAAAATGATAGAGATATAAAAACATAAACTGAAAAATAATAATAAACTAAAATTTGTGATCAATAAAGTGCTCATAGTAGTTTAAAAACAACAACAACAACAAAACAAGTGAATTTTCAACTTTAAAAATAGTGAAAGAGAGGTAATGGATTGTTGGTAGAACGGCAGCTACGTGGCTGATGAGGAATCAGGCCAAATGCTGAAATGATGATATGTATGATATCATGTTACTAGGTAGATTTAAGCTGTCCAATACATATATTAGCAGGAGAGTTAGATGTCTAGTATATACAGGATTTCCATATTTTGAAGGCCCTAGAGGTGATCTTTTAGAATTGTGTAAGTCCATAAAAAGTTCCAGGACTTTCTACAATCCTCTTCTATGTTAATTAATACCATAACTTTTAAGCGTGTTTCACAACAGAGTAAAACAATGCGATCCTATCAACTTTCAATTCCGCAGAAAAAATCAGCCCAAAAATTTATGCTTTACGACTTGCTGAAAAATCAGCAGAAAGTTTTGTCTTCACAGAAACTAGGCCGATTTTTTTTCTTTTAATTTTGCCAAAGAAATCGGCAGAAATTTTTTTCTTCAGATTTTGCTTAAATTTTTTAATGTGTTTTATACACGTATGCATTTTATACCCGTTAAAAATACAGTAAGTTGTGGGAATGTGTTGTACATGTACATGTATATATTATAATTTATTTCTTAACTTCTATTTATGGACAAGTATGCTTATTTATTTTTCTCTATGATTACAGCTTGGTCTCATTGACCTAAGACACACATTTAACATTTTTATAACAACACATAGCTCTTACTCACTGATTTAATGAATGTAGTTATTAAAATATTAAAATTGCGTAACCTGTCTCAAGTGGAATTGAGCAAGTTAGAAATTGATATATTGAGGATATTTTCTGTTTATTATAATTATGCTTTAAACTGGCTTTTATAAAGTTTAAGTATGATATTTCATCAGAATGGCGCAAAATTTATTATATGCTTCAAACTGGCTTTTTTAAAGTTTTAAGTATGATATTTCATCAGAATGGTGCATCTTAGCAGTGAAAAATAACAAAAAATCATCGTTTCAAAACAGTGAAGTATTGATTTTTATGTCACCCATAAATCCCAGTATTCCACTGGAAAGCATATAATAAAAACTTCATTCATTATTTAACTCAGTCCAGTATGAACAAGCTAAGTCTCTGATAATATGTTGTAATTTTGAATATTGTCATTTCTTGTAATTATTTCAGACAAAAGTTATACCTACAAGGTGGTGTATTATTTATAACATCTCGTATATTAGTAGTTGATTTACTCACAGACAGAGTACCTGTGGAGAATGTGACTGGTATCATTGTTTGTAGGGCACATAGGTAGGAATATTGTTATAATATTTATAATAATAATGATAAAGATTTTATTTTAAGAGGCTACACATTTGGATAAATCCAATTTTCCATGTGGGCCTCTATAAAACATGTAACACAGTATTTACAATTTTTACATAATGATGAATGGATTTTAAAAAACATTTGAGAATAAGTAAAAATGAAAAGTTTGTGCAGTAGACATGAAAAAAACATGTTATATAGGTATGAAAATCAAATATAGAGCAAAGTAACCTGAAAAGAAAATTAAGGCAAACAATTACAAGAAACTTTATCCTACTAGCTCAGTTCTTGGGGACCAGAAAGTGGACTTGAAAGTGATTAATTTAGGTTTTTTTTGTCTGGAGAAAGAAATCAATGAAAAACATGTGTTTGTTATCCATATGTAGATTAGGTGACTGTCTACCCTATTATAATCAGGTTGATGGGGAGCTGATACTAAAACATCCTGGGAACGGTTTTATAAGTGAATTGTTTGCCTCATATCACCCTGACTATTGAAATGGGGGTTAAATGAACAGGCAAACAAACACGAAATAAGAGTACTAGTGCATTATGTAATGTAGTTCATGTGAATGACTTGTGCATTGTTTTTTGTTAGACATGGGATCAGTAGTCCAGTGGCAGGGATCGAGAGGTCCTGGGTTCGAATCCCAGTAGGGGCACTGCTAATTTCCTTGAGTAGGAAATTTACCTGCGATTGCTTTTCTCCACCTGTTAGGATCATGCACTGTATGCTGTGGCTGCAATCTGTGCCATATGTTAACAGTTGGTTTGTGATTCAATGATCGGGGAAGTTAATGTGAAGAGTCAACTGAATAGTGATACTAGAAGTGGACTTCAAAAACCTTGCTTTAACTTAACTTTAACTTTGACATAACTGGTTAAATGTTGGGTGATTTTACTGTAACACTGTAATTTAAATAATATTTGTTTTTGTTTTGTAGAATTGTTGAGTCATGTCAGGAAGCTTTCATCTTACGTTTATACAGACAGAAAAATAAGGTAGGTATTTGTTTGTTTGTTTGTTTGTTTGGCTTAACACCGTAGCAACATATTGTATAGGTCATATAACTGCGGTCAGTCAACCGACTCACTGTTCATGGAAAGGCTAAATCTCTGGATTTTGCTTTTAACCAACTACTAAGCACATACTTTTGTCAATGACTGACACCTGCCCTACATAATTAAAAATCATTGGTAGATGGGAGAATGCCTGTAGAAATAATTTCGTGACCAAGCTCCATGAAAGTATGCCCCGCCCGGGAATCGAACCCACGATCCCTCGATCAGTAGACTTGCCTGCTGCCAACTGAGCTAGCTGGGCAGCTTTAAAGTAGGTATAACCATATCAAATACTCGTACAAGTCTAGGTATTTAGTACAGTAAAGTTCACCTTTTAAGACCATCTGATATTCTGACAGAGTTGTCTTAATAGTGAGTAGGTCTTGATAGTCAATCAGCCTAATGTTTGGTGTTAACTGGATTTTATTTTAATTGTGTCTCATGACACTTAAGAGTGCTTAAAAACATACAACCCTTTGAACATACAACTCTAGGGGACCCACCTCTCAGGTTGGTATATAATCCAATTTAAGGGTTTAAAGGGTTCCATTATATGATATAGGAGAATGACATGAAATACTTGTGAATTATTTCTTGTGTAAGCAGTGTTTTTGAGATGTTCAAAATTCATGGATATGAGTATGAACTTAGTTTTTATAATACCATTTTTTTAAGTAAGATAATTAGAAGTTATGTAGTGAAAAAAAATAATTATATGTAAAAACATTGATGTTAGTTCATGAATAAATTGTTATTTTTCTGTTTTACTAATATTGTATGAGTTTATTTTTCAGTCTGGTTTCATTAAAGCATTCTCCCAGAATGCAACAGCCTTTACATCTGGTTTCTGTCATATTGAAAGAATTATGAAAAATCTGTTCGTCAGAAAATTATTTCTGTGGCCAAGATTTCAAGCTAATGTACAAGAAACATTTAACCAAAATAAGGTATTTTCTGATATAACCTTTTATGTTTTAAACTTGTCTTAGTCAGCCTGACTTTTGCTTATGTAGAATTTAGTGATTGCTGATTGAAAAGTTATCTGTAGTTCTTGATATTTTTCAATAATTTAAAACATCTTTTTCACTATTCTAATGAAAAGACACTCCAGGTTAGCTCAATTAATGGTGTACAAGTGTACAGTCTTCGGATCGTGCTGGTTTCCACACAAAATGAATGTTGAATGAACATTGAATGCATGCTGAACTCACAATACACCATAAACGATACACAATCAAAAACCAATACACACTCCATGAAACACACTGAACATGATTGTTCAGATTTCTCAGCCTTTTTCTGCATTGCAAAACATATAAACAACAATGAATTTTAATTTAATTTGGATCTGTATTGAAAACAGCAAATGTTTTGTTTTAAACTTATTTTTAATAAATTAAATTGTTAATCACATCTGTTAAAAAATAGCAGGCTAATTGTAATTCTAGGGACAATGATCTGTGCCTAAAATAAATATTTTAAAACCTTTACAAATGTAAGAATATTAAAAAATAGCATATGAGCTAGTCAAAAGCTCATGGCTTTGAATATACCAATTGTCTTGTTACAGCCAAGTTCATGACACTAAATATGCTGATTGTCTTGTTACAGACAAGCAAATGGCACTGAATATACAGATTGTCTTGTTTCAGCCAAGTTCATGGCACTAAATATACTGATTGTCTTGTTACAGCCAAGCTTATGACACTAAATATACTGATTGACTTGTCACAGCCAAGCTTATGGCACTAAATATACTGATTGTCTTGTTACAGCCAAGCTCATGGCACTAAATATACTGATTGTCTTGTTACAGCCAAGTTTATGGCACTAAATATACTGATTGTCTTGTTACAGTCAAGCTCATGGCACTAAATATACTGATTGTCTTGTTACAGCCAAGTTTATGGCAGTAAATATACTGATTGTCTTGTTACAGTCAAGCTCATGGCACTAAATATACTGATTGTCTTGTTACAGCCAAGCTTATGGCACCAAGCTTATGACACTAAATATACTGATTGACTTGTCACAGCCAAGCTTATGGCACTAAATATACTGATTGTCTTGTTACTGCCAAGTTTATGGCACTAAATATACTGATTGTCTTTTTACAGCCAAGCTTATGGCACTAAATATACTGATTGACTTGTCACAGCCAAGCTTATGGCACTAAATATACTGATTGTCTTGTTACAGCCAAGTTTATGGCAGTAAATATACTGAATGTCTTGTTACTGTCAAGCTCATGGCACTAAATATACTGATTGTCTTGTGACAGCCAAGCTTATGGCACTAAATATACTGATTGTCTTGTTACTGCCAAGTTCATGGCACTAAATATACTGATTGTCTTGTTACTGCCAAGTTCATGGCACAAAATATACAGATTGTCTTGTTACAGCCAAGCTTAAGGCACTAAATATACAGATTGTATTGTTACTGCCAAGCTTATGAAGCTAAATATACTGATTGTCTTGTTACTGCCAAGCTTATGAAGCTAAATATACTGATTGTCTTGTTACTGCCAAGTTCATGGCACTAAATATACTGATTGTCTTGTTACAGCCAAGTTCATGGCACTAAATATTCTGATTGTCTTGTTACTGCCAAGCTCATGGCACTAAATATACTGATTGTCTTGTAACAGCCAAGCTTATGGCACTAAATATACTGATTGTCTTGTTACTGCCAAGTTTATGGCACTAAATATACTGATTGTCTTTTTACAGCCAAGCTTATGGCACTAAATATACAGATTGTCTTGCTACAGCCAAGCTTATGGCACTAAATACTGATTGTCTTGTTACAGATAGATGTTGTAGAAATCCATGTACAGTTAACTGATGCTATGTTAGCTTGTCAGGCTGCTTTACTAGATTTACTCAATGCTTGTATAAAGGAATTAAAGAGATGTAATACTGCTGTAAGTATGAAATCATTACAATATATCTGTGTTGATTCCTTATAGTGAAGTTAGGGACAGTTGTAGCCTGCCGCCCAGTTGTGTGTAAATAAAAAAAAAACTAATACCTTGATCATGCATGATCTACACTTTGAAACTATGAACCTAGGTTGAACTTACATATACTTAGGTTTAGAAATTTTCTTATATTTGGTTAAACACTGTGTCAACACAATTTTTTAGGTTATTTTAGGAATCCAGCACACTTGGCCTAGCTTTCCTAGACCCTTGTCTATAACCAGTACTCACTTACCCATCCTCAAGGAAACTTCTCCATATACCTCATTAATGGAGAAAAATGGACATTATTGTCCAATTTTCAATGAAGGGTATAACCTCCCCGGTTGGGATTCAAACCTGTACCCCCTTTGGAACACTAGATTCGAAATTCAGGCATACCACCAGCTGCCTACCAACCCTGATTCAGTACTTTTGAAAATCAAAGGAGGTCACATGACATATCCCTGGGGCAGCAATATCATGAGAATGTATATCATGCTGATTTTTACAGAATACATTGCACAGATGTTGAGAGTGATGTTGATATTATTAGTTACACAGTCAGTTACTGACCGGATACGGTGTGATACCGGGTCAGTAAATTAATATTGGGTGAGAGCATAGCTCAAGCCCAATATTTATTCACTGACCCGGTATCACACCGTATCCGGTCAGTAACTGACTGTGTAACGAATTTATCTTACCGAGTACCCCCATCTGAATTTTCGTCAGCGCTATCATTTATAAATTTTGTTACTGACTGGATATTAGAATCTACTGACCTAATATGGGATAATACATGGTCAGCACGTGATCGCTCTCGGCCAATGATAAACGAGTATTCTGTACGAGGTAAGATAAAAAGTTTTACGTGTTACCATGACTATTTATGATTTCATAAAAAAATCTCTGAACTTTCTGAAAATCTCGGTAAATGTTTTTATAGATAGCAATCACTGTTGTGTTTTGTTTTATAGATTGACTCAGAGGAGATTACTGTAGAAAATGCTATATCGAAATCATTTGATCAAATGATGCGTCTTCAGTTAGACCCTATATGGCATCAACTTGGTCCGAAAACTAAACAACTTGTTATGGATATTAAAACTCTAAGATTGATATTAAGGTATTATCTTATAAAATTAGTTTATCTCTCTCATTGTTCATCTGTTGCTCACTTTTTACTCAATCTGAGCTGTTGTGACTGGTCTATCAGGACTCTGTGCATATGCATGCATGCATTGGTTGTTAACAATTTCTTTGATAATCTTCTTGTCAAAATAGAGATGGCCTATAGCCTGGCACATATCTGCCATTACGCACTTTACGCATGTGCGTAACCTTGATTCCAGAAATCGAAAATCTGTAAGTGCCAAAAACCATGAGAAATTTGATGCCCAACCTGGTTAAAGCATTTGACTTGACTGTGATAACTTTACTCCATGAAAATGTCATATTAAAGGAGTCATACAAAGCAATACACAAATTAATCACTCTTTGTGCACATGGAAACTTCTGAAACGAACAGTAATTGTCGTAATTTACCGGGGAAGGGGTATGCCTCTGGACCCCTAGCATTTTTGTGTAATCTCCAAAACAGCCTAGATACATGTCTGCCTATAGCTTAAATCTTGGCATGTGACATCAAGGTCTTCTATGAAGAATGCTCGACTATTCCCAGGGTCAATATTGGTCCTACTACCACAGGGGTCACTAGTTTTACATAGATTTATATATCAAGTAAATGAAAAAAATCTTCCCTATAAATGTAAGGCCTAGAGCTTCAATAATTGTCTTGTAACATCACGTCAAGGTTCTCTTGATAATGAGCCCCACTTTGGGGTCACATTATTTTCGTACAGGTAAATATGAAATTGTTAACAAAACTTGTGCTAGATGAACGTAAAATCTAGTTCTCAGATGAATGCTCTATGGTGTGTAAGACCATCTTGTTATGTATTTTATCCCCAGCAACTTGGTTTCTAAACCTTAAGCCTGTTCTAGAAATTGATCATCAGTCCATCACTTAATATACACTGGGGTCCAAAAGTTTCTTTACACTTGTATTTTGTTTCTTATTTACCTTTCATCATTTAATAGCAAAATTAATGCCGATACATTTGGTTTAAACATTTTATTGTATATTTGCAATAAAAATAATTTATGATAGAATGTAGTTGACAGTTGATGATAAACTGTATATTAGTTGTACAACTATTAACGGCAAGTTAGGTTTGTTTAAATAATTTCAAAAACGTAAATATTTAACAATTTGTAAAGAAACTTTTGGACCCCAGTGTATGAACAGTTACGTAATGGTATGATTCTATTGCAGACATTTAACCCAGTATGATTGCGTTACATTTTATAATATGGTGAACTCTGTAAGAAAAGGTGAACAAACATATGGTAAAAATACTGGTTGGTTATTTCTAGAATCAGCTGATAATTTATTTGTTGTAAGTACTTTTGAATGTTTATTTGAGTTACATGCTGCATGGTAAATGTACACTTAAGATTTGTCAAGTGACCATAACTCCTTAACAAGCATTTGCTTTTAACATCCATTCTATTTTAGGATAGTGAGTTAAACTTTTGATGCTTGATTATAAAATATTTAAAAAAAACTTTGTAACATTAAGAAGCAAAATTAACACTTATTACTTAAGTCATTAGACTGGGATGACCAGGCCCCGATTCCACGAACAAGCTTAGATTAGCAACTGACTTAAATCAATTAGCTTAAGTCAATTGCATTCCAGGAAAAATAAGCGATTTAGTAACAGTATTAGTGAGTCACTTAAGCCTGTTATTTTAAACCCACTGTCAAGTTGGTTTAAGCCGGTTGTAGCATCTTAACTTGACTGGTTGGTTCTGACTGACACACCTAGTTGACGACAATCAGCCAATAAGACAGGCATTTATAATCCAGTTTTATTTAGTCACATTTAACTGAAATACATCGATTCACAACGCGAGTCACAGGTGTCAACAACTTGTCATGTTCTTAAAATTACGTCACTAGACATGATGACGGGGGATGATGACCCACTTACTGTACTGAATATAGTCTGTTTCAAATATCTGAGATATCCAAGTTTTATACAATTGGCTGCCGATGTTTTATTGGTATCAAGCATCTAACAAAAATGACAAGTTTAAACTTACGCGTTTAACCATTCGGAACACCCTCGACCGAGGATGTTCCGAATGGCGTTTAACGAGTCGGCGACTTCCTGCCAGCACGACTCTTTTCTTTTGGCGCCGAACGATGCCCCCCTAAACTTGCCAAAAAGAATGTCCCCCGCCTTAAAATAACTTCCACTGCCCGCATCTTTTCCTCCTCGGACCAATTTTCGATCCTTTTCCGGGGTGTAGACACTGACATGTCAGAAACAAGCGAAAGTAGGTCGTCGTCTGTCAAATAGCGCTTTCTTGACTCCAATTGAAGAGTACCCGAGCGAACGCAACGAAATGAGCGAAAAGTTTAAGCTCGTTATTCGGCTTAACTAATCCATATCGTAATCGCGATGGTGGAATGTGTTTAAGCGCAAGTGCTTAGCTAAACCAAATAGTGAGCTAAGCATGTTACTAATCAAATAATTAAGTCATTACTTAAGCGTGTTCGTGGAATCGGGGCCCGGTCAAGCGTGAACGGCTAAATTGTCAAATGGATGCAACCAACCTTCAGGACTGCCAGACATGGAGAGGAAGACTTCGATCCAGATGAGACAGACATGCCTCACCCTTGCCAAAGGATTAATAAACAGCCTGTATAAACTAAAACAAATGATGATGAACTAGTTACTTTGATTTTAAACTCCTTTCACCTATGTGATTATATCTTGAGTCCTGACCATTGATTTTAAACAAACATATATTGGTTTTTTTTCATAAATTTTAACATCCACAAAGATTGCTGAATAATTTAAACATAAGCATAAACTTAGTTTTCTTATGATGTGTATTCAAAAAGTGTCATAACTTTGTTACTTACTTTTTAGCTTGACTTTTCGAAGAAAATGAGAGCTATTGCTATCACTTTTGCGTCGGTGTTGGCGTTGGTTTTCAGGTTAAAGTTTTTTGAAACTCTTATATCTTCAACACTATCCAAGTTATTTTATTGAAAGTTGGTATACTTATTAAGTGGGACTATATTAACCATACTGTGAAAGGGAATAACTGTGGATGATTTATTTTTTGAGTTATGCCCCTTTATACTTGAACATTTAAGATTAAATTTTGTTCTAATGGGATATTTTTAGTACTTTCTAATATATTTAAATGAAAGTTGGAATGCTTTTTTTATCAGTTCTTCATCTATGGACTATAAAGGGACATAACTCTGGATGAATTACTTTCCGAGTTATTTCCATTTATACTTTAACATTTAAGATTAAAGTTTGCTCAAACTGAATATATTTTGTTTGATAGAAAGTTAGTAGTGTCTATGCCACTCATGAAAATATTGCATCATTTGTTCACTTGTGATATAAAAATCAATCTTACACCAAAATAAACAAATATACTACTAATACCACTGTATATACAATATGTACTATAGACATCGAAGACGGATTTTTAAAATAGATAAAATTTCAGTTAATTGATTGTACATGTAGTATTAAACATTTTTTTAAACAGTATTTAAATTTCAATCTTTTCATTTTGTGTTTCTCTGCTGATTAACTTGTGCACTGCCTTGGCAAAAATAAAACACCCATAATCAGTTCTGGTCAGTGTAAGTAAAGCTGATTTAAAGACATACGAGTACAAGCTGCAGTGTTCCTCTAGACAGGGTTATGTGGAGAAAGATCTAGCCTGCTGCTGTCTACCCCAGTTCCTGGGACACCAACAGCAGATGACAAATAAACTATCTGGATTTGATTTATGATTGTCTTAAGAGAGTGGTTGCTTAACACAATATTCACAATATTTTGTGAACTTTATTCACCTTCTTGGTGCATTTATTTACAGTGGCAAGCTCATCTTACTAGCTTTCATGAATTTTTGTTTTATCAGTTGTAGCTTACTCTTCTGTCAGAAGCTGGATACTTTCTATAGAGAACAAGATCAATATTGCTTTCAAATTTTAACGGAAAACTCAGACTAATTGGACCATAATTCTAAGACCAGTATCCTTATTGATAAGTTCTGATATAACTAATCACTGGATCAAGGTCTGTGTAAACTAATTAGAGACTTTTGTCAGTTATCTTCCCCTGATAACATCTGAAGCAATCCAATTGGTAAGAAGGTCCTTACAGTTGGAATCCTCAAATTTTATCTTTGACTTTCTATGTAGGGATAACAAAATATGTCATCTAAAATATTTCTTGTTAATTAAGATATTAACAGATGTAATTAAATTTAGGTAGTTCTTTATCCTTAAAATACTTGGCTTGAATTTCAAACAAATTAAATGATTTACAATAAGTTATTTAAGATTAATTTTGGCAAATTGACATTAAAAAGTAAGGGTAAAATCTGAGTATTCCAACTAATAGGACCTACCTATTTGAAGAGTATACAAGGGGAAATAACTGACTAAAGTCCCTTTTTTTATTTTTTTATAGCATGCTAAGAGGAGACTTTATTGTAGTAACACTGATGACAAGAAAACAAAGAAAGAAAATGTTACATCTGGTATGTGTTTCTACCTTTGGTTTTTTTTTTGGGGGGGGGTTGAACTTCATAGCAACAAAGATTGTATTGGTTGTATTACAGCTGTCAGTCAACCTACTTGCCATTCCTGGTATGGTAAAATCTCATGATTCAGCTGTTGACCAGTTACCAGGCGCAAACTTTCGTTAGTGACTGACAACTGCTCTACATGATGATTGATGATTTAGAATCAGTGGTAGGAGGGAGAATGACCACAGAAATTATTTCATAACCAAGCTGTACAAAAGTATGCCCCGCCCAGGAATTGACCTATTTATTTTTGTCACTCTTTTATTCATACTTGATTGTTGTAATGAAGCAGAAACCTCATAAGCAAAGACAACCACCAATGCCAATACTAAAGTAATACATGTAGCATTAGCTCTCATTTCTTTGAAAAGACAAGCTAAAACTGTACAGGTGTAACTAAGTGATTCCAGTACAGTCATCCTTGTACATGTAAGTGGTTAGGATATAATTAACTAGGAGCAGTGGTCCAGTGGTAGGACAAGTGCTTAGGGATCATATAAAGACAACAGTTCCAACAACGGGGGAAAAATTAGCCAGGGGGGAAAGATTGGCCGAGATGTATATTGAAAAAGCATATAATGACAACAGTTCCAACAGCGGGGAAAATTTAGCCAGGGGGGAAAGATTGGCCGAGATGTATATTGAAAAAGCATATAAAGACAACAGTTTCAACAACGGTGGAAAAATTAGCCAGGGGGGAAAGATTGGCCGAGATGTATATTGAAAAAGCATATAATGACAACAGGGCTAAGCCAAGATAAAGGGTACCTCTTCAGTCTCACATAGGCCAATTTTCAGACCCCATCAGAGTGCAGATTCTTTTATAGTAATATACAGACATGTCTATTAGGCACTAATTTCCAAAAGATCTTGGATGGAACATGTAGAACAAAAAAGTTAAGAACGGTTGAATAGTTGTACCCAATGGGCCTACGGACTCTACATGGTAATTTATATCACCCCACGAAAAATTAGAAAGATGAATATTTCTTATAAAAAATTTGTTATTTAGTTTTATTAACATGTACTTTAAAATTTTGAAGAGAATCCACGCCCACTCTCTCCTTGTCTACAACATTTACCGAAGTCAAAAGTGCAAATACCCCCAAAATACACAGGAAATGTTAAGTTTCAATTTGCATATAGATGAGATAAAAGAAACAAAACTGATTTTTATATTTGAAAGTATTGGAAGATGTAGAAAACACATTTAGAACATGTTTGATATGAATAATATAGTTTTGCTGGCCCTAAAAAGAAAATTTTATAATTGGAAACCAGGGCTACGGACTCTACACGGTAATTTATATCACCACTAGAAAATTTAGATAAATGATTTATAAATAAGTTTGATATTTATGTTTTTATCAATTTGGAAATGAATCTACACTGACTCTCATTGTTTGCAACATTTACCAGGATCAAAAGCGCAAATACCCAAAATACACAGGGAATGTGAGTTTCAATTTACATCTAAAATAGAAAAAAAGAAACAAAACTGAAGTTTTTCTATATTTGAAAGTATTCGAAGATGTACACAACATATAAAGAACAAGTTTGATATGAATAATCATATGTTTCTTGACCAAATAATGAAACTCATAAAATGGATAGGATTGTAGCAATACGGTAAAAACCGTATTGCAATATATTGCAATACATGAAACCCGTATTGCAATATATTGTAATATATTGCAATACATATTGTTCTTTGCGCATACATGCGTAGCCTAAATTAATGCATGTGCATCGTCTTAATTAACAACATTGTACATAGATATTTGTATTTTCAAATGATCTACACGTATTACGCAAATGTTTGAATAAGTTGGAAAAAAGGTTTTGAATGGACTTTCAAAGATAATTATTCTCTCACTTGACGAAAAATATTTCAAGTTTTCGAACACATTTTAACATTAATTCAATCATTATAAAAATTCAGACTCTGATAAAAACAATCAGTATGGTACATAACTAGAAAAACCGGTTCTTAGAAAAACGAACGGTTAAAACCGTCAGAAGTCGTATTGCAATATTAACCGATATATCGGTTAAGCGTTACACCCCCAAAAATGGATATCAGGGGCTACGGACTCTACATACTGACTTTATTGTATTTAGTAGATTGAAGAAAGTAGTTTGATGTAAATTGACCTGTGGAATAATATTCTTTTGATACAGTATTAATTTTCTGACTTTTGAAAAAACGAGCAATAATATGAAGAAACAATTCCTTTACTTTACTTGAGAAAACACGAAAAATGTATGTTTTTTAATATTACATAAAATGTCAAAACAAAACAAAGTCCTGAATTTCTACCTGTTTCTATGTATAGTTCAACAACAAAAATCTATCAAATAAGTTATCTCTATACATATACATGTGTATAAGTTTGGGAGCAAAAAATACAAAAGAATGAATATGTGAAAATTAACATGGGGCTACGGACTCTACACCACACCAGTAGCTGTTTCTATCACATATTTAAAGCTGTTTGTTTGGTTGTAAGTGTAATTATCCTTTAAAAAACAATAAACTTCAACTTACAAACACTACAAATATATATTTAAGTATCTTCTGAAATGTCTAATGTATCAGTTTGACCATTAAAGAAATCTATCAGAAAATTTATAAATTACGTCAAATTTAACATTATTTTCAACAGAATGAAGATTGTCAAGACATACAGTATTTAGATGCATAGCTAGTCAGCACAAGTACGAAACTAAGAAAATTAAAAAAGTTTTATAATTTTCCTGCGTGAAAAAAGATATAAATATATCAGGGGCTACGGACTCTACAGGGCTACGGACAGCACTTATTTGTCTTTAGATTTTTTTTGTTCTTCTTCTGATTTAATTCCTTTCCTGCATTACCTACATGGCACAACCAAAAACAGAAAACGTAATAAAACAGCAGCTATGTTTCTTTATATTAAGTCAGCACACAGTTTAAAACAGGGGCTACGGACTCTACATAAAATTTACAATGTTCAGTAGTCATTTTCCAAAAAGAAAATACATATGCTCTGAAAAACTTCATTAGGGTTAGATAAAAATAATTATAAACTGTAATAGTAAAAAGGTGATACAAGTGAAATAAAGCAGTAAAATTGTTTTAAAGTCTATCAAAGATGGTAACGTAAAACTCTAACTTACGTTACAAGGGTACATGTTTACTATTTCATGAATATTTTCTTAAATATTGATTATAAATAAATTTCGTAAATAACACCGTATACCTGTATGTCAGTCAGAGATAGAAAACACATCAAAATAACTGTAACAAACAAACACTTTTCAAAACAACTGATGAAAAAAGAACAAAACCTCAGTGAGACTCAAAAACAGTGTAAAACAGGGTTTTTAGGGAATATAATCCTAAATAATTAAAAAATGACAATAGAACATATATAAAACTATACATCATCAGAAAGCTCTCAAGATAACGTGTTGGAAAAAAATACTCTTCATTTAATTTAAAATGAACTTTTCTGAATATTTCAATGTAACATTGGAAAAATCAAAAGGTCCCATTTATCTTGGCTTAGCCGAACAGTTTCATCAACAGGGGAAAAATCAGCCAGAGGGGAAAGATTGGCCAAGATGTATATTGAAAAAGCATATAAAGACAACAGTTCCAACAACTGGGGAAAATTTAGCCAGGGGGGAAAGATTGGCCGAGATGTATATTGAAAAAGCATATAAAGACAACAGTTTCAACAACGGGGGAAAAATTAGCCAGGGGGGAAAGATTGGCCGAGATGTATATTGAAAAAGCATATAATGACAACAGTTTCATCAACAGGGGAAAAATCAGCCAGGGGGGAAAGATTGGCCGAGAGAAATAATGTTGTATCATATTATATATAAATTTTAAACAAATGTTAGGGGGGAAAAATTTGCCCAGGGGGGGGAAAAAGGCCTGGGCCAATATTTCCCCGGGGGAAAAAAGGCCTGGGCCAATCTTTCCCCGGGGAAAGATTTTCCTGGGCCTTTCTTTCCCGGGGAAAGATTGGCCGGGGGAAAAAATAGACTGCTACACTGGGTTCGATCCCCACTAGGAGCACTGCTAATTTCCTTGAGCAAGAAACCTACAATTGTTCCACTCCACTTAGGTGTAAATGGGTACTGTGAGGGATCGCCTGCTTAAGGATGATTTCAATTATCAGGAGTTATCATACAAGATAGTAAAGTTGGCTGAACATGTATATGGAAACAGACCTTAAACTACATTTTAAACTTGTTTAATACAAACTAGCTGAGAATAGCAAGCCTGCGAGTAAGGTTGTAATATTGAAATTATGTTCTATGTAGGTCATACCATTTTACAAAATGGTAATAACTCTATTAGGTATACTAAACAGTTCAATTTTAAAATATAAAAAAATGCTTATTTAATGTCACTTAAATCAAAGAATGAGTGTCAGTCAGACTCATAGAAACTTTAAGCTCTTCATTTAAAAGGTATTTTATCTTCAGTGCTGTCCTAGACATTCTATTAAAATTGGTATGTTTATTTATTTGGTCTATATTAACAATACTGTGAAGAGATATAACTCTGGATGAATCAATTTGTAGTTAAACACTTTTTACATTTAAAAAATGCAAATATTTAGGTTGAAATATTTCCTAAATTATCTTCAATACTTTTGGGGGGGGGGTTAATGCTGTAGCATCACATTTTATAGGTTATATCACAGCGGTCAGTCCACCTACTCACTGTTCCTAGAAAGGCTTAATCTCTGGGTTTAGCTGTTAACCAACTAGTAGGTGCATACTTCTGCCAGTGACTGACTACTGCCCTACATGATTTGGAAGCAGTGGAGAAAGGCCGTAGAAAATTATTATGATTGAACCTACAACCCCTCGATCAGTAGACTTGTGCGCTACCGACTGAGCTAGCGGGATGGTCTTTTCATTACTTATCAAGGTATTTGAATGGAAATTGGTATACTTAGAGATAAAAAAGTTGATCTATTTGCTCTTATCTATGATTTATATTTACACAGGAGCTTCAAATACTCCAAAATTAGAGCCATGTCCAAAATGGAAGGCATTATTAGAAGTAATAGAAGAGATATCAACACATAATAAATCTAATGGAATTTCCATGGCAACTGGGAGAGTTCTAATTGGTGCAGAAGATGATAGAACATGTTCTCAGATTAAACAAGTTCTCTGTGATGGTGGTGAGAGTCTTCTAGCTAGAATATATAACAAATCTGTAGCTACTAAAGGAGAATATATTGAAGAAGTTAAGGTACCTTGATTGTTTTCATTAGCTGAATTTTTCAACGAAACAATTTGGCTAATAGTTTGGCAAAACACAGGCAGGCCGGTGGGGGGGGGGGTCTGGTGTTGTTAACAATTTTCCATAAAGTTTCACTGAAAACAAGCTGGACTACTTATGAAAGCTTTAATTTATGCAGGAACCGAATTATATTGTGTTGTAATTTCAAATGATTGAATTTAAACTATAAGATCACTGAAAATGCCTATTAAACATCTGTGTTTGGAGTACATGGTTCTCCATGTAGTAAAACTTCTGTAACTCTTCAATTATTTTTGTTATAACATGAATTCCTGAATGCGTTTCCATCTACAAGTGATTCATGGTTCAATTCGTGAATCGCTACGCATGAATTGTGGTTTGGATCACAACTAGCTCAACGATCCACAGCCCTTCTTGTCCAGTTTCATTCCACACATATACATGTATTGATAAAAGGAAGAGTCATACTTTGATATTATTCAAGTTATATGTTAAAACATATCTATTAATAATTATTAGAATATCTTTTAAACTGGAACTAAAAACATCCCTTTCCTCTGCACCCTAATATGTTTAAAATATTCTTTACAATTTTTACCTATTGGGCCATTGGATCCCACATTTTAAATATTGGGCAAGCCACTGCCTAGTATACTTCAGATTTAGTTTATATGTGATTTGATGTATATTTTCAAGTAGAAAAGACCAGTTAACAGAAAGAGGAAACTAGATAAAAACAAGGAAGATAAAGATACTTTAACTTTAACACAAATGGTTGCCAAGATAGAAGCTGAGACTAAGGTATGGTCATTCTATAGTTCATATTCAGAACATAAATTGATGGTTTTTTTCAGCTGAAAGCCATGGCTGTGGTGTAGTGGTTAGCATGTCTGACTTTGAATCCAGAGATTGCAGGTTCAAGCTCGGTCGCAGTATGTCATATCCTATACATGAGTTGTCAGCCTCGTGGTAGGGTAAGTTAGTACTGGTGATAGAAAAGTGTCCAGGAAACCTGTTGTAGGAAGAGCTGGCCATCATATATATCCTGTACAAACAAAGTTTTCTTCTGAAAAAAACCCCATCAACTTGAGTTCCAATCAAATCTTTTATTTTGTTTGTCGGAGATTTTGTTACCAGTACAATGTTTTTTTCCACAAATTTGGGAATATGACCCATACCCATAGAACTGGGAATTTTAGCCGCGTTTTGGCTAAAATTGGGATGAAATGTCATGTAAATTTAATAACAATAGCAGATTTAACAAAGTTTTTACTTTCATTTTTCATTATGTTAGTTAGTAAATTAAAAAAAAAGATTAATGGAATGTATAATATTAAGCTGAAACATACTTACAGCTGTCTTTTTTCAAAAAAACTTTTTAAGTAAAATTGGGAATTTCCAATTGAATTTTGAGAAAAAAGATATGATTTTAGATTGGGAATATAGCCCATAAATGGCTATAAAATTGACCAAAAATAAACACTGCAGTACTACTACTGAATAACAAGCTGAATACATGTATATAAATATATTCTCAAGTTTCTTCTTTTAAACAATGCAAATAAAAATGTTCAGTGAAAGTCATCTTTTATTAGGCAGACTAGATAAAAAATGCAATTATTTTGTACTGACCAATATTTCATTCATGAATAAATCCAAATAAATAACTTCTTGTGGAGGGAAAAGTGATTACTGGTAAAAGAAACCCTCCAGGAAAGAAGGTAAGGGGATTGGCCACTATAGCTCAGAAAATGTGTTGACAAAAGGAATAAACCCAAATTTAAAAAAAAAAGTAACACAAGTTTATTTGACAGGATGATGGCAATGATGATGGCAATGATGATGATGATGATGATAAGATGTTTAAAACAGATGAAGTATATTATGGTGTATTACCTGAACCAGTGACTATTATACATCCTCTGCATGGTTGTACTGATCCTTATAGTCTTGTTAGAACATTGGCTGAAGTACAACCTACATATGTAATACTTTATGATCCAGATCTAGAGTTTGTGAGACAATTAGAAGTAAGTCTTGTATCATTTTTTGCTTGTTTCTTTTTGGGGTTTTTTACCCCTTTTTTCAGTCAGTTTACATTAGGGGTGTAACAATATGGTAAAACCTGTATTGCAATATATTGCAATACACAAAACCTGTATTGCAGTATATTGCAATACACAAACCCTGTATTGCAATATTACCCATATTGCAATACATATCGTTTTTTTGGGTATACATGTGAAACATGATTTAATGCATGTGCATTGTCTAAATGGGATTGATATCAAATTATTTATTATCAAAATGTTTGAATGATTTGTGTAAAATGGACTATTTGTTAGAAAAATGCATAATTTGAAACAGTCTTTCAAAGAAACTGCTTCTCTCATTTGACCAAATGCTTAACCTTAAAAACACAATGAGATTATTTCAAGATTTCAACATATTTAAAATTTATTCAAACAATTCTGATAAAAACAGTCAAGTACCATACATAACTACAAAAAAAAATGTTTCAAGGAAAATGATCAGGTTTAGTCCTGCAGTATATGAGGTGAACCGTGCACTTGAGTCCCCACAAAGTTTTTTTGCTGTTTCTATATCTTTGAAAGGTGCTGATTAAGAATCCGAGTGATGACACCCTGTCATCCTTGAGCAATTTGCATAATATGCAAATTAAGTCCGCCATTATAGAAATTCCGTTTTTCGCTAATTACTCAATAACCAACTTACATACAAAATTTAAATATGTATCCATACACATATTTTCAGGGTCTATCTATCACATGGTACTAATTTCAGCTTGATCAGATCATTTAAATATGCAAATTTATGCAAATTAGGTATTTTACGAAATACAATATTCGGTTTTGCTGTACTAATCAACGTCTGTAGTTTTCACATTGAGATTTAAAGTGAAATATGTTTATGTTATGCTAATTTTGTATATATATTAAATACAAATTTATCAAATAATTACATTTAATCAGTTAATGATGCTCTAAAGATATGCAAAATACTAAAATTACGTTAAAATTTGTAGGATTTTGCCTCAAACTTTACATGGTGTAATAAAAATTTATGCCATTGTCTAGTATTCTGTTGATGCCTTGATAATTTTGATTCAGCTTCTGTACCTTTGAACAGAGCTGACTCAGAAATTTAGTGATGACATCCATTCTTCTTTAAACAATTAGCATAATATGCAAATTTGGTCCGCCATAATCGAAATTCCGTTTTTCACTAATAACACGATAACCAATCATGATAAGATTTTAAAATATGTGTCTGCACCCATGTTTATAGGGTCTAGCTATCATATGATACCACATTCAGTATGATCAGATGATTTGCATATGCGAATGTATGCAAATAAGTTTTTTCAAATGAACTGTTTTAAGTGAATTTATTCTATTCAAATTTAAGTACTTCAAAAAGGAAATTTTCCAGGAAATATGATTGAATCAAGTTATCTGTTAATTGCGACCCAATTCATGTTCGGTTGGATTTCAATGTCCAGAATGTCCACTTTATGAGACCATTCATATACCACATCTAATCAACGTATTAATATAAAATGAAAGTTTATAATGTATTACAGTGTGGCCTACGCACATGGGTGCTTTCAGCTCAATATAACATTTTGAAGTAGTGTGCCTTCACGCCAGAACCAAAGTAAGGAAGAACAATAAATTAATTTGAATAGTACATCGTTAAATTGATTGTAAAATTAAAGCTACTGAATAGCGTTTCCTTATCATAAAAATCATCCTGTCATTGACATAATTTGAGCATCTATTTGATTGATAAACATGTACTTCATGGCAATAGTAGTAGCTGGAAAGTCTTACTTATTGTCGTACAGATTTGATCCCTCAACAGTGTTTACTGTGGAAAGAAATTCATGAAACTACATGTGTCAACTTTATTCATTTGCTCATCGTTTCCATTAATTTACTCAAGATTATATAGAACGTTCTAGGCATGTATATAAATATATAATAACAATGCCAGCATTAATGAATGTCGTATACATAAATCTATTGCTAGCATGTTCAATAATATTTGTTGCTTTTCAAGTTTTCAGAATCATAAATATAACAATGAGACATTGCATGCATGTTTGATAACTAGATTTTGTATGAATGTTTATAGCATAATTGGTTATTGCAAGGTGAGCAGGAATCTCAATTCTGTAACGCCATGATAATCAGACTTACCGGGTATTTTGGACTATCACGGAAGGTCATGTATTGAATTGGGATATCCAAAATTTGAATGCATCCATACTTATCTTCCTCATAATACATTAAAATTGATTACAGAATATATTCTTAGTATGGGCAATAAGTCATTGGAGAAAATACGGGCACAAAAACAATATTCTTTACAATCTAATGACCGTAAGGACCACGTATCTTAATTATCTAAAATTTATATATAATAAGCAATGCATGTTCTTAGTTTATGTAGAATACCTTAGTTCTATGCTCTGACTTTAACTTAGATAGAGACAAGGGTTATCACTTTACTTTATGCACATTATTTGCATTAGTATACAGGTCGAAATCATTTGATCCTTATAATATAAGTATATGTTTTTCGACATAAAACGAAACAAATTTATGCCATGGAAGCATATATATAGGTAAAAACATACTGTTTATGTTTGTCAAAAATTGTTATTGAGATATTATGATTTTTTTTCAAGTGTGTCGTCACTCTATTTATACTAACTAAATGCTTTGTCTTTAATTATTTGTTAATTATCGTTAATCTGTTCATAACAACTCGAAATTTGGTACATGATCTTTATTTTATGTAGTGAAAAAAACACTTTCCTATACTTAAAGACCTAATTTGCATACATCTGCATTTGCAAATCATCTCTGATAATGCTTAAGGTTGTATCATATGAAAGCTAGACCCTACAAACATGGATGCAGACACATAAGGTAAATTTTAATCATGATTGGTAATTTTGGGAGTGGCGGACTAAATTTGCATATTCTATAATTGCTCTTGGGTGTCAGGATGTCCTAACTAAATTTCTTAGCCAGCTCTGTCCACAAAAACAGAATCAAAATTATCCAGAATGCTAGGCAACGGCATAAATTTGCATATTATGCAAATTGTTCAAAGAAGACTGGATGTCATCACTAAATTTCTGAGTCAGCTCTGTTCAAAGGTAAAGAAGCTGAATCCAAATTATCAAGGCATCAACAGAATGCTAGACAATGGCATAAATATACATGACACCATGTAATGTTTGAGGCAAAATCCTACAAGTTATAACGTAATTTTAGTATTTTGCATATCTTTAGAGCATCATTAACTGATTTAATGTAATCATTTGATAAATTTGCATTTAATATATACAAAAGATAAATTATATTTCCTGGAAAATTTCCTTTTTGAAGTACTTAAATTTGAATAAAATAAATTCACTTAAAACAGTTCATTTGAAAAACCTTATTTGCATACATTTGCATATGCAAATCATCTGATCATACTGAATGTGGTATCATATGATAGCTAGACCCTATAAACATGGGTGCAGACACATATTTTAAAATCTTATCATGATTGGTTATCGTGTTATTAGCGAAAAACGGAATTTCGATTATGGCGGACCAAATTTGCATATTATGCTAATTGTTTAAAGAAGAATGGATGTCATCACTAAATTTCTGAGTCAGCTCTGTTCAAAGGTACAGAAGCTGAATCCAAATTATCAAGGCATCAACAGAATGCTAGACAATTGCAAATATTCATAACACCATGTAAAGTTTGAGGCAAAATCCTACAAATTTTAACGCAATTTTGCATATCTTTAGAGCATTATTAACTGATTAAATGTAATTATTTGATATATTTGTATTTAATATATATATACAAAATTAGCATAACAGAAACATATTTTACTCAAAATCTCAATGTAAAAACTGCAGACGTTGATTTTTATAGCAAAACCGAATATTGTATTTCGTAAAATACCTAATTTGCATAAATTTGCATATTTAAATGATCTGATCAAGCTGAAATTAGTACCATGTGATAGATAGACCTTGAAAACATGGGTATGGATACATATTTTAATTTTGTATCTTAGTTGGTTATTGAGTTATTAGCGAAAAACGGAATTTCTATAATGGCGGACTTAATTTGCATATTATGCAAATTGCTCAAGGATGACAGGGTGTCATCACTCGGATTTTTATTCAGCACCTTTCAAAGATATAGAAACTGCAAAAAAACTTTGTGGGGACTCAAGTGCACGGTTCACCTCAAATATGGCATTTTACTGCAGGACTAGTTTAAAACTGCCAGAATTCGTATTGCAACTTTAACCAGTATATCGGTTAACCGTTACACCCCTAGTGTACATGTAGCAGTTCTCTTAGTGGGGTTTAAACTTGGACCTCTCTAAGTTTTCATCCTACCACTTGTCTACTTCTCATACTTTCAGTACTTATATCATTTGTAAGCTTCTGTCATTATGATTTTTTATATTTTGTCTAATTTATTAACTAATGAGCTAATTGCTGTGGCTCAAGATAATTGAAGTACCTGATCTTCCAGTAAGAGTAAACATTAGACATTTCTTTGACTGACTGGATGAGCTGGCATCTGTAATATTTGCTTGATAACTTCAGGCAACCTGGTTGGCATGTTTGTCATTTTAGGAGTACTTTTCCAAGCAAATGAGAGCTTATGCTATCATTTTGCCTAGGCATTGGCGTTGCTTGTTTTTTTGTCAGTCTTGCATACCTTCGTCTGTGACTGAAAACTGCCATATATTATTTGGAATCAGTGGTAGGAAGGAGAATGTCAGTAGAAATTATTTCATGTTCAAGCTACAAGAATGTATGCAACGCCTGAGAATTTAACCAATAACCCCTTGATTAGTAGACTTTACTTTACTAAAGAAATTATTTGTCTCTATGCCATTTGGTGTATAGTTAAGTTACTTGATTTGTATATTTTCAGTTAACTTCAATATTTTAAATATTTTTATACTAGGTATACAGAGCATCTAATCCGAGTACTCCACTACGTGTATATTTTCTCATGTATACTGGGTCTGTGGAAGAACAAAGATATCTAACATCAGTAAGGAAAGAAAATGAAACGTTTGAATATTTGATCAGAGAAAAGGCTGTGAGTGATATAATTAGATTTTATACTAATCTTAGCTGTTTAATCGTTAAGTGTTACTTGCAGTAGAAAGTTCACTATCCTACCTGGAATTCTTTGATGCTGAAACCTTTACCTACCTTAGCAACTATCTTCTTTTTCTCCATGATCTGTTGCTGGACTTAAACTAATGGCACTATCAGTGTCAACTTAGAGCAGTTTGAAGTTTGGCAATCTTTTCCACTCTGTCATAGAGGCAGGTGGAAGCCATCTAGTTTGTCCAGTTGATAAACAACAAGTCTACTGAAAAAAAGGTCAAAGGTTTCATTGCTTGGTGTAGCATTCTTGTGTAGAGTTTGGTCATGAAATAATTTCCATGGCCATTCTTCCTCCTTCCTCTGATTCTAAATCTTGTAGGGCTGTGGTTAACAGCTAAATCTAAAGGTCTAGCCTTTCAAGGATAGGTGAGGCGAGGCCTAAACTAAAAGCTATTTTGTTCGCATTTTACTGACCCTAAAGTTTTTGGTTGGGTTATTAGGTTAGTTTCTAAGATGACACCTTTATAACTTTGTGGAGTTTGGTTGTTAGATATTTACTATGGCCATACTCCTACATTCCTCTGTATAAAGTAGGACAGTTGTCATCCACTAGGATGTGTGTATGGTTATTTCTAGGATAAGCTTAGGTCTAGAGACCTAGGTCTTGCATTGCCTGTAACTAGAATGAATGAAAAATTGTTGAAATGTGTTGTAAAATACCACACATTACATTTTTTGTAGACAATGGTTATACCTGAGGAAAGAGAGGGTAAAATGGACAATGATCAAAGTTTGGCAAGGGATGTAACTCCTGCCTCAGCTTCAACTAATACCAGGAAAGGGGGACAACTTAATCCATTATCTACAAGCAAGGTGTGTATGGCATCAATTTTTATGTCACAGTGATCATTGTATTTATATCATACTTGCAATTTAATAATTCACACTTTTAGTATTGTCTGTTTTTTCTCAACTGTCAAAGCTTGAATAATTTCACCGTGACTGAATGCATTGATTTTGTACTGGCGGCCTAATTGTTATTAAAATTATCTTTACTAAAACATATCATACGGCATAAGCAGCTTTACTTGATCATAATACAGTACAACCTCTCTAGAACAACACCCACTGGGAGAGACTAAAGTATGTTGCTGTTTAGAGGTTGTTGCTTTGCAGAGGTTAAATTCAATTAAAATTATGCCTGAGGGAAATATCTAAAGCTGTTGTCGTGCAGAGGGTTTGTTCTGTAGAAGGCCGCTTTGCAGAGGTTATACTGTACACATTTTCATAAACTCATGGATGTATTACGACAATAATTTTAACAAACCCATTCACCGTGAAATTATTCATGTTTTGACAGTTGAGGAAAAAAAGAACAATATTATCAGTACTGCAGATTTTTAAAGCATTTTTGGAACATCTGTAGCACTTCAAATTGTGACTTTAGCTTGATAATCTTTCAAAGTCATGAAAAAGTCTATTTGTGAGAAGTTTATATAAGATTTGAAAAATCTCATTTAAAAAGCTTTTTTAAAAGTTTTGTGAATTGATTGACAAAATTTATTGTAACATGTGTCAGAATTTGTTGATGTATTTTTCATAGTGTTAAAAATTTGTAGCATGGTGGCTGATTCCTTATCCTTATTAGACATTTATTTCTGCATCAGTGATAAATGCGATATGTCATGTAAATAGCTGAAGGTCTGAAAGAGTATGTTTTTCATTTTGCCAAATCTAGATCCAGACTCACTGGAATCAATGATATTTCTCTAAAAAGTGCAAACATCAAAAATGTTTACATGTAAATACTAGACATTGCAGTGGTATGGTGCTACTACAATTATATAATAAATTAATAAAACAACACTATTTTGCTGTTTCATAAAAAATCATTCTTTTTATTTAAGTATCATATGATATATCTAATATCATTCATTTTGTATCAATACAAATATTGTTAGAGGTAAAACATTGAGCAAAATGGACAGGAAATTCAATATGTCCCTCTTAAGAAATTGCCCCCTCTTTATAGGTGCCATTACAGGAGGTAATATTGTATTTTATTATACCTCACTGGAATTTCCCTATGCTAAAGCCCTATACCGGAGCGGGTGTTATTTTGTTCGATCACATGGTAATATTACCCGCTATCTAAGGGAGACCACTTATTAACGATTAGTAGCCGTAAATAGCCGCGACCGTGGCGTAGTGGTTAGCATGTCTGACTTTGAATCCGGAGATCGCGGGTTCGAATCCCGGTCGCGACAGGGTATATTAGTGATTTAATTCATTTTTTTTTTTACTGATAGTTTTCTTTACTGTGTTGTTATTTGTTGTTCAATAAATATTTACATGTTATTGTTCGTTTTTTCTCAACTGTCAAAACATGAAAAATTCCACGGTGACTTCGTGCTCTCTGTCTAACACCCGTGGTATTGATATAGTGTGCAATCATTCACCGTGAAATTATTCAAACTTTGACAGTTTAGAAAAAAATGAACAATACAGTTTTGTTCTGTATAATAAAACAAATAACACATAGCAGTGAGGGTGACAGTACAGATTATCAACCCTTGAAAATTAATATCAACCTCGGCTAGCGCCTCGGTTGATATTTTTGTCCTCGGGTTGATAATCTGTACTGTCACCCTCACTGCCATGTGTTATTTATATATTATCATGATTTTGTAATTTGTTGTATTCAGATAATTGTTGATATGAGAGAATTTAGAAGTGACTTACCATCATTGATACATAGAAGAAATGTTGATATAGAACCAGTTACATTAGAGGTTGGTTGATTATCTATATTGTATTAACTTTATTTTGGTTGGGTTTAATGATATAGCAACACATTGTATTGGTCATATCATGGCGGTCAGTGGACCTACTCATCTATTTTGGTAAGGATAAATCTGGTTTTAGCTGTTAATCAGCTACTAGGTGCTTACTTCAATCTATGTCTGACAACTGCCCTACATGATTTATTGTCAGAGGTACAAGGGAGAATGGTCATGGAACTTTTTCATGACCAAACTCCACTAATGTATGCCCCATCTGGGAATCAAACCGTCAATCCCTCAATCAATTACTGTTTTCTTCTTGAAACTGTAGCATTTGTGATGTCATAGTCACGTGGTATTCCCCACATGATAAAAGGACGTGTATATTAGTACAAAAGCATGCTTTACATAATCAATTTTTTTCACCAAATAGTGATTCTTGTTATTATTTTGTCACTTATGTGACATATTTTAGGTTGGAGATTACATTTTAACACCAGATATATGTGTGGAAAGAAAGAGTGTATCAGATTTAATAGGATCTTTAAATAATGGACGGTTATATAATCAATGTGTATCTATGTGTAGATTTTATAAACGTCCGGTATTGTTGATAGAGTTTGATCCTAGTAAACCATTCTCATTACAGGTAGGTTACTTCATTTATACCTCAGTTAGTTTGTATGATTTTAATGAGGGTCCGTCCACTCCATATGGATGTATTATGTGCAGACCCCAGAGTGTGATCTTTCTTCCCTGAAAGATTGTTTTTGAGGCCTGAAAATAGGTCAAATTTAGAAAGTTTTACCCAATATAATTCATATCAGGTTTTGTATTATTTATACCTCAGTGGACACTTAAACTTAGTCTAGTTGTTGGTATTGTGAATATCGTAGGCAGCTGGAGTTATTGTAAAAGATTGTAAAGTCGGCTGAACATGTATATGGAAGCAGACTTTAAACCGCACTTTAACTTTAAGCTGGCATTGTTCAGAGACAAAACACTGAATATACACATTAGGTATATTACTAAAAAATGATAGATTTTCAAAGTTCATTTAGCATTCAGTTTCTGCATCATAACACATTTTATTTCACAAATATAGAAACATGCATGCATAGCTAATTCTTTGCTTTTTCCAATGATTCCAACATCTTCTGGATATGTTGGAAAATTGGACAGCCACTTATTTTGAACATTAACATATTTAAATGGGCCTGTATTAAAGAGCAAAGGTTTTGATAAATGTTCTTCTTGAAATTTGTAAATTGCCTAATCACAATATATATAAGATTTTTGTAATTAAGAAATCGATAAACTGTGTTCTAATGCGTAATTCAGACATAGGATATTTTATTTAACATTTTTACCCATCTTCAAAATTGTTATTGAAAAGTATATGCCATCAAAAATTGTTATCATTGAAAGTATATGCCATCAGAAATTGTTATCATTGAAAGTATATGCCATAAAAAATTGTTATCATTGAAGTATATGCCATCAAAAATTGTTATCATTGAAAGTATATGCCATCAAAAATTGTTATTGAAAAGTATATGCCATCAAAAGTGGTTATCATTGAAAGTATATGACATTAAAAATTGTTATCATTGAAAGTGTATGACATTAAAAATTGTTATCATTGAAAGTGTATGACATTAAAAATTGTTATCATTGAAAGTATATGCCATAAAAAATTGTTATTGAAAAGTATATGCCATCAAAAATTATTATCATTGAAAGTTTATGCCATCAAAAATTATTATCATTGAAAGTATATGCCATCAAAAATTATTATCATTGAAAGTATATGCCATCAAAAATTGTTATTATTGAAAGTAATTATATTTTTAGAATAACTTTATTGACTTTTATTTTATATCTATAATTCAGGCTAAATATCCCATGTCCAAACTTTATTGACTTATTTTATATCTATAATTCAGGCTAAATATCCCATGTCCAATGATGTTACAATGCAGGAAACTACAACACGTTTATCATTATTGACCTTACATTTTCCTAAGTTACGTATATTATGGTGTCAAAGTCCATATGCCACTGCTGAGCTATTTGAGGAATTAAAGGTAAGTTAATGCTTGTATGAAACCAGGGTATGTGGTCACCCTTATAATGTCCTTTTACTTTAATGTTAAAATTTGTTCAAATTGAAATATTTTAGTTTATTGCATATGTTACTATAAATAGTAACAAAATTGGTGTGGAAGTGTGCCAATATAGCCTCAATGTGGGCAATATATTCCAGTATTGAGCAAGTGTGCCAAAATATCGATATTTGGCTCACTTCCTAGTGTGCCAAAAATCGATATTGAGGCAACTTCCGGTCATTACGCACCTGCAGTCCAACAACGGCAGACTTTCCGTACATGAAATTCGTTACGTAATTAGCAACAAGAAGCTATCCAATTTTACGACGTGTGTTTTTTTCATAGTGAAATAATATTATCAACAATAATACTTACGGTTTATAATAAGCGTTCATTTGATTCCACCGTTTCAGCATTGAAATAAAGAAAACAATAAAAGTGACGTAACGTCAACGTGCAAAATAGCGCGTAACGTCGAGAAAAAAAATGTATTTTTGTGTTAGAAAAATCATCATTACATGAAAGAGTCAACATATGCAATAAAAAGGTTATAAAACAGGGCAAGTGTGCCTTAAGTCGATATCGGTGAAGCTGAAGCCCTCAGGCCAATACGTAGGCAAGTGTGCCGATATCTTCCTTAAGGCACACTTGCCCTGTTTAATAACCTCTACATATGTACTTAATAAAGACACTTAAATGCAAGTAGGTATGCTTATTCATTGATATTACATCTACTCAAATATGAAGGGACATTACTATGAATGTATGATTTAAAAGTTATGCCCCTTTTGTATTTATATGAATTGGTAATTATTGTTTGACGGATGTATTTGCTTTAAAAAAAAACAAGTCCTGTTTTGAAAGCACATTTGTTTAAAGAGAAGCCTTGCCATGAACAAAACACTTGAAAAGTCTTGCACCCTGTCAATGGTCTTCTCTTGTTTACAATTGTAATGGTAATTTTGAATGGCACGGTTCTTAATTTGGTTATCTCTATACATACATATATATTATATAATTGTAGAATGGTAGAGAGGAACCAGTAGCTAGTGAAGCAATGAGTAAAGGTTCATCAGATGATACAGAATTCTCTGATAGATATAGTCATGGTCCTCAAGTAAGTTTATAATTACTCTAATAATTTGATATATTTATATGAACATTTTATGGTATTGTATAACTCGGATTGGTATCTCTGATGATTGCAGGGATTTTGATTCTAGTTTTCTGAAGGGGGCACAGATTAAAATTCCACCTAAGGGGGTTATACTCTTCCTTTAAATTTGACATTAATGTCAAATTTTCTACATTCACAAGGTATATAGAGAAGTTGCTGGTCTTGTGGAAGGGTTAGTGAGTCTTGGTAATAGTCAAAGTCCATAAATCTAGGTCATGTGTGCTGGCCGTTGTAAAATGGCCTTAAATTGTGTTGATATGACGTCAAACCCAGTAAAGAATTAACAACTAGGCCAATTTACCTTTTAACAGTAAAGTAAGGATTCATTATTGTAGACATGCATTATGAGTGACTTGTTACAATGTACTTTGTGTATGAACTATTTTCCTGCTGTTTCCAGATATTACCCAAAAGAGTCATTGTATAGTATACATGCATTCAAAACAAAAATATAGAATACATTAAAAGTGTACATGACTTTATTAGATGGATGAGGTTGATATTTTCTTGCTAGCATTAAGTAAGAAAAGGAAATTCCTAGCAGATTGGAAATCAGAGAGTTATATATAGCCCAGCTTAAGCCATGTCATACTCGAATTTTGTTAAGCGTCAGCATGCGAGTAGGTTTTAGAGTCTTCAATCAAAAAAAAAGAAGTTTTCTTAAATAATTCCAATGTTCCGGGATTTGTAAACGAAATTTCGTTTGGGGGAAAAGTGTGATTGGCAACGATGTTATTCTTTGTACAATGTAAGCAATTTATCATAACCATGCCATTTATGCAATATATATTTTATGTGAAAAAAAGCACTAGTCATTTTGTACTTAACCATATGTTTTAAGTCTGTGCTTAATGTAGTCATTTCATTAGTAATTTAGACCATTGTTTCATATATCATAATGATGATGTTTTTTCTGTATTTACGCTTTTGGTTTGTGTGTTTTTGTGAATATGTACCTAGATTTGTCAAATTTAAGTTAACAAAATTTCAATTTCGCATGGCTTTATATTGCTTCAGCAAAGGTTGGAGTAGCTTAGATAGCTGTATTTACAATGTAACTTATCAAATTAGATTGGGAGAATCTATAAGTTAACCTATGAGTATAAAATAAAGGGCTTATTACACTCAATGCATTATTTGATTTGATTTTTGTATAATAAATTTTGTTCAATTGTCAGTAGCGCACATACATAAACTTTGCTGATTTAAATATTCACTACAGTATTTTTGTACTCACTATTGATAATAGTATTTATATCAGCGGCCATTTTGATTCAGAGGGATAAATGTATGTGCCACTGACAGTTGAATAAAATTTTTTACCTATAGAATATTTTACTGTTGTATGTATTGTATTTTTTATTTTCAGGATATGTTATTAAGAATGCCAGGAGTAAATTCTCGAAATTATCGAAGTATAATGAACAAAGTTGAAAATCTAGCTGAGTTATCTACCCTCTCTGAGGAAGAGTTAAACACCATAATGATGAATTCTCAACATGCTAAACAACTATGGAACTTTCTTCACAAAGAACATGATCCAGCTAAATCTAGTTCTGATAATGAAATCAGTAAATCTGGTGCTAGTAGGAGATGGAAGAAAAGAAAAAGATAATACTTACTTCATGTTAAACTTTGTTTGTATTATAGTACTCATGCATAGTGCTACACTATTAACCTGAGCTTAAACTACCTAATTATAATCATTACACACTTCCATTACATTAAATCGTGAGTTTCTGTGTGTGTGTGTGTGTGTGTGTGTGTGTGTGTGGGTGTGTGTGTGTGTGTGTGTGTGTGTGTGTATACTGTTATACATGTGTTTATAACCACCTATGTGAATATAAATCAATTTTGTAAGCATGGCATGTAATTGTACTAATAATTTTTGGACATATTAGTTTTGGTGAAAACATGTAAGTCTGCAATATTGTGGCACAGTTGCAAAGTATTTATTTTTGTAAAAACAAAAGTAATTGTTCAGTATGTGTAAATTTGCCGAAAGCTTCCGATAAAACACGATTTACAAACAAAGACCAAAATAGACTGTAAATACTGAGTTTAATATATTCTTGCATAAAGGTCAAGCTCAGGTTAATATTGCCTGACTATATCTGTAGCTTATTCGTTTACTCACTTCCCATATGATGTCAGTGTCACAAATTGCAAATAACCACAGCGTTATTATGATAACCATTGTTTTTCCTACCTCTTTGATGAGTTTAATTACTTTATTTTTTTAATTCTTTTTGTATCTTAATACATAAATGAACACACAGGCAGCTAAGTTTTTATACTAAAAGGGATCCGCCAGATCATATTCCATCAGATCAGGATCAGATATAATCCTTGACCTGATTTAGTTGATTATTTGCAATTTGTGACAGGTATGGGGACTAATAAGATCCTTATTGGCAGCCATCTTGATAGGCATTTGCTAGTGCTGGCTGAAATTTTCAAATACATATTTTTATATTTAAATTATCAGTTAAACTTTATTTTTCAATCAATATTACTGATTTTCATATTATGTTAAAGAGCATTAATTATTTGTTTTTGTTTATGGAGATAATATTTTGATACATTAAAAATAAAAACATTATGTTTTATTAAACTTACACTAAATGATTGTTTAAGTTGTAATCATAAATGTATTTCTTCTCAGTTGGATTTTTTTAAATACCTCAATATTTTTAAAGGTACTTATTCACAGATTTCAACTTAAATATCAACTTTTTCTAAAACTATCAAAATTTTATGGAAATATTTTTGGAAGAAGGAAAGTAAGGTTCTGATAATGAAAATGTTAGTGCCAACTTCAAATAATGGTGTTTCGTGTAGTAAATATCTACCCCGTATGTCATGGTATAGACAATTTTAGAGCATTTTTTGTGACTTTTATTGTATACTTCTCAGAGTTCTCGCAACCTATAGGTCAGTTTGCCTTTAAATAATAAGAATTTTTTTTGAAACAATTACAGACACTGAATGGTATTTTGAAATTATAGAAAAAATAAACTAAACCTGTGAACTAGTACCTTTAAATTGTTGCATGAAAAAATAAGGATATCATAAGAAAATGAAAGTTCTGTAATTTTGTACCTCATAAATATCCCATACATTTGCCTGTCAGTATGGCCACCAAGCTAAGGATAATATTAGATTTTATCATCAGGGTACAACAAACCTCCTCATATAATTAACTTTGTATCTAATGGCATTTATCATTTGGAACTCCTAGGCCATTTGCTTCGAATAACCTCAGACATATTTAGACGCCATTTTGAAATTTCCTTTTTGTCACATTTCCAAAGTGGTGTTGAAGTAAACAAATCCACGATGATTTAGGTGATGAGGAATGTTTTGTTTTAAATCCATAAATTTGAAAATACACAGAGCAATGATATCACTGAACAATATATAGTTATATGTATAACATAGATATGTTTTGACAAAGATATGTGTGTTTACAATGTACTACAAGAACTATTTTACATAACCGTTATGTGCTTTGCCTCACATAGGTAATAACCCTAGCTGCCAGGGTAGACCACCCAAGAATTCTTCCGAGATTATTCATTCATGAAAGGTGGAGGTGTTCCGAATGGGCATTTATGTGTTCTTTGTTTATATACCTCAATGATACCTCAAATGATTGATATTTCAAAACATTTTGTCTTCTTAATTTTATTGTGATAAATTATTACAATGAATCATTGTCAAAACTTCATATTTTATTTTATTTTACTCCTCATAATTGGTTTGCTGTAAGTACTAAATTGTATTTCATAAATGCTTGAACCTAATTCATGATATTGTATTGCTAATTTATATTTGTAATAAAATTTCTTTAAAATTAATACATTTTATTTTATTTTTATTTTCTCTACTTTTTTGTTGGATTTAGCATCGTAACAACAAATTTTATAGGTCATATCAAGGCCGTCAGTCAATCTACTCTATTGTTCCTGGAAAGGCCAAATCTCTGGTTTTAGCTGTTAACCAGTGACTAGATGCACACTTCTATCAGGGCCTTTCATTATTTAGAATCAGTGGTAAGAGGGGGAATGTCCGTATAACTGATTTCATGACAAAACCCAAGAAAGTATGGTATGCCTAGGAATCAAACCCATGACACATCAATCAGTGTACTTGCGTACGACCGACTGAGCTAGCCAGGAATGGGCTCAGCAATTAAAAGGGAACAGTTATTTTGAAATTATGAGAAGAACATGCTTTTTTGTTTGGTTTATTTCTTTCGACTTTACATGAAATAACGGTAATAACTTAGAGAGCAAAAACCAAACATCCCATAAAACTTGTAAGACCACCACCATAGAGAGCTCCATCATCATGAACAATGTGTTTTATCAAAACTTTATCACCTGTTTGTAATTGCATTGGTATAGTGACAGAGCCTTGTTCAGGTGGTCCACCAATGTCATCGACGTAGGCTCCTGCTAGATACACACCATTCTTCATTACTCCTACATGTAGTTCACCATGATCATTCCAATAACTTGATATAGAGACTGAGAAGATGTATAAACCTGGAGTAGTAGCTGTGAATGTGCTTGTAGTGTTATCATAACCACCACCGATGTTGAGCTTGATATTTGGAAAGGGTATTGTAGAACCAACTGTGATATGTTCTAATCCTGAATCTTGATCTAATGTAGCATGAAATGCTACTGTCTCCATAAAACCTTGACGCTTGTGCAATAATCCTACAGAAAAAAGGAATATGCATCATACCGTTTAACACAGTTTGTATAGCATTGACTTGCAAACAGATGTTCGTGGATTCTGGAGTTTTCTCTCTGTTTCAGTTTGGTTTTTTTCTGTTACTTTTTGTCAACTCAACATTTTCAGTCATAAAGACGATTGTAACCTGGGCTACATGCATAACCTTTTGGTAAAATGATAAATGTAACTGGCTTTTGGGAAACACAATTAAGAAACTTTAGCTTGACGTTATTTCACTATGAAATGCTAACCTTTGTTGACTAAATATAATAGAGATTTCATTCTTGACCCAATGCTTTAAAATCAGCAAAACTAGTGTCAAACTCTGATTGCATCTTTACAGAGCCCATAAAGTGACATTTGAAATACCTTTTTGTATTTTTATAATTATTTCGTTTTTTATAGAATAATTGTAAAAATAAAAAGTATGCCAAAATGTCACTTAGGGTCTCTGTACATCTAATATGTATTTATAAATACTAGTAAATATTCCTATATGTACACATATAAGTCATTATCGTACCCCGAGGTTATCAAGATCGATCTAACTAGTATTGAGAATCCTACTTGACTCTGGGTACGAGAGTGATACAAGTAAAATCAAGCAAGTCTTAAACGCGATTAAAACTTTTGGATACTAATTATTAATTCATGATCATTATTTATTATTAAAATTATTAATTAATATAAACCATCAATAGCCATTGTCATATCAATATCGTTTGTTTAATGTGAACATGTTCCTGAGAAAATGCATATTTACGTACATGTGTGTACTTGGTCGTATTTAAGGCTCTTCTCTGTAAATGATTAAAAGTATGAGTATTGTTTGTTGCTTTTTGTCACGATACATGAATGATGTTGATTGTTGCCGAAGTTATATCATTACCTTTTGTTTGGATAGCTTGTTGTTGTTTAAGTTCTGTCAACTGTTGTTGAATATTTGAGCGTAATTGTCTCTCATGGTTCAGTTCACCTTGTAATTTAGCGTTCAGTAAATCTTGTTGTTGACCTGAAATCAATTTTTTGCTTAACATAAAGATGAGGTACTGTGAGCTATATGTGTGTCATGATTTTAATCCAACGTCTCACATAATTACATTGTATGTCCTTTCTTGATCGCATGGAATTTCCGTGTTGCTTCTCATAAACTTGTATACGGTAGTCATTGTACTAGTCAACCGATATACTATAAAAACAAACACTACATCATAAATAAGGCCGTTATTCCATAGTTCCGTGGTCTGTGTCTGTATCCGCGACTTTCTGCTTTATTAGAACCATTCGGAACTACCTCGGATATTACTGCATGATCGTCAGATTACGGAATCACCCGAGCGGTTTTCCAAATGAATCAGAACGTCGTTGGGTCGGTGTCGGTGAGTGAAATTTCACGTACACGGACAGTTCACGGTTGTACAAAATGTATATTGCACAGGAAACACAACAACTCAAAGGCAGAAAACAAGTTAATTGCCAAAGATATTTCAGAAAAATTAACTGAAACTGTAAGGAAAACGAGACAATTAATGAGGTAACTTATAGTCAACACAAAGACACGTCGATATAGAAGAATACAATTTTTGGAATTCTGCGACAAAGTCACTGACGATAGACGAATTAAGTTATCTATATCGTTGAGCAATCTCAGCTTCTAACATTAGCAAGTAGTGAAACATGACACTTTCTTTTGAAAAAGACATTGCATGAATGTCTAACAACTGCTAAAGAACACTTAGTTAGCTTTAATAATAATATCAATAAAAATAATAATAATAATAATGACTTATTTAATGTGGATAACATATTGGCTAAAACCAATTTTCATTATTAATTAAACAACAATAAAACAGGTTATAATTACATCTCACCTCTCTCTTCTAACGCAGAAAGTCTTGAGTAAAGTTTATTTAACTCTGAGGAATCAATATCTGTAGCTTTTGCACCAGCTATAACGCTGAGCATAACAATCACACCTTGCCAGTTCTTCATTGTGAAATGTTGTGAGATGTGCTTTACATCATGGCTGACCCCCTAGTACACTGCTTACTGCTTATCATTTAATAGACTGTACGTATTTAGAACAAGGTCATCATCTATCTTGTTAGTGACATAGTTATACTTGTTTTGAGTTCAGTATTAAAACCTCCTTTATTTTCGAAGTTTAGTTGAAGAAATGAGTATTAAAATGTTATGTACATGTTATTACAAATATAAGTTCGATGCAGGTATCGAACAATTTCAGTAAAATACCATCTGTAATGGGTATAACTATCGTAGGAGCTGTGGTTTAGTGGTAGGACACGCGCTAACGGATCGCGAGCCTCATGGGTTTGAACTCCAATAGGGACACTGCTAGATCCATGAGCAAGAAATTGACATACAGTTGTTCCATTAAACCAATGTAAAAATAGTTACTGCCGGAAGTTCATTCCAAAGATTAGAAGTTATCATACAAAATTGTTAAGTCGGCTGTAACATGTATATGGAAGCAGACTTTAAACTGCACTAACTTATTAACTTTAACTGTTAAAGAACTCCGCAAGTTTGAACTATTCTGACCCTTCCAATAGACCATTTAAACATAACAGAAGCCCACCTGGCTAGCTCAGTCAGTAGCGCACAAGTCTATTGATCGAGGGATCGTAGGTTCTATTCCCCGGCGGGCATATTTTCGTGAAGCTAAATAATTTATATGACCATTCTCCCTCCTACAATGTACCACTGATTCTTTTAAAATCATGTAGGGCAGTAGTCAGTCACTAATGGAAGTATGCACTTAGTAGTTGGTTAACAGCTAAATCCAGAGATTCAGCCTTTCCAGGAACAGTGGGTAGGATGACTGACCGTCGAGATACAATGTGTTGCTGCAGCATTAAACCCAACAAAAAACAACAAAAACACACAACAGAACTATGAGAACTAAACATTTTTATTTTATGATATTCAGTAGCACATATTTGATATGCACATTTATATTAAACCAGAATTAGCTGTATTGATTAATGTTAGGTAATCTACACATTATTCTAGTTCAAATTCTTTATACACTAGTTTCATGGTCAGATTTATTTAAAATCAGTCTTCAAATTCTACTTGCATGTCATTTCTACATACATGTAATAGAAAATGTGAATCTCCATTTGAAACATATTAATGCAGTTCAAGTTGTAAGATTTTTCAAAGTTTTCTAAAAGCTAGATAAAATATATAAATATGCAATGTTTTGTTAACGCCAAAACCTTTGACAAAATCTCATGATTGATCTCATACTTCTTGTTCCCTCCGTCATCTTCAAGTTCATTAAACTATGCTTGTCTTCAGTGAACAGTATAAAAATTGTCATGACTTAAAAGCCCTAACCGTTAAAGGGTATGTACGTCTACATCACACATACCTAGTCACTTTAATTTAAAAAGTTCAATTTTACAAAATGTAATAACTTGGTCATGCATCCAAAATACCACAGCTCAAACAAAATTTGTAAAAAATATATGGTTGTGAATCCAAACAAATTCTTAATTATCATACCCTTATCAATGGTTGGCCAACTGAAAAATAATCTAGTTTCCGAGGCGGAATATGACGATATTTCACGCATGTTAAAGAGAATGGCGTGTTGACTTGTCAACCAATTCGTATGCACCAACAATTCTTGACATTGGTAACTGTACCACCGTGTCGTGTTCGTTATTCGTTTGTTCACATGTAAATATCTCTTGTTTTGACGTGCTCCGGGTACCCCTATACAAGGTTGCCATGGAAACGATCACACGAGTGCCGATATAAATTTCATGTTTTCATCGTAATAAAGCTATGCAATTATGATCAAGGGGCGCTCAACATAAAAAATACATATAAATATAAGTAACTTTGGCAAAAGAACAATATAAAGATATATACGAATACCGTTTAGTATAGACACCAACATATCTAGTATATGAAGCAAATTTAATAACGAAATCCATAGTTTATATTATTGTCATGTTGGTTCAACGATGGTCCTGGAATATGTCCTTTGTTATGTCCATTATACTCTCGTTCAAAGTTTGTATGTGGCCAAGAACCTCCTGCTGATGTTTGTTCCTCGGCTTGTCGTTTGAGTCTTTCTTTTCGACGTTTTTTTCTCTTAAGCCGCCGTTCCTTAACTGTTTTATGTATTCCGTAATCACAAAGTTCAATAAAAAGCTGAACAACTTCACATAAACTTAACATTGACAGACCTATCCATAAACCGATGGCACCACCAACGTCGGACAAAAACTGTTGTATCTAAAACCAAAATGAATGTATAATTGCATAAAATATAGTCTCAATCAATGAACTACTCGAATTATACGTTTTTTGTATCATGTAGACATGTTTATTGTAATATTTCCATTTTGGTATTATACATAAAATGTATACGAAACTCTAATGAGCTACAACAAACACAAAAAAGTGTGCTATAAAACTACTCCTTTAATACTGGATCTAAGATTTATCAAGAACTATTTTCACTAAGCATGCGTATGAATATCAAGGTATACCAAGAGTCATGTCTATTTCAAATTATATCAAATACATGTATATGCAGCACTAAAACATCAACATTTTAAACAATTTGAAACTCATGTTTGTGATAAGAATACCAAACTTTTACAGCACATAAATAACATTGTTTTATTTTTTTTTAAATTATACATAGCCTAGCATTTTTAATTGAAAGCACATTGCTTTTAATTTGATGACACGTTAGACGGGTACCATAATTTTGTTGGTTCATTTTCATATTGTAAAGATTGAACAGAAATATAATGAGTGAGTAGATCTATATACAAGATTGATTAACCAGAAGGGTGTGTGCATAACAAAATAATCAATTTTATTTTTTCCACAAAAAAGTTATATTATCATAGTAGTTGTAGTTGACTTACACCATCCTGTTGATTACTGGCTCCACAAGTGCTTTATTAATCATAATATGCATAAACATATACTGACCTCTATTCCAAATGGCTTAATTAATGTAACATACATGTACATGTAAACAAACATATTTTTCAAATTGCTCACATGCTTTATTAATTTAAAATATACATCAACAAACATCTATTTCAAATGTCTCAAAACATGCTTTATTAATTTAAAATACATAAACCAACCTCTATTTCAGCATCTTCCTCAATGGCTTCATAATTTAAATCTTCATAATAGACATTTAACTTGAGAAAGTTATTGCTGTAAAAGAAAAGTCAAGTATTGCACGTATACTCGTGAAATGAGCCAGTTAACTAACACTGTATGTCACATCACTACATATAAATAAAATAACTTCATATTGATTATATGGGAATGGGCTGTTACATGTGAGCATTATATAGTCATACAGTGTACATCTTATGAATTATACTAATTAATGTTTAATAGGATGTTCGTAAAAAGTATAGATATGTTCTATTATACATGCACATTGTATATTAAAATACATGTAGTTTCTTTTAGCTTGGGGATAGCTTTGTACAGCTTGAATGGCAATCAAAACGTGGAAATTCTAATTAACATGTAATTAATACAAAAATAGAGGAAACACATATTGGCATTGCTCAATCGATGCAGAACTCATCGCTCCATAGACATAAAACAGTTTAATGTGCATGACTACTTGTGTTTGTGTTTTTTACGATTAACATATATGCATAGTGATAAATTCACTTCGTATTATATTACAAGTAGTAAAAGTTCTGAACATTATTTATCTAAACAATTTAGTGATATAAAAATTTTGAGCCGCCCATTTGCTTTACGAAGACTGGACATGGCCATGGAATTATCTGGTCGATTCATCTGCTTATAATAAAATAGTTTGTGCTTGATAACAGCTGACATATCATTTACATGTATCATAAAAAGTGGGCCCAAATTGATCCCTGAGGAACACTACAATAAATGTTGGTGCTGGAAGAATATGTTCTAGATACAACCTCTTATTGCTGCCTGTCAGACAAATATGAAGAGAACCATTGCACCGCAGAACCTGTAAGACCAAGGGCTTCATGTTTCATCAGAAGTAAGGAAGCTTTGCTGTGTCAAAAGCTTTCTAAATGTCAAGTAAAATCCCAACTAGGTTGCCTTATCCGCATGAAAACGAAGAAAATCAGTTATAAATGCACATCACACATGACTCTGTAGAGAATTTACTTCTGAGGCCAAATTGATATTTAAAAAAAAATCTTTAGAAGTAAGATAATCTTAAGTTGGTTATAAACACCTGTAGTTTGTGAAATCAATCAACATAATGATCAAGCTACCAATTATTATGCAGAATGCACATTATATAATGATTAAACCACCGAGCATAATGTAGAATGCACATTATATAATGATTAAACCACCGAGCATAATGTAGAATGCACTTTTTATAACGATTAAACCACCGAGCATAATGTAGAATGCACATTATATAATGATTAAACCACCGAGCATAATGCAGAATGCACATTATATAATGATTAAACCACCGAGCATAATGTAGAATGCACATTATATAATGATTAAACCACCGAGCATAATGTAGAATGCACATTATATAATGATAAAACCACCAAGCATAATGTAGAATGCACATTATATAATGATTAAACCACCGAGCATAATGTAGAATGCACATTATATAATGATTAAACCACCGAGCATAATGTAGAATGCATTTTATATAATGATTAAAACACAGAGCATAATGCAGAATGCACTTTATATAATGATTAAACCACCGAGCATAATGTAGAATGCACTTTATATAATGATTAAACCACCGAGCATAATGTAGAATGCACATTATATAATGATTAAACCACCGAGCATAATGTAGAATGCACATTATATAATGATTAAACCACCGAGCATAATGCAGAATGCACTTTATATAATGATTAAACCACCGAGCATAATGTAGAATGCACATTATATAATGATTAAACCACCGAGCATAATGTAGAAAGCACATTATATAATGATTAAACCACCGAGCATAATGCAGAATGCACTTTATATAATGATTAAAACACCGAATACAATGTAGAATGCACATTATATAATGATTAAACTACCGAGCATAATGTAGAATGCACTTTTTATAACGATTAAACCACCGAGCATAATGTAGAATGCATTTTATATAATGATTAAACCACCAAGCATAATGTAGAATGCACTTTATATAATGATTAAACCACCGAGCATAATATAGAATGCACTTTATAGAATGATTAAACCACCGAGCATGATGTAGAATGCACTTTATATAATCATTAAACAACCGAGCATAATGTAGAATGCACTTTATATAATGATTAAAACACCGAACATAATGTAGAATGCACTTTATATAATGAACAAACCACCGAGTATAATGTAGAATGCACTTTATATAATGATTAAATCATCGAGTATCATGTAGAATGCACTTTATGTAATGAACAAACCACCGACTACAATGTAGAATGCACTTCATATAATGATTAAACCACCGAGCATAATGGAGAATGCACTTTATATAATGATTAAAACACCGAGTACAATGTAAAATGCACTTTATATAATGATTAAACACCGAGTACAATGTAAAATGCACTTTACATAATGAACAAACCACCGAATATAATGATGAATGCACCTTATATAAAAATCAATCCACCAAGTTTAGTAAAGAATGCACCTTATACTATTAGGAAAATATCGAATATAATGAAGGAACCAATGATGAATATAGAAAGAAAATCGTTGTTGTTATTCTACATTGTTTAAAATGACGTGTGAGGAAATTTGAACAAACAAAAGCAACAAAAATGTAAAAAGAAAAGAAAACATTTACGATGACTTTTATAAGATGTGACCTATGTGGTCATAGTTGACAGTTTACAGTAGATGATTTTAAACAAGTTTAACAATTAAGATATAAATATCTTCACCATAGTTTCATGCACCAAGCTAACAAAGGGAACTCCACACCGTCACCATGCATAATGTATATATACTTAACGAAACTTCTAAGTACCCCGATTTTAATATTATTGGAAAATTTTATTTTTGAACAGTTATGTCTGGAAGAATGTAGAAATATGTGTAGGACCATACTGACACTTGCTTGCATGGTTTCCAAGCTAATTTATCGATGCGAAACCGGTTTTGTCGGGCATGCGTTGATATGGGAAGATCTTTAATTGCTTTAACAGAAAAAAGAGCAATTAGAAATCTTATCATACAGGTGACGCACCGCCTTGCAAAAGACCTATGACAATTTCTCGTTCTTGAAGCGACATTCGAGGTATGTCTTGATTTTTCGTTGCGCATATCAACACACTAATGTTTTTACCAAAACGACATTTTGGTATTTTTGCACGAGAATCACGTGCCCATTTCCGCTTTTACATCAATTAGGAAGTATGAAAACCATGCAAGCAGAATAATCCAATATACACTTCCATTAACGATCGGAAATAAATTCTTTAAATTAAAAAATTTCAACAACGATTCCAGCATTGAAATCGGGGTACTTAGAAGTTTGGAAATGGAAAGCAATATGACAGAATTTCTTGGACAGAACTTCAGCATACTTAAAACAGTAATCATCACTTAAACTTATGGTGCATTATATTTAAAGGATTATCAGTCAGTATACATAGACCCTTGTTTACCATTATATAAATATCACATCATACAGAGAGTGATAGATCGAAATGTTTACCGGAGTTAAGTAATGTCAACCGAGGCTTTAGGAGACACTTTTATGCAATTTTGCAAATTGCCCGAACTTAATGCATTTCACAAATTGCCTAATACATGTGCGTATAGAAGTGTTTAATATGAAGTAGGGCATCTAATTATCACGTAAGTTTTACGTATTTCTTGATAGTATTGAAATATTCTGCTTCTAGTCTGAAAATGATAGTTGGACTAGGAGTTAGTTAAAGACTTCTGATTCACGCAGTAGTCATGCAACAAAGAATTATTATATATAGTATGACCATGCCTATACAATTCACCATTGTTTATGATTGTATAACTTACTATGCTTTCCGCCCACCATGTTTTCCTTTGCTTCAATATCAAGCATTATTTAAAATCGGCTTTTATACAGAAGCACGTGTTACAACACAAATATTTTTACAAAGTTATAGACAAAGAATTTACTATAAATCAAAGATAGGTAGTTTATGAAAACAGGATTTCTTGTCTCCAGTCCTGTCGACTGAGATGGCTATCAATGATTCTAATGTAGGGCAGTTGTCAGTCACTGACGAAAGTATGCACTTAGTAGTTGGTTAACAGCATAATCCAGAGATTTAGCCTTTCCAGGAACAGTGAGTAGATTGACTGACCGCCGTCATAAGACCTATACAATGTGTTGCTACGGCGTTAAAACCAACAAAAACAAAACAAAACAAAAAAGCCAAACTGAGATATACATAGGCAATCACAACAAACACAAAAATGATAGGCGGATATAAATATGGTGGCATATTTCAGACAATAATTTAACTAACTAGTTAATTAAGTGGAGAACTAGTTACATTATCAAGTTAAACCTCTAAACTTTTAGCTGGTAAAATAGTACTAAAACTAGCATGCATTTTTTTCCCGCTGTAGTCTTTTATTTTTTGAAAGCAAACACAACTAGCTTAGTAACTAGTTCACTGACTAGAAATATGCCATCATAATAATCAATATTATGCACGGCAAATACGGCACTTCCACGGGAAGACAATCCAGATTGGATACCAGTCCCTTTTAACTAGGAATATGATGGTGATGATGATGACACCTACTCGAAGATTTATTAATCAATGTAATGTCATCATTGACTTCAGAGATGTATTTTCTATTTTCAATTTATTTGCTACCTCTCAACTAATTCAATAACATCAAAACGGTGTAAACCAATTAATTGCCATTAGCTTACATCTAATCGATACCTTATAATGGCCAGTAAATTAAAGTATGAATTTCTTCAGCACAATAAAACCTTACTGCCGTTAAACCCAACAACCAACTTTTCAAAATATCTGTTTTAAATAACAAATTTCGAAGTACTAACATTCAATCAAATTAATGAAATTTAAAAATGATATAACTTCCCGTAAATCTATTTTGCTAATCATCTGGTTTGGCAGAATAACGATTTTTCACTTACATACTTATGTCATGCGACATATAGATTCTTACCGTATTGAGTCAAAATCCATATCTTGTCTTAGAAATACACAACTATTTTTATTGTTGATACAAATATCTTCCAACAATATCATCTGAAAATTATAACACAACTACAATATAATAATTTCAAGTACATTGGTCATATGAACGATCATAATCACTGCCGGATACCTAATAATTACATGTACATTCTTATATCCATAAGGTTCACAACCAAGTGACAAATGATCTGAAACTCTGACGATATGAAAGTGTACTTCATTAAATTGAGACATTCATCTTTTTCTAATCCTATTTAAAGAGACCTAGGTACATTTTGGTGTATATTTTAACATAAGACAGTATTTAGTTCAATGTTAGTATTATGTATCAAAGGTAAAGTAATATCTTGTAGCAACGTTGTATGGACAATACAAGTACCAGAAAAAAATCTAAAATCTGACAAAACTCAATTATACCACATAAAACTTGCATTTGATTTTTCTACGACGTTACCCTAGCAACAATATGCACCGGGTACTTGCATTTACTAAACAAAAAATGACACAATAAAGAAAACGACATTTTAAGTGTCGACAGTTACGAAATACTTTACATATTAAGTACATTGTATTACAAATTATACACTTGAATGGTTTACATGACAATTTCGCCAATATGTTCAAATTGGCTTTAAAGATTACAAGAGACATGAAAATGATATTGGCAAAATAAAGTAGATTAGCTCCTTTGCTATTGAACGTACTTACCGCATAATCATCAGATGGCCATTGTCTTTGACTCACACTTTGTCTATAGTCTGCCTCACTGAAACATACTAAAGGTGTGTGAAAACATATCAGGGACAACAACACTACGAACGCAGACCTCACACAAAGCCACAAAGAAAATATAAAGATATGTCTTAGATTTTTAAATTTTGTTATAAAAGGACTCCACCACAAAATAAAAACAAGAACCTAAAGGGTATCGGGGACAGAAATTGCAAAATGCTTTCGTTGTTTGTGGTACCGATACCTATAATTATTATATATTATATTTATCTGTTATGTAAATATTACGTTCAAGGAGACAAACACGAGACTTCCCCTAAACTTCTGTATGTTTAATGAAATTCAGGAAATTTACAGTGCCAGTTTATTGTGGAATATCGACATGTCTTTGACACTAAACATCGTACAATATAAACATAAATAAATGAAAAGCATACATCAAAATTTACATGAAGTCAAGCTAAACATCATTAAAAACTAGTCTGACAATAATCATAACACTAACGTTGACCAAGTCATAAACAGGTAACTCTTGAGACCAATCATGCTAAAAATGCCTTGCAAGTTCTTTGTCGTCGAGTGTTCCAAATAATGTTTATACCATGTATGTTTATGATTATTATTTCCCAGTCAATCATTACTAACATTTTTATTAATACATGTAGTACAATCAATCTGAATGTAATTTTCAATGCTTTACACTTTATCATCAATCTGAAAAAAACTGTCTAATTGACTCATACATTGTATAATGTATTCATAGTAGCAGATAATGATGAAGAATCTTTTGTTTTTATTGAGGTCCCATCAGATCAATGAGGATGCATTATATACGACCTTAGAAGTACTTCTCTATCCCTTATATATAGTTGTAACTAAACAAATTTGAAAAAATAAATCGAGTGTAATTCATACTTATTTCATATCATCAAATTCCAAAATGCTGTTTCAAAATGTTTAGTTGCTATGTTTTCAAAAATATACGAGAGTCTCATATGGCTATTTGGATTGGAGACTATTTTCTTAGCAGCTAGATGTACATAGACATAGAAACAATAATAAACATGTATACCTGCAAGGATTGTCGCACACACATGTTCCATGCTCAATATTTTCACTTTGTATTTTCACCATACATTCAACTTCTGAAAAGAAATGTCATGACAAATTTGAGTTTACATTGCTCTATTATTGTATGTGTGATACCGATAACTCAGGACAAAGTATTTTGATTTCGTCCGTTTTAACATAAAAATTAATTGGTCTATTTGACCAATTATATATTAAAATAAAAAAGGTAAACAATCGTCTTAACTGATTTCAAAAACATGGCTGTAGTGAAACAAAGGCAGATTTCTAGCGACTGATTGTGTCGTATGTCACCCTTGTTTATTGTTTTGAGTGTGTTTTCAAATAATATGTACAGGTATGTAGTTAAAACACGTACTGCAGTGGATAAAAAGATCAATCCTGAATACGTCATTACATATTTAGCACATATATCTATCTTTCTGCAAAAACTTTTACTCCCTAGAAGTCAATGATTTAGAATACAGTGTTAGGCCACAACAAGCTGATCATATGTTCTATGGATTCGCTCGCACCTTAATTTTGACGGTTTTTACAAAAGAATATCTTTTATTTCCTCGATCGCTCATAAAAATTTGGTCAAGCCGCTATATAAAGCAACTAAATTTAGATTTTTTTCTTTGCTCGCTCGCCCTTTTTTTCCAGAAAAATCCGAAGAACACATGATCAATTGGTTGTGGCCTTATTAATAAAGGAAAATAAGACCTACCAGCTACTGAACGACATGGTCTAAAATTTGGATCACGTTGATCATACATTTCTTCATTACTGTCATCAAAACAATTACATTTATTTTTTATTGCAGTACTTTCACATACAGCTTGACATACCTATTGAAAGATAATCAATTTTAATTTCAAGTCTTATATTCACAATGTGGTAAGCTCACCGACTTATCAGGATTTATCCCTGGTCATTCTAAGTGAGCATAAGAATTAGCAGATTCAGTTTTAACAATTTATTTCAATGTAATAGATTATTAGATATCAGATTATTAAACAAATCATGATAAATGTACACAATTTAATGAAACTACAGTAATTTCAAAAACTTCTTACAAAGATACAAGAATCTCAGACATGTAAATTTAAATTGTCTTTGGCAATCATCGTCGGGTATCCCACGATACGTTACTCTGCTATGCTGCGTTACGTATGGAGTGTAACTGAAGAAAGCACAGGCAGCCGGCCCGGTCCGAAAGCAAAAACACTATATACATATGTATTTACAGTGCTTTTTGCTTCGGGACCGCACCGACCGCCTGTGGACGAAAGTACTGTGATTGCCGACTATGTTGAAAATCAGCAGAATCTCTGTTTAGATTTTAACATTTGATATAACAAAGAGCACTTAAGTTTACTGCACCACAGACAATGTCACTTATAGTGTCGAGATAACATACTTACACGTCTTGCATACTTGACGCCATGTTTCTTTTCAAATTCAACCCCATCATTACATTTACCATAAGGCAATCCCTTTCTTTCCAATGTTATCTGAAAATATTTATGTAATTTTATTTATTTAGTTTTAAAGACAATACATTAGAAAGCATCTGTAGCTGTCAACGTCGTGTTTTTACAAAAATTAGATTATTGACGGTATAGGACATTTCGTTGTCAGTTTAAAATTTGAAGTTTTATTCTGTAGCGTAGTTGAAACCATTCTTTCTTTAAAATAAATCACATGCACGTGTTTGATGCATTTGATCAATAGACTCGTTAAATGCAGTAGTAAATGGCTCGCATAAGAAACCATGGTGGGCCAATCTTGTGTTTCCTCGAGTTTGAAGCCAAAACTGCGCAATAGTATATATGTGATAAAGATCATTTAAAACTATTGGCAATTCGAAATCAATTGCTAGTTAAAGAGTTGATTAGAAATCCCAGCAAGGGAATATCAATTTAAACTGCAATTCACCGTAGTATACACAGTAAACGCATAGGCGGATCTACCGTGGGGTCAAGGGGTCCGGACCCCACTGAAATTTCTAAAATGTATCCGACCATGAGTGTATCTTTTAACTGTAAGCTATTTTAAGTAGCATGGGACAATTTTTATCAGGTTCGCTTCGCTCGCCTTTGTGCTTAAGATAGATCAAATGGTTATGTAGTTTGTATTATGAATATGTTGAGTTATTCTGCAAACAGTGTTTAATGTGGTTGTGGTTCGCAAGTTTGTGGTCCCCTTTGAAAAAGTTTGGACCCCCCCCCCCCCGAAAAAATCCTGGAGCCGCCGCTGAAACGACGAGGTGAACCGAGGTCAATAAAAACGACGATTGGCGGAAATAACCAATCGCGGGGCATATTTATCGTTCTGCAAGTCCATCTAATACAGATCCGTGCTACAATTAAATTACTTTCATAGTAAGCTTGTTGAAACTTTGATTAACTGTATAAGTTTACAAAACGTGATTAAATAAAGTTGTTGTTTTAATGACCGATTTGTTCACCCGCCATGATAAATATATAAAATTTGACCAATCATATAAATCTTTTATAAGTAATTCAATGACTCAGCTTAATGATATTGAATATAAAATAGTGTAATGACATACCAGTTTAAGTCCAATGGAGGTTTCCATGGCAGCTGGTATAAAATGACCTTCTTCAGCAGGGAATGGATGAGTACCTTGTTCACTAACTTGTATTCTTGCACCAAAACCATTAGTTATACCTTTCAAATACTCCATCTCTTCTAGATATATCACCAGACTTAGACCTAATGATTAAATAGTGCGACATAAAATTGTTGTTACTCGATTTTTCTAAAGATGAGGTATTCTTTACATGGCTCATGTATATGCGTAAACGGAACATTATGTCACTAAGTAGCGATGACTTTATTGCAAACCCTAATTTCTTTATAATAAGTTCTTTAAGTCTGTCATTGAAACAGAGTAAAATTCATTTTTTATCAATGGCCAGTTGGACTTCTGGTCAGTCTTTGGGGGTCATCAGCTGTAGTCATTGCTGGACTTGACGCTTTGGGCGTCCTGTCGTAAATTATCAAACTTTGGCTGCTATGTAAATCAAAGCATTTTGTATAAATACTTGTTGTTATACTTAACCAATTCAGCTATATTATGGTTGCTAGGGACCTGGTGTAATATATTACCTTGCTATATAGTGTAAAAGACAATCAAACCACAATATTTCAGATGATTACAGTTGCTGACCTACATAACCCCGTTTTTCATGATTGTTTTTCCATATCTATAATCGCTCAGTAGCTAACAAGTAGCTAATAACTTCAGAGGAAGAGTTCAGAGGAAGACATCATGTTTAATTGTCCCATTTCCAAATGGAGTAGCACGATATGACCTTTCTGTGTTGGTGCGCCGTAAAACCAAAACAAACAAACCAAATGGAATAACCTACCATACTATGATTAGAGCTTTATTGGTCATATTGGAATTCTAGTGTACTAACGTCTGGTTCAGAAACCGCTTTTAGATTAGAATAATAATGTTAGACTTGTTACCTGTTCTTGGTCCAGCTGAAAGTACTTTGAATTTCTCTGATGTTATAGACCAACAATTACCATACGATGATGTTTGGTGAAGTTTAAACATACTGTAAAAGTGTAATGTTTTGTATATGATAAATGTTACAAGCGATCATATGCAAACAACAACCACCGCTCAACAAAATTTTAAAAAATGCACCTGCCTTATATTATATTTTTATATTGTAGAACCAATTCAACTTCATATATCTTTAACGAAACACTAGCAAAAAAAACTTTACTTAACTCTTTGCTCTTACCGGGCGGGGCATACTTTCGTGGAGCTTGGTTATGAAATAATTTTCTTTGGCCATTCCCTCTCCTACCACTGATTCTAAATCATGCAGGGCAGTAGTCAGTCACTGACGGAAGTATGAGTCAAGTAGTTGGTTAACAGCTTAATCCAGAGATTTAGCCTTTCCAGGAACAGTGAGGAGGTTGACTATACAATGTGTTGCTACGGCGTTAAACCCCCCCCCCCCCACACACACACCAAAAAACAAACTTCATTAGCCTCTCACTTCCGACGAGGGTCGCAATTAAAAGAGCACAACTCTTCTATACTTGGAAATTCGAAAGATAAATATTAGTTATTTAATTACTAATATTAAATGTGCATGCTCAAAACCACGACCCATAGATAAAAATGAACTAATCATGGGGTCAATAGTTTTCTGCATTATAATTACAATGTTGTATAACAATTTACCTTGCAGAGCATACTCTTCCATTGAATGTACAACTAACTAACATGTCTGTAATATTGTGTCCAAGATATGCTCTTTCATGTCTGAAAAATATAAAACATTTATCTGTCTTTTGGTGAGCGTCTCATGACGCTGCGTAGACTTTACTCACATTGTCGGTGAGAGACTGGGCCCAATTATAAACAAGAGGGCCATGAAATCCATTTATCGCTAACCTAAGTACCATTGATTCATACATGAATCAGAGTAAAATCAAGACAACTTTTACACGAATTTTCAGTATATTTTGATAAAAAGGTAGCCTAAGAGTATTAGCACAATTTTTCTATTTCTAACTCCCGTGACATAGTTTTCATCCAATACTACCCATGTTTAAATTCATTCGAGCAATTACCTAAACAAGCATCCTGACCTAGTTCAATGAGTAAAAATGACATAAAATAGCAAAAATAACTTAACGTCATTGTGCAAAATGGCGCGAAACGTCGGAAAATTCGGTGTGTTTTTGTTTTGAAAGAATCATTATAAAGAGTCAAAATATGCAATAATTAGGTTATGGAACAGGAAACATGTGCCTTAGGTTGATATCGGCACACTTACCCCGGCAAAAGTCCTCGGACTGAAGCCCGCGGACCAATACCTTACCAAATGTACCGATATCTTCCGTAAGTCAGACTTGTCCTCTTTAATAACCTCTAATGCCTCAGTCCCATAAAATCGTGGCTTGTTACGGACCCGTACGTGCAGACAGTCGTAGTCCGTGGGAAGCCTTGCGTATCAAGGTGACGGTACGCACATGGTACGAAACAACACACCCATACGGATCCGTAGCTGGAAGATATGCATGTTTAATCCATACTCGGCCACGATTTTGTTCACGATTTGACTTTGAAACTGATACGTGTATCCTGGGCTCATCCCAGGGACCGTGGTAAAAACGTAACAGTTGGTACGGGTACGCAAGAGTTCGTACGGGTCCTTGCGGAGCTTTATCGCACGGCGCCCGTACGGTGCCCTAACGGGCATTTTTATGTTTATGGAACTGTAGCTTAACTAGTAAATCCAATGTATCAAGATTAATCTTGCTAATTCTCATAACTTAAAGGAATTAAGGAGAACATATATTGACCTTTTTGATAGAACTAATATGTACCATTAACTATGTATGTAATTGATCCACATTGTAAATATATATTGTAAAATTGAATAGATATACTTAGTGGCAATAGTGAATATTCAAAACTTAAAGTCATATTGTTGGTTTAGTCAGATAGGCTGTGTTGGTACCAAATGCATCCATGCGGAACAAAGTCATTCTACATAAAATACGATTGATTTAATATTGATTTATATATAGCTCATTGTTCGTTCATTCTTATTTTAACTTTGTTCAAACATTTTCTTTCATTTTATGCTGATGCAGACCAATCATGACGATTTTTGAATAAATCCAAACAAAAGTAAATCAAGATAGGAAATGGTATATTTTAAACAATTAAATATGCTTACTTAGGAATGTCCATATATAATTCATTAAATATATCTAATATTTCTGTCTGTGAATCTAGTTCAGCATCGTAAAAATCATCAAAAAAATCGTCGTCTTCAGGTATATAATTTCGTCTGTTTGCACCATCTTTTTCACGATAATTGGAAAGATTTAACTTGTCATAATTCTCAACAAACCGTCTGCGTCTCTAGAATGAAGGTATCATAATCATGATTAAAATATGATAAAACAAAACAAATAGAAACAATATTATTACCTTTATCTGATGTGTAAAATTGTGACATTGAGTTTGAATAACCTTTGGGTAACACAATGTATAAAGTTCAACAATGTCATAAGTCAGTTTACATTGGTGAAAAAATATTTGATTAGGAACTGATTACTCCATCCCATTATCTATACGCTACCTTACTAGAAAAACTTTTTTCTAAAACACATTAACTCTTAGAGAAGCTTACATTCTATAAACATAATAAGCTCGTAAGCTTGCTGAGAACTACGCTATATGAATGTTAGAAGGTAATGATCTATAATATTATCATAAGTAAAATATACTCACATTTAGTGGTGGAGGGCCTCCGCTTCCTCCAGGAGGAGGTGGCTTTGTACCACTCTCCCCACCAGGTGGCGTCTTGCCACCCCCTCCACTAGATGGCGACCCACTACCTCCTACACCTGGTGGTTTAGTGCTTCCTACTGTAACATCTGTTGATACTGGACTGTCACCATAGAAGTCTGGATCATTATTTCCATTAGATTGTCCCGAGCCATCTGTGGGTGGACCTGAGCCATCCGGGGGTGGACTTGAGCCATCTGGGGGTATACTTGAACCGCCAGTGGGTGGACTTGTACCGTCCGGGGGTGGACTTGAGCCATCCGGGGGTATACTTGAGCCGCCAGTGGGTGTACTTGTACCATCCGGGGGTGGACTTGAGCCGCCTGAGGGTGGACTTGAGCCATCCGGGGGTGGACCTGAGCCATCCGGGGGTGGTCCTGAGCCATCCGGGGGTGGTCCTGAGCCATAGTCAGGTGGTGGGTCGTCATAATAATCAGCAAAAGGATCATAATCTTTGTCATATTGATGTGGTACTAAATTTTCAGGTTGTAATGCATGAACTAAATCTTTTAGTTCATGTGCACCTTCATACTTTTTTAAACGTCCCTTGTGTATTAAGTTAGTATTGCATATAGTAATCTGAGGAAATTTTAAAGGGGAAAACCCAAGAGACACTTTAGTTTGAATAGGAAATTGAAAGAACTGGTCGATTAAGTACCACAAGTGTAAAGTCATCACAGCTAATGCTACTAGTAACATAAAACTCCATATTACTTTTGCCCACCAAAATTTAGCGTTGTTTATATAAGGCACTCCAACCATGGAAGTTTTCTCTGCAAATCTACTGATAAGCCTACGAAAACTTTTCTTTTTACCAACAGAATCCATTGATGCCACGCTAGCAGAATCATCTTGTGATTTTTTAACATCATTTTTCTGAAATTATACAAATGTTAAATCAGAACAAATGATCAAATGAATTTAAACAATAGGCCAGATTCCTAAGCAAATCGCTAGCTATCGCTTCGTTCCCTGGTACCCTAGATCTGATATCTCATGCTTAGAACTTTTAGTGTAAAAAGGGTACCAGAGGACAAAGCGCTATAGCTAGCGATATGCTTAGGAAACATGGTAAAGATAAACTCTGTGCAGAAAGGTAATTAGAGAATGATCAATGCTCAATCACATTTATCGTCAGCTAACCAAATTATTATATATACCATAGGTTTCCGACGACAGTTGAGAAATATAAAAACTCGTCTACCCCGCAAAGATACATACATGTATTAAAGAAAGTACGTCGATCCACCCAATTGTTCCAGCGTTGTGAGTTAACGACCAGAACTGATTTTAACATCATTTAAGCACTAGCTAGATCTATACAACTATTTTAGATGCAGTTGTACAACCTTTTAAAGATGAAATGACTGACTTGACCACTAAATATATACATGTATTTTTAAAAAGTAAAACTTTAATATCCAACATTGTACGACAATATTTACATGTTCTACAGTTTAATCTTAGGTTTGGTTTGTATCTACGATGTAAATCTGTATTGTTCACTTCGTGACAAAATTTGTTCCGATTTATTTAAAAATAGATTCATATGATCATCTTTGATAGGAAATTATTCTTTTCATACTTATTGAACCAAATCAAATTTTTAGATTTAGTTTACATATACACTGCTGTATTCAAACCTGTGTTAGCGGTCACTTGTATTTAGCAATGTCCATGACTAAAGTACGAAAGACCGGTCGGGCCATTTCAACTTCACGAATTCCCGATTTCATCTTTATGAATTCACGATTTCAACTTTATGAATTCACGATTTCAACTTGATGAATTCACGATTTCAAATCCACGAATTCACTATTTCAACTTCACGAATTAACGATTTCAACTTCACGAATTCAACTTTGTGAATTCACGATTTCAGCTTCATGAATTCACAAAGTTGAATTCGTGAAGTCGAAATCGTGAATTCATGAAGTTGAAATCGTGAATTCATGAATTCCGTATGTTGAAAACGTGAATTCACGAAGTTAAAAATGTGAATTCTTGAAGATGAAGTCGGGAAATCATGAAGTTGAAATGGCACTTCCGGTCTTTCGTACTAAAGCATCTTAGAAAAAACAGCTCCTAACTTAAACGTTATTTTCGATTAACATTGTATTCAGTATTCAACCACCTGAACATGTATTGTTTTTCTGTGTCTCGCTTGTCTGGATGTATTACGCAGGTTTGTCTGTATGAAGTGATAATTTAAATATGTCGAAATATACAGTGTCTACCAAGTGATATTTAAATACCTTGTAATAAAAGTATACTCTTATTTTAAAATATTAATGAGATTATTAGTTATTGTCAATGATAACTTAGGGACTGACGCTATAATTAAGTTATATAACAAAGTTAGAATGAAATAAGTAATAAGTATTGCCAAAAAACATACCCCAGCTTGTGGCGCCATTCCTATAAATAGTCCTTAGTCACCGAATCAAGTAATTAGTAAGACAACGAGGCGTTCTGGCTCTCTGACATTCGAAAAACCACTCGGATGATTCCGTAAACTGATGATCAACACTCGCCGAGGTGTTCCGAGTGACTATCTGGCTCTAACCAAAGTGATGATGATTACTTTTTCAGACAAAACAATGAAAACTTTATATATCAATCCTAAATTTGCATCAAATCTACTCTAAAGTGACATTAGTCAGTTATTGTACATTGTATATAAAGATAATTGATCTAAATTCGAGATGTCACCTATTTTTGCCACCTTTGTTGTAGTATTTTATCAATAGAACTATCAATATTATCTTTCTAATAGTCCAGTAATTTACCCTAATAATGGAAGCTTAAACACTCTTAATTGTTGAACAAATAATTAAACATTAATAACCTTATTGGTTTCCCTTACTCTCAATTTTATTGCAATTTAGCACGTATTTAAACAGACAAAAATAGTAATTTTAATAATTGTATAGAACCGAGTCTATTCTTTCTTGCTATTCATGTTAATCGCATACGAGTGGCATGTCAACATAAATTTATATTATTTGAATATGGAAGGTATCATATAGCATTGAATCTATATTATCCCTCCCCTCCAATTTCCGTAGCTTATCACTATAAAATATCGAAAGTTCATAAGTATGTGAGATCTCAGAGTGTCAAGTTTGGTCTAATAGGCGCAGGGGCGGATCCAGGATTTTTTCTAGGGGGTCCGAACTTTTCTTGGGGGGGGGGTCCGAACCTCGAACCACAACCACATTATGCACTTTTTGCGGAAAAAATGCAAAATATTGATAATGAAAACTACATGACCATTAAATCTATGTAACAGCACCGAGAAAAAATACTTCATACTACTTAAAAATGACTTACAAGCAAGAAATACGCTAATGGACATGTACGTTTTCCAAATTCTAGGGGGGGGGGGGAGTCCGGAATCCCCCCCCCCTGAAACCCCCCCCCGCTGGATCCGCCAATGTGGCGCGTGAACAAAATTCACATTCATTGTTGATTAAATTAGTGATTAGTGATTAAAAGAAACTACGCTTATCTTGCAAAGAAACATTTGGGTCTAAATTACTTTCCTATGTTGTTAACTTGTTAGTGTACGTATGCCATTTACTAGTTATGATAGTTTATAATATTCATTGACAAGAGAAACACTCATTGGCTATAATGGTAATTTTTAATGTCGCTAATTATTCAAAAATCCTAATTCTTGACTAATTAAGCATTTGAATTAACCATACCTTGAGCTAAATTAATATTGACTTAATTTGTAATAAAGCGTCATCGTATGTCAGCTTTCTTTACAGTAGGTGCTAAGTTATTACAGTAGGTGCTAAGTTATGACGTCAACAAATACACTCTTGTGGTTCAATCAAATATTACTTATTAAAATCAACATTTCATAAGCAGACAAGATTGAATCGTGATAATCCTTAGGGAAGAAAATAGCTTGATTAGCTCTAACTAGTCTACAAATTAGCCTCTCCTGAAATAATTCCAATGGGACAATAGTCAGAGATCGTTAAGGCAACTTTATTCGATAGCGTTAATGAAACACCAACTGACGGCACATTTGTGCTTAATTGCTGAAATAAATATATTTTGTATTTGTATTGTATTGTACATTTTCTTAAGACACTGTAAGTAAGGTTTAGTCTGAAATAATATGTCCTCTACTCAAGATAATATTACTCAATCGTTTTTTTTAATGATACACGTTTAAACCAAGATCCTGATTCAGAACATATATCTATTTTTTGTTTGTTTTTTGGGTTTAACGCCGTAGCAACACATTGTATAAGCTGTATCACGGTAGTCTGTCCATCTACTCACTATTCCTGGAAAGGCTTAATTTAGCTGTTAACCATTAATCTAGGCGCATACTTCCGTCAGTGACTAACTTCTGCCCTATGTGGCATATTTCAAAGGAGATATAAACATACGTATCAGGAACAACAACATAGCAAAGAGCAAAAAGGATACGTTTTTAGAGTTTTTAAACTGTTGTTTAAAAGGACACAACAAACAAATTACGAAAACCAAACCCTAACTAATGGATTTCCGCAGTGGAATTTCATTATATTTTATGTAGTTCAAGAATCCGTCACTCAAGAATTAATAGATCACGACAATTAGTTTCTATCATTACATAACCACGTTCAGTACCCACCCATTTAACTCAGTCGGTAGCGCCTCTTTGGTCCATGGGACGTGGGTTCGACTCTTGAATCAACATAACATAACATAATATGTATCTCCGAGGAGTTTGAATTTTTTTCATTTAATCAAATGCGAAAAAAATATCTTTGAGAGTTCGTTTCAAAATATGCATTTTTCTAACTTTTAGTCCATTTTACACTAGTTTTTAAATATTTGGATAAGAGATCATTTGAAAATACCCAAATGTATACTATGCTGATCCAATTAAGACGATGCACATGCACTAATTCATGTTTTGCATGCTTACACAAAAAACAGTACGTATTGCAATGTATAAATATATTGCATTACGGGTTTGCGTATTGCAATGTATTGCAGTGCAGTTTCTACCGTATTTTTACAGCCCCTACTGTCAAGAGCTCGTGGGTAGCACGAGTGACCGTCGTGATATAACTGAAACATGTTGAAATGCGACATAAAGCTCCATATATATAACCTTTCCATCACTTCAGAAAATAACATAATCAGTCTTTTCACTACTGAAAATTTGGTTTTTGACGATAACTAATAGATATTAGATACATCGTTGTTTGAAATTGGCTTGCTTTTATACTATTAAATACAACGCTGTATTAAGCTTCCCATGCATACAATTTAATCATGTTTATTTTACCAATAAATTTAATTGAACTTATTGACGAATGTACATGTATTAATACATTTGTCAATAAGTTCAATTAAATTTATTTATACATCATTTCAATTAAATGTATATACATGTATACATTTTATATAAGATTTGAAAGTCCAGCTTCGCCTTGGTTCGAAACAAATCCAACCCCGACGACGTGAAATAATCTTGATAGAATTCCTGTAATGTCTATTTCAGTAAGAAATGTTTTGCAGTTATTACATAAGTTTTACTTTTGCACTCCTCTCATTGACCGATATAAATAAACCTGTGCGACAATGCCCAAGAGGGGATTCTGCACAATACTGGAAGATAAAGAAGAAGCTAAAATAAAATTTCTACAAAATTAAAACATCCTTACCCTTTGTGTACTGTTTCTAGAACGTCTACTCGACCCTCGGTTGTTATGTCCATGATAAAATCTTGAATCACCATTCTTCCCTTCATACAAGTAATCATAGCTCCCATGACCAGAGTACCTGTCTGTGGAAGAACGTAGCCTACTACCATCCGGGGATCTCCCACCACGATAGAACTCAACATCCATCATACTCGCCTTTTAGAGAGAGTTTATTCGTTCATCACAAGCTGCAATCAAGTAGGAACAACTCGGTGTCAGCTGTGTTTGAAATCTGTAAAAATACATAGATTTCTACATGTACTTACAACATTATGGTAACATTAAATATATGATTTTTGGAAAGAAGCCCACAGTTGAATTGAACTGATTTCGAATTTAATTGATTTTATATTTTAAATGTATGTTACATTATAAATTCAGATCTATTGCAATCGTGACTGGCCTATTAATTATGCATGACTGAAATTCAATGGATGAACTGATTTGTACATGAACTAAATACAACTGTTCATCATGGATGCTTTTAAACTTGCTGTATCATAAGTTCAATTTACATCGTGGAATCTTTATCAATATGTGAATGCATAGTTTGATATTACTTACTAAACAATAAACTTGTAACCACAAACTAGTATACATTCTTTTTTGTATTTTAAAGGTACTAGTTCACAGATTTGGTTTATTTTTTCTATAATTTCGAAATACCATTCAGTGTCTGTACTTGTGTCAAACAAATAATGCTTAATTATTATAAGACAAACTGACCTATATGTTGCCAGAAATATAAAATAAAAGTTATAAAATGCACTAAAATTATCTATACCGTGACATACGGGGTAGATATATACTACATGAAACACCATCATTTGTAGTTGTATGCCAATTTGCACTAAAATTGTCATTATCAGAACACTTCTTTCCTGCTTCCAAAATTGTTTACATACAATTATGATAGTTTTAGAAAAAATGATATTTAAGTTGGAATCTGTGAATGAGTACCTTTAACAAACTAGCATATCGACAATAAGGGACTTTAGTCAGTTATTTTCCCTTGTATACTCTTCCAATAGGTAGGTCCAATTAGTTGGATCACTCGGATTTTACCCTCACTTTTCAATGTCAATTTGCCAAAATTAATCTTTATTAACTTTTTTGTAAATCATTTAATTTGTTTGAAATTCAAGCTAAATATTTTTAAGGTAAAGGACTATCTGAATTTCATCACTTCTGTAAATATCTTCATTAACAAGAAAGATATTAGATGGAATATTGTGTTATCCTTACATAGGAATTCGTGATAAAACCCGAGGATTCCAACTGTAAGGACGTACTTACCGATTGGATTGCTTCAAATTTGTTTAGGGAAGATAACTGACATAAGCCCCTGATTAATTCATTTGTGTGGAAGGTCTCAGATTTTTATATTGTTGTTCACATTTATATTTTATTGTCCTAGGTATTGGTTAAAGGAGACTTGATATTTTGTTCATGCACCGCATTATATGCATATCAGAAATTTCATCATTTATCAATGAAGATAGAGCATTTACAAGTATTTGCAAATTGAATCAAATACCTATACAATGCTGATCAAATTCTCCCATAACTGTTTACATATCATTCCGCCCAGCTAGCTCAGTTGGTAGCTCGCAAGCCTTATGTTAGAGGTGTCGTGTGTTCGATTTCGGAACGGGGCATACTTTCGAAGTTTGGTCAAGAAATAATTAAACGGCCATTCTCCTTCCTAACACTGATTAATAACCATGGACGATGGACAGTGGACGGAAGTATGCACCGTGTAACTGGTTAACAGCTAAATCTAGGGATTTATCTTTTCCAGGAACGGCGAGTAGACTGACTGATTGTTTAACTCACTCAAAAAAGTTTACATATTAAATGAAATTGTTATTAAAATGTGAAAAAAATAATGTAAGGTTCACATAGCATCTTACAAACTATATCGCAAATAAAGCATACAACAATTCGTTATAGGCCCTACTTTCTATGCAGAAATGAGAGACATAAACTAAATAAACCACAATATACAGGCATAAAAGTATAATTATAGAACCACGTGAGTATAAAAATAATAATTGTACCCATGGTGATAGAAACTGGCAAAGCTAGTATGTTGGGTAAGAAATGACAGAAACAGTTATAGAATTAAAGTATGGACTTTGTTTATAAAGCCACAACATACAACGATGTTAAAATTAAACTGGTCATAAGAAATTTATTCAAAAATATATCAAAGTATCTGGGCTGAAAATCGTTCAAAAACAAATTGTCCGTTTTTTCTCAACTGTCAAAGCTTGAATAATTTCACGGTGACTGAATGAATTGTTTTTGTACTGGCGGCCTAATTGTTATTAAATATATATTGACTAAAACATATAATACGGCATAAGCAGCTTTTATGATCATAACACACTTTTGGAAACTCATGAATGTATCACGACGATAATTTTAACAAATGCATTCACAGTGAAATTATTCATGTTTTGACAGTTTAGAAAAAATGAACAATACGATATGTAAAATGCAAAATGAAGAATAAAATTACTTACATATGAATATATCTTTAATTTTCATACATGCTTACTACGAACATATCACAGTAACATTTCACAGAAACATTAAATCTCCGATACCAATTCCTACTACACGTATATCAAGTTAATGTTCGATGAAAAATAAACATTCAAACGTGAATATGTTGGATACACAGGCGGTACATCCACGTTTGACAAGATAATACATCCACGACGTATGTGAACTAACAATAGAGGAAACTAACCCTATTGTCATAAACTGTGTACTTATCAAACATCTTTTTAAAGGTAAATTTAACAGCATACAAAAATATACAAAACATTACAGTCGCCTTAAGGATTTCTTAATTGACAATAGATGACCCTAAATTTATATCTTGTATGTATATCTCACAAAAACATTCACCATTCAAAACCTGTAAATTAGTTTTTCCATAAATTGGATTATTCACTGGCAAACTACATGTATATTGATATTTCAGATGCTGAGTTTTCAAAAACATGGCAAATGTACAATTCGTATTTACACAGAGTATTTAGTTAACATTTTTCACCAAATAGTTTCAAAATCTGCCACTAATGACCATAAAAGTATGGTCAATGATACCATTAATAGTTCTGCCAATCATTTTCATAACTAATCCATAAATACAGTAAAGTTCTGCTTCTAGGACCGTCAAAATCGATGATCGAATATATTTATCAAATACACCAATATATTGTTAGTTGGATTCATATTAATGAAGTTTTTAATAATGAAATTAAAAACCCTATTAATATATACCCAGATTGAATATATATATGGTACAGTACACTGGTTTCATACATCATTGGTAAATTCTTTCAGTATATTGTAAGTTAGCATTCATATTATGTTTTTCGGTTCAATATAAAGATGTTTTTATTTCATATATTGGAGAAATGGACTAGTATATGATTAATTAATTGGACAAGAGCGGTATAAGACAGTACTGGCTTTCCATACATGGTTATACCAGCATTATACATGCCTGTATATATGCTTACCACAGCTTAAAGAAAATGTTGTAATGGATCACGATTTGTATTTACAGTACAGTACAACCTCTGTATAGCGGCCCTCTATAGAACAAATTCTCTGCACTACATCAGGTTTTGATATTTCCCTTAGGCAAGATTTTTATTGAATTTAACTTCTGTAGAGCAACAACCTCTGAACAGCAATTGGCTCTTTGAGTGGGTGTCGTTCAAGAGATGTTGCACTGTACCATACAAAATTACTTTAACATTTATGCAAACTGTTTTATTAAATAAAATAAAATTTATTTCAAATTTATTTTCTCATAAGGATAGTTTTAATTGAATCTAGGACAACTGGTCCCCGTGTAGTTTTGCCAGGCTGGACAACTGAATTGACATGAGACCAGTTGTCCACCCCTGTCAAAAATGACAGGACCAGTTGTCTATGGGACCAGTTGTCAGGCTCCCGTTTAAATTGATTGTAACATTTGTAAGGTGAGTACTTATGATACTGTATACAATTGTATTTGTTATTCATGTCCATGTATCTAAAGTTATGTTTTAATTACTCAAGTATTTGTAAACTTTAAACAAATCACACATTTACAAAGCTGTCAAGGTAATTAAGAATGGCACTTTATAAGTAAATTTATATGCCAGTAGGTAAAAACTTTACCCTAGTTTATCATAGTTCATCACACTGATATAAAATACAGTGTTAATAAGGTGAAATATCATATCATAGATGTATATTGATATATACCTTTCACATAAAACCGCCTGCAATAGATTAAGGAAAGTCATTATTCATATGACTTATTGGACGATTATAAATAAACAAATATTATTATATTCTTGAAATCAGGCTCGAAATTTAATGTACAGTCCGATTTTATTCGGCGGGCCGTGACAGGTTGAAAGAGTCCAATAATAAGCCATGACGATAGGTATTGTTCGACTATGAGCATTGGTCAACGCGTGTCTGCACTAATTCATACTCTTGTTTTACACAAATTACTTATGCGCAGTCATAGAAGTTCGGATAAAAATAGCAAGCAAGTCGGGCTAGTAATTAATGATTTTTTACTAGCTCAAATAATACGTACATCTATGAGCCCTCAACATATTTTAGTTTGACGCTGTAACCATTTGTTTGGTTCCTGAAAGACAAACGTTGGTGAATGAAATACGCAATGATGCGGTTCCCAGAGGATGCCGCTATTTTCTTGGCAGTGTGTGCATACTGGACAGTGTACATTAAGAATGCTTAGAAAAGTAAAATGACATAAACGACCTGCTCAATACATAGAGCTGCATGATATTTTGTAAACAAAACAGAAATATTGATGTGCACAAGCATGTGGGGCTAGTAATTTTTTTTCTAGCCCCACTGAAAAACTACTATTTTTTTGCTGTCGGGCTAGTACGAATTTCGACCACTGATATTAAACTATGTTAACAATATATGAAACCAACTATCATTATATGATATCGTTTTGACAATATATGAATTGAAAACATCTTTATATTGAACCGTCAAACATTATATAAATGTACACCTAAAATGATATTGAACGGCTTGTCGACTTATGAAATAATTGTTTAAAGCGTAAAGCAGAGTATCGATAATAAATTATGGTAGAAATATCAAATTAATAATAACTTTCATGACTGTTTTGAATAAGATTTATTGCCGACTTTTATTGGTACTCTTTTGATCTGTAACATGAATACCATCTTTATTTTTATTTTATTTATTGGAGTTAACGCCGTATCAACACAATTTAGGTCATTTCACGGCGTCCAGCGCACCTAACCTAGCTTTCCTGGACCATTGTCTATAACCAGTACTCACCTACCCTTCCACAAGGCCGGAAACTTCTCCATATTATCTAATCAATGGAGGAAAATCGACATTATTGTCAAATTTTCATGGAAGGGTATAACCTCCCCGGGTGGGATTCGAACCCGCACACCCTCGGGCACGAGTATCCAAATCCCGGCGCTCTACCAACTGCGCTATCGACCCGGGTTATGAATACCATCACAATCCTATAATGGACACTGGACATTCAGTAAAATAAAGCAGCACATTTCATTATACAAAATTATCATTCAATTTGATACGTTCATCGAAACTGTATATGTGATCATCCTTGTCAAGAGTCTGTGATGTACGTTCTTTTAAAATTCATACAGCTTTCATCAGACCTCACACAGACCTAGTCCAAACGTTTGCCTCGTTGTTTTACGTGCTACATGGAATAACAATAAAATAAAACTGATGAGTACAGCCACTATACATTTAGATACAACAAAACTGACCACATTGTCTCGTTAAATTATTTTTCTTAAATTAAATTACAAAGCATTCTCTATAAAGTATTTAGCAGATAAAGAGGGACTTTAGTCAGTTATTTCCGTTTGCATACTCCTCAAATAGCTAGGTCCAATCAGTTGGATTACTCGGATTTTACCCTTATTTTTCCATGTCAATTTGACACAATCAATCTAAAATATACCTTTTTTTGTAAATCATTTCATTTGCTTGAAAATCGAGCTAAGTATTGTTTTGTTGAAGAACTATCTAAATTTCATCACTCTTCTTAATATCCTTATTAACAAGAAAGATATTTGATGAAATATTTTAATGTCCTTTCACAGGACTTCAATGATAAAGTCCGAAGATTCCAACTAATAGGACCTACATGCCAACTGGATCACTTCAGACTTTTTCAAGGAAGGATAACTGACTAATATCCCTCATTACAGTAGAAATATCCTCAAATCAACCTGTTTTATAATCAGACAAAACTAAAAGAAGGGAAAGATTCAAATTTTTAAACAAGAACGATTTTAAAGCCATCGTAGACACTACTCTAGTATGTATACATTCAAATAAAACACTGTCTTATTTTACTCCGATATATGGCTGTACCTGAGAAGAGAGTATAATTTCACGGTCATATTTGTCGATGCCAAAGGTTATTATTGCACGAGCACGAGAGCATGAAAACGACACAATAATACGATTACTGTGCTTAAAATACATTGTAAAAACTACAAATTCTTACCAATGTTTTATGCTACAGATGCTGTTCAGATATTTCTCTCATAAATATTCCACGGCCGTAATGATTTCACCGTAAACAATTTAACTAAGCGTATAATGTGACATTTCATTGTTGCGAACTATTTAAAGGACGTGACTTTCCTTGGACGAGATGGTAGAATTATATAAATAAAAATACTACAGCAAACGTTTGAATTTTTCATATAGAAATACTAGGCTAATTTCCGTTCAAATAAACTAAACATTTTATGTAAATAAATGAAACATGAAAATTTGATTATATGCGATTTTGAACGATACTAGTACACGAAATTATAAAAAAATAAATTGAAATCTAAAATATTTACATACTAAAATACTAAAACAGGTAAATTGTACCATTTGAAAAATTAATTTAATGTTGACATACTATTTTAAATAGAATTACATGTATACATAACGAGGTATACTTAAACTAACGTCCTAAGGTTCAGCATACTGGTCAAGTAAATAGTCAATTCATTTTCTAATCGTCAATATATCGCTAATAAATAATGAGTGTAATATACGAAATCTGATATTTACTACATGACGTATTCGTAATTTTCACCATCGTCGGTAACCACAGTACTTTCTTCCGTTACACTACATACGTACCGTGGGCAATTTGACTGGCGAAATCTCGTTTTCATGAATCTGCATGAGGCATGGAAGACCAACCTTTTTTCAATGAAATCGAATGTTGCAATTAAATATACTTCAATAACAATGACGTCATACTGGGTTTTTCTTCACCCGCTTTAGAAAAATCACTCATGCAGGCCGCCATTTAGAATGTTAAACAAAATCTTAGATATAAAACGTAATTTCATAGGCTAGTTTTCCGCAGTGGTTTCCTTGCGGAACCAATGCAACTGTCTCATTGACTATTCATGCTTGCAAGATTTTCCTTACCAAATGGCCCACGGTACATAACGCAGCATAGAGGAGTAATGTATCGTGGGATAACCGACGATGAATTTTCACACGCACTCAAATAAAGGTGAGTCTGAAAACGTTTCAGGGACAGCAACAGTCAAACAACACAGACCGTACATACAGAAAAAATGTAAAGAGGGAGTGATAGTTTTCAATTATTTAACTAAGTTATAAAAAGGATGCAAATACTAAAAATTGAAAACAAGACTTAAGTGGCTTCTACCTTGAAACGAATAGTGGCCCCTAGGGGTTAACCTGGTTCTAGGGTCCTCGATCCAATCTCACTCTTGCTTCAATAGGTTCGTGTAAAACACCCAATAACAAATCGTCTTAGTGAAAAGACTTTCACTCACTCTTCCGCTCGACATATTGTGCACAAAAACACACAAAGGCATAAAAAAGCTAATTTACTAAATTTAACATTGCCAGTATAACAGGCTAGTACTCAATAACCTTTAGATACCTAAAGTTAAGTCAGCAATAAAACGACGTCACAAACATTTTCGTTCTTTCAATACTAATTTTCATAAATTTTCAAATCCCTGACACTATCGTACAACCACAGATCTTTATGTTCGTAAGTCAAATGGTTAACTAGTTGCCGTAACTAGTTGACTTCTTAATAAACTAGTTACAATGTAGTTAAGTGGTTAACTATTTATCGTAACTAGTTAACCCCTTAACATTTAGGTAGTGAAATAATATTAAATGGCAGTTGTAGGCACCAACTTGCATTTTATTATTGTTATGATCATTAATTTATTGAAAACATAAACAAGTTACGTAACTATTTAACCAGTTAATTAACTAGTTAATTATCTAGTTAACTAATTACGTTACTATTTAATCACTTAAATAAAGTGTTAATTATGTGGCAGAAATATGCCACCGTACAATTACATTACCGGTAATGAAAGTTACAATGCCAACGTCAGCAAACGTCTTGATACTTGACTGGGAATGAATCCCACGACATATTATGTTTGCAACTTGTGCTAATTTTCTACGCTGTTGCAACACATTGTACAGGTCATATTAGGGTGGTCTGTCAACGTTTTCAACTTACTGGAAAGGCTTAATATCTGAATTTAGCTGTTAACCAGTTACTAGGCGCTTACTTCTGTCAGTGACTGACAACTGTTCTGTATGATTTAAAACTGTAGTGGTAAGGAGAATGGCCATAGAGTTTTTTTCATGACCAAACTCCACGATAGTATGTTCCGCCCGGGAGTAGGACGCACGACCCCTAGATTAGTCGACATGTACGCTACCGACTTAACAAGCCAGGCTTTAACTTCGTCTTGCAAAATTTAGCTGGACGCTGGACAAACATAAATCATTTAACGAATGATTATACATGTACATGCACGTATCTAAGGGCACGTTCCGCAAGGCGATCGCTAGCTAGCGCTTTGTAGCGATTTCCTACGGAACGGTTTGCTACGATCGAGCAAATTGAATCGCTAGCTAGCGAAACGTAGCAAGTTTTTTTCTTGCTAGCCGTATCATTCGGAACACTTCGGCTTATTTCAAAATGGCTGCCCCCTGTGGGAACGTATTTCTTTATCAAGAATACTGATATATATTTCATTTAATGCATATATTTCGTCAAAGTGGTTAAAAAGAATATTCATAAGGATAATTGATTTAAATATTTTTCATTTGTTACAATTTTGATATATTTGTTTGAGGAAGTCGCCATTTTGTTTTTGCTAGCTTGAAACAAACCGTTCCGTAGACCTCTTATGCTACAAAAAATCGCTTTCAAAAAGCGACAGCTAGCGATCGCCTTGTGGAACGTGCCCCAAATATTAGCTAAATAAAAGTAGCGAAACGTCAGTTTTAACCGACTTTGGCGCGTCACAGTCCTAAATGACCGTAAATGCTTAAAGAGGCTAGATTCTATCAGAAGTTGAATGTAAGATTTGCACTGTTTCTGTTAAAAACAACAGAGGCACAACGAATCTAAAAAACCCACAATATATTGTGGTACGTATCGCGATACAGTGTCAGCGTATTGCAGTATATCTCGATTCGCTTCTGGCCTATCTAAGGGGTGACCCCTAAGGGTGGTTGTCAGCAAGTATATACATGTATATATATTATTCTGTAAATCATAACCAGTTCATTAATATTTCATATCTTTTCTTTTCAACCGCCGTTATATGACCAGTACAATGTGTTGCTACGACGTTATACCAAACAAACAATTGTCAACATCATTTCAATCGGGTTTGTGGTGTATTTGGCTACGTGCAGACTATCGAATCTATTGCTGGCTCGATGCTCACCCTGGCTGGCTCTACCCTTCCATGAACATTCGACAATAACATCATTTTTTCTCCATAGATAAAATCTATGGAGAAGTTGTCGGTCTTGTAAACGGACCAGTAAAGCTTCCGTTAGCCACATACGAGAGTATACCATATTCTACCCATCTCACATGCTTGCGCCTAGAAGATATCTAGACTCTAACTTTTGACCTCTGGATGCGAGAAATCCGCCCCAAGGTCAGATTGAAGTTACTATAGATTTTTAAACATCTCTGCTTTGTGAAATGATTTTGACTTTTACGTACAGAACAGAACAACAGAACATATCTCATTGATTTCAGATTGAACAATACAAGATAATGAAAATGCATTTTTTAAATATTAACTCGAATTATACTTTTTAAAGTTTTGATTCAATAAGGGACCTTAGTCAGTTAGTTCCCCTTGTATACTCTTCAATTAGGTAGGTCCAATCATTTGGATTACTCGGATTTTACCCTTACTATTCAATGTCAATTTGCTACAATAAATCCTTAATTACTTTTTTGTAATTCATTTAATTTGTTTGAAAAGCACGCTATTTATTGTATTGAGGAAGAACTATCTAAATTTTATCACGTTTGCTAATATATTGATTAACAAGAAAGATATTAGATGAAATATTTTATTATCCTTACATAGGACTTCAATGATAAAATCCAAGGATTCCACCTAATAGGACCTACTTACCAATTGGATTGCTTCAGATTTTATCAAGGAAAGATAACTGACAAAAGCCTCTCATTTTAGACCAATGTATCATCGCACTTTAGGAATAAGATCTTCACATCTTTGGATCTCTATTTAATGGGCATCATGGTAATGCGGATTGTATTAAATAAACTGCACAATAAAATATAATATTTTCAAGCGAAAATTTCGACTGCTAAGAGGGAAAGGGGGTATTTTTAGATTTTAATTATAGTTGCATGTCTCAAACGCTCACATCAAATCAAACATAAAATAATTGATATGTCGTTGGTTTTGTATTTTGTTATATTATATATATACATACATAAGGATACTTAAGAGGTATGTGGTAAATTAAATCTCTTTAACACCGAATGAATCTATAAATGTATCAAAAGTATATTGATAATTTAATCCTTTAGTTTTGTGCCCTGCAGGCAAATGTTTAATTGTCAGGTAATCCCCGTATATAAATAATAAACACTATTGTTCGAAAAAGGACGGTAAAGATACATTTTGATTGGACAAATTTGATGACCGAAACGTAACTTTCCCGTGCGTTGTCGAACCCCATTCGGCACGACTCGGCGATAGCGGTGCAGCATATGATCGCCAGTTCACGAATTTATCCGAGTAGCTTTCCATGATCGCTATACTTGGCTGATCTTGGCGTTATCATGACGTAAACAGTGTTGATTGGCTGGTCTTTTACTCAAATTTACGCGGGTAAGGCTCGCACTTGCTAAGTTAATTGTTTGGATATATTGATAGAGGTGAGAAAGAAAATTTTGAATTTTGATTTTTTTATTTGAATTTATTTCTTTAAATTGGTTTCAATTTTAACCACAGTGGATTTAATAGTGGGGATGGACAAATCTTAATATGTGCTTGTTATTCTCGAAACGGAACTTTGAATTGCTTTGATCAAGTGAGTAGAAATTGTCATGGAAATCGACATGATATGTTTACAACTACTTTACAAGAAGTAGGTCCAGATCAACTTAAACTTGACTGTATATATTGACAATGTATATATTTGTGATTCGATTTATTGTAAAATTTTAAGTTTCCCATCTACATATCTAGACAAGACAGCATTGAGAGAACTCGCCTAGTCTATTTAAAATTAAAACATTGACTGAATGTGGTCATGATACATGTAGCTCAAATTATATTGCATATGAATTATTCTAATTATTTGTTTTATTTATTCATTTCATGTCTCACAGACTTCATGGTTGATTGATTTTATCTACCAAGCATAGAACCAATGACTTCATGATTGATTCATACTGTATGTTGTCTATCAAACCTAGAACTAATGACTTCTATCATCATTCATACTTTGGTAAGTAGAATTGTTTTATCCAATCTGTCCATTGATCACATTAAGAATGTTTCTCTTTGTTCTATAATGTAAAATGTTATTGTTTATCTTTGACTATTTTTTTATTGGTCTTGAATTAAATTTTCAACATTATCAGATCAAGTTGAGTGTTTAGATCATTACTCCATGCCCTTTCAAAGTACATGTAATAATGTTGAAAACAGTTGATACATCTCTGGATCCAGACCCCTTGAATTAATAATTGTCAGGAACCTTCTTACAACACTTTAGATCTGTCACTGTTTAGCTACTGCATTATATGTTTCTTTTTACCTGGCTGTATGAAAATATTACTCAAGAACAGTTTGTTATGGAGTATTTTTTTAAAAGTTTAGTCAACTTTTTTAACTTGACATATCTTTTTTATCATTTATTCATAAATTATGCATATACTTGTGAAGCGCTTTTGACTCTGCTTTACGTATTTTGAAATGATCCTATAGAATTCTGATAGATTTAGAAAAGTTGAAGGCTGCCCAGCTAGCTTAGTTGGAAGCAGGCAAGTCTACTGATCGAGGGGTCATGGGTTTGATTCTCCGGAGCTTGGTCATGAAATTATTTCTACGGCCATTCTCCTTCTTACCAATGATTCTTAATTATGTTGGGCAGTTGTCAGTCACTGACGAAAGTATGTTCTTAGTATTTGGTTAACAGCTAAATCCAGAGATTTAGCCTTTCCAGGAACAGTGAGTTGGTTGATTGAACGCCGTTATATGACCTATACAATGTGTTGCTACAGCGTTGAACCCAAAGTCAACAGTAGACTACGCTTTCTTATATTGTCAATATCATTTATTACTTATAGTATGTATTTAATATCATATTTCTCAATATATCTTCTTGAATATTGAACTTCTAGGCAAGTGCATCTTGACCCTGAACAGTATATTTTAAGTTATCACTGAGATAGGACAAGTAGAAAAAATATAGGACTTCCACACCCCTGCTTTTATAACAAAAAATGATCCTAGGAAATCTGTCTATACTAAATGGAAAAAAACATTAATACTACTATAATTTAGTTTAAAGCTTTATGCCATGTTTGATGTATAGCTTGAGTACAAAACTGAGCATCAGTCCATAGATTTAAAACTGGTATGTTTAAAGGTACAACATCCTGGTATACAATAGACTGTTACAATGAATTAATTCATTTGTAAATTTGTATTTTTTCTCTGAGACTTTTCATGGCTGGTATTGCCATGACTACAAAAACAGTTCAGAGAAAGTGAAAAACTGTCATAAATTGTATAGCAATATAACTTGTTTGTATAGATATATTATCATGAATTGTTTTTATGTTTGTAGCATAACAACCTGAAGATGTTGACAAATGTTGATGTTGTTTACTGTGGACTGTATCCATGAACATATAGAATAAGAAGACATGATGAATGAATCAAGCTGAGATTAGACAGATGAAAAATGAAGAGAAGATAAAAGCTAAGAATTTTATATCATTTTATATCACTGTGTGTCTGATGGAATAATTTACTATCTGCCCTGGATAGAGTTTTGTGAAGTTTATTTTCAAGTTTTGAAATAAAGTGTCTCTTAAGTAATCTTATATAAGCTGTATAAGATTTCTATAAGCAGAAGTTGTCTCAGGCTATATGCCGCAGATGGTTGGTGATTCCATTTTCTAATTCTGCAATATTTATTGAATTTGTAAAGTTAATTTTGATGTTTTACAGTATTTTTAAAAGTAAGAATAATTAAGGGATTTTTTGTACATAATCTAATGGGGAAGTTTTCTTTGGTAAAGTATTTTTTCTATCTGTTAGTTTCATCTCAACAAGAAGATTATTCTAGAATTTAGTTAAACAATTTATTTAATTTATATATTTCTTTTAAACAATTTATTTAATTTATATATTTCTTGTACTTTCATTATTTAATTTATATATTTCTCGGTACTTTCATTAAAATTTTGTAATACAATTTTTAGGTTTTTTAAATAAGTATGCGCCTTAGAAAGTTTTTGGTTTTAAAATTAAGATGTTGTACATATTTATTAAAGGGAGATAATTCAGTATATACTATTAATTTAGATTGTAGTTATGTACTGTAATTATCTCCCTTTAATCAATATCAATCAACTCAGTTTACAAAAATTGTTTTCTAAATTTTGCTCTGATAGCTTTTTAAAGACTTGATTTTGGATCTTTTAAGAATTTTTCATGACATATATTCAAATAAATCAATTATTTTACTTTTCTCAAATTCTTTTTTAACTTGATTATTCTCAATCTCAAGTATATGGGTTTTTCAATTTAAGTACAAACACACTTTTACCATAACAAAATTTTTTTAGTTACAAATATATATAAAATGGAATTTTTTAGGTTTTTTTTGTGACTTTTGGCAAAAATGTGTAATACCTTTGTTTGTACTTGTTCGAAAAACACAAATATTTGAGTTCAGGGTATTGTCTGTCAAAAATACATTCTAGAATAATGTTCTTGTTGAGATAAGCAAGTCTGAACTTCTTAAGTCTTGAATCATGGGAGAGATTTTGAGGATGCAAGGTTTGTGGAAACTGGATATACTGGCGGTTGGGGAGCACCAAGCCCTGCAGTACCGTTGATGTCACTAAGCATGGTTGGGAGGAGTGTCGTCTGACCAGAGGGGCCATATGTAATATTCTTGTATCTTGTAGGCTGGCAAATCTAAAAGGCTGAGATCCAAAAAAAATGTCAGTGGAATATTAAAAATTGAATGAGGAGGGGGTGTGAAAGGGGGAAGGAAGGGTTGTATACATGGGATGGGCGGGTTGTCTTATGACGGAGAAGAGGGGAGAAATGGTGTACTCTGAAAGTATCTGAGAAAGACTGGTGGCGTTTTGATGATTTTAAGCTGTCAGAAGTTTGTAATGTTGAATTGTCTAACAATATTAATCTGAGCTTGAACTTTGTGGGCACAATTTCATTACACTGAATTACTTATCTATTTTTGACTTGTCATCATATAGAGAATTATTGGAAAGTATCAACTTTATAATGTTTGTACATTATTAAATGACACCGTGGTATTGTAACACTTCAGTGGCATTGAGTTTGAAAATATAAATAAAATGATGCTATGTTGTCATAATGACAGGGGCGGATCCATGGGGGGGTCAGGGGGGTCCGGAACCCCCCTAGAATTTGGAAAATGTACCTTTCCAACAGTGTATTTCTTGCCTGTAAGTCATTTTTAAGTAGCATGAAGCAATTTTTCTCAGTGCTTAACAAAGATTTAATGGTTATGTAGTTTTTATTATCAATATGTTGCATTTTTTCTGCAAAATGTGTATAATTTGGTTGTGATTCGAGGTTTGGATCCCCCCTAGAAAAGTTTTGACCCCCCTAGAAAAGTTCGGACCCCCCCCCCCCTAGAAAAAATCCTGGATCCGCCCCTGTAATGAGAAAATTAATTTGTAATAATAGGATAATATTATAGTTATCTATTATTACTTATTGACACAGCATCATTTTATTTTTATGTGACACCATTGGCTTTTTAGTAAGCTAAGTGCGCATTTATTACAACTGCCTGATTAAGCTCAGGTTAATATTGTTGGACTATTAATGGTTGTAGATTTACTCTGTAGTCAAATAGACTACATGTAAGTGGCTGCACTATGGATGATCTTAATTTTCTAAGTACTGGCCATGTTAAATGGTTACATCTATTTATGTATAAGATAATATTTATGTGAATTTTTTCTCATAAATTCAAAACTTTACATTGAGTTTACATCTACATACTTGAGCATTGAAAATGTTGAGTTGATATAATATTCACAATTGATATTAATGAGAGCCTATTTTCATGAAATAATGATGAGCTGTCTCTTTGACTGAATGCTCCTGAAAAAAAGAGATTTAACCTCTTTGTGCTGAAAATGTTTAAATCCTAAGGCTTCCAAATGATAATACCAGTAAAACAGTGTGGTAACAGGAAACATTCTTTCTTATGATTTGTTTTATAATCAACTCTCATACAGTCTATCTATGAGAGTTGTTTAATGCTAGGTATATGAAAGAAGTAAAACATAAAAATGCTTGAAACTGGACATGTAGTTCCTATTTAATCTAGATTTGACTTCAAGATGCAAATTTAAAATTGATAAGCTGTAAACTCTTGTACAAAATAATATTAAGGTGGTTGTGCCGAGTCCGTAAAGGATACCTATGCCCTGCGTGGTTTCGGGGCTCTAATAGAATAGGACCACTGTCTCCCCCTTGCATGTCGTAAGAGGCGACTAAATGGGGGCACAGGGGAGAGGGAGGAGCACATCGAAGCTAGCAATGTTAGAGTTATGAATGGGCTGCTGACAGGGCAGATAACTTACAATTTTCTCAAGTAAATAAGTTGATTGATCTCCCTTTATACTAGACATCACTGGTTTAGCAGAAAAAGCTTGTAACTTAATGTAAGAAAAGAGTGGGTTACAACTGGTTTGCGCTATATAACGTGATACATCTAATTAATAGCAGAAAAAAAATGACATCTGAGTTTAAATATATAAACAAGAAGCTGTTAGTAAATGGTTCAGATGAAAAGTACCTATTTGTTGCTGTGCATCATGATATAGTATATTTAGCTTTTATAAGTAAATTAACTGGTGGACAATACTGTATTAAATTAAGATCATGATGATTTTTTGGTTTTTATAGACGGTAAAAATTTTGATATAATTTAATCCTTCCATTACATTAAGTCTACTGATTGAGGTGTTGTGGGTTTAGTCAGGCATACTTTAATGGAGTTAGGTCATGAAATAATTTCTCTGGCCATTCTCCCTCCTACTTCTGATTCTAAATCATGATAAGGGGTTGTCAGGAGAAATGCATATTTCTGAAGATTTATGTATAACCCATTGTGTATTGGTTATATACTGATAGATAAAGAAATTTTGTTATCGGCATACTGGTCTTTAGATATATTTGTCTTGATGATTAAATTACTTTCGCTGCGCAAGAGAGTAATTTAATTAGCAGATGAATATGTTCATTGACCAGTATGACCTTAGCCTATCAGCATACTGGACTTCAAATATATTTGTTGCGATGATTTAATTACTTCCCCTGTGCATGAGAGTAATTGAATTATTGAGATGAATATGTTAAAAGACCAATAGGTTGGTAGCGTATCAGCATAATGGACTTTGAATGTATTTTTTCTGATGATTAAATTACTTTTACTGCGCAAGAGAGTAATTTATTCATCGGCAAGAGTATGTTCATTGACCAGTATGTTGGTAGCCTTTCAACTTAATGGACTTCAAATATGTTTGTCTCAATGAGTTAATTACTTTCTCTGCACAAGAGAGTAATTGAATTATCGGGATAAGTATGTTTGTAGACAAATATTTTGGTAGTATTTCTTTTATTGCTTGTATATAACCAATATACTCTGGTTATCTACTTATCAATGAAGAATTACATCAGTTCGCAGTTCATTGACATCTCAACCCCTCAATCAGTAGACTTGTGTGCTATGAACTTAGCTATGACTTTATTGTAATCTATATGACATAATCATCTAACCTGGTACATCTAACTCAGGTCATGTTTATTCATAAATCGTAAATAGTTGACTTGCCCTATCAATGGGTGACAATGCACATGTATAAATAAACCTCTTTGGCATTCAACATTTATCATAAATAATGCGCAATATGTTTAAATTGCATATGATGAAAGTTTGATAAAGTTTATTTGATCTAACCTTTTCAATTGTTTAATTATGCAAAGTTAACATCTTTAACTTATAAAATAACTTTAATCAGCTCTTTGAATTATCATGCTTTGCTAGCTACAATGTGCTCCCTCCCCTTCTTCAAGTTTGCTACATTGTAGCTGCTAACACCAACTTAATTTTATTATATTTTTAAAAGACTTTTTAAATCGTTGAATTTTCAGTTTTCTGGGTATAATAGTCTTTTTTTGTAAGAATTATGTTTAAATTTATAAATTTGCATCTTGAATTGACAATTCATCTCCATGAGATCTTAGTATGTTTTTTATCGAGTTAGAATATAGTTTCTTACCATTTTTATCCACTTTTACAAACAAAATAAGGCCAGTCGAACCTACTGCGAAATCTCATTTGGATTACATAATAATCGCAGTCCATAGGAAAAAGCACCCTCAGCGCAATTCTATTACTGAAAAAAGACTGAAGCAGACTATAAATTTGTTATCATCTACAAAAATCTGCACACTTTTTAAGATTTTAAAGTGTTTTACTAGAGTGTAGCATCATGATGAGTTTTTTACAATTTTAGTTGCACTGTCCTTTCAGTGCTATCAGTACTTTGATTTGTAATGTTGACAGTATAAGCTTATGGATAGATATGTTTGAAATGCAGAGTTTTACTAAAAATTGTATTGAAGTGAAATGTTAACCATTACATTAACTTTGAGTTATATGACATCTAGTATTAGATATATTGCAAGATTACAATATTGATGAACAAGGTTGAACTTGCCCTTAATACATACTTGTTAACAATTGTATGCTTTGCTCAGCTCTTTGTGTGAACTTTTTACAATTAGTGTAAAGATAAAATATTCCTTGATTATATAAATGAATATTTTCAGTAGCCTCAATAGTGCTATACTTGAACAAGAGTAAATTAAGAGTTGTATGAATCTCGATTCTCATTGGAAAGTCAATCCTTGTGGAATGAAGGTTTACCATTTTATGAGAGTTTGCTGGCCTTTTTATCAGTATTCTGAAATGGGCCTGGAGCCTTTTTTATGCAGAACATTCGGAGAAATTTTATCATAATTTCATTGATAGGGAACAAAAAATCCAATATAAACTCCAAATGTTGGGAAAACTGCATGATTTTAAAAAGATTTTAAGAGAGGAAGGCCCCTGTAAATGACCACTGTTATATGAGGAAAAAAAGGTCTGGTTTTTATTCACTTGCAGAAGAGTGCCAGTGATAAAGATGTCAGTAAAGTTAACAATAATGAATATTGTGAAAACTCTTAAAAGTTTCGGGCTATACTCTTTGTAATACATAACAATTACTTTTATAGAACTTAATAATTTCTACTACAAAAATTCTGTTATGTATTCAGTATGTAATACTTTATATTTAAGAATTAAAATTTACTTCGTGCTTAGATATGTCGAAGCATGTAGATATTGTCTCTATCAAGTGTATTTTTTCATCTGTTAGCTTAATTTGTATACAATTGAGATATTGATGGCATTATATAGTAAATGTTAGAGTTGTCTCCCCTGTTCACATAGGTTTGAACTTGGATCTTGCTTCTGAGATTAAATGATACATTTTAATTTATTTCCGATTGCGTAGTCATTAATATTACAACATTGGAAATAAATTTTAATGTCATCGATTATTTTATTCTATAAAGCTAATGGTCTTTGGACCTCTTTTGCTGTAAAATGTCAGAAATCTCTTAAATGTTAATTATAAGTTAATTGATAAAGATTCATACATTTGATGTAAAACTTGTTTCTCATATTGGGATTGACTATAATCAATTTTTTTCAGATAATAATGAAGTTTATTTGTTTTCTAAGTAACTGTTTGTGTGATCTTTTTATTCATTTTTGAAAAGACTGACAATGTTTTTATGTAAGCGAATCAGCGACAGTCAGTTTTGGAAGCACAATCCCTGGCAAAGTTGAATAATCAATTTAATGTAAATGAAATGAGTAATTTTTACCATGTCTTTCACAATGCTATGCAAATAAAACCATAAGTTGGTATTTTTGCGTAAGGTTTCCCTATTTATTAGCAAATTGTAGCTAATCCTCATCAAGTACTGACAGGAACAATTACATTAGGGGGTGCATGCACAGTGAAAGGATAATTACTACACAATTTATGTAGTTTGTACATCCCCTTATAAACAAGCTTACAATACGTTGTTAGTGAAATTGAAGTACATGTATATCTAATCTGACTTGTGTGAGGTAAAGGTCCCTTGTATAGCTTCCATTTGTTGTCAAAGCCATAACCTCCATCAAAACCCCCTTGTCCGACAGCACTGTTGGCGCTTTGATTAAGTAATGTATGCAGTTTTACTATCTTTTTAACTGTAATCATAATAAAGTATGCATTATGCAATGAAATAATATTTATCTTACAGATATGTTTACAATAGTTGATTCTTTACATAATGTTACTTATAGTTGGTGTAAAAGCTCACTACAGCTTATGTAACTTATAATTTATATGTACCAAATCAAAATAAAGATTATATGTATTCTATTGCACTCTTAAATATGGAGTTAAACTGATGAAATACAAATCTATTATAATAGACTATCAGACACCTAAGCCCTGTGTGGTTTCGGGGCTCTAATAGAATAGGACCACTGTCTCCCCCTTGCATGTCGTAAGAGGCGACTAAATGGGGGAACAGGGGGGAGGGAGGGGGCACATTGAAGCTAGCAAAGCTAGAGATATAAGAGATATAACTCATACAATGTACTCAAGTGAATAAGTAGATTGATCTCCCTTTATACATGTTTGTATTTAATAAATAGCATATACAAAACAGAACAAAAATGACATTTAAGTTTAAATATATGAACAAAAAGCTATGAGGAAATGGTTCTGATGAAAAGTACCAATTTGTTGCTGTGCATGAAGATATAGTATATTTAGCTCTTATAAGTAAATTAACTGGTAGACAATACTATATTAAATTAACATCATGATGATTTTTTGGTTTTTATAGACAATAAAAATTTTGATATAATTTAATCCTTCGATTGAATTAAGTCTACTGATTGAGGGGCCTTGCATTTAGTCAGGCATACTGTCATGGAAATTGGTCATGAAAAAATTTCTCTGGCCATTCTCCCTCCTACTTCTGATTCTAAATCATGATAAGCAGTTGTCAGGAGAAATGCATACTTCTGAAGATTGGTGTATAACCCATTGTATATTGGTTATATACTGATTGACAAAGAAATTTTGTTATCAGCATACTGGTCTTTGAATATAATTGTCTTGATGATTGAATTACTTTCCCTGCGCAAGAGAGTAATTTAATTAGCTGATGAATATGTTCATTGACCAGTATGACGTTAGCCTATCAGCATACTGGACTTCAAATATATTTGTTGCGATGATTTAATTACTTCCCCTGTGCATGAGAGTAATTGAGTTATTGAGATGAGTATGTTAGAAGACCAAAAACTTGGTAGTATATCAGCATACTGGACTTTGAATGTATTTTTTCTGATGATTAAATTACTTTTACTGCGCAAGAGAGTAATTTATTAATCGGCAAGAGTATGTTCATTGACCAGTATGTTGGTAGCCTTTCAACTTATTGGACTTCAAATATGTTTGTCTCAATGATTGAATTACTTTCACTGCACAAGAGAGTAATTGAATTATCGGGATGAGTATGTTTGTAGACAAATATTGTGGTAGTATTTCTCAATTTGTTTGTATATAACCAATATAATATGGTATCTACTTATCAATGAAGAATTACATCAGTTCACAGTTCATTGACATCATTGTTTATTTAAACATTGATATCAGGTGCTTGTATTAAGACTTTTTGGTTTTGGAATTGTTAAGTTTTCTGTTAAGTCTTTATTTTTTGTTAATGAATCAGTTTTGTTGAAAAAACTTGATAAGTTTTGTCTAGGAATCGTTAAGTTTTCTGTTAAGTCTTTATTTTTTGTTAATTGATTATTTTTGTCGAAAATACTAGATAAGTTTTGTCTAGGAATCGTTAAGTTTTCTGTTAAGTCTTTATTTGTTAATTGAACAGTTTTGTCAAAAATACTTGATAAGTTTTGACTAGGAATTGTTAAGTTTTCTGTTAAGTCTTTATTTGTTAATTGATCAGTTTTGTCAAAAATACTTGATAAGTTTTGTCTAGGAATCGTTAAGTTTTCTGTTAAGTCTTTATTTGTTAATTGATTAGTTTTGTCAAAAATACTTGATAAGTTTTGACTAGGAATTGTTAAGTTTTCTGTTAAGCCTTTATTGTGATTGTTTTAGTTTGACGCGACAGCATGTAATTTATAAGTACAATAATATAATATGTTTCAAAAGTGACTGACAACTGACTTTAATGATTTAGAATCAGAAGTCGGAGGGAGAATGGCCCAGGTATCAAACTCTCAACCCCTCAATCAGTAGACTTGTGTGCTATGGACTTAGCTATGACTTTATTTTAATCTATATGACATAAACATCTAACCTGGTACTTTAACCTACAACTTTTATCAGCTGTATGAATTCTCATGCTTTGCATGCTGCAATGTGCTCCCTCCCCCTCTCCTTCTGGTTAGCTGGCTGCAAAACACCAACTTAATTTTATCATCTTTTAAAGACTTTTTATTAAAAAAAGTCTTTGAATTCTCAGTTTTCTGGGTATAATAGTCCAATTTTTTAAGAATTATGTTTAAATTATTAATTTGCATCTAGAATTGACAATTCATCTCCATGAGATCTTTGTATGTTTTTATTGAGTTAGAATATAGTTTCTTACCATTTTTATCTACTTTTACAAACAAAACAAAGCCAGTCTAACCTTCTGTGAAATTTCATTCGAATTACATAAAAATCACAGTCCATGAGAATAAGCACCCTCAGCGCAATACTATTACTAAAAATAGACTGAAGCAGACTAAAATTCATTATCGTCTATAAAAACCTGCACACTTTTTAAAATTTTTGAAAGTATTTTACAAGATTGTAGCATCATGATGATTTTTTACAATTTTTAGTTGCACTGCCCTATCAGTGCTATCAGTACTTTGATTTGTAATGGTGACAGTGGATAGATATGTTTGAAATGTAGAGTTTTACTCAAAATTGTATTGAAGTGAAATGCTCATCATTACATTAACTTTGTGGTATATGACATCAAGTATTAAATATAATGCAAGATAATGATATTGATAAACAAGTTTGAACTTGTCCACAGTACATAATTTGTTATACAATTGTATGCTTTGCAACTTTTTACAATTACTGTATATAGTGTACCGATAAAATATTCCTTGATTACTTAAATGAATATTTATAGTAGCCTCATAGTGCCATACTTGAATGAAGATTAATTATTCTCCTTAATTTGTATTCATTTATCTTATCATTTAATATGAATTTAATCAGAAAGTATATCCTTGTGGAATCAAGGTTTAACATTTTATGAGAGTTTGCAAGCTTTTTATCAGTATTTGGGGAATGGGCCCAGAGCCTTTTTTATGTAAAACATTTGGGGAAAATTTATAGCAATTTCATAGATAGGAGAACAAAAATATTCAATATAAACTCCAAATTTTGGGAAAACTGCATGATTTTAAAGAGATTTCAAGCGGGGAAGGTGCCTGTAAATGATCATTGTTATATAATGGAAAAAGGTCTGGTTTGTATCCATTTATGGAAGAGTTTCAGTGACAAAGATGTACCTATAGTTAACAATAATGAATATAGTAAAAACTCCTGAAAGTTGTTGGCCCTACCCTTTGTAATACATTACCATTACTTTTATATAACTTAATTTTTTCTACTACATAACTTCTGTTATGTATTAATATTTAATTTATAATGTATAATAACTAAAATTTACTTGGCGCTTAGATATGTTGAAGCATCTAGATATTGTCTCTATTAAGTGTAATTTTTCATCTGTTAGCTCATTTTGTATACATTTCAGTGATTGATGGCATTATACAGTAAATGTTAGAGTTGTCTCCCCTGTTCATATAGGTTTGAACTTGGATCTTGCTTCTGTGATTAAATGATACATTTTAATTTATTTCTGATAGCGTAGTCATTTATATTACATCATTGGAAATAAATTTTACTTTCATTAATCATTTTTTTCTAAAAAGCTTATGGTCTTGGGACCTCTTTTGCTGTAAAATGTCAGAAATCTCTTAAATGTTAATAATAAGTTAATGGTAAAAATTCATACATTTGATGTAAAACTAGTTTCACAAATTGGAATTGATTATAACCAATTTTTTTCAAATAATATTGAGGTGAAGTTGTTAACTAAGTGACTATCGATGTAATGATCATTATAAAAAATTTTTTCATTCATTGCACTATGCACATGTTCATTAGTTCGCAATCATTTTATAACATAACAACATTCTGTTGCTAACTTATTATGAAACTTTTTATGAAAGTTAGTTTTTATCTCCCTTGGATATGAAAATAGTATAATTTTTTATTTGTTCATACAAAAATATGTTTAATATAGTTTGAAGATGTGACTTTGTGAAAATGTAAGAAATACTTGGAATTATTACATAACAGTTTATACAGTGAAAATTCTGTGGTTATATACCTTGTGGTGTATTAGTGGAGTCCTTCCTTAAATCAAATTCTTTTACAGTTGTGCGTTGATTTGAATTAGAATTGTCATTGCAAGAGCACTGGCTTACTGCTTTGGAAAGTTTTTGAATACAGATTTGATTAGTGTTCAACTACTGTACACTGTATGATGTATGAATTTAATATCAAGGTGGTTGTGGCAAGTTAGTAAATGATGCCTTAGCCCTGTGTGGTTTCGGGGCTCTAATAGAATAGGACCACTGTCTCCCCCTTGCATGTCGTAAGAGGCGACTAAATGGGGGAACAGGGGATGGGAGGGGGTCACATTGCAGATAGCAAAGATGTATTTGATAAATAGCATATAGAAAAATGACATTTAAGTTGAAATATATGAACACAAAGCTATTAGGAAATGGTTCAGATGAAAAGTACTGATTTGTTGTTGTTGTGCATCATGATATTTAGCTTTTATAAGTGGATTAACTGTTGGAAAATTCCATATTGAATTAAGATCATGATGATTTTTTGTTTTTAGTGACAGTAATTATTTTGACATTATTTAATTCTTTGATTGAATTAAGTCTACTGATTGGGGTGTCTTGGGTTCAATTCTCAAGTCAGGCATACTTTCAGTGAGTTTGATCATGAAATATTATTTCTATGGTCATTCTCCCTCCTCCTTCTGATTCTAAATCATGATGGACAGTTGTCAGTCACCAACAGAAGTATGTTCTTAATAACTGATGAACAGCTGCAGTATAATTCTCAGCATGAGATCGATTGAGCATGTACAGTTGAACTAGCCCTCTTATATTCATTTATATAATAAATGTCACTGTTTTCTTCCTTTTAAGTGACAGTATCATGTTGCCTTTATCAAATCTACTAAGGTTGGTGTAAAATCAATTGTGTATTGGTTATATACTGATTGACAAAGAAATTTTGTTATCAGCATACTGGTCTTCGAATATATTTGTCTTGATGATTAAATTACTTTCACTGCGCAAGAGAGTAATTTAATTAGCTGACGAATATGTTCATTGACCAGTATGATGTTAGCCTATCAGCATACTGGACTTCAAATATATTTGTTGCGATGATTTAGTTACTTCCTCTGTGCAAGAGAGTAATTGAATTATTGAGATGAGTATGTTAGAAGACCAATAGGTTGGTAGCATGTCAGCATACTGGACTTTGAATATATTTTTTCGGATGATTAAATTACTTTCACTGCGCAAGAGAGTAATTTGTTTATCTGGAAGAGTATGTTCATTGACCAGTATGTTGGTAGCTTTTCAACTTACTGGACTTTGAATATGTTTGTCTCAATGATTTAATTACTTTCACTGCACAAGAGAGTAACTGAATTATCGGGATGAGTATGTTTGTAGACCATCATGTCAGTAGTATTTCTTTTATTGCTAGAATATAACTTATACATATATTAAGTTTCTATTAAGTCTTTATTTTTTGTTAATTAATCAGTTTTGTTAAAAATGCTTGTTAAGTTTTGTTAAGTTTCCATTAAGTCTTTATTGTGATTGTTTAAGTTTAATGTAATTGCATGTAATATATAAGTAATAATTTTCGATAGTGACTGACAACTGACCTTCATGATTTAAAAACAGTGGTAGGAGGGAGAATGGCCCAGGTGTCATACTCTCAACCCCTCAATCAGTAGACTTGTGTAGACTAAGCTATGACTTCATAGTAATCTATTTGACACAAACATCTTCTATATACTTGTAGTATATAAGATCATGTTTATTCATAAATCTTAAATAATAGACTTTTCCTATCAATGGGTAACAATGCATACATATAAATAGACCTTAACCCAAGCTTTTTAATTGTTACATTATGCCAAGTTAATATTCTTAACTTATTAAATACTTTTTTATCAGCTCTATGAATTCTCATGCTTTGCTAGCTACAATGTGCTCCCTCCCCTCTCCTTCCGGTTCTCCATTCTCAGTCTTCTGAGTATAATTGTCTTATTTTGTACAAATCATGTTTTATACTATTAATTTGCATCTTGAATTGACAATTCATCTCCATGAGATCTTTGTCAAAACAAAACTACTGTGAAATCTCATGTGGATTACATTATAGTCACAGTCCAAGAGAATAAGCACCCTCAGCGCAATGTATTACTTAAAATAGACTGAAGCAGACTAAAATTCATTATCGTCTATAAAAATCTGCACATTTTTTAAGTTAAGTTTTTTACTAAAGTTTAGCATCATGATGAGCTTTTTACAATTTTAGTTGCACTGTCATATCAGTGCTATCAGTACTTTGATTTGTAATCTAGACAGGACAAGTTCAACCTTGTTTATTTGTGCAATGTAACATACAATCTTTTAGAAGGTCTGTTTTTAAAGTTATGTTAAATAAATCTGAGACAATTTGAAACATGACTATACTCTGTGAGTAAATGATCTAATGATTTTGAATGATACATGCGGCAATGGTTAAGAATAGGGCAAGTTCTACATAGTTTATTTGTGCTATCTTTTAGTGTTATTTTAAATTATGGTAAACAAATCTGAGACAGTTTTCATACTCTAGACTATACTCTGTGTGTAACTGATCTAATGAATTTGTATGATATCTGTGGCTACGGCTGAAGAACAAAGTTTCTAGCCTTGAAGCTGTAGGTTTGATTCTCAGCTGCTAAAGGTTAATGAAAATTCTAAATTTATTTTTCTTGGTAGAGAATAAAGTTGTCTAATACCAGTGTAGGGAAATAATGCTAAACAAAACAGTAGAGGAAGTTGGGTAGATAAGTTGGCCTGCAAATATAATCTAATAAAACTTTTTTGTTTAATGGATCCAAATTTCATGGGAAAAATACATTTTGACTAAATCATTTGTCTCAGATCAACTTCGAGGGTTCACACAAGACTGCAGTAAGTGCATTGCATAAAAGAGCAAGTTTATACAGTATTGCAGTAACCCTCAAGTTTTGATTAATAGTACCAGAAAATATGTTTTTTATATTCTAAAAACTAGTCTCTGTGTTCAATTGATGGTAAATGGGCTAGCTGTAGAAATCATGGTTAAATGAAAGAATAATATGAAGATATCAATGATCATTGATGGGTAATGTGATAAACATGTAAATTAACATCACCATAATACAGTGGAACCTCAAAAATAAATCCTCATAAAAGTAAACTTTTTTGTTTAGTCAATAAGATACTTGGTTTTCTCAGTATGCACTGTACATTGATTTTATTTTTAAACCTTATCAATTTTATGTGGATCTTAAATGAGATCATTTAGCTACAATATTCAATTTTGTTTGTTTTAAGGGGAAGTTTTAATTTTTGGACTGTTGTTTATAGATAAAAAATGTATGAAACTTTATTGATCTGCATTCTTATGACTAAATCATACACATTTCTAGCTACTTTCAGTTAATAGATGCAGTGGTTATAATCACATTGTTTTAGTCTTGAATTTGGCTTATTAACTATCCTTTTCCTTACTTTTATAAATATTTTTAAGCTCAAGGGTAATGGTTTTACTCAATTTTGCTGTATATAGTCAATTTATTTAGATTTGTTTTGCATACAATGTTTGAATGTACATATCTAGCTCATTTTATCATATGGACTGTCCCTTCATTTAATCAACTTGATAAATTCAAAATCTACAAAAATTTGTTTATTTAAGACAGATAAAACATAATATCCATAATTAATTAATTCTATTACTAATTGTGAAAGTTTATGTGCATATGAATATCTATAATTATATGCCAAAATTTTAATTTGATGGTCACAACAAAACCTGCCTTAATTCAATTGTAATTAATGTAGTTAGATAAGTTTTGCATGGACCAATCAACTTGATTATTCTGCTAAATTGTCAAATAATGAATGTTCAACAACTTATATGTTGGTCCTGAGTTGAAATTTTTACTTATCTGAAGTCATCCAATCTGCTCTCAATTTTCTCAACTTGCAGTTTTAATGAATTTTTAGATTAATACCTAACAGTTCTGCATTTTTAAGATATTCTGACCTTAGGTCTGCAAGTTATTTCATTTCAAACTGAAATACTGTAATTATGTAATTGTGTAAATTGTTGGTTGTAATTGATTAGATGTCATAATTATGTAGTAAAGATTTCACTGGTTTATTTTACAAATTCTAATTTCACTGGCTTATTTTACAAATTCTCTTAAACTGGCTAATTTTACAAATTCTCTTATACTGGCTAATTTTACAAATTCTCTTATACCGGCTTATTTTACAAATTCTCATTACACTGGCTTATTTTACAAATTCTCATTATACTGACTTATTTTACAAATTCTCATTATACTGGCTTATTTTACAAATTCTCTTATAATGGCTTATTTTACAAATTCTCTTATACTAGCTTGTTTAATGAATTCTCAAAAAGTGAACTTAACTTGAGTTTATTTTATTTCATAAATTACAATTACTAAATGTTCAATTTTAAATGGAATGTGTTCTGTAATATACAAAAACTAATTTTTACATTGATTTTTAGACTCAAGTGCTCATGTGAGACTATAATTTTAATAGTATATATAGTTAATGCTTTACACATCAGATAATATATTCTATTGGTCAGATTTCATTGAGTGTTTTTGTGGCCTTACATTATGGCCTTTTTATTCTAAAAATATTTCTAAATTATTCAATGTTCCACCCATTCTCATTCCCAGAGTCTAGTAGGATTCTCAATACTAGTATTGTGATTATACTAGACTCTGGGGATGAGAATGTGTTCAAGCCAATAATCTGGAATGTTTATAAAAATACTAAGATATAATCATCCATAAATGATAAAATAATGTCATTGAAGATTCTAGCTTGTAACAGATAAGGCTAATGTGAACTTTAAGGCTGATGTAATATTATTTGTTTCAATTATTATTTTATAAAATGACCCGATAAAATATGTAACATTATTGAAAACAAACTATAATTTGACTACCTGTAGTTTAAATCAAACATAAATCTAATATTTTGTCAATAAGTCACATACTATATACTTACCGGTAATAAGCGTAAATTCAGTTCAGATTATCTCCCTTATATCAGGTAAATCATATGATACTCTCAGCATAAATATTGAAATAAAAGTACCCACACACTATGTCAGAATATAAGAATATCTCTTTACTTCGGAGTGCCTGTCTTTTGTAAGGCCTAAGCATATCTCTACATTTAAGAGGGTGTTTCACACGATCTGGTCTTAATGTCTTTTGTCAGGCTAGCTAAGCCTATCTTTTTATCCTAGAGAGTCTTTCATATGTATATATGTGTATATGTATATATGTAAATATGTGTATATGTATATATGTATATATGTATATATGTATCAATGTATCAATGTATATATGTATATATGTATCAATGTAAATATGTATCAATGTAAATATGTGTATATGTTTATATGTAAATATGTATATATGTACATAATTATGTTTTTTCTGCTTTATCTGTTTTTAGTTTTTATTGTATAGTTTGCCAACCTCAGGCATAATCTAAGGTCCCTTAAGTTCATGGTTTGTTCGGCTTTTATCTTTCTTTTTTAAGTTTTTATTGTAGATAATTAGCCAATCTCTGGCTAAATGTAAATATGCTTATATGCTTATATGTAAATATGTATATATGTTTTTTTCTATTTTTTTTCCATTCTAGTTTTATTGTTTATAGTTAGCCAGCCTGGTCTTTGCAGTTTTTATTTTTCTGTTTTTATCTTTCTGCTTTTAGTTTTTATTGTATATAGTTAGCCAACCTGGTTTATTCGGTTTTTATTTTTCTGTTTTTATCTTTCTGCTTTAAGTTTTTATTGCATATAGTTAGCCAACCTGGTTTATTCGGTTTTTATATTTCTGTTTTTATCTTTCTGCTTTTAGTTTTTATTGTATATAGTTAGCCAACCTGGTTTATTCGGTTTTTATATTTCTGTTTTTATCTGTCTGCTTTAGTTTTTATTGTTTATAGTTAGCCAATTTGGTCTGTTTGGTTTTTATTTTTTTGTTTTTATCTTTCTGCTTTAGTTTTAATTGTATATAGTTAGCCAACCTGGTCTGTTCGGTTTTTATTTTTCTGTTTTTACTTTTCTGGTTTTAGTTTTTACTGTATATAGTTAGCCAACCTGGTCTGTTCGGTTTTTATTTCCGTTTTTATCTTTCTGCTTTTAGTTTTTACTGTATATAGTTAGCCAACCTGGTCTGTGCGGTTTTTATTTTTCTGTTTTTATCTTTCTGCTTTTAGTTTTTATTGTATATAGTTAGCCAACCTGGTCTGTTTGGTTTTTATTTTTCTGTTTTTATCTTTCTGCTTTAGTTTTTATTATATATAGTTAGCCAACCTGGTCTGTTCGGTTTTTATTTTTCTGTTTTTTATCTTTCTGCTTTTAATTTTTATTGTATTTAGTTAGCCAACCTGGTCTGTGCGGTTTTTATTTTTTCTGTTTTTATCTTTTTGCTTTTAGTTTTTACTGTATATAGTTAGCCAACCTGGTCTGTTCGGTTTTTATTTTTCTGTTTTTACTTTTCTGGTTTTAGTTTTTATTGTATATAGTTTGCCAACCTCTGGCGTGGTCTAAGGTCCCGTAAGTTCATGGTTTGTTCGGTTTTTACTTTTCTGGTTTTAGTTTTTATTGTATATAGTTTGCCAACCTCTGGCATGGTCTAAGGTCCCGTAAGTTCATGGTTTGTTCGGTTTTTATTTCGGTTTTTATCTTTCTGCTTTTAGTTTTTATTGTATATAGTTTGCCAACCTCTGGCGTGGTCTAAGGTCCCGTAAGTTCATGGTCGTTCGGTTTTTATTTTTCTGTTTTTATCTTTCTGCTTTTAGTTTTTACTGTATATAGTTAGCCAACCTGGTCTGTGCGGTTTTTATTTTTCTGTTTTTATCTTTTTGCTTTTAGTTTTTATTGTATATAGTTAGCCAACCTGGTCTGTTCGGTTTTTATTTTTCTGTTTTTATCTTTCTGCTTTAGTTTTTATTATATATAGTTAGCCAACCTGGTCTGTTCGGTTTTTATTTTTCTGTTTTTTATCTTTCTGCTTTTAATTTTTATTGTATTAAGTTAGCCAACCTGGTCTGTGCGGTTTTTATTTTTCTGTTTTTTATCTTTCTGCTTTTAATTTTTATTGTATTTAGTTAGCCAACCTGGTCTGTGCGGTTTTTATTTTTCTGTTTTTATCTTTCTGCTTTTAGTTTTTATTGTATTTAGTTAGCCAATTTGGTCTGTTCGGTTTTTATTTTTCTGTTTTTATCTTTCTGCTTTTAGTTTTTATTGTATTTAGTTAGCCAATTTGGTCTGTTCGGTTTTTATTTTTCTGTTTTTACTTTTCTGGTTTTAGTTTTTATTGTATTTAGTTTGCCAACCTCTGGCGTGGTCTAAGGTCCCGTAAGTTCATGGTTTGTTCGGTTTTTACTTTTCTGGTTTTAGTTTTTATTGTATATAGTTTGCCAACCTCTGGCGTGGTCTAAGGTCCCGTAAGTTCATGGTCTGTTCGGTTTTTATTTTTCTGTTTTTATCGTTCTGTTTTTAGTTTTTATTGTATATAGTTTGCCAACCTCTGGCGTGGTCTAAGGTCCCGTAAGTTCATGGTCGTTCGGTTTTTATTTTTCTGTTTTTATCTTTCTGCTTTTAGTTTTTACTGTATATAGTTAGCCAACCTGGTCTGTTCGGTTTTTATTTTTCTGTTTTTATCTTTTTGCTTTTAGTTTTTACTGTATATAGTTAGCCAACCTGGTCTGTTCGGTTTTTTTTTTCTGTTTTTATCTTTCTGCTTTTAGTTTTTACTGTATATAGTTAGCCAACCTGGTCTGTTCGGTTTTTATTTTTCTGTTTTTATCTTTCTGCTTTTAGTTTTTACTGTATATAGTTAGCCAACCTGGTCTGTTCGGTTTTTATTTTTCTGTTTTTATCTTTTTGCTTTTAGTTTTTACTGTATATAGTTAGCCAACCTGGTCTGTTCGGTTTTTATTTTTCTGTTTTTATCTTTTAGATTTTACTGTATTTAGTTAGCCAACCTGGTCTGTTCGGTTTTTATTTTTCTGTTTTTATCTTTCTGCTTTTAGTTTTTATTGTATATAGTTAGCCAACCTGGTCTGTTCGGTTTTTATTTTTCTGTTTTTATCTTTCTGGTTTTAGTTTTTATTGTATATAGTTAGTCAACCGCTGGCGTGGTCTAAGGTCCCGTAAGTTCATGGTTTGTTCAGTTTTTACTTTTCTGGTTTTAGTTTTTATTGTATATAGTTTGCCAACCTCTGGCGTGGTCTAAGGTCCAGTAAGTTCATGGTTTGTTCAGTTTTTATATTTCTGTTTTTTATCGTTCTGTTTTTAGTTTTTAGCTAACCTCTGGCTAAATGTAAATATGTATATTAGTACATATGTAAATATGTATGAATGTAAATATGTATTTATGTAAATATGTATGAATGTAAATATATATATATGTACATATTCCTTTTCCTATTTTTAGTTTTAATATAAGCATATGATAACTATAAAATATCATAAAAAAGTTTATTCCACAGCATATTTCCTGTTCTTTTTAGGAAATATAATCCTGGGACACAGTTTCCTCTACAATTGGAGAGTATCATTTAATTTACCTGAGAAATATCTGAAAACTGAATTATTTTCCTCTGATACTGTATTAAAAATATTTTATGACATTAAACAGTTTTAATGGAAAGCAGTTCTTACTACTTGCATTAATAACTTCAAGTTACCTCATAGTTTATGTTGATCCATTGGATAGTACTATCAGGACCATTAGTATTATATCAAATAGATTTTATTTCAATCAAAATCAAAACTTTAGCTATATTAGTTCATAGACATTCACTATGATGTTAAAAATGAACTATTTTCAAACCAAATTTTGTAATATATTGAACTTTGTAATGTACAGATATCACCCATAACTCATGTAGTAACTGGTTGTTGCATTGTTAGTAAATGTATTGAGCCAGTTTTTACATTTGACTGTGGCAAATCCTCATCAAAATTTGTCGGGGACAATTGCATTTGGTTGTGCGCGCACAAATAAAGGGATGATTATCACTAATATTAGTATAGTCCGCATTAAGCACAATCTCCGTAAACAGAGATCCTGTAGAGCGTTGTCGTACTGGATCTCTACTTTGTCAATGCAAAGTCACGTCGAGATGAACTTTGTGTCAACCAATAAATGTTTAGCTTTCATCTAGACGAAAAACACTATAAATCACATTTTGATTTCGTAATTTCTATTTTTAGACCAAGGTTTGCAAGCCAGTCTGCGATTGGGTGGCTCATTTCGAAATGCGTGACATAGTCGATGTAAACAAGTTATGAATCATAACAATTTCATCATGAATATTATGATGAGAAAAGGTCACTTAAACCTGACCTTCTTTTGGAAAAGGCCAGATTTAAATTATCGAGTATGCGAGCGGAAAATTTTAGATCAGGTTTTATTTAGACTGCATTACGCATTAACAAGCTGATGATAAGAAGTACGCGTACATCTTATCTAGTTTTATGTAGAGTAAAGGTCCCTTGTATCGCTTCCATGAGTTGTATACAGCCATACTCTACCAAAACCCTATGTCTGACAGCCCTATCTGTGCTTTGATTGATCAACTGCTCATTGAGTTTTACCTCTTTTACATTTTGTTACATATATATAAGATTCCTAGGTATTTCTAGAGCTATATTAGACACTATACAAGAAACATTAATAATGCACTATGAATGGATCTAAGCCAGGACATTTTTACCTTGGCATTAGTCTTGTCTTAAAAGTTTAAAGTTTACACTTTTTAACCATTAACTAGTTTATTTTTATACATTTTTTCTTACTGAAAACAGTATTTTAGCAGCAATTTAGTGTACAACACATGATATTAACAGCATTTTTTTCGTATTTTGATTATTTAAAGCCTCTTTAATACTTGAAAGGAAGAGAGATCACAATTATGTATACACTAACCAGTCTTATTAAGAAAACATTTGAAAAATGATACAAGTAAAGTGTGCTGTCTGTGAATAATCCCATGGAAATCATGATTTACTATCAAAACATATTTAGGAATGACCATGTTTTCTTCATTTTTCTGATTCAATGTTTATATTAAAGAAAATTGTAATTTTTGATACAGTAAACACTGTATAGTAAGACCTGTATGATCATTTTTAATTTTTATTCAGTATAATATCAATCTTAAGTCTTATTAATGTCAACGCCATTACATATCACCTCAGTTCAATTTTTTCACCTTTATTTAAAGTACAAAAAAGTAGATTGTGTTTGGATAAGTAATATATTGCATAAAATTTTAATCACAAGATCTAGTGGGCTCTTTTGTGGAATAGTGTATAATGATTAGAGAATAAGATTTTCTTAGAAAATCACAGGGCTGAAAAACAAGGAATTGAGCTCTAACATACAGTGGAAATTATGGAAACAAGTGATGGCCATACCTACACTTTCATGTGTAAAGCAACATAGTCATTGTGCATATTTTAACTATTTTATAACTTTGGTGTAACATATAAGCAATATAAAATACAGTCTTCCAAAGTCACTTTAATTTTTACAATATGTATGTAATATACACTAACAATGCTTGTTACTTATGTTCCATGGCTATGAAAAGTAGATAAAAGGATCCAAGCAAATATAAGAAGAAAAAAAAAGATAGATCCAAATAAAAAAATATATAAAAAATGAATCCAAGCGAATATAAGAAAAAAAAAGATGGATTCAAAAATAAAAAGTAAATAAAAAATGAATTCAAGCAAATATAAGAAGAAAAAAAAGATGGATTAAAAAAAAAGTAAATAAAAAATGAATCCAAGTGAATATAAGAAAAAAAAATGGAATCAAAAACTAATGATAAGTCCGAGTAATCTAGTGAAGGACCCAGGTAATTCTGGGGGGATAGCTAGATCGGAAGATGTCGACACTGATTGACAATGGATTCAAAATCCAATAACAAGTCCCGAGTAATCTAGTGAAGGACCCAGGTAAGTCTGGGGGGATAGCTAGATCGGAAGATGTCGACACTGATTGACAATGGATTCAAAATCTAATAACAAGTCCGAGTAATCTAGTGAAGGACCCAGGTAATTCTGGGGGGATAGCTAGATCGGAAGATGTCGACACTTATTGACAATGGATTCAAAATCTAATAACAAGTCCCGAGTAATCTAGTGAAGGACCCAGGTAATTCTGGGGGGATAGCTAGATCGGAAGATGTCGACACTGATTGACCATACAATTATTTGAAAATGTGTTTGTTTAAAAAAAAAAAAAAAAAAAAAAAACATGGCTGGTCATAGTATTGAGTGTTGTTCAGGTGTTAATTACATACATATAGTGTAGAAATTATAAATTCATATGGAATTCTGATAATTCATTATATCTCATAAATATATTATTAAGTATGACATACAGTATATTGTAACTGTATTTCAGAGTTGTTTACATGTAGCTCCAGTGGCTTAAGTTGTTTGCATAGAAATTAAGGTTTTGGCACATCAACTGAATAGTAATGAATAAATACCACTACTTCATGTTCCACTGCAGGTCATTTCTTCTATGAAATTGAACCTTAAGGTTGATTTCATTGACAATAATATAAATTGAAAAAGTTTTAGGCTCTATATGGGAGGGTAAGACAAGAAATGCTGGTTAGGTAAGCTGACCACCATTCATCATTCTCATGTGATTAAGATTATATCATAATAAAACTCAATCGAAAGCACATGGTTATTTTGATTTGTACTGTAGATAGAGGTTTCATGAACATAAGAATGGCTTTGATAAATGTGACTTGTTAGAATATTTTTGTACAGAGCTATTATCTTATTGATACTGTATTTAGTAAGTTGCATTTAGGATAAGTTTCAGGTATAACTTATTGGTGTTCTTAAACTGTTTTATATTGTATTAGGTTATATTCATTTTTGTGTTTAAATTTTTGTGCTTAAATGTTTGTGCTAAATATTATGCACATTTTAGTAAGAAACGTCAAGAATTAAATACTTTGCTTTTGTTGAAAATTGTAATATAATAGGTTCATTCATTTTATTATCTCCCGGCGAACTTCAAATATTTACCTAAGTTATTGGTCACTTGAACCAGTTGCTACAGAATCATGTTCTAGATATTTCCAATTTTAGTTAGGTTGAACATGAGCGCTTGAATTCGCGGTTCATGGGTACAAGCACTATATAAGTAACCACAGCATGCCTGCAGGGCCTTCTGTGGTTAGTTGTAAATCAATTTTTTCAAATGTTTTCTTTACAGTATTGGTCAGTTGTACATATATTTATTCTGCTTTAATTTCATTGTTTTAATTTTAAGTCTGTGTACTTTTACATTAACTCTTGTAAATTAAACTGTCTCTATTAAATTATTAGTTTAATGAAGTTTAAATAAAATTTAATGACCCTTGTGAGTAATGAATTGTAGCATTGTAAAAGAGTTAAAACTTGAATGGTTAACACACTTAGTATATAGATCATTAAAGGGATGTGAAATCCTTTTTTATCCATATTTGTCACTCGCTCGCTACTCAAACCTATTTGTATTCGGCTTACAACTGCTAGTGATTCCGGCTTAATCTCGAAACACATTAAGTGATTTGCCTGAGCTGGTTAGGAATTGGTGTACACAGCAAGAGCAGCCCAATGAGCTAGTATGAATATTTTGTAACAGTGATTAGATTCAATGAACAACAATAAACTAAACAAAGACAATGTCTGAGTAATATAGGTTTATAATACAAGTTTGTAAGAACTGCAGGTTTCATAATTATACTTTAGTGAATTCATTTAATATATGATATTGTATGAATAAATAAGATATTTTAATAACATTTCTAATATTTCATATTACAATTGTATTTAACATTAAATCATCAGCTGTTAAAATGACATACTATAAGCAACTTGGTAAAGATTAGCCTTTTCGGTCGCAAGCTAAAACAGTAATAAATGATAAATAGTAAAACATCCTTTTGAGGCCTACTCAATGAAGTCTGACTTAACTGATTATGTTAACTGGATATCTTAAGGAACGAAGTTTGAGATCCATCTTGGCTTAAGTTATTCTATTATATTGCTATGTAATCAATTACCGACTAAAAAAAATCTTATCTTAATCAATGAGAAAGTTAGCTTTTACTTAAATGATGGAAACTAATGTTATATCATAAAGAGTATTTGTAAAAAAAATTGAAAGCGATGAACCCTTTTTAAATGAGATTTTTAAAAATTAGCTGGTAAATTTTAAAGAGTAATGAATAGATATATTATTATGACTTCAACCTTTATCTAATGACAATACACTAATTATAGAAACAATGTACTTGAGTGCAGAATTAACTTTTAAATGGATTATAAAACATGCAGTTTGTTACTGTATAAATAAATTGATTTTCTAGATTTTTAATTTATCAAGATCATTGAATGAGACCATTGTTTACATGTTGAAATGAGCTATGATGTCATTTAATATTGTCTATGGTATAAATAAAAATATTTTATCAATATTAATTTTCGTCATATTGTTTTGTATGTCGATTGTTTTGTTTTTTTGGGTCATTTAAGGTAACAGAGCTGAACAGAATAGAATAGAACATAATCTTTATTTCGTTAACACAGGATACTTTTACACAAAGTTACAACTTGTAACATTATTGTTAATAATTTTATTAGATATTTTTTACATATCCATATAGTTACTGGGAATTAACAGACCCTCGGACCATGTTGTACAAAACTATATTTCATGTTGGTACAATATTTCATGTAAAACTCTGCATTTCAACAACAAATAGGTTTCTATGAGTGATCTCAGTTCATGGCTCTCAAGACATTCAGCAATAATCTGTTGGAAAAAGTATTAGATTTTATCGCCATTATGCTCTATGATGAGTGAGGCGATTACTGAAAATGAGGATGATGATGAATGTTGATGAATGTTGATGAATATGATATATTCATCACTGTGTTCAACATTACAAATTACTGATAGTTTGAAATCATGGAAGTGCCATCAACTTTCTCAGAGAACTCAGAAATGCATCATTTTGAACCTCTTCCTCTCATAAGCACCCACCTCTCATGTATGCGCCCCTTTCTTCCCCTTGGATAACTCTCTCCTCATTGGGACAAAATAAACGTAGATTTCACTGACAACCCTGGGATCTATAATAACTTAGTCCAGTTTGCAGGGTCCTCGAATATTGTGTATGGCAAAAACCCTCCAGGATATTTCCGGTCAGGCATTGGCACGTTCTCAGCCCATGTGATATCAGCACCACTGGAAGGGCCTTGCACTGGTCCACAAAACCTAACCTAAGGTATTGAAAGGGAAAGCAGGCTTTGTTGATCTCATGTCTCTCTCAGGGTTCAAGGTTTGGAAGTGAAGACTTGCTTTATTTATTTTTTTATGTTGCAAGATACATTATATTCCATTATTTTGATAATTTTAATATCACCTTTTGTTATTATATAATTTCAGTCTTTATATAACAGTCTGTGTGAGGGAATGTACAAGATAAAGCAATGGTGGATCATGGTAAGTATTGTTTATTTATAATCTGTTTCCTTTGAATTTGAAATGTTTAATCAATTCATATTGGGCGGTCTGGACCCCCCCCCCCTAGAATTTCCAAAATGTACCTTTCCATTAGTGTATTTATTGACAGTAAGTCATTTTTAAGTAGCATTAAGCAATTTTTCTCAGTGCTTAACATAGATTTAGTGGTTATGTAGTTTTTATTATCAATATGTTGCATTATTCTGCAAAATGTGTATAATGTTCCCCCTAGAAAACGTTCACAACCCCCTTCCCAGAAAAAAATCCTGGATCTGTCCCTGCTTGAAAAAATATGATTTAATGTTTGCTATTTTTTTAAAAAGAATCTTGTTGAAAATGGGTTACTGGATCAAGGTCAAGGTGACAGTTTATTCTTAATATTGTCCTTCCATATTAGTCAGTGTGTGTATATGTATACAGTATAGTTTATTCTTAATATTGTCCTTCCATATTAGTCAGTGTGTGTATATGTATACAGTATGTTGAAAACCCCTTAGTCAGCAAGATATAAATGCAAGTCATCAATTTTATTTTCAATTTTTAGTTGATGGTGGACTATGGTATAGAATAAGAAGGCACAGGTTTTATGTTGGGACATCAAGGTATTATTGTTTACATTATAATTACATTATATTCTTTTATTATTGTTTCTTGTATATTTAAATAAATACTTATATGATATTTGTTTATTTTTTCCTTATGTTGTTTTATGATTTTTTGTACATGTATATTTACAACTAACTAGAACATTTGTTATTATTTCAGGTTTTCTATTTAAATAACTCTAACATTAATTATAAATTTACATTTTTTTACAACTTGAACATTTAATAATGAAATTAGGTTTTTTTTATACTAACATCTTGAATATTAATAACTAGTGTACATTTTTTATATATATTTACAACATAAACATTTATTTATAACTTTAGGTTCTTTCAGGAATATTTATGATCTGTGGGTATGCTGATATGCGATCATATCTCAGGAACTTAAGACAATCCTGCCTTGCATAGTCTTACATTGTCTTGTGGATCATTTATATATGTTTATTGGTTTTCAATCTACTGATAGGGACTTATTGTTTTATATTCATAACTTTAATGTTTTTTATTATTATTTTGGTTTTATACAAACAACCTAAACATTAATTATAAGTTTCCTTTTATACAACATGAACATTTATTTATGATTAAGTTTTTTTATATAAGAAACATACACTTTAGGTTTCAGTGTTCCTTTTACTTATGATTTAGGGGTATTTCTTTTATTAGCAATATGAACTTAAGATTATAGTGTTCCTTTTACTAACAACATGAATATTTTTTGTGATTTAATTTTTTATATAAGAAATATGTACTTTAGATTTCAGAGTTCCTTTTACTTATGATAAGGTTTTTTTTCTTATATTAGCAAATTTGGTGTTCTTTTTACTAACAACATATACATACCCGGGTATTCATTATTAAGGTTTTTGTCTTATATAAGATACATTTATTTTGATATTTCAGTATTCCTTTTACTAACAACATGAATAGTTATTTATGATTTAGTTTATTATAAATGAAACTTGTTCTTAAGATTTCAATGTTCCTTTAACTAACAACATGAATATTTATTTATGATTTAGTTTTTTATGTAAGAAACATGTACTTTAGATTTCAGTGTTCCTTTTACTTATGATAAGGTTTTTTTCTTATATAAGCAAATTCAGTGTTTTTTTTACTAACATTGATATTTATTCATGATTTAGTTTTTTTCTTTTATTAGCAACAAGTACTTTAGATTTCCGTGTGCCTTTTACTAACAACATTGAAAATTATTTATGATTTAGTTTTTTTCTTATATAAGCAACAAGCACTTTAGATTTCATTGAGCCTTTTATTAACAACATTGATAATTATTTATGACTTAGTATTTTTCTTATATGAGCAACAAGTACTTTAGATTTCAGTGTGCGTTTACTAACATTATTGATATTTATTTATGATTTAGGGGTTTTCTTATAGTAACAACATGAATTTAGGTTTCAGTGTTCCTTTTATTTATGATTAAGGGTTTTCTTATATTAACAACATGTACTTTAGGTTTCCGCGTTCCTTTTATTTATGATTTAGGGGTTTTCTTATATTAGCAACATTTTCTTAAGATTTCAGTGTTCCTTTTATTTATGATTTAGGGGTTTTCTTATATTAACAACATGTACTTTAGGTTTCAGTGTTCCTTTTATTTATGATTTAGGGTTTTTCATATATTAGTAACATGTACTTTAAATATCAGTGTTCCTTTTAGTTATGATTTAGGGTTTTTCTTATATTAGCAACATGTACTTTAGGTTTAAGTGTTCCTTTTATTTATGATTTAGGGGTTATCATATATTAGTAACATGTACTTTAAATATCAGTGTTCCTTTTAGTTATGATTTAGGGTTTTTCTTATATTAGCAACATGTACTTTAGGTTTAAGTGTTCCTTTTATTTATGATTTAGGGGTTATCTTATATTAGCAACATGTACTTTAGGTTTCAGTGTTCCTTTTATTTATGATTTAGGGTTTTTCATGTATTAGTAACATGTACTTTAAATATCAGTGTTCCTTTTAGTTATGATTTAGGGTTTTTCTTATATTAGCAATATGTACTTTAGATTTCAGTGTTCCTTTTATTTATGATTTAGGGGTTTTCTTATATTAGCAACATGTACTTTAGGTTTCAGTGTTCCTTTTATTTATGATTTAGGGGTTTTTCTTATATTAGCAACATGTACTTTAGGTTTAAGTGTTCCTTTTATTTATGATTTAGGGGTTATCATATATTAGTAACATGTACTTTAAATATCAGTGTTCCTTTTATTTATGATTTAGGGGTTTTCTTATATTAGCAACATGTACTTTAGATTTCAGTGTTCCTTTTATTTATGATTTAGGGGTTTTCTTATATTAGCAACATGTACTTTAGGTTTCAGTGTTCCTTTTATTTATGATTTAGGGTTTTTCTTATATTAGCAACATGTACTTTAGGTTTCAGTGTTCCTTTTATTTATGATTTAGGAGTTTTCTTATATTAGTAACATGTACTTTAGGTTTCAGTGTTCCTTTTATTTATGATTTAGGGTTTTTCATATATTAGCAACATTTTGTTAAGGTTTCAGTGTTCCTTTATTTATGATTAAGGGTTTTTCTTATATTAGCAACATGTACTTTAGGTTTCAGTGTTCCTTTTATTTATGATTTAGGGTTTTTCATGTATTAGTAACATGTACTTTAGGTTTCAGTGTTCCTTTATTTATGATTAAGGGTTTTTCTTATATTAGCAACATGTACTTTAGGTTTCAGGTTTCCTTTTATTTATGATTTAGGGTTTTTCTTATCTTAGCAACATATACCTAAATATTTCAGTGTTCCTTTTATTTATGATTTGTTTTTTTCTTATATTAGCAACATGTACTTTAGATTTCAGTGTTCCTTTTAGTTATGATTTAGGGTTTTTCTTATATTAACAACATGTACCTAAATATTTCAGTGTTCCTTTTACTTACTACATTGTAGATTTTAGTTTTCCTGTTACTCTTTTAGTTTTTCCTGTTTTCTTATATTAGCAACATTTACTTTAGATTTCAGTGTTCCTTTATTTATGATTTAGGGTTTTTCTTATATTAGCAACATTTTCTTAAGGTTTCAGTGTTCCTTTATTTATGATTTATGGGTTTTCTTATGTTAGCAACATGTACTTTAGGTTTCAGTGTTCCTTTTAGTTATGATTTAGGGTTTTTAGCAACATGTACCTAAATATTAGAATTCAGTGTTCCTTTTACTAACAACATATACATTTATTCATAATTAGGGTTTTTCTTATATTACCAACATGTACTTAGATTTCAGTGTTCCTTTTACTGACAACATGAATATTTATTCAATGCTTAGTTTTTTTACATTAGCAACATGTAACTTTACTAACAAAATTCATATTTATTTATGACCAAGTATTTTTGTTGTATTTGGAACATATTCTTTTACTAGCAACATGTATGTTTTAGGGTTTGTTTATATCAGCAACATGTACTTAAATATTAGATTTCAAAGTTCCTTTTATTAACAACATGTAATCAAGTTTATGATTTTAGTTTTCATTTACATACTAGTGTCTTACTGAACATTCATTTGTTAATTTTAGTGCTTACTTATATAAATAAATCTTTTAAGTTATTTAAGAATACCTGATGGTGTCATTATTCATATTTCTCAGTGTTAAAAACAAGGTGGTTTCAAGGGATGGCTGTAAGGGGAGGTTTGGAGGCCATATATACTAACAACATTAACATTTTGTGAAATCTATTTTTTAAACTGAAAACATGTACAATTACTTATTCTTATTCCAGTGTTTATACTTTACAATATTTAATTATGTTGATGGTTTCAATGTTTCTTATACTTGCAACATGTACTTTAACTTTGTGTTTCCATCATTAAACTTTAATTTATGATTTAAGGTTTCCATACATTTACTTCATGTACTGAACAATTTTGTTCATGCTAATTAAATAAAATGCAGTGTCTTTTAACTAAAATTTAGTTCCTTTAATCAGATGTTGTTTCATATTCTTTGATATTACTTTATGTAATATTTTTTTACTGTACTATGAATCTTTTACAATATATGTAGGTAATCAATGCTATTCAAATAATCTCTGATCTGATCAAAGATGAAGATTGATTTTCTAAACCAATCTTTTATCATGCACATTAGTGCAACAAATTAATTTTTGTCAAGTTTTTAAGTCTTTTCTTAAATATATATTTAACTTGCGAATACCATTTATTAGCTACTCTTTATTTTTAATCTGTTTTATAATATTTTTGTTAAAAATAACTATATAGTATGAATGTGTCATAGTTTTAGTTATTTAAAATGCTTCTAGTCTTTTATGACTCTATTAAGAGGGGCTATGTACATGTTTTTTTTAATATTGTAAGACTTTCTGTACATAGATGATGCTTTTAGGGTTTCATAGTACATGTATATATATATAAACAATTAGAACATGTATGTATATTCAATATTACAAAAATGGAATATTAATTTATGATTTAAGGGTTTTCATAGATTTACAACATCATATTTAATGCATACTTTAACTTAAGATTTTAAATGTTCCTTATGTATGATTTAAGGTTTATTTATGATTTAGTTTTTTCTTATGTTGATAACATATGTTCTTTAATTAAAGATTTCTGTGTTCATTTACTAACATCATGTTCATAACTATATGATCAAGTTATTTATTAAATTATCACCATGAACTTTATTTTAAGATTTCATTGTTTCTTTTACAAACTGTATGTACATTCATTTATGATTTAGGTTTTTTTACATGGGTTGCTTGCGCAGTCAAATTTACTCAACCATATGTTGTTTAATACCTACAAATGAAATAATAGTCGAATTGTTAACAATATTGGACAATACTGGACACTGTTGTTGTACCCTATTGGAGCCATGTCCGGACAGTGCTATCAGCGCTTTGATCTTTTATTAGCTATATGTACTTATAAGTGTGTTGGTATATTATGTTAATGTGACATTTCTGTACATAAATCATTTTACCTTGAGAATTGATTGTAGTATTTGATTTATTTTATCAAGATGACCTTTAAGAAATTATAGTACTTATAACTTAATATAATATGTATTTAAATGGCAGTCAGGATTTTAATTACTTCAATCTTTTATGAACATAATTTATTATTTGAGGCTTCATGTATGATTTTAGGGTTTAATATATTTACTACTTGAACAACATATGCATAAATATAGGTTTTCTCTTTTACATTAAGAACAAGAATTTAAATGTAACTTGAATTTTACCAACTTTTAACATAGTTCAAGCTGTTAGGGTTTCTTATATATAATAACATTTTGTTTATGTAACATTATCTTTTTTTTAAAGTAACTAAGTAAGTAAAGTCTTTAGTTGATGACACATTTAACATTTACATGTCAATTTTCAATATGGTCCACATTATTTATGATTTTTTTTACATAAAGCTTGAACCATTATTTAATTTACAGTAATTTTTAAATCTCCAACATGAACACTTGTTTATGATCATATCCGAGTTATATAATAAAAAATTTAACACTTATTTATGGGTTTTGGTACTCTAGTGTTTACAGATTATGATTTCAGAGTTAAGTTTGGCCTATCTACAGTTTGAGTATTGTCTTTTTTATACTTACAACAAAAATATTATATTATATTTTTCTGTATTTTATTCATGCATCAGAAAAAAATATTATATAAGATTTTATGAGGTTTTACAATCAAGAAAGGAACAAGTATGTTTAATTATATACAAAAATAAGGACATGTAATTATGTACACCTAATTATAATTCACATTTTCTGTACTTCTATAACAAGAGAAATATTCATGTATGTTATGTTGGTTTTCAATGTTTAATATATTATCAACTTGAAATCATTTAATTTAGTGTTTCTTATAAATGTATGTATAATTTTATTGTGTTTTTTGTTCTGACTACAGAAATAAATACAATTAATGTGTAGCTATAAAATATGGGCATGTATTTATGTGCAATAATAATAATAACAATTCATCAAAACTTAAACATTTAGAACTTTTACTACTGATTTAGTACTTGCTTTTATGAACAATACTTTAGTAAGATAATTTAGAATACTTATATAGTTTTTAGTGTTAAGGCGGTAAGGGTATGGCTATAAGGGGAGGTTTGGAGGCCATACTTACTAACAACATTAACATTAATTTGTTTATAAATTTTGGAGTTTTGTTGTATTAACAACTGTTTAGTTAGTTATTTAGTTTTTATTAAGGAATCATAATTTATAGTTCTTAGTGTTAAGGCGGTAAGGGTATGGCTGTAAGGGGAGGTTTGGAGGCCATACTTACTAACAACATTAACATTAATTTGTTTATAAATTTTGGAGTTTTGTTGTATTAACAACTGTTTAGTTAGTTATTTAGTTTTTATTAAGGAATCATACTTTATAGTTCTTAGTGTTAAGGCGGTAAGGGTATGGCTATAAGGGGAGGTTTGGAGGCCATACTTACTAACAACATTAACATTAATTTGTTTATAAATTTTGGAGTTTTGTTGTATTAACAACTGTTTAGTTAGTTATTTAGTTTTTATTAAGGAATCATAATTTATAGTTCTTAGTGTTAAGGCGGTAAGGGTATGGCTGTAAGGGGAGGTTTGGAGGCCATACTTACTAACAAATTAACATTAATTTGTTTATAAATTTTGGAGTTTTGTTGTATTAACAACTGTTTAGTTAGTTATTTAGTTTTTATTAAGGAATCATAATTTATAGTTCTTAGTGTTAAGGCGGTAAGGGTATGGCTGTAAGGGGAGGTTTGGAGGCCATACTTACTAACAACATTAACATTAATTTGTTTATAAATTTTGGAGTTTTGTTGTATTAACAACTGTTTAGATAGTTATTTAGTTTTTATTAAGGAATCATAATTTATAGTTCTTAGTGTTAAGGCGGTAAGGGTATGGCTGTAAGGGGAGGTTTGGAGGCCATACTTACTAACAACATTAACATTAATTTGTTTATAAATTTTGGAGTTTTGTTGTATTAACAACTGTTTAGTTAGTTATTTAGTTTTTATTAAGGAATCATAATTTATAGTTCTTAGTGTTAAGGCGGTAAGGGTATGGCTGTAAGGGGAGGTTTGGAGGCCATACTTACTAACAACATTAACATTAATTTGTTTATAAATTTTGGAGTTTTGTTGTATTAACAACTGTTTAGTTAGTTATTTAGTTTTTATTAAGGAATCATAATTTATAGTTCTTAGTGTTAAGGCGGTAAGGGTATGGCTATAAGGGGAGGTTTGGAGGCCATACTTACTAACAACATAAACATTTTGTTTGATTATATTAATGTCTGAAGTAACTAGAATATTTATTTATTTACTGATTATTTAGTTTCCTTTTACCGACATACTCCTACTAACAACAGGAACATTCTTTATTTTTTATAACAACATGAATATTTATTTATTTATTACATATATTTAGTTTCCTTATATCATCATATTCTTGCTACAATGTAACAACAGGATCACTCTATTTTTTATAACAACTGGAATATTTGTAAATGATTTGTTTGATTTCAATGTTTTATATATTATCAATGTGTACTTAATGTTCTATATTTAGTGTTTTCTAACAATAAGTTTTGTGCAATTATAGTTATCTTAAGTTTAATAATATTTGATTTCAGTTATTTTTTTGTTTGTACGGAAAATATTTGTTTCAGTCTATTAAAGGGTGATTGTTCTTCGAACAACAAGAAAGTGTATATATGACTTAACAGATTCTTTATTCTGTTAGTAATAAAAATTGTGTATGATTTCATGTTTTCCTATTCCCACTATAGATGCTATTACATTTAATTTTTTGCAAAAAATAGGGACATGTATTTATGTACAATTATACTTATAATAATAACATTATATAACATAAACATGATGAACTTGTTCTTGCTTAAGATTATTTCAAATTAAGGGTATAATGAATATATTCCTAAATATAAATTAATCCCATGCTGTATATATACCGGGGTTAAATAAAGTATATGTTCTGTTCTGTCCTGTTCTGTCCTGTTCTGTTCTGTGCTGTGCTGTTCTATAATTTGTATTTGACATATCTACATACATTATAAATACATTGTAACATGTTAAAGGTTGACAATTAAAGTCTTCTTCTCATTCGCTCCAGTCCAATTTCTTTCATTCAAATTTTCTTTCCCAAAACACTTACCTTAGTTGTCCGGTTTCTTTAATTGTTCAATTCTAATTTTGCCACATTAAGTTATCGCGCGAGCTTGCTTTTCTCTATATTTACAAAACTAGTAAAAGTCACCTTCTCCTGCATCTGTCTTAAATTTTAATATATAATATTTAATATATAACCCTTTTAACTCTTGTCAAATGTGATATTTGATTGTGTTTGATTAAATTTTCTTCAAAATTTACTATTACAGCATTCTACAAAAGTACAATACTGCATAATATGTATATTTAAGTTTACATTATTCTTGAATGTTCTCTCCTGTTCAACTGTATGTAATTGATTATGTATAATGTCATTGTCACATAATTGTATATTTTATGTTATACATTTAGCGTGTTCAATTACACAAAATGTTACAGAATGTTACATAACGATACATTCCGAACTCCTCAGCCATTTCCTGCGAATAACCTAATCTAATACACAAACATGAGATCCTTAAGGCAATGAGTGATGTTTCAAAATTTACAGACTAAAAACAAAACATCACTCAATGCCTAAACGATCATATATTTGTTTACTTTAACACCGGTAGTTTCAAAATAGCGTCTAAATATGTCCGAGATTATTCTCAGCAAATGGCCGAGGAGTTCCGAATGTATCATTACGGAACGTTTTGTAACGTTCGCGGTAACTGAACGCAGTGATTGTATGTTCACACAGGTCTATTGACCTATTGATTTCTAAAATAAAATCTTCTTCTTCATTTTCTTTTAATGCTTTTATTATTATTATTATTTTAATGCTTTCTGGTATAAACAATGCTTTACTTAGTTATTTTAGAACTGTTCATGGTGACTTTATTAATAGTTCTTAGTGTTAAATACAAGGTGGTAAGGGTATGGCTAGAAGGGGAGGTTTGGAGGCCATACTGACTAACAAAATTAACATTTGGTTTATTTTATAAATATATGTCCTATACTAACAAAATTCACATTTATTTATTGTTGTTTTTTTTTGTTTTTCTTATATCAACATATTTCTACTTATAACAGTAACACTCTTTATTTTCAATAACTACAGGAATATTTTTGTATGTTTTTTGTTGTTGTCAATGTTTTATATACATGTATTATTAACATGTACTTTTTTCTTTATTTTAGTGTTTCTCATAATACATTTATGCAATTATATTGGCCCGATATTACCTTTTTGTGTTGATGTGCCTTTAAACCCAAACAAACAAACTGAATTATAGTATTTAATTTAAGTATAATGATCTTTGATTCCATGTAATAATCTGTTTGTATGGAAAATATTTCTTTTTGAGTCTATTACAGGGTGACTGGAGTTTGAACAACAGTAAAAAGTATGTATGTTTTGATTTCTTCTATTTTCAACAAAAACAATTGTGTATGATTTCATGTTTTTTGTTCTGACACCAGAATCAATAATAATTAATGTTATGCTAGAAATAAGAACATGTATTTATGTACAATGATATTAATAATAATAATAATAATAAAACACTTTGATATGTTTACATTTTGAACTTTTACTATTCATTTTAGTGCTTTCTTGTAACAATACTTTTGTTAGTTAGTTTAGAATTTTTCATGGTGACATAATTGATAGTTCTTAGTGTTAAGGCGGTAAGGGTATGGCTGTAAGGGGAGGTTTTGGAGGTCATACTTACTAACAACATTTATATTTGGTTTTTATAGATGTCTGATTCTAACAAATTTCATTTTTATTTACTTTACTGATTATTTAGTTTTCTTTTACCAACATCTTAATATATAGCTACAACAGAACCATTCTTTTTTTCTAGAAATATGATATTAATGTATGATTTGTTTATTTTCAATCTTTTATATATTATCAACATGTACTTAATTTTTCTAGTTTAGTGATTTTTTTTTTCAAATATTTCATGGTGACATAATTGATAGTTCTTAGTGTTAAGGCGGTAAGGGTATGGCTATAAGGGGAGGTTTTGGAGGCCATACTTACTAACAACACTAATATTAAATTACTTATTTAAAGTTTTTTGTATTTTATCATCATACATTTACATGTATAAATTTTATTAATTAAGTAAAAAATAAAGTACATGTTGCTATCATAAGATCTCAATTATCTTTTACATATAGCTTAATTGTTCTGTTCTGTTCTACTAATATTAACATTTATGAATTATTTTGATGTTGCCCAAATTATATGTTATTGAAATCTTTTTATTTTATGTCAATTAAGTAAAAATGAAGTACATTGCTGCTAATATAAAACATTTTTTTATCATGCATGTAGATAAAATTGTTCTGTTCTGCTCTTCTTATATTAATACTTATGTATTATTTTGTTGGTCAATATTGTTTGTTATATCTTAAGGTCAATTAAGTAAAAACAATAAAGTACATTTTGCTAATATTAGAGATTTAGATATTTTTTATACATGTAGCTATAATTGTTATGTTCTGTTCTGCTCTGTTCTGTTCTATTTACATTAATATAAATGAATCATTTTGTCGGTGTCCCAAATATATGTTATGAAGATCATTATATCAAAAAAAGAACATGTTGCTAATATAAGAGACCTAATTTTTTTATACATGTAGCTATAATTGTTCTGTTCTGTTCTGCTCTGTTCTATTGTACTAACATTTACATAAATGTATCATTTTGTTGGTGTCCCAAATATATGTTATGAAGATCTTTATATTAAAAAAAGAACATGTTGCTAATATAAGAGACCTAATTTTTTTATACATGAGGCTATAATTGTTTTGTTCTGTTTTGCTCTGTTCTGTTCTACTAACATTAACATAAATGTATCATTTTTTCGGTGTCCCAAATATATGTTATGAAGATCTTTATATTCAAAAATAGTACATGTTGCTTATATAAGAGACCTAATTTTTTTATACATGTAGCTAAAAATTGTTCTGTTCTGTTCTGCTCTGTTCTGTTCTACTAACATTAACATTAATGTATCATTTTGTCGGTGTCCCAAATATATGTTATGAAGATCTTTATATTAAAAAAAGAACATGTTGCTAATATAAGAGACCTTATAATTTTTTTCAAATGTAGCTATAATTGTTCTGTTCTGTTCTGTTCTGCTCTGTTCTGTTCTACTAACATAACAATAATGTATCATTTTTTCGGTGTCCCAAATATATGTTATGAAGATCTTTATATTCAATAAAGTACATGTTGCTTATAAAAGAGACCTAATTTTTTTACACATGTAGCTATAATTGTTCTGTTCTGTTCTGTTCTGTTGTACTTATATTAGATTTAATGTATCATTTGTTTAGTCAATATTGTGTGTTATAGTTTATGGTCAATTAAGTAAAAAATTAAAGTACTTGTTTATATGAGAAATTCAATTATTGATTATACATGAAATCAGAAGTGTTCTGTTCTGTATTACTTATATTTACATTAGTGAATCATTTTGTCGCTTCCCCAAATGTATGTAATGAAAATCTGTTTGTATGGAGGTGAATTAAGTAAAAAATAAAGTTGCTCTTTAAATCATTAAAAAATATCAAATGTCCATGAATTTTATTCATAAATACAAAATCCACATATAATTATGTAAAAATGTTAAAGGTACATGAACTTATCTTTCAATACTTAATGCTTACAGCATTATCCATGAATACCAAATACACATGTAATTACCAATCAATTCAATAGGCACATGCAATTATCAATAAATACAAAATTCACATGAAATTATACAAAAATACAAAACCGGTATGAAATTATTCATAAGTGTCATACCCTCATGATATTAATCATAAAGTCAAACTCATATGAAATTATACATGAATACCTAACCCACATGAAATTATCCATAAGTACCATAGGCTTATGTCATTAATCATAAATGCCAAACTCATATGAAATTATACATGAATACCAAACCCACGTGAAATTATTGATACATACTAAAGGCACATGAATTATCCATAAATACTTATTGCCTATGAAAATATCCATTAATACCAAACACACATGAACTTATCAAAAAATTCCAAATGCCCATGAATTTATCATTAAATACCAACAGCACATGAATTTATCCATATATATACCAGACTAGCTGTTCCATGTGCATCAAACCCAGATAAGATAATCCATAAATATCCAACCCAGATGAAATTATCCATATACATCCAACCCAGATGAGATGATCCATATATAATTACCCATAAATACCAAACACATTTGAAATTATCAATAAATAATAAACCAACTTGAAAATAACAATAAATACCTATCAAACATGAAATTATCCATGAATACCAAACATGCTTGAATGTATATCCATAAATACCAGCCCAGACTATCTGATCCATATACATCCAACTCAGATAAAATGATCCATATACATCCAATTCAGATGAGATTGTCCATATGTACCCAACCCGATGAGATGATCCATATAAAATAACCCATAAATACCAAACGCATATGAAATTATCAATAAATTAAAAAAAGCTCATGCAATTATCAAAAAAAATACCAAATGCCCATGAATACTAATCCCGCATAAAATTATCCACAAATACCATACATACATGAATGCATATCCATAAGTACCAACCCAGACAATCATCCATATACATCCAAACCATATATAATCATCCATATACATCCAACACAGATGAGATCTTCGAGATACTTCCAAACCAGATAAGATCATCCGTATACATCAAAACTAGATAATACCATCCATGTACATTCAAACCAGATAAGATCATCCATATTCATTCATCACAGATGAAATCATCCATATACATCCAAACCAGATAAAATCATCCATATACATCCAACACAGATGAGGTCATCCATATACATCCAAACCAGATAAGATCATCCATATACATCCAATCCAGATAAGATCATCCATATACATCAAAACCAGATAAGACCATCCATATACATCCAAACCAGATAAGATCATACATATACATCCAACACAGATGAGATCATCCATATACATCAAAACCAGATAAAATCATCCATTTACAACCTATACAGATGAGATCATCCATATACATCCAACACAGATGAGATCATCCATATACTTCCAAACCAGATAAGACCATCCATGTACATCCAAACCAGATAAGATCATCCATATACACCCAACACAGATGAGATCATCCATATACATCCAAACCAGATTAAAACATCCATATACAACCAATACAGATGAGATCATCCATATACATCCAGCACAGATGAGAACATCCATATACATCACAACCAGATTGGATCATCCATATACATCCAAACCGGATAAGATCATCCATATATATCCAAACCAGATAAGATCATCCATATACATCCAACACAGATGAGATCATCCATATACATTCAAACCAGATATTATCATCCATATACAACCAACCAAGATAAGATTATCCATACACATCCATCCCAGATGAGATTATCCATATACATACAACCCAGATGAAATTACCTTGATACATCCCACTCAGATTAGATGATCCATATATACCCAACCAAGATGAGACGATCCATACATACCAAAACCAGATGAGATGAGATGAGATGAGATGATCCATAATATTCCATGTCTCTTAGTTTTAGTTTGCATATGAAAAATGCATACACTCCGTCTTGAGATAAGACCACAGGTTACGGCAATGGTCGCAGCGCTCTTGATTGAGGTCCTACTCCTAACGGAGTCCGTACCCAATGCATCCGTCGGGGTCAGTTGTGATTTGCCTTGGTTGCAAAGGATATGTATGCACACATATACATTATCCACAGTGTTTCGTCACTATGTTTCGTGTATATGTCGTATGTCAAAACGGTGCGACTTAAGAGTTAGAGTTAAGACAAGCCCCACCTCTACTCACCCACCCTGAGTTGCACTGACTATTGCTTTATGTGGGTAACTTGACCTTATATTGATTGTTAGTTCTTAAAATGATCTAACTGTATCATGTGAGCCAGTCACAAGTCTGGATAAACAAGGAGTGACCACGATAGTAATCGAGAATAATAATCCATGAGTATAATAAATTCTCTAATAATTATTGTACAAATCAAACACACGACCCATCAAGATATGTAAATAAGTATCAGTCAAGCTCTGTTGGATGGAGTTTATGATCAAAATTCACTTTTCAACTAATAACTCTTTCGAAGTAAAAGTTTATCAACGCGTGGCATGCTTCTGCATATCACTTGGGACCAGCGACATGACACTCTTTTAGTTTAATGCAAAACACCTTGTGCTAGTGATCAGTCTCTTTGTCATGCGGAGCTCTGAGTTCAAGTCTCAGTGGGTGTTTATTGGCTGGGTCTAAGTTGATTTGTTTAAGTTGTGTTTAATTTATATTTTAAAAATTGTATTATGAAGAATGTTAAACATACAAGTCAGTATGCATCAGGAAAATGTAAGCTCTTCATGCTATGAAAGACAAAAACATTTGTTAATACAGTACCCTCTATAAAATTTAATTTTGTAGTCAATAACTTGATAAAATTCTTCTTACAGTATATCTAAGGGAGATAATCCAATCTAGATTTTCCATTCATATGTATTATTGAATTAATTTATTTATTATTCAGTTTTCATTAACCAACATAATAATTTTTAGCTACGACAGAATCACTTTTTATTGTTTCTAACACGTAGATATTTATGTATGATTTTTTTTTAATGTTTTATATTATTATTTATTTTGTAGTATATACATGCACTTTTTTAATTGAGTGTTTTTGATATTATGTTTATGCAATATTAGATGTCTTGTGTTTAAAATATATTTGATATAAACTACATGTGACTGATACTAACAACATGAATGTAGTTGTATTTATTTATTAATGTTTTAGTTTTCTTATTATTTGAATTTATTGATAGTTACTGCAGGAACACTCTTTTAATTCTTATACTTTAATAGTTTTTTATTACAAAAAGAACACTCGGGAATGTTTTATAAGAACAGGAACACTGGTGTTTGTCTTTATTATCTTTTTATAACAACTTGTATATAATTGCGTGAATTTATTGTTTCCAATGTTTTATATAAAACATGTATTTATTTACACTTACTCTATAATCAGTTATTTTATTGTGTTTTATTGAGAAATTATTTATAGTTTTCAGTGTTATACAAGGTGGTAAGGGTATGGCTATAAGGGGAGGTTTGGAGGCCATACTTACTAACAACATTAACAATTTGTTTGTTTATTAATTTTAGAGTTTTGGTTTATTCTGAGTTCTTTTGTTAGTTATATACTATATCTTAAGGAAGCATAATTGATAGTTCTTAGTGATAAATACAAGGTGGTATAGGTATGTCTATAAGGGGAGGTTTGGTGACAACATTAACATTTTGTTTGTTTATTAATTTTAGAGTTTTGTTGTATTAATAATTCTTTAGTTAGTTATTTATTATATCTTAAGGAAGCATAATTGATTATAAGGTCTTAGTGTTCAGGTGGTAAGGGTATGACTTTAAGGGGTGGTTTTGGAGGCCATACTTACTAACAACATTAACATTTTGTTTCAATTTATTGATGTCCATTTCTAATAATATAAATATTTATTTATGAATCATTTATGGTCCACAAAGCAGTGCTATTAAGAGTTTTCATACTAATAACAGAAATATGTATATAATTATGATGTAATAGATTTTTTATACTGTAAACATGAACAATTATGAATGATTTCATTTTTTTTTTTTACCAATAAAGAATCATGCAAATACAATTTATTTATCCAAAATAAGGGCATGCATTAATATACATTGAAAATAATAACAACAACAACAATATTTTAGTGCTTCCTCATAAATAACTCTTTATATATATACTCTATATTTCCACCATTAAGGTGATATACATTATCATAAACATACAATAAATACAATGTATATGTTTAAACAAATAAACAGATAAACAAAAAGTTAACTAAACTAAACTTTTTTAGAATATACCATGGTAGCATAATTGATAGGTCTTAGTGTTAAATACAAGGTGGTAAGGGTATGGCTGTTAGGGGAGATTTGGAGGCCATACTTACTAACAATGCTAACATTTTATTTGATTATTTAATGATGTCCAACACTAACAACATTCTCATTAGTTATTATGAAGTTTTCTATTATCAACAACATGAACTTTTATTTTTATAATCATCATTGGAACAATTATATATGGTTTGAACCTAAAAAGAGTGCTATATTTATTGTAACAGGTTTTAAGTTACTTGTAAAAGTGTTTTTCATAGTTATTGCAATAAGTATTATCAGTTTATTAAGTAAGTAAGAAACTTTATTCATATTCTAAAGACCATTTGGTCCTTGAACAATATACATCAAATAAATATGTAACATACAATTATCATTACAAATAATACAATACGTAACATACATACACAACTATCATCGCTACTTTAACAATACAGAAGAAAAACCATATATACTAATTACAAATCAATACAATACAATATGATAAGATAATATACTCGTACATATACAATTATCATACAAATTTTACAAAACAATACATTAACATACGAATTACAATACAATACAACAATTAACAAATACAATTATCAATACATTTTTACAATATAATTATTATATATATCACTTTCACTGTCCTACATATTTCAGATTTGTCATAATTGTATTTTTTGTAGGAAATAAGGGAGACAAATATTGAAAAGTTATACCTTTCTTATCTCCCTCTAAAAGTAAATCACATTAAGGAGCATATTTTGATATTTACTTAGCTGATATACTTTTTAGATGTAAAAACCATGGTATCTATATTGATAAATGTAATTTGTATATCTCTTTATGTTTCAACTATATTATGATGACAGATAACTTATATTCTTTTTATAACTTAGTTAAAATGTTTAGATCTGTAAAAATCTCTGTAACTACATGTATAATGAAAATAAAAATAATTACAAAAGTTATATATGGTTTGATACTATCACACTTTTACATAAAATGGTAAAATATATACATAAATGATCCACAAAACAATGCAACAATGTTTTTATTAAAAACAGGAACAATTGATTAAGCTTTATTTCTTCTACTTACAACAGGAACTTAAATAATATGTTACACATTATACTTCGGTGTTTTTTATGTAAACAATATATGCAACACATTTTTACGTCCGTGTTTCTTATATTTACAGTATATATTTTCCTTCTGTGTGCCTTACAATAGTTACATCTGTTTTGGGGGTTTTTATATCTAATTTTGTTTGATTTTTTACAATTCAACACTTTTTTATCAACATGAGGTACACTCAGGGTATGCCTTATTAGTTTTTTATCATACATTATTAGTTGTATATGAACATTAGGAACACTCTAGTTTTTAGACCATCCCTGCGTTCAGTTACCGCCAACTAGGGGTGTAACGGTAAACCGATTAATATTGCAATACGAGTTCTAACGGTTTTAAACCGGTTCGTTTTTCATTGAACCGGTTTTTGTAGTTAAGTGTCATACTGCTTGTTTTTATCAGAATCTGATAGTTAAATGTTTAAACAAATGTTAAAATGAATTGAATACTTGAAACACTCTAATTGTGCTTTTAAAGGTTTAACATTTAGTGAATTGAAATAAAATATTTTCAAGAGTCTGTTTCAAACCACGCATTTTCTAACATATAGACAATTTCATATTTGTAATTCAAACATTTGGATATGAAATCATTTGAAAATACCCATATGCGTGCTATGCTGATCCAATTAGGACGAGGTCCATGCATTAATTAATGCTTTGCGTGTCTAAACGAAAACCCGGTACGTATTGCAATATATTGCAATACAGGTTCTGCATATTGCAATATATTGCAATACAGTTTTTACCGTATTGTTACACCCCTACCGCCAACGTTACAAAACGTTCCGTAACGATACATTTGGAACTCCTCGGCAATTTGTTGCGATAATCTCGGACATATTTAGATGCTATTTTGAAACTACCGGTGTTGAAATAAACAAATATATGATCGTTTAATATGTAACTCATATTTATTTGTTTATTTGTGTTTCTTATACTAGAAATATGAAAATAGTTTTTAGCTCGACTTTACGAAGTAAATGAAGAGCTCTCCTACCCGCCTTAGCGTCAATGTCAGCGTCTGTATCAACAATTCTGATTAAAGTTTTTGTGCAGTAAAATATTTTTACTATAACTTTTTTATTTCTCAAGGTATCAACTTCAAACTTAAAACATATGTTACTTATTATCAACCACATCTCATGTGATAATGTTCATGACTCCAAATACATTTTTTTAGAATTAACTGCCCTTGTAATTAACAACTGTTTTATTTCTTTAGGTATTGACTTTGAGTTTTAAATATATGTTCTATATTATCAACCTCATCTCATGTGGCATGTTTCATAACTCCTTATACTTTGTTATCTGAATTATCCCCCCTTGAACTTAGAGTTTTCTTAAAAGATATATTTGTTTTTACTGCAACTTTTTTATTTCTTTAGATATTGACTTCAAACTTTAAGTATTTGTTCCTTATTATCAACCTCATCTCATGTGACAAGATTCATAACTCCTTATACATTTTTTTCCAGAATTATCCCCCTTGAACCAATTGTTTTATTTAAAAAAAATGTTTGTTTTTATTGCAACTGTTTTAATCCTTTAGGTATTGACTTCAAACTTTAAATGTATGTTCCTTATTATCCATCACATCTCATGTGACAAGGTTCATAACTCCAATTACATTTTTTTTCAGAATTATCCCCCCTTAAACTTAGAAATTTCTTAAAAAAATATTTGTTTTTACTGCAACTGTTTTATTTCTTTAGGTATTGACTTCAAACTTTAAGTATATGTTCCTTATTATCAAGTTATCAACCACATCTCATGTGACAAGGTTCATAACTCCAAATACATTTTTTTTTTCAAAATTGTCCCCCTTGTACTTATAATTTTAAAGATTTTTTTCTTTAAATTTTTCAAGGTTATATTTCCAACTTTTAAAATATGTATGTTCCTTATCATCAACCACATCTCCTGTGACAAATACTTGCTTAGTCAAGCATGATGTCTCCTCTGACAGCTCTTGTTAATTATATATTTCTTACATTAAAACACTTTTATTTTTTATCTTAGTGTATCTTATTTCAACAAAATTGTTTTTAAAAGATTTATGTGTTTCTAATATCAAACTTATATTCAAACCCTTATTTTACAGTTATTGGTGTTCTTAGTTATCAATTTTAGAGTTTTATTATGTTAACCTATATCTCAAGGAAGCATTATTTTTATTTTTTTAGTGTTAAGGTGGTAAGGGTATGGCTATAAGGGGAGGTTTTGGAGGCCATACTTACTAACATCACTAACATTAATGTATGAATTTTAAGTTCTTTTTGTATTTTTTCATCATTCACTTATAGATATTATTTGTCAAAAGTTGTATAATTACTTTCTTGTCTTTTTACTAAAAACATGGTTATTTATTTATGATTAAGTGTTGTCATTTAACAATTTTTATCAAAACTTAAAGTACATGTTGCTAATTCTAAAAAATCTATCATAATTATTATACCTAAAACAACTCTTATTGTTCTGTTCTGTTTTGTTCTGTTTACTAACACTTATATTTTGTATAATGTAATTGTTTCCCAAATTTATGCCATGAAAATTTGTATAAATCAAGGTGAAATAGGTAAAAAAATAAAGTACATGTTGTTAATATAAGAAACTCTATTATTTTTCATTATACATGCAGCTATTATTGTTCTGTTTTGTTCTGTTCTACTAACATTTACATTCATGTATCATTTTTGTTGGTGCCCAAAATGTATGCTTTAAAAATCTTTATGTTTCAAGATGAATTAAGTAAGAAATTAAGTACATGTTGATAATATAAGAAACTCTATTATTTTTCATTATACATAATTATTCTGTTCTCTTCTTTTTTGTTCTGTTCTACTAACATTTACATTCATGTATCATTTTGTGTGCCAAAATTTTATGTCATGAAAATCTATATTTATGAAGGTGAATTTAGTAAAAAAGAACATGTTGCTAAGATAAGAAACTCTATTATATTTTATTTTACATGCAACTATAATTGTTCTGTTCTGTTCAACTAACACTAACATTAATGTATCATATCATCCTTGCACAAATTGATATCTTGAAACTCTATTTATATATCAAGGTGAATTATTATGTGAGTTAAGGACTGGTTGGTCTGATCTAGGAAGGTACCTTCCTTGGTAGGTTTTGTTTATGGTTAAAAATTAATTATTTGATAAATTAAAAAATTAATTAATTTGATTAATTAATTTATTAATTTATTTTTGTTCTAAAGAAAAACCACATTAAATTATCCGTAAGACTAAAAACCCATTTGAAAGTATCCATAAATGCCTAATGAACATGGAATTACCCATAAAAACCAAATGCACATGAAATTACCCATGTATATTAAACAACATGGTTTTACCCATTAATACTTAACCCACGTCATATTATCAATACATCTTTGTACCAATCCATAAATACCAAATGTACACATAAATATCAGATACACTTGAAATTATCCATAAATACAAAAGACGCGTTAAATTATCCATAAATACTAAATATACATGTAATTACTCATCAATACCAAACAAACATAAAATTATCCATAAAAAACATCATCAGATACACTTGAAATTATCCATAAATACAAAAGACGCGTTAAATTATCCATAAATAATAAATATACATGTAATTACCCATCAATACCAAACAAACATAAAATTATCCATAAAAAACATCATCAGATACACTTGAAATTATCCATAAATACAAAAGACACGTTAAATTATCCATAAATACTAAATATACATGTAATTACCCATCAATACCAATCAAACATAAATTATCCATAAAAACATCATCAGATACACTTAAAATTATCCATAAATACAAAAGACGCGTTAAATTATCCATAAATACAAATTTACATGTAATTACCCATCAATACCTAACAAACATAAAATCATCCATAAAAAAATCAACAGATACACTTGAAATTATCCATAAATACAAAAGATGTGTTAAATTATCCATAAATACTAAATATACATGTAATTACCCATCAATACCAAACAAACATAAAATTATCCATAAAAAACATCATCAGATACACATAAAATTATCCATAAAAAACATCATCTGATACACTTGAAATTATCCATAAATACATAAGATGCGTTAAATTATCCATAAATACTAAATATACATGTAATTACCCATCAATACCAAACAAACATAAAATTATCCATAAAAAACATCAACAGATACACTTGAAATTATCCATAAATACAAAAGACGCGTTAAATTATCCATAAATACTAAATATACATGTAATTACCCATACAATACCAAACAAACATAAAATTATCCATAAAAAACATCATCAGATACACTTGAAATTATCCATAAATACAAAAGACGCGTTAAATTATCCATAAATACTAAATATACATGTAATTACCCATCAATACCAAACAAACATAAAATAATCCATAAAAAACATCATCAGATACACTTGAAATTATCCATAAATACAAAAGACGCATTAAATTATCCATAAATACAAATTTACATGTAATTACCCATCAATACCTAACAAACATAAAATTATCCATAAAAAAACTCATCAGATACACTTGAAATTATCCATAAATACAAAAGACGTGTTAAATTATCCATAAATACTAAATATACATGTAATTACCCATCAATACCAAACAAACATAAAATTATCCATAAAAAACATCATCAGATACACATAAAATTATCCATAAAAAACATCATCTGATACACTTGAAATTATCCATAAATACATAAGACGTGTTAAATTATCCATAAATACTAAATATACATGTAATTACCCATCAATACCAAACAAACATAAATTATCCATAAAAAACATCATCAGATACACTTGAAATTATCCATAAATACAAAAGACGCGTTAAATTATCCATAAATACCAAAAATACATGTAATTACTCAAACAATACCAAACAAACATAAAAATATACATAAAAAATATCATCAGATACATTTGAAATTATCCATAAATACAAAAAACGCATTAAATTATCCATAAATACTAAAAATACATGTCATCACCCATCAATACAAAACAAACATAAAATTATCCATAAAAAAGATCATCAGATACACATAAAATTATCCATAAAAAACATCATCAGATACTTTTGAAATTATCCATAAATACAAAAGACGCATTAAATTATGCATAAATACTATTCACGCATGACAATAATCATAAATACCCTGATGAGATGATGTACCCAACCCAGATGAGATGATGTACCCAACCCAGAACCAACCCAGATGAGATGATTATCCAACCCAGATGAGATGATGTACCCAACCCAGATGAGATGATATACCCAACCCAGATGAGATGATGTACCCAACCCAGATGAGATGATGTACCTAACCCATATGAGATGATGTACCCAACCCAGATGAGATGACACAGACCATATTCCTGTCTCTAAGTTTTGTTTGTCATATGTAAAGATGCATGTCTCTCCGTCTTGAGATCAGTCCACAGGTTACGGCAATGGGCGCAGCGCTCTTGACGGGGGTCCTACCCCTAACGGGGTCCGTACCCTTCGGGGTCAGTAGTAGTTGCCTGCTCACTAAGGATGGGTACTGCATTCACAGATACTATTATTCATAATATATCTGTGCGTATTTCAAACCGGTGCATCTTAAGAGTTAGAGCTCTGACAAGCCCCACCTCTACTCACCCACCCTGAGTTGCACTGACTTTTGCTTTACGTGGGTAACTTGACCTTATCTGATGCATAAGTTCTTACGTGAACTATCAGCATCATGTAAGCCAGTCACAAGTCTGGATAAACAAGGAGTGACCACAATGGTATTGAAGCATGACAATTCATGAAGATAATCTATTTTTTGATGAATATTGAACAAATCAAACTCACCATCCATCAAAATACAGAAATGTCAAGCTCTGTAAAATGAAGTTTATAATCAAAATTCATTAAAGAAAAAGTTTATAAATGTGAGGCTTGCATACACCATGTATCACTTGGGACCAGTATTAAGACACTCTTTTAGTTTAATGCAAAACGCCTTGTGCTAGAGATCAATCTCTATGTCATGAGGAGTTCTGAGTTCAAGTCTCAGTTGGAGTTAACTTGCTGGGTCTCAAGTGATTGGTTAAAAGTTTTATTAATCTGATCTATTTTAAAAGTTGTAAATTGAAGAATGTTTAAGCATAATAAGTCAGTATACATCAAGTTCATGCTTGCTGGCCATGCATGGAAAGACAAAAATATTGTCTCGGTATACATGTATGTTGATATATACAGTGCCCTCCAAAAGCTTTTAACTTAAGTCAAAGCTGGATAAAATTCTCACAGTGCAAGGGAGGTAATACAATCTAGATTTTAAAGTAAACTCATTTAAAGAACTTTTTGAGTCTGTACGACAATGCGATTCTAAACTTTTTGAAGGGGATATATTAAGATATAGAGCTTTACATTATTAATATCGTTTGAATTAATAGTATCATCGATTGCTTTCGGCGCGATATGACCTTTTTGTGTTGGTGCGCCGTAAAAACCCAAACAAACAATCTAGATTTTTTCATTTATATGTAATATTGAATTTCATATGTTAGACTAAGTATTAAAAGCAACTAAGCACCTTATTTTTTTTTTCCTTCCCTTTTTCATTACTGGACTTTAATGCATTATACTTAGTGTATTAAACTGTTTTTGGTAAAGCCTATGTAAACAAATTGGTAATGGTAATGATAATGATGATGATGATAATGATGATGATGATAATGATAATAATAATGAGAATGCTGATGATGATAATTATTATGGTAATGATGATGATGATGATGGTGATGATGATGATGATTAAAATTATGATTATTATGATGATTACAGTAAAACTCGGATATAATATACTCGCTGGGCCATAGAAAAAAGGTATGTTATAACCGAGGTATGTTATATCCATATAGCATACTAAGTATGTTATATATCAGGATGAAAAACGGGCCAGAAAAAATGGTATATTGTAATCGAGTGTATGTTATAACAGAGTATGTTATATCCGAGTTTTACTGTATATTATCATTATTATTATTATGATAATTATGATGATGACGACGACGATGATGATGATGATGATGATGATGCCAATGATGATGACGACGACGACGATGATGATGATAATTATGATGATGATGATGATAAAATTTATTATGGTGATGATGATCATACTGATGATGATAATGAGAATGGTAATGATACTGATGCTGCTGCTGCTGATGATGATGATAATTTTTATGGTGATGATGATGGTGGTGATGGTAATGATGATGATGATGTGATGACGATGATGATGATCATGATCATGATAATGTTGATGATGATGGTGATGACGATGATCATGATGATGATAATGATGATGATGAAGATAATTATGATAATGAATATAATTATAATTATTATGATGATTATTATTATGATAATTATGATGATGATGATTATCATGATTAATGATGATGATGACGATAATAATAATGATGATAATGAGAATGCTGATGATGATGATAATAATTATGATGATGGTGATGGTGGTGATGATGATCATTAAAATGATGATCCTGATGATAATTGTTATGATGATGATGATGGTGGTGATGGTGATGATGATGATGATGACGATGGTGATGATCATGATGATGATAATGATGAATATAATTATGCTAATGAATATAATTATGATTATTATGATGATTATTATTTTGATAATTATGATGATGATGATTATCATGATTAATGATTATGATGAGGACGATAATGATGATGATGATGATGATAATGCTGATGATATTAATTATGATTATGATGATGATGATGATTGTGAAGATGATGGTGATGATGGTGGTGATGATGATGGTGAAGATGATGGTGATAACGATAATGATAATAATGATGGTAATGATAATGACGAAAATGATAATAATGATGGCAATGATGATGATGATAATTATTTTGGTGATGATGATGATGATGATAATGATGATGGTAATGATGGTGAGGACGATGACGATGATGATGGTGATGATTATCATGATGAATGATTATGATGATGATGACGATAATGATTATGATAATGACGATAATGATGATAATGATAATGACGATAATGATAATGACGATAATGATTATTATTATAATGATGGTAATGATAATGATGATAATAGAAGGATGATAATAATAATAATGACGATGATGTTGATGATTATGATGACGATAATGAATATAATTATGATGATGAATATAATTATTATGATGATGATGATGATGATGATGATGATGATGATTAAGATGATGATGATGATGATGATTATCATGGTGATGATGATAATAATAATGATGATAATGATGGTGATGAAGATGATAATGATGACAAGGACGATGAAGATGTTGATGATGATGATAAGGATGAATATAGTTATTATTATAATGATGATTATTATAATGATGATTATTAAGATGATAAGGATGATGATGATGGTGATGATGATGATTATCATGAATAATGATGATGATAGCGATTATGATGATGATAACGATGATGATAATGATGACGATGATGATGATGTTTATGACGATGATGAATATAATTATTGTTATAATGATGATTATTATAATGGTGATGATTAAGATGATGATGATGATGATGATTATCATGATTAATGATGATGATAACGATAGTGATGATAATGTTAATAATGATGGTAATGATAATGACGATAATAATGATGATAATGACGATAATGATTATTATAATAATGATGGCAATGATAATGATGATAACGATAATGATGGTAATGATGATAATGACGATGATGTTGATGATGATGTTGATGATGACGATGATGAATATAATTATAATGATGAATATAATTATGATGATGAATATAATTATTATTATTATGATGATGATGACTAAGATGATAATGATTATCATGATTATTGATTATGATGATGATGACGATAATGATGATGATGATAATGATGATGGTAATGATAATGACGATACTGATTATAATGACAATAATGATAATTATGATGGTAATTATAATGATGATAACGATAATGATGATGATGATTATGATGAAAATGATGATAATTTCGATAATAATGATTGTAATGATAATGATGATGATAATGCTGATGATGATGGTTATTATTGTGGTGATGATGATAATGATGATGATTATAATGATGATTATGATGATACTGATATTGATGATGATGGTAATGATGACGATGACGATGATGATGATGATGAATATAATTATGATGATGATGATGATGATGAATATAATTATGATGAAGAATATACCTATGATGATGAATATAATTATGAAGAAGAATATAATTATGATTATTATGATGATTATTATGATGATGATTATTATGATGATGATTATGATGATGGTGATGATGATGATGATGATGATGATGATGATGATGATGATGATGATGATGATGATGATGATGATGATGATGATGATGATGATGATGATGATGATGATGATGATGATGATGATGATGATGATGATCAAGATTAATGATTATGATGATGATGACGATAATGATGATGATGACGATAATGATGGTAATGATAATGATGATAATAATAATTGCGATGATGATGATAATGATGATGATAATGATAAAAATAATGGTTATGATCATAATGTTGATGATAATGATGATGTCCTACCAAACCATGATAAGATGTCCTACCAAAACATGATGAGATGATCTACCAAAGCATGATGAGATTTACTACCAAACCATGATAAGATGTCCTACCAATCCATGATGAGATGTCCTACCAAACTATGATAAGATGTCCTTTTATGAGATGTCCTACCAAACCATGTTGAAATGTCCTACCAAACCATGATAAGATGGCCTACCAAACCATGATGAGATGTCCTACCAAACCATGATGAGATGTGCTACCAAACCATGATGAGATGTGCTACCAAACCATGATGAGCTGTCCTACCATACCATGATGAGATGTCCTACAAACCGTGATGAGATGTCCTACCAAACCATGATAAGATGTCTTACCAAACCATGATGAAATGTCCAACCAAACCATGAAGAGTCGTCCTACCATACCAAACCATGATAAGATGTCCTACCAAACCATGCTAAGATGTCCTACCAAACCTTGATGAGATTTCCTACCATACTAAACCATAATGAGATGTCCTACCAAACCATAATAAGATGTCCTACCAAACCATGAAGAGTCGTCCTACCATACCAAACCATGATAAGATGTCCTACCAAACCATGATAAGATGTCCTACCAAACCTTGATGAGATTTCCTACCATACTAAACCATAATGAGATGTCCTACCAAACCATAATAAGATGTCCTACCAAACCATGAAGAGATGTCTTACCAAACCATGATAAGATGTCCTACTAAACCATGATGAGATGTCCTACCAAACCATGAGATGTCCAACCAAACCATGATGAGATGTCCTACCATACCATGATGAGATGTCCTACAAACCGTGATAAGATGTCCTACCAAACAATGATAAGATGTCCTACCAAAACATGATGAGATGTCCTACCAAACCTTGATGAGATGTCCTATCATAGCAAACCATGATGAGTTGCCCTACCATACCAAACCATGATAAGATGTCCTACCAAACCTTGATGAGATGTCCTATCATAGCAAACCATGATGAGTCGCCCTACCATACCAAACCATAATAAGATGTCCTACCAAACCTTGATGAGATGTCCTATCATAGCAAACCATGATGAGTCGCCCTACCATACCAAACTATGATAAGATGTCCTACCAAACCTTGATGAGATGTCCTACCATACTAAACCATAATGAGATGTCCTACCAACCCATGATAAGATGTCCTACCAAACTATGATGAGATGTCTTACCAAACCATGATAAGATGTCCTACGAAACCATGATGAGATAATCTACGAAACCATGATGAGATGTCCTACCAGACCAAACCATGATAAGATGTCCTACCAAACCATAATGAGATGTCCTACCAAACCAGGATGAGATGTCTACCAAACCATGATGAGATGTCCTACCATACCAAACCATTATAAGATGTCCTACCAAACCATGATGAGATGTCTTACCAAACCATGATAAGATGTCCTACCAAACCATGTTGAGATAATCTACGAAACCATGATGAGATGTCCTACCATACCAAACCATGATGAGATGTCCTACCATACCAAACCATGATGAGATGTCCAACCAAACTATGATAAGATGTCCAACCATAACAAACCATAATGAGATGTCCTACCAAACCATGATAAGATGTCTTACCAAACCATGATAAGATGTCCTACCAAACCATGATAAGATGTCCTACCAAACCATGATGAGATGTCCTACTAAACCATGATGAGATGTCCTATCAAACCATGATGAGATGTCCAACCAAACCATGATGAGATGTCCTACCATACCATGATGAGATGTTCTACAAACCGTGATGAGATGTCCTACCAAACCATGATAAGATGTCCTACCAAAACATGATGAGATGTCCTACCAAACCTTGATGAGATGTCCTATCATAGCAAACCATGATGAGTCGCCCTACCATACCAAACCATGATAAGATGTCCTACCAAACCTTGATGAGATGTCCTATCATAGCAAACCATGATGAGTCGCCCTACCATATCAAACTATGATAAGATGTCCTACCAAACCTTGATGAGATGTCCTACCATACTAAACCATAATGAGATGTCCTACCAAACCATGATAAGATGTCCTACCAAACTATGATGAGATGTCTTACTAAACCATGATAAGATGTTCTACCAAACCATGATAAGATGTCCTACCAAACCAGGATGAGATGTCCTACTAAACCATGATGAGATGTCCTACCATACCAAACCATGATAATATGTCCTACCAAACCATGATGAGATGTCTTACCAAACCATGATAAGATATCCTACCAAACCATGATGAGATAATCTACGAAACCATAATGAGATGTCCTACCATACCAAACCATGATGAGATGTCCTACCATACCAAACCATGATGAGATGTCCAACCAAACTATGATAAGATGTCCTACCAAACCTTGATTAGATGTCCTACAAACCGTGATGAGATGTCCTACCAAACCATGATGAGATGTTCTACCAAGCCATGATGAGATGTCCTACCAAACCATGATAAGATGTCCTACCAAAACATGATGAGATGATCTGCCAAACCATGATGAGATGTACTGCTAAACTATGACAAGATGTCCTACCAAACCTTGATTAGATGTCCTACCAAACCAAACCATGATGAGATGTCCTACCAAACCATGATAAGATGTCCTACCAAATCATGATGAGATGTCCTACATAACCATGATAAGATGTCCTACCATACCAAACCATGATAAGTGTCCTACCAAACCATAATGAGATGTCCTACCAAACCATGATAAGATGTCCTACCAAACCATGATGAGATGTCTTACCAAACCATGATAAGATGTCCTACCAACCCATGATGAGATAATCTACCAAACCATGATGAGATGTCTTACCAAACCATGATAAGATGTCCTACCAACCCATGATGAGATAATCTACCAAACCATGATGAGATGTCCTACTATACCAAACCATGATGAGATGCCCTACCAAACCATGATAAGATATCCTACCAAATCATGATTAGATGTCCTACTAAACCATGATAAGATGTCCTACCAAACCATGATGAGTAGTCCTACCAACCAAACCATGATGAGATGTCCTACCAAACCTTGATGAGATGTCCTACCATACTAAACCATAATGAGATGTCCTACCAAACCATGATAAGATGTCCTACCAAACCATGATGAGATGTCTTACCAAACCATGATAAGATGTCCTACCAAACCATGATGAGATGTCCTACCAAACCATGATGAGATGTCCTACCATACCAAACAATGATGAGATGTCCTACCATACCAAACCATGAGATGTCCTACCATACCGAACCATGATGAGACGTCCTACCAAACCATGATAAGATGTCCTACCAAACCATGTTGAGATGTCCAACCAAACCATGTTGAGATGTCCAACCAAACCATGATAAGATGTACTACCAAACCATGATGAGATGTCCTACCATACCAAATCATGATGAGATGTCCTACCAAACCATGATAAGTCGTCCTACCAACCAAACCATGATGAGATGTCCTACCAAACCATGATGAGATGACCTACTAGTATATAAATATTACCGTCTTTTAGTCTGTTTGACATATGTAAATATGCATGCCACTCTATATTGAGATAAGACAATGGGTTCCGGAAATGGTCGCAGCGCTCTTTATAGAGGTCTATGAATTTGTTGCACGCAAACCACAGACAGGTACTGCATTACACAGTTACATTATATATAGTGTTGTCGGCGCTATGTGTAATGCGCCTGTGCTTGTGCCAAACCAGTGCAGCTTAAGAGTTTGAACCACGGCTCAAACTCACCCACCCTGGGTTGCACCGACTTTTAGTTTATGTGGGTAACTTGACCTTACATGATGCACTAGTTCTTCAGTGAACTATTGGCATCATGTAAGCCAGTCACAAGTCTGGATGAACAAGGAGTGACCACAATAGCATTGTATGTTGCATTCTGTTGTTTTATAAATAAACATGAAAACATAGAAATGGGTGCAAAACATCCAAATCATTTCATATGCATTTGGTATTTTCCCCAAACATCAAAGACCAGCAATATGACACTCTTTTGGTTTAATGTAAAACGCCTTATACTTGAGATTAATCTTTAAGTCATGAGGAGATCTGAGTTCAAGTCTCAGTAAGAGTATATATTTGCTAAGTCACAGATGGTACAGAGGATGAGCCAACCATGACCCTTATTTGGCTTCAACTTCCATCAGTTTACTTACTGGTTATTCATAAAACATTATTTGACAGCATTAATCAATGGTGGTCAAGTATTTGTTTTTGTTTTTTAAAAGTATCCGAAGAGTGTAGTCATATTTTGATTGAGGTACGCAGTTGTATTTGAAAGTACATGGTTTATAAAAGCATCACTTTCAATGGAAATTGCATTTGAGTAAAGTTTGTATTAATAAACTTTAAAACAAGTGTACTATGAATATGTAAGATCAATTGTGGTCGGCACTATGTGCAACGCACCTGTGTACATGTATATGTCAAAATAGTGCAGCTTAAAAGTTCAAGCCGCAGATTCACCCACCCAGATTTGTACTGACCTTACAATAATGTGCACTGGTTCATAAGTGAACTATCATCATCATGTAAGCCAGCCACTAGTCTACATAAACAAGGACTGGAAGTGACCATGAGCAATTTGGAGAGAGCTACCATCTTTAGTACTTACTTGGGTTATATCATAAAGGAGGGACTGATGGTCATTATCATCCCACTGATGTGAATTATGTACCAAGAGTTTCAACTCAGTGTGAATAACACTTGAGCTGAGTATCTCCAATCAAGATGTATACATCTAGTAGATTTGTAGATTAAGAACTTTAGATAACACTAAGCATTCCGTTCTCATATTGTCATGCTAGCACACGTTTTCATAAGTTGTAATGTTGTCTGGGTTCAAGCACCAGTAAGAATATAACTTTTGTATTGATAAGTCCAAAAAATGGCAGTAAGTAACAAGACATGGGAATTTCCACCGATTATGTACTCATTTCTTTTAAGATTAATTTTATCTAACCAACCAGGTTCTGACGCTGATGGATGTTCTGGCGGGGACCTTGAATTGAGATCTGACTTTGCACTTTGCAATCGTGGATTATTCAAAGGCATATAGCTGGATTCCCTATTGGCTGTGGTTTGCCATTCAATTGATAATTTAATTTTTACCTATATCACTTAAACTTTATATAAGGATTCAGATGCTGAAGCTGATGGATGTTCATGAGGGATCCTTGGATTAGAATCCCACTTTGCACCTAGCAATCATGAATTTTTTAGGCATCTAGCCCGATTCTTCATCGACCATTTTGCTGCTGTTCTACAAACAATCCATTATCTCTCATTCATGATGCAATATTTCTCATTCACTATTTTTTACAGTTAAAAATCCATTTGTTTTGGTGTTGTTGTTTTTAAACTACTATAAGCACTAATTCTTAGTTTCATATTTCATTTTCGTTTTTATTTCAACTCAAATTTCCTAATAATGCATATACTTGTAAAGCGGTTTTGAAAATATATTCAATATGAAAAGAGCACTCAGGGCTAGAATTTAACAAGAAATAAGACTTGCAAATTTTTGCATGTTGATAATTTTTCAACTCGCAAAGGAAAAAAGTGACTCATTTTTCTCAAAATTTTAATGAAAGCAGTTACATAGCTTTCTATGGGTTGCGGGTTTGAATCCCTGGTGGGCCATACTTACTTTCAAAGAGTTTGAACATGAAATTATTTCTATGGTCATTCTCTCTTCTACTACTGTTTCAAACGTGTTGAGCAGTGTTCAGTCACTGGTGAAGGTAAATGTTTGGTACTGGTTTACAGCAAGGGTCTTAGAGATCCAAAGAAAAGTAAGTAGGTGGACTGACCAACACGATATGACTGACAAACTGTTGAAAGTGGTGTAAACCACCTCAACAATAAAAACTTCCGTTTACAGAAGTTTTGATGGGTTTTTGAAAATGATAATATTTATAAAAAAAATATTACAATAAACCCAATCTGCGTAAACACATGTCCAGTAGACCACGGTCGTACTGGATCTGTACTTTTTCCCTTTGAAGTCACGTCGAGATGTAACTTTCATCTTGACGAAAACACTATTAATCACATTTTGATTTCGTAATTCCTATTTTCAGAATAAGTTTTGCTTGCTAATTTAACCGCGGTAATATTCACAGGCTGCGATTGGGCGGCTTATTTCAAATTTTGTGACGAAGACGATGTAAACAAGTTACGCATCATAACAATTTCGTCATGAATATTATGATGAGAAAAGGTCACCTGATCGTGACTTTCGTTTGGAAAAGGCCAGATCTACAAAAGCGAGTATGCGAGCGGTAAAATTGCAGATCGGGCTTTAATCAGATTAATGTAAAATGGCCTATATGTTGGAAAAATGAGTACTTTGAAACGGACTTTTGAAGATGTTTTTCTGCCATTCGACTAAAAGTTTATCCTTTTAAGGCACAGTATGAGGATTGCAAATATTTAACACATTTTAATACAAATTTAAACATTTAACATTTAGATTTTGTTCATAATAAACAGTGTGACATACAACCACAAAAATCGGGTCAATAAAAAACGATCCGGTTTAAACTCGTTAGAATTCATATTGCAATATTAAGTGTAATATCGGTTACCCATTAAACCCCTACTAAACACAATGAATACCTCAGGACTTTCAGTGCTTTGATATTTTATCACTGTAAATATCGACAACTCTGTATGAGAGATTGACATTAAGGGGTAGGTCAATGATCTAAATTAATTAGTAATAGGATAAATACCACTAAATAGTAACCGAAAGTGAGAATTTACCGGAAGTTGAAAGTGTGACAAAGTCTTTATTTATTTTTTGAGAGTGCATGGATACCTCATTGGTGGTGCTTTTTAATATTGAAGAGTATGTATGTCTTTGACAATGCTTCTCCTATGAAAGAATGCAAAAATTCAATGAATCTGGTTGGTTTAGTCGCGAAAACTGGTAAAAGGGGAGATGACTCTGTACGGCTTGTGAAGAGTTAAATACAAGAACATTTTCTTTTTTTGTTTTCTGAGAGTGCAATGATACCTCATTTGTGGTGCTTATTTATATGGAAGAGTATGTATGTCTTTGACAATGCCTTTCCTATAAAAGTATGCAAAAAATCAATGCATCTGGTTGTTTAGTCACGAAAACTGGCTAAAAGGGGAGATGACCCTTAACGGCTGGTGAAGAGTTAAAAACCAGTACATTTTCCTTTATTATTTTTTAAGAGTGCATGGATAACTCATTTGCGGTGCTTATTAATATTGAAGCGTATGTATGTCTTTGAAAATGCTTTTCCTATGAAAGTATGCAAAAATTCAATGGATCTGGTTTGTTTAGTCGCGAAAACTAGTTAAAAGGGGAAATGACGCTGTACGGCTTGGGAAGAGTTTAAACCTGTACATTTTCCTTATTAATTTTCTGAGAGTGCATGGATACCTCATTTGTGGTGCTTTTTAATATTGAAGAGTATGTATGTCTTTGACAATGCTTTTCCTAAGAAAGAATGCAAAACATCAATGAATCTGGTTTGTTTAGTCGCGAAAACTGGTTAAAATGGAGAGATGACTCTGTACGGCTGATGAGGAGTTAAAAACCAGAACATTTTCCTTTTTTGTTTTCTGAGAGTGCATTGATACCTCATTTGTGGTGCTTTTTTATATTGAAGAGTATGTTTGTCTTTGACAATGCCTTTCCTATAAAAGTATGCAAAAAATTAATGCATCTGGTTTGTTTAGTTGCGAAAACTTATTTAAAGGGGAGATGACGCTGTACGGCTTGTGAAGAGTTAAAACCTGTACATTTTCCTTATTAATTTTCTGAGAGTGCATGGATACCTCATTTGTGGTGCTTTTTAATATTGAAGCGTATGTATGTCTTTGACAATGCTATACCAATGAAAGAATGCAAAACTAAAATGGATCTGGTTTGTTTAGTCGCGAAAACTGTTAAAAGAGGAGATGACTCTGTACGGCTGGTGAAGAGTTAAAAAACTGTAGATTTTTCTCATTTCTTTTTTAGAAAGCATGGATATCTGATTTGTGGTTCTTTATTATATTGAAGAGTATGTATGAGTATGACAATGCCTTTCCTATGTAAGTATGCAAAAATTCAATGGATCTTGTTTGTTTAGACGCGAAAACTGGTTAAAAAGGGGAGATGACTCAGCACGGCTGATGAAGAGTTAAAAACCAGTACATTTCCCTTTTTTATCTAAGAGTGCATGGATACCTAATTTGTGGTGCTTTTTAATATTGAAGAGTGTGTATGTCTTTGACAATGCTTTTTCTATAGAAGTATGCTAAAATTAAATGGATCTGGTCTGTTTAGTCGCGAAAACTGCTTAAAAGGGGATATCGCTCTCTACAGCTGGTAAAGAGATAAAAACCAGTACATTTTCCTTCTTTATTTTTTTGGAGTGCATGGATACCTCATTTGTGGTGCTTTTTAATATTGAAGAGTATGTATGTCTTTGACAATGCTTTTCCTATGAAAGTGTGCAAAAATTCAATTGATCTTGTTTGTATTGTGTCGAAAACTGGTTAAAAGGGGAGATGTTTCTACACAGCTGGTAAAGAGTTAGAACAAGTACATTTTCCTTATTTATATTTTAGGAGTGCATGGATACCTCCTTTGTGGTGCTTTTTAATATAGAAGAGTATGTACGTCTTTGACAATGATGTTCGTATGAAAGTAGGCAAAAATGCAATGGATCTGGGTTGTTTAGTACATTTTCCTTATTTATTGTTTGAAGGTTCATGGATACCTCATTTTGCGTTGCTTTTTAATATTGTAGACTTAGTATGTCTTTAACAATGCCTTTCCAATGACAGTATGCAAAATTACAATGGATCTTTTGTGTTTAGTCGCGAAAACTGGTTAAAAGGTGAGATGACTCTGTACGGCTGGTGAAGAGTTAAAACCTGTACATTTTCCTTATTAATTTTCTGAGAGTGCATGGATACCTCATTTGTGGTGCTTTTTAATATTGAAGAGTATGCATGTCTTTGACAATGCTTTTCCTATGAAAGAATGCAAAACATCAATGAATCTGGTTTGTTTAGTCGCGAAAACTGGTTAAAATGGAGATATGACTCTGTACGGCTGATGAGGAGTTAAAAACCAGAACATTTTCCTTTTTTGTTTTCTGAGAGTGCATTGATACCTCATTTGTGGTGATTTTTATATTAAAGAGTATGTATGTCTTTGACAATGCCTTTCCTATAGAAGTATGCAAAAAATAAATGCATCTGGGTTGTTTAGTCGCGAAAACTAATTAAAAGGGGAGATGACGCTGTACGGCTTGTGAAGAGTAAAAATCTGTACATTTTCCTTATTAATTTTCTGAGAGTGCATGGATACCTCATTTGTGGTGCTTTTTATATTGAAGAGTATGTATGTCTATGACAATGCTTTACCAATGAAAGAATGCAAAACTTAAATGGATCTGGTTTGTTTAGTCGCGAAAACTGGTAAAAGAGGAGATGACTCTGTACGGCTGGTGAAGAGTTAAAAACCTGTAGATTTTTCTCATTTCTTTTTTAGAGAGCATGGATATCTGATTTGTGGTTCTTTATTATAGTGAAAAGTATGTATGAGTATGACAATGCCTTTCCTATGAAAGTATGCAAAAATTCAATGTATCTGGTTTGTTTAAACGCGAAAACTGGTTAAAGGGGAGATGACTATGTACGGCTGTTGAAGAGTTAAAAACCAGTACATTTTCTTTATTTATTTTTTGAGAGTTCGTGGATACCTCATTTGCGGTGCTTTTTAATATTGAAGAGTATGTATTGTTTTGACAATGCTTTTCCTATGAAAGTGTGCAAAAATGCAATGGATCTGGTTTGTTAAGTCGCAAAAACTAGTAAAAAGGGGAGATGACTCTGTACGACCGGTGAAGAGTAAAAAACCAGTACAATTTCCTTATTTATTTTTGGGAAGTGCATGGATACCTCATTTGTTGTCTTTTTAATATTGAAGAGTATGTATGTCTTTGACAATGCTTTTCCTATGAAAGTATGCAAAAATGCGATGGATCTGGTTTGTTTCGTCGCGAAAACTGGTTAAAAGGGTAGATGACTCTGTACGGCTGTTAAAGAGTTAAAAACCAGTACATTTAATTCATTTAATTTTTGAGAGTTCATGGGTATCTCATTTGCGGTGCTTTTTATTATAAAAGAGTATGTACGTCTTTGACAATGCTTTTCCTATGTAAGTATGCAAAAATTCAATGGATCTGGGCAGTATAGTCGCCTTTACTGGTTAAAAGGGGGTGATGACTCTGTTCGGCTGTTGAAGAGTTAAAACCAGAATATTATCCTTTTTTATTTTTTGAGAGTTAATGGATACCTAATTTGCAGTGCTTTTTAATATTGAAGAGTATGTATGTCTTTGACAATGCTTTTCCTATGAAAGTATGCAAAACTGCAATGGATATGGTTTGTTACGTCGCCTAAACTGGTTAAAAGGAGAGATGACTCTGTACGGTTGGTAAAGAGTTAAAAACCAGTACATTTTTTATTCATTTTTTGAGAGTGGATGGATACATCATTTCTTGTGCTTTTTAAAATTGACGAGTATGTATGTCTTTGACAATGCTTTTCCAATGAATGTATTCAAAAATTCAATGGTTCTGGTTTGTTAAGTTGCGAAAACTGGTAAAAGGGGAGATGACACTGTACGGCTGGTGAAAAGTTAAAAACCAGTGCATTTTTCTTATTTTTTTTTAGGGTGCATCAACACCTCATTTGTGGTCCTTTTGAATATTGAAGAGTATTTATGTCTTTGACAATGTTTTTTAATAATGAAGAGTTTGTATGTCTTTGACACTGCTTTTCCTGTGAAAGTATGCAAAAAAACAATGGATCTGGTTTGTTTGGTCGCCTAAACTGTTTAAAAGGGGAGATGACTCTGTACGGCTGGTAAAGAGTTAAAAACCAGTACGTTTTCCTTATTTATTTTTGAGAGTGCATGGATACGTACCTCATGTGTGTTACTTTTTTAATATTGAAGAATACGTCTGTCTTTGACAATGCTTTCCCTATGAAAGTATGCAAAAAATCAATGGATCTGGTTTGTTTAGTCGCAAAAACTGGTTAAAAGAGGAGATGACTCGGCCCGGCTGATGAAGAGTTAAAATCAGTACATTAGCGAGTATGCGAGCGGTAAAATTGTAGACAGGGTTTTAATCAGATTGCAATTAACCTGAATGATTAACATTTCAGTTCAGTAAATAATGAAAACACCTCAATATCTCAGGTGTTTGCTTCAATTGCTACATATTTTCACTGTCTTTTAAAGTACTCTCCTCACATCTCTGGAAACACCGGTTCCAGTGATGGGTTGAGTGTCATTCGGTTTATATATACCTATCAATAGCTCATTTCTAACTCAAGTCATGGAATGGAATCCAGTTGTCAACGCCTGACAGTACGCCCACCAACATTTGACAATCCAGTAACCAGATTCTTCCTTTGGAAAACCTAGTGAAAATTTTCATTATTAAAAGATAAAACAAGTTATTGTTTGTTCAGCTAAGCAGAAAGAAAAAGAAGAAATTGAAAATTAAGTACTAGCATTAAAGTTTTTTCTCTCACCAACATTTTCTTCTTTCAATATTTTCATTCATTAAGTATATTTACTCATATGCAATAAAAAAATGCATATGGAAATTGCAAAAGATTTCAAACACTACTTATTGGATAAATTTGCCAAAAGTTACATCCCCTTATTTGTGGCAGGTAAAATCAATACTCTGTGAATGATACGGCCATATAATACCAATAGTAGAGTATAGGTTATTTTTAACCTAATTTTCAACATTTTTATGAATTCTAAGGGACAGGATTTGTTCAGCTATGAGCTATATTGTATCCTTTTTCATCTATTTTAGTTTAAACAGAAATTCAATAATATCTTCTTGCTTCCATTTGAGTTAAAAATTTGCCATTATAAACTGCTTTAAAAGTATAAGAAAACCATAGTTCTTTTACCACTTTTCCATTTTCAATGTATGATATAATAGTTCCACCTAAAATTTAGACAGATTTAAGATTTAACTACACTCTTATATCAGAAATATAAATTACATTGCTCAAAAAGTGGTCAGGTTAATACATGTACTTTTAATGACAGATGGTTTCAGATTGTGAGAGCACTTGAGACAAACCTAGTGACTAACAATAAGGTAGAATATCATCCATTATACAACATCACATTTAGGACAATATAAAATTAGTTAGAAATATGGAAATATTTTGTGTATTGTGTTTCTGATGTTTTTCTCCATGTCACATTTATATTTATGGACAAATTAAAGGTTACTCCATGTTTTTATCAAAGGGAGATAACCACTCACCCTAGTGTATCTTTTCTTAAACATTATTGCAACATAATGTTGTTAAATAAAAGTAGGTTAGATTATTTATCCATTAAAAAACAATGTTATGGCCATTTAAAATTTGTTAGTAAATGATATTCTGAAGTGCACTGTGTTTTTTAATGTTTTCTTTATGTCAGACTTTATTTATTAATGTAAGAACAAACTAAAAGTGACAAAATATTCTTATCAAAGGGAGATAATAACTCATCTATATATTTTTGGTCTTTAACAACATTACAACAGAATGCTGTTTAATTATGATTATCATGGATACAAAATGATTAATAGGATGATACAATGAAAATCTATGTTTCTTATCATTTAGCATGATTTTGAATTTGCAACTTGTAATTGTGAAATAGTTCTACCTTAATATGCCTATAAGGCTATATCGTGTCGCCAACTGGATGTATTCAAAACGAAACTGGATTTCTGTTTAAAACGAGTTTAGTTTATTTTTAGTGGTTTTCAAGTTTTCAACAGAACTAGCAATAAAGCCAAAATAAACAGGTATAATTTCTACTAAAAGGATTTCTTAATCATGACATAGACTAGTAATAACGTTGATGAATAGCTAACTATTTGATATAAAATATTCAATAAAATGCAGTTCTGAAGAAGATTCACGTGGATGTGTACTCAATGCTTGTTGGCGGAGACTGATCCCTGGACGATGGACGCCAGGGTTTTTATACCCCAGGGTAGCCAATGGCCGATAAAGTGGACGATACGATTTGGACAATCGTCCTGTGGCCGGGACGATATGACGTCATCAATAAAAACTACTGTATTGAAATTAAATATGGCGGCCTCAAAACTGAACTAATATGGAATTATAGACGACGATAAATGGAACGAATAACATGGATCCTTACAGATTTGGTGAACTTTAGCATGATTCAACCTGCAGACGAATTATTTTGATACTAGTCAAAGACTGGTTATAAGAAACTAATGAACCCAAAGATAAATAAGTAAGGCACTCAAGTGCATCATAGGTCTGTTCAGCAAGGTAAAAATCAATATTTAGGCCCAAACTAATAATTTAGGTTTTAGTGAGATGACTGGTCATATCAATATATTATGTTAAGTATTCACAAATAGTGTATATTTTTCATGTAATTTCCATGTGAAACTGTTAATAGATCTACATAATTATTTAAAAAACAAACAAAAACTTTTCTTTTTTAAATACATTTGTACCTACTATTTCTTTACAGACATCATGCCATGATAAGGAATCTGTTAAAAATGCATAAAATACATTCTAATAGATTTTATAATTTACAATGGTTGTCAACTAATTAAATGATCAGAGGCAATAACATAAAAAGTTGAAATTTTCAATATCAACGCACCACAGAAATATTACCTAAAAAAATGTGGAGTTAGAAAAGTTGTTAAGTTTATTATCATATTCATTATAAGTCTGCTGATAGTAACCTTATGTCAATTACATTTCCATAGAAATTGCCTTTTGCGAGTTGAGTTCACATTTTAAATAAGTTGTTTGTTTTTGACTCCAGTCTAAAAAATTCTTTGAATGCTGGTTGGAAATGAATGATAATTGGTACAAATGTTGTCTTCCTACATTTGTGCCTGAAATGAATTACACGAACTCTTTTTGAATGGTAGCCAATACGCTCTTGAATAAGTCCTGATATTATCTCCAGAAAAACAAATTCAGGAGGGGGGACATGCCCTTGGCCCCAAGGATTCTGAGTACACATCGTATAAAATAGTACTTTGATGTTTTATTTCATAATAAAAAATCAAATTGAAGCTTTGTAATGTGTGCGAATGTTGTATTGATAAGCATCTTCCAGTAAAAATTAAAAAAAAAATTTGGGGGGACCCTTTTTTTGAGTTCATGATTCCATGTAAATAGCCTTGTATTACAAGAATTACAGTTTGTGATAACAGACAGGCTTGTTATACCCCCGCTTTGAAGAAGAGGGGGGTATACTGTTTTACCCTTGTCCGTGCGTGCGTGTGTTCGTTCGTTCGTGCGTCCGTCCGTCCGTTTTCTCAGCAACTATAACATGCAGCAGCCTAATACTTTGCATATTGCTTCATCCTATAGTCCCATGTGGTGTAAAGCGATTTCATGCTCCTTGCTCATCTACTTCCTGTTTGTCGCATATTTTTATATTTTGGCGGGGGTATCACTAGTGAGCATAAGCTCACAGATTTACTTGTTTTTACAGTGCACCACCTGTAGAATCGATTAACTTTCTTCATCTCCATCCTACTATCATAAGCTTCCCACTAAAGAAAGATATTTTACACTTCTAAGCATCAACTTTAAATTAACTTTATATAGCTGGGATAAACCTGTAGCTAAACAATGTACAAGGAAACAGAGTCTCCCCCCTCCCGGTATAGGGAATAAATTTAAATGAAAAGTAAGATTCCCTTGCACCTTAATTTTGACAGTTTTTACAAAAAAATATTTTTATTTCCCTGCTTGCTCAAAAATTTTTGATCAAACCCCTATATAAAGCAATTGAATTAAGATTTTAAAAAAATTTCTTCACTCGCTTGCCTCATTTTCCCCTAGAAAAGTCCGTAGAACACATCATCAACTTGTTGTGGCCTTACCTTACAATCCCTCGAGTACAAAACTGATGAAGCCTCCTCTCCAACTTACTAACACCATACTCTAAGAGCCATTAATATCCCTTTGCTTCATGATTTTATCTGGCACATAATTCTTGTGACCAGAGATTATAAAGATTTTCCAACCTCTGGCACCATTACATCGAAACTGAGAGTGCACATTATCCTGGAAAATGGTTCCAATTACAAATTTACTGATACCGAGACAGTATGTGTATTATATTGTGACAATCTACCAGTGATTTACGAAACCCATGTATACAGTATTACCTCTGCAGAGTGGTCCTTTACAGAACAAATCCTCTGCATAATAACAACTTTAGAAATTTCCCTTAGGTGTAATTTTAGTTGAATTTTACCTCTGAAGAGCAACAACCTCTGAAGAGCAAAACCTTTTAGTCTTACCCAGTCTGTGTTGTTCAAGAGAGGTATTACTGTATAATTAGTTAATATCAATCCCAATTACAATGTTTCATTCATGAAGTTAGTCACATAGTGCCAGAAGTTAGATCTAGTATCTTCATTATTAACCTCTGAGTACAAAAATGCTGGCACATCAACACAGAAAGGTTTTATCGTGCCCATTTATTTTGCTTCACAACTCAGGTATTCAGGTATGTTGAACTAGTATAAACAAGAAATATCTTTAAAAAAGATATTCGGCGCTCTGCTGGGTTCATTTTCAATGGTTTAAAGTATAAATGTTGGTCATGCACGGCGTACATGTATTAACTATAGGTCAGTCAAATGTAGTTTGTCGGAAATTGAAATTCAGCCTCAACTGACAATTTTTGTCCGAATATATTGCCACTTGGCTGATTAAACATCTTTAATAACAATGCCATGGATTTTTTTATTAAAAATCACTTCTTTCCAGAATGACCAAACAATTTATGTTACTTTTCTGGCAAACATAGAACAATTTGATAGAAATGCTCAATGGCGGCCTACATATGACAAAATGAAAACCCATTCCGAGTGTGCGCCGAGTCATATTCGCAGTTTAGTTATACCGCAAGGGGCGTACCACGACGAATGTCTGATCAATTAGCATAGTGAGTCACTCATTATACACAGAGTAAAAAGTCAGCAGCTACAGTACATGCTACGCACCTGTTTATCACAAATAGCCAATGGTGTCATGTGTTTTATCCATTTCTTTATACCGTAAAGAATTTTCATTGGACAAACAGCTATGGTAGAGCAACTTGTATTGGTTGAAATATAGATCGAAAGTTGGCTTAGACAGCTGCGTCGAAAAATAAAACATAACTCTTTCAAGTAATTATACACAAATATTTATTCAATAATATTAATATTATATATATATAAGATAGCTAGAACTGGTATTATATACAAATATAACAAATAATAACATGAGACACGTAGGTAGCCATTATGGATATATACATATATTTATAGACAGCGCCATCCAAAAAGTACCTTTACACTTGTAATAAAGCTAGTTTTTTATTTGTAGTTCAATACAATTGAATTTTATATTAGACATATTTACCTAATATGATAGTTATAATAGATTGTAACATTTGAAAGAAGAGTAATGATACTTTATGCAATCGTATAGTCTTTTTTGCTCAACAGTCAAAGCTTGAATAATTTCACGGTGACTGAATGCATTGTTTTTGTACTGGCGGCCTAATTGTTATTAAAAATATCTTGACTAAAACATAGCAAACAGCATAAGCAACATTACTTGATCATAATACACACTTTTGGAAACTCATGAATGTATCATGACAATAATTCTAACAAATGCATTCACCGTAAATTTTTTCATGTTTTGACAGTTGAGAAAAAAACGAACTATAATTGTAATGAACGTATCTAAAATCTATAACAAGTCTTTAATTTCTCAATCAATCACACATTTACGTAAGTGTTGGGGTAACATGGTTGGCACTGTATTAACATATAAAACTACAGTATATATAGTATGGTCACTAAATTAACACTAAATTATATCTGAGTTTAACACTAGTCAATTATATTATCAATATGATACTGTTACATGATCTCAGGAGTTAAATATTAACATGTTTAATTTATCACATAACTCTTGTTTATATGCCATGTTTTAGTCAAAGATTTTATACAATTTCTAATTAAAAAAGACAACAACAAATTCAAACATGATTAGTATATATAAAAATTTGGTAACTGAAGCTTGAACATGCATTAGATTAGGAAATCTTCAGCATTTCATGTATGTATGTAAATACTTACAAGTTAAACAATTAAGTCATGGATTGAAATTAATCTGAAATAATTATAAACCCTAAAAGAATCGGTTTCCAAGTATGGCAGTAATTTAACTAAGGATACAAATAAATTTTAGACTCAACTTAGACTTCAGACTCTACAGGACATCACATTGCTTGTACAGTGCCCATCAAAAGTTTGGAGACATATTAACTGTGTAAGCCAATACAACGGCTTTTACCCCCCCCCCCCCAGTTAGCTCAATTAGTAGCACACTAGTCTACTGATCAATAAATAAATAACATGACTTCTAAAGAAAATTTGATAACTTAGATTTGAAATGTTTTTTAATTTTGCCTAATTTATTTTGGAAAAGAATTACATTAGACATGGTTTTAGTGGCTTTGGGATATTAGATGTTAAATTATATATATATGCAATCATGTATTTGTTTAAATTTTTTCACCAACCATACTAAATATATCAAAAATAATAGTTCTACAAAAAACAATCAATGAAATTTAATAATTTCAGTAATTCGCTGGTCTCCAAACTTTTAATGGGCACAGAACATGTATATAGAACACACTTAATGCTAGCTTCATATCTACAAGTGTTAACATGCATAAAGCAACTATTTCATATCACTGAATAAGTAATGCTATTAAAAATAATAGTCACATTTTATTGCTGAACAGTTGAGATTTCAGGTTAAAAAAAAGTACAACACCGATATAGAGAGAATAGAGTGGGAGAGTGAATACTGATGTTTGATTTATCAGTTTTGGAATGTATACAAAATAAAGACAATTTTATTAAGTTAAAGAGAGCTTTATCAACTTTGGTCTAAGATCAATTTTATTTCACCTAGTAAGCTCAGAAAACATATGCTACTCACGGCTTTTCTGAGTTCACAAGTTAAAATAATAAAGATCTCATTCTAAATTTGACAAATATTCTGTTTCTTTCATACTTAGTTCTGAGTTTTGATATATTTGACACAAATTATAATTTGATATTATTACTTCTCCAAGATGATGTCACTTGTCTTCTAAGATGACATCATTCTGACAATGAAAATATAAGATCATTTTTTCACTACAATGAAAATATACAAGAAATGTAATGTGGAAACCACATTAAAGCTAGATCTAATAAAATAAATGACAGAGATATCCAACTAATTAAAAACTTTAATGCAAAAGTTACTACAGGAAATAATCCATTATAAAGCCAGGTAGAGTTGTGGTTACTTTCTAATTCTGTTCATTACATGGGTTTCTCCAAACTATAAGTCAATTTTTTTCGTTGAAAAATCCAGCTAAAAAATATCATCACATACATATTCATAGAATAACACGACATTTCACTGTATAAGTATGAGAGAAAACATGATCTTATACAGACTTATCATACAGGAACTGTATTTATGTAACATTACATCATGGGTAGCAAATTATAAATATAAGCTAACAATTACAATTAATTTTATATGGCCTTATGATTAATTTAAACATTTCTAGAATAAGATTGGTGCGTATAAGAAGCAAATTCAAGCACTAAAAAGGGATTTTTATATTCAGAAATTTGAACAGATAGATAAAACAAACTTAACTAGTATGCAATATGTATTTTGAACTACTTTAAAAGTATAGGCTAAAAAACCATACTTCACAAAAATAAAGCTCTCAACTGTATGACTGTATAGAGATGTATTCCAAGCTATAACATTTACAATCATAGATATCTTAAGAGTGCACATAGTATATCAAAGGATGGATCATTGACAATGTATGACATCTTAATATGGACAGAAAACTCAACTATTCCTCGTATTTTATAGTAAACTGGTAGAGTGGCCATAGAAACATGACCATCGTCGGCAACCACAGTACTTTTCTTCTCGTTTTCATGAATATGCATGAGGCAGGGGAGACCAATCCTCCTCCAATGAAATCGCATGTAACAACTCTTACTCTTCAATAACAATGACATCATACTGGGATTTTCTTCACCTGCTTTAGAAAAGTCACTCATGGAGGCCGCCATTTTGAATGGTAAACCAAACCTTAGATGTAATTATACATAATTTCATTGGCTAGTTTTCTGCAGTGGTTTCTCATGGGAACCAATGAAACTGCCTCATTAATTATTCATGATTATGAGATTTTCATAACCAAATGGCCCACAGTACATAACGCAGCATAGCAGAGTAATGTATCGTGGGATAACCAACGATTTTGTGGGACTTGATATAAAACAACTAAAAATTGTAACAGTTTGAGACAAGAGTCAAGTTGATTTGATTGATTATCTTTAATGTAATTGTTATGCCAACATACAACTGAGTATAATAGCTTTCACTATGCTTTATATAGTCAAACTAAAAAATGGACCATATATTAGAGTTAGGACACTACAGTACTATAAATATATATATATCATAGTAAATGTATGCCATATACCTATAAAATTATACAATTATTAAAAGAACACAAATACATTGCCTAAGCTTGCTATAGTAAATCTAGTACATGGTACTTTGGTGTAGGTATGGTTATACCAATGTTATAACAGACACACAGACACGTAAATATCAGTTAACATAAACCTATAACTATTAAGTAAACAAAGTCAGTAAGATATTTAAATGTTTTTAAACATAGTTCAACAAACAAACAAAATGTGAATTTGTATAACAAAAAGCACTACAATATAACAAATAAAATAACAAAAAAATGATGATGATGATAATAAAAATAATTAATAACACTTTTTGAACACATAAGTTACATTAACACCACCTATCAACTGGTTACAAGTAAGTAAAAAAATCATCATATTTTTATTGAAAATCACATAAACATATGACAGCCACACACACATTGATGGTAACTTTGAACTATGCAGACATAAGGAAGATATCAAAGACAAAGGTCATGGTAAGGGTCAATTTGGAAAGGGTAAGGGCTAGTGACAGTTTGGTTAACACTGCTAGGGCAAAAGGTGAGTATGGTAAGAAAGGGTAAGGATTAAACAGAAATTTGAACTATCATTGAAACAAGAGCAGTCCAATGACATCATGCTTGACTTTTGAAGAGCTTTGTTAATGACAAAGCTTATTGTAAACCAAGAAAGCTTTAAATACAGGACTTATCTTTGAAAGGGAAATAAATCAGATAAACACAAATTACATCAATCATATTTTTTGCCAATACTAACGCAGACACAAAAGTAATGACATAAGCTTTCATTTTCTTTGAAAAGTCAAGCTAATAAATAAGTCTATATAATTGGAGGATACAGGTTAAAATAAATTAAGAGTATTTAATAAATCAGATCAATTCAAGTGTTAATAAAACAAGAGCAGTCAACAGACAGCGAGCTTGACTATTCCAGGTGCTTGAGTTAACAAAATCAATTAGTGATATGTAATAAATTTAGATAAGGGAAATTTTAAATAGATTCTATTTGAAGTTATATAATTTGCATGGGCAACTTCAACAGAATTCCTTCCTTTGTTGCACAAAAACGACTAAACCAAGAAATTTCTAAGGGCATGATTTGGTAAAAAATCATATTAGTAATGCAACTTGGTATTTGACCTCCAATGGTGACCCAGTAATAATGTTTGAAGTTTCGAGTGATACACTCCCAAAGATGCAAAGATATGTAATTGTTGCACATAAAATATTAACTAAAAATTGTTATGGGGGCACTAATGTTTTTTTGTTTTGTTTGTTTTTGTTGGGTAGCAACACATCCTATAGGTCAAATAACAGCAGTCAGTCAACCTACTTACTGTTCCTGGAAAGGTTAAATCAATAGATTTAGCTGTTAACCAACTACTAAGTGCTTATTTTTGTCAGTGAGTGACAACTGCCCTACATAATTAAGAACCATTGGTAGGAAGGAGAATGGACCCAGAAATAATTTCATGACCAAGCTCCACGAAAGTATGCCCCGCCCTGGAATCAAACCCACTACCCCTCGATAAGTAGACTCGCATGCTGCCAACTGAGCTAGCCGGGCGGCTCCACTGCACATGTACAAAAAAATGTAAGTAATTGGATAATAGGTAGGTGAAAGGTGTTATACTATAATAATAAGTTTATAAAGAGACATTCAATATGACATAGAACATCAGTTTTGTCAAACAACTGCTCCAACAAAAATTCTCTTAATTAATCTACTCTGTCTTCAGAACAATACTGACACATTAGTAAGTTCAAAAATGACAACATTCTGAAACAAATTGCTTCAGAAACCAGTTCATAGGATAGTTAAAGAGCAATGCATAGCAAATTAGAAATAATTTCTAGTGATATATAGTAGACAATCTACCTTAGCCAATACAAAAACAAGCAATATATATACCGAGTACACATGCATTTCACTCCCACTAACTTTGATTATATTATGTTTGAGACATTAAATTATGCATTGTATATAAGAAACATTTTACAACTACATTGTTAGTAAAAACATTGAATCATTGATTAGACACATTAACTGGTTATTGTACATGTATATTATAACACATCACATTATAATGCATCACATTTTATAATCATTTTTTACATGACGTAGATACTCAATACGTTAGAAACTCGTCACTTTTTTATGTTCTTAAATAATTCATTCTCCAGTAATATGCTATGGCCAGCTTACCAAACAAGCTTTAATTGTTATAGTGTTTTTAACATAGAATTTAATCAATCAACTTTTCTTCAAAACATACTCAACAGAGTTAGTTTACATGAGTTTTAACAAATTGATGAATGTTTCTAGCAAGATTATTTTATATGAAACAAACACCAACAAAATGAGAATGCAACCAATGTTCCATGTTGATTCAAACTTAAAAAAAGGAGCAATTTAAAAAACTTTGGGGAGGATAGGTGAAAATATACATCCATTTGTCTGCGTAACAACTAATTATTATTGATAATATGAGATCCTAGATGGTAGGACAAATATATGTGGTACATAATATTGCTATATACATGTATAACCTTGGTCTAGTCTAACAGTAAAACATATGTTTCCTATAAAATCTACTGGAATGTAAATGAAATGTAAATCGAAACATTAAACTACTGGTTCATTAAAACAAGAGGGTCCTAAAGACAATGAATAGCTCATCTGAGGTCTAGGCCTTAAAGGATGCCTGACAATGCTCCCAAATTTAACTCTAATCTGATTATCCCTAAGAGCTGCCAATTATGACACCAGAGGGATTGCAAGGTAGAGGTAAAGACCAAATTATGGTGGTTGTATGCCTTACTGCTTTGACATCAAGGTTTTTTAAGACAGGCATAGAGCAATCACAATATCTCACTTGGAGTCAAATGTGCTAAACCAAGCTAAACATAATAAAACATTTCAAAGGATATAAAATATGAGTAGTATTATGTTGTAACAAAGGTTACCAGAAAACGTATGTTGTAACAATGGTTACCAGAAAACGTATCAATATCTTTGTTAACATAATTCTTTGACATATTTTAATGGCCGTTTGTTGACACATATTTCACATACATTATCGACATTTCTTTAATAATAATAATGAAAAGAGGACAAGAATATTAGAGACATTGCAGCTTAGCACAACATTCTCAACAAATTTGAACAGCTACTAGTATGGCGAATTGTAATAAAAAATGTTTGTGATTTATAACAATTAGAAATCATGACCTGAGGCATAATACAATAAAATCTTCAAACTTAAGATCTCTTAATTTAAATGAATGTTCAGGAGTTGAGCATTACTTTACTTTTAGATAACAGAAATAATGCCACCTGAAGATTAACTAAAAGTTCAATAAAAAAATCAAATGGAGTACAACAAAATTGAATGTATAATTATCTATTACAATAGATCTAACAATATATAATACCTTAAAGTGTATTATTAACAGTAACATGAAAAAGTATAATCAAATGGTATAAAAGTTTAACCCTATACTTCAGCAGTTTTTGAACTTGATACTTGCTATGTGATATATATATATATATAAAAAAAATTGTAGCGCAGTTTTATTAACCCGTCACAACTTAAATAATTATGCGGTCACTGAATCTGTTATTCTTAATGCCTTTCAAACTTATTATTTCCTCAATATTCAACATCGCTGCATTTATAGTTATATCATCAATAATAAATATGGATCGGTGGCTCAATAAAAAGAAGTTAAATAATAACACATTCAGTGACTGTGTAATTACCGTATTTAAGTTGTGACAGGTTTAATAATAAAACAGAACTATACTAAAGATAGACTTCATCAAAACAAACAATTAGTCATCTTTAAGCTTCAACAATATAAAGATATGTAAGATATTTTTAAATTATTTATCAATGATAAAAGTAATGAAACTTTAATTATCATAGAGCCACTACAGTTTTACACTGCACCATCTTACCCATGTCAATAGCTCATATTTAGAACTTGTATTTATGGTTTTTTTTCAGCCTAAGATTTAATTGTATTCAATGTGTCCGTGTAAAACCAACATGTTTTTCCTATTATTGCTAAAAAGTTTGCCACACATAATAAATCCTATTGTTCTGAGTACATATATTTTATTTCAACTTTGTTCAGCTCTGGTACATCCAATACAACAAAGTTTTTTCTGCTGTTCTGGGAAAACCCCAACAACTTGACTTGTCGAATAAATTAAGTATCAGAAGAAGAGTTTGATAATATGTGTATAAGCAAAGGAAGAAATTATGTAAAACTATGATTCATTATAAAGTGCTATCTAATTTAAGTGATAAAACAGCTCTGTTAATGAACAAAAATGCTGAAGAGCTTTTTTTTTAATATGGAAGAAAATTAAAGTTTTTTGTATAAAATGGTGATATAATATACAAGGTATTTCATGATGTATTATATTGCACTGTATTTCATACTTTCACTATCTTCAATACATTTATTCATCTTATAACCAAGTTAAGCATTCAAATTACTCATCATATCATATTATTAAAACACGTCCATAGCAACAAGAATATACCAAAGTAGCATTACCATAGCAACAAGTTTTTTGCTTAAACAAGTTCATAGCAACAAGAAAATATAGTAACATTGCTGTAGCAGCACAATTTTTTGCAGATTTTATCATTAAAACATTTCCATAGCAACAAGAATATACCATAGTAACATCACTATAGCAACAAGAATTATTTCTTGTCACAACAACAAGAATGTAACATTGCTGTAGAAGCTATTTAAACAATGGATAATAAAATCAATGATTAACATTACAGAATTAGTAATTGAGGAAACTCTAGAGAGGAGCTGTATCTGATTGAACACATTACAAAGTATACACTTGTATTTGTAGCAGTGGATTTGTTTACCATAAGTGGAGAATTACTTCAGGTGTAAGAATATGTTATATAAGCTGTGTGCATTTTGCTTAAGCTTTACAAGTCAGCAAATAAGCAATATTTTGATATAATTACACTAAATGCAAAAAGATTATAGAAAAAAAACCAAATAGGTAACTTTTGTCACAAAATCTACTGATAGATCTAGCACAGTTCAGATTTTTATGACACTTAATATCACTCTTCTAACAATTTTCAACTGAATCCTAGCAGACTAACTCTCTATAGAGAGGCTTAGATCTAGAACTGAAGAAAAAAAACATTTGACTTTAAGAATGGACATCACAGACATCTACACACACTCAGCCAGCAAGCCAGCTGCCCTAAGTGTCACAAAAGGGTCATGAGGACCCTGGAATGCTTACCTGAGAACTAGATGCTTAGGGCATCCGACAAAAGATTTTTAACAGTTTCCGCCAATTAAAACAGTGATCCCTGGGGCTGGGCCAAATTTGAACCCAGGAGCACGATTTGAACAATCTTTGTAAAGACCTCAAGATAATACCACATATCAAATATAAAAACTCTAAGCCTTACAGTTTTAGAGAAGATTTTTTTTAACATTTCCTTATATAACTCTATGTAAATCTTGTGACTCCTAGGGAGGGGCCAATTTTGACCCCAGGGGCATAATTTGAACAATCTTTGTAAAGCACCTACTAGTAATGCTACATGCCAAATATCAAAGCTCTAGGCCTTTTTAAGTTTTTGACAAGAAGATTGTTTTAAGAAATTGTTGACGACGGACACACATGAACATGCACTAATGCACATTGGTCAGATCCCTAAAATAGCTCACCTTGAGCACTTTGTGCTCAGGTGAGGTAACAAAGTATGTATAAAAATGATTGACAATTTATATAATGTAATACATTAGTCTATGTCTGTGACAGTCCAGAAGTTTCTAGTATTATTTACAATATTGAATAGACACATTAACATATAGGTAATAAAAATATGCTTTACTCAGAATATAGTTTATAATATGATGAGACAAGCAATGTTTTACAGTTTAAATCTCAGTCATCAGAATTTCAAATTTCCTCGATTATCCAAACTGATCCTCTGGTCTGGAAAGTTTTGCTATAAAAAGTACAGTATAAAAGTGTGAATATCATAGTTTATTAAACCCAACAGTAAAATTTAAAGGAAAATTCTTGATTTTCACACCCGTTTACTGTGAGACACAGACAAAAAGGCATGAAAAACATACTCTATATTGCAATTACATTGATATCATATCAAAATAATGAATCATTTGAATTATTCCAAAGAATTTCGGATAATAGAAATTAAACTGTAGTTAAAACTGGCAAGATATATTCTATCAACTGGAAAGTGACTCACAAAGAATCATCAATTCTTGTTACAATGTGATCAAACATCAGTAGGTTATAAGATCTCTTCAATATCACAGATGTGACATTCTAATCCATGAAATATGTCATACAATGACATGACTGTGTAGTTGTTCTCTATGTTGATAGTTGATTATAATCACTATGTATGAAATCATTGTGTTAATCCTGATTAACTTCCTTATTTAATGATAAGTCATTTGTTAACTATCTTTGAATGTATTAGAACTCTGTTCAGTATTAATGTTTCCATATAAATGTTCTGTAACCAATGTTATATTTATCATCAGTTTGGACGTGTGTTAGGAGGTAACGTTGCTGATGATGATCTAACAGTGCGATTGGTTGCTCCAAATGATGAGTACTGCTTCGTGTTTCTATTGGATGAGCTGAAATGAGACATAAGATGAAACAATTTAATAAATATACATACAATAGTAATTCCTTTGATTTTTATCAAATATTAGATATAACTAAATGTGTATCATAATTAAAGATGTTATCTCACCTGAACTAAGACATTAATAAGACCTTGTGATGGGTCCTTAACCACACTTAAAAAAAAGTAATGGCATTTTATAGTCTGAGTTTCATGCTTATGCACGTTCACCAACTTCAAAGCTATTACCCCTTGTCATTGAGCTACTGGTATCTATCAATCTCTGTGGGGAGTCTTTTTACTTTGTTTATTAAAGCAGCCTACAAATCGGCGCAACAGAATTATACCACCCTTGCAGGTACCCATTTACACCTGGGTGGAGTGAAGCAATTGCAGGTTAATTTCTTGCTCAGAGAAATTAACAGTGCCCTTAGTGGGATTTGAACCCAGGACCTCTCCATCCCTAAGTGCATATCCTACCACTGGACTACTGCTCCTACAGACTTACATATCAATAAAGAAGGTCTAATTGTGCACTGACTCATTGAATATAACCAATGAAATGGCTAAGTTATCTGGATCAGGTAAACATCTACTGGAGAGAAACTGAACTTGCCACATAACTGCAAATTTTGTAAAACTAAAACAGTACTTTGTGAGATATTTTTGTCCTAATTAATTATGAATTGTAAGTTACTTCTCTTTAAACAATAAATACAATTTTTATATTCAGATCACAGATATTGAAAAACACGCATAATTAAACAAAATTGCATTAAACATGATGTCATTTTATCTTACACATCTTTATTTGCACCCATGACATTTCTTCCTTTGAACATACATATAGCTATTTGACTGCAAAGAAATGCTTATTTCAAGTAAAAAACTTCCTTATTCATAAGCTATATTTTGTCAATATAAAGAACTTTTTTCTTTTTTATGGCAAGATATTTGTTTTTTTTCTTGCTTTATTATTTTATATTAAATTATAATGTCCTTTGTTTAATCCAGAATGTATGTGTTCAACCACATTCATTTTTTTTTACAAAAACCCTAGATAATCATATGAAATCAAAGTGAATAAAATACTCCTATCAACCTGAATGGTACACTAAAGAAATTAAAACGTATACAACAAAGGGATACATATATAGCATACAGAGATGATAAAATAACTATAAGCTGTGTCCAAAAGAAAGTATAAAAAATAACTTGTTTCCAAATCAATTAGTATGAATTAAAAACAAAACCCATCAAAACTATGGAAAATGTTAAAAGATTTATCAGGAAACTCCTAACAGACTCAATCTAATTTTATAAATGATGACCTAGGTAATCCTAGTTAGACCATAAATAAATGACCAATATGTTTAATGATTTCTTGATCAATATTGGATATTCATTTAGTCATACTATAACAATGATTATGCTTACATGTGGAATACTTCTAAACTTAACACTGGTCAAGTAGAATTTGAAATTCCTTTACTACAGGTAAGTTTCATTGAAAACAATGTTTGAATATTGACCAAAACATATCTTATGGATTAGATAGTTAAAGTCCAAAATTATTAAAACCTTCAGCCAAAATAAAATAAAACTTATCACAAAATTATAAACTTAGTATTACCAAAAATATTTCCCCAACAAATTTAAAATCGCTAAAGTAACCCCTATTCATAAACAAGAGGGTCATGATGACACATAAGTCCAAACCTTCTTGTTAAATACAAAAAGGGTTTAGGTTCTTCCTAAATATAAATCAAGAGAATCCTTGGGCATGGCTGATTTTGAAAACACTTGATATACATTCATTTGACAATTCTACTTAACAAATATCTATGCTCTAGGCAATTTGGTTTCAGACAAGAAGTTTTTCAAAGATTATTTAGTTAAAATAGATAAAATTAATTACATATTTCATCTAAACATATGCTGCTTACTCCCAGCACCTGGAAAATCTACAGTAGTAAAGTAATAAAACGTGATTCAAGTAAAATATATTCAAATATGTAAATATAATGCCATGATCTTATAGGTTTTATGTGATAAACTTTAATACATAATTAATAATTTAAGTAAAAAACCATGATAAATGTTATAGAAATTAAAATTTTATAATGTTTCACTGGTCTGTGGAATTCATAACCTTAATCTGATTAGAAAATTTAAGATAGACAAGAATAACTACAAAATACAAAAAAATACATTTTTTCTACCAAAGATGTAAGAAAGAAAGTTTATGATAGTGATCATACTATTATGTATCCATCAAAGGCTATACAATATCTCACTGGTTGGTGGACGTACTTTTCCAACAACTTGACTTTTATGGCTATTAATAAAAACAACATTATCATCTTAACCGATGAAGATAAAAGTTTAAAGAAAACGTAACAAATAGAGAACATTTTAAGATATTCTTAAAGTAAATATTGTCTCAGAACAAAATACATTGATGAAAAAAAGAAATATAAAACCACAGGCGGCCGACATTGTCCCGAATCAATAACACTGTATATACCATTAAGGTATACAACTAAAAATAGTAAATTTTAATCAAGTTTAATTAGAGGCCAGTTTCACCATTATAAATTACTTTATTTCACATATTTATACATGCACGCAAACCTAAGGCATTGTCCTATCAAATGACACCAAAATCTTGTGCATACGCCGAGTAATAAAGTTGTAGGCCAATTTGAAACACCACGATCAAAACAGATTTGGTTTAGTTGGTACATAAGTCACAAACATATGGTAACATGTGTTAAATATGATCAATATTATCACATAGTGATCATTATTACATCATCTGACACTAACCATACACTCATCCAAAGGTGACAGATACATATTTTCCTTCTTATTATATCTATAGAGAAAATGTCTCTAGCCCTTGTTCAACAGTCATAGTTATCAAATCATTACCCCACTCACTATTGTCAAAATTCCTTCACTATCTGCTCTAGAAAGGATTATTCTACATAAAAGCACTTTTCAGGGGCGGATTTTTACAGAATACATAGCACAGATGTTGACATTGATGTTGATATGATTTTTACATGTTACCTTGGTTTTTGACAAATTCTTAGGAAAATTCTATGAATTTTTTGAACAACCCTCGTATAAAATATTTCCTGACAGTACAGCATAACTTTGTGTACAACAAATCAAAGAAGCTGTTTTAAGTCCAAAGCTCATCTAAGCTTAGTTATTATAACTATCATTTAAATACCTAGCTTTATAAAGCAATTATCACCTGCTCTGACAAAAGCCACATACAATACTAAAACTTTATTCATAATTCAGAAATGATATTTACCCTAATGTTCCAGAACTAATGATGCCTTTCTTGGATATCTTTTTACTTAGATGTAGCACCCAAGTTTTCTGTAGTTCAGCTGTTTCAGCTAGCAATAGTAGTTCCTTGGCCTGGATGTTTTGATCAAAATTAACTGAAATTTAAAACAACTTGTATTTTACTGTGAATCCATTTAAAGTATATGTTACATCATTAAGACATAGGATCAATGTTTATACTAATAAAAATTTCCTGTTTATTTATTCATGAAACTTTTTATCAATATTCAATACTAACAATGATCATTTAAACAAATGTTGGGAAGTCGGTAGTTAAGTATTACCTCTATCTAATGTTCATCTGTCAGTTCGTCTGTCCGTCTGTCCTGCTGTCTGTCTGTCCTGTCACTGAGTTAATATATAGTGACTAAGCATAAAAAAGCAGGTGCTATTTTTGACGTCATTTTGGTTAGGTCATACTGTCTGTCATTAGGCAAGGTTTTCATAGAGCCTGGCTCATATTCCTTTCACTCTCTTATTGATTTATTTACTTGTTACTAAATATAGTAAGTTCAGGCAATTGACCCCTAACAATATCCATTTACACCTAGGTGGAGTGTAACAACTGTAGATAAATTTCTAGTTCATGGAAATTAGCGGTGGGGTTTGATCTCAGGACCTTTCAATCTGTAAGTGAACATCATACCACTGAATTACTGCACCTACATTTTCATCACATTATATTTCATAGCAAGAAATCAAAGAAAAAAATCATCATAATAGTACCTTTACAATAACCAACAAATTCTTCTTTTTTATCAAAGTGATCCTGATGTACTTTTGTATGACATCCTGAAATTAACAACAGAAATACTACAATATTTGTACAACCATACATAAATTCTGTGTACAATTATAGGAGCCCCATTTTCTGATGGTCTTTTTTTGAGCAGTCAACATCAGAATCACCAAATATTGAACACATCAATTTAAAACCCAGCTAATATTAACACTGCCAAATTTTGTATTAAAGAAATAAACTTACAAAGTAGAACCAGAAAGTACTTGTAGCAATGTCAGATGGCTTTCTGCTGGTTTATAACATGTACAACTTGTAATTTCATCAAAGCACTAAAGAACTGAATATGGTATGAGAGCAATGTGTAATACAGCAATGTTGATTGTGTTATCTAATGGTAAAACATGTTGTTTTATCAGCCTTACCATCTTTCCTGGGAATATTTTCTATTTACCAGTACTACTCCACAAAATGAAAAAAACTTTTTTCTATATTGGAGAAGGTATAAAAATAATGAAGAATAAATTGACACAACTTGCTGCAACCAGGTTTAAACCTTGATCAATGAATCCCCAGATTGTGATCAAGCTTGAACACCCACACAGATCAATGGATACCTGCTCACACACCCCTAAATTGGCTGCTGCCCACACCCGAAACTGGCTGCCAACCTCACCCAAACTGGCTGCCACCCACCACACCTTAACTGGCAGCCACCCCCAACTGGCATCAAACTGGTTTCCACACCCTGCACACACCAAACTGGCTGCTACACCCCCACACACCCAAACTGGCAGCCATCCCCCCACACCAAACTGGCTGCCACACCCCAACACTGACAACTTACTTCTACATTCCATGGCTGCAGGTGGATGTAACATATGCCACATTGGTTTATTACATGAATCACAAGTGGTAGGTGTTCGGAAATGTATCTCAACAAACTCATGTCCTTTATGGTCAATAGTACCAGCTTTACTCTGTAAAAATAAAAATAATTTTATACAGCTAATTTCCATTGACATAAGACAAGAAATACAATATCAATAACATTCAAAGCAAGTTTGTCATGACTTAATAAAGGGAAAACAATTTCTGTTTTATTTATAGCTACTTCACATTAACCTGAGGCAAAGAATACAATATCAAATGACATATCACTACATCATTGAGCTGTCATTGATTGGGCTTGAAGTGAAAAGACAGTATCGATATATTGCGAAATGAATATCCATGATACACTGATATATATCAATTCCTTTATTGCAGTACTATGCAGACCATTTATGTTGTCATAAACTCATTATAGATGTATATTTGTCATGAATGTTATACCTTCTGTGAGTGAAACTATGTCCTCAATTGGGTGCTATCAATGTTTTAGACCTATCAGTTCATATTATGACAGCATACCTGTTTCCGCCATGGTAGAATGTTCCTCTCACAAATTTGACCCTTAATAGTGACTTAGTTTCATTTACTTATATAGGATTTATTATCGATATTTCAAAATGCATATGGATGATTGATTGGAAAATAAATATCAACTATACAGGGATATCGTTGGAATCGATGACAGCTCTACTTATGTTACTGTTCACTTAATTAGGGACTTTAGCCAGTTATCTTCCCTGATAAAATCTGAAGTAATCCAATTGGTAAGTAGGTCCTTACAGTTGGAATCCTCGGATTTTATCATTGAAGTCCTATGTAAAGATAACGAAATATTTCATCTAATATCTGTCTTGTTAATTAAGATATTAAAAGAAGTGATTAAATTTAGATAGTTCTTTAGATTCTAAAAATACTTTGGTTGAATTTCAAACAAGTTAAATGATTTACAAAAAAAGTTATTTAAGATAAATTTTGGCAAATTGACATTAAAAAGTAAGGGTAAAATCTGAGTGATCCAACTAATAGGACCAACCTATTTGAAGTGTATACAAGGGGAAATAACTGACTAAAGTCCCTTATAGAGGTTATACATTAGACAGTATTTACCTGATTATTGCTATCCACAGGATTGTCAGCAGATTTACGATTTTCACCTTCTGTTGCATACAATACCTAAAATAAAATACATGTATCTTATATACACTGGCAGTTAAATTACTATTTTTCAAAATACAATTTTAAAAGTTCTGGAGAATTTGAAGTAGTATTTTTAAAGTTAATCATTCAATATTTTAAGATTGTTTATACTTTTCTTTGCATTGTCATTTAAAAAAATTATGAAATTGAATTCTAATAAATCAACTCAACAAAATAAAATACAATATTTTAGGGCTGTCATTGATGGAAAATTTTGAATTGATATATCGAAAGGCAAGTATAGGTGATATATCGAGTCAGACAAGTAGTGTAATGAAGCCGCTACAACTCCAGTATATACACTATATAATCCCTCATGATGTTATGCATGATGTTAAAAGTTGTTTACGACATAAAACTACTAAAACAAACTGTGTCCGTGACAGCCTGTTTTATCTATTCAGGTGAAAAAGAAAATACAACACAGGGATGTTAAATTAAACATCACTTTCATTTAGTTCATAGCTTTATAAAATGCAAGATTGTATCGATATTCCAAATTGCGGATTGGTATCAGATCATCTGCCAAGAATCAGTGATACATCGATATTCGATATTGCGATTTCCAATGACAGCCCAACTATTTTTTACCTGAAATATTCTAGGTATATCTTTAGCATCAGCTCTGTATACATCTCCTTGCGTCACAGATCTTACATGGTACAGTTTTCTAAAAATATATAAAACATACACTGGATTGAAAATTGCTAAATATAAAGTCTTGACATTTCATCCAATAGAAAACTTGTCAGATTATTATAAATATCAAAGTACAGATACCAGAATAAAGATTGACAATTATACAGTCTGACACCCTTTGAAAGATTAATGAAGACTTTGAACTGGGGTGTAAACAGGTGGTGTTTATTTTCCACTTTAACAATTTTCTGTGTCTGTTCCATAAGGCTATCACTACATGTATCGAGTGCTTTTTGAAAGCAATTCTTTATAGCATAAGAGTTCTAGAGAACGGTTTGCTTCAAGCTTGCAAATTCAAGATGGCAACTTTGACAAAAAAAGTTCAGAATTTAGAAAAATATTCTTATCAATTATCACCAAGTTTTAATTCAATCGCTTTGATGAAATAAATGCATTAAATTTTGAAAAAGCAGAAGTGTTTCCTAAGATATGGCTAGCAAGAAAAAAAACTTGCTACATACGGCAAGATAGCCATTCAATTTGCTAGATGGTAGCGGACTGTTACCTAGAAAATCGCTAGGTAGGGATACAAAGTGCTCGCCCTAAGTCAAATAGCAGAGGTCAGTTGACCTATTCACTGACCGTGGCCAGGCTAGATTTCTTGATCTAAGTTTTTACTCTTTATAAACAAAAATCTTTTCCAGAAGCTGACAACTACCCTTCTTGATAGAGAACAGAAGGGATTTAAAAGTTTTGGAAAATATTTTATTTTAACAAACACTTATCACATTAAAAAATGTTTAGTTAATACTAATTCATTTTAGCTCAATAGTGAAACAAGTTCTTAAAACATATATTTATCACTTTCAAGTCTGCTTTCTGGTCCTCCAGATCTTAGCTGGTAGTATAAAGTTTCTTGTTCATGAGAACAACTGTGTAGTCTATTCATTGATTATATATCTAATGTGGTAACCACTCAGACACAATAATGTTTGTTTGTTTGTTGGGTTTAATACCGTAGCAACACATTGTACACGTCATATAACGGCGGTCAGTCAACCTACTCACTCCTCCTGGAAAGGCTAAACCTCTGGATTTAGCTGTTAACCAAGAAATAGGCGCATACTTTTGTCCGTGACTGACAACTGCCTTGCATAATTAAAAATCATTGGTAGGAGGGAGAATGGCCATAGAAAGAATTCCATGATCAAGCTCCATGAAAGTATGCCCTGCCAGGGAATCAAACCCATGACCCTTCTATCAGTAGACTTGCGTGCTACCAACTGAGCTAGCCGGGCAGCTTCACAATAATGTAAACAATAATGAACTTACTCTATATCTAGTACAAGTATTGGATTAGTCTTCTGTTTATCTACTTCATTACTATAAAACAATATCTTCCTAGAACTAACTACAACATATTGTTTCTTCCAACCATATTTTTTTATGTTACTTTTATTTGGTACAGACAACCAGCCTTCCATATGACTGTCAGAAGGTGCTGTAATAAATTTAAAATAAAATACAATCAGACACAGTACAAAAATTATTGTGGTGTGACAAAGTCACTGTATTTCCAGCATTCAACAGGTTTGACAAATTTGTTAAAGAAATATGATCTCAGTGGCTGGTTGTAAAACAGGTCCGGTACAACTCATCCTGTGGAGAACTAAACCCATAGTTGTCTCAACTCAATCCACAGATAGAAAAAACACAACCCTAGGACAACCTGTGATCATAAATAAAAAATAGGAGTGTTGGTTATTTTACAATAACTACCCCTATCATATCATAAATAATTATATTGTCTCCTTTCGTATTGATACATATCGTATCTTGTGATGACCGTATTGTCTCATCCCTGGTAAATAAGCAAAGGTTACCATAGTTTTTTCTTACAAAGTTACTTACTGGTTGTTAAACTTTTCAGCACTAACATTTCAATGATTGTGTTTTTAAATAGAAAATCAGATTTGACAAACTAGACTTAATATATCTAAGCATTAAAAGCATGAATTGTAAATTGTATTCAGACAAATAATCAATGTGGACGAAAGGTAGTTCTACAAAACAAGAAATATTTTTTCCAGCGGTGACAGTGCCTGTAAGCCATAAAAGATATGGTAAGGAAATATTTTGCGACTGATGTTTTTTTTTTTACATTGGATTTAATGCCGTTTAAACACATTTTAGGTCATTTTACAGCGTCCAGCGCACCTAACCTAGCTATAACCAGTACTCACATACCCTTCTACAAAGCCGGAAACTTCTCCATATTATTTAATCAATGGAGCAAAATTGACATTACAGTCTAATTTTCATGGAAGGGTATAACCTCCCCGGGTGGGATTCGAACCCGTACCCCCTTCGGGACACGAGATTCCAAATCCCGGCACGCTACCAACTGCACTATCGACCGGGGTATTTTTTTGAGACTGATGAAGTTGTTGAAAAGGTTAGCTTTTTTACTAATGAAAGGAAATGTGGGACATGAAATATGATTAAATACTAACCAGAAGATGATATGCTAGAATTATGAATGCTCAGAGACATATCACCATCCTCTAAGCTACCACTATGTATAGATGCTGTATCTAAATTATGTACAGTAAGTTTTTGTTGTAGTAATTCTATTTCACTATCTTTAGCATCTAGTTCCATCTTTAGTTTATTTCTGGATTGTTCCTCCTCATATAAAGCAGCTTGAGTCTCAGACAGATCACGTTGATATTTCTCAACCATCTTATTAAACTTCTCTTTTTCCTGAAATTTTATCACAACAAAGTATGTTGTTAATTTTTTCAACTGTCAGTTGTGTGCACGTTAATTCCACAAATTTACATATATACAGATAACTATTTTTATATACAATGAGTATGAAAGTAAATGTAGGAAGTATTTAAATCCATGGGGTTAATGTATAGGTCACTGATAGTTGAACAAAATTTAACAATACATATATGAAAGTTAAAAACAACAAATGTAATAGGGAAACCACGTTAAAGCTGGATTTAAAAACTTTTAACACAAAAATTACAAAGAAAAACATCATCATTATATAAAACAATGGTCTGAATTACTTATGAAATGACTAGTTTAAGCACAGACTTAAAACATTTGGTTTGATATAAAATGACTTAGAGTTTTCATCATTTAATGTATATTGTATTAATGGCATGGTTACGATAAATTGCTTTCGAAGAATAATGTCATTACCAAACACATTCTCCCCATGAACGAAATTGCACCAACTACGCGCACACGGATGCTTAACAAAATTCCAGTATGACATAGCCTTATATACTAGAATAAAAACTACAATTAATATCATATATTACAATATATATTATATACCATAACAAGTTCTTGTTGTATTTTTCTGTATTCTTTGTCTTTTTTCTTTAATTCCTGAGCAGCAGCATGATTCTTCTTGTTTCCCTGGTTACGGAACTCTTTCCTATTCATTATTTCAGCTAATTTATTAACAGCTTGAACTTTCTTCATTTGTTCCTCTGTAAATTGTTTCTTCAACTTCTCATATTCTTCATTAGCAGCCGGTTTAGCTTGAAGATTATGTAAATCTGAAACATAAGAAAATCCAGTCTTGAAAACAAGAAGTTGTATGGTTGCCTATCATTGGTTCCAAGATAAAAACACTGTGTATATATGTTAAATATATTACTCTAAAAATTATAAAGGGTTTTTATCTAAGCTCAATAAGTGAGCAATATCTTCATTCTGAATAATTCTTTTTCACATGGTGTTTTATTTCTTAGGGCCTTACTAGATGCCTATGGTTACCTTAATTTGGATTTAAACATTATAGCTGAAAAGCATGAAACATAGATGAAATCCCATTGTTCTTCCCACACATATTTTCATTGTTATGGTGAAAGTTTGTTAGTACAGCAGTAAAAAACCCAAATATTTGAATTCCGGACAATAGTCTATTGAAAGAAACAGTTATGAAATAATAAATATCATCTTTCACTCATTACAACCATAATTTAAAAAAACCCAACAACATGGAAGTATGAAGACATACAACTCACCATCTTGAAGTTTCTTTAATCTGTTATTTAAATCATCTTTTTCTTGTTGTAATGTATCTATACTCTTAATGTAATCTCTTTTTGTATCTTCCAACTATAAAAAAAGTAAAGAACAAAAATATAGAAATACAAAATATGCCCGGAAAACCCAAATATTTGAATTCCAGATACAGTCCATTCGCGTTCGCTCGAAATCGGACGGGACTTCAAAAAATGCTCGAGCGAACGCGATCTCGAGTTAACGTATTACAGATCCGCCATCTTGTTTTTTTGTATTTTTTCCACATCGTGATATTCACTTTAAAGGCGTCGTCTCATTCGGAACAACCTCGGCCATCTTCTACGCAATTCAACCTCGAATAACATAAGGTGAAAAAGTAGATCTAGGAATTTTGGTTTCTGCGGTAATATAGTCTGAACTACACAGAAATACGACTCGTGAGATATTGTACGAATGAAACCATGTGATAAAGCGTGAAAAATGTAGTAATAAAATGTTGACATAAAAGTGACCATCGCCGGACCTTATAACTTGGTTGTAATCCTTCTACGTCTGATTTCCGAGGTGTGTCTTCGTAGATGATCGCCGAGGTTGTTCCGAATGACGTCGTCTCACGTTGTCACAATATTAGTTGTTGATGTAGATTTGAGTTTGAATAAAAGCCATGTAATATTTCAATGGTGTTATTTTTCCTATGTTTAAATGCGTTCTTGTTAAGTGCATTTAACATAACATAAAATTGTTCATTTTGTTAAACTTGATGATGTCAATGTCCTCAATTTTAACCTTTCTTTGTTTAATGTAGAATACATATACATGCACATAGAAACTCATTTTGTTTTTGCTATCGTCCTTGTTGTGAATAAAACTTAACTTATATGTACGCGATTTTTTGTGAAGAATGTGTATTTTATCTGGAATTAAAATATAAAAAATACACATTTTGTTCAATCTTGCTTTTATTTAACTAACATTCGTCGACGTACGACGTACTGTCATAAGGTTCGATTTAATATGCTGTACCAGTACAGGTAGGTAAGATGTAAAATTCAGTTAATTACACGTAATGACACGTTTAAATTAAACAAGATTAAACAGATCTTGGCTTCTACAGTATCACAGTTTGATTTAATTTGATAAGTTTTCAATGGCGAGTGACACGTCAAACAAAAGGCTATTCATCGGATAATGATACCTGGCCGTGGAAGGTGCGAAAATTTTCAAAAATCAATACTTTGAGCCAGCGCGTAATTTTCAAGTGATTTAATCATTGACGGGACTTGAAATACAGCTCGAGTTAACGCAAAATTTGAGCTAACGCATTTTGAGTTATCGCATCTTTTTTAAATGAATTTTAGAGTAAATTCGATCGGGACCGAGACATGATCTCGAGCGAGACCGTAATTACGAGCGAACGCGTTTTGAGCGAACGCGAATGGACTGTATAGTCTATTGTCATGAATTTAGAAAGTATTTAATAATTTCAGATTAAATTGGACAGCGAATGTTTAGAACTGCTGCCTAGTCCCTTGTTTGGGAATCCTAATCTTCATTTGTAGAAAGAAAGCTTTCAAGTTTCAGAAGAATAAATAATTTGAGTTAATAAACATGTAGGTTGCATTTTTAGAAAACCTACCATTTACATTATAATAAGAAGTTTTTATAGAAAACATCATTTTAAAAATTTTTCTTTGATGTAATCTACTTCAAAACTATCAAAGGTCATACCAGAAAATGACTTTGAACATGGTTTTCAGGCATACAGGATTAAATTTAAGTTTATGGAAACAAAAAAAAAACTTTTCAAGTTGGGTTTAATGCCATAGCAATACACAGAAAAGGTCATTATCATGACGATCAGTTAACCTACTCATCTTTCCTGAATTCAGCTGTTAACCAGTTTTTAGGCAATTACCTTCATCAGTGACTGACAACTGCTCTACATGATTCAAAATCAGTGGTAGGAGAGAGAATGGCTGTACATATTATTACATGACCAAACTCCTGAACTAGATTGAAATCAATGATCAACAGATCCTAGAGCTTAAACTATTTTACCATACACATTTATACAAAAATAACACAGAAAACAGCATACCATTGATATAACACTGTCTTTCTTAACTAGCTCACTTTTATGTCTTGATAATATTTCTTTAATTTCTAATTCTAACATTGTTTTTTCTTTTTCAACATCTGATAATTGTTCTTCAGCTATAGTTCTGGCAAGTTGTTCTGAATCAGCTTTAGCCATTGCTAATTGTAACTGTCCACCTAATGAATCTCTGAAATAAATACATTCATCAATTACATTTTATTTTAGTAAAAAAACATAAATGCATTGCTTGCTTGCAGCAAATTATGTTTAGTATGGAGTTAATTTTCTTCAAGGTAAATAAATATTCACTCTGAGTTGAAGAAAATTATCTCCATGAACAATCCAGAACAGAGAAACCTCTTTGGACATATGTTTAATATGTTTTGGTATTTTTAAGTTAATTGGAGCAGTACAAAACATAACTTATAGACAAAAGATTGTGCTGCCTGCAAACAGGATCATAATAATTATGAATGCCCCGATACTACAAATAATGACTCGGCCATGCCCTCTAAGATTTCTAGTATGAAATATCAGATGCATGACATATATTATATGCTAACGGGACATATAGATCTACATATGTATTTACAACACAATACTACATCTTGATATACAGGTACTTGTACTACTAGTTAAAGAACACACACACTTAATACATGATCAATGTATGTGTACCATCAAACACAAAATGTTAAATCTTATAGTCAGAATGAAAGGTACTAGTTCACAGATTTGGTAAAGATTTTTCAATATTTTCAAAATACAATTCAGTGACTGTACTGCGTCAAAAAATTATGTTTTAATATTTTAGGACAAACTGACCTATAGTTTGCAAGAAATATACAATAAAAGTTACAAAAATATGCTAAAATTGTCTATACCGTGACACACAGGGTAGAATTTTACTACTTGAAATAGCGTCATTTGTACTTGTATGTCAATTTGCACTAAAATTGTCATTATAAAATCACTAATTTTCTGCTTAAAAGTGTTTCCAAACAATTTTTATAGTTTCATAAAAAAATGATGTTTAAATTGAAATCTGTGAATGAGTACCTTGAATAACCCCTCTATTCCAGAAACCTATCCAAACCAGAATTTATTCTCGGTCTGAGCAATTCCTGGTTAAGAGGGGTTTTACTGTACATGTAAATAAACCTACTTTTCTTGATCTAAACTTTTAAAGTCAGCCTGAGTATCTTGTATCTGTGATTTCTTTTCTTCTATTTCTTCCTTTAATTCTTTAACTTGATTTCTATACAGTGACTGCAACAGACAGGACAATCATACAAAATTTATATATTGTTTTGTTTGTTTGTTATTTGTTGTTTTTTTAACGTCGTATTCAACACATATATAGGTCATATATACGACGGCCAGCTGTTCCTAATATAGGTTTCCTGGACACTTCTATCACCAGAACTAACTTACCCTACCACAAGGCTGACAGCTCATGCATAGGGTATGACCTGCCGCGACCGGGTTTCGAACCTGCGATCTCTGGATTTGAAGTCAGACATGCTAACCACTACGCCACAGCCGCGGCTCAAAATTTATATAAGAAACCTAACTCTATCATCTCTAGAATAATCCAATAATCATTATTTTGGGTCGGTACATATACATAATAAATAACATAAGCTCCAGTGAGCTTTTATGCAGACTCTTATCTAAATAACGGGCACTTCTTAACAATAACTGCCTAATTTTTTTTCTGTTAAGATTTTTTGTATGGTCAGTCTTTAATGGTCAATCACTAGATTTTGCCTGTCTTGACCCCCTTCAGTACACAAAATGATAACATTAAATGCATAATAATGTGGTCTTCATGATCAATGTAAAAGTATTGAAACTCAAAAAATGTTATACATGTATTATTATCATTAGCAAAAGAAAACCTCTTTGTATTAAATAGCATTCTTTCTGAAAATCTGGAAATATCACATTGGCAGGTTCGAGTATCAACAAATTAAATTGCACTCGCTCTATTCACAAAGTTGGTAAAAATGATAATAAAATGATAAGTATTATATAAATAATGAGAAACAACTTACTGAAAAGTACTGTTCTGCTTCAAGCTGATCATTAACTTCTTTCATCTGTAGATCATTTAATGAAATTTCTCTGTAATGCATTAAGTATGATTAGTAATTTTGGTTTTTATATCATTTCTCAAAAAAAAATACATTATTAAACCTTTCCTCCTTTTACAGGCATTGTTAACAATTCAATACTTGTTTAACATAATCATTGAATGTTATGGAAAGGTATCAAATATACAGTAGAATATTATAAATAAGATCAGTGAAAGAACAAAACAATACAGAACAACATCGTCTATAAGGTCACTGAATAAACAAAATATTGTTATTCTAGAAAATGATATCCATGAAAAATATGCTTGTTAACCTTATTTGTTGCTGTAGTAGATTACATGTCCAAAACCCTGTGAAAGCAAACAGCATCAATGAAAATACAGTACCATCTATAATAACCTCTACACTTTCATAAATGTTTAGATTTTGTTTTTTAATTTTTACCAATACTTGAGAAATAATATTGTAACTTCAGATACAATTACATATATAATGATTACAATTTCAAGAAGTATCATAACTCCTCTTTCAAATGTCACAATCTATTTCAAACATCCTACTATGTAAAACATCTGATATAAAGTCTAAGGTATCAGTGAAAACCCAGTTTTTTTTAACAAGTTTGAAAGTATTTTTGGATGGCACTGTATTCTAGTCCCCTTTTTAACAGAAAGGTCAACATGTCAAACATTGATCATATATCTATATGTCAGAAAGCAGGACCAATCATTACTGTAAACAGGTCAATATGGGTTCATTTTTGCCCTCTCTATCCAATAAACTTAGATAACATCTGTCAAATGGCCCTATATATGTCTGATTTTGACATTTCAAAGCCTCTGGTTTGTCATATTGTATTCAGCTAATCAGAAAAAAAGCTATATGCTAAAAACAGCCGATTAGCTGAAAATTAGCAGCCCTGAGAAACTGTTTCTAGAAAAAATTGGAATATCACTATTTAAAACAAAACATAGTTCAAGATTTGAAATCAAACCTGGGTCTCAAAATTAGCTAGCCTAAATCTGATCCTTTTACCATAATTGGATAAATGCAGTTTATCAACAAATCTCATTAGACTTTCAGCGATTTCGCAGAAAGGCTCAAGTTATACCACAAAACGATAACTATCGAAGCTGAAAATGCCTGACCAGTTTAATCTGCGGAGAAATACATGTGTATCTGATTTACTACACAGATAATTTCTGGGCGATAAAAGTAGTTCCATCAATAAACTGACGCGTATTTGATGCAATGATCATTGACAGGTGTTTACATATATTGATAGGCATGTGAAAGGGACAGTCAAACCTTGTTAATACACTAAGCAGTAGTATATGCCAGTAATACAGGGTAGAATAAACACTTTGCCCACATTTTTGCCCCTGCTCGATTCATACTTGAATCTAATGTGTAAGGAGTAATCAGTAGTATGGATTTGTTAGGTTTCAATGTGCATGAGAGTCTTTCTGTATTTCAATACTTAGCTTAGATTATATACAGCTGTTCCTCACATATTTTACATTGCCTACTCTACCACAAAGAGCTTGAATCAGACATGTTTTCACTGTTAATAAAAAGATCTACTTTCTATTAAATATTAGCGACATAGTTTATCAACTATTTTAATAAATACTAACTCTTTAAGTTTTCTAATTTCCTCTTCTAAACTCATTTTTTCTTTCTGTAAATCTTCCACATCCTACAAGATTAAAAATATTAGAAATAATTGTAGGTTCAAAAGAGACAGTAGACAATTTCCCCACGCAGTCCTCTTGAAAAACTTCCATCAACACTGTGTATTCAGTCAAGCAAAATGGAATATTTTACTGGACTGAATGAAAGTTCACAGAGTTATTTTTTTTAAATGTTCAAACATGCAGACTATTTTAATGAATTTGAATAATATATCCTAAATTATATAAACAATATAACAAGAGATCATGACTTTTTATTTTTTGTAATCAAACCCAAAAACCCTAGATCAGTAACTTACATGCTTTTGACTGAGCCAGCCAGATAGGCTTTCTTTTTAAAATACACTAAATATAAAAGGCACTGTAAGTATTTAAATATTTTTCTTGGCCCTAGTCTTAAGTAGTAAACAATAAAGATAAAGCATAGAATAAACTAACACATGGAAGACAACATGAAGAAAACTTACAGAATATAAATGTTTTTCTTTTGATTTTAATTTAGTCACTTCAGCAGATTGATTCTTATAGTCAGATTGCATCAATGTTCTTCGTTGTATTTCTTGCTCTACTTGAAGGGCTAAATTCCTTGACTGAAATATTCACAAAAATCAAAATTTGAATAAAGATAAGTTCAAATTTTCACCTCCTACCATAAAAAAACACTTGGAGTTTACAATATCATGAAGATTATGTCTTTAACAAAATATTTGGCAGTGTTATATATTGGCATGGTCAATATTTGGCAGTCTCTATGCTGACTACCAAAAATATATCATTAAATTGGCACCAATAATAGACATATTCAGTATAAAAGGGCCATAATTCATTAAAATAATGCTAGAGTTATGGATCTTGGTAGATGACCTCTAATGATAACCCTATAAACATGTATAAAGTTTCAAGTGTATCTATTCAGTGGTTTTACAGATAGGAAAGATAGAAAATGGTTTCACCTAAATACTTAACCAAGAAGTGTTATGCTGACATGGAAGTACATGTGAGTAAGATAGCCCTACTATTCTAAGAATGATATGAATAAAAATGACATGTGAAATAGGTATTAAATATCAATAAAATTAACCAAAGAAACAATGCGTTTTTTGTAATATATCCATGTTATAAAACATGTATGTAATTTTTTAACACAGGTCCTAACAAGAAATGTAATGTGGAAACCACATTAAAGCCTGATTTAAAAACTTTAACGCAAAAATTAAAAAGGGAAATAATCCTTAATAAGGGCAAGTAGAGTTGCGGTTACTTTCTAATTCTGTTCATCACATGGTATGTTATCATTGTATGAAGTTTCATAAAGATCTGACAATAAATGGCAGAAATATATGGAAAGAGAAACTTTAACGCAATTGTTAATGACACCGGATGCCCGACCGCCCAACAGCGTTTTCGTTGAAAAATCCGGCTAAAACAATTACCATGACCCTCTAAAAAATTGAAAAGGGGTGTCACAAATGACCCTCAAAATGTTGAAAATTGCAGAACTGCTGGAAATACAAAAAAGCAAATACCTTTTCTGCTTCATTTCTTAGTTCAGACTGTAAAGACTGTACTTGGTTTTTATATTGTTGTAAATCTACATTATAGCCACCATTTTCTTTCTCTACATTTAATAAACGTTCTTCTGTTCTTTTAAGTTGTTGTTGACTTAGCTCTAACTTTCTTTGCATTTCTGAAACAGAATAACAAACCACAATGAAATTCTTTTCATAGAATAAACTTGATGCAAACATGTATGTACAGGGCTTCACATTAATTTTTGAACTAGATTGCCTGGTTTGACAGCCAGCTATATGTTACACTTGTAGGAACCAAATGTTTACTAGCAGTACCAAGTTGCCTGAACCCAAATATATGTTGTTAGGGGTAATAGGATGATTTTAATGCAGGCCCCTGATGTATTCACATAATAAAATGCATGGGAAGCATGTCAACTATCAAAATGTACCAGAATAGCAAAATTGTTATAACACTGTACATTCAAGTCAGCTTAACACAGCATACAACAACCATATTATGGTCCATTTAGACACTGATCATAAACATTTTCTTGGTTGGGTTTAACACTCATCTAACTCATCCTATAGGTTATATATTGGCAGTTAGTCAACCTATTTACCATTCCTGGAATGGCTAAATCACTAATTTAACCTGTTGACCAGTTACTAGGCACATACCTCTGTTAGTAAATGACAACTGCCCTCCAAATAGATCTAGAATCAGGGGTAGGCAGGAGAAAGGCCATAAAAAAAATCTGTGAGCTAATGCTCACTAGTGATACCCCCGCAAAAATCTAAAAATATGCGACAAACAGGAAGTAGATGAGCAAGAAGCATGAAATCGCTTTACACCACATGGGACTATGGGATGAAGCAATATGCAAAGTATTAGGCTGCTGCATGTTATAGTTGCTGAGAAAACTGCGACGGAAATTTTGTAACGGACGGACGGACAAGGGTAAAACAGTATACCCCCCTCTTCTTCAAAGCAGGGGTATAATTATTTCATTACCAAACTCTGCGAAAGTATACCTCACAAGGGAATTGAACCCACCATCAGTAAACTTGTGACATAGCTGGTTAGCTTCTCAAAAACTTAAGCACTAGAACATTATCAAGTATCATATTTTACCTCTGATAGCCTCCATGTTAGCTTCTTCTGTAGACATTAATATATTTTTCTTATCCATATTAAATTTGGCCACAGTTTCTTTATGAGAGCCTCTTTCTGATTCTAACTTCTGAGCAAATGTATCTAACTCTAACTCAGCATGTTTCTTAGCCTAATAATAAATTACAAAAAAGTAATCGATCTAAATCTGTCACAAAAATAAATTATCCAACTAAGGCCACAACAAATTGATTATATGTTCTATGGATTGGCTTCACCTTAATTTTGACGGTTTTTACAAAAAAAATATTTTTATTTCCTCGCTTGCTCATAAAAATTGGTCAAACCGCTATATAAAGCAAGTGAATAAAGACTTTTTTTACTTTTTTTATCTTTGCTCGCCCCATTTTTTTTCCAGAAAAATCCGTAGAACATATGATCAACTTGTTGTGGCCTAACTAAGCATTACAAAATAAGTATGAGCTTCTTACATATACATGTATAATTATTTTTATAATAATAAACGTAAAATAATCAAGGATTGGTTAAACAACAGTAGAACCTGTCTCAGTGCTGATCTTAAAAAAAACAGTCATAAATTTATTATATTACTATTCTCATTACACTTAGTTTGGGTACCATTAACCAATAATACAGAAAGTGATGGACAGACAGGTTATATAGACAAGACAGTTCATTCGATGGGCAGAGAGGGGTGACATGCTTTATCAAGAATCCATAACTACAGATGATATCGATTATAGAATTGTAATCCAGACTGTTCAGTTGACCTAAATGGAAGATGTATGATATCATACAAAATTTGCCTAGCGTCTCAAGCGCTTGTGTTGTAATTTTGTTTATAAACCTGGTCATATACCTAATAGAAATTCAATATTTATTGCATTTTATTGCTAAATAAATGCCCTTTCTTGTGATATATATTTTAAGCATGTGCAGTAAAATTTGTTGACGCTGCATCAGCAGTCCGGTTACTTCTGGATCATCCTTCATACTTTCAAAAATCAATGTAAGCAACAAATACTGTTAATGGATCAGCTTGGATTAACAAATCACCAGTTACAAATTAAAATGATTTTATACTTTATCAGCCCTAGAAGAAAGACAAAAATTAAAACCATATAACTTGCATATAGAGAAGAGTTTACCTTTTCCAAGGCATTGATGGAATCTCGAAGTTTTGCAATCTCTAAAGAATTAGATTTATCTCTATCTGAGGCTTTGTCTAGTTCACTTTGTAAAAATCTTATACGATCTGAAATATATGTAACAAGAAATATAATGTGGAAACCACATTAAAGCAGGATTTTCATCAAGATCTGACCATAAATGACACAGATATTCAACATATTGAAAACTTTACCGCAAAAAAATACAAAAAAAAAATTCATAGTTAAGCCAGGTGGAGTTGCAGTAACTGTCATATTTTGTTCATCACATGGTATGTTATCATTGTATGAAGTTTCATATAGATGTGACAAAATGGCAGAAATATATGGTAAATAAAAAAACTTAACGCAGTTGTTTACGACACCGGACGCCAAACCACCCTCCGAACTGACTACTTGGTAAGGTTGTTATCATTTGTCATGAATTAAAATAGATGCTGATTAACAGATTCAAATAAAGATTAACTGACTTAATTTTTGTTGTACTTTTGGATACCATATGTAAATTAGTACAAATAAAAATGTAATTGTTACTGTTAAGTTCGTCTGACTGTTCAGAAGCTTGATTCCTATTTAACGTTTCATTTTCTAATGCCACTCGAAGATCACGTAATTCTTTCTCTACTGATGATTTGGCAATCTGTAATTCCTGATACCTTGAATTTAATTCTTGATAACTTTGTTCTGTGATGGCCAATCTCTGTAAGAAATGATAGTAAAATATACAGATAAATCAAACATGAAGAGGATTTTATCTATATAAACAAAGAACTAAGTCGACCTTTGTACATTTCTTCTCTAAATAAATTGCATAACTATTGGAACTTAATAGTCAAGGTTTCATATAGGGCCGTCATTGGTAATCGCTATATCGATATATCACTATCAATTTTTGACAGACAATCCGATATTGATTCGCAATTTAGAATATTGATACAATCTAGCATTTTATAAAGCTATAAACTAAATGAAGATGACATTGAATTTAACATCACTGTGTTGTATTTATATTTTCTCACCTGAATAGATGAAACGGACTGTCACAGACACTGTTTGTTTTATGTCTGTAACACCTTTAAACATCATGCAAAACATCATGCAGGCACTATATAGTATGTATATACTGGAGTTCTAGCAGCTTCTATTACACTCCTTGTCTGACTTGATATATCGATACCTCACCGTTGTCTTTCGATATATCGATACAACATTTTCTATCAATGACAGCCCTAGTTTTATACAACTGAAAGCTCCCTGTATTTACAGTTACAATTCTCCTTCTGCTATGATAACAACTATCAGTCAGTGGTGCTTTTCACAAAAATTCTTACGAAAAAAATCTTCGTAAGTCAGTTACATATAATTAGCAGTTCAAAGTCAGACGAATAATCAGCATAACTATGATATGATATTCAAAAGGTATACAAAATTCAACACAATTTGATTAATATTTAGAATTGATAAGCCAAAAATGAGCGTATTATTCATGTTTCTTGCGTTTGACTTACGAAGATTTTTTTCGTAAGAATTTTTGTGAGAAGCACCACAGGTCTATAAGGGTGTTAGTAAAAGTCAGCTTTCAGGCCCCTACACATCTCAATCCTTCAAAGAGATAATGGTAGCTTTCTATCTTCATAGACAGTTTTCTACTCCCATTGTTTTACACAAACACTTTGGAGTTATAAACATTTTCTTGCAGTATGTGATTGGTAAATTTGCCTATAACTGCATTTATAGCTTCCTGCTCAGTGCATCTTTTTTTTAAATAAATGCAGAATTATCAGTTGTAACACTAACATTGAACAGTTAAAATATTAATGTTCAACTGAAAAACAGTTTTGTATCAAATAGGCCTGACAAGAAAGTTTTTCTTTAAGGCAGAATTGGCGTCAAATTGGAACAACAACTAAACAGGATTTACATGGCAGGAACATAAGCCATGTAAACATTCACTATTTTCTTCCAGGACAAATTTAAATATTGTAAGTTTAAGTTCAATGACTGCAACTAATATACATGAGTGTGAACCATATTCAGAACTAGACTCTAAGTCTAAGGCTTATAAAGAAAATATAAGAGAGCTATTAATTTACAATGAACTTACCTGCTGAACTTCGGTTAATTGTTTTCTACATTTATTGGCATTTTCTTGTTCTGCCCTGAATTTTTCTTTACTGTCATTTAACTGAAAATAAAAATAGTATGCCACACAAAAACATAAAAAAACTATTTCTTTAAATTACTCTTTTGCTATCAGAACAAAACCTAGATCAGCCTATGTATTCATTCATATAGCACAGAACCTTATTTGGTATATTCAACTGCACAGCAAATTTGGTCAAAATACCATGGTAGAATTCCCCTGATACAAAATTATGTTTATAGCCATGGAAATGTTCTTAGAACACTTGCATCTAATTGTACATTGTATTTCCCAAGTCTTCATCATGTCAGATTTTAAACTATATTTTTATTAATTATATAATTATTTTGTATTTACAAATTTTATTTTACACCATTTTTATATCAAAGGGAGATAATAACACATTTTCATTGAAAGTTTTCATTAAGTCAGAATTTTCCAACAAAATTTTGGTTTTATATTTCAATCAGTGCAAAATAATAAAGTTTATTAAATAAACATGATATGAATAAATAATATTATTTTTTAGATTCATTTATCATGTTGTTTTTTTTTTAAAAATTGATTGCTGTGCTTAATAAAATCATACAGAGAGTCTCTCAAGGGGAAAAATGTAGAAATACAATAACTCAAAACATATGTCACAATTGTATCATCTCAAGGTAGATAGGTCTAATTGTTTAACACACCCGGGGAACATACATTCTTTATAAGTTGGATGATAATCTAATCAAAACTATTTTATTAGTGAAACTGACTTTTTGCCAGCCTTAACACCAAGCCTCTTAGTATGTAAGAATAATTGTACACTCAATATGATATGTCCTAATAGGGGTATAGAGTCTACAACTCACCATTTTCTCCAGAGTTGATACTCTTTCATTAATATTTAATTTATTAGCTTCAGCATCTCTATTTCTAGCCATTTCCATATCTAGTTGTCTTTCTCTATCTTTTATCATTTGTTCTAATTTACGTTTACTGTCTACTTCAAATTCTAATTTTCGTTGGATCTGTAATATACATCATGATATATTGAAAATGAAACATTAATGGATGGACATTGGTCGGTCAAGAATAAAATAAATAAATTAATTACTAGGGCTGTCAGGATACGCCAGAAGCGTATCATGATATATTGCAATGCGCTAGCACCATATTGCGATACGTACCACGATATATTGTGGGTTTATAGATTTGTTGTGTCTCTGTTGTATTCAACAGAAACATGGCTAATCTTACATGCGACTACTTGAATCTAGTATCACTAGGTCTACACGGTCATTAAGGACTGTGATAAATGTTTTTAATAAAAAGGATGCTTAGTTGGAAGAAACGATCACACCCTTAGCTGCAGAACATTCTAGCAATCAATTTCATGGACACCATGCTTGTTTCACAACTTCCTGTCCCAAAGTATTCGATTTAAGAACATAGTTCCGTATAACCAATTGAACGCGCCCCAGTCAGTTTAATTCTTGTAATTTAAGCTTAGATTGAATGAACAACGGATAAACTGATGTTTATTTTATTTCGCGAAGAGAGGATTTTTCTAATGAAATGAAAAATATACTGGTACTTAAAATTCGTACTGCGGTATTGGCTTTATGTATTGCCGCAGCTGGGTATTGCAATATACCGGTATATCGTGACAGCCCTATTAATTACCCTCCAATAGCAATTATTTTGCCACCGTCTGCTACAAGAGGAAACCCCTTAGGTTCTTGTTTTTGTTATATGTTTTTGTAACAAATCTCTCTCATTGCTTTTTGTTGTTGGGTAGGTCTATTTTTTTTCTTGTTGCTGTTCCTGATATGAATGCTTACATCTTCTTAGTGTCTTTGGCTAAAGAAGAAACTTTTTTAAGGTGGACTATTTAAACAAAATGAAATGAATGAATACCTCTTTAAGGTCATGTTTTGTTAATGCCATAGATTTTTCTAGATCTCTACATTCACGTCTGATTTGTCCTTCGTCTGCTTGCAGTCTATCATATTCTTTCTTCATAGAACTATAATTAGATACAACAATAAATATATCAATGTAAAATTTCAACTTATATGTCTTACATAACAATGAGCTTTGTCTTGTCAAGTGGCTACTCTTGATTTGACTAGGTAACAAAGCATAAGGACAATTGTGAAATGTTCCCGATCAGCGATGAAATGCACTTACATAAAAACTTTGTATTTACTGAGGTTTTTTTTTCAAATTATGTAGTTTGATAATATTAATTAGATTGACCTTAATATATAAAATATGTTATGCCAAACAGGCTAAATAGACGAGAGTCATTGCGCCATCAATCTAATTAAAACCGGATCTAAAATTTTCCTACTCGCTAATTTAGATCTGGCCTTTTTCAAACAAAGGTCACGTTCAGGTGACCATTTCTCATCATAATATTCATGACGAAATTGTTATGATACGTAACTAGTTTACATCGTCTACATCACGCAATTTAAAATGAGCTGCCCAATCGCATACTGTGAATGATATCGCTGTTTAATTAGCATGCAAACCTTAGTCTAAAAATAGAAATTACGAAATCAAAATGTGATTAATAGTGTTTTCTTCTAGATGAAAGCTAGGCATTGATTGGTCGACACAAAGTTCATCTCGACGTGACCTTCCAGTAAGACAGTAGCGATCTCTACAGGATATCAGTTAACTGAGATTGTTGGGCCACTTGCATTGATAAGGGGCCAATGGCACAACTGAGAACTCTAAATTGAACACTGAATTTGACTTACTGTTACAACATCATGTATTTAAAGTAATGTTCAGGGTCAGTTAACTGGAACTTTGAATACCAGTCATTTTAAAAATTGTAGCAAAAACAACTGGTTGTCAAAACTTTTATTTTTTGGCAATTCAACTTGCCCACAAAAAGAAGCATAATAATTCCCAACACAACATGTCTTTCCCCTTAATGCAGAAGTTTACTAAATACTATCAATTACTAAGCAATCTTTGTTCTCAGATTAACATTTGTTATAAATTACTTACGAAAATTTCTTTTCCCAATCAGAATTTCCAGCTTTAGCAGAACGTAACTGATCTTCTAAATGACGAACCTTCTGATCTATATCAGAATCCTGAAATAATCAAATTATATGAATCTACATATCCGCCGTTTAGCAAAAAACAGTTGTAACTCAATATAAGAAAAGAATTAGTTACGACTGTTTTGCACTTAACACACGATATATATGTTTATAAGTTTATGGTGATTTACAAAATTTCATGAGACTTTTCAGTATACAGTCAACTCTCGTTATCTCGACTTAGTTGGGACCATTGGAAAATAATCGAGATAACGAAAAGTTGAGACAAACAAGATAAACGAAATTTTCTAAGGGAGGTAAATCCAATGTCTTCAGTAGCAGTTTTACCTGTTCAGAGAGTGTAGTTTAGAATAATCGCTTTGCTGCAGCTGTGAATAGGGTTTTACCATAAACTTGTACTCTAAAGGTTTTGTGACACTTTTACCGCTGGCAAAGTTCCCTCTCAACAAGTTATAGAACAAAATCGCGTATTTTACGAAAATCTACTTTTGGTTTCTACTTTTTCACTGACTGTATCTCGAAAGAACGACTAACCAAGCGTATATTATTCAGAATATTTGTAGCCAGTCAGATAAATTGTGTGTGTATATGTTTGACGTCATACACTATTTCTTACAACCACAGCACCGTCATCGTGTAAGTCGGCTTCTCTTTGATAATTTTGAGTAGTTGCTGATAATATCCAGTTGTGTGTGTGAAGAGTAGTTGACTATTACGTCACGAAAAAATATAGACTTGAACTACAAAAATGTCGGCATATCTTTTAAATGCGTGTCTTTCTATTATCTATCCATAACAGTTGTAAACATCGTTTTTCCAACAGGTCTGTAGAGGGATTAAATTATCATGCTAAGAAGATGCCGTACATTTATATCAACTTAAATGACGAAATATAATAATAAAAATAAACGAAGAATATTTGTTTCTTATTTTTAGTGGACAAATTATTCATTAAACAAAATTAATGAACACAAAAAAGTAACGAGTATCGCAGTGTTTTTTGTAATGAAGCACATGATTGTAAGCACGCATTTTGATATCTTTACACTCAATTTTGACATCTGTCAATTAACACTCGACTTATTCAACGATGGTTTCATTCATGTCAATTAGTTTGTTTATTTAAATGACATGTTAATTCAATATTGACATGTTCTTTTAAAGATATATAAGTGACGAAATTAAAGAAAATTAATTTTGCAAAAAAAAACATTATTGACATATTGTATTTATATTTAAATAGTTTTTGACATGTTAAAAAAAATTAAAAAGTATCCGCCTCTTGATTTAATTCAATTATGAAATTTCATAATTATTTTAAGACATGCCATGTCCTAAAAGATTTAAAATCTGCGCCGAAAATTACCAGTCGTTTCCGTAAGTCACGTGACTCGCATATTTAAAGACACAACTTTTAAATCCTGGACATAAAAGGAAAATTGTAGTATAGTGGTTATATCATAATAGTCGTGAAAATTTCAAGTATTACGTGTTTCATGACTTTCTCGTGTTTGCTGGCAGGTGAAATAAATTGAGGCCCGTTCATAGGTAAATTTTGAATTTGGTTGTTTGGTAAATATAAATTATACATGTTTATGCAAACTATACATTTTTTATGAAATAATCATTGCTCTTGTATAAACTCATTTTATCCTACTATAAAACAAAATACAGTCAAGTAAAATGGCTAGAAGAAGGATAGTTATGTTTGTCACAAATGATCAACATGAAGCACTAAGGTCTTTCATTCGTGACAGAAATTGGGATGTTGTTATTGAAGTTGTAAAACTTCCTCCACCACCTAGAACACAGCATTTTCAGGGGTTTATTGATTGTCCTGAATGATTCTGTTCACCATGTATAACAAATGAGCACTTAGGACTGGTGGCCTAAAGGGAATAAAGATAGACATATCTTGAATTCAAGATAAAGAAAATGCCTCTAAGTGTGTTTCTTGGCTATGTTATGCAATCGGGGAGTTTGGAGGGATCCAAGATACATAGACAGGAGGGCATTTGCGAGACTGGCACGAGGCAACCCCAGATTTCATCAGCGTGAGCTGATACCTGAGTGCGTACTTGCACAGTGCAAAACTTGGCTACCAAACCCTCTAAACCGTCCATATATGGGTCACAAATGGCGATAAAACAAGTTGGGAAATTAATTGTTTATCCACTGTGGTATCAGCACTCGATTGTTTGTTTTTTGGGGTTTAACGCCGTTGCACACATTATATAAGTTATATCACGGCGGTCAGTCAACCCGCTCACTACTCCAGGAAAGGCTAAATCTCTAGATTTAGCTTTTAACCAACTACTAAGCGCATACTTTCGTCAGGGACTGACAACTGCGCTACATTATTAAAAATAATTGGTAGTAGGGAGAATGGCCGTAGAAATAATTTCATAACCAAGCTCCACGAGAGTATGCCCCGCTCGAAAATGAAACCTACGACCCCTCAATCAGTAGACTTGCGAGCTACCAACTTAGCTTATCGGGCGGCTGTACCCGATTGCTCGCCGTTTGTATTGACAGATTTAAATCACTTCAGTTGCATCAAAGATTTTAACTCAAACCCAAAACAGCAAATATCATTGTCAATTATGAATATTTTTCAAGTGTGTGATGAAACGATCATTATCAACACTGCATTTGAACTAGGTTCATGTAGTCATTGCAGGGCCTCAGAAAGTATGTTCATTAATCGTAACATACTGAAATACTACCATTATATCTAGCCCGAAAAAAGCGTGCAACACAGATGTCAAAATTTGCGATAAGTTGTGTCTTTAATGAGGTAAACCAAAGTATGTGCCGCATATTTCAAGCTTTGACATTTATCATGATTACGTTTTTTTTACCGGAACACCGTTAAATATGCAAATTAGCAACTGTCGTAATTTTCCGATGACGTACGAGTCTTATCGGCCATTTCCGTGAAATGGCCTCTGAAAGGAAAATTGGGTTATTTCATCCGTCGTCATCTGTGTGATGGATGGTAATCGCTGCATTTTTAATTCATAGTTAGTAATTTTAATGACCAAAGATCACTATTATGCAACTTTTTTGCTTTATTTGATATCATGATGGTTCTTATTTCTCGTCACTTTTATGACTTTAAACAGATTATCTATACAGTCGCTAATCGATAAACAATGGACGTGTGCTATTTTTCGCACCTCAACGGATCGCCGATAATATCTTTGTCTAGTCGACTTTAACATTATGATTTTATAGTAAAATAACACTTTGGGACTCAAATTTATAGTCGAGAGAGCGAAAATGTCGAGACAAAAAGATCGAGTCAAACATGATTTTTTCATATAGATAAAGAAGGAAAAAAATCGGGACTTTTGATTTTCAATCGAGACAACGAAATGTCGACACAAGAGTAGTCGAGATAATGCGAATTGACTGTATTTTCATAGGACCTTCTTACCTAAAAAGGCAAAGATCACTGAATCTAAACTTTAAACCAATACTATGCACCTATTAATTTTGTGACTGACAAATTCTTAACTTGATAGAGATGTAGAATGGCCCAGGTAGTATGTAAGTGTTACCAGGTAACTCAGGACTTCCTGATATGCAGTTAAATGTGTGTTGGCCAAATCCAGATTTGAGATCAAGGGCAGACTGAAACACTATTGTAACTCTCTTAAATTTCAATTGGAGTAACATTAGTATTTCATTCAGCTCCCGATATTGTTGTAGTCCTTTGTTTCTTACTACTTTCAAGGGGCTTTAAGTGTAGATAAATAAGGGAAAATGATTGGTGCCAGAAAAAATGTTTGACCCATCCTGGTAGTTGGAGCTAGCAGAGCTTGAGTATCTAAACTTTCACACAATATCATTATATCTGAACATTTAAAAAAGTTAGCTTATTGACATTTCAAAATTCTAATATTAGCCCTATCAGTGTTTTGAACTTATAAGTTTACATCTGAAAATTGGACCTAATTTTGGAGCAGTAGTTGAAGGGAAGAAACATAATTTCTTAGCCTGTGGTGCTTTTCACTTTTCTTAGGAAAATAATCTTCGAAAGTCAGTTTCATATAATCAGCAGTTAAAAGTCAGACGGATAATAAGCATAACTATGATATGATATCCAAAAGTATACACAATTCTACACAATCTGTATAATATTTAGAATTGAAAGCCAAAAAATGAGGGTATTATTATTTCTTGCTTTTGACTAACGAAGATTTTTTTCGTAAGAATTTTTGTGAAAAGCACCACTAAACCGTTAAACAAATTCATTTCCTTACTATAATATTGAGGGTTGCCCCCAAGACTGTAGTCAGTGCATTGTTAAAAGAGTGTAGTTACTACAGTCTTGCAAGCAACCCTCGATATATAATTCAAGTTCATGATTGTATCAAATTCATCATTATTTTTCTATTAAAAACTTACCAAAGTCCGTGAAAGAGAACTGCTCTGTAATGAAAAATAAAGAAACAATATCAGTAAAGACCTTTAAAACTCTAGATTTTGTTAAAATTTTGTTAGAAATATCAGTATGGGTACATATTTTTTTATGTTGATCTGACAAATGATGGTTGTTATTTTAATTTTAAAACATTTTCAAACATTGTTCAGTTATATAGGGCAACTAGCTCACTTAACAAGCTTTCCTTGACACTTTTACTTTACAAGTACTATTACTAGAGCTGTCATTGATTGGGCTCGAAGCATATTGACGATATCAATATATCAAGAAATAAATATTGACGATACATCAACATATATTGATACATTCACTGCAATACTATACAGACAATTTATGATTTTAGAAACTCATAATAGATGTATATTTGTCATTAATGTTCTACCTTGGTATCCTGCATTAAATTGGTAAAAAGGATTGGTGCCGATTATAAATACATGTAAATAAAAAGATCTATATTTTAGACCAATTTGTTCATATTATAACAGCACACCCGTTTTCTGCTTACCATAGAAGGTTTGTCTAGCAAATTTTGAAACTTTTTTTTTATTAACCTATCTAGACTTTATCATCGATATTTCAAAATGCATATTGATTATTGATCAAAATAAAAATATCGACAATACATTGATATTGTTGGAATCGATGACAGCTCTAACTATAACCATTTTAACATTTCTACAAGGAGCTGAGAGTTTATCCATTCAAATAAGAAAGTCCACATTATTGATTATTTTACATTTACTTAGTATGAAAGATAATGACCTGCCACAACATTCAACTAATCAACAGGTTGATGGCAGCATTTACAAAATATGTCCTGGATACACATGATTTGCTGCAGGATTGTTTGTGGAAGTATAAATAAAAGGTACAGTATCTAAATATGATGTTGAGAGTCAAAGACATGCATGCAATGTGTTAACAATATCAACAGATAGGAAATATAATATATACACTTATGCCTATGTTACCATAACAATATGAACTACTTAAACACTTCTGTACAGGATTAGATATAACCTCAACTTTCTTATGCCTCAGTCCCATAAAATCATGGCTTGTTGCGGACCTGTACGTGCAGACAGCTGTAGGTCGTGGGAAGCCTTGCGTATTAAGGTGACGGTACGCACATAGCACAATAAAACCCACCCGTACGGAGCTGTAGCTGGAAGATATGCAAGTTTAATCCATACTGGGCCACAATTTTGTTCAAAATTTGACTTTGAAACTGATATGTGTATCCACGGCTCATCTCAAGGACCCTGGTAAACAGTCCAAACAGGTACACAAGAGTTTGTACCAGTCTTTGCGTAGCTTGATTGCGCGACGCCCTCACAGCCATTTTTATATTTATGGGACTGTAGCATAAGTCTTACATGCCAGCTAACATAATATACAACCTGCACAGTATTTACTACATTATTCAAGTCATTTATGTTGTATTTCAACACATTTCAACAATATTTTAGTAATTTCTAGGCGATCATTTATCCTTCTGCATTACTCTGAACAACCCATACAGCTTTGAACCTAAGGTTTAAATCAGTACATAATTAAGCTCAATCCTTCCCAAGTAGTAACAATTTTAAATGAGGAGTAATGTTTCTTCAGAAACCAAAATTCATGAACAAGGTTAAAGTATTTATAATGTGAGTGTTAAAAACCTTATATTTTTATAGACAAGCTTTTTTTGTAATGTCCAAAACACTGAGTATATAGTGAAAACTATAGAAGAACAGTGATAGTGAAGAAAATTACATTTGACAACAATATAAATACAACACTGTGTGAAGGTAGCTTTCTAACTAAAGCTTACATTCAAGTGATACATACATGCAACCCTTGGGTAAAGTTAAGTCAAAGTAAAAAAAAATTTGTTCCGATAATACTTTTGTATTCCACCAGCTGACCTTAGTTACACCCCCTCTCCCTTGAACATAAGACTTTTAGCCATTAATTAAGTATCTTGATTAGAAATGGAACATAAGGCTCGGGTATCTTTTATTTTCTATGATCAGTTTCTATGGCAACATGCACTTACAGTAAGACTGTAACCACAATCAAAAGTCTCATACAGGAACTTATAGATGGATATAGAATCATAAATACACAGCCCTCAAAAAAAAAATATATTGTACAAATGTACTAAATAGAATTTCAAAAAGTTGTAAAAGCAGTTTATAATTAAATGATTTTCAATTTTGCTTTTTCGAATCAGTACATTTGTCTTATGGACATGAAATAAAAATATCTCAAACTTGAAATTGGTTTATTGAGATACATTGACCATAGTTTCAACGGCTGATAGATAATTCAGCTGCCACTTAAAAAAATAAAATGTACCAATAGAAATTCCATTTCCATTGCATAAATAATGAATGAAATAACCAATAACATAAAAATTTGAAATTTAAAAATTGTAGCAATTGGTTAATTGCACTGTGAAGAAACTTTTGGAGGGTAGTGTATCAATCTCCGTAAACATATATCCAATAGACTGTTGTCGTAAAGGATCTTCCGACATCCCACAGGGGGTCATGTTAAGATGGTCTTTGTGTCAACCAATCAATGCATAACTTTCATCCAAACAAAATACTATTAATAACATCATAGATTTGTCATTTCTATTTTTAGACAATGTTTTGTGAGCTAATTTTGACAGTAGTGTTATTCACAGACTTTTTCACAGTTCTTTGTAAATTATGTCAAATAGACAATGTATACAAGTCACTTAGCAAAATGATTTCCTCATGAATATTATAAAACAAAAGGTCAGCTGAAAGTGGCCCGTAATATAAAGCAGCCAGATCCAAAATAAGAGAGTGAGTTCATGTATGAGACTAAAAAACATAGTGATATTAGAGATTTAACAGTATATTATAATACACTTTTGGAGGGTACTGTAATTATGTCATAATTGACCTAATTCAGAATTTCGATTCATGGGGTTTTCCATCTGTGCACAAGTAATCCAAACAAAAGTTTGTGACACGTTATTGTTCTTTGTAAACAAGTAGGAACAAAGAACTAGTAATAATAATGAGAAAAACTACATGAACTGATTAATATAGTGAAAATGCATAGAAAAAGTGAATCAAAAATGAGTAATAATTTCTATGTACAAACAAATGGTTACAATAAATGCCTAAATTGTCATAGACTATCAAATAGAACAGCTAAACAATGTTTTAATAAATCAAGTGAAGTTTTACTTGGCTAAATAAATCATGCATATTGTGCGATTATATTGAACTGTCCGATTGCATAAATTAAAACGTCACATAACACGGAATATTTAATCCTCGGATAAATTTCGGTAGTTCACGTGGAATGTATCGTTAGCAGGTACCAGTGATGTATTACATCTTATTAGCAATGAGTATCGAAGTTTGTGTGGCCGAGTGGTAAGGCAGTGGATCTGCCAACCTTTTAGTCGTAGGTTCGAATCCCGATAGAAACATATTTTATCTCTTATTTTCGTAAAATACAATGTCTTCATGCATCATAGAAATTATGATTGTCTTTGTTAGTTTTTACCGCTAAATTCGACACTATAAAATAAGAACGCCCAGGAGCGCAAACAACACAGCTTGTGAAACTGAATTATATTTGAGATTGTTTGTTTTGTAGTGTTTCATTTATATTTCAAAAAATGATGCTGAATAAAATAAAACAAAAAATATTCAGAAAATAAAAATGCTAACAATACAAAGAGTAAAAAATGGCATCTTTAGAGTTCGAACTCGCACCCCTTTTAAAAATAGATGTTCTGAACCATTTCACTTTAACCGTACGGCTATTCAGTCAGACGAGATAATGTCACAAATTTAACCTACTCATTGTATTTTCTATTGCAAAATTCTATATATAGAACGCGGAAAATAATATATACAGTGTGCGATAACCGTGTAATTATGCAATCGGACAGTTCAATATAATCGTACAATACCACAAACCATATAGACAACAAAGATATTTAACTTACATCCACAAAGTCATTCTGTAAACACCCAGCAAGATTGTAAGAGCATGAATGTATAACATAAAAAAATACCAAACCACCAGAAAAACATGTTTTGAAATAAAAGATCAAATAAAAGGCTCAATAAGAAGTTCAAAAGTGCTTCACAATCACATTCATAAGGACCAGTGATCAATTTTGTGATCCTTGAAGTTAAAAAAAAGTTTTTTTTTAATTTTTCTTAAAAAATATTTCAAGAATGGGTACACTTTAGATAATCTGGAAGGGGATTCCACAGGTTTGGCACCACATGACAAACTATGGTAGCCAAAAGCTAGTGTCCTAGACAATGGCACTGTACTAGATAGTGAATTGCTAGAACACAGATCCCTAATGGGTTTGTAAACATGTATAAAGTCTTGGACATACATGGACATTAGTTGGTAAGCTTTTCATATAAAAAAACCTACTATGTACAAAGAATGCAAACATATTAACTTAAAATTAGATCTTGATAACCTTAAACTTAATGTAGTAACCTACATACATATTTCGTGAAATCCTTTGTTGAATAAAATGGATGGCATAACATTTTTCTCATGTTCAATTTGTTACATGTATGATGATTTGTATGTTAATTTGTATTCTTATACATAAATAAATCCATCTACAGTACCCACCAAAAGTTTGGAGACAATTTCTGATTGTATGCCTACTGAATAGCTATATCTGTATTTTGGCAATTATTTATTTTGAACTGCTTTGTAGTTTTGCTTTATTTTTTGGTACTTATCATAATTATAATTGAGACTACAAAAATGGCATAAAGCTATGTTATGGAACATAATTAAGAATAAACATGATTTTGGAGGCTTTATGATGTCAGATGCCTAATCTTATAAAGATGTCACATTCATGAAATTTGTTTTCATTTTATTACAAGCCATACTTAAATATATTAAAAATAATGATTCTACAAAATAATCATCAAAATTCAAGAAATGTAAATTTCTTTAGGTGGGTACTGTATTTATCTATACATATATAAGCAATATACTTACGTTTATATTTTTAGAATTACTAGAACCTCCTCCTCCACTCATTAATCTATAAATAGATTAAACAAATAATATAATAATTAAGCAGTACAAAATTCACATAAAGTCAACCAAAATTCTCATATCTTTGAAGAAAAACTTCAATGGACTTTCAGGTAGGGCTCTACACCAGTTAATGATATATATCAAATACCTGTATTGACTATTGTAGGTTTGATAGATATATCGGCTCAAATGTATCAATTCAAATATTGATCAATGAAGGTCATACAAAAAAATCCATGGCCTGCAAATCAGTTGATTTTTTGTATCCCAAAATCAACATGCTACTGCTTCCATTTCGGTATGGACTAATCTGATAAGTATAGCTCGTTTAGGATAGTTTGAGACAAACGACTCAGTTTGTTTACTTGTTTACATATTTTGGACTCGGGTATTACATAAAACAGGGAGGTCAGCTGATTTGTGTAATGAAAGTCTTAAACATGTCATAATGCGTGGAACGTGTGTTCTCGTACTAAATTTAATACATCGAAAACACACTGATAATAGTCGATAATTAGGTGTTCTAAACTTAAATCCACCTGTGTATAAAAATGGTATCATTGTATTTTGTCTCAAGTTATCCTAAACGAGCTATACATCTATATAAACATAGCAATGATGATTTGTTGTTTTTGCATATGATGGAGCCATTTGAAAACAATGATCTTTGCAGAGGCTAAGAGAACTTTATGAATACAATAATAGGGTAATAGAACTTCGCCAGACAAATGTGTTGCATAAAAGGTTATGCTTCTTGTGCAATGCACTATTCTTCAATGAGCTTGACATGCTCCAGACAAGAAAAAACGGGATGTTGTCACTGCTGCAGAAAATAACCCCTATATATCACCTTTTCAGATGAAATAAAAATTGTGTCAGGCATCTGTTGATTGAGTAGTATCTTTATAGCTTTGATTTTAAAGCTTATAAACTCTTAGCTCATTGTTTCTTAACTTTCTTTGAATATGAAACAGATTGCATAGCAGTGCACAATATGATCAAATAGAGAATGCATTGTATCAATACATATAAAAATATTGAATCCCTGAATTCCTTGAAGAACAGAATAGAACACAATGCATAACAACCCTTCAAAATCATTAAACCTGTAAATCTGACTGTTTTATTTGATCTCAAAGATGTGAGACTTGTCAGGATACAGACTACATTGGTTAAGTTTCACATTTTTTAAATTTCTAAAATTCTTTAAATTCATATCAGGACAGTTTCTTATTGGTCAAAATATGTTTTTGTCATTGCCAATGGTTGGTTATCTCCTAATTGCTAATTAAAGTTGGAGACTTCCTTATGTATTTAATGCTTTTACTCTGTTCTTCTTATTGGTGCATTGATGAAATATATCGTATTTCAGAGAATGGTGTATTGTTAATCAACAACTTACTGATATTCCCTATTATATGTAAAACCAATGAATGGTAAATGATTGCCAGCATATGCTTTAGGAACTTCGAACTGTCCTTCAGGGCTGTCATCTTTCTCTACATCTTCAAAATGACTTGTATCATCATCACCCATTAACTCTGGTACTACTGGAGGTACAGCTACAACAATAATATTTAATATCATAAACAATTATTTTACATACATTACATAAAGGAAAACAACACTTTTTAGATCCCCTAAATCCTAAACTTCATAACAAAAACTTCAAGTTTTGAAAACTATCCCCATACTATATAAGTAGTGAAACATATTCACAACAGCCAGTTGCAAGGCTGTGCTTCATGGATTATATTTCACATGCAATAAAGTTTACTGAATGTATATCTCCAAAACAGAATTGGTCTAAGTATTATCATGATGAAAACTATGTATGACAAAATATGTGTAACTGTGTTCAACAAAATTAAACTGAAGAACACATCAGTCAGCACATACTTTTGGCCTTATTACCATGGCTAAAAATCAAAGGGCTGTAAATTGAGGTTTCAGTGTCCATTCAATTGAATAAATGGTTGACACATTCTTGATTACCTAATCTTACATAAACAGGTTGTATCTTTCTATAAACACCAAGACAATTGAATTCAAGTAAAGTAATTGTTGTTAACTACAACATAATATATAAACAAGAGCTGTCAGATGAGACAGCATGCTCGACTAAGTAAGTATTTGTTACAGGAGATGTGGTTGATAATAAGGAACATACATATTTTAAAATGTGAAAATATAACCGTAACAAATTTAAAGTAAAAAAAATAATAAAACAATATAAAAAATTTTAAGTTCATGGGAGACAATTCTGAAAAAAATGTATTTGGAGTTATCAACCTTGTCACTTGAGATGCGGTTGATCATAAGGAACATATATTTAAAGTTTAAAGTTGATACCTAAAGAAATAAAAAAGTTATAGTAAAAGATATTTTACAGCACAAAAACTTTAATCAGAAATATGGACGCCACCATAGGAGAGCTCTCCATTTACTTCGTAAAGTTGAGCTAAAAATAGAATTTCATAACATTTACTAATAAGTCTAACACTTATTAAACTCATAATCGTACTCTGCTATAAAAGTTTTCTAAGTTTGTGTAAATCTGTTCTACAAAAAACAAAAATCAACTTACTTTGTCTGATATTTCCCCAGTTCCATTGATCATTTTTAAAGAATCTATGAGCTTTTATTTCTTCAATACCATTTTTACCCAGTCTTTCAGTTCTACAATGTAAATATTAAATAAGTAAGAGAAAACAGGGGCAGGGAAAAATATTCGAATATTGGTTATGTCACTGAATATTTGAATATTGAAAAAGGAATATTCAAAATTATCAACAACAAAAATCATTTTTTTCTATTCTTCCCTAAATTTTGCAAATATTTTACCACTTAGGGTATGTCCTTATTACTTCTGACAGTTTCTAACACAGCATTTTTACATAAGACATTTTCCACAGTTTTCTGATATTCACCAAGACAAAGTTATAAGAGTGACATAAAACAGAAATTACCAACAATGTCTCTACTATACTCCATTCTTCCTGGGTACAAAATAGACCTAATCCGGAATTCAAATTTATGGGTTTTTCCGTCTGTGAACAGCCGGTACAAACAAAGTTTTCTACACATTATAGCTAAATAGCACGAACTATGGATTAAATCCTATTGTTTTTTTGTACACATGTTTTCAATGTAACGGTGAAAGTTAGTTTGTACGGGAGGGGAAACCCCAAATATTTGAATTTCGGATATAATCTATACTAGCACTCTTTGAATTTAGCCAGTGAACCACGGATCGAGTCAACCAAAATTGCTGTCCGTCTAGTGACTTTAAGAATATAAGTGGTCTATCAGTCTACTTACTTGTGAATCTTGTCGATTCAATTTTAAAATATATTATGCTAAATAGTCAAAAAGGACATAATAAATCACTAAAATATTTTTTGCTTCAATAAATTTTTCTTTGGTTCAATAAAAATTCCATTTTGCTAGAAAAAATGTCCAGCGCTAATAAAAGTGTGTCATGAAGTCTGTACTATCTAAAGACATCAAATACAAAGATGAAATAATATAACTATAGTTATAGTAATTATTAACATACCTATCAGTTAAGAAAGCCATTATTAAAAGTTTAGCATCATTTGACATCTCAATATCATTAGGGAATTCCAATGAGTTTTTATGATCCATAATTTTACCATATGTACCAACCAGAGATTCAGCATAGAATGGTGTGTCCCCTGGAAAATAAACAAAATACTATTAAACTACAAGAACAAGAGGGTTCTAAGGACTCTGGGCCACTCTTCCAAAAAACTTACTACCCCTAGGCAGGGCCAATCTTGACCCCATGGGACAAAATTTGAACAAACTGTGTTAAAGACCCAAAGATAATGAAGGGGGTGTAATCTTAACAATCATTGTAGAGGAGGTTAGGGCTGCAACAGTTCCCCAGAAAGTCATTTTGATGCGATTCGATTTTTCTTCTTTCTATTTGATTCATTGAATAGTATAGTTTATTCTATTAGAACATTATCATCATTATCCATTTTAGTTTAAAACAGTCCATTAATTATTCCTTTGGCAAGGGTGAGGTCTGTCTGTCTGTCTCGTCTGAAGTGAAGTCTTCCTCTCCATGATTGGCGATCTTGACGGTTGGTGCCATCCACTTTTTGTACCAGCCAATCAAGCTTAACCAGGACTGTCTTCCCAGGTTAGCTTTGGTCTGCCTTTGCCCCAATGTGCAGTATTGTAACGTTTAAATCTCTGACTTCATCACATTTATTGGAGCTTTAATCTTACTAACATTGACAAAACAAAATTGTTACTGAAAGCCTCAGTTTCCAAGAAACATTACTTAAAATCATAATGGAAACTTTATAAAAATATATATATTTAGAATGTCTAACACACTGGGCCGACTTGATTTGCCCGGGCGGCTTACGAACCGGCGTGAGCCTATAGCCGATCGGCTCGCCTCGGTGTGACATATGAATCAAGCGATCCGGTTAACTAATTACTGTTGCAGACGGTCGCATTTCAAGTAGTGTGTGTAAATAAATCCATATCAGAAGTTAAAATTTTAAATTCATGTCTGGCGAGTAAAATGTGTACTTGTAATATAACTCTTATACAAATGATGCGTAAGAGAGGTTTATTGAACAAATCAATTACTATTTTGTCCATAATCGTAGTAAATTTTTATAATAATGGTATCTCCTGTATCTATTTATAGCCATATTTGTCACACGCTCGTCGCTAGCCGCTCTTACGAAACCGGCGCATTCGGCGTGCGCCGGTTGTTGACCCGGCTCAATCTCAGAGCAAATAAAGCGAATCGCCAGTAGCCGTTTCTGAATCGGCGTACGCCGGTTTGAGCCGCCCGGGCAAATCAAGTCGGCCCAGTCCCTCTGTCAACACACATAGTCAATTAGGTATAGCTTAGTTTTTATCCTAATAGCATTTATAAACATGCTAAAAGCCTGGCCCAAGTATCACAAACAAATGTAAGTACAAACTCAATAACAGACTCAACTGGTTTTGGTCTCTAGAAAGCATGTAAATGTAGTTGGAATGACTGTTATTAGATGACCATAATAATACAAATATATAGAATGATTCAACATAAACTATCATGGGCTTGATTATAAACTTAAAGCCACAAACTCAATTTTCTTTTGAGACTAAACTCAATGTTTCATTAACAGACTCTAATCAATACAATTAAATCTTATCCAAACATGATACTTACATTTGTTGTAAGATTGATTAAACAAGTAAATCTGTGAGCTAATGCTCACTAAAGATACCCCCGCCAAAATCTAAAAATATGCGATAAACAGGAAGTAGATGAGCAAGGAGCATGAAATCGCTTTACACCACATGGGACTATGGGATGAAGCAATATGCAAAGTATTAGACTGCTGCATGTTATAGTTGCTGAGAAAACTGCGACGGAAATTTCGTAACGGACGGACGGACGGACGCACGGACAAGGGTAAAACAGTATACCCCCCTCTTCTTCGAAGCAGGGGTATAATAAGTAAAATTAATGATCAAAACAGAAGATTGAGTTTGAGAAGAAAGTTGAGTTTTTTCGTGAAACCAGGGCCTGGTATGGAATCGAAAATTGAGGGTCCCGAATCAAAATCAATTTGGTGCCCTTACAATTGATTTTTGATATATCGTATCGTTGCAGGTCTAGAGGAGGTAAGTATGGCATCTCTAGGCAGAGTAGTTTCAGACAATATTCGTTTGAGATTTTTTGATAACTAAAATACAAAAATGTTAGAATTGTTTTACTTAAGGCTAAAACAAATATTCACTTACCAACCAACATTTCATATATGAATACACCAACTGACCACCAATCACATTCTCTACCATAATAACCATCACCACCTTGTGATTTCAATACTTCAGGTGATATATAATCTGGAGTACCTACAGCTGTATCAGAACGTACCATACCATCCTATAATCAAGATATGTCTCATTTGTGTAATAAAATAGTTATATGGGATAGTAAACTACAGGGCACTCATTTGGCATATATTGGGGTCAAATATGGGCCCCATTCCCCTCTCAAAATCATATGTTTTTTTCCCCCTATATATTCCCAGATATAAATTCCCCTCAAAATTTAAATAAAAATAAAACTGAGTACAGAGAAGAATCAAGATAGTTCAGGAACAGCTTCAGGTCATTTGTTTTATTTGTCATTCTACAATCACAATCTATACTAACTATTCAAATCAATGGTAGAAAAGTTTAGAGTAACAACTGTACACACTTATGAGTTGACTGAAAATTCCCCATATTGTCTTGAAATGACACAAAGTTCCCCTTTCTGAAGGTTGGGTACCTGTCCCCAAATGTTGTCTAGTGCACTGAAATACAGGCACTGGTTTGATGCACTTATTGTTTGAAGCTGTAGCACTAGTGATGTAATTCCTACCCACATCAAAACCCTGTCTATACTTTACTTTACATGTAAGTTAAAACATAGACAATAACCGCAAATATTCATAAAATCTATTCGATCGACATCAAATAGCTAATATACAATCTAAATCATCACTCTCATTAAGAAAAAACAGGAGTTTATATACATGTAATCACTTACCCTGTCCATTCTCATACAAGTACCAAAATCAGCCAGTTTTAAATGACCCATTCTATCTAACAGCATATTATCAGGCTTCACATCTCTAAAATAAACAACACATAATTCTAATATCAGTAAATGAAATTGACAAAAGTAATTTACATGAATCAACAAAAATGTCTGTATGTACTAAAGCAGAATTGTTTTAACCAAGCTTTTTTGTAATGTCCACTGTACCTGGTCAGGTCTACATCTCTGCACCCAAGATTTTAACCTAGTGCTAAGCACATAACATTGCCAGTGGCTTACACATACCCTGAGGTAGACCAGAGCATGGTGATAGAAAATATGTCACGACAAAGGGGGTATTTAATTCACGAGAGCTGAGTAATTGGAGTACTTCAATCACTGAAAAATTGAATCAAACATTTCAGATCACTCCCTCTCGGAGTACTCTAAATACACCTGCCTTTTAGGAGGTGTAAGTGGAGTATGACGTAATTAATATGGTAGAAAGATAATTATGTTTGAAAGCGAGTATTGGAAATGTTGTTTTTTGACCATGGAAGGGTTAGTAAAAAAATTTTTTGGGGTCAGATCAGCATCAGACTCTCTTTATCTACTGCTGTCATCTAACAAAAAACATTTTGTTGTTCTGCTACAGAATTGGGATATTTGATGCTTCGGTGCTCCAAGAGTACACTTGAGTACTGCGCGTTGACTGGATCAAATTCAACAAAGGTATGTCCATTCAAAAGTGGAAACTCTTTAGGTTCTTGTTTTTGTTATTTGTTTATGGCATCCTTTTTATAACTAAAGTTTGAAAATCTAAAAAAGTCTCCCTCTTCACACGCTTAGGCTTTGTGGTAGATCTGTGTTTTCGTACTGATGCTGTTCCTGTTATGTTTGCTTAGACCTTTTTATCACAGAGCAAATTTTACCCCTGCGTAACTTTTTGATGCCAACTCATTTATGTTCACAGCATTTAAGTCACAGCAGCCTACTCAATGAAGGCTTATGTATCTTTTTTTTACTGGGTTTAACACCATGTCAACACAATTTAGGTCATTTTACTGCGACCAGCACACCTAACCTAGCTTTCCTGGACCCTTGTCTATAACCAGTACTCACATACTCTTCCACAAGGCCAGAAACTTCTCCATATTATCTAATCAATGGAGGAAAATGGACATAATTGTCAATTTTTCATGGAAGGGTATAACCTCCCTGGGTGGGATTCAAACCCACGAGATTCTAAATCCCAGCGCGCTACCAACTGCGCTATGGACCCGGGTAAATAAACTGAATGTTAACTCACCTGTGAACAAAACCCATGGAATGAATAGCATCAAGAGATAGCACCACTTCAGCACAATAAAATTTAGCCCATTTTTCTGGGACATCATAATTACTCATTAAATTAACTAAGTCACCACCAGGCATGTAATCCATTACCATGTACAAAAACTTTTCATCTTGGAAGGAAAAATGTAACTAAAATATACAGCAAACATGGAAATGTAACAGTGCACCATGAAAGTTATAAATTCAGAAAATACATTCATAATAATTCTTATTCGAAATAATGAAGTTTTTCAGCTGCATATGCAGGCGCGTAGGAGCTGGGCCTCGGGGGCCACGGCCCCAATATTCTGGCAAGCAGTGGCAATGGGGCCGCGAGTTAATTTTTCATGACACATATTGAAAAGCTTGATGTCTCGCTACACGTCTGAAACCAGTCCCACTGGGTTAAGGTTTAAGTAACCCCAAGTCAAAGTTCAATTCTACATGACAAACTATTGCTTTGATCAAAATTTTTAGCGTATATTTTGTAAAATGCAAAACTAGGTCAATTTAAAGGTATAATAATAGCCATATACACGTTATAATACCAAGATTTGTTCTTAAACAGGGATACCAAAAGTGCATGGAAATCAAGTTTCAAAGGCTTACATTCACAAAATATATTTGACTAGCGGAAGGTGACGCCCCTCCCGTACCCACCCCATCTGCGGCCCCAATATTCAGATCCTTCCTATGCGTCTGATACCGTTTGTTCATACTGGATGCATCCATTCAGAAAAAATATTTTAAATATTATTGCTGAAAAGTATGCAACACTTTGATACAAACAGATACATTCAGTACAACCAAAATTGTTTAGCTGCAAAAATCATCAGCTTGAGTTTCACAACCTTGTGAACATTTAAAATCTGATATTCATCAGTAAATTATAATGTAAATTCACCATACTACTATCATCAAGTGATTTGTTGTATTATTGTATCCGTTAATGGAAACAAGGAAATTAACATTTCCTTTTTTGTGCTAGATCTTCAATAGATAAAAACATATGTTCTAGTACATAGACATATTAAACTAGCAAGACTATCCAAGGGTCTCAAAATAATTTTTGTGAAGTTTAAAGTGACAAACCTGTACAATCCATTCACTATTAGCATTTGCCATAATTTCTCTCTCTTCCCAGAAAAATGCTGTATCAGCTCTTTTGATCTGTAATTTATACAAAGAAAGGTACAAGTATATAAAATTTCTGAGTAGACATACTAAAGAAAAATATTAGCCAAAACATGTGATACTAAATGTTTGCAACTTTACTATTTAATCAAAAGTAATCTTAAAAATTATTTTCATTTCTATGCAGATAGACATAGATGATCAGTTAAAAATCATAGTAATTATGAGGAAGGTCATTTGACAGGTCATCAATAGTGACATTGGCTTTTATCAGTCTTGGATCAAACCTCAGCCTTGAACAAGTCTTGATGAAAAATGATTAAATAAATTGTCAGGTTTTAATCACAGCAAATGTATAATACAGTCAAATACTTATGCATAAAATATATTCATTATTAAAATAGCTTTAAAATTTCATTACATTTTTTTTTAGTTAATAATAACATAAAATTATTTTATATTATTTGTAATTATGTGAGTGGAGAGCTAGAGCCAACCCAGCTAGCTCAGTCAGTACCACTAAAGTGTACTGATCCAGGGGTCTTGGTTTGATTTCCGATGGGGCATACTTATGTGGAGTTTGGTCAAGAAATAACTTTTATGGCCATTTTTTCTTTCTACCACTGGTTTTAAATCATGTAGAGCACTTGTCAGTCCTAAAATTATGCCCCTAGTAATTGTTTCAGAGCTGACTTCTGAGATTTAGCCTTTCCAGAAAAGGAGAGTAAGTTGACTGACTGCCGTGATATGACAAATACAATGTGTTGCTACAGCACTAAATAAATAAAAATTACAGAGCTAAAACAACTCATACCATTTCATATTTACTGAGAAGTTTCATAGCATACACTTTCTTATCTACTTTGTGACGCACCTGAAAACAAACAAATAATACTTATTCATCAAGGCAGTATATTATCAAAAATCTTACAAGTATAACATAACAATACAATACTGACTTTATGTTTAAAATGGTAAGAAACCATAGATAAATTTACATGAATTAATCATACATTACAATATACAAACAAGAAATATAATGTGGAAACCACATTAAAGCCAGATTTTAAAGATCTGACCCTAAATGACAGAGATATCCAACATATTGAAAACTTTAATGCAAAAATTACAAAGAGAAATAACCCATAATTAAGCCAGGTAGAGTTGCGATTACTTTCTAATTCTATTCATCACATGGTATGGTATCGTTGTCTGAAGTTTCATAAAGATCTGACAATAAATGGCAGAAATATACGGTAAATAAAAACTTTAACACAAATGTTTATGACACCGGACGCCTTCCCAGTTCTGGGTTTATACCGGTACTTGGTACTGGTACCAGCATTGGTACCCAGAAATTAATTCTTGATTTCCAGTTACTCTAAGTCCCTTCTTTGGGATAAGACCAATCTTTCTTATACATAAGCTGAAATCAGCAACTCCTTGAAAAGATAAGTTACAAGTATGATATCTGGGGAGAAAAACTGACTACCAACTGAATAGCCAAGTTGTTTTTATAGATTTTTAAGAGCCAGAAATATAATATAAATAATTGTCAACTAGCAAAATTGTTTAAACTTAATTTATCTATTCTTATCAAATGTCAAGGCTGTGTCATGATGACAGTGGCTATGGTGATGTTACAAAGATATAACATAATAGCTGTAGTCACAATCCAAAAAATATCACTTACCAATTGAACCTCTCCAAATGCACCACGTCCAATAACTTTGATGACATTAAAATCATCATGTCTCATACGATTTTTAGTAATTATGTCAAAGCATTGTTTATCTGTAATAGACAAGTAAAATCCATCATTAACAATATTGAAGGTTTGAAGTCACATACAAGTTCACATATTTGATTTGCTTCAATTTAATTCAAGTTTTTATGAAATTATGAAGAAAAACATTATTAAAGAAATTTAATGAAGAAAAGTGGATAATACAAAATACATATGAGATAAAATTGATTTCATATGAGCCACATAATGCCAATTTATATTGAAATGGCCAGTTTTTCCAACATAAATTATTCTATTTCATGTATTCATACATACACCCATATCTAAAGCTTGACTCTTTCAAACAACACCAACATCTTTTGAGTACAAATAAATCTGTCTGCTGATTTCAAACACAACAATCAACACAGATTTGTTTCAGTCCAAACAACAGTCTTAATATCAGCATACACTGTTGCTTTTTTTACTAGGAATTGTGATGGTCACCAAAGCTTTAAAATAGACCCAACAGTAAGTAGATTTAAAAATTAGATGGGGTTGTTTTTCATAAAAATGTATATAAGTACTACAGACAACATGTTAAGACGTAAGTTGAAGTAGTTTTTTATTTGTGTATTTAAAGATACGTACATCTATTTAGAAACAGTTCAACACTTTTGTTTCTACTGCGAATAGCTTGATGATCAAGATCCCGCACAAGTGCAACAACTCCATCCTAAAACATACAACAAGCCTACTTTTATGATACATGATAACATATAGAATCATAGTTTTAAATCTTTACAAATATATAGTTTAGTTTAATATATATACTAATTTCTTTTAGCTAAGATTAATCACTTTCGAGGCCACTCCAAGCCCACCAGTGCTAGTCGCTTGTGGGAAGAAGTTTTTTTGCACAAGGAAACAATGGGCTCAAACCCCAGGAGCTTGTTATCCAATGATTGCTAGTCCAACATCGTAACCACTTGGCCACGCCCACTCTTCCAAATGCATGAAATATAAAAAATGATCATACTAATTTTACTGAAGTTTGTTTGAATACAAACCTAACAATCTTTTCTCAACTAAGACTATCAACTGATTAATACAGGAAGTAAAATCATATAAGAATGATTAAGTTTGCCTGTCATTTAAGTACTTAATAATATATAAGGTTATCTACTGATTTAAATTTTACTTGTGACAATGGATAAAAAAGTAAGCACTTATACATACAAGAAGGCTGTCAATATTCAATTCAGAGCTAGGATCTTTCAATTTTGCCTCCACTACTTCCAACCGCTTGTGTTGTGGCGGTATATGACTCATTTTTATTCTATCAGGTAATCCGCAGTCTGAAAGTATTGAAAATAACTTGGATATTTTGTAGAGTTCCCATAATACTAATAGCTGCTGTCAAACTGCAGGGCAATCCCAGACAAGTTGATTTTAATACATCACTTGTCGGTGGACAAGTGGAAAAAACTTGATCTCTGGAAACAGATATCCTGTACAGTGCTGTTGTACAGGATCTTTAAGGTTTGCTAGGAGGGTCACTTTAAGATGACCTTAGTGTCGACCAATTAATGCGTAAGTTTCATCAAGACAAAACACTATAAAGAGCATTTTGATTTCGTAATTTCAATTTTTGGACCGAGGTTTGCAAGCTAATTTGACAGTGGAGTTATTCACAGGCTGTGATTGGACGACACATTTCAAATTATGTGACATAGACGATGTAAACAAGTTACTAAACATAATGATTGCGTCATGAATATTATAATGAGAAAAGATTATCTGTATGAAACAGCCAGATGTAAATTAGCGAGTAGGCAAGCAGAAATTTTATAAGGGTTTTTAATCAGATTGGAAAAAAATAGGAATTTTAAAAACTGGTACAGTTCCGGGTCATCGACAATTCCAGATCACATTTTTATAACAGTACAAATAATTTCCTTAATAATGCAATATTTTGATTATATGATAGTTTTAGTCATGTACTCTAACTACTTAGCTACTTTAACATAAACTTTTGATGTTGACATTTCTCTACCGGAAGTCATAGTCATAGACCTGGTTAGCATGTTACAATTTTGGGTCAGTCTGAGGGACATTCTCAAGGTTATGAATGTTTCACAAAAACAAGTTTGTTTACTTTTTTTATATTTTTGTGTGCTTGTGGTGACAGATAAATGTTAAGTATGTGCCAATTTACACTTATTTTGATAACACATAACCAATGGATCCGGTACAACTCAACCCGTGGACAACTAAACCTGTATTATATATAATCAATTATTTTAAGTAAAAAGTATTTTTAACAATTAAAATTGATTTTATACATGATTTTATCGTGGAATGGAAGATATTTGAGAATAAAATTGTTTGGTATTTTGAGTTTTGCTTTTTACATGCAATTAATTGCTTTTATTGTATTTGTTTTCAAATGCAATAGGTAAATTGGTAATTGTAAGTGACATGCTTAGATCTTTCATTTAAGAGTTTTGTTATTGTTTAACTTGGAAGAAAATGTGAGATAGAATCTTTATTGACAAATAGTCAGCTTTATTATTGATTATAACACTGTTGAGACCACCCCTGATTAAAGAGACAAGCATCTGTCATGTGATCTGGAATTTGCAAGAGCAACCCGTAACTTACTTTCAAGTTTACAACATTTTACGCAATTTAAAAAATTTGCAGAAAATTACAAGCAAATTAACACAATTACTTTATTATAGCATGGTAAAGTGGAAGTATTTGTACATCCATTCATGCAGGTTTGATTTCCACAACTTTCATTTTAAAGGAACATGAATCATTTGTTTCGTTACTGACCCGAAACTGTCCAGTTCACAATATTTACAATTTTGTCACTTTATCTAATAGGGTATCTAATAATGCACATTTATATCACAGAATTATTTCTATATAGTTGATACTGTTACAATGTATCAATATCATCAGTTCAGTATCATTTGATGGATTATTGAGACGTTGGAAATTTATGGTAATGTCGGTAAATTGATATAATATAATGTAATTAGCCTGAATTTGGGCTGCAACGATTCAATTCGATACATCGAAACTCGATTGCAAGGGTGCTAATTCGATTTCGATTCGGACCCGCGAGTTTCGATTCGATACTGACTTAAAAGTGTCTACATAATTTAAAACGATAAAAGCAAAGGCGCACCTAAAAGTCAAAGTATTCGTTGACAGTGAAACTGGGTTTCACTTTGTTACATTTTTGTTAAATTTCTGTTACGATTTTATGTAGCATGATTAGAAACTCGGTTCCAAAAATACATTCTACAGTATATGCCCCGATCCTCCGCCAATTGGGTCGGTGTGATTAAATTTTACCTGTTCTGACAAACTGGAAGATTTTAGGTTCCCCATGAGCAAGCCAAGTTTTAACTTTTATTGTTAGTTTATTCAAATTTAAATAGTTTTGCATGCACAGAGTATTTTTTAACTAATATGTACAATAGTATACCAAGAACTACACCTTTCTACAATTTATGATCCATGCTGTCTTTACTTTTTAAGTCGATATTACATTAATAATACATTTTTGCGACCTTTACATTCGTACCCAATCCATTTCATACTTGAATAAAGCAAATATAAAAAATTATCAGATTTTTCGTGTTTTGTGTTATCCAATTTTAATAACACTTTAATTTAAATAATATTACTTAGTTTTAAGCTCAAATATGTGTATAAATGCATATTTGCAGTAAATTGTATTTATAAAAGAATCGAATAAAAAAAATAATTTAATTTAATTATCTTTCACAACCACAGGTACAACTGTTATTCACACCTACTTAGTCTGAACTATATTATATTAAATAATCAACTTCTCCAAATAATTTACTATTTGAATAATTTACCGACATAATCATTTACAGACCTTCCCAGATACCCATTTGATTGCAAACTTTCTAATCATGACTAAGTTACAGAAAATAAATAATTAGTGAAATATATGACTCTAAGAACTTGAACTCTAAAAAGTTTGAGTGTATGTGTACATGCAAATGCAAAATCACCCTCGAACAAGTTTTTCAGAGGTTCTACTATGGGTTCAGGAACAGGTTATCTATCCATCTTAAATATACATCATATAGCTCACATGTTCACAAAGAGTACAGCCAAATGTGAGTAATCACATAAACACATGGTTTGTTAGGCTCTTGATGAGTTTTCATTTACTGATATAAGTGACATGACTTGTTAACTTCCAATTTCAATCTTTATATTTCACATCATATTGTCTGTATAGGAAGAGAAACTCTGTAAATGAATATATACTTCACTATGACAATGTCAATCATTGATACAGTCTTAAATACTAAAACTATTTACACACTTTATATACAATTCACTCTGAATTCACATTCATTTTAAGCAAGCAATTTATGTTGGGGTTAATTCATCTCATTATTCTTTATATGTTTTTGAAGTCAATATGTCATACTTGACAATTATATTATGATGCACTAAGAAAATAAGAAAAGAAATAAAAAAGAAGTAGAAAGGAAAGTAAACAGAGTAACAGTCAAGTTTTGGGAGGGTTGCCATAAAAGTAAAGAAAAAAGTTAGGAAAGAAACCTATAGGGCCGTTTCACGAATGAAAGACCCATTTGAAGGGCTGGTCGGCGAGCTTCTTCTTGAATAATGCAAAGAAGGAGTAGAAGAAGGGTCACTAGCAATCAGTCTTGTTTATTACTGTGATAATGAGTAAATTGTAGGTCAACATTAGTAGACATTAAGTGAGCACTAATAATGTAAACAAGAAAAATTTGGGTCAGCAAAACGATACAACAAATGGCGGAAATGGTTTGATGTTCTGTCCAAGCTATTAAGTTGATCATTTTTAACGCTGACAGTCGTTCAATTGGAATGATTCATAAAGAAAATAGAAATTAATAAACGTTTTAAGAGGTACACGATGTAATTTTATCATATTTAATGAGTGTTTAATGCATGATACCTACATAGTTCGCATATTTTCAGTTCGCACTCAACAGTGACGTAAATTCTACGGGAAGTAACTCTTGTAAGACACGACGAATAAAATATTGAATTATACCGGATCGTCACCAATTCCGTCTAAGAATTATCACTTTTTAAACAGAGTCTGGTATGATTTAGCACTTATTCATTTTATTTTATTTAATTTCTGAGTTCCAATTTTGAACTTCGCTTAAGCTGTCATTTGTTCATTTGGTTTAAAACTTGGTTGAAATTATATTGTAATATGATTTCGCGACCTTTTCTAGTTTTGACAGCTACAGTACATGTTCACTCCACACCAGTTTTATACATGCAATAACTAGAGATCTTAAACTAATTGACAATGTTTTTACATCATTAACATTTGTCATTTTATTGTCAATTAATGCTTGTTAATAAAATGATCTTTTCTATATATATTTTTTAGGACAATATGCCTAAATGGACAGTATTATTTTTGTGGATTACCATTGTGTCTGCATCAGGTATTGACAACTTTACTCATGATTTCGTTAAATTTTGTTGAAGTCATAGCTTGCAAATAATAAAATAATATAATTAATTAATTTTGTTCAAGCCCACTTGGCTGGCTCTCTGTAACACACAACTCTACTGATCGAGGTGTCAAGGGTTTGATTCCCGGGCGGGCATCTTTTGTGGAATTTGATCATGCCCCAGTGATTGTATATCATGTAGGAAAGTAGTCGTTAACTTATGGAAGTATACTTTTTGTTACTGTTTAACTGCTAAATCCAGAAATTAAGCCTTTTCAGGAACAGTGAGTAGGTTGATTGACCGCCACATTATGACCTTTACAATGTGTTGCTACAAGGTTAAACCAAGGACCCAATATAAAAAAGTGTCATGTTGCTTACCTGTTCGTATTACAGGGAGAAGGATATTTAAGTGGCCGGATAGCTCACTCGGGAGAGCACTTGCCTTGTAAGCCAGGGGTCCTGGGTCAGAGCCCCGGTCAGGCCGCATATTTTTCTTACCCTGTAATAAAATAATTTTTCCTTAAACAGCCTGGAGTTCTGTTATTCAAGACGAATTTCCAGTTTGTGGGGGAGTATGTCACGGTACTTACCTGTTCACATTATTGGGAGAAGGATATGTAAGTGGCCGGATAGGTATGTTGGGAGAGCACTCGCCTTATAAGCAAGAGGTCCTGGGCTTGAGTCCCAGTCAGGCTGCTTTTTTTCCCCTGTGAGTCTGTGACACAAGGATATATATGGATAGAAATTATCATTCATTAATTCCCGGTCGTTGCAAGATAATCAAGAGCATCAGTCCTCCATTTTCTTGAAGAGAGACGCTAAATGAAAGCCTATTTAATTCCTTCTATACACTTTAATTCAACTCATCATAAGAAATTTTATGTTTTAATGATGAAAGCAATGTTTAACAATCATTACTTCGTAGGTGATGAATCATTTAGGTGCCCATATTTGATTTATCTTTGCCTGTGTATAATCAACACATTGCTTAACGAACCCGTTTCGACATATTTATTATACCCCCGCTTCGAAGAAGAGGGGGTATACTGTTTTACCCTTGTCCGTGCGTGCGTGTGTCCGTCCGTCCGTCCTTCCGTTACAAAATTTCCGTCGCAGTTTTCTCAGCAACTACAACATGCAGCAGCCTAATACTTTGCATATTGCTTCATCCCATAGTCCCATGTGGTGTAAAGCGATTTCATGCTCCTTGCTCATCTACTTCCTGTTTGTCGCATATTTTTAGATTTTTGCGGGGGTATCACTAGTGAGCATTAGCTCACAGATTTACTTGTTTACATTTGATATGTGGTAATTTCAAGACTCTATGAGTAAAGAACTTTTTAAGGTTCATGTAAAGTCTTTGTTAGCTAAAAATGGTAAAACAGAAAGAGCTCTAATTCTGTCATATTTCCATTAACAGTATTGTTTTATACATCAAAATGTTTCTTATGAAACATACAAAGTGATGCTGTCATCAATTACGATAAAAATATTTAGCAACAGATGTATTTGCAAAATTGATGCTGCATAAATAAATATACTAAATTACATTAAAATTTTCTTACAACAAAATTTAACATTAATTCCTTTACAGAACCTTATAGTACACATTCCAATGAAGGTACTGCAATATTTATAACCTCAATAAATATGAAAACAAACTAAGGCAATTGAAAAACTAAAGTGAAAGTAGAAACAGGGTCGTGAAAACCCATTACACTTGCATCTGTCAAAATGTTTTTCATTTACCTTAGTTTTGTTTTAACATTTATTTAGGTTATAAATATTGGAGTACATTCATTGGAATATGAACTTTAATGTTCTATAAATGATTTAATGTTAAATTAGTTTGTAAAAAATTCTTAAAGTCTTAGTATTTTCAGTTTTACAGCATCAATTTTGCAAATGCATCTTTCGGTAAACGTTTTCATCTGAATCAATTACCAGCATCACATTGTATGTTTCATATGGAACATTTTGATGTATAATACACTGCTCTTGATGGAAGTATGAAAGAGTTAGAGCATTTTTCATTTTACTATTTTTAATGCAAACAAAGACTTTACTTGAACCTTAATTGGGTTTTGATATGCAAATTTTTTATTCTAATTGTGTTGTTGAGATTTATAATAGCGTATTTACGCAGATACACAGCTTATCTGCTTCTCTGCTCCTGGTTTTACTATTTAAGTTCACAGGGTTAGCTCTCTTTATATAAATGAAAGTAGTGAATATTCTAGAACTCCGAAAAGACAGGGAGGCAGACTTGTACAGGGCATTTTAGAGGGTTTCAGAGGGTTTATTTTTAAAGTAACTATTTTTGTGTGTATGAAGTAGATAAAAAAGGGCAGGGTACAGCACCCTATTATTTGCTTAACAATAATCTCTATCTTAAGTGGCTAAATAGTGGTCTGACCATTATAATACCATCAAGGCCATCTATAATTTCAAGGTATAAGGTTACGATATTTTTCTATGATATTGTTTCATCATGGTAAAATGTGTTACCAATAAAAATCAAATGAACAACTGTTTTGGTCACATGTATATACATATGTAAGTACAAACATATAGATCCAACTACCCTGAAGTGCCCAGCTAGCTCAGTTGTTAGCACCCAAGTCTACTGATCGAGGGGTCGCGGGTTAGATTCCCTGGGCGGGGCATACTTATGTGGAGCTTGGTAATGAAATTATTTCTACGGCCATTCTCCCTCCTACCAATGAGTTTTAATTATGTAGAGCTGTTGTCAGTCACTGACGAAAGTATGCACTTAGTAGTTGGTTAACAGCTAAATCCAGAGATTAATCGATTCCAGGAAGAGTGAGTAGGTTGACTGACCGCCGTTATATGACCTATACAATGTCATTATGCGTTGTTATGGCGTTAAACCCAACAAAACAAACCAACTACCCTGAGAAATGCAGAAGTCTGTTAAAGCTACACACTTTATTCAGTTCCAAAGGTATTCTGAATTCTGGGGTTACACCATTATCCGGCGTTATGTTGTTTCACTCATAAGTTTTGTCACTGACTCTTTTATGTCACACTAGTTCTTTATATAACTCATATGCTGTACAATTTTAGTTCAACTACTACTTTCTGTACTAATTCATATAATACATGGTTTTCCTTTTTGTTTCAGTTTTTCCAAATCTAGATCATATACGTCCTTCAGCATCATTAACAGACCAAAGACAGGCAGCACAAGATTTAATAGTTCGAATTCTTGGTGTTGAGAAATCACAAAGTTTTGATGTTGTATTATTAGAAAATTTAGATCCAGAATTTAAAGATACTATCATTGTAAGTACATTGTCATAGTAATTCTTGAAGGAACTTTCAACTCTTTGAAAGCAGTTTTAAAATTTCAAGAATGACTTTAATGTCACCATGTTAAGTCAGTAAAGTAGTGCTGTGTAAAATGTCATTTTCTGGGCTAAAATAATCATCTTACTCCAATTTTTATAATGGCTTTTATGCTGTGTCAACACAAAGTAAGGTAACTTTATGACTGCAACCTAAATTACCTGTATTCACCTTCCTTCCTTCCTAAAGTGTGACATCTTTTCCATATAACTTTTTAAAAGAGGGGAATTTAATTATAATTGTCAAATTTTTATTTATGGTGTAATGCATGTTATAATGTATAAAATTAATATACTATTTTTTGTTTGTTACAGTTATTATCTGATGGAAAGAAAGTGACAATATCTGCTACTTCTGGTTATTCTGCTGCTTTAGGTTTCTATCATTTTATCAAAACCTATTGTGGATGTCAGTTTACATGGGCCGGTGAACAGTTAAATCTACCTGCAAGTTTTCCTGTCATACCAAAGCCTGGAATTACTTTGAAAACTAATGACAGGTGAGTTCTATCTTTAAAGGTACTAGTTCACAGATTTGGTTTAGATTTTTCAATATTTTCAAAATACCATTTAGTGTCTGCAATTGTGTCAAAAAATTTAGTCTTAATATTTTAGGACAAACTGGCCTATAGATAGCAAGAAATGTACAATAAAAGTCACAAAAATGCACTAAAATTGTCTATACTGTGACATACGGGGTAGATTTTTACTACTTGAAACACCATCATTTGTAGTTGTATGTCAATTTGCACTAAAATTGTTATTATCAAATCACTATTGTTCTGTTTTAAAAATGTTTCCGAACAATTTTGATAGCTGCAGAAAAAGTTGATGTTTAACTTGAAATCAGTGAATGAGTACCTTTAAATCTGATATTCTTTCAACATCCTCTAAAACATGTTTACAGGGATACCAGTGGAGGTCAAACATTGCTTTAAAACTTCTAGCATAAATTTTGACTTAATTTTGACCCTTTTAAACTTTGAAATTTCTTGGTTATGTTCTTTTGTGCAAAATGTTATCCACATTAATAAAAAATATATTGCAACTACTGAAGGAATACAATTGAAACTTCAAACATGTTTTGGGTTGCCATTTGAGGTCAAATATTAAGTTGCGTAATCCTAGCTTCAATTTTGACTAAATTTGGGTCCTTGAATACTTGAAATTACTTGATTTAGGTTTTTAACCTATTGTGGCTTTTAATACTTATAAGTTTTAGTTAGAATTTTTCAGTTTAAATATCATTACTTTAACCTATGAAAATATCAACTTTAAATTTCAATTATCTCAAATGGATTGTGTTCCAATAATTAACTTTGTTTATGAACTGCTCTTGTTAATTTCAAACAGTGGACCTGTTTATGCTATTTGTTTGGTTTTCAATTTGTGAAATACATTACACATAAATGTATCAAATATTCCTCTCTCTTTGGTCACAGTTTGTTACATAGAATCTTTAATGGGGCATTCACTGTGCAGTGTTATATTTTCCTTACATAATAGGGTTGTTCACAGATCTTTACAAAGTAAGGCACCTACCCTCTTCCCAAAAACTGAAAAGAACCTGCTATAATATCATCATATATTATTAATGATGTATATGAAGTTAAAACCCATGTATACTTCATACAAAATAACAAAATGTGTTTGTGTAAACATTAAAAATGAATCAATTTATTCAAGAGGTAGGCAGTATTGAAAATAAAAGTTGTGTACCGGTTGTTCATTTTAACAAAATTAGTGTGGCAGATGACCCCCATTGGTCAATCATGTTTGTAATGGTAGACTAACTATTACACCAACACAACACTCATAAAACATATTAAAATGGTATATTTTGTCATCCTGAGCATCCCCTGTCCTGGATTAGTTCATTGTATTGTTTACATAAAAGGTTATTTTGTACAAACTATAATTATAGTGCGTACAAAAAAACAAAATGTGTTTGGGTAAACATTAAAAATGAGACAATCCATTTCAGGGGTAGGCAGTATTGAAAATAAAATGTGTGTTATTTATTTCAACAAAATTAGCATGGTGGACTACCATTTCTTGGTAAATCATGCTAGTAATCATGGTAAAAATCTTTTCCATTACACTAACAACTAAGACAATCGTAAAACATATCACATGTTTATGTTATTGTCATCCTGAGCGTCTCTCGTCGTGGATTAGTTTATTGTATTGTTATTATACCAAGTGTTATGTTTTTTTGTTCGAACTATAGTGTGTTTATTGTTTACAACAGGTTTAAATATTATCAGAATGTTTGTACAGTGAGTTATAGTTCTGTATGGTGGGACTGGAAGAGATGGGAAAGACATATAGATTGGATGGCTATGAATGGTATCAACTTACCATTAGCTTTTACTGGACAAGAAGCCATATTTCAACGAGTATGTATAGTTCATTTGTATTCCACAGTCAGTGACTCATCACTGCTGATTTAAATTTAGATGGATAATTTATTCACTGAACGTAAGGCATGATGCCCTACAGTCAAGATATTCAAATATATTTATATCAATCGTGAATACAGAAATATTGTAGTGAAATTTAAAATCAGCAGAGTTAATGTATGCATAGAACATTAGAACATTGAGATTACTGAGCAAAAATATAATATCAAAATAGGAGTACTATCTTAGATAATTAAAAAGCTTAAAAATGACTTAAATGTTTTAATTCACTTGACATAATGAGCTTTTGTGGTGGATGATTGTCCATTATTATATGTTTCCAGTTGTCAATTTTTTGTTTTAATTAAAACTTTTTATCTAGGGGCCAGATTCATTCTCCAGCATTCAGCAAACCTTAGCAGGAGCATCATATCAATGAAATCTTAGTTTGACTATGGATCAGGGACCAGGAAATCGCCGGTTTTTTTCGGTTTTCACACCGATTTTTTCAGTTTGGACCGATTGAGATTTCAAAATCCTTAAAAAAATCGGTCCGGAAAAAATCGCTAATTTTGACCTCAAACCATTAATTTCCATAATTTTCAAGAAAACGTATCGATAAAATATTATCAAACAACTATCAGTTGCTAAAACCCACTGTTTACTGATGTAATAACCTGCTTAATTGTCCACAGGTTACACATCAAGGACCCTGTATAACGTATCCATGGTTACAGGTATCATGTGGGGTTGAGGCAGTGATATTTTTTTTTGATCGAGCACAGCAAGGTACGCTTGATTTGCACTCGATTAATTTGAAGAACAGCAGAAGAATATGTTCTTACTTAATCGTGTCCATCGAACCGATTACGTTTTTCAATCGGTCTGTTTGAAACCTGTAAACTTGTAAAAAACAATAATCTTTTATAAAGAATGTTTTATGAATAATTAAAGGAAACAATTTAACTGCTTTTGTTGTCAATTCCTGATTGATGTATTCGTTTAATCTTTAATTTGTTTGACTTGATTCATGATTTATTTTTACGTCTTAAATTGAGGTGTGAATAATAAGAAATTATCTTAGGACTTGTATCTACGCAAATTATTATTAATCGAAGGTAAAGTTGTTGATGATCAAAATTCAACCCTCTCTTCTCCCTTCTTTGGTGAACAAAATTATGATTACTATTAAATTCCAAATTCAACGAAAATAATTTTCAAAACGAACAGTTGGTGTACTATGCACGATTTGATAATCTTTCGTGTTAAAAGAAACCGCTTGAACCATTGTGATGAGATGCCATACATTTTCGAGACACACGCTAGATCGTCACTTCGTATGAGAAACGGTTTAATCTACGTGTAATTAAAAAAGCTTATCATTATTTTACGTTTTCTTTCTTAATTTAGCGAACGACGCTTAAATTTGAGACATTTTCTTCGGACCCGTTTTTCTGCGCATGCGCAGTTAAAATAATTTCCCTACATGACGGAGTTTTCCAACAACATTAGAACTAGATGAAACAGCCTTTTTTCAAGTTCTGTTTATTGAACGACCGACGATTGCGGGGAGTAATTTCGGAAACCACGCTTTTATGCTAGATAGAAGTTAAATTTTGTAAAATATTAAACAAACAATGCCAATGTATCGTATGCCTTCCTAATAAAAGGGAGCAAAAAATAAGTACTAACATGGTCGTGAATAAAGTACAGTAAACGGTCGGGTCCGTACGGTATACGTTAAAACCCGTATCCGGTACTCGGACGGCTTTGGACCGATTGACTTCGGCGAATTTCCTGGTCCCTGCTATGGATTATTATGTAAGGTTAAATACTGTCACTTGGTCAAATACAATGAATACATTTTTAACATTCTATGGACTTTTTTAATGCCAAAACACAATTACCCTGTATCAATTTCAAAATGTACTTTAGGAAGTATAGTAATCAATACCCAGTGACAGTCCACTTCACATTGAACCCTTTGAAGTAAATTTTGATATAGAACCCACACCAAATTGTAACACTCTAAAGGAAAACAAATATTCAGCAAAAAATGCTTCATTTTCTAAACCAGGGACGTCCTTTTAAGGAAAAAGGGGTCACTCATCTCACAAAAGATTATCTTGACTATTATCTTTTAATGGCAATATAGGATTTTTGTGGCCCTCATGTTTAAAATAATTTTGACAGAACAGAAGTTTGCTAAATATGAAAGGTTATCCATATTTTAAAAGTATGTTTTATTCCACCATGTTTTAAAAAGTATGTTTTATTCCACCATGTTTTAAAATGTGTGTTTTATTCCACCATGTTTTAAAAAGTGTGTTTTATTCCACCATGTTTTAAAAAGTGTGTTTTATTCCACCATGTTTTAAAGTGAGTTTTATTCCACCTTGTTTTAAAAAGTGTGTTTTATTCCACCATGTTTTAAAAAGTGTGTTTTATTCCACCATGTTTTAAAAAGTATGTTTTATTCCATCATGTTTTAAAAAGTATGTTTTATTCCATCATGTTTTAAAAAGTGTGTTTTATTCCATCATGTTTTAAAAAGTGTGTTTTATTCTATCATGTTTTACAAAGTGTGTTTTATTCCACCATGTTTTTAAAAGTGTGTTTTATTACACCATGTTTTTAAAAGTGTGTTTTATTACACCATGTTTTAAAAAGTGTGTTTTATTCTGCCATGATTTAAAAAGTATGTTTTATTCCAACTTGTTTTTGAAAAGTCAGTGTGTTTTATTCCACCAATTTTTAAAAGTGTTTTTTCACCATGTTTTAAAAGTGTTTTATTCCATGTTAAAGATGTTTCATTTTAAAGCATGTTTATATTCCATGTGTTGCATATTTTATATATTTGGTATATCTCTGTATTTTAGGTGTATAAAAAGATGGGGTTTACAGACCAACAGTTACAAGATCATTTTGGTGGACCTGCATTCCTTGCATGGTACAAAACCTTTTTACATAACTGCTTGCATGTAACAGTATTGTAACTAAGTCTAAAATAGAGCATAATGTTGACTTGACTTTCCAAGTAAGAAAAGTTGTGAATATTTTACTTTGATGGTAACTTTGGAAAAAATGAAGTAATTTTATTTGTAACATAATCACAATTATAGTAAAATAATAGGAATAATGAACAATGTTGAGTTTTAAACCACATGATTGGTCTAGGGCCCATTTCAGTTGAACAACTGCAAAAAAACTGAAATTTAGGAAATCTGTTTTACCATAACGGTTTTGTTAGATGTTATAGGTTTTTGTTAATATCACATTTTACGTTGTAGTTTATGCTATCCTTAGTTAATATCACATTTTACCATGTGTTTTATGCTATTGTTTGTTAATATCACATTTTACCATGTATGTTATGCTATTGTTTGTTAATGTCACATTTTACTTTGTATGTTATGCTATTGTTTGTTAATATCACATTTTACCATGTATTTCATGCTATTATTTGTTAGTAATACCTTATACTTGATGTATTTATGGTATTATTTGCAGGTCTAGAATGGGTAATATGCATGGTTGGGGAGGACCATTACCTCAGTCCTGGATTGATGGACAGTTGGCATTACAACATAAAATATTAACAAGGATGAGACAATTAGGAATGACTCCTGTATTGCCAGGATTTGCTGGTCATGTTCCCATGGCAATTACACAGTAAGTTGATAATGTTGCTGACAGAGTGTCAAAATGTTACAAAATATGCCTGCTAATTGGTTCAAGGTTCATACTGTCAAAGCTATGAAGAAGAGTCACCTTTATATACACTGGAGCCTTGATCTGTTTCAGCCTGTTATGATCAAAAGTCAGTATGCACAGTCATACTCTTTGTTGTATCAGCTTTCATTTAATATACATGTATAATGAATTGATGTTGATTAGCAAAAATAAGCCATTTAACCTTATAGATCTATATCTATACATACAAAATAAAAGATATTTGATAGCTAAATGTTCCAGTTATATATCTGTAAAACATGCAAAAAAAATTGCATTAAGAAGGCATAATTCATATCCTTATGTTAAGCTAGTATTGATGTTAATTTTTTTCTGTTTATCAATATCTATACTTGGTTATTTTTTTAGCTGATTCATCTCGCTTGTTTTCCTGGACATTCTCTTTTACTGTACTAGCTTACCCTTACAGTTTCATTTGTGTGAAGCTCATTATCAGTTAGGTATTATCATGGAATAGAAAAACCTGTTTGATTAAAGATTGATAATTTTAATTTCAGGTTATATCCTAATGCTAAAGTTACACGTTTGAGAGACTGGGGACATTTTAATAAGACTTATTGTTGGTAAGAGATCTTTTAATCAATATTGTTACAAGTATTTTATCTGGTGTGTAATTCTCACAGTTTTCACCCGTTTCAAAGCCCTGCTGGATAACTAATGGGGTTGCACACAAGCCTACTGACCAACCATTCATTGGTATATTTGCAGTCAGCATATTGGGTAGTAGAGCTTGGTCAAGAAATAATTTCTGCAACCATTCTCCTTCCTACCACTGATTCTAAATCATGTAAGGCAGTTGTCAGTCAAGGACTGAAATGTGCCCCTAGTAACTGGTAAACGGCTAAATCGAGAGATTTAGCTACCCAGGAAAAATGAGTAAGTTGACTGACCCCTATACAATTTGTCTTTTCAGCGTTAAACCCAACCAAAACAAAATTACACTGTACACATGCATGCATGTTTTAGTTTTTAGTTGAACTAGTTATAATTGTATTAATGTAAGCACATTAGTATATTGAATGTAAAACACTATCAGCACATAGCTAATATGTTTCTTAACTGTTTTCCAACGTTTCGCCATTCAAGGCTTCTTCAGGTATAAACAACAGAGGGAAAAAACACACGATGACTTAACGTCATCGCGCGAAAATTTACGCTATAAAAATGCGGAAAATGCACAATATTTAATACATACTAATGATACACAAATAACAGGTTTAGCGAAAGACGGTCGAAACTCAATATAAGAAAAGAGGGAGTTACAACCGTCTTGCACAAAAAACGCTAACATTTTTCAAATGTCCTAAACAATACCCAGCCACCAAAATATTGAATTATTGTTTCCTTTAATTATTGTATTTTAAACTTAGTACATCTTTGCATTTTGTTTCCTAAATAGTTTTAGGTTTGGACAGTTAGTACTTTTAAGAGTTTTTTTTTATTTCACTGAATTCCTGCAGACGTTGATGATAATCTTTTTGTTATAATAAGTCAAAACTGTTACTTTTAAAACTTAATTGGGTCCGAGAGGTAACTGACGTTTTTGCTTCAAGTATAATTGATATTCTTAAATTAATAATTATTACATGTGTTTTCAAAATTCATTTTATGTTAGGGCATGCAGTAAGCAAAGATATGTCTATGCATACTTAGGATCAAACCTATCAAAATTACTTTTACTTTAATTGGAGAATATCTAAATAGCAGTTGTGCCTTTACATGATTTGACAAGCACCATTTTGGTTTAGCATGTGCAAACGGTCTAAAAGTGCTTCTTCAGCAAAAAACTGCGTCTTAGAGATATAAGGCCTTAATACCTTATGGAGATTGAAATTAGTGTTGCTCTGCAGAAGTTGGTTACGCTTGAAAGTATAATTCTGAAGTTTTATTTTACCTTTTCAGTACATATTTACTAGATTTCCATGATCCATTATTTCAAGAAATAGGTACAGCATTGATTAAAGAGGTAAGTACTAAAACATTGTATAGTGTACCTTATTCTTCTTCCATGATCAATTGTTAGTTATGCTTGGATTGAATTTTAAACATTGTAACATAAGATCTTTAAATGATGGTAAATAAGAAATCCTTGGAATTCTGTAGGAACTTCTTAGTCATATATTTGAGTTACGGGAAGTTGTTTTTTGGTTTCTCAGGCCACATTTTATATGCATTTATTTCTTCCCTTCTAGCTCAGTTGGTAGAGCATAGGTGTACTGAACGAGGGGTGGTATGTTCCATTGCCAGAAGGGGTTATACTTTCATAGAGTTTGGTCATGAAGTAATTTATACCCCCATTCTCCCTCATGCCACTGATTCTAAATTATGTTGTAAGTTAGCAGTTGTAGGTTACTGAATACATTCATTTCTAGCAACCAGTTAAGAGCTATATCCAGAGATTTAGCCTATCGAAGAACAGTGAATAGATTCACTGATAGTCATAATATGACCCAATATAAAGTATTCCCTGCCCAGGACTTCAACCTCTGAATCCTTGATCAGTAGAAAATGTGCACTACTAACTGAGCTAGCCTGATGGCTATGATCATATAATAACTTGAAACATACATTAAGATTTCTTGAATATAAATATTTTTAATGGCATTTATATTTTAGATGGAGTCAGAGTTTGGTGTAGATCATGTATATAATGCTGATTCATTTAATGAGATGAACCCTTCATCTAGTGATCCAGTATATCTTAAATCTGCTGGTAGTATGGTATATAAAGCTATGAGTACAGCTGATCCACAAGCTATATGGTAAGATTATCTGTATATGTAAGGAATGACATACAGTTGTCTATGTTTTATCCTATAATAAAATATAGACACTATTTGATGCACATAAGAATTGAATCTCAGATGCTTTAGCACAACATAAGCTTAATTGATCCAAGATTTCATTGAGCAGAACAGAACATATAAGTTTTGTAAGACAAAGGTAAATTATCATGCTACAAAACATACAAACGTAAGTATAATACAAATATACAAATGCATATGATTAGGTAAAATATAAGCTGGCAAAGTCAATGCTAACATAAAATACTTGGCATGCAGATAGAAGTGTTTGTTATAAGATACGCTACAATGTGTATGAGAGTGGCATTAAGTTACAAGACAAAGCTATGATTTCTACTACATGCATAATACAGATTTAGTAAATTTCAATAAATTTATCAAAATATTTTTATCTGAAGAAAACAATATGAATAATGTTAAAATAAATGTTTTACTTTTCATTACTTCCAGTTATAATAAAATGTTATTGTAGCAACATAGTTTGGTACTAAGTTAGTTGTGTTTAAAGCATAAGCTGCGTAACCCTATAATACTGGTGCAACTTTAATTCTGGTGCAATCATAAAATCAAGTTTGCCTGATACTGATGTCATCATGTTATCGTCACAACTCATGTGAAAACCTTGAACTGAAATTCACTTACGTAAATAGGTTGCCATATTTAGGTAATTGATGCAATGCACCAGAACTACAGAGTTGCCTTTGAAACAAAATAAGATTAAGCTATTACAAGCTATTGAAACATATTTAGTCAGGGGGAAGACTTAAACCATTAACTGTTAACAAACAGGCACCATTTTGTAAAAAACATCTGGTAGTTTTCCAAATTTTCTCTTTTATACCCAAAATCATGAATATATGATGCCATTTGCTCTTTAGATTTGTTGAACTTGACATGTTACAAACTTGGAGGTCTTCTTGTGGTGTACAGCATTGGTTGATTCAACATTATGTAAGTTTATTCTTAACTATTTCAGGTTAATGCAGGGTTGGTTATTTTCACACAACACTAGTTTCTGGCAGCCACCTCAAGTAAAAGCTCTGTTGACTTCTGTTCCTCAGGTAGGTTTATTTATATTCATCTCACATTTTATTAGCTCCCCTGACCACAAAGTGCTCAAGGTGAGTTATTGTGTGGGGAGATTGAACAGTGTGGGTTGTGTGTATGTCAGTCATCAACAATTTCTTAAAAAATCTTATTGTCAAAAACCATAAAGCCTACAGTTACCTGTTTTGTCATGTAGCAACACCTCAAGGTCCTTTACAAGAATTTTACATGTGCCCCTGCAGTCTTAATTGGCCCTGCACCAGGGGTCACAAGGGCTACAAAGAGTGGACTAGGGCTTTCATATTTGGCATGTAGCAACACCTTTAGGTCACAGTTTTCAAACCGCTAAATATGAGTGTTAAAAGATTTTATGCCAGATGCTGATAGTAGAATTCAGTTTTCAGGTCAACTGTCTAGGGTTCTCTGGATCCTCATGTCTTACTTGTCTGATCATGATAATTATGTGTTTAACATGCTTGTTTTCACATTCTACTGAGTACTACATTACCTTTTTTTGTAAAAAATGTTTCTGCGAATTAGACCACGCAGTTGAACAATATATTATAATAATTGACTGTGGATTTTTAGGTTTGTTGTACCTCTGCTGTATTTAACAGAAATAATGCAAATCTTACATTAGGCTATCCCGTCGACAATTTTGTTTGTTTTGGAAACTAATTTCAAGCAAAATTGAGCCAAGAGTCCACTGACTGACGTTTTGCTACTTTCATTTTGCAAAGGGAAGAATTTTTTTATAAAATAATAAAAATATGGCTACATACCAGTACATTGAAATTGTACCGCGGTTCATATTGTCGCAGACGAGTATTGCAATATACCAGTATACTGGTATATCATGACAGACCTAATCAAGAGTTAATAATGCTTTGATACTGCTTTTGGTCTTTTAATTAATGATGTTTATAAATTGTCATACGATTAAAAAAATATTTTCAGGGTAAAATGATAGTACTTGATTTATTTGCTGAAGTATTGCCTGTATATTCTAATACCAGTTCATTTTATGGTCAACCATTTATATGGTGTATGTTACATAACTTTGGTGGTACTATGGAGTTATATGGTGTTAAAGATACAGTAAATGAGGTTTGTTTTATTTATTAGTATTTAGATTGTGTATTGTTTAAGCCAAGGATGTGGAATCCCAAGTTTTTTCCACTTGTGCAATTGAAATCTAATCAATAATAATAATAATAATGATGAATAAGAGTTTATTTAACGAGGCTATACTTTTTGATAAATCCAATCTTCCATGTGGATCTCTGATAAAACATGTACAAGTTATTTACATTATTTACAAAGTGAAAATATATAATGAATTACTAAATAGAAAAAGAAAGATAAGTAAAATGATACTAAGTCACACATGCCTGAAATAAATTTAAAAGATTTAATATTTCCAGTGGACAAAGACCAATTTACCCAGTACATTTATTGAAATTTCCATTTGAGGTATTGATTTTGAATGATTTTAGACTTTCCGCAAGTTGAATGATAAGAGAAGTTTCATTCCATACAACTGACCCTGAATTTGTTAAGGGTTTTCTGAAAAATTCAAGTTATGGTTTTGGGATGTACCGTTTATTAGAAGTTGACCTTAATTTAGAGTTGCTGCAAGAAACAAATTTACCATTTAAGTAATCAGGAGCATTGTTGTTTAGGGGTTTGTAGACAAGAATTGCTTTTTTGTAGACATAATTATTGTTAATATTTATGTATGATAAAATTAATAGCATTGTAATGTGTTATAAATCAAGTACAGTAAATGTCTTCAAATTTATTGATCTACCTGTACCTTTGTATATAGTACACTGCTAGGGATCACCTGACTGAAGGTGACTTCAATGATCTGGGGTTATCATACAAGACTGAATTGCATTTTTTAAATAATTTTACAGGGTCCATTTAAAGCTAGAAGTTATCCTGACAGTACAATGATTGGTACAGGTTTAACACCTGAAGGAATTTTTCAAAATGAAGCTATATATGAATTGATGAATGAAAATGTCTTGGCTACAGAACCTAGAAACCTTACTCAATGGTAAGTTAAGTTATTCTGAGAACAGGTATTGGATTAAAATATATGAAATAAAGTCAGTATAGGCCAGAGATATTTTTATTATACCCCCGCTTCGAAGAAGAGGGGGGTATACTGTTTTACCCTTGTCCGTGCGTGTGTGCGTCCGTTACAAAATTTCAGTCGCACTTTTCTCAGCAACTATAACATGCAGCAGCCTGATACTTTGCATATTGCTTCATCCCATAGTCCCATGTAGTGTAAAGGGATTTCATGCTCCTTGCTCATCTACTTCCTGTTTGTCGCATATTTTTAGATTTTTGCGGGGGTGTCACTAGTGAGCATTAGCTCACAGATTTACTTGTTATACAAATAAATATACTACAACTACTATTTCTATAATATACTTTTTTCCAAAAATACTCAGAAAACTCTATGATACACTACATACATACACTCGTAGTGTTAAATAGGTGCATTTGTACAAAGTAGATATTCAATAAATTTTAAACAGTACAATCATATGAAACAAAGTATTTTTTATATATCAGCTGTTATTTTTGTGAGTACTTTATATTGCAGGTTTTCAAATTTTGCCACTAATAGATATGGGCAATCTAATGAATTTGCAGAAAAAGCATGGCAGCTATTAAGGGTAATTCCATTTCCTTTTTTTATAAATACATGTTCATAAACTTAGACTGTATTAGAAATCTTGGAGCTTACTTCACTCCACTCATGGATATGGAAAAGCATGTTAATATCATTTGCAGATCGTCTTACTATCACCTAAGAAATATGGGTCACATAAGTAAGTGTTTTACTGTGGATGCTACAAGGACATTAGTTTATTCTCTGGTAACATCAAGATTGGACTATTACAATCCTTTTTTAGCTAATACTTCAAAGTCAAATCTGAATAAACTTCAGGGGATACAAAATATGGCTGCAAGAATCATTACCAGAACCTATCATCATGATCATAACACCAGTGCTGAGAGAACTTCATTGGCTCCCTGTCTGTCAGTGTATTAGCTATAAAATCCTAATATATACATAAAAAGCACTTGATAATCAATGTCCCATGTATATTCACCACGTAATACTTGTACACAAACCCTTTAGAGATCTCTACTCCACAGTCAAAGACAGATACTTTTGGCAACCATAGTTACAGTCACTCAGTGCCAAACCTGTGGAATGCCCTTCTGGACTTGCTCTTGTGTGCCTAGTCTCTGAAAATTTTTAAGAAAAAGTTAAAAACCCACTTGTTTCTTAACTACAATGTGCTATGATTACTAAATTGATCATTAGTTTTCATGAGTATTCATTGTATTATTTTTTTTATTTTAGCATCTCTTAACCAATTAAATTTATTCATGATTATGCATATGATTGTGAAGTGCTTTTGATCATATATAATACAGTACCCACCAACAGTTTGGAGACAAAATAAATTTACTTCAATTCTTTAATTTTGATGATTTTTTTGTAGAGTCATTATTTCTAAAACATTTAAGTATGGTTTGTGATAATTTGAAATAAAATTCCATGGATGCAGCACATTTATAAGATTCAGCATCTGACATCCTAAAGCCTCCAAAACCATGTTTGTTGTGATTGTTTTCCATCACAAAGCTTTTATGTTATTTATGTAGTCTCAGTTATAATTATAATGATAATCCAAAAAATAAACCAAAACTAAAAAGCATTTCAAAATAAACAGTAATTAAAATTTAGATATAAGCCTACAAAGTGAAAATGTCTCCAAACTTTTGGTGGGTACTGTATATATGTATATTTAATATGAAATGAGTGCGTTACAAATTTTAAGTATAATATATGATAATACTAATGTTTTGTATCTTTGTAAACTTTTAGGTGTAACTTTTACCCTTAAGTTAGATAACTTTGTATATAAAATAGATCATTAACAAAGACATGTTGTATAATCAACAATACATGTGTATATATCTGTTTTATATCTTATAAGATTGTCCATTCATTAACTGTCAATAAAACAGTGTTAATTATTTTGTACCATACTAAATGAATATATTTCAAGCAATTAAAAGCTTGAGCTATTGAAAACAATTTCTGTAAGAAATAAAGTCAAAACCAATTAACTAATTAATCTTCCCAGCCTGATGTATTACTGACTGATATTGTATATTTCAGATAAGTGTGTATAACAATACAGATAAATTACATGACCACAGTAAAAATGTAATACCAACATCACTACCTAGATTACACCATCCACTGGTACCTGATGTAAGTTAGTTATAGTTTGTTTGTTAGGTTTAACACTGTAGCAACACATTTTATAGGTTATATAACAGCAGTCAGTCCACCTTCTCACTGTTCCTGGAAAGGCTTAATCTCTGGATTTAGCTGTTAACCAACTACTAGGAGCATACTTCCATCAGTGACTGACTACTGCCCTTCATGATTTAGAATCAGTGGTAGGAGAGAGAATGGCTGTAGAAATGACCTAGTTCTACGAAAGTATGCCCGGCCCGGGAATCAAACCTAGGACCCCTCAATCAATAGACTTGTGCACTACCGTCTGAGCTAGCTGGGCAGGCAACTTAGTTATAGTGTTCATTGTTATCACTGTGTGCTACTGTGTTAACTGAAAAGGCCACATGTAGGGCTTACATTTGCATCAGAGTAGGCATAACCTATTTGTTTGTTGAAGCATAAATCCAATTCTATTCAAGCTGCTGACTTGAAGCTAAACTGGTGGATAGATCTCATAGAAGAGAAGTGCAAGGCACAAGAAGCATTATAATTTTTAACACTGAGTTGAATCTCTAGATTTAGCTCTTTAACAACTACTAAGCGCACACTTTCGTCAGTGACTGACAACTGCCCTACATAATTAAGAATCATTGGTAGGAGGGAGAATGGCCGTATAATTAATTTTATGACCAAGCTCCAAGAAAGTATGCCCTGCCCGGGAATCAAACCTACAACCCCTTAATCAGTAGACTTGCATGCTACCAACTGAGCTAGCTTGGTGACTACCATTTTCTGAAATAAAGTCATACCTGTGATTATACTGAAAACATTGTCAAAGCCTCAAAATAATGTATTTTCAATATTTACCAGTTCTCAATAATGACTCTGTGTTAGAGAGCTCTGATATTTTCTCAATTATGGCAATATTAGAGGTCATAAGCTCACATCTGCTGATACAAAGCCTTGTTAAATTCTCTTTACACATTCATCGTTACACCATGGGCATGTTACGCAAGGCGATCGCTAGCTAGCGCCTTTTGAAAGCGATTTATTGTAGCATAAGAGGTCTACGGAACAGTTTGCTTCAAACTAGCAAATCCAAGATGGCGACTTTCTAAAACAAAAAGTTAAGAATTGCAACAAATGGAAAATATTCAAATCATTTATCAACATGATTATTATATTTAACCACTTTGACAAATTATATGCATTAAATGAAATATATATCAGTATTCTTGAAAAAGAAACACATTCCCACTGGAGGCAGCCATTTTGAAAAAGGCAGAAACGTTCAGAATGATACGGCTAGCAAGAAAAAAACTTGCTACGTTTCGCTAGCTAGCGATTCAATTTGCTCTATCAAATAGCAAATGTTTCGTAGGAAATCGCTACAAAGTGCTAGCTAATGATCGCCTTGCGGAATGTGCCCCATACCTTTTTGAAAGACTATCCTACTTGCTCAGTACTGGGAGACCAGGAAGTGGACTCAAAAGTGAATCGTTAAGTAAGAACTTGTTTCACAATCAAGCTAAAATGAGTTAGTGTAAACATTTGATACCACACCTACTTATCTGCAATCAAGAGCACATCACTAATAAGACCAGTTGTGAGACAATAACAGTTGTTTGTGTTAATAAAGTGTTTCCAGTGTACAATAATTGTGTTACAGGTATGGTATGATCCATCAGATGTTATAATGGCTTGGAGTTTTATGTTACAGGCTTCTGGAGAACTCTGGGATAGTGATTTATTTAGGTTAGAAATTAACTTTAACTGACCTTGTTTCCTTATATAATTGGGGCGATTTACCGGCGATTTACAGGCGCTTTTCCCTCCTGAAATTTCTTTAAAATCATGCAGTTTTCCCCAAATTTGGTGTTTACATTTGATTCTTTGTTCCCTTTCTTATGATATTGCAATAAAATTTCCCCAAATGTTCTATATAAAGAAAGGCACCAGACCCCTTCCCAAAATACTGAAAAAAGCCCTGATTATTATTAAATGTTTCAGAACTATGCCTATTGTTAGGAGACAAATTATTGTATTATAAAGGTACTAATTATAAAAAAAGAATGAATTCTCCTTAGATTCTCTACTTGAAATGACAGCATAAACGACAATTTATGATAATAAGTATGGATGGGAAACATTACATGATCCAGTGACAACATTGTAGCCTCTCTAACAGATGTAGGTGGATTTCATTAGATGAATGATAGAAGGCAAGACTTGTCAAAAAATATTTTCTTGTTTTGTCCAAGGCCTTCATTTCCTTAAATTTCAGTGGCACTGATTTAAATACTGGCTGCAGTAATTCTATACTCACTATCGATAAAAAATATGTCAGTATTAAAACTTTTATGTAAGGGGATTATAAAACAAGTATTGAGTACTTAAATCAGTGGGGTTTATGTATGTGCCACTTAAAGTTAAACTAAATTTATCAATACAGAAGAAAAATTTAAGGTTATTTGTTATAATAATTAGTGCATATATTTATATTTTCAGGTATGATTTGGTTGATATACAAAGAAACGTTTTACAGTTGGTCTCTGTAAAATATTACACAGAACTCATTACAGCTTATAAATCTAAAAACATAGAGATGTTTGAGTAAGTCTTTGTTTTAACCCTTTACTGGTCAGGTCATAGGCAAAAATTAACCATTTTTAGCAAAACTGGCTATTAATCTGTACTTTTACAGTTGTTCCTTAGATTAAACCACATTTTTGATAAATGATAATTTATCTAAAATGCAATTTAAGAATTGTGAAATTTGAGCCAGTTCTGTCGGTACAGTAATGTGTTGAAAATTGACATTGAGGATTTGCAAGTTACAAATGATTGCGTTGAGTCAGTTTTAAATGAAACATTTTTTTCAATAGTGTGTGTGAATCCCATTAACCGAATGAGTTTTCTGGTCTTCTGGCTAGATTACTTCGCAAAGTGTAGCATCGATGCGTAAAAGAAGCACCGAACTTATTTGGGTTAATGGGGGTCACAAGACAAAACTTTTGTCCATTAGTATATATTCTTGACATTGTTCTGTATAAAACTGTTTTACATTTACAGAACAGCAGCAAGTTTTTTACTTCATGCATTATATGATTTAGAAAATGTTCTATCAACTGATAGTCATTTCTTGTTAGGATCATGGATTGAAGATGCTAGAAAATGGGGAAATAATACCGCTGAGAAAGATTTAATGGAATATAATGCTAGGAACCAGATAACATTGTGGGGACCAACTGGTGAGGTAGGTTTATATAGTATGATATTAGTAATTACGGGTGTAACGATTAACCGATATACCGGTTAATATTGCAATTTGACTTCTAACGGTTTGTAATCGGTACGTTTTTCTCGGAACCGGTTTTTTTAGTTATGTTCCATACTAATTGTTTTTATCACAGTCTCAGATTTTAAATGTTTGTATAAATGTTAAAATGAGTTTGGAAACTTGAAATATTTTTTGTAAAGTGAGAGAATATTTAATATCTATTGAAAGTCCATTCAAAACCTTATTTCTAATTTACTCAAACATTTGCATAATCATTTGAAAATACTTGTTCTAATATCTATGTACAATGTTGATCAATTTAGATAATGCACGTGCATTAATTCATTCTAAGCATGTATGTGCAAAGAACAATATGTATTGCAATATATTGCAATATTTTTTTTTCCGTATTGTTACACCCCTATTAGTAATGTTACATTTATCAATCAGTTAATAGTCAATGTTTATATTGTAATTGGCTACAAAATCATACAAAATGATTTAATGTCATAATGACCTGGAGCAATCCTTCGGGTGTATAATATTACTACTGTTTCTATATTATGAAGAGCAGTTGCTAGTCACTGACTGAAGTATGCGCTTAGTAACTGTTAAATGGCTAAATCCAGACATTTAACCTTTCCAGTAATAGTGCTTTGGTTGACTGACCTCTGTGATATTGTAAAGTGTGTAGCTATGTTGTTGAACCGAATAAAAATAAATCATTGACTTGATATCAATATTCAATATATATATATATCTTTGTTACAACTTTTAATAAGAATTTACTCTTGCTTAATATAAAACATATACATGTACCTAATTATTATAATTTTTTTCATACAGATAAATGATTATGCTGCCAAACAATGGTCTGGTGTATTCTCAGGGTAAGGCTATTTTTTATGGAGTTTCAATGATTCTTATAGGGAAATTTTGCACAATAAAAGTTCTCTATATGCATAAACAATAAAACATACATATGATATTTGTATACATGTATGTTTGTATCCAGTTCAAAACATACACCTTTTATATATTTTAACTAAAAATCGAAACAATTTGTGGTCTGCCTAAATAAAACAAAAAGACAAGGATAACTTTGATCGGATTTAAGTTCAGATTCTGTTAAAAGCAATCAGTGCAGCAAATAACTACAAAAACCAGTTTAGTGAAAAACAAACCGGTTAAAAACTGTCAGTATGTGTATGGCAATATTAATCGATACATTTGTATATCGGTTAAATGTTACACCCCTAATTATTGTATATTATTAAAGTGTCCACTGTCCTCGATATTTTGAACAATACACTAGTCCAAAATATGTAAACAATTTCTCAAGTTATCTTAAATAAACTATAATACATGTAGCTGTATTGTACATTATGATTATTCATTTATCTTGTCAATCTTTGATAAAATATTTTAATAAAAAGGGTTCGGATCCCACTTCTGACACCATATTGAGTTATGTAACAATACTGTTTTATTACATATATATTTATTGATATATAATTGCTACATTATTCGAATAAACATGCTGAGGTGATACATTGTAACAACTTGACAATCTTACTATATATCCACTATCAAATGGTATATGTTTATACTGTCCAAAGTCAGGTGATTCTAGGGAGATGGTCTACTATGTAATATATCGTCCATGTACCTGAGTTTGCGACCAACCTTGATTTGCGGCCATTTTTGTTTATGAAACCGAGGCTATAAACTGACGTCTTGTTTACTTCTGGGTTTACTCTACTGTCTTGATCTGTCAACTTAAACATTAATGCGTTTTAAATAGTTTTTTTGCTAAATTTTTTTGAGATTACAGAATTACACTCTGTTTTCTTACACACTAAATATGTTGATTTTAATACTAACCATTTATTCACCGAAAACATAAAAATAACATAACCACAAAGTTTTGTCTGCAATGTTTCTCGTCAAATCTGTGGTACTAGTCACAGATAGATATTTTAATTGGCCTTATTTCAATGACGTCACAGCCCGCGAATCTTAGGTACATGTTTCAAGATGGCTGCCGTAATACAGTTGGAGTTTGTTTTTATGTGCTTCAACTGGTTTTTTTGCACTTCAGACAGGTTTATTGATTGATATTGGTGCAAAATAGATTGGTAGTCTGAATAAAGCAAGTTAACAATGATATGAAATGTTTTAAGTGACATTTTATTGTTTTGAATGCTTAACACCGCGAATCAAGGTTAGTCCTGGATATAGCTAATACAATATAAACTAGTTCAAGTATAAACTAGTACAAGCAAACCTGTAAAAAACTATTTATACAGCTATACCAAAGTTTATATACATGTTGATCATTTTTGCTCAAGATAAGCATTAAGATCTAATCTCATTATAAATGCTTACAGTGTATTTGACCCATTTAAATTAATATTAAAAACTTAAATTTGTCTAGATATAATCAATCTTTTCTATAAATCAGTTTCTATGGTTACTCTATTACAGATATTATATCAAAAGATGGACAGCATTCTATGATGATCTTAGACAAAGTTTAAAAACGGTAAATTGTACTGTTATACTATACTAATTTATTTTAGCTTGATTGTGAAACAAGTTCTTACATCTTATATTTATCACTTTCGAGTCCTCTTCTTGGTCCCCCTGTACTAAGCTAGTAGGATAACGTTTCTTGCTCCAGGAAACAACGAGGAGTAGGTTTTGGATGGGATTGGAACCAACACAGAGCTGACTATCCAATGATTACCAGTCTAACATTGTTACTATTCGGTTGTTGCTGGTCTGTCAGGTGTCTGTGTTTCCATCATCAACAATATTATGAAATATCTTCTGGTCAAAAACTACTAATTATGGATTATGCATGTCACTTTTACCATTATTTTGATAATTCAACACCATGAAAATAATTATTTACTCCATTTCAAGAGATTAACAATTGAAAACAGGCATTTTAGTCATAAACCAAGTCGGTTTAGTTTACAGTTGTACTTAATGTCAGCTCATAATCCAATATTGTAATACAGCAGTCTTTGAATTTAGCCACTGGACCGTGGATTTTAAAATGTTAGTGGTCCAATGGTCCACTAGCTTTATTTAGCCACCATTTTCCATATTCAATAAAAATCATTATTTATTTTAATATTGTTAATTTAATATTAAGAGATGATATGCTTAATCATTATATTAGACTGCATATTTGATCATACAAATGTATCTCTTACACAGTATTTTTGGTCCAGTAAAATTTCATTTGGTCCAGTAAAAAATTCCATTGTGCTGGACCGAATGTCCAGTTCAAATGAATGTTTGTAGTGAAGACTGAATACAGTATTTTATTTATGTTTCTATGTACATTGATGTGTTTTAGGGTAAGAAGTTTGACGACAATGAGTTTAAAGATAAAGTATTAAATACAATAGCCATACCATTTACCACGGAGAAAACAAAACAACTGACTGTACCAAAAGGTTTGTATGCTTATATCTGTTATTGACATAATATGGTAATATTTAAGGCCACAGACTCATAAATCATTATTATTAAAGTACTTGTAAGCCACATTAAAGTTTCTGAACAGCCCGCCCGGCTAGCTCAGTCAGTAGCGCAGAAGTCTACTGATCAAGGGGTTGTGGGTTAGATTCCTTCATGGAGCTTGGTCATGAAATAATTTCTATGGCCATTCTCCCTCCTACCACTTATTCTAAATCATGTAGGGCAGTAGTCACTGGCAAAAGTATGCACCTATAGTAGTTGGTTAACTGCTAAATCCAGAGATTTGGTCTTTCCAGGAACAGTGAGGAAGTGGACTGACTGTCGTGATTTAACCGATGCAATGTGTTGCTAAGGCATTAAACCCAACAAAACAAAGTTATTGAAACTTAAAGTCTCAAAGGAGTATGTCATTGTAGCAGATGTATAATACAGCACTTGAACTCCCTTGCCTTCATGCTAGCTTTTATCCTGACATAGTTGAGTCCCCTTACTGGTCATGAGGTTGTGGGATCAAATCTCAGTTAGGACTATGGATTTTTATTGGGTTACATTTGGTGCCTATCATAGATAATCTAGGAATTGTGTGCTTGCATCCTAAGATTGTTCCAAAGATTTCAAAATTATAGGACAAATTCTGTTTAGGAAGGGGTGTATGTAGCAGAGGTATAATGCAGCACTTGTACTCTCTTCCTTTTAAGCTAGCTTTTATGGCATCATGGTAGATTGTCCCCTTAGAATTTGAAAGGTAACTGGTGAGAATCTCAGTTTGGACCATTGATTTTTGTCAGATGCATCATTATGACCAATTATTTACAATACATGTAGTACTAACCTCATGATACAATATTTAAAATAGATCTCTGATGCCTTTGTATTACAAATGTTTTTTTTTATAAATTTCAGGTGATTCTATAAAGACATCAAGAAATTTGTTCAAGAAATATTCACAATCAATGAAGTCTGGATTTTTTAAACATATTCAAGAGTGGTTACTTCAAGGAGAGGAAGTTTACTCGAAGTTATCTCAACATTGGGTGAAAATTAACTGGACTAGCCCAAGAAAATTGAATGGTGTGGTTAATTAACTTCATTTTTCATAAGAATTTTTCACCACAAACATGAAAACAAATGTGATATTTCCTGTTTTAGCTTTTCTAAATTTAGATTTATGTAAACTTACAAAATTAATATTCATGGAGTGCCAAATTAATTTGGACAATTCAATCAAAATGTTTTGTATATTTATGAAATTGTGCAATATTTATGTAATTTAATGATTCATATAGAGAGAAAGGTAGGGAATTCTTGGATGGTCAGTAGTTTTGGGACAAACTTTGTGTACTATAACTCTATTAAAACATTATTTGGTTCAAGTACTTTCTAATAAACCAATATTACGGAAGTCCAATAACATGCTGATGTTTCAACTTTTAAATATCAGAAAACTTGTTTATGTTCATTATTACTTAAAATAAACAAATATTTACTGTTGTGATTTATCTTACTGTCAATACATTTGCCATTTTGGATATTTATAATAAACTTACCGGATGTTTAATACATGTATATGGTAATATAACATTGTCATCATCTTCAAAGTGTCACATACCCAGGACCCTATATATAGGGTCCTTATACATTTTGTTCAAATTATATTCCATCTCCATAACTTAACGCTCAAGTAAACTAAGCAAAAATGGTGCGTTTTGGACTTCCATTACTCTAGCCTAACCTAAAAAGGGTTGTCTGCAGTTACGGAACTTTTGTAACTCTAGAGACCCTGGGTCTAGAGCTACAGTACCATAACTCTAGCCACTGCCTAATTGAAATACTATTATGTTATTAAATTTATTACCTTGAATATTCATAACTTGAATGATAAAGTTCTTACTTTACATGTATTGTACAACCTCATTATATTTTATATGTATATTTTTTTATAATAATCACATTGCAATAGAATTTTTTTACATATTTTAATAAAAAGCTGGAAAGGATCTAATTCTTATTGTCTATTTTTCTAGTTTTAGATATTATTCCCCGAGAAAGAGATTTTGTCATAGAACACACATGTTATAACAGAATGATATGTTCAGGAATCTAGCCACACTTGTAGAGCATAAACTCACAAATGTTCACTCTTCTGTCTTCTTTATGGAAAGGCTCAAGTTCAAACAAAACACCCGGCTTCTTCTACACAAATATATTTGGACATCATAAGGAGAAAAAGTATTTCTACCATGGAATCTCTTGTGAGCATAAATTTCACTGAATGTAATTTTGTGGAAATATATCCAAGCTTCACGGAAACACAACTTGTTAGACATAATGATTCTAATTAAATACAGTTAATCCTCTGGGTATGAGAATGCAGTAAGATAAGAAAAATACAACTTTCCAATGTCTAGATTTTTTGTGTCTGTACAAGAGGCATAAAACTAGCTTACAAAAGTGGTTTTGTTTCTGTTGCAATTAGTTTTAGGTTAGGCCTATTTTCACAGTAGATTGACTGGCCTAAAATATATAAAGTCAGTGAAGATTTATTTGATCTTGGTTTGTTATATTCTACTCTCCTTAAAAATGTCTTAGTCATGAATAGAAATGTTCAGCAAATAATCATTTATAAGATGCAGCAAAACTGATCTTCCTCCTCTTTCTAAACATACTCTACACTTAAACATCTTTCACATGACCCCTCCACTTTTCTCACAAAGAGCAACAGTTAGTAACAGATATTGTACAGCCATCTAATGAGAGGTTAAACTGTTCTTGTGCCAACAACTGTAAACAATCAACAATTTATCAGACGTCAATAACGTTAACGGATAAAAAAATTATTTCTTGTCAGCTACCTTCATCAATCAATAAATATTTATAATAGTCTGCAGACAAAGCAAATTAATTTAATTTAGGTTTAACGCCGTATCAACACATTTTATGTCATTTCACAGTGTCCAGCACACCTAACCTAACTTTCTTGGGCCCTTGTTTATAACCAGTACTCACCTACCCTTCCACAAGGCCGGAAACTTCTCCATAAACCATGTTAATGGAGGAACATTGACATAATCATCAAATTTTCATGGAAGGGTATCACTTCCCAGCAATAGTTTCATAAAACAATAAAAAAAATTCTCATAAATTTCCAGTATAATAAAATCTCGTCCTTTTTCTAACAGTTCTAACATTACCATAGTGGACCAGTCTACGAAATTAGGATATGAAAGTGGTTGCCCGAACAGGTCATTTTATTAGAAAGCACTATATCTCATTTGTAGATTTTTAGTTTCCCACAAGAAATTTTTGGTAGCCCAAACTAATAACTTGTCCCAGACAACTGAGGTGTGTTCAACAATGCCTCGCGAATTGTTTTGTTATTGAACGACTGCGAGCGCTCATTCTATAAATAGAAGAAGGTGAAGATATCGGTCAGTCAGACCGTTTGTGTACGCTATAAAAATCCAAGACGAAGTCAAACAGCACATTACATGTATTAAAAAAGGGGGTGGGTGAATCAAAATTATTTCTGCTGATACACAAGATCTTTCATATTTTCCTACCATACATAAATCATAGTGAATCAATTTACTGTACCAAATAAAGGGTACATTTAGAGTATCACATGCATTGCGTGGGTAGTTTATGTGGAACAAGTAATTTAAATAACAATTTATAAGCGAAACACCTCAGCGTTCAGAACGCGTGCGCTCGATGTCGCCCCGAGCGCTCGCATTGTTGAACGCACCTCTGGATACCCACTAATTTCGTAGACTGGTGGACAAATATTGCATAAACAAGACAACACAATAGTTTTATTTGTATTTATTATCACAGGTAGTTCAAATATTAAATTATATAAAAAAGTGACAGAAAATAAGTATCTTCAACAGTAAATATAATTATTATCATAAACATGTAAGTAAGGAATGAGATAACATCATAAAAGATTGATGAGTGCTACAGATATTTCTAGGTTGTAATACATTGTACATGCATAGATGTACAAGCAAGATTCCAAAACAGCCCTTCATATTTGTGACAGGATTATAACAAAAATATACAAATATACTTAATGAAACTTCTAAGTACTCCGATTTCAATGTTGTCAGAAATTTTCATTTTTCAACATTTATGTCTGATCGTTAATGGAAATGTGTACAGGACTATAGTGTCGTCTGCCTGCATGGTTTTCATGCTTCTTAATTGATGCAAAATTGGTTTTGTCGTGCATGTGCAGAAAAGCGGAAATACGCACCTGCTTATCGTGCAAAAATTTCATGTGGTCAGTTTTAGTGAAAATCATTAGTGTGTTGATATGCACAATGAAAAATCAAATGTCGCTTCAAAAACGAGAAATTGCCATAGGTATTTTGCCAGACCATGAGTCACCTGCAGAGTAAGACTTCCAATTGCTAATTTTCTGTTCAATCAAAACAATTAGAAAATCTTACTATAATATCAACGCTTGCTCGACAAAAATGGTGTTGCATTGATAAAGTAGCATGAAAACCATGAAAGCAAAGGTCAGTATGGTCCAAAACACATTTCCATTAGTGATCGGACATTAATGTTGAAAAATAAAGACTTCCTACCATACTGAAATCCGAGTACTTAGAAGTTTCGTTAAGTATATTACATGTATACACAAAAATAATGAACATGATTGAATAGTAAGTAATTTAAATCTTAAATAAAACAATGCACAACATAATATTGAGAAAACATAAAAGTAAAAATGCACATTGGTAATATCAACTTTTAGTGAACACACTATTTACCAATAAAACAACATATAACCTATAGTATACAATGTACAGTCATTGAAGCTGAATATTAAAGTGATTTGATGGAGAGAGAAAAACAACATTTCGATACATGAATAGTTTAGAATTTTTCATCTCTACAAAATCATCTTAGTGCAGTAGAAAGGTTCAAAATAACTTCATAGATAACAAAAATGTAAATAATACATACATCTTCTACAGCTAGTATTATTACAAACTAAATGATATTTATACAGGCATTGTTCAATTTTATTATGTTAATTATATGTCAGTGGTACATAAATTAACTCCATTAATTAAACCCTTAACTGGTTAAGACATGAACCAAAAGAGGCCATTTTTTCACCTTGATATAAGGACATGGGCTATTTCAATATGCTCTTTTTTCATTACTAATTGACTGACATATAAGCAACTTAGCCAGGTTATTTCCTGGGATATTGTCCTCAAATGGTAGCACAGTGCACATGTGTGAAGTTTAAAGTAGATTCATCCAGTAGTTGCAAAGATATAAATAAATAAAATCTGGAAGTGTTTCGCCAATGCAAAACTGAGTATGATAGTCCCACCATTCTCTGGATAGTTGAGCTAAAAACATGACATTGTACTTTTCATTTAATATTCTTACTTAAGTGTTGGCATACTAAGTAATTTAGATATAATTTCCCTAGGAAGAGGTAATTTCTGTATATCTGATTGGGGAAATAAAGTAAGTATCTCCCACTTGCATAAATTAAATAAAGAAATATCTTCTGTCAGCTGGTACACTCGAATTTTTCCATCAGTTGTTGAAGTAGCTAATTGTCCTCCTGTGCTGGAGAATGACAACCTTACTACACTAGGAATGTTAGGAAACTTTAGTGTCAAGTTTGGACTTTGTGTTTTCATATCTATTTGATACAGCTGTGTCATATCACTGGCATCAATCATATGTAGAATAAAATCTCTAGTGGCAACACATACATAACTTCCATTTGGTTCAAATTGGACACAATCTATAGAACTACAACTGATAGTTTCAGATTTTTGAACAATTTCTTTAGAGGCAATATTGACACAGTATAGACATCTAGTGTTTGATCCAACAACAAGATATTCATGAAAACAACATGGATCAAAATCAAATGTAGATGCCCAACTTGGGAATGTGTTTTCTGGTAAAATATCTTGAGTGACATCAACAATCAAGTTCAGATTCTTATCCAACACAAATAACATGAATGTAGAAGAACACACAGCAATAAGACTACTATCAGGCGACCATTTACATTCAATATGTTCATTATAATACCTAATGGTAAATCCCGGTATAAGTTTACTGAGGTTTACACTTGTATCAAATGCCGCTAATCCTTTATCTACCATTGATACAAGAAGTTCAATCTGTCTAGAGGCACTCAAGATGACTGCCATGTATTTACCATTAGGAGCAAATGAACAATATCTATAATTACATGATCTTAGATCTTTATACTTGTGGTATCTATCTTCGTGCATAATAGTCTCAATCTTAATTGACTCAGGGTGAATAAAACCAATGTATTCACCAGAGGGATGCATCTGTAATTTAGGTAAATTGGACATTCTACTTCTGGCAAATATTTCACCACCTGAAAGTAAACAAACAATTCAATTATAATACATGATTGAATAAACTATATCCAGAATAAAAACTTTGGGCTTTCCTTGCAGTTCAAACTAATCCCTACTTTGTGCTTTTCAGCAATGTGGTGTAAAAAACTTTGTTTGTGTTGCCTGTGCACAGATGAAATTAGGTCCATTCATATAGCCTTACTAGAGAAAAACGGCAAGTCTGTAAAGTCCTAACCTTTACATCTTCATTTAGTGACTTCAAAATTAATGGCCTGTCACAGATTCAACACAAAGCACTACCGCGTTTGGACTAAATGCTAACAGCAGTTTAATACCTACCTATTGTTTGTTTTTTCTCAACTGTCAAAACATGAATAATTTCACAGTGACTTCGTGCTCTTTGTCTAATACTCTTGATATTGAGATTGTGTGTAATCATCCACCGTGAAATTATTCAAACTTTAACAGTTGAGAAAAAATGGACAATAATATGTTACACTGTTCAAACTATAGTGTTTATAAAAATTACTTTCATCTTGTAAACATGAAACTTTCTCAGTCAAATTCAGGGAGTTCCGTATTTTTTTCAGATCAAACAGAAAAAACAAAGTTTGAAGGTATAATATGATAGATTTGCAATTCTATACATGTTGTACCACAAGTGGTAAATTGTTCAACTAATAACCTTTCAGTTAAACTAAGGATTTTATTGCCTTCATAGTTAATGCATTCATCAATTGTTATTGGCTCGGTATAACACCATAGCAACACATTGTATAGGTCATAATACTACGGTCAGTCAACCTACTCACTTTTTTGTTTGCAACTAATATCTGGTTAACAGTTAAATCTTTTGATTTGGCAGGGCAGATTTCATCAATTTTCTTGGTTCATGAATTTAGATGTAAACAATTATACTCATACATTGGTAATTGTCCCTTCCCAATGTAGGCCTAACATACCTAATTTGTCTCTATCTAATTCTATTTTCAATATTCTACCGTTTGGTATTCCATTAAATGTTACCCAAGCATGGTTAGGTCTTGGTTCAAACACTCCAGCAGTAACAAATAATACAGTATCATTGTTGGGAAGGAATTGAGCATCTGGCCACCAAAACACATCATTGGGATCCAACCTTCTGTTTCTGACTGGAAGAGAAATATATAATACACATACATGTCAATCTGATTAAAACCCAATCTAAAATTTTCCGCTCGCATACTCGCTAATTTAGATCTGGCCTTTTTCAAACGAAGGTCACGTTCAGGTGACCTTTTCTCATCATATTATTCATGACGAAATTGTTATCATACGTAACTTGTTTACATCGTCTACGTCACGCAATTTGAAATGTGCCGCACAATCGCAGACTGTGTATAATACCGCTGTTAAATTAGCATGCAAAACTTGGTCTAAAAATAGAAACTACGAAATCAAAATGTGATTAATAGTGTTTTCGTCTAGATGAAAGCTACGCATGGATTGGACGACACAAAGTTCATCTCGACGTGACCTTCCATGGAGACAATAGAGATCCTCTACGACAACGCTCTACAGGATACCTGTTTACAGAGATTGCATACATGTACAAGTAGAATCATTCTTCATACAGGAACATGAGTATATCAATAGTTATGGTTATATTATCACCTGTTTTACCTCTGCAATAGTTATCATTATATTAATTTGTAATTTACAATCTGTGTATTTTATATTTGGTTTAAAAAATATCTTATTTATTAACAAACAATTACATTTAGAGTAATACTGTCATAAGAATTTAGATGATTGAAGAGATAGCATTTTAAGTTTGGATAACTTGAGATATGACTTTTTGATAAAATAGTTTTTTCCTTCTTCTGAAAAACTTGAAAAATTGAGATACAAGGTTTTGGCAGCCAACCGACGATATAAGCAACAACTAGAACTGTATTTTATTTTTTCTTACATTCATGCTCTGGATAAGCTTTGAATTCCAATAACTGAGATGACGGCACTTTGCTGTACTTGTGTGGAAATTGTCTGTACTTCTTTTCTGACACACATTTAACAATTTCACCTCTTTGTGAATCAGAAATTGTATGAACATGAATACCAATTGACAAGCCCATGTTTGAGAGATACACCTGAATTGATACTGTTAATTTTCACTCAGATCTAGAAAAGAGAAACAACACAGTAAAAATAAATTTTTAGGAAGAGCTAACTGGAAACCTGGATGTAGCAATGCTATGTTGTATACTACTTAAATAATACTCACTTGATAATGGTTTTCTATTGTTCCATAAATTGCAACAAAAATATGATGAAAGCAAGGATTATTAAATTTCACTTCTTTCTGGCCATACATCTTGTCACAGCACTTACCTGTTCACATTATGGGAAGAAGGATATGTAAGCGGCCGGATAGCTCAGTCTGGAGAGCACTCGCCCTGTAAGCGAGAGGTCCTGGGTTCGAGTCCCGGTCAGGCTGCATATTTTTCTTGCCCTGTGACATTTGGTGCCCAACGTGGGGCCGTGACAATTACTTAGTCAGTTGAGAAACGCTTGTAAAAATATAAATGCTCTTTAAACGGCCTGGAATTCTGAAATTGGAGACTAATTTCCACTTCGTGGGGGAGTATGTCACTGCACTTACCTGTTCTCATTATGAGAAGAAGGATATGTAAGCGGCCGGATAGCTGAGTCAGGAGAGCTCTCACCCTGTAAGCGAGAGGAACTGGGTTTGAGTCCCGGTCAGGCTGCATATTTTTCTTACCCAGTGACAATCTGATCTATGTTTGTCAAGTTTATTTCAATGAAATCACTGTCTTCTGCTAATTAACTTAAAAAGAATGTTGCTGTGTTTAACAGTCAGTAAGTTTGCATTGCAAAACAATATAAGAAGTATATGGGCCATTTCAGAACTTAAGCCAGAAAACACGAAAGCCTTCAAATTATAAAATTCTGTATCATTTATACTCTGATGTCCTATTTTCCTCCCTGTCTTAATAAGGGACTTTAGTCAGTTATTTCCCCTTGTATACTCTTAAAATAGATAGGTCCAATTAGTTGGATTACTCGGATTTTACCCTTACTTTTCAATGTCAATTTGCCAAAATTATTTAATTTTTTATTAATCCTCAATAACTTTTTTGTAAATCATATAATTTGTTTGAAATTCAAGCTAAGTATTTTTACGGGAAATAACTATCTAAATTTCATCACTTCTGTTAATATCTCCATTAACAAGAAAGATATTAGATGAAATACTTTATCCTTACATAAGACTTCAATGATAAAATCCGAGGATTCCAACTATAAGGACCTACTTACCAATTGGATTGCTTCAGATTTTATCAGGGAAAGATAACTGACTAAAGTCCCTAATTTCGTTACCATTTTTGTTTTGGTTGAGATACCGTAAGATCTGTGATAGGGTTTAGTTGTCCATATATATTTATCTTCTTACTGTTTCAAGGTTGATATCACGTGATATAGACTTTGAAATACAACTACCATAATACAGAACATATTACACTTACAATAGTAAACTTTATTGACTAAATGCACCTCTCCAAGGCTTGACATTATTAGTCAAAATAAGTCAGTTGCAGGGTTGGACAACAAGATATCAATATATTTTACTTTCCAAAACCAAATATAGGTAGCCATAGGCAATAGCACGACCTTTGATGTCGAGCCCTGCTTAACTGTTACAGGACAACTAGAATTAAAATTAAGGAGTATTTATCAATAGGTTGTGGTTCGAATAAGCAAAGGTCCGAAAGTAAAGTTTCCAGGGTTACGTTACACAACGTCCAGAGAAGCGAGTATAACTAATTGATCAGTCCGTGAATTGTTTTTTTTTTCTTATCTCCAATGAAAGATATTCTTTACGTACAAAAATGAACTTGCATGGTCATTGATAAATAGTTAGATCGTTAATCGTTTTCTATTTCAGTATTTACCTAAGTAAGCCTATCACATCCGCCATTTTGTACACAAATATGTTGTCACATGACTTTTGCACCTGTCACAAGAAAGATAACTCTGGCTGTGACAACAAACTCACCACAGCGGTTATTTCTCTTTACTAAAGCAATTAGTAGCAAAGCGTGACGTAAGCACTGTCTGTGGGGGAGTTTGCTGGGACAGGTGTATTTCGTTGTGAATGGCCCAGGAGTTCCGAATGATGAATTTCGAGAACCTCTGCCATATTAATGACCCCCCCCCCCGAGACAGCCTACTTTATATCAATTTTTACTCCTCACCATATACATCTTTTTTATCTGTAAAATTATTTTTTGAAACAAAAAAAATAATTGTATAATACTAATCAAGTTTAACATCATAAATCATTTTAAAACTCATGACATATCAAAAGAAAAAGCAGGATAAAAGTGTACAGTGTCAGTGTTTGACTGTACATTTTACATTTAAGTCATCACTTTATATGATGAAGTTGGAAGTCCTAATTATTTGCATGTTTATAGGTCCGGATTTACCGGAGGCACAGGGGGCACGTGTCACCCCACCTTGCCCCACATATATCTACAGTTCTACACTCATACAAAGCAAAGGGCACAAAATCAGCACTATCAAAGCGACATAAGTTTGACTTTCAGATTAAATAGTCTGTAAAATCATCCATTCGATCTATCAAAATAGACAATGATCTAAATTGATATATCAAAGCATCTCAAGGTACCCTGATCAGGCCTTATCAAGCGTTAAAATCAATGATAGTGCAAGCGTATGCTTCGTCTTTACAGACACATAGATATCCATATCTGACCTCACAGACCGTCACCAATTGAATTACCATGGTAACCAGCATACGAGGCCTAAATTTGGTTTTAGTGTACTCAGTTATTTTGTTAACTGATGGAAGTCATCAGCGTTTTTATGGCAAGTTACACGGAGAACGTGACTGATTAATTATAATATATATATTCTGTATAGAATATATAAGAAAGTACTGACGACATACGCAAAGAGCGATCATCGACCGTGACTGATTAATTAGGATATATTTCTATATAAGATATGTTAGAAATTACTGACGACATACGCAGAGAGCGATCATCGACCGTGACTGATTAATTATAAAATATTCCATAAAGAATATTTGAGAAATTACTGACGACATACGCAAAGAGCGATCATCGACCGTGACTGATTAATTATAAAATATTCCGTATAGAATATATATTAATATAAGAAATTACTGACGACATACGCAAAGAGCGATCATCGACCGTGACTGATTAATTATAAAATATTCCGTATAGAATATATAAGAAATTACTGACGACATACGCAAAGAGCGATCATCGACCGTGACTGATTAATTATAAAATATTCCGTATAGAATATATAAGAAATTACTGACGACATACGCAAAGAGCGATCATCGACCGTGACTAATTAATTATAAAATATTCCATATAGAATATATAAGAAATTACTGACGACATACGCAAAGAGCGATCATCGACCGTAACTAATTAATTATAAAATATTCAATATTCCATATAGGCTAAAAATGTTTTAGATTTAATTATACATTTTGAATAAAAACTATTCTTTTATCGGCCGTAATATGTAAAATGAATGTTTAGCATAACTACATTGTTGGTATAATTTATTATGTTTAATATTTATGGTAAATTACTATACGTATATTTTTTCTCATATTTTGGTTGTGTGTTTCGTGCGTTGTCACTATTTTAATACATTGTTTTTATGAGGCCCTTTAAGTAAGCAGTTGAGCTAATATGTGTGAATTAAAGTTACTTAAGCACCCCCCTGATTTAAATTTTGTTGCGTTTGAGCAAGATAGGGTAAAATTCATTAATGAAATAAGCTACCAAAATAGCGAATCGATTAGTATGCACTTGCAAAATTCACTCACTGAATTTATGAAAATTTACGAGAAATATACTTGCTGTATTCCAATTTGGTCACCGGCTCCAAAGAAACTTTTTTAAACATGTTGTAAATATATCCAAACAATTTATACTAAATATGCCTTACTGTTAATGTCACAACATTTAATGCCGGTTTATCAAGATGAAAAACATTGAAAAGAATACTCTCAAATACAATTATGTATCTATGCAGTATAAATTTGTTCTACCTCTCTAATCCGGTTTTTACTAACTGCACATGGACGCCCTGATTTAAACGAATAAAAAATGATGAAGTGTTTTATGTGGCCTTATATGTGAGCCGTTGCGATATTATGTAGGAATGTTAAGTACTAAAGACAATATAAAATATTTAATCCGGTTTTTACTAACCGAACATGGAGTCCCCCTGATTTAAACAAATAAATCTATAAATATTCTTTACTTTTTACTTGTTTATACATATTTTGAACTAGACGCATTTCATTTTTAAGAGTGAATGTTTAACCCCTATGTTTTAAGCACGTTCAAAATCTGTTTTAGTCGATTCGGTTTGTTATATTTCTTTTCGAATTTAATCCTTTGAACGTTGATAGATGTATTTGTATGATCTAAGGCTTACATTCGAAAACAATTATACAAATAACGTAATGTGTTTCAGGTCGTGGTGTTTGAGTCATTAAATTTGTTATGATTGAAATTTATGTTGTTTTTCTTATAATTTCTTTTTTATTCGAGATCCATCCGTCGACAACCTGAAAAGTAAAACTTATTGTATGTCGTCAATCATTTCTTACTGATTTTATACATTTATATAACATATTCGAATTCACGGTCAAGGTCGATGATCGCTCTTTCTTCTTGTCGTCAGTAAGTCAAAATATATGAAGGTTGTTGTTGTTGTTGTGGATATCATGATTAATCAGTCCCGGTCGATGATCGCTCTTTGCGTATGTCGTCAGTATTTCTAACATATCTTATATAGAAATATATCCTAATTAATCAGTCACGGTCGATGATCGCTCTTTGCGTATGTCGTCAGTATTTCTAACATATCTTATATAGAAATATAACCTAATTAATCAGTCTCGGTCGATGATCACTGTTTGCGTATGTCGTCAGTACTTTCTTATATATTCTATATGGAATATTTTATAATTAATCAGTCACGGTCGATGATCACTCTTTGCGTATGTCGTCAGTACTTTCTTATATATTCTATATGGAATATTTTATAATTAATTAGTCACGGTCGATGATCGCTCTGTGCGTAAGTCGACAGTACTTTCTTATATATTCTATATGGAATATTTTATAATTAATTAGTCACGGTCGATGATCGCTCTGTGCGTAAGTCGTCAGTACTTTCTTATATATTCTATATTTAATATTTTATAATTAATTAGTCACGGTCGATGATCGCTCTGTGCGTAAGTCGACAGTACTTTCTTATATATTCTATATTTAATATTTTATAATTAATAATGTATATTAGTTATTTATTTAAAAATGAGTTTTAACAATTAAAAAATATAACTTATGTATTTTTATCAATAATGGAAGATGTTTGTGAATGAAATAAAAGTTATGTTTTTGTGTTTAAAGTTTGTTTTTTTAAATCAGATGAGCAACATAAGTGAAGATTGTGTAAATACAGTGTCAATTGTGTTGTATGTATTGCATATTGAATATGTAACATAAATATAATTTTGAAATTGAATTAACTGTTTATTATAAATACTTGAACATTATTTTTGTAATAAAGTTCAATATTGACACTGAAAAAGTGATATGCAATAAACAAAATAGAATTGTACTAAACATAAGTTTTAAACACTGATTCGTTTGCGAACTGTTACGTCTAAGTTAGAAATAGCATTAATTACAAAGTGATTATTGATAAGTGTAATTGCATTTTAGTATGCATTTACAACTTGTCTGACAAACCATAAAAAAACTTCTTGAAGATATATATAATAGTGATTGAAGTGTGCCGAATTCAATCGTCTAAAACACAATTAAAGAATAAAAATTGCCTTAATTGTCTAACTACAAAGCGAAAATGTGATAATTGAAATAATTCTTGATGAAACAAGCGCATCGTTCTGTCATTAATTGTTTGTCAATGTATTAAATCACGTATATTTTCATTTTGATACACAAAATTTATGTTAAAATCAGTTATCCAAATTAAGTAAAATATTCAATTAAAATGAATGTTATACATATTTTATTTGCAATATCTATACAAGAATTAAACAATCTTTATTTATAATTATAATAAATCATATTCTCTTATTTTGAAAAATATAACACCTAAAATTCATAAATTTTATACATAATATCTTTCATAAAAGATTTTTTATCTAAATATCGAATTTAACTGTCAAAGTACTATTTTTATGATTAATAACTTATAATATACGATACGGATTGAGTTGTCCTCGGGTTGACTTGTCCCTCCGTGCAGGTTGAGTTGTCTCGGATTGACTTGTCTTCGGGTTGCGTTGTCCCGTCTCTACAACAATAATACCATAGGAAAAATGCTTGCTTTTGTCTCTGCCTCCATTTATTCAGTTGACACAACTCATCGCACAAATCGGCGAATTGGCTACGCACAGGAAGTAGTGCGGCGTAAGAACACCAAATCGCTGTATGTTTCTTTTTCTAATCATAGAAATTGTGAAAGAAATTCTGGTTTACAATTACAGGAATACCAATCCATAGATACAAGGTGCTTTTGCCAATGGGTAAATATACTACTCAAAGTTTGCAAAGTTTTCCACATAGCATTGTGCATTCTACATTATACAGTTATTTCATGTGTGATAGGGAACAGTAGGCCAGTAAAGTTAGCACAATATGCACCTTGACGTCAAACAAATTGCAACAAAAGGTTTTATTGTTTTTTGTCATCTATATATGAGTATTGATATCAGAAAAAAACCCGGAAAAAAAATTCCGCCGGAAACTGGACTTATGGCTGATAATATACGAGTAACTATTTCTGGGGGAAAATCCTCAAAAATATATTTTTATTATAACAAAAAGATTATTTAAGTGGTTTTTATGCAAAAAATGTCATCAATACTTGTAAAAGTATATTTTGAAATAAACAATTTAAGTATATTTCATTATATTTCATTATAATACAACATTTACACGTTACAATATTACCCCACCCACTCGTAAATATTGATTATTGTTAACATATGTATCTGGATTATTTATTAAAGAATTAAATGATTTACATTAGTTTATGATTCTGAAAGATAAACATAATATATACTTACAATAATGACTTCGATTCAAATATAAAGCAGTAAAATATAATTGTAATCTACGTTACATAACAACCATATAGGTAATAGCTATTGACAAAAGACGTTGTTAAACAGCAACTTTATACATATGTTGAGTTGATTTACACGACATAATAAGACGCATGTATGATCAAGTTAAGCAAATGTATCAACGTTAATAACATCAACATTTTCACTTCAGTAAACTCAAGGCAATTTACTTTACCAGTAATTTATGTAACTAAATTCACTTTTTCAAGCTTCCAAACAACTAGAAACGAGAATTCGAAGAAAATAATTCCCATAAAGTAACATTGCTACATAACAGTCTTGATGTAAATTGTCGCACTGTTTATAAGATGGTAACATGTCAAACAGCAGAATTTGGTATGTTACGGACGTAGTTTTTAACAAAACCTAACTTCAATTTAACGGATATAATATGCATTAAAACATTTGAGCGGAAGCTGAAAAAAATTCGGCGAAATAGAGAAAATCGGTCTAGTTTTCGGTGAAAAAGACAAAAAATATCGACCGATTTCTTTCGCAAAATCGAAAAGAAAAAGGTTACAGCCGATTTTTTTGGCGAAATCGTGATTTGATTGGATCGCATAATTTTACTCTGTCGTGAACTATGCTATCAGTAACGGTGCAACGACCCTTAATCATACGATCACTTATTAAGAGTGTATTCACTTATAACCAACCACACAAATCTAAAATTAATATAGAATTTAGGTTGGCAATATTCATCAAAGAAGTTACCTTGACCAACAGTTCAAAGGAACTTCCATCTGATATCTAATTCACTGTTCGCATTTAATTGATTTTAATGACGTAACTGTAAGTCCTATGTCAGACCATTCTCAGATTGAAATTAAATTATATGCCCAATAATATTACGATATTTTGTGGATATTGATTAATATAAACAATACCAAATCACGACAAAGTTTACTCAAACTGTCGCTACTAGATGCTAATTTTAAAAATGTTATCACCTGACCTTTTATGTTAAATTAACTGCCAACACGAAATCATTTCCAAAGGATTTAACAATTGACACTTGTCAAGTTTGTACAATATAAATCTATAAATTCTTTTGTTCGCCGATTGTTTTATTTCACATCAGGTACAGTGCCGCATGGCAAATAAAATTGAGAAATTGCTCAATTCAAATTCGGTATGTTAAATACGCCGGCTTTATGTTACAAAATTGAACCATTTTTTACTTTTTCAATAAAGTTTAAACTTCAAAATGGTAAACTAGTTGAACAAATGTTTTTTTGCATCCCGAACAGGTACATTATAATTTATTGTGTTCGAGGTAAATAGCTGGTGTCCCTGACGCTGAACGCTCGACAAAATTAATCATTGCCGAAATTCATGAAATTTTTTCCTCTTTTTGATAATTTTTTATACTGAACAAGGGAATATAATTTAAAGGGGAAAATGATTTTTTATGGGGATTTAATTTTCGAGCGAAAGACGCCGACTATAGGCGACAGTTTGTTAAGGAAAGAAAACCTGGGCCCCCACTATTGAAAAGAAATGACGATCTACCACTTAATTCGTACTTAAATATATCTTTGGTGTTGTCAAGAGCAGTCAGTAACTAAAAAACCGTTGATAAAAACTTTGGGATCTATATACAACATGTATATAAATGCAATGTCATCTGATTTACTTGTGTTTTGCGTTGCTAATGTGACTGCTTCATCTTAACATTTAAAACGAAATCTGGTTATAAATTTCCCTTCCATTTCATTGATGACATTTTTGCCAATACATTTTGCACTGTCAACAGTAACTCAATCGTTACGCCGGTTTCTATATTTATTTAAGTAATTTTTTCGATGAATGTGTTCCTGTGCCTTAGAAAATCTAGAAAACAAACACGGTCCTTAGTCTCTTTCAATCTTTGCTTTTGAAATTTTCTTGTGTTGGTCATTTGAATCCGTTATGACACCAGTGAACTCTTGCTAAGCCTGATTCACTTCGTCCATTGCTGGAGCAGACAACAGCCACTGGGCTCTTTGTGATTCTGTCATGTCTCTCTCTCGAGTCAACCCTCCAGCCGATTTTTAACTTCTCATTAAAACCTGTTTGATTACCAGATCACAAGAAATGCCTCCCCAAAATTGACCGGTGCTCAACGTGTAAACTGGAGCAAAAAGCCCAATGTACTTTAGATCTTATGTAGGTCTAACATTTTTATTTGTTCGGGAACAAACATATCTACCGTATTTCAGACCCTCTCCGATTTTAAAAATGTGCCGTGTCCAGAAGTAGTCACTCAGTATATAAGTATAGAGTAATTTAAAATGATCGTCTGCTATGACAGGCGCAATAATTCCAGAAATACACTTGTAAATCGGCCATACTGAAGAGTATGCAGAGCTTTTTTTCAGTGCTTGGGGAAGGGGCCTGGGGCCTTTTTATATATGGAACATTTGGGGAAATTTTATCGTAATTTCATAGAAAGGGGAACAAAATATCCAAGGTAAACTTCAAATTTGGGGAAAACTGCATGATTTTAAAGAAATTTCAAGAGGGGAAGGCGCCTGTTAACGGCCCCTGTTATATAAGGAAAAAAAGGCCTGGTATGTATAATAGCTTGTGAGTTAAGCGTCTCAGTAGAGATCTGTACGTCGGATTATGTAATAGAATGGTATCAACTATTCAGTAACGACCTGTCATTAGTGTCATTTTTTCAGTAGAGATGTTACATCAGCTTATGAAATAGGATGGTTCTATAGGAAAAGTTTAAAGAATGTATTTGATGACTTTGATTGATGTCTGAATAGTGGACTTCATTTATTTTACATACAGATGCAGAAGAATAAATGAGCATAAATGATAACTTAAAAGAGTTTATTATCGGCATATTGCATTGTTCTAAGAATGACCCTTTGTGATTTAACACAATTCAAAAGTCCTGACCGCTTTACCTGCTGTATTCATAGGTCGGTTTTTGAAGTGTTTTGAACCGTAACAATGATGTTCTACCTATCACTGAGCTGTCCTTTGTGTACAAATGTAGTTGGAGCCGGAAATCTCATTTTACCATTTAAACCCGAACAAATTCAGTGCCTTCAGTGCTTTGATTTGTATACATGTAAACGTACCAAGATTTTATACAGTTATTATGATCTGCCGCCGCGAAATAAGGAAGCATTTTTTGTAAAGTTTTAAGATGGAGACTCCAATTCCATGTTCGTCCTGCTGTTATAAATGCTTTCAATAAGTCAATAGTGTCCATGTAAGTGAATATCGACACTACATCAAAGTTTATCAAAATAATTTGTTCATTTTTACCCTAACACGCTTCCGTAGAATAATTTTGACGCATTTTGAACGACCTTGACCTTTCTTAAAATGAAATTTGCGTACTTGATTCACACAGTTAAACGCAAATTTATGTCAAATATCATGAATTGTAGATGTTTATACAGTTATATTGAAAAAATATCAACAGTTCAATACAACAAACGCAATATTTGGACACTCGCGAAATCATATTACTATCTTTACAATATTTGACATTTGAACATGGGTAGGTTTAATATTTCACAAAAATCTTTAATATATCATATTATATCATATAACAACTGAAAACAATACCATACCTGTGCTAGAAGGTTGATTTTCTAGCTTAAACCTAAATTCAAATGATTCCCACGCAAAACTTTTGTTTACATTGACACCGGTTATCGATAAATTTCCGAGTATGGTGTACGTTTACAGCCACCTTAAAAAGCGAAATGAACGCGTAATTAAAATCGATTTTTCTCCAAAACCTATTGTTCGATTTTTTTCGGGTTTTTACTGGTTATCTTTATTATGTTTGGCAGTAGATTTACGTAAAAAAACCTTTTGTTGCAATTTGTTTGACGTCAAGATTTATAATGATCGGACAGTCAAACTGTTGGCCCGAGGTGGAGGGAATAGTGTTTTGAACTGTTTCCCGAGGCCGTAGGCCGAGGGAAACAGTTTAAAGCACTATTCCTGACATCGAGGGACAACCGTTTGACTGTTCCCAAATCACACATAAAATAACTGTTTTATTACCTGATCAATAACTATTTTAACAGTACTTGACATGTTCAAAGCGTCTGGTAAAGTCTAAAATCCCGTAGCAGTCCCTTCCCTGTACATAAGTACAGTAACAGTTCGTGACGTCAATACGTGACGTCATTATGTGACGTCAGAGCACGCGCGGGAAACAGTCTAAACTAAATGCCCGGTCAACAGTTCACTCAGAAAACAGTTAAAATATCGAATTACACTTATATAAGCAATCAGGTAATAACATATAATGTTATGATATTTACATTGTAAGTCGTGTAGTAATGTATAGTCCGTTTATTCTCAACTGTCAAAGCTTGAATAATTTCACAGTGTCTGAATGCATTGTTTTTGTACTGGCGTCCTAATTGTTATTAAAAATATATTGACTAAAACATATCATACGACATTAGCAGCTTTACTCGATCATAATTCATACTTTCGGAAACTCATGGATGTATTACGACAATGACTATAACTAACTTGTTCACATTGAAATTATTCATGTTTTGACAGTTGAGAAAAACGAGCTATATCGAGAGTGTTCCGTGTGTACACATAACCCTTGAAAACAGACAATTTCCACGTGCAAGTAGTGCAAACAAGGTGACCCTGTATTTTAATAGTATTTTTTAGACAAAGCATACACGTACCGACACGTGTAGGGTGTTCATTCTTCATTTTCCATTGCAATATTGAACATTTAGGATTGAATAATGTCGAAAGCAAATGTTAGAAAGCATTTATCAGAAGCAGAATTGTGGCGGGCAGTTGGTATGGTGGAGCAGGGGCTCGACATCGTGAGGTTGGTGTGGTGTTTGATGTGGACCATACGGTTATCACCCGAGCCTGGGCGAGGTTCCAACATATGGTACACCTGTTACACGAAATGGTGGTGCCAGAACAAGGCTGAAGATCGTTTTCTGGTTATACAGGCACGAAGAAACCATTTTGCAACTGCAACACAACTCAGCCGTTCTCCAGAAATCGTTACCATTTTGAAAAGTGAAATGTCGAAAAATGAACTTACTGTAAACCTTTATTTTTTAACATAATTGCAAAATTCAAACCTTCGTGGTCTCGAAACAAAAATATAACGCACACCATTCTAAGACTGAGAAAGATGTACGAGTTCAAAAAGTATACGTCAACTCCTACGTTACGGAGCATAGAATCACGAGCTCAAGTAGTAGATACCTAGTTTTAAAATGCAAGTCTGTATTTCTGTCCATGTAAGTATGGAATATCATTCAATGGTGAGTAGTGAAACAAATTTAAGCAAACTACTTCGCAATATATACATGATTGTCAGAATAGCGCATGTAGAAGTCATCATCATTTTTTGTTGTTAAGATAAGATAACGTAACACAATTATGTCAACATGTGTATTTGTCACATACAGACATGTGGACCATTCTTTTCCAAATTGATGAAAACTACAACATATAAGGCACAAAATAAAATGTAAATTAGTTTGAAACATGACACTGTATACTCATACATAATGACATATTTGATGTGCCATGGAGTTACGGAACATAGTAAAAATAAGAAGGTCTTGCCAACTCGAACAAACCTGCATTTTAATATCGATTAAACAATACAAAAGTATGATTTATTAACAGCACAGAGTATTTCCTTATGTTTTTAACAAAATTTAAGTTTAAGTGTTGCCATATTACAAAATTACAATAATACTGAGCTTTGAATATAACAAATGAGACATATGAAGTAAGTATGATGGTATTAACCTAACTAAAATGCACTTTTACTGATATGTTCTAGTGTGTATACCATGTAGATATATGAAATATACGACACTGATCGTGATGAACATTATAAATAGTCAATAAATTAGCTATTTGCGAAAAATTACTACGCTAAGCAGCGTTACGGAACATATGCTAAGCACCACGATGGGAAATGATTATATTAACAACCCATTCGTTTGGGTTTGACATAATAATTTTTGGTGACCGTGTAGGCCAAATAACTATTATGCAGTAAAATGGGTAATTTTAAATCCGGGCGAATTAAAACTCGAGGACGCGATCAGACTAAAACTAGTGAGAAACATTTTTATATTAACAATCACATTTTGGAATGAAATCAAATCCAGAAACATTTTTTTAAATTTTATGCATAGTTTAGCTTAAATTTAACTTTGGTCAAACATTGCATTTGATATATACCTAAAATGAAAGAAAACTGTTTTGTCATATGTGTATTTACAAAGTATTTCTAAAATTGAACTGGCAAACACTTTGGTATTGCTAAATTTATTTTGTAATATATTTTATTTTCATTAAAATACTGCAATCACTTATTAAAGTAATTACTTGTTTCTTACCCCATGATAAAAGTTAATAAAGTAAGAATATCATTAAATAATAATAAATAGTATGGTATCTAAAGTTAGCTTAGCAGATGTGGTCTTTAAAGAAATTTGATAAGATATTCCATCATATTTTATGCGTTCCAAAATTCCTAGCTGTTTTATTCCGATTTTGAATATATGTGTCGTAGGTGCAAGAGACGTTTAAAATTGTCTTTGTGCAACGTCTCTGATGGGTGCTCATGTTGATATTGGTTATCAGTGGTGAAGACATTTTTTCGAAGCAATAACTGGAAATTTCAACTGATAACGCACAAGATAAAATGAAACTTTTGAATGATATCAACATTCTCAAATCTTTAGACATGCTGATTTTTTTAGGTCATTGTTTTAATGTGTAAGAATCATTGTTAATTCGATTTAGACATTGCCAATTTGTTAAATATTCTTTATTGTTGTTATGACCATAATTTTGCATAAATTAGTTACACAAATATTGTTTTGTTACAAATTTGAAACACATACAGGTGTGTCAAATATGAAAATCTCCACGGACGCAACTATTTTCATCAATTTTCATCATATAAGACTGGAAAACGTTCAGTTAGTCTGTTTACGTAGTAAAAGTACTGTGATAATGTTAAATGCATTCAATTTAATTCAATGATCGCACAAATCGTTATTATTACAATCTATGTTCCGTAACAAGCCCTCTATACTCCGTAACGAAATGAATTTTCATTCTCAATTAAAGAGACATCAACATTTTTTCTTTCCACTTAAAGGAATATGTCAACGAATGTATTAATAATTGTAATATTAATACTATGACAGTCATCCATTACACAGATTTCATATTTATCCTTCATCCTGTACCTGCACTAAAATATGTTTTCTTACACATGTACCGTAATTGTTAGTGCTAAGGCCTAATTTTGCTTTTAACATGATCAAATGATCAAAAGAGGAATATCGAAAACAAAAACAGCTTGTTTCTTCCATAAATTATATCATATAGCATGTCAAATACTTGTTACGGAGAATAGTCGTTACGGAATCCCTGTGTTCCGTTAAAGTTTCCCTCAATAAAAATAGAAGTAACAATAAATGTACACGTTACTTGCACTTGATCACACCAATGTACAGTGGCAAACAACAATTCAATGTAAAAACACCTATATTGTCGCTAGCAACTGTGCTACGCTCGTTATGGAAGCATAGTTTCTTAAATGCGACATTTAAAAATTTGAGTTTGGGGTTAATTTGTTCATTCTCCTTAGGACAGATAAGATTCAAACTTTGTTTCTCACGATATTTGACTCATTGTAGTATTAGTAAACGGTTTAACAATTAACAACAACACCTTTTGGAAAGTAATTTAACCATGCAAAAATAGTTACGGTAACATAGGACTGTTTTGGAGACAACCCTAAAAAGTAGAAAATCTTAGAATTTCATATTCGTATCAGTAGAATATCTTTAAAATCATACAATTCACTACCCATATATGGAAAATGAATACATATTACAAGCAATAACAAACCTTAGATTAATTATTTTTCAAAGGAAATATTAAAAATAGAGCTGGAGACACGGCCTTTTTCTTCTTATTGAAGTTTTTGCTTAGCAAACTTTTGCCAAAAGGCGCAAGTTTTCAATGTTTCTTTTGTACCACTTTAGCAACAACAATCTAAGTTAACATTTCCAAATGATTAAAACCATAAGTGTTGTTTAACGTTGTGTAAATAGTCGTATATAACCTGGAGACACGTATTTTTCAAAATGGTAACGATTTCTGGAGAACGGCTGAACTTCGTTCTGGCCTTCAAAATGCCACAGGGCTGCGCGTGTCAACACAAACCATACGTACACGTTTGCATGAAAGTGGTCTGCGATCGAGATAAAAATGATTTGTCACTTATTTTTTACCACGATAAAAGCTTATATTATTCTCCTCCATGTTATGTTCATTTCTTCTGCACCGAATAGTTTATCATTACAAGACAGGAAATACCGTTGCTAGTGTCTTTGTTTGTTTTATGTCCTTTTCTAGAAGTCTGAGTCACATAAATTGGACAATTCACCTCACTGTAGTTTCTGAGATGCATAAGTACTAGACTTCGATCCTCTGTAATTAATTGTCTAATTTACTACATAAAAGTTTTATGATTTGTAGGTAGGCTTAAATCAAATTGAATAAATCATTCAATTATGGACTGATAACTAAATACAAACAAAATATAATATCATTCATTTTTATTTTGTAATATTATTTTTAGTATGTCCATCGAGGACGAGAAGGTTTTATAGGAGAAGAATTTGGGCGTTTTAGAGGTTCGGGTTTTATATTATTTACTAATGCTGATTTTGGCCTGTCTAATGTTGTTTGATTGACCGCTGAATCTTTCTCTTTTCTTACATTAGCCATTTTCTGTTGGTTTGAAACCAATTTGGGATTGCCATACGCTCTGTTTTGCCTTACTAAGCTTTGAGTTGACTTAGTCTGTCTGACATTTGTTGGTAATTTGACTGTTGCCGTTTTTGGCCTGATCTTGGTCGGTTCTTGTTTGACTTTAGTGGTCGTACATATTACTACAGCAGTTTTAGGTCTGGATGTTTGTTGTTTGATAGGGACCTTGCTGCAGCTTTCAATGACCGTGTTTTGCTTAATATCTGCCGTTTTAGGCCTCGAAGGAAACTTTTTGTTACTGACCACTTTTTCGGCTGTGAATATAGCATTCGCTGTTTTTGGCCTGATTGCACCATTATTGGGTTGAAGTCTTTCCTTTCGTGTGGTCTCCTTTTCTGTCAGCTTCGATTTCACATTTTCCTCCCGCTTCATTGTTTTCTGTCGTCCTTGATTCAAAATCACGTTTTCTTCCTGTTTGGTTTCGCTTTTGTTTTTCCAAGATATTTTCTCTACCTTCTTTACAAAAGTTTTCTGTTGCATTACCGTTTTATCACCCAGTTTTGTAACTCTTTTTCCACAACTATCCTTTATTATATCATTCTTTTCATTCTCTGCTTTAATATCTGGTATGGCTACGTACTCTTTTGGCTTAACATTCTTTTTGTTCTGTTTTGATACACTTTCCCCACCATATACCTTCATCATATCGATCTCTTCCTGCTCTACTATAATATCTGACTTAGCCACATGTTCTACAACTGGAAGTAGAACAGCCTTTTTTTCCTGATTAGAACCATTTTCCCCACCATCTTTCTTTGTGAAGCTATTCTTTCCTTTCTCTGCACTGATGTCTGGCTTAACTGTGTATTCTTCTAGTTGATATAACTTTTCGACATGTTTTTCTTCTTTTTCCTTTCGCGTTATCTGCTTTTCATTCAGCTTCGATTTCACATTTTCCTCCCGCTTCATTGTGTTCCGTCGTCCTTGCTTTAAAATCACGTTTTCTTTCTGTTTGGTTTCACTTTTGTTTTTCCTGGACATTTCCCTTACCTTTTCTGCAAAACATTCCTCCTGCTTTACTGTTCTATCACCCAGTTTTGAAACTCTTTTCCCTCCTCCTTTCTTTAAAATCACGTTTTCTTTCTGTTTGGTGTCACTTTTGTTTTTCGAAGACATTTTCCCTACATTTTTGGCAAAAGTTTCCTTTTGCTTTACCGTTCTATCACCCAGTTTTGAAACACTCCCCCCACCACCTTGCTTTAAAATCACGTTTTCTTTCTGTTTGGTGTCACTTTTGTTTTTCGAAGACATTTTCCCTACACTCTTGGCAATTGTTTCCTCCTGCTTTACTGTTCTATCACCCAGTTTTGAAACTCTTTTCCCTCCACCTTGCTTTAAAATCACGTTTTCGTTCTGTTTAGTGTCACTAGTGTCACTTTTGTTTTTCGAAGACATTTTCCCTACACTCTTGGCAAATGTTTCCTTTTGCTTTACTGTTCTATCACCCAGTTTTGAAACTCTTTTCCCTCCACCTTGCTTTAAAATCGCGTTTTCTTTCTGTTTGGTGTCACTTTCGTTTTTCAAAGACATTTTCCCTAGATTCTTGGCAAAAGTTTCCTCCTGCTTTACTGTTCTATCACCCATTTTTGAAACTCTTTTCCCTTCACCTTGCTTTAAAATCACGTTTTCTTTCTGTTTAGTGTCACTAGTGTCACTTTTATTTTTCGAAGACATTTTCCCTACATTCTTGGCAAAAGTTTCCCCCTGCTTTACTGTTCTATCACCCAGTTTTGAAACTCTTTCCCCTTCACCTTGCTTTAAAATCACGTTTTCTTTCTGTTTAGTGTCACTTTTGTTTTTCGAAGACATTTTCCCTACATTCTTGGCAAAAGTTTCCTCCTCTTTTACTGTTCTATCATCCAGTTTTGAAACACTTTCCCCTCCACCTTTCTTTATGTGATTAGTCTTTCCATACTTTGCTTTAATATCTGGCATGGTCACGTACTCTTTTGACTTAACAACCTTTTTTACTGATACACTTTCCTCATCAACTACCTTCATCATATCGATCTTTTTCTGCTCTACCATAATATCTGACTTAGACTCATGTTCTACAACTGGAAGTTGAACAGATTTTTCGTCCCGATTTAAACCATTTTCCCCACCATCTTCCTTTTTGATACAATTTTCTTTTGTGTAACTATTTTCTTCTTGCATTGCCCTGATGTCTGACTTGACTATATATTCTTCTAATTGACATAAATTTTCGTCTTGTTTTGTTTGTCTTTCCTTTGCATCGTGTTCTTCTTGCTCAATAATTGCAATCTCTTGCTTGACTAAATTTAATGCTTTTTTATTAGCATTTTCCCATTGCATGGTTCCATCGTCTTCCTTGTTAGAATCAATTGCATCTTCACCTACCACAATTTCTATCACAGGTACAATCTCACCTTGTATTCTAACCTGTTTGTCCCCTTTTCCATTTGGTTTGATCCCATCTTCTTCTTTATTGGAATACCTTTCAGCTTCTCCGAACACAATTTCTTTCTCAAGCACATTCTCTTCTTCTTTGTGTTCTTTGTCACCTTGTCTGGCCTCTTTTTCATCTGATTTGGCCCAATTATCTACCGTATTTGAATCTCTTTTATCTGCATCAATCAGAATTACTTTTTCAGACATTTTTTCTTCTTGCTTGTTAAACTTTTGAACCAGATTTGCACCTTCCCCTTTAAGATTGATCCATGTATCATCTTTATAGTAATCATCATCTTCAAGTTTTATAGCAACGTTTTCCTTCTGCATGGTGATATTTTCTTGATGCTTGGAAACATCTTGCATGGACTTACAACTTCCCCTTTTTACAACATTTTCATCTTTATTAGCGAATTCCTTCCTAGACATTTTATCTTCCTGTTTTCTTATCTGTTGATCTATTGTATCATTTTTTACATCTAGATTGACCCAATTATTTCCCTTATTGGAATCATTTTCGTCCTCACCGACCACCATTTCTATCACAGGCATATTATTTTTTTGCTGATTGAAATTTTCATCCTGCTTGATCTCTTCTTCTAGATTGACCCCATCATCTTTCATATTGGAATAGTTATCTTTCAGTTTTGTAGCAATCTTTTCCTGTTGCATAGTGTTATTTTCTTTATGCATGAAAACATCTTGAATAGAATGATAACTTTCCTTCTTTACATCTTTTTCTCCTTGCTCAGTGCTATTTTCTTGCTGTCTGCTTTTTCTTCGTTCAAATACTTTTTCCGTTTGCTTTATCATCTTACTCTGCTGAGCAAAATTTTCTTTTGGTTTTAAAACTTTTCTTTTTTGCTTTCCAACGCGTACCATTTTCTTAACACCTTGTTCTTCTTCTTTCATTGCCACCTTTTTATCTTGTTTACCTATGTTGTATTCCTTCTTAACAACTCTTTCCTTTTTTATAGCATCTTTAACTTCTTCTGGTTTGCTTACAGCCTGCAACGAAAAGTGGAAAAAATATTTGTAAGATGAGTTGTTTTTTTAAATAAGGGGCTGTGTATGCAATCTGACTAAAACAATTGGTTTTGAATCATCTTAACAAGTAAATATGGTAACTATTACTGTTTTTTGTTTTGTAAAACAACCAGATTCTAGCTAACCAGAGCGAGTCATTTTTATGCATTAGTAACTACAGGAGGAATACATTTTATACCTACATTTCTGACAATTTATTATCATTTAACCATGTCCTAAGACAGATATAAATCGCTGGACCATAGCGTTTTACCTAGTCATAGCACAAGTGGCTGGTAATTGATACATTTACAACAGAGAGAAAGAACTTTAAAAATATGTTATGGCTGATGCATAATTAAAAGTGTAGGTCCCCCAGAGAATCCAAAATACAAACCATAGTTAAGAGCGCTACCGACTAAACCCACCGGCCGGGTCCATTTATATAAGCCGATAGTAATCAGAACGTGAGTATACTTAACATAACAGTCTCATTTGTACATGTAATTACATGTAACATCATAAACTTGTCTACTTTAACGTGGAACCCGGGTCGATAGCGCAGTTGGTAGCGCGCCGGGATTTGGAATCTCGTGTCTCGAAGGGGATATAGATAAGGGACCAGGAAAGCAAGGTTAGGAGCGCTGGACGCCATAAAATGGCCTAAATTGTGTTTACACGGCGTTAAAACCCAGTAAAAAACTTTAACGTGGTGTTATTTCTTATTGTATATATATGCAATTTTATATCAAATTGAAAATCATAACATAGGTCTTGGTTACATGACGTGTCAATTAGCTAATTGATTTGATAGCTCAGGTGAGCTAAAATTTTACGACAAGTAATGGCATAAAGTACTGGTACACAACAACAGTCATTTATCAATGACATACATGGTAAAATGTGTGAGTTTTAAAGAGCTTTTGAAAGATGCAAGCGCAGGTGGTAGATGCTCTAATTCTAGCCGGAAGTGAATTACACAATTTTGGAGCAACAGTCATAAAACTACGATCAACATACTTAACAAAACGACTTCTTGGAGGTACAAGTTTTACACCATTTGATTTTGAACGAAGTTCACTCTAAGGTTTGTAAACCTCTAACATTGATGTAATGTATTCTTGCGACTTTCCATGAAGGTCTTTATAAGTCTGTCACAATATTTTAAAATATGTTCTTTATAGAACAGGCATCCTATGTAATTCTTTAGGAACTGGGATAATATGATGAATTGCATTAACACTTCTATTATTTCTAGGAAGTCCAGACAATAAAAGATTACAATTGTCAAGTCTGTGTGTGACTAGGGAATTTGAAAGAGATTTCGTTGCCGCAGTATCAAATATGGGCTTGAATACAAGTATTCACAACCTAATACTTTTGAGATAAATGGTAGATTTGACACAGGTCTTTAATGTTTTAGTTTATTTTTATCCAGACATGGTTTCTTTAACAATGATCTTACATGGGAGTTTTTGAATGGCTTTGGACATAGGCTGATTCTAATGATGAATTAAAAAGTTTTGTGGAAAACACTAGTTCATCAATGCACGATTTTAGTTGCCAAGTAGAATCAAAAGTTTCATTTCTTTAGTTGAAACTGGTTGAAATACAGTAATGCTGTTAAATGATCCTGACTGTCTGACTTCTGGAACCCCAGACAGAGTGAATACCTGTAATGTTTCAAAAGTACTCTGATGCTCGAGGACGCAATAAAGTTTACTCTAGATCATCATTCCAACGCACATTGAACTATGTATCAGCTTGGCCCCGTATTACCAAGCGTCTTACGGCCGATTTTAGTCGTAAATCCTTCTATATTATATTGTTAAATTATCGTAAGATTTTTTATAATATGCTGCCAAGATTCAGCTGCCGTTAGCCTACATGTATTTATGTTTAGTCTTTTACAGCTAGTAATTAAAAAGTGATTGTTTAACATTGGAGTTGAAATAAAATAGTACAGAATACTAGTCAATCGTTTGTTTATTACCTGCTTAGGTGGAATCTTTGGTAGCACTTTGTATGCTGCTTCGATAGGAGCAATTAAGACTTCGGGTGTGTGCTTAGTTGTTGCTTTTGACCTTTAAAATAGAGAAAAGTCAATAGTAAGTCTTTCTTAGTGTAATCATGTATGATGATTTGAGTACATGTAGTACAATAATGTGGGATATCAGCAGTTGTGATAGTCAAGTAAACATACTCCAATGAAGCTGAGTTGGGGGTGATTGATTAAATTTCTTAAGAATAATTTAAAATGAAAGTATACAAATTCTTTATTAACTTAGCAATTAAGTTGCAGCTTCAGTACAGAAGTAGTGATTTGTTTAGTCTCAATCAAATTAATACAAACCAAATTATAAATAATACATGTAGGAATTAAACATGAAGATAGTGTTATAGAAATTTAAAGAATATATTATTTTAAATATATCACAGGAGCTTGACATTCTGTATCGCAGTTTAAAAGATTCTCTCCTTATAATAAATATTATACGAAGGAGAGAATCTTTCAAACTACGATGCAGAATGACAAGCTCCTGTGAATATATTTTATAAAGATAATACATTTCCATAACAATGATAAGATACATAAAATATATATAAGAGTTGCAAAGGTGTCTTCTCACAAGTTTATGCAACCAACTCACAGACGTAGGTACAAATGTAAAATAATAGTCGAATTCTTTATACAATTATATGTATAAATGATAAAATTACATGAAATAAATTATGGGAAGGAACACTTTATCAGTACCAATAATGTTTTGTGCCCTTCAATACTGATTGCAATGCATGAATACAAACACACAATTGAATAGACTTACACCATAAAAAAGCACTTACTTTTTGCTCATTTTCTTATTGTCACCTTGGCAACAGTTGTGTATCTTTGTTTGCGAAGAAGCATGATTCAATCCGAAAAGAGTCATATGTCCTGAAAAACATATAAATTATAAAAAATGCGAGATTTATCTAACAAAATGTTTACCATTTATATATATCGGGATATTCCAGTAAAATAAATCGTGATATACATGTCATATATACATCCTAGTAGTCCCACAACACTGTTTAACGTCTGTTTAACAATCCGAGTCATATGAGACATTTTGGTTATGCTGTTATGGTTTCTGGGATGCTCCAATACTAGATGTCCATCATCTGTAAGCATTATTTTCTTACATATAGAGGCATGGTCTTGCAGCGTTTATACCTTCAATAAGTTTAGCATTTGATATATTTAGATACATGCAGTGAATGTAAGTAAACCAAATAAGATGGTGATTATTAAGTTCAGCATGTGCAATATTAAAACAAATTTATAGATTGGATTGTCAACCAAATGCATATGTGAATAGTAGTTTAGCATGTGATTAATAAGACAAATGCAATTATTGGATTGTCATGCAAATGAAATGTTAAGTCGACACGTAGGTTAAGTTAAGAATGTGATTAATCATAAAAGAATGTGTTGGTATGCCAATAACCTACAAATATGATGTTTACAATACACTTGGGTGAGAACTGGAACTGAAATTTATTTACTCGGTATCAGACTAAAATGTCTTGCTGATCAGTTATGATTTTCTCATTAATTAGGTATGGTTATCAGACTGGTCAAGCCAAATGTCTTATCATACCTTATACTACAAAACGATTCACTAGGGGTATTCGTCTATGATATTTCATGTACCTGTATATATTGCTTTCACCATGTATGGCGAACTTAAAAAAATAACAGACGAGAAGAAAGAGAAAAAAACAGTCAATAGACTTACTTTTACCGCGGACGATATCCATATTTTCAATATCGAAATCAATATTATAATTGTGTCTCTGTTGAGGCTTGCCATAGACACAAGCATCTTTGTAAGTCATGATGACTGGCTGTTTTAGTGGTGGAAGTGTGTTTCTCTCTTCTATAAATGAAATAAATGATGTAAGACAGTTTGAATTTCATAGTATTAGCTAAGAAAAGTATAAACAATAACTATTTATAAAAAGATATTCGGCGTTATGCGTGGTTCATTTGGTTGAAATATAAATAGTCACATTCGCTGTTTAGTCGTACCGCCAGGAACGTACCACGACCAATGTATAATCAATTTGCAAAGTGAGTCACCCATTATACACAGAGTAAATAATAATAAGCAACTAATGTCCAGTTTACGCACCTGTTTATCACAAACAACCAATGTTACCATATATTTTACCATTTCTCTATACCAGGAGAGAATTTCAAACAGGTATTGTAGAGCAAATTGTGTGGGATAAAAAAATAGGTAAAAAATTGGCTTAGACAGCTGCTCCGAAAAATACTCATCTATTGCATATTATTAATGTCACTGAAATAGTCACACAATGTTTTCAGCTTGTGACAACGTATTGTATTTACATGCCATAGAACAGAAGAGAACCAACTTATTGAAGCAATCTGTGGTCAGACAAAACTAAACAACATCACTTGTATAAGATAAGGTGTAATTGATACAAGCATTATAAAACATATTTGTATTGCCTCACATATTGTACTAGTAAGAGTAACCCGGGATTCGGCGGTGATAAGTTACGATGGTTAACTTCAAATCCTTAGCACAAAAACTGTGTAATTGAATTAACAAATTCAATTTACTGGTTAATGTTGGCATTCGGGAGAATAAGTGTTCATTTTTATGCGCTATGAGCTTAGTTGGTGCCATTATATGAAAAGCCGCCCGGCTAGTTTAGTTGGTGGCACGCAATTTTACTACATGTAATCGAGAGATGGTACATTGTAGCTGAGTAACAGCTAAAACCAGAGAGTTAGCCTTTTCAGGAAAGGTGAGCAGGTTGACTGACCGCCGTGCCATGACCTACACTATGTGATGCTACGGCGTTAAACTAAACAAACATTAGACGAAAAACTAGTGCCTTTTAACATTTGAAGATCACGTGAGTATATACCCTGAACCCACGACCAGTGAAATAATTTTGAACTTTACTTGACTGACCCGTTTCTCCAGAGTTGAGTGGTTAGGTTGCTGACATCTTAGCTACAAAAATTAAATATTTATACAACTATACTGATTAATTAACTCCCATGAAACTTATTTCAACCAAGTCCAATGAAACTTAATTTAACAGTGCTTACCTCGTGTTGAACCAATGAGTGGTTGCTTGTCTTTTACTTTTGGTAATCTCAACTTTCTATCTACACTTGATAAAAGTGAAGGAAAGTTAGACTCGTAATAATGTGAATATGATGTACCCTTACTGGAAATAGAAACAATGAAGGTATTAAATATATTATGTATTAAACTGTCAAAATGTCCCTAAATAAAACTATGCATGTTTTAAAGCCCCTTTATCAAAAGTAACGCAGTTTTTGGACTGCAAAGAAATTAGACATTTATCTATTTCAAAATCTCTATTGAACAAGCTTTTTTAAATAAATGCAAATGTTTCTTAAAAATATGTATGTTATTAAATACATTTTAAAGTGATAGTAGATCAAAACCGAAAGTAGAATTTGATTGTCAATACATAAAACAATAGTTGTATTACAGTTTCTTTAAGATGAAGTCATTTTATAAGATAAACCTTATTCGAAATGACATAAGTTAGCTCTAAAACTATTGTGGATCAAATAAATTAAACATCGGCGTATAAATTAATGTAGTGTGTTCTTATAAAAGTACCCCACTTTTTTAAGAAATACATGTATAACCTTTATCAAACTTAAATTTAGAAAGCAGAATGGTTTTAATTGTTCATTGTGTCTCTAATACATAATATGTTTTGATGACTTCGTGGTAGTAAAATAGGTTTCAAGACTATTGTTAATAAATATATACATAGTGGCTTTAACTGTGGTGAATAACACAGTGGTTATGGGTAATGGCATAGCGAAATTCAATGACAATACTCGTGTAATCCCTGTTCATCATTCGAGTGAGACATAGAGAGACAGACGGACGGAAACAAACAGACAGAGAGACAAACAGACATAGAGATGGAGATACAGGCCGACAGCTGTCTGGTTAAGTGATACATTTCAAATTTTAGTGTTCATAATTGAAGAGATTGTGATATTTAACTTATTTGTATGTGGTTACGTGAATTTTACAAACAAATGTAGTTTTTTTGCTTGTCACAAACTTTGTGAAAGGGAAAATGGACGTAGAAAATATTTCAGGGTCAAACTCCAGTAAAGTATGTTGGTCTCTGAAAAACGAGTCAGACAAGCCATGGTATGGGTAAACTATGTGGCTTTTATTTTTAACAGACACGACCACAAGTATGAAGAAAACTACTAAAGAGCTAAAATAATCAGCGAGGCTGATACCAACATTTCTCTCTACAGTATATCAACTTCATACTTATTTTCATAACTATATAAAGTTGTATTTTGAATGATTACATACAAAAATAGGGTCTGGAAGTCACAAAATGGTCAATTTTGTGAAAAATTCGTCATAATTTTTCTGAAAATAACTTAGAAAAAAGGAATACCGGTTGCCATGACAACGGCAAAAGATTTTGACTAATAAACATTGTTTTCTATGTTTGGGCATCAAACTAAACATATGCTGTGAAAACCAACAAAATCTAAGAGATTAAGTGCCGGACCCCTTATTTAAAATTTTGGTTCTTACAGAGAATTGGTCAATATGTATATTAATATTTTACATGTGTCCGTAAAAATATAATATATAACTGACATCGACATAATTACAACATAATTAAATATGCATGTAATAAGAATATTTAGTTACATTACAGATAGAAAATAGATAACTGTAAATGTTGTCAAGTAGGACTAGTGAACAAAGCAGCAACCGTATAACTTTTCGCTTCTTATTTAATGCTTGAGTAGGGGCCATTATAGAACTTGAATCACTAAGTACATTGTATAACATTTTTTTCGATAACTGCTGTATACAATCTAATCTTGTTAAAAAGGTCATGAAAAGAATTTAGAATGTTTCTTTCTTAAATGATTTCAATGAGAACAACAACATAATTGAAAGTGATATTCAGACTCAACGCTTGGTGTTTTGCAAGGTAACATGGTTTCCAGAGTCTGTTTTACCCAAGGATATATGTCTGTAGCACTTTTTACAAAATATCTTACGTTAAAATTCATCGTAAGTCAAAAACAATACAAATTAATAATAGTGTCATTTTTGTCAATCCCAAATATTTTTTAATCATGTAGAATATTGTATACTTTTTGAATAGAATATCATACTATTGATTATTATCCGTCTTACTTTGGAATGCAAATCTATGAAATTGACTTACGATTACTATTTTCGTAAGATTTTTTGTGGGAAGGTGCACTGTCTATTTTTATTTTCAAGGTAGGCTTAAAATCTGTTTATCTAATTCTGAATCTAGTTAAGTAATTCTTAATTCAGAATCTATCGTTATTTTAATGTATGTTTATAGAAGTTTCGACTTTGAAATTCTGTATTAAAATTGTAATTTTGCGTAGGATATCATATAGTCTCAAACCATAACATTTATCAACCATATTTGCGTTAGATATTGTTTGCTCTAAATAAATTCGATGCATAAGCGAACCATAAGATTTTATACTCATTAGATAAAGTCAACCGTACAATTAAATTAATTATGATTGTGTACGGATATGCATTAATAGGAAATAAACATGTTAAAACAATAAATTATTATGATACAAATAAACTCACCGCATGATGAATCAAATAATAATTGATAACAATTGTATGATAACTTGTAAAATAATCTTATGTAAATGCTGTAACTGCGTGCTACGACGTCTTGTTACTAATGACGCTGTATCGACCTTATCACACACGTCATAACAATGACGTCGCTATGAGAAGTTACATACGCGTAGAAAAATAGTTCTATATGCCGCATGACGTTTTTTGTTATTTTCATTAGTCATTTATAAGAAAAATATAAAAAAAATGAAAGGATAAAAAATGGATTTTTTCAAGAATATTTTACAGAGTGACAGAGATGTTTTACAAAATAGTAAGATATTTGATGTGCGACTTATTTTCAGTCAATCGCAATAATATTCACTAAGAGACGTAGTTAGAGGTTTTCGAACGTCATGTAAGCAATCGTAACTATTCGGCCTTTTCCGTAATCCGAAAATATGTCTCGTACATAACGTTAAAATTTGTTTGAGGTCCCAGCTAAACATTTAGATTTCCCACAGTGCAGGCGCATAGGAGCAGGGGCCGCGGCCGCGGCACCAATATTCTGGCAAGCAGCGGCAAGCGGGAGGGAGGGAGGGAGGGAGGGAGGGAGAGAGGGTGACATATTTAAGAAAAAAACAGAAAGACAACGGACAGATCATAAACAGACAACAAAAAAGACACTTGCTAATAGAAAGGCATATTGACTTACTGAGAGACAGACAGACATAGAGATAAAGAGACAAAGAGAAAGACAATAGACACACAGAGACAGAGAGAGACAGAGGGTCAGAGAGATAAGGGATAGAGGGACAGACAAAGAGATAGAGGAGAGAGACAAAGGGACAGACAGAAAGACACAAAAACAGACTGAAAAACAAAGAGACAGAGTGTAGAGACAATGAGATAAAGAGACAGATAGACATACAAAGAGACAGAGGGGCAGAAAGAAAAACAAACAGAGGGACAGACATAGAGTCAAAGAAACAGAGGGACAGACATAGAGACAGAGGGGCAGAAAGAAAGACAAACAGAGGGGCAGACATAGAGACAAAGAGACAGAAGACAGACCGAGGGTCAAAGAAGCAGACAAAGAGACAAAGAGGCAGATTGACAGACATATAGAGATAAAGAGATATAGAGAAATACAGAGAGAGAGAGAGACAAACAGTCAGAAGTACAGACAGACAGAGCAATTGTTCTTCCTAAGAATGTGATTGTATTGTGTCTACCTTTTTCAATTTCGAAGTGATGAGAGCCAATCTGTTTAAAACCTGGTCCAGATATAAACTTCTCCGCTCGCCTACTCGCTAATTTAGCTTACCCGGTATATATATATATATTTTAATCTTAATCTATATCTAGTAAATTATTTTCTTAATTTAGATGTATGTCTTCATTTCCTGTTTCATTGAGTTTCCAATTTAAATTCGATTTTGATTTGTTTGTATAGTAGACCTATCTAAATATTGCATAAGATTCCTAGTCTAAAACAATATCTTTAAAATAATACTAGATGGGAGCCCGTGCAAGCACGGGCTTTATGTAATGGCAGTTCTCGAAACTGTTCCTCGAAACAGGCATGTTTAAAAGCCATATGAAACTTGATCATAAGAGATTGCAAAATATTTGTACGAAGTTTGAAATTGATAATTGTGTAGTATCGGAGATATGATTTTGCAAGTATAAGTTTATTTTAATCTGGATTTGTCAAGTTCTAAAAGGACTGAACACTGTGAAAATGTAACATGGAGTTATGACACTTGGTCACCCGAGCTTGTATTTTCATTTCAAAAGTGAATTCTCGATATTTAATCCCTTTCAACATGAAACCTGAAATAATTACATGAATAATATTGATCTGTCTAACAACTGTGTCCAATCATTACAGACTGTTGGGTCAGCGTATAGAAAACATCAGCAAGCTTCTCAGGGCTCCCTGGTACATATTGAGCTTGCTTGTGAAAAAATGGACCGAGAATATGTTCTCCCATATTACACCGCTTCGTAGCTCCCTTTGAAGCGGTCAGCGTACCTTCGGTAGATAGCGTGACCAGACACGTATAAATTTTTACCTATGTCTCTGATAGCTCTCAAGTGAAACTTTGTGGTGCAGTAATTACTATAAGAATCTAATTATTGTTACTAACAAGTTGTCACCGTTCTTGTGAATTGCGCAGACAAATCGCAGTATCTCTCGAAATTAAATGTGAAGTACGTGAAGTGTTTTATTCTGCATAATGTAAAATATAAGAATTGGGTGAGTATGCCGTTTATGGGTATTATTTCGAAAACAAAGAACGCATGCTCAGTGAATATTCAAAAATGTGACAGAGGCATTACATTCGATTCAGTTAAGATCAGAAATATTTTACTTCACGTTGAGAATCAAACTCGATTTTTGTCAACTTGATATGCCGGTATATAGGTGCTCCAGCGACAAACAAAAGATTTATTCAAAGCTGCGCAGTTTCTTCCACAAAACAGGAAACTCGCAAATTTAATAGTATAGAAACTATACAATAAATTATTAGTCCAACTTAAATTTTAGTATGCATTTACACATATCAAAACAATTAATTGATGTAATTACAAATAAACTCACCGCATGATGATTTAAATAATTGATCTATAGATCTAACAATTGTATGATTACTTGTAAACTAATCGAAAATAAATGCTGTAACTTCGTGCAACGACGTCTAGTTACTAATGACGCTGTATCGACCTTATCACACACGTCATAACAATGACGTCGCTAAGTAGTTCACATACGCACAGAAAAATAGTTCTTGGTTTGGGATGACGTCTTTGTTATCCCCGTTAGTTATTTATAAGAAAAATATCATTAAAACAAACGAACAAAATGAAACATTCTTATCCGAGAATACTTTACTGGTGACAGAGATTTTCATGGTAAGTTATTTGATGTGTGGCCTTTTTTCTGTCAAGCGCAATAATAATCACTTAGAAACGTCGTTAGAGATTTTCGAATGTCACGGAGGCAATCGTAATTATTCGGCTATTTCCGTAATCCGAATATAAACCTAATGATCTTCTGTACATGAAGCCTTATCTTATTATAGTTTTCATTAGTAATAAGTAAGAGCATATCTCCTTTTTTACGGGCTTTCATAAAGAGACTACCCATGCACAGGACCTTGACATTCTGTATCTTAGTTTGAAATTTCCCTCCTTATGCTTCTTATGATAAAATACAGTTTTAGTTTACTTATTAAGATAAGATTTATTTTGAATATACATGTATTAAGAAGTAAGGAGTTTTTCAAACTGCGATACAGAATGTCAAGCTCATGTGGACCATTCTCGTATCCAGAGTCTAGAAGGATTCTCGATATTAGAATCTTGATAACCTCGGGATACGAGAATGCTGTGGACAACCTCGCTTCTGGATCCTGTGTGAAAATCGATTCTAAGATAACCTTCACCTGTACTCTGGTCCTGGACATTTTAGAGGGAATATACTTATCAATGTCAATGGCATCTAATTTAAAACTTTATAGTCTTAAATTCATTTTATTACTCATTAACTGAACAAACACCTGAATTGTAAAGAACATAGTCTTTGAAACCGCCAGATACAATGTAACTATTCAGACCATGCATATCTGCATGTTTACAAATAGATTTTCCTATGCAGTTGAACGGTTCTCTTAATTGGGCTTGATATCGTATTCAACATGTCTTCAAGAGATAAAAGAGCTTTTGCCAAGTAATGCCTCAGTCCCATAAAATCGTGGCTTGTTGCGGACCCGTACGTGCAGGCAGCCATAGGCCGTGGGAAGCCTTGCATATTAAGATGACGGAACGCTCATGGCACAAAACAACACACCCGTACGGAGCCGTAGCTGGAAGATATGTAAGTTTAATCTATATTCGGCCACGACTGTGCTCATAATTTGACTTTAAAACAGATACGTGTAACCATGGGTCATCTTACGGACCCTGGTAAAAACGTAACAGTCCGTACGGGTACGCAAGAGTTCGTACGAGCCCTTGCGGAGCTTGATCGCACGGCGCCCGTACGGTGCCCTCACGGCTATTCTTATCTTAGAAACACCATGACAACAAACAGATTGTCAGGCCTAGGGTTATTAAATGTATACACGTACTTGGAAAAACGTTGGTCACTGAGCATGTGCTAGAAAAAAGAATCATAAACTAGCACTGATATTTTATTAAAGCTCACTAAGTTGTTTCTGCCAGTTTTTGGTTCTGAACACAAATTAAATACATAGTTTCTGTCGGCACTTTTATTCTGTATTTCACTGCTGAATTCTTCTGTACAGCCTGTATGTCATAGTTGTTTCTTCTTTAGTATGACAGTTTGATGATTTACTGTTGTGTGATTAAATATGTTTTGAAATCGTTCTGTTGTTTGTTCGGTAGCAGTTTAGTTGTAAAAGCACGGAGTCTCTAGTTATTAAAATACACTATGTATAAAGTTGATTAAAAAGTCCTTAAAGCTTAAGTGCTGTACAAGTCTTATACAATAAACAAATTGTATGGTATATTGTACATTTCAGCTTATAAGTTATTTAGAGCTCACAGGTAATTTATCGTAATTGTTTCCTTTGAAAGAAGGCTGTTCTGTTCATGAATACTTAAATTTGCATTTAGTATTTACGTACTAGTAATTTTAGTTCGATTTCGTGCGCGTCTTCGACGCCAATTTGTTGTTTCGAGTGTGCTATATATAAATATAATCATAAGCATGACCATTCTGGGACTTGCCTTTTGCAAACGTCGCTGAAGTTAGCAAATTTTTTTGCTAGCAAAAGTGCCCACAAGTTACCATTTTTGCTAGCAAAAATTTTTATAACGAAGAGCGAAATAATAATTTAGGCCTAAAACTTCATACAATAACGAGTCATTAAACATGGCAAGTCCATTTGTCGGGCCTAAGGCCTCTAGTCGGTATTATATGTTTTGTGTAAAAAATGCAACACTCAGATGGGCCTTGTTTTAGGGCTCGAATCTCGAGTTAAAGCGATTTAGCCGGGTACTGGCGTATACCAGGCGAGAGGTCTGACCTAGGGCTACCACGTAGGCATAGTGGCTACCCTGGGAAAATTCCGTGGGCTTAGGCCAGAGACCACTAAATGTCGGTACTTTACGTTTTGTGTAAAAAATCAGCACTCAGATGGGCCTTGTTTCAGGGCTTGAATCTCGAGTAAAAGCAATTTGGCCGGGTACTGGCGTAAACCAGGCGAGAGGTCTGACCTGAACTAGGGCTACCACGTAGGCATAGTGGTTACCCTGGGAAAATTCCATGGGCTTGGGCCAGAGACCACTTAATGTCGATACGTTTTGTGTATAAAATCAGCACTCAAATGGGCCATGTTTAGGGCTCGAATCTAGAGTTAAAGCGATTTGGCCGGGTACTGGCGTATACCACGCTAGAGGTATCACCATGGGTTATCATGTGGGCATAGTGGCTACCCTGTGAAAATTCCTAGGGCTTGAGCCAGAGACCACTAAATGTCGGTACTTTACTTTTTGTGTATAAATCAACACTCAGAAGGGCCATGTTTCAGGGCTCGAATCTCGAGTTAAAGCGATTTGGCCAGTTACTGGCGTATACTACGCCAGAGGTCTGACCGAGGGCTACCACGTGGATAGAGTGGCTACCCTGGAAAATTTCCGTGGGCTTGGGGCTGAGACCACTAAATGTCGGTACTTTACGTTTTGTGTATAATATCAGCACTAAGATGGGTCATGTTTCAGGGCTCGAATCTCGAGTTAAAGCGATTTGGCCGGAAACTGGCGTTTACCACGCGAGGGGTCTGACCTAGGGCTATCTCCTGGGCAAATAGGCTACCCTGGGAAAATTCCGTGGGCTTAGGCCAGAGACCACTAATTGTCGGTACTTAACGTTTTTTGTATAAAATCAGCACTCAGATGGGCCATGTTTGAGGGCTCGAATCTCGAGTAAAAGCGATTTGGCCGGGTACTGGCGTATACCACGCTAGAGGTCTGACCTAGGGCTACCACGTTGGCATAGTGAGAAAATTCGGTGAGCTTGGGACAGAGACCACTAATAGTCGGTACTTTACGTTTTTTGAATAAAATCAGCACTCAGATGGGCCATGTTTCAGTACTCAAACCTCGAGTAAAAGCGATTTTGCCGGGTACTGACGTATACCACGCGAGAGGTCTGACCTAGGGCTATCACATGGGCATAGTGGCTACCCTAGGAAAATTCCGCGGGTTTCGACCAGAGACAACTAAATACAACTAAATACTAAATACAAAACCGTCATCATTAATAGTTTTTGCAACAACGAATCAAAAACCGTCATCATCATTATATATAACAGCAACAATAAATCAAAACCGTTATCATCAGTATATATGACAGCAACAACGAAATAAAACCGTCGTCATCATTATATATAACAGCAACAATGAAACAAACCGTAATAATCATTATATTTAACAACAACGAATTTAAACCGTTTTCATCATTATTTATAACAGCAACAACGAATAAAAACCGTCGTCTTCATTATATTAAACAACAACGAAACAAACCGTCATCATCATTATACATGTATATAACAGCAAAAACAAATCAAAACCGTCATTATCATTATATATAACAGCAAAAACGAATAAAAGCCGTCATCATCATTTTAAAAACAACAACAACGGATCAAAATCGTCATCATCATTATATATAACAGCGACAACGAATAAAAAACCGTCATCATCATTGTATATTACAGCAACAACGAATCAAAACCGTCGTCATAATTATGAATAACAGCAACAACGAATCAAGACCGTCATCATCATTATATATAACAGCAACAACGGATCAAAACTGTCATCATAGTTATACATAACAGCAACAACGAATCAAAACCGTCGTAATCATTATATATAACAGCAACAACGAAACAAAACCGTCATCATCATCATATATAACAGCAACAACGAAACAAAACCGTCATCATCATTGTATATAACAACAACGGATCAAAACCGTCATCATCATTATATATAACAGCAACAACAAAACAAAACCGTCATAATCATTATATATAACAGCAAAAACGAAACAAAACCGTCATCATCATTATATATAACAGCAACAACAAAACAAAACCGTCATAATCATTATATATAACAGCAACAACGAAACAAAACCGTCATCATCATTATATAAAGCAGCAACAACGAATTTAAACCGTCGTCATCATTATATATAACAGCAACAACGGATCAAAACCGTCATCATTATATTATTTAACAGAAACAACAAAACAAAACCGTCATCATCAGTATATATAACGGTAACAATGAAACAAAACCGTCATCATCATATTATATAACAGCAACAACGGATCAAAACCGTCATCATCAGTATATATAACAGCAACAACTAAAAAAACCGTCGTCATCATTATACTACAGCAACAACGAATCAAAACCGTCATCATCATTATATTTAACAACAACGAATTAAAACCGTCATCATCATTATACATTACAAGAACAACAAATTTAAAACCGTCATCATCATTTTATATATAACAGCAACAATAAATAAAAACCGTCATTATCATTTTAAAAACAGCAACAACGAATCAATAACGTCATCATCATTATATATAACAACAATAACGAATTAAAACCGTCGTCAATATTATATTTAGCCGTTATAACGAATCAAAACCGTCATCATCATTATATATAACAACAACAACGAATTAAAACTGTCGTCATCATCATATATAACAACAACAACGAATTAAAACTGTCGTCATCATTATATATAACAGCAACGACGAATTTAAACCGTCATCATAATTATATGTAACAGCAACAACGGATACAAAACGTCGTCATCATTATATATAACAGCAACAACGAATCCAGACAGTCATCATTATTATATATAACAGCAACACCAAATAAAGACTGTCATCATCATTATATATAACAGCAACGACGAATTAAAACCGTCATCATAATTATATGTAACAGCATTAGCGGATCAAAACCGTCATCATCATTATTTATAACAGCAACAACGAATTTAAGTTTTGTGAAAAAAAACTGGGTTATATTAACCAACAAATTAAACACGAACATTCAAAAGCATGCGTAAAGTAGATAGGTTACCTAGCGCTCAATTTTATTCTATATGGGTGTCCAAAAATGCTCAAATATGACAACATTTTTTTTTTCGTCGGGAGGGGTATCAACCGATTGAGTCTAAAAACTCAGAATTGCATCGTAAGTGTTAAATTCGGAATTGCATTGACTTTGGCGTTACATTCAATGAATGATAGAAAATTACAGCGCATTTTTTTACAGAAAGAAACTTCTCAAGTACCCCAATTTCCATATTGTAGGAAATTTTTATTTTTTTCAATATTTATGTCCGATCGATAATGGAAATGTGTACAGTATAGGACCATACGTCCGTCTGCTTGTATAGCTTTTATGCTTCTTTATCGATGCAAACCCGGTTTTGTTGTGCATGCATTAACTAGTGGAAATGTGAAGATGTCTTACTGCTTTGATTGAAAGAAAACAATAGCTTTTATAAACCTTTTCTCTGCAGATGACACACCGTCTTGCAAAGGACATATGGCAATTTCTCGTTCTTGTGACGAGCCATTTCTTAATTTTTCGTTGTGCATATCAACACACTAATGATTTTCACCAAAACAGACCACGTTGGATATTTGCACGAGAAACACGTGCCCATTACCGTTTTTCAACATATGCACGACAAAACCGGGTAGATTGGACATAAATATTGAGAAAATAAAAATTTCCTACTACATGTATATGGAAATTTGGGTACTTGAGAGGTTTCTTGAAGTATAAAAAAAACATTGTAATTTTCTATAATTCATTGCATTTTTAGTAATAAATGGACTATATTTCATATATAATTATATATGAAGTGTGTAGGAAACTATTTTCATAATAGGCTAAGGACCCAAGGCAAATATTTAAAGTCGGTGGGAGTGTGGCCGGTCCGCAGTACGCACCGAAATTATTTTATCCCCATTCGAAAAACTCGGATATGATCGCCAGCAAAAAAGTTCGTTTTGATAAACTCAAGAGCGCTCGAATAGAAAAAGTATCTGATAAAATCAATCCGTTCGGTACTGATTATAACGGAATTTGTTTGTTTTCGTACCATGGAACTTTCGACCTAAACTAGGGCCCATTAATTTAAGCAATGGTCTTACGGGCATTTTCATGTCGTTTGTAATTGTGAAACTATTTAAGTGATAATTATATGAACAAGGTATCGACTTGTGTATTGTAAAGACACTTTGTATAATGCATTACGAGTTTTATACTCCTGTATATATAATTGAATACTTTTTAGAATTGTATATATCATATTTAGAGTTGAATTGTGGATATATTATTATATAGTTTAGATAAAAATATGTGTATTTAATAGAACTGTATATTGAATTATTTTAGAAATGCATATTGTATAGAATTGAATAAAATAATTGAAATAACTGTATTGTCTGTATGGAAATGCAGTATGCATATTGAATTGTATATTACAAGTTCTTTAAACTTTATATTGTTTAGAACTGCATATACATTTTATTCTTTCGTTATAGAATTGTCATAAAACGTATATTTGGTAGAGTTATACACTGTATGTTGAATTGTGTATTTATAAAACAATTTAATTGCATAAACGTCATATTAAGACGTCAGGTCTATGAAATAATTTTTATTCACTCTCCAAGTTCGTCTTGTTTTGAACAGTGACATATACAGGCAACGTATTTACTTCATATTTACTTTTAATTAATTGTTTTTGTCTTACTTTTGTTACATAATTGTTACATCAGTCTCAAAATATTAGTATGGTCAATGATATAATGGTCTTGTGTTAAGTATCCAACTTAATTTTGAATAACACTTAGAGTAGTTTTTGGTACGAAAAATTCAGTGGATATATTACACAATGAAAAACTACTCTACCATTGGTAGTAGGCACAAAGTATACTTAATGATTCCTTTCGTCTGTCTATGTATTTGAATTCAAATTTATACCCATCCATGCTGTGCCAGGCTGATTATGAAACTGAGTTGCAATTACATAGATTCAATCTTGTCCTGACGTCACCTTATCTCGTTGATGTCACATTTATGTGTGTCAGTGCAAACGTGTATTGCACTCTTGTGTACATATTTTATGATCTGAGATTTGGCGTGATAATATATTGATAATTTCTGCGAATGTCTATGTAAAAATAAAATGCAATTAAAAAGTTAAAATTTAATTTTTGCATTTCACTTGAACACGGTACGAACGAATATACAAGTGTAAAAGTGGTTGCGCCTTGTATTAATTAAACATTAAACTGAGGACAAACATTCTTGTAAATTATGATCATCATGTGACGTAAGGAAAGAAAGTTATGGAAAAAGTACACGATTTACTGGGACACCCCTCGTATAATTGTTTATTTTACTAACGTTGAGACTTGTGTATAGAGTAGTCATTTGTATATAGAATTGCATATTAACTTAACTCTATATATAATGCTACTTGTTAATAAAATTGTATTTTGTTATAGGTTTTATAAATGAAGTATCATTGATTATGTATAATTTTCTTTTATACATGAAAGTGTATATTAAATAGAATTAAACATGATATGTAAAATTGCGTTTCTACATGAATTTTGTATATTAGATGTAGACCTTTGTTTTTATATAGAATTACAAATCATGTGTATTATATTGTATATAAATTGTGTAGTGCGCATATAAATGATTAGGCCATGCCATTTCAGAATTTTGTTAATCGCCCGCGTGCGCATAGGTTTTAGAGTCCTCAAGTAAAAAAACAAAGTTGTTGGTGATGTTTTCTTAGATAATTTCGTTGTTCCGGGATTCGATAATGACAATACCGTTTAAACACTAGTCATTTAATAATAAACCTCATGTTTTAAGTCTGTGCTTAAACTTATTTTTTCATAAGTAGTACAGACTATTGTTTCATATGATGATGATGTATTCCATTAAAACAAGAATATATATATATTATTGTTTCTGTCGTAAACTATTTGTAGTTTCGTTTTCGATTAAGAAATTAGGGTACATAGGAGTTTCGTTAAGTATTTACAAATTACTACTCTATACATTAGTGACAACGTTAGTAAAATAAACAATTATATATGCAATAAGAAATTTTATATAAAGACACAATTGAACATAAAGTGTACAACTCTATCAAATATACTTTTTAACGTACAATATACATTTATATACAGAATGTACAAATCTATAACGATAGAATACAAAATGTATTTGCAGTTCTAAACAATATAATATTGCTTAAATTAATGGGCCCGAGTTTAGGTCGAAGGTTCCATGGTACGAAAACAAACAAGTTCCGTTATAATCAGTACCGAACGGATTGATTTTATCAGATACTTTTTCTATTCGAGCGCTCTTGTGTTTATCAAAACGAACTTTTTTGCTGGCGATCATATCCGAGTTTTTCGAATGGGGATAAAATAATTTCGGTGCGTACTACGGACCGGCCACACTCCCACCGACTTTAAACATTTGCCTTGGGTCTCTGGCCGGTTGATTAAAAAAGTATTCTACACACTTCATATAAGTATAATTGGAATATAGTCTATTTAATACTTATAAATTCAATGAATTATAGAAAATTACAGCGCATTTTTTACACCAAGAAACTTCTCAAGTACCCCAATTTCCATATTGTAGGAAATTTTTATTTTTTTCAATATTTATGTCCGATCGATAATGGAAATGTGTACAGTATAGGACCATACGTCCGTCTGCTTGTATAGCTTTTAAGCTTCTTTATCGATGCAAACCCGGTTTTGTCGTGCATGCATTAACTAGTGGAAATGTGAAGATGTCTTACTGCTTTGATTGAAAGAAAACAATAGCTTTTATAAACCTTTTCTCTGCAGATGACACACCGACTTGCAAAAGACATATGGCAATTTCTCGTTCTTGTGGCGAGCCATTTCTTAATTTTTCGGTGTGCATATCAACACACTAATGATTTTCACCAAAACAGACCACGTTGGATATTTGCACGAGAAACACGTGCCCATTACCGTTTTTCAACATATGCACGACAAAACCGGGCTTGCATCAATAAATGATTTATAGCAAAAACAGACCACGTGGGATATTTGCACGAGAAACAGGTGCCCATTACCGTTTTTCAACATATGCACGACAAAACCGGGCTTGCATCAATAAATGATTTATAGCAAAAACAGACCACGTGGGATATTTGCACGAGAAACACTTGCACATTTCCGTTAATCAACATATGCACGACAAAACCGGATTTGCATCAATAAATGAGCATAAAAACCATGCAAACAAACGACAGTATGGCCCTATATACATTTCCATTATCGATTATACCATTATACTTAACGAAACTCCTAACTGCTCCGATTTCAGTATTGCTGGAAATTTATATTCTAAACATTTGTGTCCGATCGACAATGGAAATGTATACTGTCGTTTGTTTGACATGGTTGACATGCTCATTTATTGATGCAAGCCCGGTTTTGTCGTGCATATGTTGAAAAACGGTAATGGGCACGTGTTTCTCGTGCAAATATTTCACGTGGTCTGTTTTGGTGAAAATCATTAGTGTGTTGATATGCACACCGAAAAATTAAGAAATGGCTCGCCACAAGAACGAGAAACTACCATATGTTTTTTGCAAGGCGGTGTGTCACCTGCAGATTTAAGTTTTCTAATAGCTATTGTTATCTTTTAATTAAAGCAATAAGAAATCTTCCTATTTCCACTAGTTAATGCATGTACGACAAAACCGGGTTAGCATCGATAAAGAAGCATACACGCTATGCAAGCAGACGGCAGTATGGTCCTATACTGTACACATTTCCATTATAGATCGGACATAAATATTGAAAAAATAAAAATTTCCTACTACATGTATATGGAAATTTGGGTACTTGAGAGGTTTCTTGAAGTATAAAAAAACATTGTAATTTTCTATAATTCATTGCATTTTTAGTAATAAATGGACTATATTCCATATATAATTATATGAAGTGTGTAGGAAACCATTTTCATAATAGGCTAAGGACCCAAGGCAAATATTTAAAGTCGGTGGGAGTGTGGCCGGTCCGCAGTACGCACCGAAATTATTTTATCCCCATTCGAAAAACTCGGATATGATCGCCAGCAAAAAAGTTCGTTTTGATAAACTCAAGAGCGCTCGAATAGAAAAAGTATCTGATAAAATCAATCCGTTCGGTACTGATTATAACGGAATTTGTTTGTTTTCGTACCATGGAAATTTCGACCTAAACTAGGGCCCATTAATTTAAGCAATGGTCTTACGGGCATTTTCATGTCGTTTGTAATTGTGAAACTATTTAAGTGATAATTATATGTACAAGGTATCGACTTGTGTATTGTAAAGACACTTTGTATAATGCATTACGAGTTTTATACTCCTGTATATATAATTGTACACTTTTTAGAATTGTATATATCATATTTAGAGTTGAATTGTGGATATATAATTATATAGTTAAGATAAAAATATGTGTTTTTAATAGAACTGTATATTGAATTATTTTAGAAATGCATATTGTATAGAATTGAATAAAATAATTGAAATAACTGTATTGTCTGTATGGAAATGCAGTATGCATATCGAATTGTATATTACAAGTTCTTTAAACTTTATATTGTTTAGAACTGCATATACATTTGTATTCTTTCGTTATAGAATTGTCATAAAACGTATATTTGGTAGAGTTATACACTGTATGTTGAATTGTGTATTTATAAAACAATTTAATTGCATAAACGTCATATTAAGACGTCAGGTCTATGAAATCATTTTTATTCACTCTCCAAGTTCGCCTTGTTTTGAACAGTGACATATACAGGCAACGTATTTACTTCATATTTACTTTTAATTAATTGTTTTTGTCTTACTTTTGTTACATAATTGTTACATCAGTCTCAAAATATTAGTATGGTCAATGATATAATGGTCTTGTGTTAAGTATCCAACTTAATTTTGAATAACACTTAGAGTAGTTTTTGGTACGAAAAATTCAGTGGATATATTACACAATGAAAAACTACTCTACCATTGGTAGTACGCACAAAGTATACTTAATGATTCCTTTCGTCTGTCTATGTATTTGAATTCAAATTTATACCCATCCATGCTGTGCCAGGCTGATTATGAAACTGAGTTGCAATTACATAGATTCAATCTTGTCCTGACGTCACCATATCTCGTTGATGTCACATTTATGTGTGTCAGTGCAAACGTGTATTGCACTCTTGTGTACATATTTTATGATCTGAGATTTGGCGTGATAATATATTGATAATTTCTGCGAATGTCTATGTAAAAATAAAATGCAATTAAAAAGTTGAAATTTAATTTTTGCTTTTCACTTGAACACGGTACGAACGAATATACAAGTGTAAAAGTGGTTGCGCCTTGTATTAATTAAACATTAAACTGAGGTCTTTAATGCAATTACTCATGGGTCAAATGCCTATTTTGTATAAAAAATGACTAACAAACATTCTTGTAAATTATGATCATCATGTGACGTAAGGAAAGAAAGTTATGGAAAAAGTACACGATTTACTGGGACACCCCTCGTATAATTGTTTATTTTACTAACGTTGAGACTTGTGTATAGAGTAGACATTTGTATATAGAATTGTATATTAACTTAACTCTATATATAATGCTACTTGTTAATAAAATTGTATTTTGTTATAGGTTTTATAAATGAAGTATCATTGATTATGTATAATTTTCTTTTATACATGAAAGTGTATATTAAATAGAATTAAACATGATATGTAAAATTGCGTTTCTACATGAATTTTGTATATTAGATGTAGACCTTTGTTTTTATATAGAATTACAAATCATGTGTATTATATTGTATATAAAATTGTGTAGTGCGCATATAAATGATTAGGCCATGCCATTTCAGAATTTTGTTAATCGCCCGCGTGCGCATAAGTTTTAGAGTCCTCAAGTAAAAAAACAAAGTTGTTGGTGATTTTTTCTTAGATAATTTCGTTGTTCCGGGATTCGATAATGACAATACCGTTAAAACACTAGTCATTTAATAATAAACCTCATGTTTTAAGTCTGTGCTTAAACTTATTTTTTCATAAGTAGTACAGACTATTGTTTCATATGATGATGATGTTTTCCATTAAAACAAGACTATATATAAATTATTGTTTCTGTCGTAAACTATTTGTAGTTTCGTTTTCGATTAAGAAATTAGGGTACATAGGAGTTTCGTTAAGTATTTACAAATTACTACTCTATACATTAGTGACAACGTTAGTAAAATAAACAATTATATATGCAATAAGAAATTTTATATAAAGACACAATTGAACATAAAGTGTACAACTCTATCAAAAATACTTTTTAACGTACAATATACATTTATATACAGAATGTACAATTCTATAACGATAGAATACAAAATGTATTTGCAGTTCTAAACAATATAATATTGCTTAAATTAATGGGCCCAAGTTTAGGTCGAAGGTTCCATGGTACGAAAACAAACAAGTTCCGTTATAATCAGTACCGAACGGATTGATTTTATCAGATACTTTTTCTATTCGAGCGCTCTTGTGTTTATCAAAACGAACTTTTTTGCTGGCGATCATATCCGAGTTTTTCGAATGGGGATAAAATAATTTCGGTGCGTACTGCGGACCGGCCACACTCCCACCGACTTTAAACATTTGCCTTGGGTCTCTGGCCGATTGATTAAAAAAGTATTCTACACACTTCATATAAGTATAAATGGAATATAGTCTATTTAATACTTATAAATTCAATGAATTATAGAAAATTACAGCGCATTTTTTACACCAAGAAACTTCTCAAGTACCCCAATTTCCATATTGTAGGAAATTTTTAATTTTTTCAATATTTATGTCCGATCGATAATGGAAATGTGTACAGTATAGGACCATACGTCCGTCTGCTTGCATAGCTTTTATGCTTCTTTATCGATGCAAACCCGGTTTTGTCGTGCATGCATTAACTAGTGGAAATGTGAAGATGTCTTACTGCTTTGATTGAAAGAAAACAATAGCTTTTATAAACCCTTTCCCTGCAGATGACACACCGACTTGCAAAAGACATATGGCAATTTCTCGTTCTTGTGACGAGCCATTTCTTACTTTTTCGGTGTGCATATCAACACACTAATGATTTTCACCAAAACAGACCACGTTGGATATTTGCACGAGAAACACGTGCCCATTACCGTTTTTCAACATATGCACGACAAAACCGGGCTTGCATCAATAAATGATTTATAGCAAAAACAGACCACGTGGGATATTTGCACGAGAAACACGTGCCCATTACCGTTTTTCAACATATGCACGACAAAACCGGATTTGCATCAATAAATGATTTATAGCAAAAACAGACCACGTGGGATATTTGCACGAGAAACACGTGCCCATTACCGTTTTTCAACATATGCACGACAAAACCGGGCTTGCATCAATAAATGATTTATAGCAAAAACAGACCACGTGGGATATTTGCACGAGAAACACGTGCCCATTACCGTTTTTCAACATATGCACGACAAAACCGGGCTTGCATCAATAAATGATTTATAGCAAAAACAGACCACGTGGGATATTTGCACGAGAAACACGTGCCCATTACCGTTTTTCAACATATGCACGACAAAACCGGGCTTGCACCAATAAATGATTTATAGCAAAAACAGACCACGTGGGATATTTGCACGAGAAACACTTGCACATTTCCGTTAATCAACATATGCACGACAAAACCGGATTTGCATCAATAAATGAGCATAAAAACCATGCAAACAAACGACAGTATGGCCCTATATACATTTCCATTATCGATTATACCATTATACTTAACGAAACTCCTAACTACTCCGATTTCAGTATTGTTGGAAATTTATATTCTAAACGTTTATGTCCGATCGACAATGGAAATGTATACTGTCGTTTGTTTGACATGGTTGACATGCTCATTTATTGATGCAAGCCCGGTTTTATCGTGCATATGTTAAAAAACGGTAATGGGCACGTGTTTCTCGTGCAAATATCCAACGTGGTCTGTTTTGGTGAAAATCATTAGTGTGTTGATATGCACACCGAAAAATTAAGAAATGGCTCGCCACAAGAACGAGAAACTACCATATGTTTTTTTGCAAGGCGGTGTGTCACTTGCAGATTTAAGTTTTCTAATAGCTATAGTTATCTTTTAATTAAAGCAATAAGAAATCTTCCTATTTCCACTAGTTAATGCATGTACGACAAAACCGGGTTAGCATCGATAAAGAAGCATACACGCTATGCAAGCAGACGGCAGTATGGTCCTATACGAGAGGTGTTCTGGCAGAATTTGGGCAGACCATATATGGAAGTTGAAAAATGGCGGGAAAGTAACGGAAAGAGGCTGATATTTTCCGATTAGATACGGAATCGTACGGACTTTAGCATTGTTATTATTCTTGTTCTTTCTGATCTCCACTGCCAGAGAGTTTACATGCGTTTTGCGACTGCTTGAGATTTACTAGAGATTTTCTTGTATTTTGATAGAGGATAGTTGTCTTATATCATTTTTGCTCCTAGATTTCGTTTCTATTGTTCCATTTAGTTGTTTCATTGTGTATATTGTATTGTAAGTTCGTGCATCCCGGCTGATTTTCATTTTGTCTAGTTTTCGCGACATGGACAAGGTCACTGTTCACGTGCTTGAGGATAGTCGTTAGTAAGGCTACTTAGTAAGTTGGTTTAAGTGTATTTATTAGTTTTTATTGTTAGTGCATCCAGTCTAATTTTCATTTGTCTAGTTTTTCGACGTGACTAAGGTCACTGTTCACGTGCTTGTGAATAGTCGTTAGTTAGGCTTACTGTAGGGATCTCCAGAATAGTCCAGGGGCTCGCCTAGTGACATCTATATTAATTTGAAAAGTTGGTTTAAGTGTATTTATTGTTAAATTGTTTAAGTTCGTGCATCCAGTTTGATTTTAATTTTGTCTAGTTTTCGCGACGTGGACAAGGTCACTGTTCACGTGCTTGAGGATAGTCTTGAGTTGGGCTACTTTAGTTGGTTTAAGTGTATTTGTTTGTTTTTATTGTTAGTGCATCCAGTCTAATTTTCATTTGTCTAATTTTTTCGACGTGACCAAGGTCACTGTTCACGTGCTTGAGGATAGTTGTTAGATAGGCTTACTTTGTAAAGTTGGTTTTATTGCATTTTTTGTTCATTGTTTGTGCATCCAGTCTAATTTTCATTGTGTCTAGTTTTTGTAACTGGGCAAGGTAACTCTTCTTGCACTTGTGAACAGTTGTTGGTTAGGCTTACTTTGCAATATTTCCTTGTTCTTATTGTATAATACTTATTGATAGTTCTTCTGTTATAGACAAGTGTATTTTGATTGACTCTTCAGAAGTGTAGTATACAGTGCTTTATTTTGTATAGTTTATTAAGTTTGTTACTTAGGTCTTATTTTCTCTTTTTAGCGTGGGTTACTTTTAGCTTCCATTTAGTCTTAACTTATACTTAGTTATATATAGGATATAGCTATACTTTAATAGATATCCTTACAATTTAAACTGTTCTACAAAGCTTTCATCAAGAGCTTTTCAATGATATAACTTACAATACTATCTGACAAAAAAATAAATTTGGTCTGGGGTTGCTACTTTAAGATAGTTTAAAGTGGTTAGTTCAGATTTTGTATTTTATTTGTTAACTGCACTGATTTTTACTATAAACTAATAAAAACCTTAACTCAGATATGTCTTTGGGGGATTTTTGTTTTTCTTATTCTTCAGGTCCGAAGTGGCTGGTTGTTGGTGACTCCAACGTCCACAGGATTGCTTCCGCTGAGTCATTTGGTGATTATTCTTCCATTGAGTTTTTACCTGTGTCAGGTATGAAATAATTAGTCAATATGATGGCATTTTCTTAGAAATACTAATTTATGAATGGTGACTTTCCTTAAATTGTGCTCTTTTTCAAGAAATGTAAAACATGTCATAACAATATGCATGTACATATTCTTTATGCCATAAAGTTAGTTGCACTTATTTTCTTTAATATCAAATGTATGTGTGTAACCCAATAAAAATCCATGGTCCAAACTGAGATTTGAACCCACGACCTCTCGAGTCATAAGCGGACACTCTACCGCGTCGCCATAAAAGCTAGCTTGAAGGCAAGGTAGTACAAGTGCCGTATTATACCTCTGCTACACACACCCCCTCCTTAACAGAATTTGTCCTCAAATTCTTGGAGCTGGATTGTCTGTGGGACTATCTATGGGTGCAATCACACAATTCCTAGTGGGTTATTGGGCGCCAAATTGTAACCCAATAAAAATCCATGGTCCAAACTGAGATTCGAACCCACGACCTCTCAAGATGTAAGCGGACACTCTACCACGTCGCCATAAAAGCTAGCTTGAAGGCAAGGGAGTACAAGTGCCGTATTATACCTCTGCTACATGTGCTTAACACTTATTCATAAATGTGCATGGAGGATAATGGGATGACTTGGTCAGTGATTAAAACACTTTAACTACACACTAGATAAAAAAACTATTTATAAATATATTATGTTTTCTGATATGTTAACTTCATAAATATGATGCTGTTAAGCATGGAAGCTTAACAAAAAATGTTGAAATAGAGATTTGGTTTACCTGATAGCTGTTAGAAATTATTTTCTTACTTGATATATTGAGAAAATTATAGATGTACTTACTATCATACTTTTCATTGTTTTAATTAAAAACAGACTGGTACTTCAGCAATAATTTTACATTTCAACCATAATATTTACATCCTAATACAGTAAGTTGTAAGGAAGCATTTGTGAAGCAGTAGGCCTCCTTTGAATTGAAGTTGGATGGTGTATATCTGTTTTCAGATACATTTAGGAGTATCGTTATATTTGTAGGTGCGAGATATGTTAATGATACCAAGGGATTTAGGATGAAGGTGAAGAACATGCTACAGAAGTGTACTTATGACAATGTGTTTGTTCATCTTGGCTCCAATGATGTTCTATGTCAGCTTGATGTGTTATACAGGTAAGATATTACAGGCATGATATTGACAGTGGTGTAATAATTTTGAATATCTCATATTCTAATGAATTATAATTTCATGCACGTAAGTTGAAAGTTGATCTTAATAAAGAATTGTCTCACGTTGGTTGTGACATAGAATATGGTACACATTTGATATGTTTGTGTCAATAAGTGAGTACAGATGTGTGTCTCATATTAAACCTTTCAAAAAATAACTATAATTGGAATGATATACATGAATAATATGTATACTCATAACATATATATGCTAATATCTGTGGTTGTTAAAACTTTCAAAACAACTTGTTTACCTGAAAAGAATGTCTACTCAGTCCTACACTTATGCCAGAATAGGGGCATGAATTTCAACCATAACTTATCAGCAGCTTTAATCAGTATAACTGTTAAAAAGTCATAAATCACCTAAGCCTGTAGAGAATATGAGGAGAGAAAACAATTAACTGTAACACTGTTTATTTTATCAATTAGTAGACATCTGCCGAGTTGAATTTTGATGTCGGCCATTTGAAAAACTGACCAAAGTTTATAACCCCTGGGGAAATGTTCAGAACAGTTCAAATTCAGTTCTTAAACTGCTCAAGAACATCACTCAAGAATAGTACTTGAACTGTTCAAGAACTAATTTAGTGCGTTTTCAGAAATGTTAAATTGGACAAATTTTAGGAACAAAAAGTTCTTGAGGAGATCTTAACATGTGTTCTTGAACTGTTCAAGAACACTCATTCTTAAATAGAACATAAACTGCTCAAGCACAATATTCTAGAACTTCTCAAGAACGTTTGTTCCTAAAATTTGTCCAATTTAGCATTTCTTAAAATGTTCTTGAACAGTTCTGAAACAATTCTTGAACAATGTTCAAGACCAGTGCAATAACTGTTCTTAAAATTTTAAAGACATACTACAATACCTTTTTGAAAAATTAAGAATCAAAGAAAGGAACATTATCTGGCTTATCAGCTGTAGAGTGTGGAGATGAATGATTAGTTGTTCTTACTGTGGGAAATGTCATCTTAATTTCATGGACAATTAACAGATGGTGATTGTAACTGTATCATCAAATGGGGTGATTTTGGAGAAATCTGTCCTTAAGTGTAGGATTGTACTCAGTTTATTTGAATTACATGTACTTCAATACTAGTTTTTTTCCAGATATACCTGAAACCTGTTATAGATATATGTAGTTCACGTTTGTTCTATTACTTGTAATAATAGTCTTTTAAACAGGTATTTTTGTCTGCAAGTGTGTACATGTATAAGGAAGCATTCAACTAATTTTGTATTATAATTTGTTCCCCCTGTATGAATGAATGAACTTCATAGGTTTAAAATTAGTTAATAATCTGTACGTTTAAAAATTGTTTTTGATGAGGCATGCATATCCTTAAACACATGATTAATGGAAAACACTCATCTGGCAATTGCAACTGTTCTGGTGTATAAGATATTTTTTTCCTTTAGATGAACTAATTGTGCTTAAATGCACAATTCAAAGCTTGACACTGAAGGTCATCTGATTGCCATGAAAAGTCTATACTTATGTTCAGGCAAATTGTTACCTCTAGTAAACATTGTTTTGGAGAGTGAAATATTTGGCTTGTTGATAAACCAGACAATCTAGTTTAAAATTAACATCAAGCCCCACAATTAAATTACAGAAACTATTTTATGGACAGTGAAAATAATGCTTGGACTTTAAAGAGTACTAAGCTTGATCTCCCAATCCACTTGAAAACTTGATAAACTGTCCTTGTGTACTGATTGATTAACATAATTAATCTCAATTTTAAAATTAAGCACAAATATTCACAGATTATCATACATTGTATTAGTATGTTTACTTTTCTTTTTTGTACATTTAAAATTATTATTTCACCTAAAATTTAGAAATGTGACAGAAGTTATTGACATTATAAGGGAGAAGACTACCAGTAGAATTTACATATGTCAGATACCAGCCAGATATTTTGATTTAAGAAGAGAAGCCTGATTTTTAAGCAACACCATTACAACCTTTAGACAATGGATTAGCAGAGCCAATGATATCTTGTTTGATTTGTGTCAGCACATACCCAATGTGGAGTTTTTACAATATAATATTAATCCTGTAAGTAAATTTTACCATTCAATTATTTGTTGCTTAAACATCTTTTTGACAGGTTTGATTCTTAGTTTAAATAGTATTATTCATGTATGTGTATTCAGTATTAGGAATTACAATGAATATAAGTGTTTAGACAAGGCTGAAAGAATGTGATGTACTTATTACATTAATAGAAGTATCAATTAGTGCTACAAATATGAGATGTACATGCTTTACAACACTTGTTGTGAAAACCACAAACTCTCAAATACATTAGCATAATAAACTTGTAGCTGTTTTACCTATATTGCTGAGAAATTGATTTTTTAATTTTGTTTATGTGTCAATGACTACAGGTCATACAATAAGCAATGTGTGTTTTTGTACTTTTAAAATAAATGCTTTGGTATTAACTAAATGGATAAAATGTATAAGATATTCATCGCCCTTCCTAAATCAATGTAATGAAATACATTATTTAATAACATAATTTTGTATAGTTGGCAAGTTGTTTTTCTTTGTCAAAGATCTTGTATAAAAATTCATAATATTGAAAGTTTAAAATCAGTTTTTTTGGTTGATATGATAACTTATTATTGAGTATTTGAATTTGTTATAGCCTTGCATTGCCACAGGTCGTATTCTAGGCCATGCATATTTTTTGCACTTTAAACAATGGACTTGCCCACTAAATAGATGGAATAAGCTGATGCATGAACTACATCATTCATTGTAAATTTTATATGGTGATATGTTCATAAAATAAGTGTAAAAACTGACTAAGCTATAAAATTGTATAGATAATACACCCCTAAATATTGGTGTGTTATGAAACAGGCTGTGTTTATATGCGCAATGTTTATGTGGATGACCTGTATGTAAGTTTTCACTTTGTTTACATTTTCTAAAAATAAAAACATGGTGAAAACACCAGACATGCCATATATATTTATACCCCCGCTTCGAAGAAGAGGGGGGTATACTGTTTTACCCTTGTCCGTCCGTCCGTTACAAAATTTCCGTCGCAGTTTTCTCAGCAACTATAACATGCAGCAGCCTAATACTTTGCATATTGCCTCATCCCATAGTCCCATGTAGTGTAAAGCGATTTCATGCTCCTTGCTCATCTACTTCCTGTTTGTCGCATATTTTTAGATTTTTGTGGGGGTATCACTAGTGAGCATTAGCTCACAGATATACTTGTTTGGTCTGGTCTATTAGTGTATTGAAGGACATGAAAGCATGCCATTCATTTGTTTGAAATAATACTGGGATATTGTGAAATTTGATATTAGTTTGCTTTAAAATTGTGCATTTTAACATAACATGTGTTAATGAAGTTATGTCTTGAGTGTTATTTTGTTTTATGCACCTACAGCAATGTTAATTATGATCTATATTTAAGAGTTCAAGATAGTTGAAAATTTTCTATAAATTATAAAGTAATTTTGTTATGAATGAATCATTCTTAAAGTTCATTAAGCGCTTATATATTCAATATGATAAGAGCTCTATACAAATAGGGTATATAATATGATAATAATAATTATTGTTATTATTTCAAAATGTTTACTTTCAGGTAAGACATTTATCAAAGGATGGTCTTCCTTTTTAACTCTGAAGGTGGAAAATTATGTTTGCTAACAATCCAGGACAGTGTCTGTGTAGACTATCCTGTTAGAGCTGACCCTGCTGGTGTTCCTTTAGACACCATGCAGTGGCCAGCACTACAGGATAGTAACTCTGACACTGTTTCTGAGATTGATACATCACAGATGAAAACCTATGCTTATGTTGTGAAAGAGGTAGTATCATTTATGTTTATTTTTATTTGTTCGGAACTTCAGTCCTGAAATATATTAACCGTATTTCAGACCCTTCTCCACTTTGAAAATTTACTGATTCCAGAAGTAGTCCCTCAGTATATATGTATAGATCAATTCAAAAAGATCGTCTGCTATGGCGGGCGTATTAATACACTAGTAATTCGCACTATATCTCAATCGTAAGTATATTCACTGCTAAGTAGGGATGATTTCTTCATCTTATGTAAAAGAGTGGTGTCAGCGATTCAGTCACGACCCATCGTTTATGCAACTTGCCAGAGAGATGTTGCATCATCTTTTGTAATAGATTGGTTTTATAGAAAAAGTTTAAAGATAGTAGTAAATGACTTTAAATGATGTCTGAATAGTGGACTTAATTTATTTTACATTCATAATGCAGTAGAATGTGCATGAATGATGACTTGAAAGAGGCAGTTATTCAATTGTTTCAAGAATGACCAATTTGACTCTAATTGTGTGAAAAATCAGTAGTGAGTTTTCCTGTCTGGTTTACCTGCTGTATTTATAAGTTGGTTATATAAAGTGTTTTGAACTAGAACAGTGCTGGTCTACCTATCAAACTAATATCACTGAACTGTTCTTAGTGATGAATTTTTTGTTGGAGCTAGAAATCTAATTCCACTTTTCAAACCCGAACAAATTCAGTGCCTTCAGCATTTTGATTTATTAACCCTCTCATATAAATGGACACTTACTGGAATCCCATTGTACAGCCTATGCTTCTGTCTGTCTATCTGTTGGTAATATCAGCCATGCATACATCTATTAAAGTCTACTTTGACCCCAGTCAATTGTGAATTTGTGATATAAATATAAGATAGTTAAGAAACAACTTAGTAATGATAGAAGAAAAAAAATTGCATTATCCAAAATGATGCTTTGACCATAGATAAAAAATGATTGTTTTTTACTTTAAAGTCTTGCATGAGTGTGTGCAGCATTGACATATACACACTATTACAACTTGAGTTCAAACTATAAGAAAGTTGTTTCATTGTGGGTGAAGGCAGCATCTGGTTATTGTTACCGTAATCTTTGACCTTTATATGTAAGATAATACATATGTTAGTCTAATCTTGCTTGCTTGTAAGATGCTATTCTAAATTAATTGATCATGTTTATGAATATAGAAAGACTGAAGTTTTAAACATACCCATATTATGATTAATGAAATTAAATGAATATTTTGCTTACATATTTATAATTGTTTAATGATTCCAGAAAGAGATGTTCACATATATTGATGAGATTATATTTCATTGTAATACAGTATGTACTGATGTACTATGAATGAGGGTCTTTAAACTTATAAAGTTTTTTAAAATTCTTTGGTTTTAATGAAACTTTCTTTCTTTATATTTTCTGATGCTGTTATCAGAGTTGAAAGGTCTCTACAAGAGCACCAAGAACTTAAATGTAATCCTAGGGTAGGATGCTTTATTTTGTTCATTTTTATTAGTTCGGGACGTCAGTGCTGAAAAAATATATCTACTGTATTTCAGACCCTCTCCGATTTAGAAAATGGCAAATCCAGAAGTAGTCTCTCAGTGTATAAGTTTAGAGTAATTCAAAATGATCGTCTGCTATGACAGGCACGTTATTCATTATGTTATTTATTAATTGTAATCCACCTGAAGAAGACGTATTTTTATGTCGAAACGCGTTGTGGAATAAAACGTTTTTAATTGGAGTTTGTCTTCCTTATTCAAACATTATGACAGGCACAAGAATTCCTAAAATACACTTGTTAATCGGTCATACTGAAGCGTATGTATAATAGCTTGTAGTAGAGATCTTTACGTTGTATTATGTAATAGAATGGTATTCAGTAATGACCTGTCGTTAGTGCCAGTTTTCAGTAGAGATGTTACATCAGCTTATGTAATAGAATGGTTCTATAGGAAAAGTTGGAAGAATGTAGTTGATGACTTTGAATGATGTCTGAATAGTGGACTTCATTTATTTTATATACAGATGCAGTAAAATAAATGTGCATAAATGATAACTTAAAAGAGTTTATTATTGCATTGTTCTAAGAATTACCCCTTAACTTGTTGTGATTGAACACAAAAGTGTGTTCACCTGACCAGTTTACCTGCTGTATTTACAGGTTGATTTTTTAACTGTTTTGAACCGTAGCAATGATGCTCTACCTATCACTGAACTGTCCTTAGTGTACAAAAGTACTTGGAGTTGGAAATCTCATTGTACCTTTAAACCCGAACAAATTCAGTGCCTTCAGCGCTTTGATCTAAATTTGTAATATACTGATCAAGATGTGTACAATCTGCTTTCAAAAAAGATGGAAATGATGTATGTGTTATACAACATAATATAAAAACAAAAACTGGCTTTTTAACTTATCAATACATATTGAACGATATATTTTTGGCTGTATTTGAATGATATGAATGGAAAGATATATTAATTCTCTCAGAAATGAGATTAATAAATCCTTTTTCAGTATGTCACAAAATATGTTTTACATGTCTTCAGTTGGGTAGAAACTTAATAATTTGATTATAATTATTTCTTAATTATCACTGTGTCCCAATTTTCTTAACTTTTATTTCATAAGGTTTCCAAGAAGAGATATAGAAGGAATGTGTACATCAGAAGAAGATCATCCAGAAAATGATCATCTAGACATAATAAGAAACTTAGGAAAATGGTATGTTTCATTATTCTGTTAAATTACTAATGGTCTTCTTTCTAGCAAACACACAAGTTTTTTTGGCTGCAAGAATATTTATAACTTCAAGTGTCACCTTTGTCAGTTAAGCCGTAGTGTTTATAATTAAATTAATTTGTGTAAGATTTTGTAATCCTATTTAAAATACTGATATACTGGAAACTTAATTCAAGATTAAAGGCTAGAAGAAGCTGGCCACTGACTAAGCCCCATGTGGCATTGATTTTTGATGTATTGTTCGCTTTATATTTGTTAGCCGGATTTTTCAACGAAAAAATTCGGCTAATAGTTTGGCGAACACGGGCGGGTGGACGGGCGGGCGTCTGGTGTCGTTAACAATTGCGTTAAAGTTTTTAATGTACCATATATTTCTGCCATTTAAAGTCAGATCTCTACGAAACTATACAATGATAACATACCATGTGATGAACAGATATAGACAGTAACCGCAACTCTACCTTGCTTAATTATTGATTATTGCCCTTTGTAATTTCGGGTGTCTGGTGTCGTTAACAATTGCGTTAAAGTTTTTAATTTAGCATATATTTCTGCCATTTATTGTCGGATCTCTACGAAACTTCATACAATGATTACATACGATCTGTTAAAAAGAATTAGACAGTAATGGCAACTCTACCTTGCTTAAAAATGGATTATTTCCCTTTTTTTGTGTTAAAGTTTTCAAATTGTTGGATATCTCTGCCATTTATGGTTAGATGTTTATGAAATTTCATAAAATGATTACATACCATCTGTTAAAAAGAATTAGACAGTAATGGCAACTCTACCTGGCTTAATAATGGATTATTTCCCTTTGTTTTTTTGCGGTAAAGTTTTCAAATTGTTGGATATCTCTGCCATTTATGGTTAGATGTTTATGAAATTTCATACAGTGATTACTTACCATCTGTTGAAAAGAATTAGACAGTAACAGCAACTCCACCTGGCTTAATAATGGATTATTTCCCTTTGTTTTTTTGCGTTAAATTTTTCAAATTGTTGGATATCTCTGTTATTTATGGTTTGATGTTTACGAAATTTCATACAATGATTACATATCATCTGTTGAAAAGAATTAGACAGTAACCGCTACTCTACTTGGCTTAATAATGGATTATTTCCCTTTGTTATTTTTGTGTTAAAGTTTTCAAATTGTTGGATATCTCTGCCATTTATGGTTAGATGTTTATGAAATTTCTTACAATGATTACATATGATCTGTTGAAAAGAATTAGACAGTAACCACAACTCTACCTGGCTTAAAAATGGATTATTTCCCTTTGATATTTTTGTGTTAAAGCTTTCAAATTGTTGGGTATCTCTGCCATTTATGGTTAGATTATTATGAAATTTCATACAATGATTACATACCATCTGTTGAAAGAATTAGACAGTAACGACAACTCTACTTGGCTTAAATATGAATTATTTCCCTTTGTACTTTTTGTGTTAAAGTTTTCAGTATGTTGGATCTCTCCAATAGCAAGTATTCTGGCATTTTCCAGCCATATTTTCCCGCCATTTTGTTTCAACAATTTCACCATTTGCCATACAAGGTTTTTTTTAACAAAATTCTCTAGCCAATTTCATATCATTAGCTTTGCATTATTTTCATCCATAGTTTTCATGTCTTATGCCATCTTAGTCAAATACCAACAAAATACTCAGAAAAGATACAATAGGACATATATATAGTTAATGAAACTCTTTATTCCTTTAAGATTCATTATTGCCCTTTGTATTCCTTCTGATAAGCAATATATCAAATGACTTTCTTTTGTAACAACATAAACTTGTTCTCAATGTTCCTATATGCAGAAAAAACCGGCTTTAATGTGGCTCCCACATTATCTTTCTTGTTTTAAACTGAACTACATACGATATTTTTGAAAAATTTGAACTGAATTTTTTTATGCTGATTTTATTGGTACATTATTTACCATAAGGTACATCACATGTAGCCAGTACTCACTTTTTTGTGATGATGATAAGTTTATATATAATTCAACTAAGGTGAAAGTCTACTATGAAAATGTTTAACATGTCTGGAATTCTATTGTATTATCTTTGAATGATCAGCCTTTTTAAACAATTTCTATTGTTACCAATCAAGCAACAGATTAGCCAGTTACTGTGCAATCAATGGACTTTTAATTCATTATTTAATGTAAATCCCATGGCCTACTCTTATTTAATCTTTGTGAAGCTTATGATCAGTTCTTGTTTTTAATAATATACATAGCAGTCAAGTTTGTCTTTGCATTCAATCCAATAATGTTGTTGCTGTTGATAATCTGATACTTATAAGTCCCTTATGAATTTATTTATAACATATAAATGTTTCAATATAGTTTGTGAAGAATTTTCAACCAAGGTATACATAGTATTAAATTAATAAGTTTTCTTCATGGTTGTTCAGTATGATGAATGTTTATGTTTTACTGTTTTAAGTTTTAAATTTTGTCTGTTTAAGGGTTATATATGTTTTAGCTCACTTTAGCATGAAGTGGTTAAGGTGAGCTATTGTATGGATCTGGTCAGATGTGTGTGTGTGCCCTCATCATCAATAATTAGGGAATTTAGTCAGTTGTCTTCCCTGATAAAATCTGTTGTAATTCAATGAGCGACTTTAGTCAGTTATCTTTCCTTGATAAAATCTGAAGAAATCCAATTTGTAAGTTGGTCCTGACAGTTAGAATCCTCAGATTTTATCATTGAAGGCTTATGTAAGAATAACAAAATATTTCATCTAATATCCTTCTTGTTATTTAATATATTAATATGATTGATTAAATTTAGATAGTTCTTTACCCTAACAATACTTAACTTAATTTACAAATTGTGTGATTTACAAAAAAGTTATCTAAGATTAATTAATTACAAATTTACATTAAAAAGTAAAGGTATAATCAGAATATCAAACTTTACCTATTTTAAGCATAGGCAACCCGCACAGTCCTGAATCAAAAGCACTGTATAAACACCCATGGTATATTACTAAAAAAATGGTAGTTTTTCAACCAAGTTCAATCAGAGGTCAGTTTGTCTATCGTTATTAATTTTATTTCAAAGATTTATACATCTGTGCAAAGCTGAGGCATTGCACTTTCAAATGACACCAACATCTTTTGCATGCACCGAAAAATGAGGTTGTAGGCGGATTTCAAACATCTGGATTAAACAGGTTCAGTTTACTTGAGACTAATGTCGCAAAAACTACATACATCGATTGCATTCGTAAATATTCTAGTTTTACTTGAAAAATTTTGCCACCAGAAGTGTATTTAGTTCTTGTGACTTCTTTACCAACTAAACTAGATATGTTTGATTGTGTTGTTTGAAATCGACCCATGACTTTATTACTAAGCATTATTGAATAAGTGAAATAAATATATTTATAATGTAGAAACTGGCCTCTAAGTAAAATTAGTTAAAAACTATCTTTTTAAGTAATATAGCTTACATGTATAAATAGTGTTTTTGATTAGGGACTGTGGTGTCTGCCAGTGATTTTGAAGTGTATACAAGAGGATATAAATGATTAAGGTCCCTTATTGGTATGTAGGTCCTTACAGTTGGAATCATCGGATTTTTTCATTGAAGTCCTATGTAAGGATTACAAAAATTTTCATCTAATATCTTTCTTTTTAATGAAGATATTAACAGAAGTGGTGAAATTCAGATAGTTATTTACCTTAAAATGGAAAGATTGATTTTCAAACAAATTAAATGGTTTACAAATATGTTATTTCAGGTTAATTTTTACAAATTAACATTGAAAAGTAAGGGTACAGTCTGAGTAATCCAACGAATTGGACCTACCTATTTGAAGATTATACAGGGGGAAATAACTGACTAAGGTCTATTAATTTTTAAAAAACTTGTCTTATCAAAATCAGTTAGAAGTATGGTTACCAAATTTATTATGTAGCATCACATGAAGGTCCTTTGCATAGATGGTTCAAATTATACCCATGGGGTTAATATTGATCCTGCCTTAAGGGTCATCAGATTAAAATAAGGAAAATATTCTTCTCACTAACTCTGAGGTATAGAACTTGCATATTTGGTATGTAGCATCACGTTAAGGTCCTCTACAAAGACTGTTCACATTATGCCCTTGGTGTCAAAATTGGCCCAGTGCCAGGGTTCACTTTTATGGAGCTTGGACTAAATTATTTTTACCAGGCCATTTTCCTAACTATCACTAATTCTAAATCATTCTTGGTTTTCCATTTTCTTCAAGTCAGTATTGAAATAAAAGTCACGTTAATTGTTTTTGTAGAATGCTGTGTACAAAATTAATGTATTGTATTTGTTAATTTTACTGCATCAGTTTATTACACTACCTAAAAATTATGTGCACTTGACTATCTGAATCATTATCCACTTTCTATTTTCAATGCTGTACCATAACTTTACCATTTTAACAATCTTTTCATGTGTTAAGCTGATTCAATTAGTGTATAATTTAGCCATGATATTTCATAGTGATGTCATTTTTATATGCTTTGGGCATATTATGGTATGGACAATAACTCGACCACAGATTCTCTTAGGTTAACCAAATTTCATGTGTGAGTAGCCTTTGTGTAAAGGGTGTGCCCTTTTGGTTCTGAGGTTCAGGGGTCAAAGGTCATTGTAGCTTAGACTTAATATGGAAAAACATTGTCTAGACAATAACTCAACAACTGATTTACAAAGGTTTACCAAATTTAAATGTGTATAGCCCTTGTGTCAAGTAGGCCCGGGGATCAAAGGTTAAGATGGTTAAGATCCCTTGGACAAAATATAGAAAACTTTTTTGGTCTATAACTCAACAACAGCTTTACCCAGGTTCAAAAAATTTTATGTGTGGATAGCCGAAGTTCATGTTGGAAACTTTATGCAGATGGTAACTTGCCAGCGGCTCTACCTAGGTTCATGAAATCTTTGCTTTGGATAGCCCCCCCCCCCCCCCCCCCCCGTGAAGGATGTGACCTATTTATGTCAAGGTCATAGGTCAAGGTCACCGATACTTTATATGGGACAGAACACAGCATGCACAACGCACAAGTGTATAATGCCACGCCAAGTGGAGCTCTTGTTAATGTTTGGTATGAATTGTGTACACATAAATACTGAAGTGTTATATAAAACAGTATACATATTTATGTATTGTTTCAGATTTATTGAACGTAGAAGATAAACATGATACATCAAGAATGTCATTATTATTATCTAATGATGTAGAGTCAAACCCTGGACCTGTAAGTTATTACTTGTGGATCTAATGATTGATATTGATGTTGAAATACAGTCATTGCCTTAACCCTGTGGCCCAAAGTCCCAGTCTCATGGAAATGGTTTTGAGCTAAAAAAACAACTTCATGCTAATCAATAATTTTGTCCTTTATAATACAATAAATAGGGCTATTGCTCTATAAATTTTAAAGTAATGATAGTGTGCTTGTTATGAAACTATCAGATGAACGTAGTTTATTTCACCTTATCTAACAATATAGAAGAACGATCAAAGTATATGATTGAGTATCTTTCATGTTGTTTTGAAATACATTTATGTTGGGTTTTATTGACAACATTTAATTGGGCTGTTGTTTTTACAGTGGATGTTTCTGTGTTAGTTGTTTATATTTTTCAAGACTGATGTATAAACAAACACTCAATTTATCACTTAATGTTCCTTTTGATATTTTTAAAGGAAATATTTTTATTTAAAATTAATAAGCGAGTATCATAAACAAAATAGGCAAACGTTAGAAATTTTAAGATTGTATCAATTCTTTAGAAACAAAGACATACTGTTAAGTTTCATAATCTTTGTATAAAGGAACAAGCGAAAGTGCATTTACAAAAACATTGTAATTATTGTGTTATTTGATAAACCTTGATTACTTCGGATTGAAAAAATTCTGTAATGATAAAACTACATGTATAGTTGTAATCAACTAAGATTTTTCTTAGGTCAAGTGATATGTCAGACAATCAAATCAACAAATTGATCATATGTCAGTCGGATTTCCTGCACTTGTGGTTAATCCTTGGGTAATGAACGTGGCCTATAGGTTCAGAGGCCCCGGGGTCAAAAGTCAAGGTCACTCGGACTTCTTATTTACTTATAAATGGCTATCTGAAGTACTAGTGTACCTCTTATTACATTTCAGAATGTGGACATATTTCCATCATTGAATGACTGGACTAAACATCTACCTTCTGGAAGAATAAATGATGAAGTCACTAATTTACATCTTTGTCCTGTACATCTGGTATGACAGTATCTCTAAGCAGTACTTTATTTCTTTATTTTCATGCAAGTGTATTTGCTGGTACATGTTTTACATTAAGTATGTGTCCTCTGTCTGCCATTTACAATCTGTATGATAGCTCACACAAGTGACACAACTGCCCGTTTACTCTTGAAGTACTTATATCACAGTGGCAATACCATGTGACTATGATTTCACAAATGCTACAGTTTCAAGAAGAAAACAATAAAAATCCACCTTGACTCAAAGTTTTAAGAGCTGTAAGTCTTTAAAATTTTTGTCAGATTTACATGATACATACTGAAATAAAGTGTATACACATCCAAAGCCAGTTTTATGCTTCCTGCAAACACCCTTGAAAACCTACCTATGTTTACATATTCAAAATGGGACGGCAGGTTGTCACTGTAGCACACTGAAATGGAATAGTTTTCCTGGGCAGCATATTATCAAACTTTTTAAGATAATTTAGCCATGCAATATAGAGTGATATACGCCAAAAATCAGTCGTAAGACCGTTGATAATACGTGCCCCTGGGTGTTAGCAAAAAGTGTAAAATTGGCAAGAATTAAAAGGCTTATAGCTCTTTAAAGCTTTGAATTTAGGCTGATTTTTCAGTGTTTTCTTCTTGAAACCATAGCATCTGTGCTGTCATAGTTAGGTCGTATTGCTACCGTGATATTGTAACTTTTATCTCAAAATCTAAACTATTTATTGAACATGTGTTTTAATCAGATGACTGAAAAGATATGTCAATCTTCAAACTTAGCAGTAGTCTAGGCCAACTACATTTTAGTTGAGATGTACCAAATTTGATTCGTCAGAATACTTCAGTGTCTAAATTTCCCAAACAATGTCTCTTTTATATTTATTAATAACAGGAAAGTGTAAATATATTTCAGTTCTTATGCCAATATCAATATTGACATTAAATTATAGAAAAAAATATATATTATTTCAAATTTTGATAAGATATACATCCACTTTGACACGGTACCAATCTGTCCTCATTATGGTAAAATATGAAAGCAGCTGGATAGCTCACTTGGGAGCACATGCCATATAAGTTTGAGTCTAGGTCAGGCCATATATTTTTCCCACCCTGTGTCACTATATTTACTATGAATCAATTCAACATTACTTTCAGAGATCACAACTGATGTTACCTTTATTGGATGAAGACTTCAAGTTACCACATAGAAGTTATACTGTCAAGGATCATACAATATATTTAGAAGGGCTTAGTATCAAAAACAATTTTAATAATTTGATTAAGGATTTTATAACTAAAAGGCAATTATTGGGTGAAGACTGGTCTGAGGTAGAGACTCGGTATAGCTCTCATGATTTGTCTCTTCCTGGGTGTTCTACTACCTGTACAACCAATAGCACCTCTACCAGTACTACATATGTAACTAGGCCTATATATACTGTCAACTTAAAAGAGACATATGATCATGTAACAACCACTCGACCTGAACTTTCCAATAATACCACCCAAACAGGATTACCTGTTAAAAGAAAGCAACCCGACTCTAACTCAACATTAGCGGATATGTCTCAAACCACTTGGGGTAACAACTTACTTAAAAATCTAACTAAATGTGATTCATCTATTACACTAGAAATCCAGATATTACAAACAATGTATGAAAAAAATTTGGTGACTGCTACTAATCATGCTTTTTTCAAAATTGAGCAAGAAGCTGCTAAACTGTGTTCTATTACTGACTGTTGTTCCGGATCTTTTGTTTATTTTGTCTTTAAATGTTTTATTCAGGACCGAGAGATTTTTTATATTAGATACGTTGATGCTGGGGTTTATGAAGGTTATATGATTCAACAATATTTAGATCAATTAAAGAAAGAATTAGGATTTACGGATGATACAGTAATTTTACAAAATGCTTTAACATCAGAAGATAATTATGAGCTTTCTAAGGAATCTGTTAAGAAAAATTCAAAAAGAAATCGACCTGATATGATTTATAAATACTCAGTGGAACACACCATGAAATTAGCTCTTCAAGCTGTAAAAGATTTTAAAAATTGTCCAGAAATTTCTATGGAGTCTTGGTGTGTTCATTTAATGCCTGCCAATTCTAAATTTGCTATTGACAGCCCAGCTGATATGTATCTTAATGTTCTATCAAAAACCACTTCTATTAATGCAATTAAAAAAAACCTATTTGACTTTCGACTTAATAAATTAGATTTCTCAAAAATTTGTTCCAAAGATCTGTTAAATGAACCAACGAATGAACAAAAGAACTTGTTACAACAGTCAATTACTATCAATTGTCTGTGTGGTAATATTAAAGGAAGGCCTGAATTATTTAAAAGTAACAGTCATTTTGAGTCAAATTTTCCATCTTACTCTGCTGTTTGTAGTTCACTGAGAAATCATACCATCAGTTTATATTTAAAACAAGACTTTAGAGCTATTATTTCTTTGTTCAAAAAGTATTTTCCTGAATTAAGTGATAATTCCTTGATGCATAATAATAATTTACAATCTAGTATTCCACATGTTAAGAAACCTAAGATAAATGCTACAGAAGTACATGAAGTAGTTGACACCAATAATGATTTGCAAAATTTTATACCAGTACCCGTTTCCAATGATACAGAAGTTAAAGTTGATATTTTTCAACAATACTGTTGTGCACTTTTAGAAAATGGTTTGTTTAAAATACAATCTTATAGTGAAACTGGCTGGCTAGTCTGTTGTATGAATGATTATGGAGATACAGATGCAGCATTTAAGTACAACGACTATGTGTACACGGCTCGCCTGCCACAAGAACAAGGTGATTACTACCACTGTAGCTGCACTGTATTTTCAACCTTAATTAACCTGAAAAACTGTGATACTGTTGTCAATGATTTTATCGTTTCAGATTTGTGTGGTAAAAATTGTGTGACATGCCTTCATTGTAAGTTTATAAAGAAATTGGTTATACCAACATTAAGGTCAGGTAATGTAGAAACAAAAATGGATCAGTTTATTGCTGGTGCATTAAATTATCAAGGTAAGGATGTCATTGAACTTAGTAAATTTAGAGAAACATTTAAATATTCTGTTAAGATTGAAAGTGAAGACATGCCTAGTTTTGTTTATTTCACTTTCAGTCAAAGAATTAATAGATATATTGTTACATGTATGAATGGAAAATGTAGATCATTGCGTGGACATAAGAAAGCAATTAATAATTTATGCAACACCGAGGTTTGTGCACATAATTTTATTGCTGTTATAAAGAATCATCCTGAGCTTTGGGAAGACTTAATAAATGACCAAAATTCTGTAGATCTTGATATTGAACTGGATAATGATATTTCTGATGATACTGATATACATAATGATACTTACGAAGATAATATATTTGACAGTAGTTCTGGACTCTGGAAATTTAAAGGTAGAAGCAGTCATTCCCCAGCCAAACGTGATTGTAAAACTTTAAAATCTAATGTATTAGCTCGTGACCGGTGGAATGACGATAATTTGGAAAGACTCGGTGATGGTTCTTTAAAAGGTCCCCCATTGTATCCTGCTATTCCTGATAATACATGTAGCTGTAATGCTGGTTGGATTAAACAAGGGAACGATGTAGAATACTGTGAAAATGGTTTAACTTGTAATGATAATACAAGACATTTAACTATTTATACCCAGTTAGCTCCTGTTAAATGTCAAATATTTGATAGAAAATGTTACAACTCTGAAAACCCTTGTAAGATATTATGGGATGAAGGAAAATCTTTAAATGTTCATGTTTACAGTCGTGATACTGCAGCTGGGGATGAAATTGGGTGGGAATTTGTTTCAATGGTAATTAACTCTGGTATTACATTTTCATCTTATTGTCAGTTAAAAACAGAACTTTATAAACTAAGGAATACTGATGCAAAATTTATGAGTAGAATTGTTTTTGTTAACTGGTGGTTTAGTTGGGCATCTAGTATGAATATTGATTTCAGGCAGCCATGTGACGTCTGTGGTTTTGAACCTAAACGACTGTGTTGTGATGGCACTAGGGTAGGCATTGGCTTTAGACATGCTAATTATGAGGAAATAAATCAAACTGAAAAAGATTCACCTATTTATCCTACATTACATCGTAGAATGGATCGTTGTTTTTTGAAAAATATGAATGGGTCTAACAAACAGCAAATGATAGCTAATAGAAAATTTTTAGACTATTTGGCAAGAAAAGAGTTGGGTGAAATTAATGCTAAAGAAACTTTAGAATTGCATGAAATTAATGTACGTTTAATTGCCTTGAAATCTATATTACCTCAGGAAATCTTAACATCTTTTGAGAGATTTTTATTGATGTCTAGTGCAGAAAAAGTAGCATATGCCCGTGTTTTAAAAATGTTAAGTACTACAGCCTCTGTCTCAAGTCTTTTGCCTCCATTATTCTGTGCTCAACTGCAGGAGTTTGTTCAAAATCCAGTTACTGATGGCAATGAAGCTAAGTTAGTTTTAAATTCAATGAGATCCTATGCTCCTGAAATTAAAGATCTTATTTGTGAATCAATGAATTGCCATAACGGATATTTGCCATTTGATATTAGACTTTTTATACAATATATTTTAAAGGAATGTTGAAGTTTAAATTACAATGAACCTGCTCCTGCCTTTCCTCAACCTGATACATATAATCCTGCTAAGTTTGGGAGGGCATATTATTTTAATAAGACTGGTAAAAAATTACGTAATATCAGACAATTTACCATTGATAATGAACATAGTAACAGGAGAAATGTTGACCATGATGATGGCACTCTTGAATTTGAAAAATGTCAAAAATTGTTTTCTAAAGCCCAAAATTCAGCTAAGGGTACTTCCAACTTGTTTTTATGGTTTTGTGCTGACCACGGCCATTGCTATGGCTTCCATATGACAGGCGCTGAGGGTAGAAAAGATCCTGCTGCCTCACTTTATTCATATTTAGAAAATCCTCCAAAAGATATATTTTATGATTTTGCTTGTAACTTACAGGAATATTGTTTGAACCGAGAAAGTGGTTATTTTAAAAATGTAAGATTCTTTCATGACATCTTTCATGGTTATTCACATAAGTGCTCACGTGCCTTTTCATCTGGTAGATTACAAGGATTTGAATCTGTTAATTCGGAAATTTGTGAACAGTTCAATAGTTTTATTCAATGTATTAAAAAATCTGGTCGACAAATGTCCCAATTTCACTTTTGCTTTTATCTACATTTTTTTCTGCATGAATGGAATGAAAGAAAGAGAACTTTATATAACAAAAAAATGAGAATAGCAATGGCTGGGTTAGTTTAGTACAAATGTATAAGATTTATATTCATAAAATTCATTCTTTAATAAGCTGGTTATGCCTGAATGGAAGATTTTCTCATGTTACTATATTCGAAATTTCCAATCACAATATTTCAGAGTTGTATTGTTTCAAGTTATACCACTTTACTGTTCTTCATTTAAATAATTGACCTTAAATTTTTTTGAGGAAGATGGGGGGGGGGATAAAAAAGATTTACATCATTTTCACATCTGCAATTCTCTTGTTTATTCATTCAGTATGACTGGTTTATCAACTGAAACCATCCCACTTTTTAATATCACCGTTAACATTTGTTTATACCATTTAACCTCTGCAGTTTTATTGCCAAATTATTACTTCAATTTACTTCAAAGTGAAGCTGATATTTAATGACTTTGTTTATTCTGTGATCAAAATACTGTTGAAGCAGAGACACATATTTTATTAAATTGTAATTATGACAACAAAACCCTATTTTTCAACCATCCGCGTTAAGTTGCAAAGTACCTAGTGAAATCATACTTAAAGAGACAGAGACTTACTTACAATAGATAAAAATCTATGTATTTGTTTTTAGTGTATATACATTTAGTTTCATACAGTGACTTATAGGTCCATAGGGCTGGGTGTATTTTGTACTAATATTACATTGTTCTTTATATTTATGTACTGTATCTTACACATGTCACTTTAATAAAAACCTTACTTACTTTAATTATAACAAATTGTTTGTGTACTATAGTTCGTTTTTTCACAACTGTCAAAACATGAATAATTTCACAGTGACTTTGTGCTACTTGTCTAACACTCGTGATTTTGTAATAATGTGAATTCAATTACCATGAAATTATTCAAAGTTTGACAGCTAGGAACAAAAATAGACTAAAACAGTCTTTATGATTCTTATTGTTTGATTCTTTTGACTACCTGGAAGTGCAATGTGCAAGAAGTATTTCTACCTTTTGGGTATTTGAATTACCCATTTTGATGGCCTATCATGTTTTATATTTTATTATTAACATCGTGTGATCACTATAAATACCCCTATAAACACTTGTCTATTAACAGGATTTGATTATCAGTCTTCTAATTGCTGGCTTGCAATATAATTTAATTTTTGGAAATTCCATTGTTCTACCTTCAATGTTGCTATGCATATGCGACTTTATTTCTTATCGAGTTGAATGAAAAGGTTGACGTGGGTGGAAAACTAGTGTACATATTATGTATACGGAATGTACTTGAGCAAATCACTTGATATAACCTTTAAAAAGTATGGTATGTAATGAGAATATATTTTGGGCTGAACAAAAACAATATTTTAACTCCCTTTATTTCTTAATAGAGTTACAATAGTGTTTAGAACAGCCCATGATATGAAGTGTACCAAAGTGAAAAGTTTTTACAGTGAACTATACATAACTTGCAACCTGTAAAGATAACCAGCAAATATAAGTGAATGGTCAATAGCCATCAGATGAAGTAAGCTCGGTACCTTATACAATACATTTACAACCTCTCTTGAACAACACCCACTGGCAGGGACGTTAGTGTGTTGCTCTGCAGGTTAAAATCAAACTTATGCTTCAGAGAAATATCAAAAGCTGTAAAGATAACCAGCAAATATAAGTGAATGGTCAATAGCCATCAGATGAAATAAGCTCGGTACCTTATACAATACATTTACAACCTCTCTTGAACAACACCCACTGGCAGGGACATTAGTGTGTTGCTCTGCAGGTTAAAATCAATTAAACTTATGCTTCAGAGAAATATCAGAAGCTGTTGTTGTACTATGTGTACATTTAGGGTTTAGAATGTAGGAGTGACACTGTTCTTATTAGGATTTCAGTATATAAGAAGTAAGAAGAACTTATAAGAATGTGTATTCATCATTAGGTGGTATACTGTATAAAGTAAGTAAAAAAAGACAAAACTCGTGCATTCCTTGTCTGAAAAGATTCACATCATTTGATACCCCAGAACACTGTCATTGCATGCTTCTTGTAAATAGTATTCAAAACTTCATTATATGCAAGTTAGCATCACCTTTTTGAGTTCTGTGTGTTAAAATACATAGATTCATTCAGTGAGTACAAGTTAGTCAATGTTCAAATAAGGAATAAGTTAATATTCATAATGAGTCTTGAGATTTGCACATTCATTGTTATGTTAGCATAGTTCGTGACCTGGGTAAAAATGACAAAGAGGTGTGTACAGTTTGATTATCATCCGAAGTCTACAAGGATTCTCGATACAAGCTCGAGAATCTTGATAACTATAACATAACCCAACTCCTCGTCTACTAACTAACTTTTATTGTACAAACACATATATCTGGTCAACTTATGTGAATCAACACAGCGGTGGATACTGTGCTCAGGCCCTCTGCCTGGAGAGATGATGCATAGAAAGGAAGTTTGGGTTATATAGTGATCATGCAGCTGCCAGAGCCCTGGATCACGTGATGATCAGCTGGAATAACATTAACCAGATGGTCAGTGATTACATGACCATCTGCCCATATATAGAAAACTCACACACTATTACCACCAGCTCATATAAATGAGCTAGTATTTACTATTGAAAACTCATACAATTATTTTTTTCCATTGTTAACTTGTAACAGATGGCTATTGATTACATGGTCATCTGTCCAGACAATTGAGTTACTCATTATCTGAAACCTATACAATATTTGGTTACAGTGAATGATCAGTATCACTGTCCAGACAAATGAGTTACTAATTATTAGAAACCTATATCATATTAATTTACAGCCAATAATCAGTGATTATATTACATCACTCGTCTTGTTAATACTTTTTTTTTGAGTAAAGGATAACCTCACTGTGTTTCATCACAATAAATTGACCATTTTAAAGTACTTGCATATATTAAAACCCTGAAAATAAATAACATAGCATAAATTCAAGAACACGTAAATAAATCGATTTGCCACGTAAAAGGTAAACTGATATGCAATATTAGATGCAAGTTCACTAAAAGTTAAATCTCAAAATAAAACTTATAATAAAACATGTCACATATTTTCACTAAAGATTTAAATTTAAGTAAAATTGTTCACAAAAACAAGTCATATTTTCATACATGAAGTTAGTTTTAATTTAAGAATGCCACATTTTCATCGCTGATAAATCAAAGTAATGTTATGACTCTTATTACAATTCAAACTTATAAAGTTATATCTCCACCATTTAATGAAATAATGTTACAGTTGAACGAAATAATGTTACAGTTGAACGTATATGGATGTTGCAGTTGAACGTGTATGTCACATATCCACCATTTAAATAAAATAATGTTACAGTTGAACGAAATAATGTTACAGTTGAACGTATATGTCACATCTCCACCATTTAATGAAAGAATGTTACAGTTGAACGAAATAATGTTACAGTTGAACGAAATAATGTTACAGTTGAACGTATATGGTCACTTGTTTTTGTTTAACTTCTCACACATAAAGCTCTCAAAGGATAGAGGTTTGTCTCGTCATATTTCTGTTCAATCATGGGTTGTAACTGTTCCTTTTCCTTGAGCATTCTTAAACCATACTCTGGTGGCGGTGCAGTCATTGTACAATGTCTTGCCGATTCACCCTTCACCCTTGCAACATCATTAGCACAGCACCTAAGCTTAAGTTTCTTTTTTATGATTAAAAATGCAACCAAAAGAACAAAACCTACTACTAAAATACTTGTGATTACCAATACAAATTTTAGATTGAATTCAAAAGAGCTGTTACTAGCTTCCGGAGTAATATTTTCATCTAATGTTTGCAATTCATCTATGAAGTTACTTATTGGTACCTTTGAAATGTCATTCAATTTGTTTGGTATAGTTATCATTGTTTTATTGCCAAAAGATGATTGAAATGTTTGCCATATTGCAGAAAAGTTAACGTCTTTGATTTTTATTATGTTTGTTTTGATTTGATCTATGTTACCATTTACAGTTCTTACAAAATGTTGTGGCAAAAATAAATGGCTGTTTATGGCTTTACACTCCGATGGTAGTTTTAATTCAGTTATCGGTGACTGTGCATTAAAAACAGAACTAGAGCCATTTTGGCATTTTATTGACAGTTGAATGTCGTTATTGAATAAAATAAGCCATCGGTTTATACTTATGGAGATAGCTCGCGGCATTGACACGCCGGTGTGTAGTAAAGTTTTACAATGGTTATCGATATCAACCTGTCTTTTGAGGTAGGACGCTATTAAACAAGATCTAGTATTGTATGTTGATTCAATTCCGTTTTCAATTTCACAGAAGGGAAGTAACTCATCCATACATTTGTATGCACCATGTGCGGACAAAATCACAAATTGCGAAAGATCGGTATTTATTAAGAAATAATCACTCTATGTCAATTGATGCTGTCAAATACGGAACATTAGAGCTTATCTTAATTTGCGCAGTTTTGTTGGTGTTAGGTACATAAAGAGGCGTTGCTTGTACGAACATAAAAGTTTCAGTAACAGGCCTTAAAGGAATATCGATAATTACTCCTAAATGATCGTTATTCATAATTGTCTTACAATGTAATGATGTGTAAAATTCCCATAATTGAGTCTTTGGGTTTAATGGAAACGCAAATATTTTCGGCAAATTAGAACTGATATCCTCAAGTAATTCTCTAAGATGTGAGGGCGTAATAAGAGCGGGTGTAAGTTTTTGCAAACTCAGCATGTTTAATTTAATTTTTAAATCTTCTAGATACATTTGCGCATTAAGTAACATACGGCGTACCTCGGCTGTAGTTAAATGTAAATTGTTAATAACTTCCTGAAATGACATAACTTGTTGAATTTGATGCTCGAAGCGGTTCGTTATAGATCTGATTTCCACCTGAACAGTCTTTAGGGAGGAAATGAGATCATTGATTGTATGCCTATTTTGCGAAATATCTGTTCTCGTAACATTAAGGATCGACAAATTATGTTCTAGCATATGTACAACTTGTTTTTGCGATTTTTGCAATATTCGCATGTCATGTCGCAAGCGGTTCACGTCTGAGTCATCCGCGACACCAAATAGAAATTTGAACACACCCCCAAGAGGTAGAATTGATCTCGTGTGTCTAGAGGTAATTGAGTACAAATCTGCATAACTACTGACTATGTTAGCATGGGTATCATTGAGACCTTCCAGATAATCCTGAAGATCAGTCAATGTTCTAATTAATGTGTCAGTATTAGTGTGACCATCATCTATGTAGCTTGTTTTGGCCTTTTCTGCTACATTGTGTATGTGGTTTATCTCATCTTTTAGATTAGATAAAAATGAAGAATACATTTTAAGATCAAACATTAAAAATATTTGCCAATGCGATTTTGATGTGGATATTTCTTTCAAATTTTTAAATAAGATATTGTTGCTAATGAATGCTTGGTCTGCGCATTCAACATTGCACAGAGTGAGTAACAACAACATTGCACCGACTAAAACAGGTCCTGCAATGTATAATTTAATATTCATTATTCTACCATGTTGATATACAACCCCTTATTATCAATATATACCAACAGTTAAAATTATGTTTAATGCTAAATGATTACACATAAGCAATACACATGTATAAACAATAATTATTATTACACACACCAGTGTCAATTAATACATTATAAAACAGTCTTGGCTGTTATTCTCAGTATATCAATACAGTAATCATACTACATTAACAATTAACTTGATCTAAGTTATAAACAAATATTTACATATATTTACAGTGCGCACTTTACCCCCCTGAGGTCTATGGAGACATACTCTATTCAATTTACTACAATTAACCTTTACTGCCTTCAATTTCCAATAATGTGCTTGTGCTGACTTTTGAGCAATATATCGCACAATAAATTACTCTTATTGCCAATTCCTTCATTTAAAGCTAACGTCTTGTCAATTAAATAACGCGTTGTTAAATCATAATGGAATAACCCTTAATCACAATTTAAGTTCATTTCGAACTGTATAAGGTATAATCTCGAAAATACGAGCTTTATATAACTAAAATGTGTACATTAATATATCAATAAGACTAAACCGTCTTCATAATAAAATACTAGTTCTTTAAAGAAACTCAACAAGCTTACTGCTTAAACAAGACTATATTTGTCTTAAAATGAAAATATTACAGCATTATACCAATGCTTACGTTACAGAACATTTTACATTTATACTTATTGCTTAATGTGAAATTACACCCAATAAAGTTTTGACAACCCTATAGTATTTGTTTATCCGCTCAAGCTCAACATCTTTAGGCAATTACTTAGAAGTTGCTCTAAAAGTTGCCCTAAAATCTGTCCATTTGTTTTGTTTGAGGTTCAGTTATATCAACTGACATGTGACCGTCTGATAAAGTGTTATCAGACAATTGATAGTCTGATGTTATTTGTTTACCATTGTATTCTGCACCACTTGTACTTGTGGTGTTGTTTGCTGTTACGTCAGATTGCATAACATTGTTATCGCTATTGGTCATAACATCTGATCTACTAGATACAGATTGTGTATTCGAACTATTAACATGGTCGTTATTTGCCGCTTGCCTAAGGCGCATTTGCAGGTCACGGAGTGGAATATGATCTTCCTCAGATGAATGACTCCTGACATGTTGGTGTGTTTTTGTTAATTTACGTTTTTGTTTTGCTAACTTGTTTTGAAATTCGTTTTGGTCATTACTGTCAGATTCATCGCATGAGCTTGATTCATTGCTTTGCAGTGGTGGGACTATGTATCTGCAGTTTCGAATAGGACGGATTCCCGGTACCGGGTTGTCGGGTATTTCCCAGTCCTCAATATTTGCTTTGCGTACTTGATCAACATGACACCTTACAATTTGGTTGTCTAACTGGTTTTTTATTATAAGTGTACGGTCACTAGGTTTTTCCATGACCCTGAAGTAAGGAATCCATGAAGGCATGAGTTTTGAGTTTTTATGAAAATTTTTATAATAGACTGCGTCGTTTACCTGGAAATCTACAAGCTTAGCTCTTTTATTTGCGTACTGATTTCTACGCTTCCTAGCATTTTTGATGTTTGTAAATACGCTGCGATAAATTTCGTGATTTCTAGCCAACATGTATTTGTGAAATTCATCGCCATAATATGGCAATCTTGTTCCTAATAAATTGTCAATCGGCAGTACTGCGTCACGGCCAAATAACATAAAGTACGGACTGTGGTTCGCACTGTGTGAAACGTTAAATCTCATTCCTGCTAAAGCCATATTGAGCACAACGTCCCAGTCAGAGATATTATCTTGTACTAATTTTGTTAATATCCTGTTAAGTGTCGCATGTGCGCGCTCATTTTTACCGTTTGCTTGTGGGTGATAAGTAGAAGTTTTTATGTGATCAATATTTAATTGCTTCATCGTTTCTGAAAATTTGTTCTGAAATTGAGAGCCATTATCTGTTGTCACTCGTAGAACTGCCCCATACCTACACAATATGTTCTCAAAAAACAAATTAAGAATAGTTTCAGTGGTCATGTCTGGGCTTGCAAAAACTTCTGGCCATCCTGTTAATTGGCATACAAAGCAAATAAGATACTTGTTTGAGCTGAGCGTAGGAGGATGCATTGGTCCTTGAATGTCAATACTTAATTCTGCGAATGGATATTTTGGGATCTCCGGTTCCTTAAGCGGGGCCTTTATTGCTTGCATATTGACTGTTTGACACGGGACACATTTCTCCACGTATTTATTTAAATCATGAAATAATTTTGGCCAATAATAATGTTTCTTTATTGTGGCATAAGATCTGCTAACCCCTGGGTGACCAAAATCATGATATCCTTTCATTAATGTTTCTCTTAAGTGTGACGGTACATAAATCCTTAATAATGGTTCATCATTGGGATTAGAGATGAAATAAAGCACATTATCTTTAATCAAAAACTTTTTACATTCATTCTCAGAAACTTTATTGTTTTGTAATTTTACTTTAAAATTTGAAAGATCCTGATCTTTTTGTTGTTCAATTTCCATGTCAAGTGTGGTTAATTGCTCTGGTATGTCATAATCACAGTTAGTTAATACGCTTGGTTTATTAGCTAAATTCTTTGTATCTATTAACGAACTATTGATAGCAGCTATTACTGGCGCTTTATAACAACTGTCGGGGTCTGACATGTCACTGTCTTGCTTGCACGTGCTTTGACTTGTTGGTGACTCAGTCTGTTGTTCATTGTCAGTGTCTTGTTTGCAAACGTTTGATCTCGATAATATGTCCGCTACACAATTATGTCGGCCTTCTAGATATTCTACTTGACAGTTATAACACGATATGTTAAGTGCAAATCTTTGGAGTACTTTGTTATCAAAATTTGCCGTAAGCAAATGCGTGAGAGGTTTATGGTCTGTTTTTATTGTAAATTTGGCACCATAGAGATAACAGTCAAGTTTGCGCACGCAAAAGTCAATTGCCAGGGCCTCTTTCAATATAGTACTATATTTGCGCTGTGATCTTGAAAGCTTATGACTGATAAAGTAAATGGGTCTCTCGTCCTCAAGTTTGCCTGTAAGAGATTGAACTAAGACTCCGCCTATAGCATTGTCACTTGCGTCTGTGTACAGTGTGTACGGTTTGTTTATGTCCGGATGATGTAATGTTGGTAAACGTTCTAATTCTTGTATAATTTTATCAAAGCTTTGTTGACATTCTGGTGACCATATAAAAGGCGTACTCTTTTGTGTTAATTTTGTCAGCGGAACTGTAATGCCGGCATAATTTTTGATGAATTTCCTATAGAACCCAGACATACCCAAAAATGACTTGACTTCTCTGGTATTTGCAGGCGTTTTAAGCATTTTTAATGCTTCTACTTTTTGCAAGTCAGGCTGGACCCCCTTATTAGAAATAACATGTCCTAGGAAGGTCGTACTTTCCTTTAAAAATTGACACTTCTTTAGCTTTAATTTCATGTTATTTTGTCTTATTCTATCAAAAACTATTTGTAAGTGCCTAATGTGCTCTTCTAATGTACTACTAAAAATGAGAATGTCATCTAAAAAACTAAATGTAAATTCCTCAAGTCCTGATAGAACCTTCCTAACCACTGAATAAAATATATTACTGCTTATATTTAACCCCATTGGAAGTCTGGTCCATTCAAAAAGACCAAAAAATGTTGCGAAAGCCGTTTTGGCTCTATCTTTTTCATGTAACTCTAATTGGTGAAAACCTAATGCCAAATCAATGGATGAGTAATATCGTGCATTTCGTAACAGGGCAATTGCGTCATCTACTTGTGGGAGAGGATAAGAACATGGAACTATATGCTTATTTAACTGTCTGTAGTCAATTACTAGTCTCTTAGATTTGTCCTTTTTGTCAACTAATAATGCTGGAGCGGCCCATGCAGACTGGCTTGGTTTAATTATTTTTGTCTTAAGCATTTTATCTAATTTATTTTTCATATCCTCATGCTGCGTAAATGGTAATCTATATGGTCTTTGTTTGATTGGTGGGCAACCATCGGTTGGTATTCTCACCGAAACGCCCGGAACTTTGCCTAGATCATATTCAGATTTAGAAAATATGTCATCATATTCACCAATAAGATTTAAGACAAGATTCATATGTTGCTTTGACGTTTTTACGTCTTCTACGTTGAATGTTTGCTTTAAGGTTGGACATGGATTTTCCGTTAAACACAGATCATCGTCATCATTGCTGATGATCGATTCTACAGAGTAATTGTCTGTACTCTGGACTTGTCCAATAGCACATCCACGCTTTAATTTGATTGTTTTGTTTGATCTGTTTGTTAAAATAACAGGGACAGACCTACGATGATCAACACGAGCTAAAGTTGGTGTTAAAAGTAAACACGGTTCGTGATGCACAAATCCACTTTGTAATTCACAAATTTGGTAATCTTGATTTATTTGTAAACTAGGATTATTTTTTAACCTACCATTTACTTGATTTATACTCTGGGGTTTAATGATTGTAGTTTTATTTAAACGTATTATTGATGCAATACAACGGTCATCTTGTAGAGGTACATATACATCCTTAATTCTAAGGCTATTGAGATCATAATAAATCCTACAGCTATTTGCTGATAAGAAATCTCGCCCTATAATACAATTTCTTGATGTGTTGTCAACAATAACAAATCTATGTGATAAACTTAGTTTATTTACTTTAAATCTAATATTTGCATATCCAACAACATTTATCATAGATCCTGACGCTGATTGTAGTTTTAAATTTGTGTGTTCCAACTTTGGTTTATTAACTAAACAATCATATATTCGTTTATGTAGAATGGAGCAAGCTGCCCCCGTGTCTACAAGAGATCTTATTCCATTTTTGCCTATATGAACAATTATTGAACTTGGTATATCTTTTAACATTAGAAGGTCGTTTGAGTTAAGTATGTCTCCATTTTGTTTCCTACCATCGACCCCGACTTGGCGGAAACTACCTAGTTTTTTGATTGCCTACTAGTATTATAATTTTGCCCTCTACCATTCCTATGATTAAATTGCCCACGCAAATTCTGCCAATCCCTACAATTTGCTCTGTAATGACCTTGTCTGCCACAAAACCAACATTGACTTTGCGCTGGTGGTTTGTAAGCCCCTTGCGTATGTGATACCCCCTGAGGCATGCTATGTTTGACCTCGTTCAGTTGGGCCGACCGCCTTGTGCGACAATCTTTAATTAGATGCCCAACTTTCTTACAATAGGAACATCTGATTACATTTCTACGCATTATGTCAACCTCCATGGGCTCATGTTCACTACTTCCTACTTTGATGCCTAAACTTGATCTAAGATCTGTGTTTGAGAGCGGACGCGTTTTTAGTCGCTCCTCAATATTTTGTTCGCGCTGAGCGACGTCTATCGCCCCCTGAAACGTACGAGGGTTTTCCCTAATTACACGCCTGCGCACGGATGGTTGCAACTAGCCTTCTGTAAAAAACATAATCAATTGTCTTTCAACTACAGGAAGACCAGTTTGACCAATTTCATAGGCCTCTTCCGCTAGTGCTATCAGCCTATCCGCGAAATTTTGAACATTTTCATGTTCTTTTTGCCTAAGTTTCGTTAGTTCTGAAAATTTGACATCTTTGTTTTTTGTTTTGCCAAATCTATTCTCTAGTTCTGTCTTTAAAGCTTGCCAGTTCGCTGGATTGGCATCCAGATATCTCTGAATAAAATTGGAAACCACATCTGAGCTATATCTAAACGCTAATTGCACTTTTTGATCCTCCGGTAGATTATTTATGATTGCACATTTATCTATACTTTTAATCCAATATTCGAATTTTGATTTGTCCCCATTAAATGTTAAAATTATGTCTGACAATCCTAATCCCCCTATTTTATCATTCAACGATTTAAGAAGCTGTGCTAAATCCATTGCAAAAGTTTAGAGAAAAATCATTAAAACAAAATAAATGACTCACCTGACATTTTCATCTTTTCAGATCTCCGCGACAACCACTGGTTCTGTAAGTCCTAAGTTCCTTGGCACCACACAGGGATATATAACATAACCCAACTCCTCGTCTACTAACTAACTTTTATTGTACAAACACATATATCTGGTCAACTTATGTGAATCAACACAGCGGTGGATACTGTGCTCAGGCCCTCTGCCTGGAGAGATGATGCATAGAAAGGAAGTTTGGCTTATATAGTGATCATGCAGCTGCCAGAGCCCTGGATCACGTGATGGTCAGCTGGAATAACATTAACCAGATGGTCAGTGATTACATGACCATCTGCCCATATATAGAAAACTCACACACTATTACCACCAGCTCATATAAATGAGCTAGTATTTACTATTGAAAACTCATACAATTATTTATTTCCATTGTTAACTTGTAACAGATGGCTATTGATTACATGGTCATCTGTCCAGACAATTGAGTTACTCATTATCTGAAACCTATACAATATTTGGTTACAGTGAATGATCAGTATCACTGTCCAGACAAATGAGTTACTAATTATTAGAAACCTATATCATATTAATTTACAGCCAATAATCAGTGATTATATTACAATAACCTCGGGGTACTAGAATGTTAGATTATGTGATTGATCATATCCCTTGAAACCATTTTAAATGAAGATTTTGCCAATTTATACCATTTCTCAATAGGTTCGAGTGAAATGGCCTTATTAGCAAATGCATACTCATTATTAATATCAGATCTTAATTAAATAACAAAATAATCACATGTTATTATAACATTAATTTTAGTGCTCGACCACTTGATATTCACTTCCCATGTTTTACGCTTCTTTACGTTACAATTACATATTTTAGGCATAACAACTCAAACAAATAATATTTTATCCTTAACGATTATCCGTTTTACATGGAACTATTACAAATATCTAATAAGATACATTACACTTTGTAATCCTCTTATAATAAAAACAAGAATAATCTATTTTATCTAGAGTGATCTTGCTAAAATTAACTTAGCATATCGAGATTTAATTATTCAGTCGCAACGGAGTTCTCGTTCGTTGATTCGTTCCTGCAATAATTGATATTTTATATCTTTAAACACTATTGGCAGATAAAAATTCAAATTTTTGTGTAAATGTTAGTTAAGTAATCTTTGTAAAACGATAGGTTACGTAATATCAACGTTGCGTTGTTTGTTTACATGTTAGTGTTGCACAACAAATGTTTTGAGCGAACAATATATCATATACGCAGGATCCATGCATTCAATATAAAATTAGTATTATTTGAGCAAGAACTGTTTGTTTTATACAAGTTGTGTTTCATATTCACGGGATCCGTGTATTTAAAAAAATGGTATTCTTTGCACCATGACTGTTAGTTTTCAACAAACTATGCTTTATATACACGGAATCCATGCAGTCCATATAAAATTGGTATCATTTGCGCAATAACTGTTTGTTTTTAACAAACTATGTTTCATACTAACGGGATCCGAGCATTCCACATAAAGTTGGTATCATTTGAGCAATGACTGTTAGTTTTCAACAAACTATGTTTCATACTCACGGGATCCGAGCATTCCATACAAAATTGGTATCATCTGAGCAATGACTGTTAGTTTTCAACAAACTATGTTTCATACTCACGGGATCCGAGCATTCCATACAAAATTGGTATCATTTAATCAATGACTGTTACTTTTCAACAAACTATGTTTCATACTCACGGGATCCGAGCATTCCATACAAAATTGGTATCATTTGCACAATGACTGTTAGTTTTCAATAAACGATGTTTCATACTCAGGGATCCGAGCATTCCATACAAAGTTGGTATCATTTGCGCAATAACTGTTAGTTTTCAACAAACTATGTTTCATATACACGGGATCCGAGCATTCCACATAAAATTGGTATCATCTGAGCAATGACTGTTAGTTTTCAACAAACTATGTTTCATACTCGCGGGATCCGAGCATTCCACATAAAGTTGGTATCATTTGAGCAATGACTGTTAGTTTTCAACAAACTATGTTTCATATACACAGGATCCGAGCATTCCATACAAAATTGGTATCATTTGAGCAATGACTGTTAGTTTTCAACAACTATGTTTCATACTCACGGGATCCGAGCATTCCATACAAAATTGGTATCATTTAAGCAATGACTGTAAGTTTTCAACAAACTATGTTTTATTCTCAGGGATCCGAGCATTCCATACAAAATTAGTATCATTTGCGCAATAACTGTTAGTTTTCAACAAAGTATGTTTCATACTCACGGGATCCGAGCATTCCACATAAAATTGGCATCATTTGCGCAATAACTATTAGTTTTCTACAAACTATGTTTTATACTCACGGGATCCGAGCATTCCATACAAAATTGGTATCATTTGAGCAATGACTGTTAGTTTTCAACAAACTTTGTTTTATTCTCAGGGATCCGAGCATTCCATACAAAATTAGTATCATTTGCGCAATAACTGTTAGTTTTCAACAAAGTATGTTTCATATACACGGGATCCGAGCATTCCACATAAAATTGGTATCATCTGAGCAATGACTGTTTGTTTTCAACAAACTATGTTTCATACTCACGGGATCCGAGCATTCCATACAAAATTGGTATCATTTGAGCAATGACTGTTACTTTTCAACAAACTATGTTTCATACTCACGGGATCCGAGCATTCCATACAAAATTGGTATCATTTGAGCAATGACTGTTAGTTTTCAACAAACTATGTTTCATACTCACGGGATCCGAGCATTCCATACAAAATTGGTATCATTTGAGCAATGACTGTTAGTTTTCAACAAACTTTGTTTTATTCTCAGGAATCCGAGCATTCCATACAAAATTAGTATCATTTGCGCAATAACTGTTAGTTTTCAACAAAGTATGTTTCATATACACGGGATCCGAGCATTCCATACAAAATTGGTATCATTTGAGCAATGACTGTTAGTTTTCAACAAACTTTGTTTTATTCTCAGGGATCCGAGCATTCCATACAAAATTAGTATCATTTGCGCAATAACTGTTAGTTTTCAACAAAGTATGTTTCATATACACGGGATCCGAGCATTCCACATAAAATTGGTATCATTTGAGCAATGACTGTTAGTTTTCAACAAACTATGTTTCATACTCACGGATTCCGAGCATTCCATACAAAATTGGTATCATTTGCACAATGACTGTTAGTTTTTTATAAACTATGTTTTATACTCAGGGATCCAAGCATTCCATACAAAATTGGTCTCATTTGCGCAATGACTGTTTGTCTTCAACAAACTATGTTTCATATACACGGGATCCGAGCATTCCACATAAAATTGGTATCATCTGAGCAATGACTGTTAGTTTTCAACAAACTATGTTTCATACTCACGGGATCCGAGCATTCCACATAAAATTGGCATCATTTGCGCAATAACTGTTAGTTTTCAACAAACTATGTTTCATACTCACGGGATCCGAGCATTCCATACAAAATGGTATCATTTGAGCAATGACTGTTAGTTTTCAACAAACTCTGTTTCATATACACGGGATCCATGCAGTCCATATAAAATTGGTATCATTTGAGCAATGACTGTTAGTTTTCAACAAACTATGTTTCATATACACAGGATCCGAGCATTCAATATAAAATTAGTTTTATTTGAGCAAGAACTGTTTGTTTTATATTAGCTGTGTTTTATATTCACGGGATCCGTGTATTTAATATGAAATTGGTATTCTTTGCACCATGAGTGTTAGTTTTCAACAAACAATGTTTCATATACACAAGATCCTAGCATTCTATACGAAATTCGTAGGGCTGTAGATCGTTGAGCAAGTGGCGATCCGATCCGAATCACGATTCATGTGTAGCGATTCACGAATCGAACCACGAATCACTTGCTATTGGAGAAGTAAACAGAATTCATGTTATGAAAAGATTAAGTGAAGAATTACAAGAATTTTTTACTATATGGAAAACCATGTACTCCAAATAAGACGTTTTATGGGTATTTTCAGTGGTATCATTTTTGTTATATGTGTATCTATCGAATTTTCACACAATATTGTTCGATACCTACATAAATTTAAGTTTACGTTTGAATAGTGACTGGTTTTCTGTTGTAATTAAGCTGAAAATGATCTCTTTTTTCTAAAAATAAATCGCGATCTGAAGATTTCGGACGTTACGAATATTCGTACTCGATTTTCTGGTCGGGATCGCGAATATTCGAGGACTCAGATACTCGCAGCAGCCCTAAAAATTGATATCATTTGCATGATGACTGTTAGTTTTCAACAAACTATGTTTCATATACACAGGACCCATGCAGTCCATATAAAATTGATATCATTTGCACAATAACTGTTAGTTTTCAACAAACTCTGTTTTATATACACAGGATCCATGCAGTCCACATAAAATTTGTATCATTTAGGGTTAGGGTTACGTTTCATATTCATGGGATCCGTGTATTTATAATAAAATTGTTATTTTTTGCACAATAACTGTTAGTTTTCAACAAACTATGTTTCATATACACAGGATCCTTGCAGTCCATATAAAATTGGTATCATTTGCACAATAACTGTTAGTTTTCAACAAACTGTTTCATATACACAGGATCCATGCAGTCCACCTTCGTATACACGGGATCCGAGCATTCCATATAAAATTCGTATTGTTTGCACAATTACTGTTTGTGTCAGCTAACTATGTTTTCATAAACAAGGGATCCGTGCTTTGTATTTAAATTAGTATCAGTTGCTCAAGAACTGTTAGATTGAGCAAACTATTATGTATCACATTCACAGGATCCAAGCGTTTTATTTAAAATTGGTATTTTTGCAAACTTGTTTGTTTTGAACAAAGTCTGTTTTATGTGCTTCATGAGGATGCACATACAAGGACAGATTACTTCCAAAATTTTATACATTCATAAAAGAAGTACTGTAATTCTGAGTAATTTGCTTAATACCTCAACATTAGAAAGTGATTAAAGCAGTTAGATATAAATGTTTTTGTCATACAAATGTAACTGTCCTTAAATTCTGTTTCACAAGTTATTTGGATCATCTGTACTCGGTGTAAATGCTTTAAATGATCTGTGGACAGGTTTAAGTTTATATTACTGCGAGAATCAAAGTAGTAAAAGTTCTGTATAGATACTTGACATACTATACGTACATGTACTTGCTTTTATTGTAAATTTTACTCAACATTGCAAGAGTAACTGCAGTACCACACGACTTAACTAATATTATTTCTGTAATAATCTGATAACCCACAATTTCAATATATTATAATTTCTACATGATATGTCATTCAAATATTATTATATGACAAGTAGACAAGTTCACTATATATTAGTACATATACAAATTATATGTAGATAGAGAGCATTTTGACTCTGATTTGCAGTACAAGATTCTTTTATAAGTATTACTGAATACCATAAAGATTGTGGAAAACATATTGATAAATACATTCATAAAAACAAGTTAATTGACTGAAACAATTTATTTACAAGTTGCATTTAAACACAATTAACTATAATACAACATGATACGTGTATGTAATTTTTGTCATACATGATTGTAAGATCAAGTTGAATGTCAAGTTGATTTAACAACCAAATGAGATATAGCAAATACTAAAGTAAATGAAACCAAACACTCAACAAAGTCATCAAATACCTTAACACAAAAATCATGCCATTTGATTCAAACAGGAACTAAATGTATAGTAAGTAAGTGTATAATTCAACTTTTGACCAGGCCATTTCAAATGATACATACATGTATGTCTGGGAACCTAATACCGTATTTACTATTGTTCAAGTAAGCTGAGGTACACAAGGACTTCATAATTTGAGCCAAGACATACTTGAAACAAATCAAGTCAGCTGACAAACTATACACATCAATATATCAAGTTGGTTAATACTGGCTGTATATAAACTTCATGCGGAAACATTATAATAGGCTGTAACACACTAGGACTTGGATCAATTAAAACACAATGAATTGTACCCATACAGCGGAATCAAACAAAACAAGAGCTTCATGAGCTGAAATACACTAGGATACAGTTCAGATAAAATGCATCAGAGAGCTGATGCAAACACTAATAGAGCTTATTGTTTTGAACCCTAGTGTGTTTTAGCATATTAAGTGCTATCATTGTTTACACACACTGAAAATGTATCTGACACTTGATGCCAAAAAAGCTTAACGAGCTGAAGCACAAGAGCAGTCCAAGGACAGCCCGCTCGACTTTTTGGGTGTTTTGTTCATGGCAAGGCTTATCTTTAAACAAAAGTAATTTCAAGACAGGACATAATTTTTGAAAGGATATAATTCAGTCAAACAATAATTACCAATTCATATTTGTAAAATATAAAAGGGGCATTACTCCTAATACATTCATCCATAGTAACGTCCTTTCAGAGTAAAGTAGACATAGTATCAACGAATAAGCATACCTAATTTCATTTAAATATCTATATGAAGAACTACAAATACATTGTATTTCAATTTGAACAAAATTCAAGATTAAAGTAAAGGGGCATAACTTCAAAAAAAAAAACCATCAAAAGTTATGTCGCTTTGTAGTCTCGTAGATGTAGTACTGATGAATAAGCATACTAATTGTCATATAAATATCTTCATAAGTATTGAAAATATTTTACTTCATAATACTTTCTCCCGAATTAAAAAGTTGTAAAGGGTCATAACTCCAACAATAATTCATCAATTATTACGTCCCATTGTATTCACTAGATGTAGTACTGATGAAAAAGTATACTAATTTTCTATCAAACAAAATATATTTTAATTTGAGCAAACATAACCCTTAAATATCAAAGTATAAAGGGGAATAAATCAGAAGTAATTCGTCTAGAGTTACGCCCTTTATAGTCTGATAGATGAAGAACAGAAGAATAAGCATTCCAACTTTCATTCAAATATATTCATAAGTTCTAAATATATCCCATTAGAACAAATTTTAATCTTAAATGTTTAAGTATAAAGGGGCATAACTCTAAAAATAATTCATCCACAGTAACGTCCCTTTATAGTTGTGTAGATATAGTACCGATAATTAAGTATACAAACTTAATGTAAAATATCTTGATTAGTATTAAAGATATTACATATAGAAATAATTTTAACATTATATTTTGCATTTTTTTAAGTATAAAAGGGCAATAACTCCAAACATAATTCATCCACAGTTACATCCCTTCATAGTTGGGTAGATATAGTACTGACAAATAAGTATACAAACTTTAAGTCAAATATATTGATAAGTATTGAAGATACATATATTCTACATAAGAAAAACTTTAACATCATATTTTGCAATTTCTTAAGTATAAAAGGGCAATTACTCCAAAAATAATTGATCCACAGTTAAGTGCCTTCACAGTCATGTAGATATCGTACCGACAAATAAGTATACAAACTTTAAGTGAAATGTCTTGATTAGTATTGAAGATATTCTACATAGGAAAAACTTTAACCTCATATCTTGCAATTTTTTAAGTATAAAAGGGCAATAATATAGTGTTGAAGATAGTGTTGAAGTTATAAGTGTTTCAAAAAACTTTAACCTGAAAACCAACGCCAACATCGACACAAAGTGATAGCAATAGCTCTTATTTTCTTAAAAAAGTCAAGCTAATAAAAGGATTCAAGTCTGTTAAAAAATGAACATATATCAGACAGCTGAATCAAACAATAACAAAGCTTAATGAGCTTAAACACACTAGTAGTCAAGCCTGGTAATATACACTTAAAATATTTCAGACAGCTGATGCAAATAATAAAAGAGCTTATTGGGCTGAAACACATTAGGATTCAAGCCTGCTAAAACACAAAGAAAATGTATCTGACAGCATAATCAAACAATAAAAGAGCTTAATGAGCTTAAATACAAAAGGATTCAAGGCTATTAAAACACAGTGAAAATATATCAGACAGCTGATACAAACAATAAATGAGCTTAGTGGCTGAAACACACTAAAACACACTAAAAATGTATCTTAAATTCTTTTAGAATTTCATAGTTGTGAACATAAATATATATTCCATAGATTATTTATATTCTCTCTTCATATATTATATCTTGTAAACAGATGACAAGATGTCTCATCACAATGTTTGCTTCTGTTTACATTTTTTTAAACAGATTAAGTCATAACTTCAATGAGACAGTTAAACTTTTACAAAGAAAATTCCAACAAGATCATGAAATGAAAAATAGCTTTTTTTCCTCATTGGTAATCTCAACTAACATGAATTCTTTGATACCTGAAAAAAAATATAAAAAGGTAATATAATATTCTATGTGTAAATTAATACAGTTAATGAATTTTATGACTGATTTACAAGCAATAGGAATCTACAACTCCCAGGATACATATTCTGAGATTGTGCTCTTAGACTGTTGAAATTTGTTGAGCATTTTGTGGAAATTTGGATTTTCTACAAAGAAGTTGTGAAACACAATATCTTAGAACAGCAACTAAATTTTTTTTAAACTTTACATGGAACATGAACATGACAGTTTATATGTTTTTACTCTTTCGTTGTGAATTCCTTAACAACATGACAATTATAAAAGAAATGAAAAAATTGTACTGGGTAGTTTATATTTCAGCTATCTCTGGAAGTATCAGTAATGTAACATAACAGTAATTAAATTGAAATTCGTAGAGTGATTTCATTATCATATTTTAAATGAGTGAGACTAAAACTAACATATCTATACATGTGTTGAAGAGTCATTCACTCACGAATAAATATTGTAGAGATTACTCACATGTATGAAGGTTTGGTTCTACATTGGATTATACACTTAATCTAAACTAAGTCATTTTCTTTTTTCTTCATTATGCTAAAACAGAAACATTTCAAAATTATTAATGAAATAAATTTTAATATAATTTTTTTCACATAAGCAAAATAGAATGGTCCAAGTTATCAAACACAAGGCATATGTGTAAACAGTATATATTATGTCAAGGTTACTATAAAGCTCTCAAACAAGTATCAAATAAACCAGGGATTTCTTTGCTGAAGTATTTGAGAAACTATTAGATCCAAACTCACAAGGCTATCTCTAAATTTTCAATGATGTACCTGCTTATTTTTATATAAAAGAAACAAGGTCACCACTAGGCACAACATACTAATGTTATGCACAGGGCATACTGATAATAAAAAATGTAAACAATTAAAAGCTGCAAACAAGAGTTATAGTTCTTGTGTTTTGCTACTAGTGGCAATTCTTATACATACTACGTGAGAAGTAATTTTAAGGTAAAAGATAGGTTCTGGAAAAGAATTGCAAAAAGCCCATAATATTTCTTGACTACTACAGTGACTCAAAGCAACAAACAAGTATACAAAATATCAAGGTATTCTGCCTGAAAATAGCAAAAATCAAGGTTATCTGCCTAAAATTGCCAGTTATGATCTGACATTAGAAATGCACTACTAAAATCAATCGAATAGAAATAAATAAAAACCATTAGGTTAAGTAACAGTTATTGTGCTCTGCACTTCCAGATATTTCAATGCACATGTATATCAAGTTTTAAGCTATTGTTCAGCTTATTTATAACTAAGAATCAGTGTTTACATGTTGGAGTTAGTAATATCTTATATCCAGGAAGCAATTTCTATATTTTATATCACATGTCCACCTGAACCTATCCATAGAGGACATCTGTCCACAATGGGCACTATTAGATTTTCCCAAGACAGTCCTTTGTACATAGGTTAGACTGGGCAGCTCAACTATTTAAACAGAGACCACTGTCATAAATAATCATGCCATCAGGTTATAATAGCCAGGTTTACATCAGCCTCAACAGTACTGATAAGGTAAATATACTAAAAAGACACAGAAAAGAAATAAAAAAAAGCAGATTAATTTTGATAATACCTCAGTTTTACATATTCCTAATAACTGAAATTAAGACTTGACAATCATTGTGGTCCAGTACCAATTTCCTAATATGAGTTTAGGAATATAAATCATTAATCTGTTGTTCATTTCTAAACTGAAAATAAAGAAAACGGTTTACATAACAAATGGTACTACAGCAATAGAAATTTAATTCTGTCAGCCCAGTATGTTGTTAACATATTCACAGTAATGAAGGTGTAATAGATCTTTTCAACACAAAAAAGAAATAACAGAACTAGCACTTATCATTTCACTTGCATACAATTAGAGTGGGTGGACCAGTGCTCGGCGTAAATTTATCTTTGCCTAAAACATACTTTGCAAAGTTTAAACTTATCTTTAATAATTGCAGTTTAAATTGAAGAACTATCCCAGAAAGAAATTCCATTGTAAAGAAAATTGAAAATAAGTCGTCAAATTTTCCGAAAATGTGCTAAAAATAGACACTGTAATTTTGGACTATGGTTCCGATGACCGGTACCAATGCTCGGCGCACGCAACACGTGCATACGAACTATTTTTCAAGAATCGATCATCATTTTCTGAAAATGCATGCAATTTTGAATAAATATGTAGAAATTTAAAAAAATATATTCAAAATTAAGCTACGTTTAATCTCATTTAAAATACGTGTTTACACACTTGTAAACTCTTCAATATATGAATGAAAACATTGTATAATAATTAAAAAATGATTGATATCAAGAGCAATACTTGATCACATTTATGATATATATGATTCTCTACTTCTTTGTAGTCTATGACTACGAAAATGCAAAAAAAATATGTAATTCAGCCGTTCTCCAGAAATCGTTACCATTTTGAAAAGTGAAATGTCGAAAAATGAACTTACTGTAAACCTTTATTTTTTAACATAATTGCAAAATTCAAACCTTCGTGGTCTCGAAACAAAAATATAACGCACACCATTCTAAGACTGAGAAAGATGTACGAGTTCAAAAAGTATACGTCAACTCCTACGTTACGGAGCATAGAATCACGAGCTCAAGTAGTAGATACCTAGTTTTAAAATGCAAGTCTGTATTTCTGTCCATGTAAGTATGGAATATCATTCAATGGTGAGTAGTGAAACAAATTTAAGCAAACTACTTCGCAATATATACATGATTGTCAGAATAGCGCATGTAGAAGTCATCATCATTTTTTGTTGTTAAGATAAGATAACGTAACACAATTATGTCAACATGTGTATTTGTCACATACAGACATGTGGACCATTCTTTTCCAAATTGATGAAAACTACAACATATAAGGCACAAAATAAAATGTAAATTAGTTTGAAACATGACACTGTATACTCATACATAATGACATATTTGATGTGCCATGGAGTTACGGAACATAGTAAAAATAAGAAGGTCTTGCCAACTCGAACAAACCTGCATTTTAATATCGATTAAACAATACAAAAGTATGATTTATTAACAGCACAGAGTATTTCCTTATGTTTTTAACAAAATTTAAGTTTAAGTGTTGCCATATTACAAAATTACAATAATACTGAGCTTTGAATATAACAAATGAGACATATGAAGTAAGTATGATGGTATTAACCTAACTAAAATGCACTTTTACTGATATGTTCTAGTGTGTATACCATGTAGATATATGAAATATACGACACTGATCGTGATGAACATTATAAATAGTCAATAAATTAGCTATTTGCGAAAAATTACTACGCTAAGCAGCGTTACGGAACATATGCTAAGCACCACGATGGGAAATGATTATATTAACAACCCATTCGTTTGGGTTTGACATAATAATTTTTGGTGACCGTGTAGGCCAAATAACTATTATGCAGTAAAATGGGTAATTTTAAATCCGGGCGAATTAAAACTCGAGGACGCGATCAGACTAAAACTAGTGAGAAACATTTTTATATTAACAATCACATTTTGGAATGAAATCAAATCCAGAAACATTTTTTTAAATTTTATGCATAGTTTAGCTTAAATTTAACTTTGGTCAAACATTGCATTTGATATATACCTAAAATGAAAGAAAACTGTTTTGTCATATGTGTATTTACAAAGTATTTCTAAAATTGAACTGGCAAACACTTTGGTATTGCTAAATTTATTTTGTAATATATTTTATTTTCATTAAAATACTGCAATCACTTATTAAAGTAATTACTTGTTTCTTACCCCATGATAAAAGTTAATAAAGTAAGAATATCATTAAATAATAATAAATAGTATGGTATCTAAAGTTAGCTTAGCAGATGTGGTCTTTAAAGAAATTTGATAAGATATTCCATCATATTTTATGCGTTCCAAAATTCCTAGCTGTTTTATTCCGATTTTGAATATATGTGTCGTAGGTGCAAGAGACGTTTAAAATTGTCTTTGTGCAACGTCTCTGATGGGTGCTCATGTTGATATTGGTTATCAGTGGTGAAGACATTTTTTCGAAGCAATAACTGGAAATTTCAACTGATAACGCACAAGATAAAATGAAACTTTTGAATGATATCAACATTCTCAAATCTTTAGACATGCTGATTTTTTTAGGTCATTGTTTTAATGTGTAAGAATCATTGTTAATTCGATTTAGACATTGCCAATTTGTTAAATATTCTTTATTGTTGTTATGACCATAATTTTGCATAAATTAGTTACACAAATATTGTTTTGTTACAAATTTGAAACACATACAGGTGTGTCAAATATGAAAATCTCCACGGACGCAACTATTTTCATCAATTTTCATCATATAAGACTGGAAAACGTTCAGTTAGTCTGTTTACGTAGTAAAAGTACTGTGATAATGTTAAATGCATTCAATTTAATTCAATGATCGCACAAATCGTTATTATTACAATCTATGTTCCGTAACAAGCCCTCTATACTCCGTAACGAAATGAATTTTCATTCTCAATTAAAGAGACATCAACATTTTTTCTTTCCACTTAAAGGAATATGTCAACGAATGTATTAATAATTGTAATATTAATACTATGACAGTCATCCATTACACAGATTTCATATTTATCCTTCATCCTGTACCTGCACTAAAATATGTTTTCTTACACATGTACCGTAATTGTTAGTGCTAAGGCCTAATTTTGCTTTTAACATGATCAAATGATCAAAAGAGGAATATCGAAAACAAAAACAGCTTGTTTCTTCCATAAATTATATCATATAGCATGTCAAATACTTGTTACGGAGAATAGTCGTTACGGAATCCCTGTGTTCCGTTAAAGTTTCCCTCAATAAAAATAGAAGTAACAATAAATGTACACGTTACTTGCACTTGATCACACCAATGTACAGTGGCAAACAACAATTCAATGTAAAAACACCTATATTGTCGCTAGCAACTGTGCTACGCTCGTTATGGAAGCATAGTTTCTTAAATGCGACATTTAAAAATTTGAGTTTGGGGTTAATTTGTTCATTCTCCTTAGGACAGATAAGATTCAAACTTTGTTTCTCACGATATTTGACTCATTGTAGTATTAGTAAACGGTTTAACAATTAACAACAACACCTTTTGGAAAGTAATTTAACCATGCAAAAATAGTTACGGTAACATAGGACTGTTTTGGAGACAACCCTAAAAAGTAGAAAATCTTAGAATTTCATATTCGTATCAGTAGAATATCTTTAAAATCATACAATTCACTACCCATATATGGAAAATGAATACATATTACAAGCAATAACAAACCTTAGATTAATTATTTTTCAAAGGAAATATTAAAAATAGAGCTGGAGACACGGCCTTTTTCTTCTTATTGAAGTTTTTGCTTAGCAAACTTTTGCCAAAAGGCGCAAGTTTTCAATGTTTCTTTTGTACCACTTTAGCAACAACAATCTAAGTTAACATTTCCAAATGATTAAAACCATAAGTGTTGTTTAACGTTGTGTAAATAGTCGTATATAACCTGGAGACACGTATTTTTCAAAATGGTAACGATTTCTGGAGAACGGCTGAATTGCATATATTATTCTCTTCAGTATATCTGTAGGAAATGCATAAACAAACTGAAGTGCAGACAAGACTGATATCAACACATGTTTGTTCACCAGAAGGGAAGCAATAATAATTTTGAACATATCTATATATGGAATAATTTATTACATATAATAAAAAATATGATATTATTATTGTGTTTTGTTGTAATATTTCCCCTAACTGTGAATAATTTCACATCATCGATAGAGGGTAATGATGAGTGGTATCTGTGGTCATTAACTAAAATGACCATTTTAAAGTCAAATGCTGATATAATATGATATAATTATAAATTGAATAGTATTATTTAAGTTAGGATGATATTAACGACTAAAAGATAGAATCAAAAATTGAAATCGTTGTTCTAATCCAAGAAGGACTACTCTTGTATGAATTACGGTTACGCGAACATAGCCAATGTTAATATCGGCTGTTGTTGACAGGGGTGAGTTAAATGCGTCTTTCACGAACTTTTCAGCCAAAATATCACAAGAAACTATTACATTTAATAGAAGAATGTTTTTGTTGAATAATTAAACCATTTTTATTCGATTATCTTAAATTTACTTGAAGAAAAGTAAGTTTAAACGACTATGAAAAGAGTTATAACAAGAGTTGTCCTCCATAACAACTGCAACCGGTGACGTCACGTGATCAAACCGGAAGTTGATAGTATCACAGAAATTTAGGTCAGATGACAACAAATTGAATTCAGCAGGTTTTATTTAGGTCAGACGTCGATATTTTTTATAATACCGCGAAAAATACGCGATATGCCGAGCACTGGTCCACCCACTCTATATACATACAGAGGTTTTATACCGCCCTATACTTTTCTGAATGTAGATTTAATAGGACCAACAACTGGTGTTTGAGTTTTCAGTGTAATATATACAATTATCAAGTCTGTTCAACCTAGCTATATTCAAGAACCTATATAACATCAGGGAGTTTATATAACATGTTATATAGAATCCCTGATAACATGTATATAGGGTGCTCTATTATACACAGTCAGTCTCACATTATTGACACCAAAATAATTGTAACAAGAAGGAAGTATCATAAAAATATAAGTACATGGAAGGGGTAAGAGTCAGACAAGTAAATCTACCTCATAGGGCCAACCATTTATCACACTGGGTAGCACAACTTAATTTAAGGATCTATCATTTGTTGAAATTGAAAAAAATCTATCAAGTGGGTGGGGTAACTAATTATATTAAAATATCCATAAATTCTAAATAATTTTAATTTATTTTGTAAGTGATGCATTAAGTGTATAGATGAGACAGTGAAAATATAAAGTACTCAACAAATAAGACATTTAGAAAGAAACGAAAACATTTATTCTAACCTTGAAATGGCCTTACGAACGTCAGTCCAAACACATATTTAAAGTTCTTTTTTCATAATTCCAAAAGATGTAATAGAATGTCCATATAACATTATAAAATGTCCTAGGGTGAATCACACAAAAAGTGTTTCCAAAATGTAAATTTGATAATTGATCACAACACTCTTCACACATGATTTCATTTTCAATTTCACACAGGAACCCGATAAATTTTTCCTTCTTATTACACACATAGAACAAACAATATGAGTAGAAAATTGCACTGGGAACTTGTGTGTAAACTGTAATTTAAAATGTGTAATGTTTTTGTTGAGATGAATTATCAAATTTACATTTAGGAAATACTTTTTGTGTAATTTACCCTAGGACATTGTAAAATGCTATATGGACAACCTATATCAACATTTGGATTTATGAAAAAAGAACTTTAAATATGTGTTTGGATTGACGTTCGGAAGGCTATTCTACGGTGAGGTTAAGGTTCAAGTAAAGTCTTTGTTTGCATTCATAATCGTAAAATGAAAAATGCTCTAACTCTTTTTTACTTCCATCAAGAGCAGTGTATTATACAACAAAATGTTCCTTATGAAACATACAATGTGATGCTGGTAATTCAGATGAAAACCTGTACCGAAAGATGCATTTGCAAAATTGATGCTGTAAAACTGAAAATACTAAAAGACATTAAGACTTTTTTACTAACTAATTTAACATTAAATCATTTATAGAACATTATAGTTCATATTCCAATTACGGTACTGCAATATTTAAAACTTAAATAAATGTTAAAACAAAACAAAGGTAAATGAAAAACATTTTGACAGATACAAGTGTAATGGGTTTTCACGACCCTGTTTGTACTTTAACTTTAGTTTTTCAATTGCCTTAGTTTTGTTTTAATATTTATTGAGGTTATAAATATTGCAGTACCTTCATTGGAATATGTACTATAACTTATAGTCTATAAGGTTCTGTAAAGGAATTAATGTTGAATTTTGTTGTAAGAAAATTTTAATGTAATTTAGTATTTTTATTTATGCAGCATCAATTTTGCAAATACATCTTTTGCTAAATATTTCAATCGAAATTGATGATCGGCATCACTTTGTATGTTTCATAAGAAACATTTTGATGTATAAAACAATACTGTTGGTTGAAATATGACAGAATTAGAGCTATTTCTGTTTTACTATTTTTTAGCAATCCAAGACTTTACATGAACCTTAAATGTTTTCATTTCTTTCTAAATATCTTATTTGTTGATTTTTTTTTATTTTCGCTATCACATCAATACATTTAATGCATCACTTACAAAATATATCAAAATTATTTTGGAATTAATGGATATTTTAAATGTTTAGTCACCACACCCACTTCATAGATTTTTTTCAATTTCAAATCCTGATACACCCTTAAAATTGTTGTCTGCAAATATGTAAAAGGTTCCTTACCATATAGTCAGTTGTATTGCAGTAGACAGTACATCATTTCTATGCGTTGACCCACACTTTTAACAAGTACGCAGCACAAACATTTACCCAATGATTGAAAGGTGTATGAATTAATTCAACTGAAGAAGAAACAACAGAAATTGTATATTCTGTCATTGACAGTCAATGTTTATGAATGAGTTACGTCCCCTTTTAAGTCAAGACAGTGCTAAATATCTGTGTCCGTGCCGTGCATATTTCCCGGTCTTGACGCCCAGCATTTAAATGACTGTAACCGTTTAGCTACGGGTCCCTGTTTAATTTCAAAGAACAAAATTATTAAATACTACTTTACAAGCTATCGTTCTAATCTATATCAAAAGATAGTCTATTTAAAATACGTTTTCATTTTCAAAATCAACTTCATGCTATCCGAACTTTGTATCCGAACAGTCGCCATCTATAACAAGTCTCTTTTCTTTTAAACATATGAACTGATAAACGATGGACCACAGAGCTATTGAAAAAATATTATAAATTAATACTGGCCTCCACTTAGGATAAAAGATTAAATATGAAATAAACATATTTCACCTTATCAACCGGTCGATTCAAAACCAGGTCAACCACTCGTGGCATGATCATGAAGAGTTTTCGAAGCCTTCTTGTATCTCATCGACATTTTTCAACTTCACTTGGCTCTTAAATTATATTTATGAGTCATCCATAGTACTTAATAGATCTAAATGCTCGATACTATCTAGAAATAACTGCTATTTAAAAACCATTTATGTCGACTGCAATTATCAATCCAATATGGCGTCGTTTTAAGTTTTAGGTTACATACCACTAAATGGTAACCGGGAGTGAGCATTTACCGGAAGTAGAAAGTGTGACATAGTCCTTATTTATTTTTTGAGAGTGCATGGATACCTCATTTGTGGTGCTTTTTAATATTGAAGAGTATGTATGTATTTGACAATGCTTTTCCTATGAAAGTATGCAAAAATTCAATGGATCTGGTTTGTTTAGTCGCGAAAACTGGTTAAAAGGGGAGATGACTCTGTACGGCTGGTGAAGAGTTAAAAACCAGGACATTTTCAGGGTAGGAACTTTCAATCGAAATTTATTTTCTTATAAGTAACGTAACTTTTTTTCTAATACTGATCATTTTGAGGGGAATAGATAGATCTTTCAGCCTATATATGGTTTGGGGTATCTTACGTACCTTGGTCATAGTGTAATTTGTCATTGAAAATGAGACTTTTTATATACAACAAAGAAGGATTTTATTTAGTGGTATGTAACCTTTATCGACAAAGATCGGCCGACTTCGTTTTTCGCACATGCGCAGTCGATATTTTTATACTACCATGTTTGGTCTGCCCAGATTCTGCCATAACCCTAGTGATACTGTACACATTTCCATTATAGATCGGACATAAATATTGAATATATATGGAAATTGGGGTACTTGAGAGGTTTCTTGAAGTATAAAAAAATCATTGTAATTTTCTATAATTCATTGCATTTTTAGTAATAAATGGACTATATTCCATATATAATTATATGAAGTGTGTAGGAAACCATTTTCATAATAGGCTAAGGACCCAAGGCAAATATTTAAAGTCGGTGGGAGTGTGGCCGGTCCGCAGTACGCACCGAAATTATTTTATCCCCATTCGAAAAACTCGGATATGATCGCCAGCAAAAAAGTTCGTTTTGATAAACTCAAGAGCGCTCGAATAGAAAAAGTATCTGATAAAATCAATCCGTTCGGTACTGATTATAACGGAATTTGTTTGTTTTCGTACCATGGAACTTTCGACCTAAACTAGGGCCCATTAATTTAAGCAATGGTCTTACGGGCATTTTCATGTCGTTTGTAATTGTGAAACTATTTAAGTGATACTTATATGAACAAGGTATCGACTTGTGTATTGTAAAGACACTTGTGGATATATAATTATATAGTTTAGATAAAAATATGTGTATTTAATAGAACTGTATATTGAATTATTTTAGAAATGCATATTGTATAGAATTGAATAAAATAATTGAAATAACTGTATTGTCTGTATGGAAATGCAGTATGCATATCGAATTGTATATTACAAGTTCTTTAAACTTTATATTGTTTAGAACTGCATATACATTTGTATTCTTTCGTTATAGAATTGTCATAAAACGTATATTTGGTAGAGTTATACACTGTATGTTGAATTGTGTATTTATAAAACAATTTAATTGCATAAACGTCATATTAAGACGTCAGGTCTATGAAATCATTTTTATTCACTCTCCAAGTTCGCCTTGTTTTGAACAGTGACATATACAGGCAACGTATTGACTTCATATTTACTTTTAATTAATTGTTTTTGTCTTACTTTTGTTACATAATTGTTACATCAGTATCAAAATATTAGTATGGTCAATGATATAATGGTCTTGTGTTAAGTATCCAACTTAATTTTGAATAACACTTAGAGTAGTTTTTGGTACGAAAAATTCAGTGGATATATTACACAATGAAAAACTACTCTACCATTGGTAGTACGCACAAAGTATACTTAATGATTCCTTTCGTCTGTCTATGTATTTGAATTCAAATTTATACCCATCCATGCTGTGCCAGGCTGATTATGAAACTGAGTTGCAATTACATAGATTCAATCTTGTCCTGACGTCACCTTATCTCGTTGATGTCACATTTATGTGTGTCAGTGCAAACGTGTATTGCACTCTTGTGTACATATTTTATGATCTGAGATTTGGCGTGATAATATATTGATAATTTCTGCGAATGTCTATGTAAAAATAAAATGCAATTAAAAAGTTAAAATTTAATTTTTGCTTTTCACTTGAACACGGTACGAACGAATATACAAGTGTAAAAGTGGTTGCGCCTTGTATTAATTAAACATTAAACTGAGGCCTTTAATGCAATTACTCATGGGTCAAATGCCTATTTTGTATAAAAATGACTAACAAACATTCTTGTAAATTATGATCATCATGTGACGTAAGGAAAGAAAGTTATGGAAAAAGTACACGATTTACTGGGACACCCCTCGTATAATTGTTTATTTTACTAACGTTGAGACTTGTGTATAGAGTAGTCATTTGTATATAGAATTGTATATTAACTTAACTCTATATATAATGCTACTTGTTAATAAAATTGTATTTTGTTATAGGTTTTATAAATGAAGTATCATTGATTATGTATAATTTTCTTTTATACATGAAAGTGTATATTAAATAGAATTAAACATGATATGTAAAATTGCGTTTCTACATGAATTTTGTATATTAGATGTAGACCTTTGTTTTTATATAGAATTACAAATCATGTGTATTATATTGTATATAAAATTGTGTAGTGCGCATATAAATGATTAGGCCATGCCATTTCAGAATTTTGTTAATCGCCCGCGTGCGCATAGGTTTTAGAGTCCTCAAGTAAAAAAACAAAGTTGTTGGTGATTTTTTCTTAGATAATTTCGTTGTTCCGGGATTCGATAATGACAATACCGTTAAAACACTAGTCATTTAATAATAAACCTCATGTTTTAAGTCTGTGCTTAAACTTATTTTTTCATAAGTAGTACAGACTATTGTTTCATATGATGATGATGTTTTCCATTGAAACAAGACTATATATAAATTATTGTTTCTGTCGTAAACTATTTGTTGTTTCGTTTTCGATTAAGAAATTAGGGTACATAGGAGTTTCGTTAAGTATTTACAAATTACTACTCTATACATTAGTGACAACGTTAGTAAAATAAACAATTATATATGCAATAAGAAATTTTATATAAAGACACAATTGAACATAAAGTGTACAACTCTATCAAATATACTTTTTAACGTACAATATACATTTATATACAGAATGTACAATGAGGGACTTTAGTCAGTTATCTTTCCCTGATAAAATCTGAAGCAATCCAATTGGTAAGTAGGTCCTTACAATTGGAACCCTCGGATTTTATCCTTGAATTCCTATGTAAGGATAACAAAATATTTCATCCAATATCTTTCATGTAAATGAAGAAATTAACAGAAGTGATGAAATTTAAATAGTTCTTTGCCTTAAAAATACTTATTTTGAATTTCAAACAAATTCAATGATTTACAAAAAAGTTATTAAAGATTTATTTTGGCAAACTGACATTGAAAAGTAAGGGTAAAATCCAAGTAATCCAACTAATTGGACCTACCCATTTGAAGTGTATACAAGGGGAAATAACTGACTAAAGTCCCTTATTCTATAACGATAGAATACAAAATGTATTTGCAGTTCTAAACAATATAATATTGCTTAAATTAATGGGCCCAAGTTTAGGTCGAAGGTTCCATGGTACGAAAACAAACAAGTTCCGTTATAATCAGTACCGAACGGATTGATTTTATCAGATACTTTTTCTATTCGAGCGCTCTTGTGTTTATCAAAACGAACTTTTTTGCTGGCGATCATATCCGAGTTTTTCGAATGGGGATAAAATAATATCGGTGCGTACTGCGGACCGGCCACACTCCCACCGACTTTAAACATTTGCCTTGGGTCTCTGGCCGATTGATTAAAAAAGTATTCTACACACTTCATATAAGTATAAATGGAATATAGTCTATTTAATACTTATAAATTCAATGAATTATAGAAAATTACAGCGCATTTTTTACACCAAGAAACTTCTCAAGTACCCCAATTTCCATATTGTAGGAAATTTTTAATTTTTTTCAATATTTATGTCCGATGGATAATGGAAATGTGTACAGTATAGGACCATACGTCCGTCTGCTTGCATAGCTTTTATGCTTCTTTATCGATGCAAACCCGGTTTTGGCGTGCATGCATTAACTAGTGGAAATGTGAAGATGTCTTACTGCTTTGATTGAAAGAAAACAATAGCTTTTATAAACCTTTTCTCTGCAGATGACACACCGACTTGCAAAAGACATATGGCAATTTCTCGTTCTTGTGACGAGCCATTTCTTAATTTTTCGGTGTGCATATCAACACACTAATGATTTTCACCAAAACAGACCACGTTGGATATTTGCACGAGAAACACGTGCCCATTACCGTTTTTCAACATATGCACGACAAAACCGGGCTTGCATCAATAAATGATTTATAGCAAAAACAGACCACGTGGGATATTTGCACGAGAAACACGTGCCCATTACCGTTTTTCAACATATGCACGACAAAACCGGGCTTGCATCAATAAATGATTTATAGCAAAAACAGACCACGTGGGATATTTGCACGAGAAACACTTGCACATTTCCGTTAATCAACATATGCACGACAAAACCGGATTTGCATCAATAAATGAGCATAAAAACCATGCAAACAAACGACAGTATGGCCCTATATACATTTCCATTATCGATTATACCATTATACTTAACGAAACTCCTAACTACTCCGATTTCAGTATTGCTGGAAATTTAAATTCTAAACATTTATGTCCGATCGACAATGGAAATGTATACTGTCGTTTGTTTGACATGGTTGACATGCTCATTTATCGATGCAAGCCCGGTTTTGTCGTGCATATGTTGAAAAACGGTAATGGGCACGTGTTTCTCGTGCAAATATTTCACGTGGTCTGTTTTGGTGAAAATCATTAGTGTGTTGATATGCACACCGAAAAATTAAGAAATGGCTCGCCACAAGAACGAGAAACTACCATATGTTTTTTGCAAGGCGGTGTGTCACCTGCAGATTTAAGTTTTCTAATAGCTATTGTTATCTTTTAATTAAAGCAATAAGAAATCTTCCTATTTCCACTAGTTAATGCATGTACGACAAAACCGGGTTAGCATCGTTAAAGAAGCATACACGCTATGCAAGCAGACGGCAGTATGGTCCTATACTGTACACATTTCCATTATAGATCGGACATAAATATCAAAAAAAAATAAAAATTTCCTACTACATGTATATGGAAATTGGGGGTACTTGAGAGGTTTCTTGAAGTATAAAAAAATCATTGTAATTTTCTATAATTCATTGCATTTTTAGTAATAAATGGACTATATTCCATATATAATTATATGAAGTGTGTAGGAAACCATTTTCATAATAGGCTAAGGACCCAAGGCAAATATTTAAAGTCGGTGGGAGTGTGGCCGGTCCGCAGTACGCACCGAAATTATTTTATCCCCATTCGAAAAACTCGGATATGATCGCCAGCAAAAAAGTTCGTTTTGATAAACTCAAGAGCGCTCGAATAGAAAAAGTATCTGATAAAATCAATCCGTTCGGTACTGATTATAACGGAATTTGTTTGTTTTCGTACCATGGAACTTTCGACCTAAACTAGGGCCCATTAATTTAAGCAATGGTCTTACGGGCATTTTCATGTCGTTTGTAATTGTGAAACTATTTAAGTGATAATTATATGAACAAGGTATCGACTTGTGTATTGTAAAGACACTTGTGGATATATAATTATATAGTTTAGATAAAAATATGTGTATTTAATAGAACTGTATATTGAATTATTTTAGAAATGCATATTGTATAGAATTGAATAAAATAATTGAAATAACTGTATTGTCTGTATGGAAATGCAGTATGCATATCGAATTGTATATTACAAGTTCTTTAAACTTTATATTGTTTAGAACTGCATATACATTTGTATTCTTTCGTTATAGAATTGTCATAAAACGTATATTTGGTAGAGTTATACACTGTATGTTGAATTGTGTATTTATAAAACAATTTAATTGCATAAACGTCATATTAAGACGTCAGGTCTATGAAATCATTTTTATTCACTCTCCAAGTTCGCCTTGTTTTGAACAGTGACATATACAGGCAACGTATTTACTTCATATTTACTTTTAATTAATTGTTTTTGTCTTACTTTTGTTACATAATTGTTACATCAGTATCAAAATATTAGTATGGTCAATGATATAATGGTCTTGTGTTAAGTATCCAACTTAATTTTGAATAACACTTAGAGTAGTTTTTGGTACGAAAAATTCAGTGGATATATTACACAATGAAAAACTACTATACCATTGGTAGTACGCACAAAGTATACTTAATGATTCCTTTCGTCTGTCTATGTATTTGAATTCAAATTTATACCCATCCATGCTGTGCCAGGCTGATTATGAAACTGAGTTGCAATTACATAGATTCAATCTTGTCCTGACGTCACCTTATCTCGTTGATGTCACATTTATGTGTGTCAGTGCAAACGTGTATTGCACTCTTGTGTACATATTTTATGATCTGAGATTTGGCGTGATAATATATTGATAATTTCTGCGAATGTCTATGTAAAAATAAAATGCAATTAAAAAGTTAAAATTTAATTTTTGCTTTTCACTTGAACACGGTACGAACGAATATACAAGTGTAAAAGTGGTTGCGCCTTGTATTAATTAAACATTAAACTGAGGCCTTTAATGCAATTACTCATGGGTCAAATGCCTATTTTGTATAAAAATGACTAACAAACATTCTTGTAAATTATGATCATCATGTGACGTAAGGAAAGAAAGTTATGGAAAAAGTACACGATTTACTGGGACACCCCTCGTATAATTGTTTATTTTACTAACGTTGAGACTTGTGTATAGAGTAGTCATTTGTATATAGAATTGTATATTAACTTAACTCTATATATAATGCTACTTGTTAATAAAATTGTATTTTGTTATAGGTTTTATAAATGAAGTATCATTGATTATGTATAATTTTCTTTTATACATGAAAGTGTATATTAAATAGAATTAAACATGATATGTAAAATTGCGTTTCTACATGAATTTTGTATATTAGATGTAGACCTTTGTTTTTATATAGAATTACAAATCATGTGTATTATATTGTATATAAAATTGTGTAGTGCGCATATAAATGATTAGGCCATGCCATTTCAGAATTTTGTTAATCGCCCGCGTGCGCATAGGTTTTAGAGTCCTCAAGTAAAAAAACAAAGTTGTTGGTGATTTTTTCTTAGATAATTTCGTTGTTCCGGGATTCGATAATGACAATACCGTTAAAACACTAGTCATTTAATAATAAACCTCATGTTTTAAGTCTGTGCTTAAACTTATTTTTTCATAAGTAGTACAGACTATTGTTTCATATGATGATGATGTTTTCCATTGAAACAAGACTATATATAAATTATTGTTTCTGTCGTAAACTATTTGTTGTTTCGTTTTCGATTAAGAAATTAGGGTACATAGGAGTTTCGTTAAGTATTTACAAATTACTACTCTATACATTAGTGACAACGTTAGTAAAATAAACAATTATATATGCAATAAGAAATTTTATATAAAGACACAATTGAACATAAAGTGTACAACTCTATCAAATATACTTTTTAACGTACAATATACATTTATATACAGAATGTACAATGAGGGACTTTAGTCAGTTATCTTTCCCTGATAAAATCTGAAGCAATCCAATTGGTAAGTAGGTCCTTACAATTGGAACCCTCGGATTTTATCCTTGAATTCCTATGTAAGGATAACAAAATATTTCATCCAATATCTTTCATGTAAATGAAGAAATTAACAGAAGTGATGAAATTTAAATAGTTCTTTGCCTTAAAAATACTTATTTTGAATTTCAAACAAATTCAATGATTTACAAAAAAGTTATTAAAGATTTATTTTGGCAAACTGACATTGAAAAGTAAGGGTAAAATCCAAGTAATCCAACTAATTGGACCTACCCATTTGAAGTGTATACAAGGGGAAATAACTGACTAAAGTCCCTTATTCTATAACGATAGAATACAAAATGTATTTGCAGTTCTAAACAATATAATATTGCTTAAATTAATGGGCCCAAGTTTAGGTCGAAGGTTCCATGGTACGAAAACAAACAAGTTCCGTTATAATCAGTACCGAACGGATTGATTTTATCAGATACTTTTTCTATTCGAGCGCTCTTGTGTTTATCAAAACGAACTTTTTTGCTGGCGATCATATCCGAGTTTTTCGAATGGGGATAAAATAATATCGGTGCGTACTGCGGACCGGCCACACTCCCACCGACTTTAAACATTTGCCTTGGGTCTCTGGCCGATTGATTAAAAAAGTATTCTACACACTTCATATAAGTATAAATGGAATATAGTCTATTTAATACTTATAAATTCAATGAATTATAGAAAATTACAGCGCATTTTTTACACCAAGAAACTTCTCAAGTACCCCAATTTCCATATTGTAGGAAATTTTTAATTTTTTTCAATATTTATGTCCGATGGATAATGGAAATGTGTACAGTATAGGACCATACGTCCGTCTGCTTGCATAGCTTTTATGCTTCTTTATCGATGCAAACCCGGTTTTGGCGTGCATGCATTAACTAGTGGAAATGTGAAGATGTCTTACTGCTTTGATTGAAAGAAAACAATAGCTTTTATAAACCTTTTCTCTGCAGATGACACACCGACTTGCAAAAGACATATGGCAATTTCTCGTTCTTGTGACGAGCCATTTCTTAATTTTTCGGTGTGCATATCAACACACTAATGATTTTCACCAAAACAGACCACGTTGGATATTTGCACGAGAAACACGTGCCCATTACCGTTTTTCAACATATGCACGACAAAACCGGGCTTGCATCAATAAATGATTTATAGCAAAAACAGACCACGTGGGATATTTGCACGAGAAACACGTGCCCATTACCGTTTTTCAACATATGCACGACAAAACCGGGCTTGCATCAATAAATGATTTATAGCAAAAACAGACCACGTGGGATATTTGCACGAGAAACACTTGCACATTTCCGTTAATCAACATATGCACGACAAAACCGGATTTGCATCAATAAATGAGCATAAAAACCATGCAAACAAACGACAGTATGGCCCTATATACATTTCCATTATCGATTATACCATTATACTTAACGAAACTCCTAACTACTCCGATTTCAGTATTGCTGGAAATTTAAATTCTAAACATTTATGTCCGATCGACAATGGAAATGTATACTGTCGTTTGTTTGACATGGTTGACATGCTCATTTATCGATGCAAGCCCGGTTTTGTCGTGCATATGTTGAAAAACGGTAATGGGCACGTGTTTCTCGTGCAAATATTTCACGTGGTCTGTTTTGGTGAAAATCATTAGTGTGTTGATATGCACACCGAAAAATTAAGAAATGGCTCGCCACAAGAACGAGAAACTACCATATGTTTTTTGCAAGGCGGTGTGTCACCTGCAGATTTAAGTTTTCTAATAGCTATTGTTATCTTTTAATTAAAGCAATAAGAAATCTTCCTATTTCCACTAGTTAATGCATGTACGACAAAACCGGGTTAGCATCGTTAAAGAAGCATACACGCTATGCAAGCAGACGGCAGTATGGTCCTATACTGTACACATTTCCATTATAGATCGGACATAAATATCAAAAAAAAATAAAAATTTCCTACTACATGTATATGGAAATTGGGGGTACTTGAGAGGTTTCTTGAAGTATAAAAAAATCATTGTAATTTTCTATAATTCATTGCATTTTTAGTAATAAATGGACTATATTCCATATATAATTATATGAAGTGTGTAGGAAACCATTTTCATAATAGGCTAAGGACCCAAGGCAAATATTTAAAGTCGGTGGGAGTGTGGCCGGTCCGCAGTACGCACCGAAATTATTTTATCCCCATTCGAAAAACTCGGATATGATCGCCAGCAAAAAAGTTCGTTTTGATAAACTCAAGAGCGCTCGAATAGAAAAAGTATCTGATAAAATCAATCCGTTCGGTACTGATTATAACGGAATTTGTTTGTTTTCGTACCATGGAACTTTCGACCTAAACTAGGGCCCATTAATTTAAGCAATGGTCTTACGGGCATTTTCATGTCGTTTGTAATTGTGAAACTATTTAAGTGATAATTATATGAACAAGGTATCGACTTGTGTATTGTAAAGACACTTGTGGATATATAATTATATAGTTTAGATAAAAATATGTGTATTTAATAGAACTGTATATTGAATTATTTTAGAAATGCATATTGTATAGAATTGAATAAAATAATTGAAATAACTGTATTGTCTGTATGGAAATGCAGTATGCATATCGAATTGTATATTACAAGTTCTTTAAACTTTATATTGTTTAGAACTGCATATACATTTGTATTCTTTCGTTATAGAATTGTCATAAAACGTATATTTGGTAGAGTTATACACTGTATGTTGAATTGTGTATTTATAAAACAATTTAATTGCATAAACGTCATATTAAGACGTCAGGTCTATGAAATCATTTTTATTCACTCTCCAAGTTCGCCTTGTTTTGAACAGTGACATATACAGGCAACGTATTTACTTCATATTTACTTTTAATTAATTGTTTTTGTCTTACTTTTGTTACATAATTGTTACATCAGTATCAAAATATTAGTATGGTCAATGATATAATGGTCTTGTGTTAAGTATCCAACTTAATTTTGAATAACACTTAGAGTAGTTTTTGGTACGAAAAATTCAGTGGATATATTACACAATGAAAAACTACTATACCATTGGTAGTACGCACAAAGTATACTTAATGATTCCTTTCGTCTGTCTATGTATTTGAATTCAAATTTATACCCATCCATGCTGTGCCAGGCTGATTATGAAACTGAGTTGCAATTACATAGATTCAATCTTGTCCTGACGTCACCTTATCTCGTTGATGTCACATTTATGTGTGTCAGTGCAAACGTGTATTGCACTCTTGTGTACATATTTTATGATCTGAGATTTGGCGTGATAATATATTGATAATTTCTGCGAATGTCTATGTAAAAATAAAATGCAATTAAAAAGTTAAAATTTAATTTTTGCTTTTCACTTGAACACGGTACGAACGAATATACAAGTGTAAAAGTGGTTGCGCCTTGTATTAATTAAACATTAAACTGAGGCCTTTAATGCAATTACTCATGGGTCAAATGCCTATTTTGTATAAAAATGACTAACAAACATTCTTGTAAATTATGATCATCATGTGACGTAAGGAAAGAAAGTTATGGAAAAAGTACACGATTTACTGGGACACCCCTCGTATAATTGTTTATTTTACTAACGTTGAGACTTGTGTATAGAGTAGTCATTTGTATATAGAATTGTATATTAACTTAACTCTATATATAATGCTACTTGTTAATAAAATTGTATTTTGTTATAGGTTTTATAAATGAAGTATCATTGATTATGTATAATTTTCTTTTATACATGAAAGTGTATATTAAATAGAATTAAACATGATATGTAAAATTGCGTTTCTACATGAATTTTGTATATTAGATGTAGACCTTTGTTTTTATATAGAATTACAAATCATGTGTATTATATTGTATATAAAATTGTGTAGTGCGCATATAAATGATTAGGCCATGCCATTTCAGAATTTTGTTAATCGCCCGCGTGCGCATAGGTTTTAGAGTCCTCAAGTAAAAAAACAAAGTTGTTGGTGATTTTTTCTTAGATAATTTCGTTGTTCCGGGATTCGATAATGACAATACCGTTAAAACACTAGTCATTTAATAATAAACCTCATGTTTTAAGTCTGTGCTTAAACTTATTTTTTCATAAGTAGTACAGACTATTGTTTCATATGATGATGATGTTTTCCATTGAAACAAGACTATATATAAATTATTGTTTCTGTCGTAAACTATTTGTTGTTTCGTTTTCGATTAAGAAATTAGGGTACATAGGAGTTTCGTTAAGTATTTACAAATTACTACTCTATACATTAGTGACAACGTTAGTAAAATAAACAATTATATATGCAATAAGAAATTTTATATAAAGACACAATTGAACATAAAGTGTACAACTCTATCAAATATACTTTTTAACGTACAATATACATTTATATACAGAATGTACAATGAGGGACTTTAGTCAGTTATCTTTCCCTGATAAAATCTGAAGCAATCCAATTGGTAAGTAGGTCCTTACAATTGGAACCCTCGGATTTTATCCTTGAATTCCTATGTAAGGATAACAAAATATTTCATCCAATATCTTTCATGTAAATGAAGAAATTAACAGAAGTGATGAAATTTAAATAGTTCTTTGCCTTAAAAATACTTATTTTGAATTTCAAACAAATTCAATGATTTACAAAAAAGTTATTAAAGATTTATTTTGGCAAACTGACATTGAAAAGTAAGGGTAAAATCCAAGTAATCCAACTAATTGGACCTACCCATTTGAAGTGTATACAAGGGGAAATAACTGACTAAAGTCCCTTATTCTATAACGATAGAATACAAAATGTATTTGCAGTTCTAAACAATATAATATTGCTTAAATTAATGGGCCCAAGTTTAGGTCGAAGGTTCCATGGTACGAAAACAAACAAGTTCCGTTATAATCAGTACCGAACGGATTGATTTTATCAGATACTTTTTCTATTCGAGCGCTCTTGTGTTTATCAAAACGAACTTTTTTGCTGGCGATCATATCCGAGTTTTTCGAATGGGGATAAAATAATATCGGTGCGTACTGCGGACCGGCCACACTCCCACCGACTTTAAACATTTGCCTTGGGTCTCTGGCCGATTGATTAAAAAAGTATTCTACACACTTCATATAAGTATAAATGGAATATAGTCTATTTAATACTTATAAATTCAATGAATTATAGAAAATTACAGCGCATTTTTTACACCAAGAAACTTCTCAAGTACCCCAATTTCCATATTGTAGGAAATTTTTAATTTTTTCAATATTTATGTCCGATGGATAATGGAAATGTGTACAGTATAGGACCATACGTCCGTCTGCTTGCATAGCTTTTATGCTTCTTTATCGATGCAAACCCGGTTTTGTCGTGCATGCATTAACTAGTGGAAATGTGAAGATGTCTTACTGCTTTGATTGAAAGAAAACAATAGCTTTTATAAACCTTTTCTCTGCAGATGACACACCGACTTGCAAGAGACATATGGCAATTTCTCGTTCTTGTGACGAGCCATTTCTTAATTTTTCGGTGTGCATATCAACACACTAATGATTTTCACCAAAACAGACCACGTTGGATATTTGCACGAGAAATACGTGCCCATTACCGTTTTTCAACATATGCACGACAAAACCGGGCTTGCATCAATAAATGATTTATAGAAAAACAGACCACGTGGGATATTTGCACGAGAAACACGTGCCCATTACCGTTTTTCAACATATGCCCGACAAAACCGGGCTTGCATCAATAAATGATTTATAGCAAAAACAGACCACGTGGGATATTTGCACGAGAAACACTTGCACATTTCCGTTAATCAACATATGCACGACAAAACCGGATTTGCATCAATAAATGAGCATAAAAACCATGCAAACAAACGACAGTATGGCCCTATATACATTTCCATTATCGATTATACCATTATACTTAACGAAACTCCTAACTACTCCGATTTCAGTATTGCTGGAAATTTATATTCTAAACATTTATGTCCGATCGACAATGGAAATGTATACTGTCGTTTGTTTGACATGGTTGACATGCTCATTTATTGATGCAAGCCCGGTTTTGTCGTGCATATGTTGAAAAACGGTAATGGGCACGTGTTTCTCGTGCAAATATTTCACGTGGTCTGTTTTGGTGAAAATCATTAGTGTGTTGATATGCACACCGAAAAATTAAGAAATGGCTCGCCACAAGAACGAGAAACTACCATATGTTTTTTGCAAGGCGGTGTGTCACCTGCAGATTTAAGTTTTCTAATAGCTATTGTTATCTTTTAATTAAAGCAATAAGAAATCTTCCTATTTCCACTAGTTAATGCATGTACGACAAAACCGGGTTAGCATCGTTAAAGAAGCATACACGCTATGCAAGCAGACGGCAGTATGGTCCTATACTGTACACATTTCCATTATAGATCGGACATAAATATTAAAAAAAAATAAAAATTTCCTACTACATGTATATGGAAATTGGGGGTACTTGAGAGGTTTCTTGAAGTATAAAAAAATCATTGTAATTTTCTATAATTCATTGCATTTTTAGTAATAAATGGACTATATTCCATATATAATTATATGAAGTGTGTAGGAAACCATTTTCATAATAGGCTAAGGACCCAAGGCAAATATTTAAAGTCGGTGGGAGTGTGGCCGGTCCGCAGTACGCACCGAAATTATTTTATCCCCATTCGAAAAACTCGGATATGATCGCCAGCAAAAAAGTTCGTTTTGATAAACTCAAGAGCGCTCGAATAGAAAAAGTATCTGATAAAATCAATCCGTTCGGTACTGATTATAACGGAATTTGTTTGTTTTCGTACCATGGAACTTTCGACCTAAACTAGGGCCCATTAATTTAAGCAATGGTCTTACGGGCATTTTCATGTCGTTTGTAATTGTGAAACTATTTAAGTGATAATTATATGAACAAGGTATCGACTTGTGTATTGTAAAGACACTTGTGGATATATAATTATATAGTTTAGATAAAAATATGTGTATTTAATAGAACTGTATATTGAATTATTTTAGAAATGCATATTGTATAGAATTGAATAAAATAATTGAAATAACTGTATTGTCTGTATGGAAATGCAGTATGCATATCGAATTGTATATTACAAGTTCTTTAAACTTTATATTGTTTAGAACTGCATATACATTTGTATTCTTTCGTTATAGAATTGTCATAAAACGTATATTTGGTAGAGTTATACACTGTATGTTGAATTGTGTATTTATAAAACAATTTAATTGCATAAACGTCATATTAAGACGTCAGATCTATGAAATCATTTTTATTCACTCTCCAAGTTCGCCTTGTTTTGAACAGTGACATATACAGGCAACGTATTTACTTCATATTTACTTTTAATTAATTGTTTTTGTCTTACTTTTGTTACATAATTGTTACATCAGTATCAAAATATTAGTATGGTCAATGATATAATGGTCTTGTGTTAAGTATCCAACTTAATTTTGAATAACACTTAGAGTAGTTTTTGGTACGAAAAATTCAGTGGATATATTACACAATGAAAAACTACTCTACCATTGGTAGTACGCACAAAGTATACTTAATGATTCCTTTCGTCTGTCTATGTATTTGAATTCAAATTTATACCCATCCATGCTGTGCCAGGCTGATTATGAAACTGAGTTGCAATTACATAGATTCAATCTTGTCCTGACGTCACCTTATCTCGTTGATGTCACATTTATGTGTGTCAGTGCAAACGTGTATTGCACTCTTGTGTACATATTTTATGATCTGAGATTTGGCGTGATAATATATTTATAATTTCTGCGAATGTCTATGTAAAAATAAAATGCAATTAAAAAGTTAAAATTTAATTTTTGCTTTTCACTTGAACACGGTACGAACGAATATACAAGTGTAAAAGTGGTTGCGCCTTGTATTAATTAAACATTAAACTGAGGCCTTTAATGCAATTACTCATGGGTCAAATGCCTATTTTGTATAAAAATGACTAACAAACATTCTTGTAAATTATGATCATCATGTGACGTAAGGAAAGAAAGTTATGGAAAAAGTACACGATTTACTGGGACACCCCTCGTATAATTGTTTATTTTACTAACGTTGAGACTTGTGTATAGAGTAGTCATTTGTATATAGAATTGTATATTAACTTAACTCTATATATAATGCTACTTGTTAATAAAATTGTATTTTGTTATAGGTTTTATAAATGAAGTATCATTGATTATGTATAATTTTCTTTTATACATGAAAGTGTATATTAAATAGAATTAAACATATTATGTAAAATTGCGTTTCTACATGAATTTTGTATATTAGATGTAGACCTTTGTTTTTATATAGAATTACAAATCATGTGTATTATATTGTATATAAAATTGTGTAGTGCGCATATAAATGATTAGGCCATGCCATTTCAGAATTTTGTTAATCGCCCGCGTGCGCATAGGTTTTAGAGTCCTCAAGTAAAAAAACAAAGTTGTTGGTGATTTTTTCTTAGATAATTTCGTTGTTCCGGGATTCGATAATGACAATACCGTTAAAACACTAGTCATTTAATAATAAACCTCATGTTTTAAGTCTGTGCTTAAACTTATTTTTTCATAAGTAGTACAGACTATTGTTTCATATGATGATGATGTTTTCCATTGAAACAAGACTATATATAAATTATTGTTTCTGTCGTAAACTATTTGTTGTTTCGTTTTCGATTAAGAAATTAGGGTACATAGGAGTTTCGTTAAGTATTTACAAATTACTACTCTATACATTAGTGACAACGTTAGTAAAATAAACAATTATATATGCAATAAGAAATTTTATATAAAGACACAATTGAACATAAAGTGTACAACTCTATCAAATATACTTTTTAACGTACAATATACATTTATATACAGAATGTACAATGAGGGACTTTAGTCAGTTATCTTTCCCTGATAAAATCTGAAGCAATCCAATTGGTAAGTAGGTCCTTACAATTGGAACCCTCGGATTTTATCCTTGAATTCCTATGTAAGGATAACAAAATATTTCATCCAATATCTTTCATGTAAATGAAGAAATTAACAGAAGTGATGAAATTTAAATAGTTCTTTGCCTTAAAAATACTTATTTTGAATTTCAAACAAATTCAATGATTTACAAAAAAGTTATTAAAGATTTATTTTGGCAAACTGACATTGAAAAGTAAGGGTAAAATCCAAGTAATCCAACTAATTGGACCTACCCATTTGAAGTGTATACAAGGGGAAATAACTGACTAAAGTCCCTTATTCTATAACGATAGAATACAAAATGTATTTGCAGTTCTAAACAATATAATATTGCTTAAATTAATGGGCCCAAGTTTAGGTCGAAGGTTCCATGGTACGAAAACAAACAAGTTCCGTTATAATCAGTACCGAACGGATTGATTTTATCAGATACTTTTTCTATTCGAGCGCTCTTGTGTTTATCAAAACGAACTTTTTTGCTGGCGATCATATCCGAGTTTTTCGAATGGGGATAAAATAATATCGGTGCGTACTGCGGACCGGCCACACTCCCACCGACTTTAAACATTTGCCTTGGGTCTCTGGCCGATTGATTAAAAAAGTATTCTACACACTTCATATAAGTATAAATGGAATATAGTCTATTTAATACTTATAAATTCAATGAATTATAGAAAATTACAGCGCATTTTTTACACCAAGAAACTTCTCAAGTACCCCAATTTCCATATTGTAGGAAATTTTTAATTTTTTCAATATTTATGTCCGATGGATAATGGAAATGTGTACAGTATAGGACCATACGTCCGTCTGCTTGCATAGCTTTTATGCTTCTTTATCGATGCAAACCCGGTTTTGTCGTGCATGCATTAACTAGTGGAAATGTGAAGATGTCTTACTGCTTTGATTGAAAGAAAACAATAGCTTTTATAAACCTTTTCTCTGCAGATGACACACCGACTTGCAAAAGACATATGGCAATTTCTCGTTCTTGTGACGAGCCATTTCTTAATTTTTTGGTGTGCATATCAACACACTAATGATTTTCACCAAAACAGACCACGTTGGATATTTGCACGAGAAACACGTGCCCATTACCGTTTTTCAACATATGCACGACAAAACCGGGCTTGCATCAATAAATGATTTATAGCAAAAACAGACCACGTGGGATATTTGCACGAGAAACACGTGCCCATTACCGTTTTTCAACATATGCACGACAAAACCGGGCTTGCATCAATAAATGATTTATAGCAAAAACAGACCACGTGGGATATTTGCACGAGAAACACTTGCACATTTCCGTTAATCAACATATGCACGACAAAACCGGATTTGTATCAATAAATGAGCATAAAAACCATGCAAACAAACGACAGTATGGCCCTATATACATTTCCATTATCGATTATACCATTATACTTAACGAAACTCCTAACTACTCCGATTTCAGTATTGCTGGAAATTTATATTCTAAACATTTATGTCCGATCGACAATGGAAATGTATACTGTCGTTTGTTTGACATGGTTGACATGCTCATTTATTGATGCAAGCCCGGTTTTGTCGTGCATATGTTGAAAAACGGTAATGGGCACGTGTTTCTCGTGCAAATATTTCACGTGGTCTGTTTTGGTGAAAATCATTAGTGTGTTGATATGCACACCGAAAAATTAAGAAATGGCTCGCCACAAGAACGAGAAACTACCATATGTTTTTTGCAAGGCGGTGTGTCACCTGCAGATTTAAGTTTTCTAATAGCTATTGTTATCTTTTAATTAAAGCAATAAGAAATCTTCCTATTTCCACTTGTTAATGCATGTACGACAAAACCGGGTTAGCATCGTTAAAGAAGCATACACGCTATGCAAGCAGACGGCAGTATGGTCCTATACTGTACACATTTCCATTATAGATCGGACATAAATATTTAAAAAAAATAAAAATTTCCTACTACATGTATATGGAAATTGGGGTACTTGAGAGGTTTCTTGAAGTATAAAAAAATCATTGTAATTTTCTATAATTCATTGCATTTTTAGTAATAAATGGACTATATTCCATATATAATTATATGAAGTGTGTAGGAAACCATTTTCATAATAGGCTAAGGACCCAAGGCAAATATTTAAAGTCGGTGGGAGTGTGGCCGGTCCGCAGTACGCACCGAAATTATTTTATCCCCATTCGAAAAACTCGGATATGATCGCCAGCAAAAAAGTTCGTTTTGATAAACTCAAGAGCGCTCGAATAGAAAAAGTATCTGATAAAATCAATCCGTTCGGTACTGATTATAACGGAATTTGTTTGTTTTCGTACCATGGAACTTTCGACCTAAACTAGGGCCCATTAATTTAAGCAATGGTCTTACGGGCATTTTCATGTCGTTTGTAATTGTGAAACTATTTAAGTGATAATTATATGAACAAGGTATCGACTTGTGTATTGTAAAGACACTTGTGGATATATAATTATATAGTTTAGATAAAAATATGTGTATTTAATAGAACTGTATATTGAATTATTTTAGAAATGCATATTGTATAGAATTGAATAAAATAATTGAAATAACTGTATTGTCTGTATGGAAATGCAGTATGCATATCGAATTGTATATTACAAGTTCTTTAAACTTTATATTGTTTAGAACTGCATATACATTTGTATTCTTTCGTTATAGAATTGTCATAAAACGTATATTTGGTAGAGTTATACACTGTATGTTGAATTGTGTATTTATAAAACAATTTAATTGCATAAACGTCATATTAAGACGTCAGGTCTATGAAATCATTTTTATTCACTCTCCAAGTTCGCCTTGTTTTGAACAGTGACATATACAGGCAACGTATTTACTTCATATTTACTTTTAATTAATTGTTTTTGTCTTACTTTTGTTACATAATTGTTACATCAGTATCAAAATATTAGTATGGTCAATGATATAATGGTCTTGTGTTAAGTATCCAACTTAATTTTGAATAACACTTAGAGTAGTTTTTGGTACGAAAAATTCAGTGGATATATTACACAATGAAAAACTACTCTACCATTGGTAGTACGCACAAAGTATACTTAATGATTCCTTTCGTCTGTCTATGTATTTGAATTCAAATTTATACCCATCCATGCTGTGCCAGGCTGATTATGAAACTGAGTTGCAATTACATAGATTCAATCTTGTCCTGACGTCACCTTATCTCGTTGATGTCACATTTATGTGTGTCAGTGCAAACGTGTATTGCACTCTTGTGTACATATTTTATGATCTGAGATTTGGCGTGATAATATATTGATAATTTCTGCGAATGTCTATGTAAAAATAAAATGCAATTAAAAAGTTAAAATTTAATTTTTGCTTTTCACTTGAACACGGTACGAACGAATATACAAGTGTAAAAGTGGTTGCGCCTTGTATTAATTAAACATTAAACTGAGGCCTTTAATGCAATTACTCATGGGTCAAATGCCTATTTTGTATAAAAATGACTAACAAACATTCTTGTAAATTATGATCATCATGTGACGTAAGGAAAGAAAGTTATGGAAAAAGTACACGATTTACTGGGACACCCCTCGTATAATTGTTTATTTTACTAACGTTGAGACTTGTGTATAGAGTAGTCATTTGTATATAGAATTGTATATTAACTTAACTCTATATATAATGCTACTTGTTAATAAAATTGTATTTTGTTATAGGTTTTATAAATGAAGTATCATTGATTATGTATAATTTTCTTTTATACATGAAAGTGTATATTAAATAGAATTAAACATGATATGTAAAATTGCGTTTCTACATGAATTTTGTATATTAGATGTAGACCTTTGTTTTTATATAGAATTACAAATCATGTGTATTATATTGTATATAAAATTGTGTAGTGCGCATATAAATGATTAGGCCATGCCATTTCAGAATTTTGTTAATCGCCCGCGTGCGCATAGGTTTTAGAGTCCTCAAGTAAAAAAACAAAGTTGTTGGTGATTTTTTCTTAGATAATTTCGTTGTTCCGGGATTCGATAATGACAATACCGTTAAAACACTAGTCATTTAATAATAAACCTCATGTTTTAAGTCTGTGCTTAAACTTATTTTTTCATAAGTAGTACAGACTATTGTTTCATATGATGATGATGTTTTCCATTGAAACAAGACTATATATAAATTATTGTTTCTGTCGTAAACTATTTGTTGTTTCGTTTTCGATTAAGAAATTAGGGTACATAGGAGTTTCGTTAAGTATTTACAAATTACTACTCTATACATTAGTGACAACGTTAGTAAAATAAACAATTATATATGCAATAAGAAATTTTATATAAAGACACAATTGAACATAAAGTGTACAACTCTATCAAATATACTTTTTAACGTACAATATACATTTATATACAGAATGTACAATGAGGGACTTTAGTCAGTTATCTTTCCCTGATAAAATCTGAAGCAATCCAATTGGTAAGTAGGTCCTTACAATTGGAACCCTCGGATTTTATCCTTGAATTCCTATGTAAGGATAACAAAATATTTCATCCAATATCTTTCATGTAAATGAAGAAATTAACAGAAGTGATGAAATTTAAATAGTTCTTTGCCTTAAAAATACTTATTTTGAATTTCAAACAAATTCAATGATTTACAAAAAAGTTATTAAAGATTTATTTTGGCAAACTGACATTGAAAAGTAAGGGTAAAATCCAAGTAATCCAACTAATTGGACCTACCCATTTGAAGTGTATACAAGGGGAAATAACTGACTAAAGTCCCTTATTCTATAACGATAGAATACAAAATGTATTTGCAGTTCTAAACAATATAATATTGCTTAAATTAATGGGCCCAAGTTTAGGTCGAAGGTTCCATGGTACGAAAACAAACAAGTTCCGTTATAATCAGTACCGAACGGATTGATTTTATCAGATACTTTTTCTATTCGAGCGCTCTTGTGTTTATCAAAACGAACTTTTTTGCTGGCGATCATATCCGAGTTTTTCGAATGGGGATAAAATAATATCGGTGCGTACTGCGGACCGGCCACACTCCCACCGACTTTAAACATTTGCCTTGGGTCTCTGGCCGATTGATTAAAAAAGTATTCTACACACTTCATATAAGTATAAATGGAATATAGTCTATTTAATACTTATAAATTCAATGAATTATAGAAAATTACAGCGCATTTTTTACACCAAGAAACTTCTCAAGTACCCCAATTTCCATATTGTAGGAAATTTTTAATTTTTTCAATATTTATGTCCGATGGATAATGGAAATGTGTACAGTATAGGACCATACGTCCGTCTGCTTGCATAGCTTTTATGCTTCTTTATCGATGCAAACCCGGTTTTGTCGTGCATGCATTAACTAGTGGAAATATGAAGATGTCTTACTGCTTTGATTGAAAGAAAACAATAGCTTTTATAAACCTTTTCTCTGCAGATGACACACCGACTTGCAAAAGACATATGGCAATTTCTCGTTCTTGTGACGAGCCATTTCTTAATTTTTCGGTGTGCATATCAACACACTAATGATTTTCACCAAAACAGACCACGTTGGATATTTGCACGAGAAACACGTGCCCATTACCGTTTTTCAACATATGCACGACAAAACCGGGCTTGCATCAATAAATGATTTATAGCAAAAACAGACCACGTGGGATATTTGCACGAGAAACACGTGCCCATTACCGTTTTTCAACATATGCACGACAAAACCGGGCTTGCATCAATAAATGATTTATAGCAAAAACAGACCACGTGGGATATTTGCACGAGAAACACTTGCACATTTCCGTTAATCAACATATGCACGACAAAACCGGATTTGCATCAATAAATGAGCATAAAAACCATGCAAACAAACGACAGTATGGCCCTATATACATTTCCATTATCGATTATACCATTATACTTAACGAAACTCCTAACTACTCCGATTTCAGTATTGCTGGAAATTTATATTCTAAACATTTATGTCCGATCGACAATGGAAATGTATACTGTCGTTTGTTTGACATGGTTGACATGCTCATTTATTGATGCAAGCCCGGTTTTGTCGTGCATATGTTGAAAAACGGTAATGGGCACGTGTTTCTCGTGCAAATATTTCACGTGGTCTGTTTTGGTGAAAATCATTAGTGTGTTGATATGCACACCGAAAAATTAAGAAATGGCTCGCCACAAGAACGAGAAACTACCATATGTTTTTTGCAAGGCGGTGTGTCACCTGCAGATTTAAGTTTTCTAATAGCTATTGTTATCTTTTAATTAAAGCAATAAGAAATCTTCCTATTTCCACTAGTTAATGCATGTACGACAAAACCGGGTTAGCATCGTTAAAGAAGCATACACGCTATGCAAGCAGACGGCAGTATGGTCCTATACTGTACACATTTCCATTATAGATCGGACATAAATATTAAAAAAAAATAAAAATTTCCTACTACATGTATATGGAAATTGGGGTACTTGAGAGGTTTCTTGAAGTATAAAAAAATCATTGTAATTTTCTATAATTCATTGCATTTTTAGTAATAAATGGACTATATTCCATATATAATTATATGAAGTGTGTAGGAAACCATTTTCATAATAGGCTAAGGACCCAAGGCAAATATTTAAAGTCGGTGGGAGTGTGGCCGGTCCGCAGTACGCACCGAAATTATTTTATCCCCATTCGAAAAACTCGGATATGATCGCCAGCAAAAAAGTTCGTTTTGATAAACTCAAGAGCGCTCGAATAGAAAAAGTATCTGATAAAATCAATCCGTTCGGTACTGATTATAACGGAATTTGTTTGTTTTCGTACCATGGAACTTTCGACCTAAACTAGGGCCCATTAATTTAAGCAATGGTCTTACGGGCATTTTCATGTCGTTTGTAATTGTGAAACTATTTAAGTGATAATTATATGAACAAGGTATCGACTTGTGTATTGTAAAGACACTTGTGGATATATAATTATATAGTTTAGATAAAAATATGTGTATTTAATAGAACTGTATATTGAATTATTTTAGAAATGCATATTGTATAGAATTGAATAAAATAATTGAAATAACTGTATTGTCTGTATGGAAATGCAGTATGCATATCGAATTGTATATTACAAGTTCTTTAAACTTTATATTGTTTAGAACTGCATATACATTTGTATTCTTTCGTTATAGAATTGTCATAAAACGTATATTTGGTAGAGTTATACACTGTATGTTGAATTGTGTATTTATAAAACAATTTAATTGCATAAACGTCATATTAAGACGTCAGATCTATGAAATCATTTTTATTCACTCTCCAAGTTCGCCTTGTTTTGAACAGTGACATATACAGGCAACGTATTTACTTCATATTTACTTTTAATTAATTGTTTTTGTCTTACTTTTGTTACATAATTGTTACATCAGTATCAAAATATTAGTATGGTCAATGATATAATGGTCTTGTGTTAAGTATCCAACTTAATTTTGAATAACACTTAGAGTAGTTTTTGGTACGAAAAATTCAGTGGATATATTACACAATGAAAAACTACTCTACCATTGGTAGTACGCACAAAGTATACTTAATGATTCCTTTCGTCTGTCTATGTATTTGAATTCAAATTTATACCCATCCATGCTGTGCCAGGCTGATTATGAAACTGAGTTGCAATTACATAGATTCAATCTTGTCCTGACGTCACCTTATCTCGTTGATGTCACATTTATGTGTGTCAGTGCAAACGTGTATTGCACTCTTGTGTACATATTTTATGATCTGAGATTTGGCGTGATAATATATTGATAATTTCTGCGAATGTCTATGTAAAAATAAAATGCAATTAAAAAGTTAAAATTTAATTTTTGCTTTTCACTTGAACACGGTACGAACGAATATACAAGTGTAAAAGTGGTTGCGCCTTGTATTAATTAAACATTAAACTGAGGCCTTTAATGCAATTACTCATGGGTCAAATGCCTATTTTGTATAAAAATGACTAACAAACATTCTTGTAAATTATGATCATCATGTGACGTAAGGAAAGAAAGTTATGGAAAAAGTACACGATTTACTGGGACACCCCTCGTATAATTGTTTATTTTACTAACGTTGAGACTTGTGTATAGAGTAGTCATTTGTATATAGAATTGTATATTAACTTAACTCTATATATAATGCTACTTGTTAATAAAATTGTATTTTGTTATAGGTTTTATAAATGAAGTATCATTGATTATGTATAATTTTCTTTTATACATGAAAGTGTATATTAAATAGAATTAAACATGATATGTAAAATTGCGTTTCTACATGAATTTTGTATATTAGATGTAGACCTTTGTTTTTATATAGAATTACAAATCATGTGTATTATATTGTATATAAAATTGTGTAGTGCGCATATAAATGATTAGGCCATGCCATTTCAGAATTTTGTTAATCGCCCGCGTGCGCATAGGTTTTAGAGTCCTCAAGTAAAAAAACAAAGTTGTTGGTGATTTTTTCTTAGATAATTTCGTTGTTCCGGGATTCGATAATGACAATACCGTTAAAACACTAGTCATTTAATAATAAACCTCATGTTTTAAGTCTGTGCTTAAACTTATTTTTTCATAAGTAGTACAGACTATTGTTTCATATGATGATGATGTTTTCCATTGAAACAAGACTATATATAAATTATTGTTTCTGTCGTAAACTATTTGTTGTTTCGTTTTCGATTAAGAAATTAGGGTACATAGGAGTTTCGTTAAGTATTTACAAATTACTACTCTATACATTAGTGACAACGTTAGTAAAATAAACAATTATATATGCAATAAGAAATTTTATATAAAGACACAATTGAACATAAAGTGTACAACTCTATCAAATATACTTTTTAACGTACAATATACATTTATATACAGAATGTACAATGAGGGACTTTAGTCAGTTATCTTTCCCTGATAAAATCTGAAGCAATCCAATTGGTAAGTAGGTCCTTACAATTGGAACCCTCGGATTTTATCCTTGAATTCCTATGTAAGGATAACAAAATATTTCATCCAATATCTTTCATGTAAATGAAGAAATTAACAGAAGTGATGAAATTTAAATAGTTCTTTGCCTTAAAAATACTTATTTTGAATTTCAAACAAATTCAATGATTTACAAAAAAGTTATTAAAGATTTATTTTGGCAAACTGACATTGAAAAGTAAGGGTAAAATCCAAGTAATCCAACTAATTGGACCTACCCATTTGAAGTGTATACAAGGGGAAATAACTGACTAAAGTCCCTTATTCTATAACGATAGAATACAAAATGTATTTGCAGTTCTAAACAATATAATATTGCTTAAATTAATGGGCCCAAGTTTAGGTCGAAGGTTCCATGGTACGAAAACAAACAAGTTCCGTTATAATCAGTACCGAACGGATTGATTTTATCAGATACTTTTTCTATTCGAGCGCTCTTGTGTTTATCAAAACGAACTTTTTTGCTGGCGATCATATCCGAGTTTTTCGAATGGGGATAAAATAATATCGGTGCGTACTGCGGACCGGCCACACTCCCACCGACTTTAAACATTTGCCTTGGGTCTCTGGCCGATTGATTAAAAAAGTATTCTACACACTTCATATAAGTATAAATGGAATATAGTCTATTTAATACTTATAAATTCAATGAATTATAGAAAATTACAGCGCATTTTTTACACCAAGAAACTTCTCAAGTACCCCAATTTCCATATTGTAGGAAATTTTTAATTTTTTCAATATTTATGTCCGATGGATAATGGAAATGTGTACAGTATAGGACCATACGTCCGTCTGCTTGCATAGCTTTTATGCTTCTTTATCGATGCAAACCCGGTTTTGTCGTGCATGCATTAACTAGTGGAAATGTGAAGATGTCTTACTGCTTTGATTGAAAGAAAACAATAGCTTTTATAAACCTTTTCTCTGCAGATGACACACCGACTTGCAAGAGACATATGGCAATTTCTCGTTCTTGTGACGAGCCATTTCTTAATTTTTCGGTGTGCATATCAACACACTAATGATTTTCACCAAAACAGACCACGTTGGATATTTGCACGAGAAATACGTGCCCATTACCGTTTTTCAACATATGCACGACAAAACCGGGCTTGCATCAATAAATGATTTATAGAAAAACAGACCACGTGGGATATTTGCACGAGAAACACGTGCCCATTACCGTTTTTCAACATATGCCCGACAAAACCGGGCTTGCATCAATAAATGATTTATAGCAAAAACAGACCACGTGGGATATTTGCACGAGAAACACTTGCACATTTCCGTTAATCAACATATGCACGACAAAACCGGATTTGCATCAATAAATGAGCATAAAAACCATGCAAACAAACGACAGTATGGCCCTATATACATTTCCATTATCGATTATACCATTATACTTAACGAAACTCCTAACTACTCCGATTTCAGTATTGCTGGAAATTTATATTCTAAACATTTATGTCCGATCGACAATGGAAATGTATACTGTCGTTTGTTTGACATGGTTGACATGCTCATTTATTGATGCAAGCCCGGTTTTGTCGTGCATATGTTGAAAAACGGTAATGGGCACGTGTTTCTCGTGCAAATATTTCACGTGGTCTGTTTTGGTGAAAATCATTAGTGTGTTGATATGCACACCGAAAAATTAAGAAATGGCTCGCCACAAGAACGAGAAACTACCATATGTTTTTTGCAAGGCGGTGTGTCACCTGCAGATTTAAGTTTTCTAATAGCTATTGTTATCTTTTAATTAAAGCAATAAGAAATCTTCCTATTTCCACTAGTTAATGCATGTACGACAAAACCGGGTTAGCATCGTTAAAGAAGCATACACGCTATGCAAGCAGACGGCAGTATGGTCCTATACTGTACACATTTCCATTATAGATCGGACATAAATATTAAAAAAAAATAAAAATTTCCTACTACATGTATATGGAAATTGGGGTACTTGAGAGGTTTCTTGAAGTATAAAAAAATCATTGTAATTTTCTATAATTCATTGCATTTTTAGTAATAAATGGACTATATTCCATATATAATTATATGAAGTGTGTAGGAAACCATTTTCATAATAGGCTAAGGACCCAAGGCAAATATTTAAAGTCGGTGGGAGTGTGGCCGGTCCGCAGTACGCACCGAAATTATTTTATCCCCATTCGAAAAACTCGGATATGATCGCCAGCAAAAAAGTTCGTTTTGATAAACTCAAGAGCGCTCGAATAGAAAAAGTATCTGATAAAATCAATCCGTTCGGTACTGATTATAACGGAATTTGTTTGTTTTCGTACCATGGAACTTTCGACCTAAACTAGGGCCCATTAATTTAAGCAATGGTCTTACGGGCATTTTCATGTCGTTTGTAATTGTGAAACTATTTAAGTGATAATTATATGAACAAGGTATCGACTTGTGTATTGTAAAGACACTTGTGGATATATAATTATATAGTTTAGATAAAAATATGTGTATTTAATAGAACTGTATATTGAATTATTTTAGAAATGCATATTGTATAGAATTGAATAAAATAATTGAAATAACTGTATTGTCTGTATGGAAATGCAGTATGCATATCGAATTGTATATTACAAGTTCTTTAAACTTTATATTGTTTAGAACTGCATATACATTTGTATTCTTTCGTTATAGAATTGTCATAAAACGTATATTTGGTAGAGTTATACACTGTATGTTGAATTGTGTATTTATAAAACAATTTAATTGCATAAACGTCATATTAAGACGTCAGATCTATGAAATCATTTTTATTCACTCTCCAAGTTCGCCTTGTTTTGAACAGTGACATATACAGGCAACGTATTTACTTCATATTTACTTTTAATTAATTGTTTTTGTCTTACTTTTGTTACATAATTGTTACATCAGTATCAAAATATTAGTATGGTCAATGATATAATGGTCTTGTGTTAAGTATCCAACTTAATTTTGAATAACACTTAGAGTAGTTTTTGGTACGAAAAATTCAGTGGATATATTACACAATGAAAAACTACTCTACCATTGGTAGTACGCACAAAGTATACTTAATGATTCCTTTCGTCTGTCTATGTATTTGAATTCAAATTTATACCCATCCATGCTGTGCCAGGCTGATTATGAAACTGAGTTGCAATTACATAGATTCAATCTTGTCCTGACGTCACCTTATCTCGTTGATGTCACATTTATGTGTGTCAGTGCAAACGTGTATTGCACTCTTGTGTACATATTTTATGATCTGAGATTTGGCGTGATAATATATTTATAATTTCTGCGAATGTCTATGTAAAAATAAAATGCAATTAAAAAGTTAAAATTTAATTTTTGCTTTTCACTTGAACACGGTACGAACGAATATACAAGTGTAAAAGTGGTTGCGCCTTGTATTAATTAAACATTAAACTGAGGCCTTTAATGCAATTACTCATGGGTCAAATGCCTATTTTGTATAAAAATGACTAACAAACATTCTTGTAAATTATGATCATCATGTGACGTAAGGAAAGAAAGTTATGGAAAAAGTACACGATTTACTGGGACACCCCTCGTATAATTGTTTATTTTACTAACGTTGAGACTTGTGTATAGAGTAGTCATTTGTATATAGAATTGTATATTAACTTAACTCTATATATAATGCTACTTGTTAATAAAATTGTATTTTGTTATAGGTTTTATAAATGAAGTATCATTGATTATGTATAATTTTCTTTTATACATGAAAGTGTATATTAAATAGAATTAAACATATTATGTAAAATTGCGTTTCTACATGAATTTTGTATATTAGATGTAGACCTTTGTTTTTATATAGAATTACAAATCATGTGTATTATATTGTATATAAAATTGTGTAGTGCGCATATAAATGATTAGGCCATGCCATTTCAGAATTTTGTTAATCGCCCGCGTGCGCATAGGTTTTAGAGTCCTCAAGTAAAAAAACAAAGTTGTTGGTGATTTTTTCTTAGATAATTTCGTTGTTCCGGGATTCGATAATGACAATACCGTTAAAACACTAGTCATTTAATAATAAACCTCATGTTTTAAGTCTGTGCTTAAACTTATTTTTTCATAAGTAGTACAGACTATTGTTTCATATGATGATGATGTTTTCCATTGAAACAAGACTATATATAAATTATTGTTTCTGTCGTAAACTATTTGTTGTTTCGTTTTCGATTAAGAAATTAGGGTACATAGGAGTTTCGTTAAGTATTTACAAATTACTACTCTATACATTAGTGACAACGTTAGTAAAATAAACAATTATATATGCAATAAGAAATTTTATATAAAGACACAATTGAACATAAAGTGTACAACTCTATCAAATATACTTTTTAACGTACAATATACATTTATATACAGAATGTACAATGAGGGACTTTAGTCAGTTATCTTTCCCTGATAAAATCTGAAGCAATCCAATTGGTAAGTAGGTCCTTACAATTGGAACCCTCGGATTTTATCCTTGAATTCCTATGTAAGGATAACAAAATATTTCATCCAATATCTTTCATGTAAATGAAGAAATTAACAGAAGTGATGAAATTTAAATAGTTCTTTGCCTTAAAAATACTTATTTTGAATTTCAAACAAATTCAATGATTTACAAAAAAGTTATTAAAGATTTATTTTGGCAAACTGACATTGAAAAGTAAGGGTAAAATCCAAGTAATCCAACTAATTGGACCTACCCATTTGAAGTGTATACAAGGGGAAATAACTGACTAAAGTCCCTTATTCTATAACGATAGAATACAAAATGTATTTGCAGTTCTAAACAATATAATATTGCTTAAATTAATGGGCCCAAGTTTAGGTCGAAGGTTCCATGGTACGAAAACAAACAAGTTCCGTTATAATCAGTACCGAACGGATTGATTTTATCAGATACTTTTTCTATTCGAGCGCTCTTGTGTTTATCAAAACGAACTTTTTTGCTGGCGATCATATCCGAGTTTTTCGAATGGGGATAAAATAATATCGGTGCGTACTGCGGACCGGCCACACTCCCACCGACTTTAAACATTTGCCTTGGGTCTCTGGCCGATTGATTAAAAAAGTATTCTACACACTTCATATAAGTATAAATGGAATATAGTCTATTTAATACTTATAAATTCAATGAATTATAGAAAATTACAGCGCATTTTTTACACCAAGAAACTTCTCAAGTACCCCAATTTCCATATTGTAGGAAATTTTTAATTTTTTCAATATTTATGTCCGATGGATAATGGAAATGTGTACAGTATAGGACCATACGTCCGTCTGCTTGCATAGCTTTTATGCTTCTTTATCGATGCAAACCCGGTTTTGTCGTGCATGCATTAACTAGTGGAAATGTGAAGATGTCTTACTGCTTTGATTGAAAGAAAACAATAGCTTTTATAAACCTTTTCTCTGCAGATGACACACCGACTTGCAAAAGACATATGGCAATTTCTCGTTCTTGTGACGAGCCATTTCTTAATTTTTTGGTGTGCATATCAACACACTAATGATTTTCACCAAAACAGACCACGTTGGATATTTGCACGAGAAACACGTGCCCATTACCGTTTTTCAACATATGCACGACAAAACCGGGCTTGCATCAATAAATGATTTATAGCAAAAACAGACCACGTGGGATATTTGCACGAGAAACACGTGCCCATTACCGTTTTTCAACATATGCACGACAAAACCGGGCTTGCATCAATAAATGATTTATAGCAAAAACAGACCACGTGGGATATTTGCACGAGAAACACTTGCACATTTCCGTTAATCAACATATGCACGACAAAACCGGATTTGTATCAATAAATGAGCATAAAAACCATGCAAACAAACGACAGTATGGCCCTATATACATTTCCATTATCGATTATACCATTATACTTAACGAAACTCCTAACTACTCCGATTTCAGTATTGCTGGAAATTTATATTCTAAACATTTATGTCCGATCGACAATGGAAATGTATACTGTCGTTTGTTTGACATGGTTGACATGCTCATTTATTGATGCAAGCCCGGTTTTGTCGTGCATATGTTGAAAAACGGTAATGGGCACGTGTTTCTCGTGCAAATATTTCACGTGGTCTGTTTTGGTGAAAATCATTAGTGTGTTGATATGCACACCGAAAAATTAAGAAATGGCTCGCCACAAGAACGAGAAACTACCATATGTTTTTTGCAAGGCGGTGTGTCACCTGCAGATTTAAGTTTTCTAATAGCTATTGTTATCTTTTAATTAAAGCAATAAGAAATCTTCCTATTTCCACTTGTTAATGCATGTACGACAAAACCGGGTTAGCATCGTTAAAGAAGCATACACGCTATGCAAGCAGACGGCAGTATGGTCCTATACTGTACACATTTCCATTATAGATCGGACATAAATATTTAAAAAAAATAAAAATTTCCTACTACATGTATATGGAAATTGGGGTACTTGAGAGGTTTCTTGAAGTATAAAAAAATCATTGTAATTTTCTATAATTCATTGCATTTTTAGTAATAAATGGACTATATTCCATATATAATTATATGAAGTGTGTAGGAAACCATTTTCATAATAGGCTAAGGACCCAAGGCAAATATTTAAAGTCGGTGGGAGTGTGGCCGGTCCGCAGTACGCACCGAAATTATTTTATCCCCATTCGAAAAACTCGGATATGATCGCCAGCAAAAAAGTTCGTTTTGATAAACTCAAGAGCGCTCGAATAGAAAAAGTATCTGATAAAATCAATCCGTTCGGTACTGATTATAACGGAATTTGTTTGTTTTCGTACCATGGAACTTTCGACCTAAACTAGGGCCCATTAATTTAAGCAATGGTCTTACGGGCATTTTCATGTCGTTTGTAATTGTGAAACTATTTAAGTGATAATTATATGAACAAGGTATCGACTTGTGTATTGTAAAGACACTTGTGGATATATAATTATATAGTTTAGATAAAAATATGTGTATTTAATAGAACTGTATATTGAATTATTTTAGAAATGCATATTGTATAGAATTGAATAAAATAATTGAAATAACTGTATTGTCTGTATGGAAATGCAGTATGCATATCGAATTGTATATTACAAGTTCTTTAAACTTTATATTGTTTAGAACTGCATATACATTTGTATTCTTTCGTTATAGAATTGTCATAAAACGTATATTTGGTAGAGTTATACACTGTATGTTGAATTGTGTATTTATAAAACAATTTAATTGCATAAACGTCATATTAAGACGTCAGGTCTATGAAATCATTTTTATTCACTCTCCAAGTTCGCCTTGTTTTGAACAGTGACATATACAGGCAACGTATTTACTTCATATTTACTTTTAATTAATTGTTTTTGTCTTACTTTTGTTACATAATTGTTACATCAGTATCAAAATATTAGTATGGTCAATGATATAATGGTCTTGTGTTAAGTATCCAACTTAATTTTGAATAACACTTAGAGTAGTTTTTGGTACGAAAAATTCAGTGGATATATTACACAATGAAAAACTACTCTACCATTGGTAGTACGCACAAAGTATACTTAATGATTCCTTTCGTCTGTCTATGTATTTGAATTCAAATTTATACCCATCCATGCTGTGCCAGGCTGATTATGAAACTGAGTTGCAATTACATAGATTCAATCTTGTCCTGACGTCACCTTATCTCGTTGATGTCACATTTATGTGTGTCAGTGCAAACGTGTATTGCACTCTTGTGTACATATTTTATGATCTGAGATTTGGCGTGATAATATATTGATAATTTCTGCGAATGTCTATGTAAAAATAAAATGCAATTAAAAAGTTAAAATTTAATTTTTGCTTTTCACTTGAACACGGTACGAACGAATATACAAGTGTAAAAGTGGTTGCGCCTTGTATTAATTAAACATTAAACTGAGGCCTTTAATGCAATTACTCATGGGTCAAATGCCTATTTTGTATAAAAATGACTAACAAACATTCTTGTAAATTATGATCATCATGTGACGTAAGGAAAGAAAGTTATGGAAAAAGTACACGATTTACTGGGACACCCCTCGTATAATTGTTTATTTTACTAACGTTGAGACTTGTGTATAGAGTAGTCATTTGTATATAGAATTGTATATTAACTTAACTCTATATATAATGCTACTTGTTAATAAAATTGTATTTTGTTATAGGTTTTATAAATGAAGTATCATTGATTATGTATAATTTTCTTTTATACATGAAAGTGTATATTAAATAGAATTAAACATGATATGTAAAATTGCGTTTCTACATGAATTTTGTATATTAGATGTAGACCTTTGTTTTTATATAGAATTACAAATCATGTGTATTATATTGTATATAAAATTGTGTAGTGCGCATATAAATGATTAGGCCATGCCATTTCAGAATTTTGTTAATCGCCCGCGTGCGCATAGGTTTTAGAGTCCTCAAGTAAAAAAACAAAGTTGTTGGTGATTTTTTCTTAGATAATTTCGTTGTTCCGGGATTCGATAATGACAATACCGTTAAAACACTAGTCATTTAATAATAAACCTCATGTTTTAAGTCTGTGCTTAAACTTATTTTTTCATAAGTAGTACAGACTATTGTTTCATATGATGATGATGTTTTCCATTGAAACAAGACTATATATAAATTATTGTTTCTGTCGTAAACTATTTGTTGTTTCGTTTTCGATTAAGAAATTAGGGTACATAGGAGTTTCGTTAAGTATTTACAAATTACTACTCTATACATTAGTGACAACGTTAGTAAAATAAACAATTATATATGCAATAAGAAATTTTATATAAAGACACAATTGAACATAAAGTGTACAACTCTATCAAATATACTTTTTAACGTACAATATACATTTATATACAGAATGTACAATGAGGGACTTTAGTCAGTTATCTTTCCCTGATAAAATCTGAAGCAATCCAATTGGTAAGTAGGTCCTTACAATTGGAACCCTCGGATTTTATCCTTGAATTCCTATGTAAGGATAACAAAATATTTCATCCAATATCTTTCATGTAAATGAAGAAATTAACAGAAGTGATGAAATTTAAATAGTTCTTTGCCTTAAAAATACTTATTTTGAATTTCAAACAAATTCAATGATTTACAAAAAAGTTATTAAAGATTTATTTTGGCAAACTGACATTGAAAAGTAAGGGTAAAATCCAAGTAATCCAACTAATTGGACCTACCCATTTGAAGTGTATACAAGGGGAAATAACTGACTAAAGTCCCTTATTCTATAACGATAGAATACAAAATGTATTTGCAGTTCTAAACAATATAATATTGCTTAAATTAATGGGCCCAAGTTTAGGTCGAAGGTTCCATGGTACGAAAACAAACAAGTTCCGTTATAATCAGTACCGAACGGATTGATTTTATCAGATACTTTTTCTATTCGAGCGCTCTTGTGTTTATCAAAACGAACTTTTTTGCTGGCGATCATATCCGAGTTTTTCGAATGGGGATAAAATAATATCGGTGCGTACTGCGGACCGGCCACACTCCCACCGACTTTAAACATTTGCCTTGGGTCTCTGGCCGATTGATTAAAAAAGTATTCTACACACTTCATATAAGTATAAATGGAATATAGTCTATTTAATACTTATAAATTCAATGAATTATAGAAAATTACAGCGCATTTTTTACACCAAGAAACTTCTCAAGTACCCCAATTTCCATATTGTAGGAAATTTTTAATTTTTTCAATATTTATGTCCGATGGATAATGGAAATGTGTACAGTATAGGACCATACGTCCGTCTGCTTGCATAGCTTTTATGCTTCTTTATCGATGCAAACCCGGTTTTGTCGTGCATGCATTAACTAGTGGAAATATGAAGATGTCTTACTGCTTTGATTGAAAGAAAACAATAGCTTTTATAAACCTTTTCTCTGCAGATGACACACCGACTTGCAAAAGACATATGGCAATTTCTCGTTCTTGTGACGAGCCATTTCTTAATTTTTCGGTGTGCATATCAACACACTAATGATTTTCACCAAAACAGACCACGTTGGATATTTGCACGAGAAACACGTGCCCATTACCGTTTTTCAACATATGCACGACAAAACCGGGCTTGCATCAATAAATGATTTATAGCAAAAACAGACCACGTGGGATATTTGCACGAGAAACACGTGCCCATTACCGTTTTTCAACATATGCACGACAAAACCGGGCTTGCATCAATAAATGATTTATAGCAAAAACAGACCACGTGGGATATTTGCACGAGAAACACTTGCACATTTCCGTTAATCAACATATGCACGACAAAACCGGATTTGCATCAATAAATGAGCATAAAAACCATGCAAACAAACGACAGTATGGCCCTATATACATTTCCATTATCGATTATACCATTATACTTAACGAAACTCCTAACTACTCCGATTTCAGTATTGCTGGAAATTTATATTCTAAACATTTATGTCCGATCGACAATGGAAATGTATACTGTCGTTTGTTTGACATGGTTGACATGCTCATTTATTGATGCAAGCCCGGTTTTGTCGTGCATATGTTGAAAAACGGTAATGGGCACGTGTTTCTCGTGCAAATATTTCACGTGGTCTGTTTTGGTGAAAATCATTAGTGTGTTGATATGCACACCGAAAAATTAAGAAATGGCTCGCCACAAGAACGAGAAACTACCATATGTTTTTTGCAAGGCGGTGTGTCACCTGCAGATTTAAGTTTTCTAATAGCTATTGTTATCTTTTAATTAAAGCAATAAGAAATCTTCCTATTTCCACTAGTTAATGCATGTACGACAAAACCGGGTTAGCATCGTTAAAGAAGCATACACGCTATGCAAGCAGACGGCAGTATGGTCCTATACTGTACACATTTCCATTATAGATCGGACATAAATATTAAAAAAAAATAAAAATTTCCTACTACATGTATATGGAAATTGGGGGTACTTGAGAGGTTTCTTGAAGTATAAAAAAATCATTGTAATTTTCTATAATTCATTGCATTTTTAGTAATAAATGGACTATATTCCATATATAATTATATGAAGTGTGTAGGAAACCATTTTCATAATAGGCTAAGGACCCAAGGCAAATATTTAAAGTCGGTGGGAGTGTGGCCGGTCCGCAGTACGCACCGAAATTATTTTATCCCCATTCGAAAAACTCGGATATGATCGCCAGCAAAAAAGTTCGTTTTGATAAACTCAAGAGCGCTCGAATAGAAAAAGTATCTGATAAAATCAATCCGTTCGGTACTGATTATAACGGAATTTGTTTGTTTTCGTACCATGGAACTTTCGACCTAAACTAGGGCCCATTAATTTAAGCAATGGTCTTACGGGCATTTTCATGTCGTTTGTAATTGTGAAACTATTTAAGTGATAATTATATGAACAAGGTATCGACTTGTGTATTGTAAAGACACCTGTGGATATATAATTATATAGTTTAGATAAAAATATGTGTATTTAATAGAACTGTATATTGAATTATTTTAGAAATGCATATTGTATAGAATTGAATAAAATAATTGAAATAACTGTATTGTCTGTATGGAAATGCAGTATGCATATCGAATTGTATATTACAAGTTCTTTAAACTTTATATTGTTTAGAACTGCATATACATTTGTATTCTTTCGTTATAGAATTGTCATAAAACGTATATTTGGTAGAGTTATACACTGTATGTTGAATTGTGTATTTATAAAACAATTTAATTGCATAAACGTCATATTAAGACGTCAGGTCTATGAAATCATTTTTATTCACTCTCCAAGTTCGCCTTGTTTTGAACAGTGACATATACAGGCAACGTATTTACTTCATATTTACTTTTAATTAATTGTTTTTGTCTTACTTTTGTTACATAATTGTTACATCAGTATCAAAATATTAGTATGGTCAATGATATAATGGTCTTGTGTTAAGTATCCAACTTAATTTTGAATAACACTTAGAGTAGTTTTTGGTACGAAAAATTCAGTGGATATATTACACAATGAAAAACTACTCTACCATTGGTAGTACGCACAAAGTATACTTAATGATTCCTTTCGTCTGTCTATGTATTTGAATTCAAATTTATACCCATCCATGCTGTGCCAGGCTGATTATGAAACTGAGTTGCAATTACATAGATTCAATCTTGTCCTGACGTCACCTTATCTCGTTGATGTCACATTTATGTGTGTCAGTGCAAACGTGTATTGCACTCTTGTGTACATATTTTATGATCTGAGATTTTGCGAATGTCTATGTAAAAATAAAATGCAATTAAAAAGTTAAAATTTAATTTTTGCTTTTCACTTGAACACGGTACGAACGAATATACAAGTGTAAAAGTGGTTGCGCCTTGTATTAATTAAACATTAAACTGAGGCCTTTAATGCAATTACTCATGGGTCAAATGCCTATTTTGTATAAAAAATGACTAACAAACATTCTTGTAAATTATGATCATCATGTGACGTAAGGAAAGAAAGTTATGGAAAAAGTACACGATTTACTGGGACACCCCTCGTATAATTGTTTATTTTACTAACGTTGAGACTTGTGTATAGAGTAGTCATTTGTATATAGAATTGTATATTAACTTAACTCTATATATAATGCTACTTGTTAATAAAATTGTATTTTGTTATAGGTTTTATAAATGAAGTATCATTGATTATGTATAATTTTCTTTTATACATGAAAGTGTATATTAAATAGAATTAAACATGATATGTAAAATTGCGTTTCTACATGAATTTTGTATATTAGATGTAGACCTTTGTTTTTATATAGAATTACAAATCATGTGTATTATATTGTATATAAAATTGTGTAGTGCGCATATAAATGATTAGGCCATGCCATTTCAGAATTTTGTTAATCGCCCGCGTGCGCATAGGTTTTAGAGTCCTCAAGTAAAAAAACAAAGTTGTTGGTGATTTTTTCTTAGATAATTTCGTTGTTCCGGGATTCGATAATGACAATACCGTTAAAACACTAGTCATTTAATAATAAACCTCATGTTTTAAGTCTGTGCTTAAACTTATTTTTTCATAAGTAGTACAGACTATTGTTTCATATGATGATGATGTTTTCCATTGAAACAAGACTATATATAAATTATTGTTTCTGTCGTAAACTATTTGTTGTTTCGTTTTCGATTAAGAAATTAGGGTACATAGGAGTTTCGTTAAGTATTTACAAATTACTACTCTATACATTAGTGACAACGTTAGTAAAATAAACAATTATATATGCAATAAGAAATTTTATATAAAGACACAATTGAACATAAAGTGTACAACTCTATCAAATATACTTTTTAACGTACAATATACATTTATATACAGAATGTACAATGAGGGACTTTAGTCAGTTATCTTTCCCTGATAAAATCTGAAGCAATCCAATTGGTAAGTAGGTCCTTACAATTGGAACCCTCGGATTTTATCCTTGAATTCCTATGTAAGGATAACAAAATATTTCATCCAATATCTTTCATGTAAATGAAGAAATTAACAGAAGTGATGAAATTTAAATAGTTCTTTGCCTTAAAAATACTTATTTTGAATTTCAAACAAATTCAATGATTTACAAAAAAGTTATTAAAGATTTATTTTGGCAAACTGACATTGAAAAGTAAGGGTAAAATCCAAGTAATCCAACTAATTGGACCTACCCATTTGAAGTGTATACAAGGGGAAATAACTGACTAAAGTCCCTTATTCTATAACGATAGAATACAAAATGTATTTGCAGTTCTAAACAATATAATATTGCTTAAATTAATGGGCCCAAGTTTAGGTCGAAGGTTCCATGGTACGAAAACAAACAAGTTCCGTTATAATCAGTACCGAACGGATTGATTTTATCAGATACTTTTTCTATTCGAGCGCTCTTGTGTTTATCAAAACGAACTTTTTTGCTGGCGATCATATCCGAGTTTTTCGAATGGGGATAAAATAATATCGGTGCGTACTGCGGACCGGCCACACTCCCACCGACTTTAAACATTTGCCTTGGGTCTCTGGCCGATTGATTAAAAAAGTATTCTACACACTTCATATAAGTATAAATGGAATATAGTCTATTTAATACTTATAAATTCAATGAATTATAGAAAATTACAGCGCATTTTTTACACCAAGAAACTTCTCAAGTACCCCAATTTCCATATTGTAGGAAATTTTTAATTTTTTCAATATTTATGTCCGATGGATAATGGAAATGTGTACAGTATAGGACCATACGTCCGTCTGCTTGCATAGCTTTTATGCTTCTTTATCGATGCAAACCCGGTTTTGTCGTGCATGCATTAACTAGTGGAAATGTGAAGATGTCTTACTGCTTTGATTGAAAGAAAACAATAGCTTTTATAAAACTTTTCTCTGCAGATGACACACCGACTTGCAAAAGACATATGGCAATTTCTCGTTCTTGTGACGAGCCATTTCTTAATTTTTCGGTGTGCATATCAACACACTAATGATTTTCAGCAAAACAGACCACGTTGGATATTTGCACGAGAAACACGTGCCCATTACCGTTTTTCAACATATGCACGACAAAACCGGGCTTGCATCAATAAATGATTTATAGCAAAAACAGACCACGTGGGATATTTGCACGAGAAACACGTGCCCATTACCGTTTTTCAACATATGCACGACAAAACCGGGCTTGCATCAATAAATGATTTATAGCAAAAACAGACCACGTGGGATATTTGCACGAGAAACACGTGCCCATTACCGTTTTTTAACATATGCACGACAAAACCGGGCTTGCATCAATAAATGATTTATAGCAAAAACAGACCACGTGGGATATTTGCACGAGAAACACTTGCACATTTCCGTTAATCAACATATGCACGACAAAACCGGATTTGCATCAATAAATGAGCATAAAAACCATGCAAACAAACGACAGTATGGCCCTATATACATTTCCATTATCGATTATACCATTATACTTAACGAAACTCCTAACTACTCCGATTTCAGTATTGCTGGAAATTTATATTCTAAACATTTATGTCCGATCGACAATGGAAATGTATACTGTCGTTTGTTTGACATGGTTGACATGCTCATTTATTAATGCAAGCCCGGTTTTGTCGTGCATATGTTGAAAAACGGTAATGGGCACGTGTTTCTCGTGCAAATATTTCACGTGGTCTGTTTTGGTGAAAATCATTAGTGTGTTGATATGCACACCGAAAAATTAAGAAATGGCTCGCCACAAGAACGAGAAACTACCATATGTTTTTTGCATGGCGGTGTGTCACCTGCAGATTTAAGTTTTCTAATAGCTATTGTTATCTTTTAATTAAAGCAATAAGAAATATTCCTATTTCCACTAGTTAATGCATGTACGACAAAACCGGGTTAGCATCGTTAAAGAAGCATACACGCTATGCAAGCAGACGGCAGTATGGTCCTATACTGTACACATTTCCATTATAGATCGGACATAAATATTTAAAAAAAATAAAAATTTCCTACTACATGTATATGGAAATTGGGGTACTTGAGAGGTTTCTTGAAGTATAAAAAAATCATTGTAATTTTTCTATAATTCATTGCATTTTTAGTAATAAATGGACTATATTCCATATATAATTATATGAAGTGTGTAGGAAACCATTTTCATAATAGGCTAAGGACCCAAGGCAAATATTTAAAGTCGGTGGGAGTGTGGCCGGTCCGCAGTACGCACCGAAATTATTTTATCCCCATTCGAAAAACTCGGATATGATCGCCAGCAAAAAAGTTCGTTTTGATAAACTCAAGAGCGCTCGAATAGAAAAAGTATCTGATAAAATCAATCCGTTCGGTACTGATTATAACGGAATTTGTTTGTTTTCGTACCATGGAACTTTCGACCTAAACTAGGGCCCATTAATTTAAGCAATGGTCTTACGGGCATTTTCATGTCGTTTGTAATTGTGAAACTATTTAAGTGATAATTATATGAACAAGGTATCGACTTGTGTATTGTAAAGACACTTGTGGATATATAATTATATAGTTTAGATAAAAATATGTGTATTTAATAGAACTGTATATTGAATTATTTTAGAAATGCATATTGTATAGAATTGAATAAAATAATTGAAATAACTGTATTGTCTGTATGGAAATGCAGTATGCATATCGAATTGTATATTACAAGTTCTTTAAACTTTATATTGTTTAGAACTGCATATACATTTGTATTCTTTCGTTATAGAATTGTCATAAAACGTATATTTGGTAGAGTTATACACTGTATGTTGAATTGTGTATTTATAAAACAATTTAATTGCATAAACGTCATATTAAGACGTCAGGTCTATGAAATCATTTTTATTCACTCTCCAAGTTCGCCTTGTTTTGAACAGTGACATATACAGGCAACGTATTTACTTCATATTTACTTTTAATTAATTGTTTTTGTCTTACTTTTGTTACATAATTGTTACATCAGTATCAAAATATTAGTATGGTCAATGATATAATGGTCTTGTGTTAAGTATCCAACTTAATTTTGAATAACACTTAGAGTAGTTTTTGGTACGAAAAATTCAGTGGATATATTACACAATGAAAAACTACTCTACCATTGGTAGTACGCACAAAGTATACTTAATGATTCCTTTCGTCTGTCTATGTATTTAAATTCAAATTTATACCCATCCATGCTGTGCCAGGCTGATTATGAAACTGAGTTGCAATTACATAGATTCAATCTTGTCCTGACGTCACCTTATCTCGTTGATGTCACATTTATGTGTGTCAGTGCAAACGTGTATTACACTCTTGTGTACATATTTTATGATCTGAGATTTGGCGTGATAATATATTGATAATTTCTGCGAATGTCTATGTAAAAATAAAATGCAATTAAAAAGTTAAAATTTAATTTTTGCTTTTCACTTGAACACGGTACGAACGAATATACAAGTGTAAAAGTGGTTGCGCCTTGTATTAATTAAACATTAAACTGAGGCCTTTAATGCAATTACTCATGGGTCAAATGCCTATTTTGTATAAAAAATGACTAACAAACATTCTTGTAAATTATGATCATCATGTGACGTAAGGAAAGAAAGTTATGGAAAAAGTACACGATTTACTGGGACACCCCTCGTATAATTGTTTATTTTACTAACGTTGAGACTTGTGTATAGAGTAGTCATTTGTATATAGAATTGTATATTAACTTAACTCTATATATAATGCTACTTGTTAATAAAATTGTATTTTGTTATAGGTTTTATAAATGAAGTATCATTGATTATGTATAATTTTCTTTTATACATGAAAGTGTATATTAAATAGAATTAAACATGATATGTAAAATTGCGTTTCTACATGAATTTTGTATATTAGATGTAGACCTTTGTTTTTATATAGAATTACAAATCATGTGTATTATATTGTATATAAAATTGTGTAGTGCGCATATAAATGATTAGGCCATGCCATTTCAGAATTTTGTTAATCGCCCGCGTGCGCATAGGTTTTAGAGTCCTCAAGTAAAAAAACAAAGTTGTTGGTGATTTTTTTTTAGATAATTTCGTTGTTCCGGGATTCGATAATGACAATACCGTTAAAACACTAGTCATTTAATAATAAACCTCACGTTTTAAGTCTGTGCTTAAACTTTTTTTTTCATAAGTAGTACAGACTATTGTTTCATATGATGATGATGTTTTCCATTGAAACAAGACTATATATAAATTATTGTTTCTGTCGTAAACTATTTGTTGTTTCGTTTTCGATTAAGAAATTAGGGTACATAGGAGTTTCGTTAAGTATTTACAAATTACTACTCTATACATTAGTGACAACGTTAGTAAAATAAACAATTATATATGCAATAAGAAATTTTATATAAAGACACAATTGAACATAAAGTGTACAACTCTATCAAATATACTTTTTAACGTACAATATACATTTATATACAGAATGTACAATGAGGGACTTTAGTCAGTTATCTTTCCCTGATAAAATCTGAAGCAATCCAATTGGTAAGTAGGTCCTTACAATTGGAACCCTCGGATTTTATCCTTGAATTCCTATGTAAGGATAACAAAATATTTCATCCAATATCTTTCATGTAAATGAAGAAATTAACAGAAGTGATGAAATTTAAATAGTTCTTTGCCTTAAAAATACTTATTTTGAATTTCAAACAAATTCAATGATTTACAAAAAAGTTATTAAAGATTTATTTTGGCAAACTGACATTGAAAAGTAAGGGTAAAATCCAAGTAATCCAACTAATTGGACCTACCCATTTGAAGTGTATACAAGGGGAAATAACTGACTAAAGTCCCTTATTCTATAACGATAGAATACAAAATGTATTTGCAGTTCTAAACAATATAATATTGCTTAAATTAATGGGCCCAAGTTTAGGTCGAAGGTTCCATGGTACGAAAACAAACAAGTTCCGTTATAATCAGTACCGAACGGATTGATTTTATCAGATACTTTTTCTATTCGAGCGCTCTTGTGTTTATCAAAACGAACTTTTTTGCTGGCGATCATATCCGAGTTTTTCGAATGGGGATAAAATAATATCGGTGCGTACTGCGGACCGGCCACACTCCCACCGACTTTAAACATTTGCCTTGGGTCTCTGGCCGATTGATTAAAAAAGTATTCTACACACTTCATATAAGTATAAATGGAATATAGTCTATTTAATACTTATAAATTCAATGAATTATAGAAAATTACAGCGCATTCTTTACACCAAGAAACTTCTCAAGTACCCCAATTTCCATATTGTAGGAAATTTTTAATTTTTTCAATATTTATGTCCGATGGATAATGGAAATGTGTACAGTATAGGACCATACGTCCGTCTGCTTGCATAGCTTTTATGCTTCTTTATCGATGCAAACCCGGTTTTGTCGTGCATGCATTAACTAGTGGAAATGTGAAGATGTCTTACTGCTTTGATTGAAAGAAAACAATAGGTTTTATAAACCTTTTCTCTGCAGATGACACACCGACTTGCAAAAGACATATGGCAATTTCTCGTTCTTGTGACGAGCCATTTCTTAATTTTTCGGTGTGCATATCAACACACTAATGATTTTCACCAAAACAGACCACGTTGGATATTTGCACGAGAAACACGTGCCCATTACCGTTTTTCAACATATGTACGACAAAACCGGGCTTGCATCAATAAATGATTTATAGCAAAAACAGACCACGTGGGATATTTGCACGAGAAACACGTGCCCATTACCGTTTTTCAACATATGCACGACAAAACCGGGCTTGCATCAATAAATGATTTATAGCAAAAACAGACCACGTGGGATATTTGCACGAGAAACACTTGCACATTTCCGTTAATCAACATATGCACGACAAAACCGGATTTGCATCAATAAATGAGCATAAAAACCATGCAAACAAACGACAGTATGGCCCTATATACATTTCCATTATCGATTATACCATTATACTTAACGAAACTCCTAACTACTCCGATTTCAGTATTGCTGGAAATTTATATTCTAAACATTTATGTCCGATCGACAATGGAAATGTATACTGTCGTTTGTTTGACATGGTTGACATGCTCATTTATTGATGCAAGCCCGGTTTTGTCGTGCATATGTTGAAAAACGGTAATGGGCACGTGTTTCTCGTGCAAATATTTCACGTGGTCTGTTTTGGTGAAAATCATTAGTGTGTTGATATGCACACCGAAAAATTAAGAAATGGCTCGCCACAAGAACGAGAAACTACCATATGTTTTTTGCAAGGCGGTGTGTCACCTGCAGATTTAAGTTTTCTAATAGCTATTGTTATCTTTTAATTAAAGCAATAAGAAATCTTCCTATTTCCACTAGTTAATGCATGTACGACAAAACCGGGTTAGCATCGTTAAAGAAGCATACACGCTATGCAAGCAGACGGCAGTATGGTCCTATACTGTACACATTTCCATTATAGATCGGACATAAATATTTAAAAAAAATAAAAATTTCCTACTACATGTATATGGAAATTGGGGGTACTTGAGAGGTTTCTTGAAGTATAAAAAAATCATTGTAATTTTCTATAATTCATTGCATTTTTAGTAATAAATGGACTATATTCCATATATAATTATATGAAGTGTGTAGGAAACCATTTTCATAATAGGCTAAGGACCCAAGGCAAATATTTAAAGTCGGTGGGAGTGTGGCCGGTCCGCAGTACGCACCGAAATTATTTTATCCCCATTCGAAAAACTCGGATATGATCGCCAGCAAAAAAGTTCGTTTTGATAAACTCAAGAGCGCTCGAATAGAAAAAGTATCTGATAAAATCAATCCGTTCGGTACTGATTATAACGGAATTTGTTTGTTTTCGTACCATGGAACTTTCGACCTAAACTAGGGCCCATTAATTTAAGCAATGGTCTTACGGGCATTTTCATGTCGTTTGTAATTGTGAAACTATTTAAGTGATAATTATATGAACAAGGTATCGACTTGTGTATTGTAAAGACACTTGTGGATATATAATTATATAGTTTAGATAAAAATATGTGTATTTAATAGAACTGTATATTGAATTATTTTAGAAATGCATATTGTATAGAATTGAATAAAATAATTGAAATAACTGTATTGTCTGTATGGAAATGCAGTATGCATATCGAATTGTATATTACAAGTTCTTTAAACTTTATATTGTTTAGAACTGCATATACATTTGTATTCTTTCGTTATAGAATTGTCATAAAACGTATATTTGGTAGAGTTATACACTGTATGTTGAATTGTGTATTTATAAAACAATTTAATTGCATAAACGTCATATTAAGACGTCAGGTCTATGAAATCATTTTTATTCACTCTCCAAGTTCGCCTTGTTTTGAACAGTGACATATACAGGCAACGTATTTACTTCATATTTACTTTTAATTAATTGTTTTTGTCTTACTTTTGTTACATAATTGTTACATCAGTATCAAAATATTAGTATGGTCAATGATATAATGGTCTTGTGTTAAGTATCCAACTTAATTTTGAATAACACTTAGAGTAGTTTTTGGTACGAAAAATTCAGTGGATATATTACACAATGAAAAACTACTCTACCATTGGTAGTACGCACAAAGTATACTTAATGATTCCTTTCGTCTGTCTATGTATTTGAATTCAAATTTATACCCATCCATGCTGTGCCAGGCTGATTATGAAACTGAGTTGCAATTACATAGATTCAATCTTGTCCTGACGTCACCTTATCTCGTTGATGTCACATTTATGTGTGTCAGTGCAAACGTGTATTGCACTCTTGTGTACATATTTTATGATCTGAGATTTGGCGTGATAATATATTGATAATTTCTGCGAATGTCTATGTAAAAATAAAATGCAAATAAAAAGTTAAAATTTAATTTTTGCTTTTCACTTGAACACGGTACGAACGAATATACAAGTGTAAAAGTGGTTGCGCCTTGTATTAATTAAACATTAAACTGAGGCCTTTAATGCAATTACTCATGGGTCAAATGCCTATTTTGTATAAAAAATGACTAACAAACATTCTTGTAAATTATGATCATCATGTGACGTAAGGAAAGAAAGTTATGGAAAAAGTACACGATTTACTGGGACACCCCTCGTATAATTGTTTATTTTACTAACGTTGAGACTTGTGTATAGAGTAGTCATTTGTATATAGAATTGTATATTAACTTAACTCTATATATAATGCTACTTGTTAATAAAATTGTATTTTGTTATAGGTTTTATAAATGAAGTATCATTGATTATGTATAATTTTCTTTTATACATGAAAGTGTATATTAAATAGAATTAAACATGATATGTAAAATTGCGTTTCTACATGAATTTTGTATATTAGATGTAGACCTTTGTTTTTATATAGAATTACAAATCATGTGTATTATATTGTATATAAAATTGTGTAGTGCGCATATAAATGATTAGGCCATGCCATTTCAGAATTTTGTTAATCGCCCGCGTGCGCATAGGTTTTAGAGTCCTCAAGTAAAAAAACAAAGTTGTTGGTGATTTTTTCTTAGATAATTTCGTTGTTCCGGGATTCGATAATGACAATACCGTTAAAACACTAGTCATTTAATAATAAACCTCATGTTTTAAGTCTGTGCTTAAACTTATTTTTTCATAAGTAGTACAGACTATTGTTTCATATGATGATGATGTTTTCCATTGAAACAAGACTGTATATAAATTATTGTTTCTGTCGTAAACTATTTGTTGTTTCGTTTTCGATTAAGAAATTAGGGTACATAGGAGTTTCGTTAAGTATTTACAAATTACTACTCTATACATTAGTGACAACGTTAGTAAAATAAACAATTATATATGCAATAAGAAATTTTATATAAAGACACAATTGAACATAAAGTGTACAACTCTATCAAATATACTTTTTAACGTACAATATACATTTATATACAGAATGTACAATGAGGGACTTTAGTCAGTTATCTTTCCCTGATATAATCTGAAGCAATCCAATTGGTAAGTAGGTCCTTACAATTGGAACCCTCGGATTTTATCCTTGAATTCCTATGTAAGGATAACAAAATATTTCATCCAATATCTTTCATGTAAATGAAGAAATTAACAGAAGTGATGAAATTTAAATAGTTCTTTGCCTTAAAAATACTTATTTTGAATTTCAAACAAATTCAATGATTTACAAAAAAGTTATTAAAGATTTATTTTGGCAAACTGACATTGAAAAGTAAGGGTAAAATCCAAGTAATCCAACTAATTGGACCTACCCATTTGAAGTGTATACAAGGGGAAATAACTGACTAAAGTCCCTTATTCTATAACGATAGAATACAAAATGTATTTGCAGTTCTAAACAATATAATATTGCTTAAATTAATGGGCCCAAGTTTAGGTCGAAGGTTCCATGGTACGAAAACAAACAAGTTCCGTTATAATCAGTACCGAACGGATTGATTTAATCAGATACTTTTTCTATTCGAGCGCTCTTGTGTTTATCAAAACGAACTTTTTTGCTGGCGATCATATCCGAGTTTTTCGAATGGGGATAAAATAATATCGGTGCGTACTGCGGACCGGCCACACTCCCACCGACTTTAAACATTTGCCTTGGGTCTCTGGCCGATTGATTAAAAAAGTATTCTACACACTTCATATAAGTATAAATGGAATATAGTCTATTTAATACTTATAAATTCAATGAATTATAGAAAATTACAGCGCATTTTTTACACCAAGAAACTTCTCAAGTACCCCAATTTCCATATTGTAGGAAATTTTTAATTTTTTCAATATTTATGTCCGATGGATAATGGAAATGTGTACAGTATAGGACCATACGTCCGTCTGCTTGCATAGCTTTTATGCTTCTTTATCGATGCAAACCCGGTTTTGTCGTGCATGCATTAACTAGTGGAAATGTGAAGATGTCTTACTGCTTTGATTGAAAGAAAACAATAGCATTTATAAACCTTTTCTCTGCAGATGACACACCGACTTGCAAAAGACATATGGCAATTTCTCGTTCTTGTGACGAGCCATTTCTTAATTTTTCGGTGTGCATATCAACACACTAATGATTTTCACCAAAACAGACCACGTTGGATATTTGCACGAGAAACACGTGCCCATTACCGTTTTTTCAACATATGCACGACAAAACCGGGCTTGCATCAATAAATGATTTATAGCAAAAACAGACCACGTGGGATATTTGCACGAGAAACACGTGCCCATTACCGTTTTTCAACATATGCACGACAAAACCGGGCTTGCATCAATAAATGGTTTATAGCAAAAACAGACCACGTGGGATATTTGCACGAGAAACACTTGCACATTTCCGTTAATCAACATATGCACGACAAAACCGGATTTGCATCAATAAATGAGCATAAAAACCATGCAAACAAACGACAGTATGGCCCTATATACATTTCCATTATCGATTATACCATTATACTTAACGAAACTCCTAACTACTCCGATTTCAGTATTGCTGGAAATTTATATTCTAAACATTTATTTCCGATCGACAATGGAAATGTATACTGTCGTTTGTTTGACATGGTTGACATGCTCATTTATTGATGCAAGCCCGGTTTTGTCGTGCATATGTTGAAAAACGGTAATGGGCACGTGTTTCTCGTGCAAATATTTCACGTGGTCTGTTTTGGTGAAAATCATTAGTGTGTTGATATGCACACCGAAAAATTAAGAAATGGCTCGCCACAAGAACGAGAAACTACCATATGTTTTTTGCAAGGCGGTGTGTCACCTGCAGATTTAAGTTTTCTAATAGCTATTGTTATCTTTTAATTAAAGCAATAAGAAATCTTCCTATTTCCACTAGTTAATGCATGTACGACAAAACCGGGTTAGCATCGTTAAAGAAGCATACACGCTATGCAAGCAGACGGCAGTATAGTCCTATACTGTACACATTTCCATTATAGATCGGACATAAATATTAAAAAAAAATAAAAAAATCCTACTACATGTATATGGAAATTGGGGTACTTGAGAGTTTTCTTGAAGTATAAAAAAATCATTGTAATTTTCTATAATTCATTGCATTTTTAGTAATAAATGGACTATATTCCATATATAATTATATGAAGTGTGTAGGAAACCATTTTCATAATAGGCTAAGGACCCAAGGCAAATATTTAAAGTCGGTGGGAGTGTGGCCGGTCCGCAGTACGCACCGAAATTATTTTATCCCCATTCGAAAAACTCGGATATGATCGCCAGCAAAAAAGTTCGTTTTGATAAACTCAAGAGCGCTCGAATAGAAAAAGTATCTGATAAAATCAATCCGTTCGGTACTGATTATAACGGAATTTGTTTGTTTTCGTACCATGGAACTTTCGACCTAAACTAGGGCCCATTAATTTAAGCAATGGTCTTACGGGCATTTTCATGTCGTTTGTAATTGTGAAACTATTTAAGTGATAATTATATGAACAAGGTATCGACTTGTGTATTGTAAAGACTCTTGTGGATATATAATTATATAGTTTAGATAAAAATATGTGTATTTAATAGAACTGTATATTGAATTATTTTAGAAATGCATATTGTATAGAATTGAATAAAATAATTGAAATAACTGTATTGTCTGTATGGAAATGCAGTATGCATATCGAATTGTATATTACAAGTTCTTTAAACTTTATATTGTTTAGAACTGCATATACATTTTTATTCTTTCGTTATAGAATTGTCATAAAACGTATATTTGGTAGAGTTATACACTGTATGTTGAATTGTGTATTTATAAAACAATTTAATTGCATAAACGTCATATTAAGACGTCAGGTCTATGAAATCATTTTTATTCACTCTCCAAGTTCGCCTTGTTTTGAACAGTGACATATACAGGCAACGTATTTACTTCATATTTACTTTTAATTAATTGTTTTTGTCTTACTTTTGTTACATAATTGTTACATCAGTATCAAAATATTAGTATGGTCAATGATATAATGGTCTTGTGTTAAGTATCCAACTTAATTTTGAATAACACTTAGAGTAGTTTTTGGTACGAAAAATTCAGTGGATATATTACACAATGAAAAACTACTCTACCATTGGTAGTACGCACAAAGTATACTTAATGATTCCTTTCGTCTGTCTATGTATTTGAATTCAAATTTATACCCATCCATGCTGTGCCAGGCTGATTATGAAACTGAGTTGCAATTACATAGATTCAATCTTGTCCTGACGTCACCTTATCTCGTTGATGTCACATTTATGTGTGTCAGTGCAAACGTGTATTGCACTCTTGTGTACATATTTTATGATCTGAGATTTGGCGTGATAATATATTGATAATTTCTGCGAATGTCTATGTAAAAATAAAATGCAATTAAAAAGTTAAAATTTAATTTTTGCTTTTCACTTGAACACGGTACGAACGAATATACAAGTGTAAAAGTGGTTGCGCCTTGTATTAATTAAACATTAAACTGAGGCCTTTAATGCAATTACTCATGGGTCAAATGCCTATTTTGTATAAAAAATGACTAACAAACATTCTTGTAAATTATGATCATCATGTGACGTAAGGAAAGAAAGTTATGGAAAAAGTACACGATTTACTGGGACACCCCTCGTATAATTGTTTATTTTACTAACGTTGAGACTTGTGTATAGAGTAGTCATTTGTATATAGAATTGTATATTAACTTAACTCTATATATAATGCTACTTGTTAATAAAATTGTATTTTGTTATAGGTTTTATAAATGAAGTATCATTGATTATGTATAATTTTCTTTTATACATGAAAGTGTATATTAAATAGAATTAAACATGATATGTAAAATTGCGTTTCTACATGAATTTTGTATATTAGATGTAGACCTTTGTTTTTATATAGAATTACAAATCATGTGTATTATATTGTATATAAAATTGTGTAGTGCGCATATAAATGATTAGGCCATGCCGTTTCAGAATTTTGTTAATCGCCCGCGTGCGCATAGGTTTTAGAGTCCTCAAGTAAAAAAACAAAGTTGTTGGTGATTTTTTCTTAGATAATTTCGTTGTTCCGGGATTCGATAATGACAATACCGTTAAAACACTAGTCATTTAATAATAAACCTCATGTTTTAAGTCTGTGCTTAAACTTATTTTTTCATAAGTAGTACAGACTATTGTTTCATATGATGATGATGTTTTCCATTGAAACAAGACTATATATAAATTATTGTTTCTGTCGTAAACTATTTGTTGTTTCGTTTTCGATTAAGAAATTAGGGTACATAGGAGTTTCGTTAAGTATTTACAAATTACTACTCTATACATTAGTGACAACGTTAGTAAAATAAACAATTATATATGCAATAAGAAATTTTATATAAAGACACAATTGAACATAAAGTGTACAACTCTATCAAATATACTTTTTAACGTACAATATACATTTATATACAGAATGTACAATGAGGGACTTTAGTCAGTTATCTTTCCCTGATAAAATCTGAAGCAATCCAATTGGTAAGTAGGTCCTTACAATTGGAACCCTCGGATTTTATCCTTGAATTCCTATGTAAGGATAACAAAATATTTCATCCAATATCTTTCATGTAAATGAAGAAATTAACAGAAGTGATGAAATTTAAATAGTTCTTTGCCTTAAAAATACTCATTTTGAATTTCAAACAAATTCAATGATTTACAAAAAAGTTATTAAAGATTTATTTTGGCAAACTGACATTGAAAAGTAAGGGTAAAATCCAAGTAATCCAACTAATTGGACCTACCCATTTGAAGTGTATACAAGGGGAAATAACTGACTAAAGTCCCTTATTCTATAACGATAGAATACAAAATGTATTTGCAGTTCTAAACAATATAATATTGCTTAAATTAATGGGCCCAAGTTTAGGTCGAAGGTTCCATGGTACGAAAACAAACAAGTTCCGTTATAATCAGTACCGAACGGATTGATTTTATCAGATACTTTTTCTATTCGAGCGCTCTTGTGTTTATCAAAACGAACTTTTTTGCTGGCGATCATATCCGAGTTTTTCGAATGGGGATAAAATAATATCGGTGCGTACTGCGGACCGGTCACACTCCCACCGACTTTAAACATTTGCCTTGGGTCTCTGGCCGATTGATTAAAAAAGTATTCTACACACTTCATATAAGTATAAATGGAATATAGTCTATTTAATACTTATAAATTCAATGAATTATAGAAAATTACAGCGCATTTTTTACACCAAGAAACTTCTCAAGTACCCCAATTTCCATATTGTAGGAAATTTTTAATTTTTTCAATATTTATGTCCGATGGATAATGGAAATGTGTACAGTATAGGACCATACGTCCGTCTGCTTGCATAGCTTTTATGCTTCTTTATCGATGCAAACCCGGTTTTGTCGTGCATGCATTAACTAGTGGAAATGTGAAGATGTCTTACTGCTTTGATTGAAAGAAAACAATAGCTTTTATAAACCTTTTCTCTGCAGATGACACACCGACTTGCAAAAGACATATGGCAATTTCTCGTTCTTGTGACGAGCCATTTCTTAATTTTTCGGTGTGCATATCAACACACTAATGATTTTCACCAAAACAGACCACGTTGGATATTTGCACGAGAAACACGTGCCCATTACCGTTTTTCAACATATGCACGACAAAACCGGGCTTGCATCAATAAATGATTTATAGCAAAAACAGACCACGTGGGATATTTGCACGAGAAACACGTGCCCATTACCGTTTTTCAACATATGCACGACAAAACCGGGCTTGCATCAATAAATGATTTATAGCAAAAACAGACCACGTGGGATATTTGCACGAGAAACACTTGCACATTTCCGTTAATCAACATATGCACGACAAAACCGGATTTGCATCAATAAATGAGCATAAAAACCATGCAAACAAACGACAGTATGGCCCTATATACATTTCCATTATCGATTATACCATTATACTTAACGAAACTCCTAACTACTCCGATTTCAGTATTGCTGGAAATTTATATTCTAAACATTTATGTCCGATCGACAATGGAAATGTATACTGTCGTTTGTTTGACATGGTTGACATGCTCATTTATTGATGCAAGCCCGGTTTTGTCGTGCATATGTTGAAAAACGGTAATGGGCACGTGTTTCTCGTGCAAATATTTCACGTGGTCTGTTTTGGTGAAAATCATTAGTGTGTTGATATGCACACCGAAAAATTAAGAAATGGCTCGCCACAAGAACGAGAAACTACCATATGTTTTTTGCAAGGCGGTGTGTCACCTGCAGATTTAAGTTTTCTAATAGCTATTGTTATCTTTTAATTAAAGCAATAAGAAATCTTCCTATTTCCACTAGTTAATGCATGTACGACAAAACCGGGTTAGCATCGTTAAAGAAGCATACACGCTATGCAAGCAGACGGCAGTATGGTCCTATACTGTACACATTTCCATTATAGATCGGACATAAATATTAAAAAAAAATAAAAATTTCCTACTACATGTATATGGAAATTGGGGTACTTGAGAGGTTTCTTGAAGTATAAAAAATCATTGTAATTTTCTATAATTCATTGCATTTTTAGTAATAAATGGACTATATTCCATATATAATTATATGAAGTGTGTAGGAAACCATTTTCATAATAGGCTAAGGACCCAAGGCAAATATTTAAAGTCGGTGGGAGTGTGGCCGGTCCGCAGTACGCACCGAAATTATTTTATCCCCATTCGAAAAACTCGGATATGATCGCCAGCAAAAAAGTTCGTTTTGATAAACTCAAGAGCGCTCGAATAGAAAAAGTATCTGATAAAATCAATCCGTTCGGTACTGATTATAACGGAATTTGTTTGTTTTCGTACCATGGAACTTTCGACCTAAACTAGGGCCCATTAATTTAAGCAATGGTCTTACGGGCATTTTCATGTCGTTTGTAATTGTGAAACTATTTAAGTGATAATTATATGAACAAGGTATCGACTTGTGTATTGTAAAGACACTTGTGGATATATAATTATATAGTTTAGATAAAAATATGTGTATTTAATAGAACTGTATATTGAATTATTTTAGAAATGCATATTGTATAGAATTGAATAAAATAATTGAAATAACTGTATTGTCTGTATGGAAATGCAGTATGCATATCGAATTGTATATTACAAGTTCTTTAAACTTTATATTGTTTAGAACTGCATATACATTTGTATTCTTTCGTTATAGAATTGTCATAAAACGTATATTTGGTAGAGTTATACACTGTATGTTGAATTGTGTATTTATAAAACAATTTAATTGCATAAACGTCATATTAAGACGTCAGGTCTATGAAATCATTTTTATTCACTCTCCAAGTTCGCCTTGTTTTGAACAGTGACATATACAGGCAACGTATTTACTTCATATTTACTTTTAATTAATTGTTTTTGTCTTACTTTTGTTACATAATTGTTACATCAGTATCAAAATATTAGTATGGTCAATGATATAATGGTCTTGTGTTAAGTATCCAACTTAATTTTGAATAACACTTAGAGTAGTTTTTGGTACGAAAAATTCAGTGGATATATTACACAATGAAAAACTACTCTACCATTGGTAGTACGCACAAAGTATACTTAATGATTCCTTTCGTCTGTCTATGTATTTGAATTCAAATTTATACCCATCCATGCTGTGCCAGGCTGATTATGAAACTGAGTTGCAATTACATAGATTCAATCTTGTCCTGACGTCACCTTATCTCGTTGATGTCACATTTATGTGTGTCAGTGCAAACGTGTATTGCACTCTTGTGTACATATTTTATGATCTGAGATTTGGCGTGATAATATATTGATAATTTCTGCGAATGTCTATGTAAAAATAAAATGCAATTAAAAAGTTAAAATTTAATTTTTGCTTTTCACTTGAACACGGTACGAACGAATATACAAGTGTAAAAGTGGTTGCGCCTTGTATTAATTAAACATTAAACTGAGGCCTTTAATGCAATTACTCATGGGTCAAATGCCTATTTAGTATAAAAATGACTAACAAACATTCTTGTAAATTATGATCATCATGTGACGTAAGGAAAGAAAGTTATGGAAAAAGTACACGATTTACTGGGACACCCCTCGTATAATTGTTTATTTTACTAACGTTGAGACTTGTGTATAGAGTAGTCATTTGTATATAGAATTGTATATTAACTTAACTCTATATATAATGCTACTTGTTAATAAAATTGTATTTTGTTATAGGTTTTATAAATGAAGTATCATTGATTATGTATAATTTTCTTTTATACATGAAAGTGTATATTAAATAGAATTAAACATGATATGTAAAATTGCGTTTCTACATGAATTTTGTATATTAGATGTAGACCTTTGTTTTTATATAGAATTACAAATCATGTGTATTATATTGTATATAAAATTGTGTAGTGCGCATATAAATGATTAGGCCATGCCATTTCAGAATTTTGTTAATCGCCCGCGTGCGCATAGGTTTTAGAGTCCTCAAGTAAAAAAACAAAGTTGTTGGTGATTTTTTCTTAGATAATTTCGTTGTTCCGGGATTCGATAATGACAATACCGTTAAAACACTAGTCATTTAATAATAAACCTCATGTTTTAAGTCTGTGCTTAAACTTATTTTTTCATAAGTAGTACAGACTATTGTTTCATATGATGATGATGTTTTCCATTGAAACAAGACTATATATAAATTATTGTTTCTGTCGTAAACTATTTGTTGTTTCGTTTTCGATTAAGAAATTAGGGTACATAGGAGTTTCGTTAAGTATTTACAAATTACTACTCTATACATTAGTGACAACGTTAGTAAAATAAACAATTATATATGCAATAAGAAATTTTATATAAAGACACAATTGAACATAAAGTGTACAACTCTATCAAATATACTTTTTAACGTACAATATACATTTATATACAGAATGTACAATGAGGGACTTTAGTCAGTTATCTTTCCCTGATAAAATCTGAAGCAATCCAATTGGTAAGTAGGTCCTTACAATTGGAACCCTCGGATTTTATCCTTGAATTCCTATGTAAGGATAACAAAATATTTCATCCAATATCTTTCATGTAAATGAAGAAATTAACAGAAGTGATGAAATTTAAATAGTTCTTTGCCTTAAAAATACTCATTTTGAATTTCAAACAAATTCAATGATTTACAAAAAAGTTATTAAAGATTTATTTTGGCAAACTGACATTGAAAAGTAAGGGTAAAATCCAAGTAATCCAACTAATTGGACCTACCCATTTGAAGTGTATACAAGGGGAAATAACTGACTAAAGTCCCTTATTCTATAACGATAGAATACAAAATGTATTTGCAGTTCTAAACAATATAATATTGCTTAAATTAATGGGCCCAAGTTTAGGTCGAAGGTTCCATGGTACGAAAACAAACAAGTTCCGTTATAATCAGTACCGAACGGATTGATTTTATCAGATACTTTTTCTATTCGAGCGCTCTTGTGTTTATCAAAACGAACTTTTTTGCTGGCGATCATATCCGAGTTTTTCGAATGGGGATAAAATAATATCGGTGCGTACTGCGGACCGGCCACACTCCCACCGACTTTAAACATTTGCCTTGGGTCTCTGGCCGATTGATTAAAAAAGTATTCTACACACTTCATATAAGTATAAATGGAATATAGTCTATTTAATACTTATAAATTCAATGAATTATAGAAAATTACAGCGCATTTTTTACACCAAGAAACTTCTCAAGTACCCCAATTTCCATATTGTAGGAAATTTTTAATTTTTTCAATATTTATGTCCGATGGATAATGGAAATGTGTACAGTATAGGACCATACGTCCGTCTGCTTGCATAGCTTTTATGCTTCTTTATCGATGCAAACCCGGTTTTGTCGTGCATGCATTAACTAGTGGAAATGTGAAGATGTCTTACTGCTTTGATTGAAAGAAAACAATAGCTTTTATAAACCTTTTCTCTGCAGATGACACACCGACTTGCAAAAGACATATGGCAATTTCTCGTTCTTGTGACGAGCCATTTCTTAATTTTTCGGTGTGCATATCAACACACTAATGATTTTCACCAAAACAGACCACGTTGGATATTTGCACGAGAAACACGTGCCCATTACCGTTTTTCAACATATGCACGACAAAACCGGGCTTGCATCAATAAATGATTTATAGCAAAAACAGACCACGTGGGATATTTGCACGAGAAACACGTGCCCATTACCGTTTTTCAACATATGCACGACAAAACCGGGCTTGCATCAATAAATGATTTATAGCAAAAACAGACCACGTGGGATATTTGCACGAGAAACACTTGCACATTTCCGTTAATCAACATATGCACGACAAAACCGGATTTGCATCAATAAATGAGCATAAAAACCATGCAAACAAACGACAGTATGGCCCTATATACATTTCCATTATCGATTATACCATTATACTTAACGAAACTCCTAACTACTCCGATTTCAGTATTGCTGGAAATTTATATTCTAAACATTTATGTCCGATCGACAATGGAAATGTATACTGTCGTTTGTTTGACATGGTTGACATGCTCATTTATTGATGCAAGCCCGGTTTTGTCGTGCATATGTTGAAAAACGGTAATGGGCACGTGTTTCTCGTGCAAATATTTCACGTGGTCTGTTTTGGTGAAAATCATTAGTGTGTTGATATGCACACCGAAAAATTAAGAAATGGCTCGCCACAAGAACGAGAAACTACCATATGTTTTTTGCAAGGCGGTGTGTCACCTGCAGATTTAAGTTTTCTAATAGCTATTGTTATCTTTTAATTAAAGCAATAAGAAATCTTCCTATTTCCACTAGTTAATGCATGTACGACAAAACCGGGTTAGCATCGTTAAAGAAGCATACACGCTATGCAAGCAGACGGCAGTATGGTCCTATACTGTACACATTTCCATTATAGATCGGACATAAATATTAAAAAAAAAAAAAAATTTCCTACTACATGTATATGGAAATTGGGGGTACTTGAGAGGTTTCTTGAAGTATAAAAAAATCATTGTAATTTTCTATAATTCATTGCATTTTTAGTAATAAATGGACTATATTCCATATATAATTATATGAAGTGTGTAGGAAACCATTTTCATAATAGGCTAAGGACCCAAGGCAAATATTTAAAGTCGGTGGGAGTGTGGCCGGTCCGCAGTACGCACCGAAATTATTTTATCCCCATTCGAAAAACTCGGATATGATCGCCAGCAAAAAAGTTCGTTTTGATAAACTCAAGAGCGCTCGAATAGAAAAAGTATCTGATAAAATCAATCCGTTCGGTACTGATTATAACGGAATTTGTTTGTTTTCGTACCATGGAACTTTCGACCTAAACTAGGGCCCATTAATTTAAGCAATGGTCTTACGGGCATTTTCATGTCGTTTGTAATTGTGAAACTATTTAAGTGATAATTATATGAACAAGGTATCGACTTGTGTATTGTAAAGACACTTGTGGATATATAATTATATAGTTTAGATAAAAATATGTGTATTTAATAGAACTGTATATTGAATTATTTTAGAAATGCATATTGTATAGAATTGAATACAATAATTGAAATAACTGTATTGTCTGTATGGAAATGCAGTATGCATATCGAATTGTATATTACAAGTTCTTTAAACTTTATATTGTTTAGAACTGCATATACATTTGTATTCTTTTGTTATAGAATTGTCATAAAACGTATATTTGGTAGAGTTATACACTGTATGTTGAATTGTGTATTTATAAAACAATTTAATTGCATAAACGTCATATTAAGACGTCAGGTCTATGAAATCATTTTTATTCACTCTCCAAGTTCGCCTTGTTTTGAACAGTGACATATACAGGCAACGTATTTACTTCATATTTACTTTTAATTAATTGTTTTTGTCTTACTTTTGTTACATAATTGTTACATCAGTATCAAAATATTAGTATGGTCAATGATATAATGGTCTTGTGTTAAGTATCCAACTTTATTTTGAATAACACTTAGAGTAGTTTTTGGTACGAAAAATTCAGTGGATATATTACACAATGAAAAACTACTCTACCATTGGTAGTACGCACAAAGTATACTTAATGATTCCTTTCGTCTGTCTATGTATTTGAATTCAAATTTATACCCATCCATGCTGTGCCAGGCTGATTATGAAACTGAGTTGCAATTACATAGATTCAATCTTGTCCTGACGTCACCTTATCTCGTTGATGTCACATTTATGTGTGTCAGTGCAAACGTGTATTGCACTCTTGTGTACATATTTTATGATCTGAGATTTGGCGTGATAATATATTGATAATTTCTGCGAATGTCTATGTAAAAATAAAATGCAATTAAAAAGTTAAAATTTAATTTTTGCTTTTCACTTGAACACGGTACGAACGAATATACAAGTGTAAAAGTGGTTGCGCCTTGTATTAATTAAACATTAAACTGAGGCCTTTAATGCAATTACTCATGGGTCAAATGCCTATTTTGTATAAAAAATGACTAACAAACATTCTTGTAAATTATGATCATCATGTGACGTAAGGAAAGAAAGTTATGGAAAAAGTACACGATTTACTGGGACACCCCTCGTATAATTGTTTATTTTACTAACGTTGAGACTTGTGTATAGAGTAGTCATTTGTATATAGAATTGTATATTAACTTAACTCTATATATAATGCTACTTGTTAATAAAATTGTATTTTGTTATAGGTTTTATAAATGAAGTATCATTGATTATGTATAATTTTCTTTTATACATGAAAGTGTATATTAAATAGAATTAAACATGATATGTAAAATTGCGTTTCTACATGAATTTTGTATATTAGATGTAGACCTTTGTTTTTATATAGAATTACAAATCATGTGTATTATATTGTATATAAAATTGTGTAGTGCGCATATAAATGATTAGGCCATGCCATTTCAGAATTTTGTTAATCGCCCGCGTGCGCATAGGTTTTAGAGTCCTCAAGTAAAAAAACAAAGTTGTTGGTGATTTTTTCTTAGATAATTTCGTTGTTCCGGGATTCGATAATGACAATACCGTTAAAACACTAGTCATTTAATAATAAACCTCATGTTTTAAGTCTGTGCTTAAACTTATTTTTTCATAAGTAGTACAGACTATTGTTTCATATGATGATGATGTTTTCCATTGAAACAAGACTATATATAAATTATTGTTTCTGTCGTAAACTATTTGTTGTTTCGTTTTCGATTAAGAAATTAGGGTACATAGGAGTTTCGTTAAGTATTTACAAATTACTACTCTATACATTAGTGACAACGTTAGTAAAATAAACAATTATATATGCAATAAGAAATTTTATATAAAGACACAATTGAACATAAAGTGTACAACTCTATCAAATATACTTTTTAACGTACAATATACATTTATATACAGAATGTACAATGAGGGACTTTAGTCAGTTATCTTTCCCTGATAAAATCTGAAGCAATCCAATTGGTAAGTAGGTCCTTACAATTGGAACCCTCGGATTTTATCCTTGAATTCCTATGTAAGGATAACAAAATATTTCATCCAATATCTTTCATGTAAATGAAGAAATTAACAGAAGTGATGAAATTTAAATAGTTCTTTGCCTTAAAAATACTTATTTTGAATTTCAAACAAATTCAATGATTTACAAAAAAGTTATTAAAGATTTATTTTGGCAAACTGACATTGAAAAGTAAGGGTAAAATCCAAGTAATCCAACTAATTGGACCTACCCATTTGAAGTGTATACAAGGGGAAATAACTGACTAAAGTCCCTTATTCTATAACGATAGAATACAAAATGTATTTGCAGTTCTAAACAATATAATATTGCTTAAATTAATGGGCCCAAGTTTAGGTCGAAGGTTCCATGGTACGAAAACAAACAAGTTCCGTTATAATCAGTACCGAACGGATTGATTTTATCAGATACTTTTTCTATTCGAGCGCTCTTGTGTTTATCAAAACGAACTTTTTTGCTGGCGATCATATCCGAGTTTTTCGAATGGGGATAAAATAATATCGGTGCGTACTGCGGACCGGCCACACTCCCACCGACTTTAAACATTTGCCTTGGGTCTCTGGCCGATTGATTAAAAAAGTATTCTACACACTTCATATAAGTATAAATGGAATATAGTCTATTTAATACTTATAAATTCAATGAATTATAGAAAATTACAGCGCATTTTTTACACCAAGAAACTTCTCAAGTACCCCAATTTCCATATTGTAGGAAATTTTTAATTTTTTCAATACTTATGTCCGATGGATAATGGAAATGTGTACAGTATAGGACCATACGTCCGTCTGCTTGCATAGCTTTTATGCTTCTTTATCGATGCAAACCCGGTTTTGTCGTGCATGCATTAACTAGTGGAAATGTGAAGATGTCTTACTGCTTTGATTGAAAGAAAACAATAGCTTTTATAAACCTTTTCTCTGCAGATGACACACCGACTTGCAAAAGACATATGGCAATTTCTCGTTCTTGTGACGAGCCATTTCTTAATTTTTCGGTGTGCATATCAACACACTAATGATTTTCACCAAAACAGACCACGTTGGATATTTGCACGAGAAACACGTGCCCATTACCGTTTTTCAACATATGCACGACAAAACCGGGCTTGCATCAATAAATGATTTATAGCAAAAACAGACCACGTGGGATATTTGCACGAGAAACACGTGCCCATTACCGTTTTTCAACATATGCACGACAAAACCGGGCTTGCATCAATAAATGATTTATAGCAAAAACAGACCACGTGGGATATTTGCACGAGAAACACTTGCACATTTCCGTTAATCAACATATGCACGACAAAACCGGATTTGCATCAATAAATGAGCATAAAAACCATGCAAACAAACAACAGTATGGCCCTATATACATTTCCATTATCGATTATACCATTATACTTAACGAAACTCCTAACTACTCCGATTTCAGTATTGCTGGAAATTTATATTCTAAACATTTATGTCCGATCGACAATGGAAATGTATACTGTCGTTTGTTTGACATGGTTGACATGCTCATTTATTGATGCAAGCCCGGTTTTGTCGTGCATATGTTGAAAAACGGTAATGGGCACGTGTTTCTCGTGCAAATATTTCACGTGGTCTGTTTTGGTGAAAATCATTAGTGTGTTGATATGCACACCGAAAAATTAAGAAATGGCTCGCCACAAGAACGAGAAACTACCATATGTTTTTTGCAAGGCGGTGTGTCACCTGCAGATTTAAGTTTTCTAATAGCTATTGTTATCTTTTAATTAAAGCAATAAGAAATCTTCCTATTTCCACTAGTTAATGCATGTACGACAAAACCGGGTTAGCATCGTTAAAGAAGCATACACGCTATGCAAGCAGACGGCAGTATGGTCCTATACTGCACACATTTCCATTATAGATCGGACATAAATATTAAAAAAAAATAAAAATTTCCTACTACATGTATATGGAAATTGGGGTACTTGAGAGGTTTCTTGAAGTATAAAAAAATCATTGTAATTTTCTATAATTCATTGCATTTTTAGTAATAAATGGACTATATTCCATATATAATTATATGAAGTGTGTAGGAAACCATTTTCATAATAGGCTAAGGACCCAAGGCAAATATTTAAAGTCGGTGGGAGTGTGGCCGGTCCGCAGTACGCACCGAAATTATTTTATCCCCATTCGAAAAACTCGGATATGATCGCCAGCAAAAAAGTTCGTTTTGATAAACTCAAGAGCGCTCGAATAGAAAAAGTATCTGATAAAATCAATCCGTTCGGTACTGATTATAACGGAATTTGTTGGTTTTCGTACCATGGAACTTTCGACCTAAACTAGGGCCCATTAATTTAAGCAATGGTCTTACGGGCATTTTCATGTCGTTTGTAATTGTGAAACTATTTAAGTGATAATTATATGAACAAGGTATCGACTTGTGTATTGTAAAGACACTTGTGGATATATAATTATATAGTTTAGATAAAAATATGTGTATTTAATAGAACTGTATATTGAATTATTTTAGAAATGCATATTGTATAGAATTGAATAAAATAATTGAAATAACTGTATTGTCTGTATGGAAATGCAGTATGCATATCGAATTGTATATTACAAGTTCTTTAAACTTTATATTGTTTAGAACTGCATATACATTTGTATTCTTTCGTTATAGAATTGTCATAAAACGTATATTTGGTAGAGTTATACACTGTATGTTGAATTGTGTATTTATAAAACAATTTAATTGCATAAACGTCATATTAAGACGTCAGGTCTATGAAATCATTTTTATTCACTCTCCAAGTTCGCCTTGTTTTGAACAGTGACATATACAGGCAACGTATTTACTTCATATTTACTTTTAATTAATTGTTTTTGTCTTACTTTTGTTACATAATTGTTACATCAGTATCAAAATATTAGTATGGTCAATGATATAATGGTCTTGTGTTAAGTATCCAACTTAATTTTGAATAACACTTAGAGTAGTTTTTGGTACGAAAAATTCAGTGGATATATTACACAATGAAAAACTACTCTACCATTGGTAGTACGCACAAAGTATACTTAATGATTCCTTTCGTCTGTCTATGTATTTGAATTCAAATTTATACCCATCCATGCTGTGCCAGGCTGATTATGAAACTGAGTTGCAATTACATAGATTCAATCTTGTCCTGACGTCACCTTATCTCGTTGATGTCACATTTATGTGTGTCAGTGCAAACGTGTATTGCACTCTTGTGTACATATTTTATGATCTGAGATTTGGCGTGATAATATATTGATAATTTCTGCGAATGTCTATGTAAAAATAAAATGCAATTAAAAAGTTAAAATTTAATTTTTGCTTTTCACTTGAACACGGTACGAACGAATATACAAGTGTAAAAGTGGTTGCGCCTTGTATTAATTAAACATTAAACTGAGGCCTTTAATGCAATTACTCATGGGTCAAATGCCTATTTTGTATAAAAAATGACTAACAAACATTCTTGTAAATTATGATCATCATGTGACGTAAGGAAAGAAAGTTATGGAAAAAGTACACGATTTACTGGGACACCCCTCGTATAATTGTTTATTTTACTAACGTTGAGACTTGTGTATAGAGTAGTCATTTGTATATAGAATTGTATATTAACTTAACTCTATATATAATGCTACTTGTTAATAAAATTGTATTTTGTTATAGGTTTTATAAATGAAGTATCATTGATTATGTATAATTTTCTTTTATACATGAAAGTGTATATTAAATAGAATTAAACATGATATGTAAAATTGCGTTTCTACATGAATTTTGTATATTAGATGTAGACCTTTGTTTTTATATAGAATTACAAATCATGTGTATTATATTGTATATAAAATTGTGTAGTGCGCATATAAATGATTAGGCCATGCCATTTCAGAATTTTGTTAATCGCCCGCGTGCGCATAGGTTTTAGAGTCCTCAAGTAAAAAAACAAAGTTGTTGGTGATTTTTTCTTAGATAATTTCGTTGTTCCGGGATTCGATAATGACAATACCGTTAAAACACTAGTCATTTAATAATAAACCTCATGTTTTAAGTCTGTGCTTAAACTTATTTTTTCATAAGTAGTACAGACTATTGTTTCATATGATGATGATGTTTTCCATTGAAACAAGACTATATATAAATTATTGTTTCTGTCGTAAACTATTTGTTGTTTCGTTTTTGATTAAGAAATTAGGGTACATAGGAGTTTCGTTAAGTATTTACAAATTACTACTCTATACATTAGTGACAACGTTAGTAAAATAAACAATTATATATGCAATAAGAAATTTTATATAAAGACACAATTGAACATAAAGTGTACAACTCTATCAAATATACTTTTTAACGTACAATATACATTTATATACAGAATGTACAATGAGGGACTTTAGTCAGTTATCTTTCCCTGATAAAATCTGAAGCAATCCAATTGGTAAGTAGGTCCTTACAATTGGAACCCTCGGATTTTATCCTTGAATTCCTATGTAAGGATAACAAAATATTTCATCCAATATCTTTCATGTAAATGAAGAAATTAACAGAAGTGATGAAATTTAAATAGTTCTTTGCCTTAAAAATACTTATTTTGAATTTCAAACAAATTCAATGATTTACAAAAAAGTTATTAAAGATTTATTTTGGCAAACTGACATTGAAAAGTAAGGGTAAAATCCAAGTAATCCAACTAATTGGACCTACCCATTTGAAGTGTATACAAGGGGAAATAACTGACTAAAGTCCCTTATTCTATAACGATAGAATACAAAATGTATTTGCAGTTCTAAACAATATAATATTGCTTAAATTAATGGGCCCAAGTTTAGGTCGAAGGTTCCATGGTACGAAAACAAACAAGTTCCGTTATAATCAGTACCGAACGGATTGATTTTATCAGATACTTTTTCTATTCGAGCGCTCTTGTGTTTATCAAAACGAACTTTTTTGCTGGCGATCATATCCGAGTTTTTCGAATGGGGATAAAATAATATCGGTGCGTACTGCGGACCGGCCACACTCCCACCGACTTTAAACATTTGCCTTGGGTCTCTGGCCGATTGATTAAAAAAGTATTCTACACACTTCATATAAGTATAAATGGAATATAGTCTATTTAATACTTATAAATTCAATGAATTATAGAAAATTACAGCGCATTTTTTACACCAAGAAACTTCTCAAGTACCCCAATTTCCATATTGTAGGAAATTTTTATTTTTTCAATACTTATGTCCGATGGATAATGGAAATGTGTACAGTATAGGACCATACGTCCGTCTGCTTGCATAGCTTTTATGCTTCTTTATCGATGCAAACCCGGTTTTGTCGTGCATGCATTAACTAGTGGAAATGTGAAGATGTCTTACTGCTTTGATTGAAAGAAAACAATAGCTTTTATAAACCTTTTCTCTGCAGATGACACACCGACTTGCAAAAGACATATGGCAATTTCTCGTTCTTGTGACGAGCCATTTCTTAATTTTTCGGTGTGCATATCAACACACTAATGATTTTCACCAAAACAGACCACGTTGGATATTTGCACGAGAAACACGTGCCCATTACCGTTTTTCAACATATGCACGACAAAACCGGGCTTGCATCAATAAATGATTTATAGCAAAAACAGACCACGTGGGATATTTGCACGAGAAACACGTGCCCATTACCGTTTTTCAACATATGCACGACAAAACCGGGCTTGCATCAATAAATGATTTATAGCAAAAACAGACCACGTGGGATATTTGCACGAGAAACACTTGCACATTTCCGTTAATCAACATATGCACGACAAAACCGGATTTGCATCAATAAATGAGCATAAAAACCATGCAAACAAACGACAGTATGGCCCTATATACATTTCCATTATCGATTATACCATTATACTTAACGAAACTCCTAACTACTCCGATTTCAGTATTGCTGGAAATTTATATTCTAAACATTTATGTCCGATCGACAATGGAAATGTATACTGTCGTTTGTTTGACATGGTTGACATGCTCATTTATTGATGCAAGCCCGGTTTTGTCGTGCATGTGTTGAAAAACGGTAATGGGCACGTGTTTCTCGTGCAAATATTTCACGTGGTCTGTTTTGGTGAAAATCATTAGTGTGTTGATATGCACACCGAAAAATTAAGAAATGGCTCGCCACAAGAACGAGAAACTACCATATGTTTTTTGCAAGGCGGTGTGTCACCTGCAGATTTAAGTTTTCTAATAGCTATTGTTATCTTTTAATTAAAGCAATAAGAAATCTTCCTATTTCCACTAGTTAATGCATGTACGACAAAACCGGGTTAGCATCGTTAAAGAAGCATACACGCTATGCAAGCAGACGGCAGTATGGTCCTATACTGCACACATTTCCATTATAGATCGGACATAAATATTAAAAAAAAATAAAAATTTCCTACTACATGTATATGGAAATTGGGGTACTTGAGAGGTTTCTTGAAGTATAAAAAAATCATTGTAATTTTCTATAATTCATTGCATTTTTAGTAATAAATGGACTATATTCCATATATAATTATATGAAGTGTGTAGGAAACCATTTTCATAATAGGCTAAGGACCCAAGGCAAATATTTAAAGTCGGTGGGAGTGTGGCCGGTCCGCAGTACGCACCGAAATTATTTTATCCCCATTCGAAAAACTCGGATATGATCGCCAGCAAAAAAGTTCGTTTTGATAAACTCAAGAGCGCTCGAATAGAAAAAGTATCTGATAAAATCAATCCGTTCGGTACTGATTATAACGGAATTTGTTTGTTTTCGTACCATGGAACTTTCGACCTAAACTAGGGCCCATTAATTTAAGCAATGGTCTTACGGGCATTTTCATGTCGTTTGTAATTGTGAAACTATTTAAGTGATAATTATATGAACAAGGTATCGACTTGTGTATTGTAAAGACACTTGTGGATATATAATTATATAGTTTAGATAAAAATATGTGTATTTAATAGAACTGTATATTGAATTATTTTAGAAATGCATATTGTATAGAATTGAATAAAATAATTGAAATAACTGTATTGTCTGTATGGAAATGCAGTATGCATATCGAATTGTATATTACAAGTTCTTTAAACTTTATATTGTTTAGAACTGCATATACATTTGTATTCTTTCGTTATAGAATTGTCATAAAACGTATATTTGGTAGAGTTATACACTGTATGTTGAATTGTGTATTTATAAAACAATTTAATTGCATAAACGTCATATTAAGACGTCAGGTCTATGAAATCATTTTTATTCACTCTCCAAGTTCGCCTTGTTTTGAACAGTGACATATACAGGCAACGTATTTACTTCATATTTACTTTTAATTAATTGTTTTTGTCTTACTTTTGTTACATAATTGTTACATCAGTATCAAAATATTAGTATGGTCAATGATATAATGGTCTTGTGTTAAGTATCCAACTTAATTTTGAATAACACTTAGAGTAGTTTTTGGTACGAAAAATTCAGTGGATATATTACACAATGAAAAACTACTCTACCATTGGTAGTACGCACAAAGTATACTTAATGATTCCTTTCGTCTGTCTATGTATTTGAATTCAAATTTATACCCATCCATGCTGTGCCAGGCTGATTATGAAACTGAGTTGCAATTACATAGATTCAATCTTGTCCTGACGTCACCTTATCTCGTTGATGTCACATTTATGTGTGTCAGTGCAAACGTGTATTGCACTCTTGTGTACATATTTTATGATCTGAGATTTGGCGTGATAATATATTGATAATTTCTGCGAATGTCTATGTAAAAATAAAATGCAATTAAAAAGTTAAAATTTAATTTTTGCTTTTCACTTGAACACGGTACGAACGAATATACAAGTGTAAAAGTGGTTGCGTCTTGTATTAATTAAACATTAAACTGAGGCCTTTAATGCAATTACTCATGGGTCAAATGCCTATTTTGTATAAAAAATGACTAACAAACATTCTTGTAAATTATGATCATCATGTGACGTAAGGAAAGAAAGTTATGGAAAAAGTACACGATTTACTGGGACACCCCTCGTATAATTGTTTATTTTACTAACGTTGAGACTTGTGTATAGAGTAGTCATTTGTATATAGAATTGTATATTAACTTAACTCTATATATAATGCTACTTGTTAATAAAATTGTATTTTGTTATAGGTTTTATAAATGAAGTATCATTGATTATGTATAATTTTCTTTTATACATGAAAGTGTATATTAAATAGAATTAAACATGATATGTAAAATTGCGTTTCTACATGAATTTTGTATATTAGATGTAGACCTTTGTTTTTATATAGAATTACAAATCATGTGTATTATATTGTATATAAAATTGTGTAGTGCGCATATAAATGATTAGGCCATGCCATTTCAGAATTTTGTTAATCGCCCGCGTGCGCATAGGTTTTAGAGTCCTCAAGTAAAAAAACAAAGTTGTTGGTGATTTTTTCTTAGATAATTTCGTTGTTCCGGGATTCGATAATGACAATACCGTTAAAACACTAGTCATTTAATAATAAACCTCATGTTTTAAGTCTGTGCTTAAACTTATTTTTTCATAAGTAGTACAGACTATTGTTTCATATGATGATGATGTTTTCCATTGAAACAAGACTATATATAAATTATTGTTTCTGTCGTAAACTATTTGTTGTTTCGTTTTCGATTAAGAAATTAGGGTACATAGGAGTTTCGTTAAGTATTTACAAATTACTACTCTATACATTAGTGACAACGTTAGTAAAATAAACAATTATATATGCAATAAGAAATTTTATATAAAGACACAATTGAACATAAAGTGTACAACTCTATCAAATATACTTTTTAACGTACAATATACATTTATATACAGAATGTACAATGAGGGACTTTAGTCAGTTATCTTTCCCTGATAAAATCTGAAGCAATCCAATTGGTAAGTAGGTCCTTACAATTGGAACCCTCGGATTTTATCCTTGAATTCCTATGTAAGGATAACAAAATATTTCATCCAATATCTTTCATGTAAATGAAGAAATTAACAGAAGTGATGAAATTTAAATAGTTCTTTGCCTTAAAAATACTTATTTTGAATTTCAAACAAATTCAATGATTTACAAAAAAGTTATTAAAGATTTATTTTGGCAAACTGACATTGAAAAGTAAGGGTAAAATCCAAGTAATCCAACTAATTGGACCTACCCATTTGAAGTGTATACAAGGGGAAATAACTGACTAAAGTCCCTTATTCTATAACGATAGAATACAAAATGTATTTGCAGTTCTAAACAATATAATATTGCTTAAATTAATGGGCCCAAGTTTAGGTCGAAGGTTCCATGGTACGAAAACAAACAAGTTCCGTTATAATCATTACCGAACGGATTGATTTTATCAGATACTTTTTCTATTCGAGCGCTCTTGTGTTTATCAAAACGAACTTTTTTGCTGGCGATCATATCCGAGTTTTTCGAATGGGGATAAAATAATTTCGGTGCGTACTGCGGACCGGCCACACTCCCACCGACTTTAAACATTTGCCTTGGGTCTCTGGCCGATTGATTAAAAAAGTATTCTACACACTTCATATAAGTATAAATGGAATATAGTCTATTTAATACTTATAAATTCAATGAATTATAGAAAATTACAGCGCATTTTTTACACCAAGAAACTTCTCAAGTACCCCAATTTCCATATTGTAGGAAATTTTTAATTTTTTCAATATTTATGTCCGATGGATAATGGAAATGTGTACAGTATAGGACCATACGTCCGTCTGCTTGCATAGCTTTTATGCTTCTTTATCGATGCAAACCCGGTTTTGTCGTGCATGCATTAACTAGTGGAAATGTGAAGATGTCTTACTGCTTTGATTGAAAGAAAACAATAGCTTTTATAAACCTTTTCTCTGCAGATGACACACCGACTTGCAAAAGACATATGGCAATTTCTCGTTCTTGTGACGAGCTATTTCTTAATTTTTCGGTGTGCATATCAACACACTAATGATTTTCACCAAAACAGACCACGTTGGATATTTGCACGAGAAACACGTGCCCATTACCGTTTTTCAACATATGCACGACAAAACCGGGCTTGCATCAATAAATGATTTATAGCAAAAACAGACCACGTGGGATATTTGCACGAGAAACACGTGCCCATTACCGTTTTTCAACATATGCACGACAAAACCGGGCTTGCATCAATAAATGATTTATAGCAAAAACAGACCACGTGGGATATTTGCACGAGAAACACTTGCACATTTCCGTTAATCAACATATGCACGACAAAACCGGATTTGCATCAATAAATGAGCATAAAAACCATGCAAACAAACGACAGTATGGCCCTATATACATTTCCATTATCAATTATACCATTATACTTAACGAAACTCCTAACTACTCCGATTTCAGTATTGCTGGAAATTTATATTCTAAACATTTATGTCCGATCGACAATGGAAATGTATACTGTCGTTTGTTTGACATGGTTGACATGCTCATTTATTGATGCAAGCCCGGTTTTGTCGTGCATATGTTGAAAAACGGTAATGGGCACGTGTTTCTCGTGCAAATATTTCACGTGGTCTGTTTTGGTGAAAATCATTAGTGTGTTGATATGCACACCGAAAAATTAAGAAATGGCTCGCCACAAGAACGAGAAACTACCATATGTTTTTTGCAAGGCGGTGTGTCACCTGCAGATTTAAGTTTTCTAATAGCTATTGTTATCTTTTAATTAAAGCAATAAGAAATCTTCCTATTTCCACTAGTTAATGCATGTACGACAAAACCGGGTTAGCATCGTTAAAGAAGCATACACGCTATGCAAGCAGACGGCAGTATGGTCCTATACTGTACACATTTCCATTATAGATCGGACATAAATATTTTAAAAAAATAAAAATTTCCTACTACATGTATATGGAAATTGGGGTACTTGAGAGGTTTCTTGAAGTATAAAAAAATCATTGTAATTTTCTATAATTCATTGCATTTTTAGTAATAAATGGACTATATTCCATATATAATTATATGAAGTGTGTAGGAAACCATTTTCATAATAGGCTAAGGACCCAAGGCAAATATTTAAAGTCGGTGGGAGTGTGGCCGGTCCGCAGTACGCACCGAAATTATTTTATCCCCATTCGAAAAACTCGGATATGATCGCCAGCAAAAAAGTTCGTTTTGATAAACTCAAGAGCGCTCGAATAGAAAAAGTATCTGATAAAATCAATCCGTTCGGTACTGATTATAACGGAATTTGTTTGTTTTCGTACCATGGAACTTTCGACCTAAACTAGGGCCCATTAATTTAAGCAATGGTCTTACGGGCATTTTCATGTCGTTTGTAATTGTGAAACTATTTAAGTGATAATTATATGAACAAGGTATCGACTTGTGTATTGTAAAGACACTTGTGGATATATAATTATATAGTTTAGATAAAAATATGTGTATTTAATAGAACTGTATATTGAATTATTTTAGAAATGCATATTGTATAGAATTGAATAAAATAATTGAAATAACTGTATTGTCTGTATGGAAATGCAGTATGCATATCGAATTGTATATTACAAGTTCTTTAAACTTTATATTGTTTAGAACTGCATATACATTTGTATTCTTTCGTTATAGAATTGTCATAAAACGTATATTTGGTAGAGTTATACACTGTATGTTGAATTGTGTATTTATAAAACAATTTAATTGCATAAACGTCATATTAAGACGTCAGGTCTATGAAATCATTTTTATTCACTCTCCAAGTTCGCCTTGTTTTGAACAGTGACATATACAGGCAACGTATTTACTTCATATTTGCTTTTAATTAATTGTTTTTGTCTTACTTTTGTTACATAATTGTTACATCAGTATCAAAATATTAGTATGGTCAATGATATAATGGTCTTGTGTTAAGTATCCAACTTAATTTTGAATAACACTTAGAGTAGTTTTTGGTACGAAAAATTCAGTGGATATATTACACAATGAAAAACTACTCTACCATTGGTAGTACGCACAAAGTATACTTAATGATTCCTTTCGTCTGTCTATGTATTTGAATTCAAATTTATACCCATCCATGCTGTGCCAGGCTGATTATGAAACTGAGTTGCAATTACATAGATTCAATCTTGTCCTGACGTCACCTTATCTCGTTGATGTCACATTTATGTGTGTCAGTGCAAACGTGTATTGCACTCTTGTGTACATATTTTATGATCTGAGATTTGGCGTGATAATATATTGATAATTTCTGCGAATGTCTATGTAAAAATAAAATGCAATTAAAAAGTTAAAATTTAATTTTTGCTTTTCACTTGAACACGGTACGAACGAATATACAAGTGTAAAAGTGGTTGCGCCTTGTATTAATTAAACATTAAACTGAGGCCTTTAATGCAATTACTCATGGGTCAAATGCCTATTTTGTATAAAAAATGACTAACAAACATTCTTGTAAATTATGATCATCATGTGACGTAAGGAAAGAAAGTTATGGAAAAAGTACACGATTTACTGGGACACCCCTCGTATAATTGTTTATTTTACTAACGTTGAGACTTGTGTATAGAGTAGTCATTTGTATATAGAATTGTATATTAACTTAACTCTATATATAATGCTACTTGTTAATAAAATTGTATTTTGTTATAGGTTTTATAAATGAAGTATCATTGATTATGTATAATTTTCCTTTATACATGAAAGTGTATATTAAATAGAATTAAACATGATATGTAAAATTGCGTTTCTACATGAATTTTGTATATTAGATGTAGACCTTTGTTTTTATATAGAATTACAAATCATGTGTATTATATTGTATATAAAATTGTGTAGTGCGCATATAAATGATTAGGCCATGCCATTTCAGAATTTTGTTAATCGCCCGCGTGCGCATAGGTTTTAGAGTCCTCAAGTAAAAAAACAAAGTTGTTGGTGATTTTTTCTTAGATAATTTCGTTGTTCCGGGATTCGATAATGACAATACCGTTAAAACACTAGTCATTTAATAATAAACCTCATGTTTTAAGTCTGTGCTTAAACTTATTTTTTCATAAGTAGTACAGACTATTGTTTCATATGATGATGATGTTTTCCATTGAAACAAGACTATATATAAATTATTGTTTCTGTCGTAAACTATTTGTTGTTTCGTTTTCGATTAAGAAATTAGGGTACATAGGAGTTTCGTTAAGTATTTACAAATTACTACTCTATACATTAGTGACAACGTTAGTAAAATAAACAATTATATATGCAATAAGAAATTTTATATAAAGACACAATTGAACATAAAGTGTACAACTCTATCAAATATACTTTTTAACGTACAATATACATTTATATACAGAATGTACAATGAGGGACTTTAGTCAGTTATCTTTCCCTGATAAAATCTGAAGCAATCCAATTGGTAAGTAGGTCCTTACAATTGGAACCCTCGGATTTTATCCTTGAATTCCTATGTAAGGATAACAAAATATTTCATCCAATATCTTTCATGTAAATGAAGAAATTAACAGAAGTGATGAAATTTAAATAGTTCTTTGCCTTAAAAATACTTATTTTGAATTTCAAACAAATTCAATGATTTACAAAAAAGTTATTAAAGATTTATTTTGGCAAACTGACATTGAAAAGTAAGGGTAAAATCCAAGTAATCCAACTAATTGGACCTACCCATTTGAAGTGTATACAAGGGGAAATAACTGACTAAAGTCCCTTATTCTATAACGATAGAATACAAAATGTATTTGCAGTTCTAAACAATATAATATTGCTTAAATTAATGGGCCCAAGTTTAGGTCGAAGGTTCCATGGTACGAAAACAAACAAGTTCCGTTATAATCAGTACCGAACGGATTGATTTTATCAGATACTTTTTCTATTCGAGCGCTCTTGTGTTTATCAAAACGAACTTTTTTGCTGGCGATCATATCCGAGTTTTTCGAATGGGGATAAAATAATTTCGGTGCGTACTGCGGACCGGCCACACTCCCACCGACTTTAAACATTTGCCTTGGGTCTCTGGCCGATTGATTAAAAAAGTATTCTACACACTTCATATAAGTATAAATGGAATATAGTCTATTTAATACTTATAAATTCAATGAATTATAGAAAATTACAGCGCATTTTTTACACCAAGAAACTTCTCAAGTACCCCAATTTCCATATTGTAGGAAATTTTTAATTTTTTCAATATTTATGTCCGATGGATAATGGAAATGTGTACAGTATAGGACCATACGTCCGTCTGCTTGCATAGCTTTTATGCTTCTTTAACGATGCAAACCCGGTTTTGTCGTGCATGCATTAACTAGTGGAAATGTGAAGATGTCTTACTGCTTTGATTGAAAGAAAACAATAGCTTTTATAAACCTTTTCTCTGCAGATGACACACCGACTTGCAAAAGACATATGGCAATTTCTCGTTCTTGTGACGAGCCATTTCTTAATTTTTCGGTGTGCATATCAACACACTAATGATTTTCACCAAAACAGACCACGTTGGATATTTGCACGAGAAACACGTGCCCATTACCGTTTTTCAACATATGCACGACAAAACCGGGCTTGCATCAATAAATGATTTATAGCAAAAACAGACCACGTGGGATATTTGCACGAGAAACACGTGCCCATTACCGTTTTTCAACATATGCACGACAAAACCGGGCTTGCATCAATAAATGATTTATAGCAAAAACAGACCACGTGGGATATTTGCACGAGAAACACTTGCACATTTCCGTTAATCAACATATGCACGACAAAACCGGATTTGCATCAATAAATGAGCATAAAAACCATGCAAACAAACGACAGTATGGCCCTATATACATTTCCATTATCAATTATACCATTATACTTAACGAAACTCCTAACTACTCCGATTTCAGTATTGCTGGAAATTTATATTCTAAACATTTATGTCCGATCGACAATGGAAATGTATACTGTCGTTTGTTTGACATGGTTGACATGCTCATTTATTGATGCAAGCCCGGTTTTGTCGTGCATATGTTGAAAAACGGTAATGGGCACGTGTTTCTCGTGCAAATATTTCACGTGGTCTGTTTTGGTGAAAATCATTAGTGTGTTGATATGCACACCGAAAAATTAAGAAATGGCTCGCCACAAGAACGAGAAACTACCATATGTGTTTTGCAAGGCGGTGTGTCACCTGCAGATTTAAGTTTTCTAATAGCTATTGTTATCTTTTAATTAAAGCAATAAGAAATCTTCCTATTTCCACTAGTTAATGCATGTAAGACAAAACCGGGTTAGCATCGTTAAAGAAGCATACACGCTATGCAAGCAGACGGCAGTATGGTCCTATACTGTACACATTTCCATTATAGATCGGACATAAATATTTAAAAAAAATAAAAATTTCCTACTACATGTATATGGAAATTGGGGTACTTGAGAGGTTTCTTGAAGTATAAAAAAATCATTGTAATTTTCTATAATTCATTGCATTTTTAGTAATAAATGGACTATATTCCATATATAATTATATGAAGTGTGTAGGAAACCATTTTCATAATAGGCTAAGGACCCAAGGCAAATATTTAAAGTCGGTGGGAGTGTGGCCGGTCCGCAGTACGCACCGAAATTATTTTATCCCCATACGAAAAACTCGGATATGATCGCCAGCAAAAAAGTTCGTTTTGATAAACTCAAGAGCGCTCGAATAGAAAAAGTATCTGATAAAATCAATCCGTTCGGTACTGATTATAACGGAATTTGTTTGTTTTCGTACCATGGAACTTTCGACCTAAACTAGGGCCCATTAATTTAAGCAATGGTCTTACGGGCATTTTCATGTCGTTTGTAATTGTGAAACTATTTAAGTGATAATTATATGAACAAGGTATCGACTTGTGTATTGTAAAGACACTTGTGGATATATAATTATATAGTTTAGATAAAAATATGTGTATTTAATAGAACTGTATATTGAATTATTTTAGAAATGCATATTGTATAGAATTGAATAAAATAATTGAAATAACTGTATTGTCTGTATGGAAATGCAGTATGCATATCGAATTGTATATTACAAGTTCTTTAAACTTTATATTGTTTAGAACTGCATATACATTTGTATTCTTTCGTTATAGAATTGTCATAAAACGTATATTTGGTAGAGTTATACACTGTATGTTGAATTGTGTATTTATAAAACAATTTAATTGCATAAACGTCATATTAAGACGTCAGGTCTATGAAATCATTTTTATTCACTCTCCAAGTTCGCCTTGTTTTGAACAGTGACATATACAGGCAACGTATTTACTTCATATTTACTTTTAATTAATTGTTTTTGTCTTACTTTTGTTACATAATTGTTACATCAGTATCAAAATATTAGTATGGTCAATGATATAATGGTCTTGTGTTAAGTATCCAACTTAATTTTGAATAACACTTAGAGTAGTTTTTGGTACGAAAAATTCAGTGGATATATTACACAATGAAAAACTACTCTACCATTGGTAGTACGCACAAAGTATACTTAATGATTCCTTTCGTCTGTCTATGTATTTGAATTCAAATTTATACCCATCCATGCTGTGCCAGGCTGATTATGAAACTGAGTTGCAATTACATAGATTCAATCTTGTCCTGACGTCACCTTATCTCGTTGATGTCACATTTATGTGTGTCAGTGCAAACGTGTATTGCACTCTTGTGTACATATTTTATGATCTGAGATTTTGCGAATGTCTATGTAAAAATAAAATGCAATTAAAAAGTTAAAATTTAATTTTTGCTTTTCACTTGAACACGGTACGAACGAATATACAAGTGTAAAAGTGGTTGCGCCTTGTATTAATTAAACATTAAACTGAGGCCTTTAATGCAATTACTCATGGGTCAAATGCCTATTTTGTATAAAAAATGACTAACAAACATTCTTGTAAATTATGATCATCATGTGACGTAAGGAAAGAAAGTTATGGAAAAAGTACACGATTTACTGGGACACCCCTCGTATAATTGTTTATTTTACTAACGTTGAGACTTGTGTATAGAGTAGTCATTTGTATATAGAATTGTATATTAACTTAACTCTATATATAATGCTACTTGTTAATAAAATTGTATTTTGTTATAGGTTTTATAAATGAAGTATCATTGATTATGTATAATTTTCTTTTATACATGAAAGTGTATATTAAATAGAATTAAACATGATATGTAAAATTGCGTTTCTACATGAATTTTGTATATTAGATGTAGACCTTTGTTTTTATATAGAATTACAAATCATGTGTATTATATTGTATATAAAATTGTGTAGTGCGCATATAAATGATTAGGCCATGCCATTTCAGAATTTTGTTAATCGCCCGCGTGCGCATAGGTTTTAGAGTCCTCAAGTAAAAAAACAAAGTTGTTGGTGATTTTTTCTTAGATAATTTCGTTGTTCCGGGATTCGATAATGACAATACCGTTAAAACACTAGTCATTTAATAATAAACCTCATGTTTTAAGTCTGTGCTTAAACTTATTTTTCATAAGTAGTACAGACTATTGTTTCATATGATGATGATGTTTTCCATTGAAACAAGACTATATATAAATTATTGTTTCTGTCGTAAACTATTTGTTGTTTCGTTTTCGATTAAGAAATTAGGGTACATAGGAGTTTCGTTAAGTATTTACAAATTACTACTCTATACATTAGTGACAACGTTAGTAAAATAAACAATTATATATGCAATAAGAAATTTTATATAAAGACACAATTGAACATAAAGTGTACAACTCTATCAAATATACTTTTTAACGTACAATATACATTTATATACAGAATGTACAATGAGGGACTTTAGTCAGTTATCTTTCCCTGATAAAATCTGAAGCAATCCAATTGGTAAGTAGGTCCTTAAATTGGAACCCTCGGATTTTATCCTTGAATTCCTATGTAAGGATAACAAAATATTTCATCCAATATCTTTCATGTAAATGAAGAAATTAACAGAAGTGATGAAATTTAAATAGTTCTTTGCCTTAAAAATACTTATTTTGAATTTCAAACAAATTCAAGGATTTACAAAAAAGTTATTAAAGATTTATTTTGGCAAACTGACATTGAAAAGTAATCCAAGTAATCCAACTAATTGGACCTACCCATTTGAAGTGTATACAAGGGGAAATAACTGACTAAAGTCCCTTATTCTATAACGATAGAATACAAAATGTATTTGCAGTTCTAAACAATATAATATTGCTTAAATTAATGGGCCCAAGTTTAGGTCGAAGGTTCCATGGTACGAAAACAAACAAGTTCCGTTATAATCAGTACCGAACGGATTGATTTTATCAGATACTTTTTCTATTCGAGCGCTCATGTGTTTATCAAAACGAACTTTTTTGCTGGCGATCATATCCGAGTTTTTCGAATGGGGATAAAATAATTTCGGTGCGTACTGCGGACCGGCCACACTCCCACCGACTTTAAACATTTGCCTTGGGTCTCTGGCCGATTGATTAAAAAAGTATTCTAAACACTTCATATAAGTATAAGTGGAATATAGTCTATTTAATACTTATAAATTCAATGAATTATAGAAAATTACAGCGCATTTTTTACACCAAGAAACTTCTCAAGTACCCCAATTTCCATATATTAGGAAATTTTTAATTTTTTCAATATTTATGTCCGATGGATAATGGAAATGTGTACAGTATAGGACCATACGTCCGTCTGCTTGCATAGCTTTTATGCTTCTTTATCGATGCAAACCCGGTTTTGTCGTGCATGCATTAACTAGTGGAAATGTGAAGATGTCTTACTGCTTTGATTGAAAGAAAACAATAGCTTTTATAAACCTTTTCTCTGCAGATGACACACCGACTTGCAAAAGACATATGGCAATTTCTCGTTCTTGTGACGAGCCATTTCTTAATTTTTCGGTGTGCATATCAACACACTAATGATTTTCACCAAAACAGACCACGTTGGATATTTGCACGAGAAACACGTGCCCATTACCGTTTTTCAACATATGCACGACAAAACCGGGCTTGCATCAATAAATGATTTATAGCAAAAACAGACCACGTGGGATATTTGCACGAGAAACACTTGCACATTTCCGTTAATCAACATATGCACGACAAAACCGGATTTGCATCAATAAATGAGCATAAAAACCATGCAAACAAACGACAGTATGGCCCTATATACATTTCCATTATCGATTATACCATTATACTTAACGAAACTCCTAACTACTCCGATTTCAGTATTGCTGGAAATTTATATTCTAAACATTTATGTCCGATCGACAATGGAAATGTATACTGTCGTTTGTTTGACATGGTTGACATGCTCATTTATTGATGCAAGCCCGGTTTTGTCGTGCATATGTTGAAAAACGGTAATGGGCACGTGTTTCTCGTGCAAATATTTCACGTGGTCTGTTTTGGTGAAAATCATTAGTGTGTTGATATGCACACCGAAAAATTAAGAAATGGCTCGCCACAAGAACGAGAAACTACCATATGTTTTTTGCAAGGCGGTGTGTCACCTGCAGATTTAAGTTTTCTAATAGCTATTGTTATCTTTTAATTAAAGCAATAAGAAATCTTCCTATTTCCACTAGTTAATGCATGTACGACAAAACCGGGTTAGCATCGTTAAAGAAGCATACACGCTATGCAAGCAGACGGCAGTATGGTCCTATACTGTACACATTTCCATTATAGATCGGACATAAATATTTAAAAAAAATAAAAATTTCCTACTACATGTATATGGAAATTGGGGGTACTTGAGAAGTTTCTTGAAGTATAAAAAAATCATTGTAATTTTCTATAATTCATTGCATTTTTAGTAATAAATGGACTATATTCCATATATAATTATATGAAGTGTGTAGGAAACCATTTTCATAATAGGCTAAGGACCCAAGGCAAATATTTAAAGTCGGTGGGAGTGTGGCCGGTCCGCAGTACGCACCGAAATTATTTTATCCCCATACGAAAAACTCGGATATGATCGCCAGCAAAAAAGTTCGTTTTGATAAACTCAAGAGCGCTCGAATAGAAAAAGTATCTGATAAAATCAATCCGTTCGGTACTGATTATAACGGAATTTGTTTGTTTTCGTACCATGGAACTTTCGACCTAAACTAGGGCCCATTAATTTAAGCAATGGTCTTACGGGCATTTTCATGTCGTTTGTAATTGTGAAACTATTTAAGTGATAATTATATGAACAAGGTATCGACTTGTGTATTGTAAAGACACTTGTGGATATATAATTATATAGTTTAGATAAAAATATGTGTATTTAATAGAACTGTATATTGAATTATTTTAGAAATGCATATTGTATAGAATTGAATAAAATAATTGAAATAACTGTATTGTCTGTATGGAAATGCAGTATGCATATCGAATTGTATATTACAAGTTCTTTAAACTTTATATTGTTTAGAACTGCATATACATTTGTATTCTTTCGTTATAGAATTGTCATAAAACGTATATTTGGTAGAGTTATACACTGTATGTTGAATTGTGTATTTATAAAACAATTTAATTGCATAAACGTCATATTAAGACGTCAGGTCTATGAAATCATTTTTATTCACTCTCCAAGTTCGCCTTGTTTTGAACAGTGACATATACAGGCAACGTATTTACTTCATATTTACTTTTAATTAATTGTTTTTGTCTTACTTTTGTTACATAATTGTTACATCAGTATCAAAATATTAGTATGGTCAATGATATAATGGTCTTGTGTTAAGTATCCAACTTAATTTTGAATAACACTTAGAGTAGTTTTTGGTACGAAAAATTCAGTGGATATATTACACAATGAAAAACTACTCTACCATTGGTAGTACGCACAAAGTATACTTAATGATTCCTTTCGTCTGTCTATGTATTTGAATTCAAATTTATACCCATCCATGCTGTGCCAGGCTGATTATGAAACTGAGTTGCAATTACATAGATTCAATCTTGTCCTGACGTCACCTTATCTCGTTGATGTCACATTTATGTGTGTCAGTGCAAACGTGTATTGCACTCTTGTGTACATATTTTATGATCTGAGATTTGGCGTGATAATATATTGATAATTTCTGCGAATGTCTATGTAAAAATAAAATGCAATTAAAAAGTTAAAATTTAATTTTTGCTTTTCACTTGAACACGGTACGAACGAATATACAAGTGTAAAAGTGGTTGCGCCTTGTATTAATTAAACATTAAACTGAGGCCTTTAATGCAATTACTCATGGGTCAAATGCCTATTTTGTATAAAAAAATGACTAACAAACATTCTTGTAAATTATGATCATCATGTGACGTAAGGAAAGAAAGTTATGGAAAAAGTACACGATTTACTGGGACACCCCTCGTATAATTGTTTATTTTACTAACGTTGAGACTTGTGTATAGAGTAGTCATTTGTATATAGAATTGTATATTAACTTAACTCTATATATAATGCTACTTGTTAATAAAATTGTATTTTGTTATAGGTTTTATAAATGAAGTATCATTGATTATGTATAATTTTCTTTTATACATGAAAGTGTATATTAAATAGAATTAAACATGATATGTAAAATTGCGTTTCTACATGAATTTTGTATATTAGATGTAGACCTTTGTTTTTATATAGAATTACAAATCATGTGTATTATATTGTATATAAAATTGCATAGTGCGCATATAAATGATTAGGCCATGCCATTTCAGAATTTTGTTAATCGCCCGCGTGCGCATAGGTTTTAGAGTCCTCAAGTAAAAAAACAAAGTTGTTGGTGATTTTTTCTTAGATAATTTCGTTGTTCCGGGATTCGATAATGACAATACCGTTAAAACACTAGTCATTTAATAATAAACCTCATGTTTTAAGTCTGTGCTTAAACTTATTTTTTCATAAGTAGTACAGACTATTGTTTCATATGATGATGATGTTTTCCATTGAAACAAGACTATATATAAATTATTGTTTCTGTCGTAAACTATTTGTTGTTTCGTTTTCGATTAAGAAATTAGGGTACATAGGAGTTTCGTTAAGTATTTACAAATTACTACTCTATACATTAGTGACAACGTTAGTAAAATAAACAATTATATATGCAATAAGAAATTTTATATAAAGACACAATTGAACATAAAGTGTACAACTCTATCAAATATACTTTTTAACGTACAATATACATTTATATACAGAATGTACAATGAGGGACTTTAGTCAGTTATCTTTCCCTGATAAAATCTGAAGCAATCCAATTGGTAAGTAGGTCCTTACAATTGGAACCCTCGGATTTTATCCTTGAATTCCTATGTAAGGATAACAAAATATTTCATCCAATATCTTTCATGTAAATGAAGAAATTAACAGAAGTGATGAAATTTAAATAGTTCTTTGCCTTAAAAATACTTATTTTGAATTTCAAACAAATTCAATGATTTACAAAAAAGTTATTAAAGATTTATTTTGGCAAACTGACATTGAAAAGTAAGGGTAAAATCCAAGTAATCCAACTAATTGGACCTACCCATTTGAAGTGTATACAAGGGGAAATAACTGACTAAAGTCCCTTATTCTATAACGATAGAATACAAAATGTATTTGCAGTTCTAAACAATATAATATTGCTTAAATTAATGGGCCCAAGTTTAGGTCGAAGGTTCCATGGTACGAAAACAAACAAGTTCCGTTATAATCAGTACCGAACGGATTGGTTTTATCAGATATTTTTCTATTCGAGCGCTCTTGTGTTTATCAAAACGAACTTTTTTGCTGGCGATCATATCCGAGTTTTTCGAATGGGGATAAAATAATTTCGGTGCGTACTGCGGACCGGCCACACTCCCACCGACTTTAAACATTTGCCTTGGGTCTCTGGCCGATTGATTAAAAAAGTATTCTACACACTTCATAAAAGTATAAATGGAATATAGTCTATTTAATACTTATAAATTCAATGAATTATAGAAAATTACAGCGCATTCTTTACACCAAGAAACTTCTCAAGTACCCCAATTTCCATATTGTAGGAAATTTTTAATTTTTTCAATATTTATGTCCGATGGATAATGGAAATGTGTACAGTATAGGACCATACGTCCGTCTGCTTGCATAGCTTTTATGCTTCTTTATCGATGCAAACCCGGTTTTGTCGTGCATGCATTAACTAGTGGAAATGTGAAGATGTCTTACTGCTTTGATTGAAAGAAAACAATAGCTTTTATAAACCTTTTCTCTGCAGATGACACACCGACTTGCAAAAGACATATGGCAATTTCTCGTTCTTGTGACGAGCCATTTCTTAATTTTTCGGTGTGCATATCAACACACTAATGATTTTCACCAAAACAGACCACGTTGGATATTTGCACGAGAAACACGTGCCCATTACCGTTTTTCAACATATGCACGACAAAACCGGGCTTGCATCAATAAATGATTTATAGCAAAAACAGACCACGTGGGATATTTGCACGAGAAACACGTGCCCATTACCGTTTTTCAACATATGCACGACAAAACCGGGCTTGCATCAATAAATGATTTATAGCAAAAACAGACCACGTGGGATATTTGCACGAGAAACACTTGCACATTTCCGTTAATCAACATATGCACGACAAAACCGGATTTGCATCAATAAATGAGCATAAAAACCATGCAAACAAACGACAGTATGGCCCTATATACATTTCCATTATCGATTATACCATTATACTTAACGAAACTCCTAACTACTCCGATTTCAGTATTGCTGGAAATTTATATTCTAAACATTTATGTCCGATCGACAATGGAAATGTATACTGTCGTTTGTTTGACATGGTTGACATGCTCATTTATTGATGCAAGCCCGGTTTTGTCGTGCATATGTTGAAAAACGGTAATGGGCACGTGTTTCTCGTGCAAATATTTCACGTGGTCTGTTTTGGTGAAAATCATTAGTGTGTTGATATGCACACCGAAAAATTAAGAAATGGCTCGCCACAAGAACGAGAAACTACCATATGTTTTTTGCAAGGCGGTGTGTCACCTGCAGATTTAAGTTTTCTAATAGCTATTGTTATCTTTTAATTAAAGCAATAAGAAATCTTCCTATTTCCACTAGTTAATGCATGTACGACAAAACCGGGTTAGCATCGTTAAAGAAGCATACACGCTATGCAAGCAGACGGCAGTATGGTCCTATACTGTACACATTTCCATTATAGATCGGACATAAATATTTAAAAAAAATAAAAATTTCCTACTACATGTATATGGAAATTGGGGGTACTTGAGAGGTTTCTTGAAGTATAAAAAAATCATTGTAATTTTCTATAATTCATTGCATTTTTAGTAATAAATGGACTATATTCCATATATAATTATATGAAGTGTGTAGGAAACCATTTTCATAATAGGCTAAGGACCCAAGGCAAATATTTAAAGTCGGTGGGAGTGTGGCCGGTCCGCAGTACGCACCGAAATTATTTTATCCCCATTCGAAAAACTCGGATATGATCGCCAGCAAAAAAGTTCGTTTTGATAAACTCAAGAGCGCTCGAATAGAAAAAGTATCTGATAAAATCAATCCGTTCGGTACTGATTATAACGGAATTTGTTTGTTTTCGTACCATGGAACTTTCGACCTAAACTAGGGCCCATTAATTTAAGCAATGGTCTTACGGGCATTTTCATGTCGTTTGTAATTGTGAAACTATTTAAGTGATAATTATATGAACAAGGTATCGACTTGTGTATTGTAAAGACACTTGTGGATATATAATTATATAGTTTAGATAAAAATATGTGTATTTAATAGAACTGTATATTGAATTATTTTAGAAATGCATATTGTATAGAATTGAATAAAATAATTGAAATAACTGTATTGTCTGTATGGAAATGCAGTATGCATATCGAATTGTATATTACAAGTTCTTTAAACTTTATATTGTTTAGAACTGCATATACATTTGTATTCTTTCGTTATAGAATTGTCATAAAACGTATATTTGGTAGAGTTATACACTGTATGTTGAATTGTGTATTTATAAAACAATTTAATTGCATAAACGTCATATTAAGACGTCAGGTCTATGAAATCATTTTTATTCACTCTCCAAGTTCGCCTTGTTTTGAACAGTGACATATACAGGCAACGTATTTACTTCATATTTACTTTTAATTAATTGTTTTTGTCTTACTTTTGTTACATAATTGTTACATCAGTATCAAAATATTAGTATGGTCAATGATATAATGGTCTTGTGTTAAGTATCCAACTTAATTTTGAATAACACTTAGAGTAGTTTTTGGTACGAAAAATTCAGTGGATATATTACACAATGAAAAACTACTCTACCATTGGTAGTACGCACAAAGTATACTTAATGATTCCTTTCGTCTGTCTATGTATTTGAATTCAAATTTATACCCATCCATGCTGTGCCAGGCTGATTATGAAACTGAGTTGCAATTACATAGATTCAATCTTGTCCTGACGTCACCTTATCTCGTTGATGTCACATTTATGTGTGTCAGTGCAAACGTGTATTGCACTCTTGTGTACATACTTTATGATCTGAGATTTGGCGTGATAATATATTGATAATTTCTGCGAATGTCTATGTAAAAATAAAATGCAATTAAAAAGTTAAAATTTAATTTTTGCTTTTCACTTGAACACGGTACGAACGAATATACAAGTGTAAAAGTGGTTGCGCCTTGTATTAATTAAACATTAAACTGAGGCCTTTAATGCAATTACTCATGGGTCAAATGCCTATTTTGTATAAAAAATGACTAACAAACATTCTTGTAAATTATGATCATCATGTGACGTAAGGAAAGAAAGTTATGGAAAAAGTACACGATTTACTGGGACACCCCTCGTATAATTGTTTATTTTACTAACGTTGAGACTTGTGTATAGAGTAGTCATTTGTATATAGAATTGTATATTAACTTAACTCTATATATAATGCTACTTGTTAATAAAATTGTATTTTGTTATAGGTTTTATAAATGAAGTATCATTGATTATGTATAATTTTCTTTTATACATGAAAGTGTATATTAAATAGAATTAAACATGATATGTAAAATTGCGTTTCTACATGAATTTTGTATATTAGATGTAGACCTTTGTTTTTATATAGAATTACAAATCATGTGTATTATATTGTATATAAAATTGTGTAGTGCGCATATAAATGATTAGGCCATGCCATTTCAGAATTTTGTTAATCGCCCGCGTGCGCATAGGTTTTAGAGTCCTCAAGTAAAAAAACAAAGTTGTTGGTGATTTTTTCTTAGATAATTTCGTTGTTCCGGGATTCGATAATGACAATACCGTTAAAACACTAGTCATTTAATAATAAACCTCATGTTTTAAGTCTGTGCTTAAACTTATTTTTTCATAAGTAGTACAGACTATTGTTTCATATGATGATGATGTTTTCCATTGAAACAAGACTATATATAAATTATTGTTTCTGTCGTAAACTATTTGTTGTTTCGTTTTCGATTAAGAAATTAGGGTACATAGGAGTTTCGTTAAGTATTTACAAATTACTACTCTATACATTAGTGACAACGTTAGTAAAATAAACAATTATATATGCAATAAGAAATTTTATATAAAGACACAATTGAACATAAAGTGTACAACTCTATCAAATATACTTTTTAACGTACAATATACATTTATATACAGAATGTACAATGAGGGACTTTAGTCAGTTATCTTTCCCTGATAAAATCTGAAGCAATCCAATTGGTAAGTAGGTCCTTACAATTGGAACCCTCGGATTTTATCCTTGAATTCCTATGTAAGGATAACAAAATATTTCATCCAATATCTTTCATGTAAATGAAGAAATTAACAGAAGTGATGAAATTTAAATAGTTCTTTGCCTTAAAAATACTTATTTTGAATTTCAAACAAATTCAATGATTTACAAAAAAGTTATTAAAGATTTATTTTGGCAAACTGACATTGAAAAGTAAGGGTAAAATCCAAGTAATCCAACTAATTGGACCTACCCATTTGAAGTGTATACAAGGGGAAATAACTGACTAAAGTCCCTTATTCTATAACGATAGAATACAAAATGTATTTGCAGTTCTAAACAATATAATATTGCTTAAATTAATGGGCCCAAGTTTAGGTCGAAGGTTCCATGGTACGAAAACAAACAAGTTCCGTTATAATCAGTACCGAACGGATTGGTTTTATCAGATATTTTTCTATTCGAGCGCTCTTGTGTTTATCAAAACGAACTTTTTTGCTGGCGATCATATCCGAGTTTTTCGAATGGGGATAAAATAATTTCGGTGCGTACTGCGGACCGGCCACACTCCCACCGACTTTAAACATTTGCCTTGGGTCTCTGGCCGATTGATTAAAAAAGTATTCTACACACTTCATAAAAGTATAAATGGAATATAGTCTATTTAATACTTATAAATTCAATGAATTATAGAAAATTACAGCGCATTCTTTACACCAAGAAACTTCTCAAGTACCCCAATTTCCATATTGTAGGAAATTTTTAATTTTTTCAATATTTATGTCCGATGGATAATGGAAATGTGTACAGTATAGGACCATACGTCCGTCTGCTTGCATAGCTTTTATGCTTCTTTATCGATGCAAACCCGGTTTTGTCGTGCATGCATTAACTAGTGGAAATGTGAAGATGTCTTACTGCTTTGATTGAAAGAAAACAATAGCTTTTATAAACCTTTTCTCTGCAGATGACACACCGACTTGCAAAAGACATATGGCAATTTCTCGTTCTTGTGACGAGCCATTTCTTAATTTTTCGGTGTGCATATCAACACACTAATGATTTTCACCAAAACAGACCACGTTGGATATTTGCACGAGAAACACGTGCCCATTACCGTTTTTCAACATATGCACGACAAAACCGGGCTTGCATCAATAAATGATTTATAGCAAAAACAGACCACGTGGGATATTTGCACGAGAAACACGTGCCCATTACCGTTTTTCAACATATGCACGACAAAACCGGGCTTGCATCAATAAATGATTTATAGCAAAAACAGACCACGTGGGATATTTGCACGAGAAACACTTGCACATTTCCGTTAATCAACATATGCACGACAAAACCGGATTTGCATCAATAAATGAGCATAAAAACCATGCAAACAAACGACAGTATGGCCCTATATACATTTCCATTATCGATTATACCATTATACTTAACGAAACTCCTAACTACTCCGATTTCAGTATTGCTGGAAATTTATATTCTAAACATTTATGTCCGATCGACAATGGAAATGTATACTGTCGTTTGTTTGACATGGTTGACATGCTCATTTATTGATGCAAGCCCGGTTTTGTCGTGCATATGTTGAAAAACGGTAATGGGCACGTGTTTCTCGTGCAAATATTTCACGTGGTCTGTTTTGGTGAAAATCATTAGTGTGTTGATATGCACACCGAAAAATTAAGAAATGGCTCGCCACAAGAACGAGAAACTACCATATGTTTTTTGCAAGGCGGTGTGTCACCTGCAGATTTAAGTTTTCTAATAGCTATTGTTATCTTTTAATTAAAGCAATAAGAAATCTTCCTATTTCCACTAGTTAATGCATGTACGACAAAACCGGGTTAGCATCGTTAAAGAAGCATACACGCTATGCAAGCAGACGGCAGTATGGTCCTATACTGTACACATTTCCATTATAGATCGGACATAAATATTTAAAAAAAATAAAAATTTCCTACTACATGTATATGGAAATTGGGGTACTTGAGAGGTTTCTTGAAGTATAAAAAAATCATTGTAATTTTCTATAATTCATTGCATTTTTAGTAATAAATGGACTATATTCCATATATAATTATATGAAGTGTGTAGGAAACCATTTTCATAATAGGCTAAGGACCCAAGGCAAATATTTAAAGTCGGTGGGAGTGTGGCCGGTCCGCAGTACGCACCGAAATTATTTTATCCCCATTCGAAAAACTCGGATATGATCGCCAGCAAAAAAGTTCGTTTTGATAAACTCAAGAGCGCTCGAATAGAAAAAGTATCTGATAAAATCAATCCGTTCGGTACTGATTATAACGGAATTTGTTTGTTTTCGTACCATGGAACTTTCGACCTAAACTAGGGCCCATTAATTTAAGCAATGGTCTTACGGGCATTTTCATGTCGTTTGTAATTGTGAAACTATTTAAGTGATAATTATATGAACAAGGTATCGACTTGTGTATTGTAAAGACACTTGTGGATATATAATTATATAGTTTAGATAAAAATATGTGTATTTAATAGAACTGTATATTGAATTATTTTAGAAATGCATATTGTATAGAATTGAATAAAATAATTGAAATAACTGTATTGTCTGTATGGAAATGCAGTATGCATATCGAATTGTATATTACAAGTTCTTTAAACTTTATATTGTTTAGAACTGCATATACATTTGTATTCTTTCGTTATAGAATTGTCATAAAACGTATATTTGGTAGAGTTATACACTGTATGTTGAATTGTGTATTTATAAAACAATTTAATTGCATAAACGTCATATTAAGACGTCAGGTCTATGAAATCATTTTTATTCACTCTCCAAGTTCGCCTTGTTTTGAACAGTGACATATACAGGCAACGTATTTACTTCATATTTACTTTTAATTAATTGTTTTTGTCTTACTTTTGTTACATAATTGTTACATCAGTATCAAAATATTAGTATGGTCAATGATATAATGGTCTTGTGTTAAGTATCCAACTTAATTTTGAATAACACTTAGAGTAGTTTTTGGTACGAAAAATTCAGTGGATATATTACACAATGAAAAACTACTCTACCATTGGTAGTACGCACAAAGTATACTTAATGATTCCTTTCGTCTGTCTATGTATTTGAATTCAAATTTATACCCATCCATGCTGTGCCAGGCTGATTATGAAACTGAGTTGCAATTACATAGATTCAATCTTGTCCTGACGTCACCTTATCTCGTTGATGTCACATTTATGTGTGTCAGTGCAAACGTGTATTGCACTCTTGTGTACATACTTTATGATCTGAGATTTGGCGTGATAATATATTGATAATTTCTGCGAATGTCTATGTAAAAATAAAATGCAATTAAAAAGTTAAAATTTAATTTTTGCTTTTCACTTGAACACGGTACGAACGAATATACAAGTGTAAAAGTGGTTGCGCCTTGTATTAATTAAACATTAAACTGAGGCCTTTAATGCAATTACTCATGGGTCAAATGCCTATTTTGTATAAAAAATGACTAACAAACATTCTTGTAAATTATGATCATCATGTGACGTAAGGAAAGAAAGTTATGGAAAAAGTACACGATTTACTGGGACACCCCTCGTATAATTGTTTATTTTACTAACGTTGAGACTTGTGTATAGAGTAGTCATTTGTATATAGAATTGTATATTAACTTAACTCTATATATAATGCTACTTGTTAATAAAATTGTATTTTGTTATAGGTTTTATAAATGAAGTATCATTGATTATGTATAATTTTCTTTTATACATGAAAGTGTATATTAAATAGAATTAAACATGATATGTAAAATTGCGTTTCTACATGAATTTTGTATATTAGATGTAGACCTTTGTTTTTATATAGAATTACAAATCATGTGTATTATATTGTATATAAAATTGTGTAGTGCGCATATAAATGATTAGGCCATGCCATTTCAGAATTTTGTTAATCGCCCGCGTGCGCATAGGTTTTAGAGTCCTCAAGTAAAAAAACAAAGTTGTTGGTGATTTTTTCTTAGATAATTTCGTTGTTCCGGGATTCGATAATGACAATACCGTTAAAACACTAGTCATTTAATAATAAACCTCATGTTTTAAGTCTGTGCTTAAACTTATTTTTTCATAAGTAGTACAGACTATTGTTTCATATGATGATGATGTTTTCCATTGAAACAAGACTATATATAAATTATTGTTTCTGTCGTAAACTATTTGTTGTTTCGTTTTCGATTAAGAAATTAGGGTACATAGGAGTTTCGTTAAGTATTTACAAATTACTACTCTATACATTAGTGACAACGTTAGTAAAATAAACAATTATATATGCAATAAGAAATTTTATATAAAGACACAATTGAACATAAAGTGTACAACTCTATCAAATATACTTTTTAACGTACAATATACATTTATATACAGAATGTACAATGAGGGACTTTAGTCAGTTATCTTTCCCTGATAAAATCTGAAGCAATCCAATTGGTAAGTAGGTCCTTACAATTGGAACCCTCGGATTTTATCCTTGAATTCCTATGTAAGGATAACAAAATATTTCATCCAATATCTTTCATGTAAATGAAGAAATTAACAGAAGTGATGAAATTTAAATAGTTCTTTGCCTTAAAAATACTTATTTTGAATTTCAAACAAATTCAATGATTTACAAAAAAGTTATTAAAGATTTATTTTGGCAAACTGACATTGAAAAGTAAGGGTAAAATCCAAGTAATCCAACTAATTGGACCTACCCATTTGAAGTGTATACAAGGGGAAATAACTGACTAAAGTCCCTTATTCTATAACGATAGAATACAAAATGTATTTGCAGTTCTAAACAATATAATATTGCTTAAATTAATGGGCCCAAGTTTAGGTCGAAGGTTCCATGGTACGAAAACAAACAAGTTCCGTTATAATCATTACCGAACGGATTGATTTTATCAGATACTTTTTCTATTCGAGCGCTCTTGTGTTTATCAAAACGAACTTTTTTGCTGGCGATCATATCCGAGTTTTTCGAATGGGGATAAAATAATTTCGGTGCGTACTGCGGACCGGCCACACTCCCACCGACTTTAAACATTTGCCTTGGGTCTCTGGCCGATTGATTAAAAAAGTATTCTACACACTTCATATAAGTATAAATGGAATATAGTCTATTTAATACTTATAAATTCAATGAATTATAGAAAATTACAGCGCATTTTTTACACCAAGAAACTTCTCAAGTACCCCAATTTCCATATTGTAGGAAATTTTTAATTTTTTCAATATTTATGTCCGATGGATAATGGAAATGTGTACAGTATAGGACCATACGTCCGTCTGCTTGCATAGCTTTTATGCTTCTTTATCGATGCAAACCCGGTTTTGTCGTGCATGCATTAACTAGTGGAAATGTGAAGATGTCTTACTGCTTTGATTGAAAGAAAACAATAGCTTTTATAAACCTTTTCTCTGCAGATGACACACCGACTTGCAAAAGACATATGGCAATTTCTCGTTCTTGTGACGAGCTATTTCTTAATTTTTCGGTGTGCATATCAACACACTAATGATTTTCACCAAAACAGACCACGTTGGATATTTGCACGAGAAACACGTGCCCATTACCGTTTTTCAAGATATGCACGACAAAACCGGGCTTGCATCAATAAATGATTTATAGCAAAAACAGACCACGTGGGATATTTGCACGAGAAACACGTGCCCATTACCGTTTTTCAACATATGCACGACAAAACCGGGCTTGCATCAATAAATGATTTATAGCAAAAACAGACCACGTGGGATATTTGCACGAGAAACACTTGCACATTTCCGTTAATCAACATATGCACGACAAAACCGGATTTGCATCAATAAATGAGCATAAAAACCATGCAAACAAACGACAGTATGGCCCTATATACATTTCCATTATCAATTATACCATTATACTTAACGAAACTCCTAACTACTCCGATTTCAGTATTGCTGGAAATTTATATTCTAAACATTTATGTCCGATCGACAATGGAAATGTATACTGTCGTTTGTTTGACATGGTTGACATGCTCATTTATTGATGCAAGCCCGGTTTTGTCGTGCATATGTTGAAAAACGGTAATGGGCACGTGTTTCTCGTGCAAATATTTCACGTGGTCTGTTTTGGTGAAAATCATTAGTGTGTTGATATGCACACCGAAAAATTAAGAAATGGCTCGCCACAAGAACGAGAAACTACCATATGTTTTTTGCAAGGCGGTGTGTCACCTGCAGATTTAAGTTTTCTAATAGCTATTGTTATCTTTTAATTAAAGCAATAAGAAATCTTCCTATTTCCACTAGTTAATGCATGTACGACAAAACCGGGTTAGCATCGTTAAAGAAGCATACACGCTATGCAAGCAGACGGCAGTATGGTCCTATACTGTACACATTTCCATTATAGATCGGACATAAATATTTTAAAAAAATAAAAATTTCCTACTACATGTATATGGAAATTGGGGGTACTTGAGAGGTTTCTTGAAGTATAAAAAAATCATTGTAATTTTCTATAATTCATTGCATTTTTAGTAATAAATGGACTATATTCCATATATAATTATATGAAGTGTGTAGGAAACCATTTTCATAATAGGCTAAGGACCCAAGGCAAATATTTAAAGTCGGTGGGAGTGTGGCCGGTCCGCAGTACGCACCGAAATTATTTTATCCCCATTCGAAAAACTCGGATATGATCGCCAGCAAAAAAGTTCGTTTTGATAAACTCAAGAGCGCTCGAATAGAAAAAGTATCTGATAAAATCAATCCGTTCGGTACTGATTATAACGGAATTTGTTTGTTTTCGTACCATGGAACTTTCGACCTAAACTAGGGCCCATTAATTTAAGCAATGGTCTTACGGGCATTTTCATGTCGTTTGTAATTGTGAAACTATTTAAGTGATAATTATATGAACAAGGTATCGACTTGTGTATTGTAAAGACACTTGTGGATATATAATTATATAGTTTAGATAAAAATATGTGTATTTAATAGAACTGTATATTGAATTATTTTAGAAATGCATATTGTATAGAATTGAATAAAATAATTGAAATAACTGTATTGTCTGTATGGAAATGCAGTATGCATATCGAATTGTATATTACAAGTTCTTTAAACTTTATATTGTTTAGAACTGCATATACATTTGTATTCTTTCGTTATAGAATTGTCATAAAACGTATATTTGGTAGAGTTATACACTGTATGTTGAATTGTGTATTTATAAAACAATTTAATTGCATAAACGTCATATTAAGACGTCAGGTCTATGAAATCATTTTTATTCACTCTCCAAGTTCGCCTTGTTTTGAACAGTGACATATACAGGCAACGTATTTACTTCATATTTACTTTTAATTAATTGTTTTTGTCTTACTTTTGTTACATAATTGTTACATCAGTATCAAAATATTAGTATGGTCAATGATATAATGGTCTTGTGTTAAGTATCCAACTTAATTTTGAATAACACTTAGAGTAGTTTTTGGTACGAAAAATTCAGTGGATATATTACACAATGAAAAACTACTCTACCATTGGTAGTACGCACAAAGTATACTTAATGATTCCTTTCGTCTGTCTATGTATTTGAATTCAAATTTATACCCATCCATGCTGTGCCAGGCTGATTATGAAACTGAGTTGCAATTACATAGATTCAATCTTGTCCTGACGTCACCTTATCTCGTTGATGTCACATTTATGTGTGTCAGTGCAAACGTGTATTGCACTCTTGTGTACATATTTTATGATCTGAGATTTGGCGTGATAATATATTGATAATTTCTGCGAATGTCTATGTAAAAATAAAATGCAATTAAAAAGTTAAAATTTAATTTTTGCTTTTCACTTGAACACGGTACGAACGAATATACAAGTGTAAAAGTGGTTGCGCCTTGTATTAATTAAACATTAAACTGAGGCCTTTAATGCAATTACTCATGGGTCAAATGCCTATTTTGTATAAAAAATGACTAACAAACATTCTTGTAAATTATGATCATCATGTGACGTAAGGAAAGAAAGTTATGGAAAAAGTACACGATTTACTGGGACACCCCTCGTATAATTGTTTATTTTACTAACGTTGAGACTTGTGTATAGAGTAGTCATTTGTATATAGAATTGTATATTAACTTAACTCTATATATAATGCTACTTGTTAATAAAATTGTATTTTGTTATAGGTTTTATAAATGAAGTATCATTGATTATGTATAATTTTCTTTTATACATGAAAGTGTATATTAAATAGAATTAAACATGATATGTAAAATTGCGTTTCTACATGAATTTTGTATATTAGATGTAGACCTTTGTTTTTATATAGAATTACAAATCATGTGTATTATATTGTATATAAAATTGTGTAGTGCGCATATAAATGATTAGGCCATGCCATTTCAGAATTTTGTTAATCGCCCGCGTGCGCATAGGTTTTAGAGTCCTCAAGTAAAAAAACAAAGTTGTTGGTGATTTTTTCTTAGATAATTTCGTTGTTCCGGGATTCGATAATGACAATACCGTTAAAACACTAGTCATTTAATAATAAACCTCATGTTTTAAGTCTGTGCTTAAACTTATTTTTTCATAAGTAGTACAGACTATTGTTTCATATGATGATGAAGTTTTCCATTGAAACAAGACTATATATAAATTATTGTTTCTGTCGTAAACTATTTGTTGTTTCGTTTTCGATTAAGAAATTAGGGTACATAGGAGTTTCGTTAAGTATTTACAAATTACTACTCTATACATTAGTGACAACGTTAGTAAAATAAACAATTATATATGCAATAAGAAATTTTATATAAAGACACAATTGAACATAAAGTGTACAACTCTATCAAATATACTTTTTAACGTACAATATACATTTATATACAGAATGTACAATGAGGGACTTTAGTCAGTTATCTTTCCCTGATAAAATCTGAAGCAATCCAATTGGTAAGTAGGTCCTTACAATTGGAACCCTCGGATTTTATCCTTGAATTCCTATGTAAGGATAACAAAATATTTCATCCAATATCTTTCATGTAAATGAAGAAATTAACAGAAGTGATGAAATTTAAATAGTTCTTTGCCTTAAAAATACTTATTTTGAATTTCAAACAAATTCAATGATTTACAAAAAAGTTATTAAAGATTTATTTTGGCAAACTGACATTGAAAAGTAAGGGTAAAATCCAAGTAATCCAACTAATTGGACCTACCCATTTGAAGTGTATACAAGGGGAAATAACTGACTAAAGTCCCTTATTCTATAACGATAGAATACAAAATGTATTTGCAGTTCTAAACAATATAATATTGCTTAAATTAATGGGCCCAAGTTTAGGTCGAAGGTTCCATGGTACGAAAACAAACAAGTTCCGTTATAATCAGTACCGAACGGATTGATTTTATCAGATACTTTTTCTATTCGAGCGCTCTTGTGTTTATCAAAACGAACTTTTTTGCTGGCGATCATATCCGAGTTTTTCGAATGGGGATAAAATTATATCGGTGCGTACTGCGGACCGGCCACACTCCCACCGACTTTAAACATTTGCCTTGGGTCTCTGGCCGATTGATTAAAAAAGTATTCTACACACTTCATATAAGTATAAATGGAATATAGTCTATTTAATACTTATAAATTCAATGAATTATAGAAAATTACAGCGCATTTTTTACACCAAGAAACTTCTCAAGTACCCCAATTTCCATATTGTAGGAAATTTTTAATTTTTTCAATATTTATGTCCGATGGATAATGGAAATGTGTACAGTATAGGACCATACGTCCGTCTGCTTGCATAGCTTTTATGCTTCTTTAACGATGCAAACCCGGTTTTGTCGTGCATGCATTAACTAGTGGAAATGTGAAGATGTCTTACTGCTTTGATTGAAAGAAAACAATAGCTTTTATAAACCTTTTCTCTGCAGATGACACACCGACTTGCAAAAGACATATGGCAATTTCTCGTTCTTGTGACGAGCCATTTCTTAATTTTTCGGTGTGCATATCAACACACTAATGATTTTCACCAAAACAGACCACGTTGGATATTTGCACGAGAAACACGTGCCCATTACCGTTTTTCAACATATGCACGACAAAACCGGGCTTGCATCAATAAATGATTTATAGCAAAAACAGACCACGTGGGATATTTGCACGAGAAACACGTGCCCATTACCGTTTTTCAACATATGCACGACAAAACCGGGCTTGCATCAATAAATGATTTATAGCAAAAACAGACCACGTGGGATATTTGCACGAGAAACACTTGCACATTTCCGTTAATCAACATATGCACGACAAAACCGGATTTGCATCAATAAATGAGCATAAAAACCATGCAAACAAACGACAGTATGGCCCTATATACATTTCCATTATCAATTATACCATTATACTTAACGAAACTCCTAACTACTCCGATTTCAGTATTGCTGGAAATTTATATTCTAAACATTTATGTCCGATCGACAATGGAAATGTATACTGTCGTTTGTTTGACATGGTTGACATGCTCATTTATTGATGCAAGCCCGGTTTTGTCGTGCATATGTTGAAAAACGGTAATGGGCACGTGTTTCTCGTGCAAATATTTCACGTGGTCTGTTTTGGTGAAAATCATTAGTGTGTTGATGTGCACACCGAAAAATTAAGAAATGGCTCGCCACAAGAACGAGAAACTACCATATGTGTTTTGCAAGGCGGTGTGTCACCTGCAGATTTAAGTTTTCTAATAGCTATTGTTATCGTTTAATTAAAGCAATAAGAAATCTTCCTATTTCCACTAGTTAATGCATGTACGACAAAACCGGGTTAGCATCGTTTAAGAAGCATACACGCTATGCAAGCAGACGGCAGTATGGTCCTATACTGTACACATTTCCATTATAGATCGGACATAAATATTAAAAAAAGATAAAAATTTCCTACTACATGTATATGGAAATTGGGGTACTTGAGAGGTTTCTTGAAGTATAAAAAAATCATTGTAATTTTCTATAATTCATTGCATTTTTAGTAATAAATGGACTATATTCCATATATAATTATATGAAGTGTGTAGGAAACCATTTTCATAATAGGCTAAGGACCCAAGGCAAATATTTAAAGTCGGTGGGAGTGTGGCCGGTCCGCAGTACGCACCGAAATTATTTTATCCCCATTCGAAAAACTCGGATATGATCGCCAGCAAAAAAGTTCGTTTTGATAAACTCAAGAGCGCTCGAATAGAAAAAGTATCTGATAAAATCAATCCGTTCGGTACTGATTATAACGGAATTTGTTTGTTTACGTACCATGGAACTTTCGACCTAAACTAGGGCCCATTAATTTAAGCAATGGTCTTACGGGCATTTTCATGTCGTTTGTAATTGTGAAACTATTTAAGTGATAATTATATGAACAAGGTATCGACTTGTGTATTGTAAAGACACTTGTGGATATATAATTATATAGTTTAGATAAAAATATGTGTATTTAATAGAACTGTATATTGAATTATTTTAGAAATGCATATTGTATAGAATTGAATAAAATAATTGAAATAACTGTATTGTCTGTATGGAAATGCAGTATGCATATCGAATTGTATATTACAAGTTCTTTAAACTTTATATTGTTTAGAACTGCATATACATTTGTATTCTTTCGTTATAGAATTGTCATAAAACGTATATTTGGTAGAGTTATACACTGTATGTTGAATTGTGTATTTATAAAACAATTTAATTGCATAAACGTCATATTAAGACGTCAGGTCTATGAAATCATTTTTATTCACTCTCCAAGTTCGCCTTGTTTTGAACAGTGACATATACAGGCAACGTATTTACTTCATATTTACTTTTAATTAATTGTTTTTGTCTTACTTTTGTTACATAATTGTTACATCAGTATCAAAATATTAGTATGGTCAATGATATAATGGTCTTGTGTTAAGTATCCAACTTAATTTTGAATAACACTTAGAGTAGTTTTTGGTACGAAAAATTCAGTGGATATATTACACAATGAAAAACTACTCTACCATTGGTAGTACGCACAAAGTATACTTAATGATTCCTTTCGTCTGTCTATGTATTTGAATTCAAATTTATACCCATCCATGCTGTGCCAGGCTGATTATGAAACTGAGTTGCAATTACATAGATTCAATCTTGTCCTGACGTCACCTTATCTCGTTGATGTCACATTTATGTGTGTCAGTGCAAACGTGTATTGCACTCTTGTGTACATATTTTATGATCTGAGATTTTGCGAATGTCTATGTAAAAATAAAATGCAATTAAAAAGTTAAAATTTAATTTTTGCTTTTCACTTGAACACGGTACGAACGAATATACAAGTGTAAAAGTGGTTGCGCCTTGTATTAATTAAACATTAAACTGAGGCCTTTAATGCAATTACTCATGGGTCAAATGCCTATTTTGTATAAAAAATGACTAACAAACATTCTTGTAAATTATGATCATCATGTGACGTAAGGAAAGAAAGTTATGGAAAAAGTACACGATTTACTGGGACACCCCTCGTATAATTGTTTATTTTACTAACGTTGAGACTTGTGTATAGAGTAGTCATTTGTATATAGAATTGTATATTAACTTAACTCTATATATAATGCTACTTGTTAATAAAATTGTATTTTGTTATAGGTTTTATAAATGAAGTATCATTGATTATGTATAATTTTCTTTTATACATGAAAGTGTATATTAAATAGAATTAAACATGATATGTAAAATTGCGTTTCTACATGAATTTTGTATATTAGATGTAGACCTTTGTTTTTATATAGAATTACAAATCATGTGTATTATATTGTATATAAAATTGTGTAGTGCGCATATAAATGATTAGGCCATGCCATTTCAGAATTTTGTTAATCGCCCGCGTGCGCATAGGTTTTAGAGTCCTCAAGTAAAAAAACAAAGTTGTTGGTGATTTTTTCTTAGATAATTTCGTTGTTCCGGGATTCGATAATGACAATACCGTTAAAACACTAGTCATTTAATAATAAACCTCATGTTTTAAGTCTGTGCTTAAACTTATTTTTCATAAGTAGTACAGACTATTGTTTCATATGATGATGATGTTTTCCATTGAAACAAGACTATATATAAATTATTGTTTCTGTCGTAAACTATTTGTTGTTTCGTTTTCGATTAAGAAATTAGGGTACATAGGAGTTTCGTTAAGTATTTACAAATTACTACTCTATACATTAGTGACAACGTTAGTAAAATAAACAATTATATATGCAATAAGAAATTTTATATAAAGACACAATTGAACATAAAGTGTACAACTCTATCAAATATACTTTTTAACGTACAATATACATTTATATACAGAATGTACAATGAGGGACTTTAGTCAGTTATCTTTCCCTGATAAAATCTGAAGCAATCCAATTGGTAAGTAGGTCCTTACAATTGGAACCCTCGGATTTTATCCTTGAATTCCTATGTAAGGATAACAAAATATTTCATCCAATATCTTTCATGTAAATGAAGAAATTAACAGAAGTGATGAAATTTAAATAGTTCTTTGCCTTAAAAATACTTATTTTGAATTTCAAACAAATTCAATGATTTACAAAAAAGTTATTAAAGATTTATTTTGGCAAACTGACATTGAAAAGTAATCCAAGTAATCCAACTAATTGGACCTACCCATTTGAAGTGTATACAAGGGGAAATAACTGACTAAAGTCCCTTATTCTATAACGATAGAATACAAAATGTATTTGCAGTTCTAAACAATATAATATTGCTTAAATTAATGGGCCCAAGTTTAGGTCGAAGGTTCCATGGTACGAAAACAAACAAGTTCCGTTATAATCAGTACCGAACGGATTGATTTTATCAGATACTTTTTCTATTCGAGCGCTCTTGTGTTTATCAAAACGAACTTTTTTGCTGGCGATCATATCCGAGTTTTTCGAATGGGGATAAAATAATTTCGGTGCGTACTGCGGACCGGCCACACTCCCACCGACTTTAAACATTTGCCTTGGGTCTCTGGCCGATTGATTAAAAAAGTATTCTAAACACTTCATATAAGTATAAGTGGAATATAGTCTATTTAATACTTATAAATTCAATGAATTATAGAAAATTACAGCGCATTTTTTACACCAAGAAACTTCTCAAGTACCCCAATTTCCATATTGTAGGAAATTTTTAATTTTTTCAATATTTATGTCCGATGGATAATGGAAATGTGTACAGTATAGGACCATACGTCCGTCTGCTTGCATAGCTTTTATGCTTCTTTATCGATGCAAACCCGGTTTTGTCGTGCATGCATTAACTAGTGGAAATGTGAAGATGTCTTACTGCTTTGATTGAAAGAAAACAATAGCTTTTATAAACCTTTTCTCTGCAGATGACACACCGACTTGCAAAAGACATATGGCAATTTCTCGTTCTTGTGACGAGCCATTTCTTAATTTTTCGGTGTGCATATCAACACACTAATGATTTTCACCAAAACAGACCACGTTGGATATTTGCACGAGAAACACGTGCCCATTACCGTTTTTCAACATATGCACGACAAAACCGGGCTTGCATCAATAAATGATTTATAGCAAAAACAGACCACGTGGGATATTTGCACGAGAAACACTTGCACATTTCCGTTAATCAACATATGCACGACAAAACCGGATTTGCATCAATAAATGAGCATAAAAACCATGCAAACAAACGACAGTATGGCCCTATATACATTTCCATTATCGATTATACCATTATACTTAACGAAACTCCTAACTACTCCGATTTCAGTATTGCTGGAAATTTATATTCTAAACATTTATGTCCGATCGACAATGGAAATGTATACTGTCGTTTGTTTGACATGGTTGACATGCTCATTTATTGATGCAAGCCCGGTTTTGTCGTGCATATGTTGAAAAACGGTAATGGGCACGTGTTTCTCGTGCAAATATTTCACGTGGTCTGTTTTGGTGAAAATCATTAGTGTGTTGATATGCACACCGAAAAATTAAGAAATGGCTCGCCACAAGAACGAGAAACTACCATATGTTTTTTGCAAGGCGGTGTGTCACCTGCAGATTTAAGTTTTCTAATAGCTATTGTTATCTTTTAATTAAAGCAATAAGACATCTTCCTATTTCCACTAGTTAATGCATGTACGACAAAACCGGGTTAGCATCGTTAAAGAAGCATACACGCTATGCAAGCAGACGGCAGTATGGTCCTATACTGTACACATTTCCATTATAGATCGGACATAAATATTTAAAAAAAATAAAAATTTCCTACTACATGTATATGGAAATTGGGGTACTTGAGAGGTTTCTTGAAGTATAAAAAAATCATTGTAATTTTCTATAATTCATTGCATTTTTAGTAATAAATGGACTATATTCCATATATAATTATATGAAGTGTGTAGGAAACCATTTTCATAATAGGCTAAGGACCCAAGGCAAATATTTAAAGTCGGTGGGAGTGTGGCCGGTCCGCAGTACGCACCGAAATTATTTTATCCCCATACGAAAAACTCGGATATGATCGCCAGCAAAAAAGTTCGTTTTGATAAACTCAAGAGCGCTCGAATAGAAAAAGTATCTGATAAAATCAATCCGTTCGGTACTGATTATAACGGAATTTGTTTGTTTTCGTACCATGGAACTTTCGACCTAAACTAGGGCCCATTAATTTAAGCAATGGTCTTACGGGCATTTTCATGTCGTTTGTAATTGTGAAACTATTTAAGTGATAATTATATGAACAAGGTATCGACTTGTGTATTGTAAAGACACTTGTGGATATATAATTATATAGTTTAGATAAAAATATGTGTATTTAATAGAACTGTATATTGAATTATTTTAGAAATGCATATTGTATAGAATTGAATAAAATAATTGAAATAACTGTATTGTCTGTATGGAAATGCAGTATGCATATCGAATTGTATATTACAAGTTCTTTAAACTTTATATTGTTTAGAACTGCATATACATTTGTATTCTTTCGTTATAGAATTGTCATAAAACGTATATTTGGTAGAGTTATACACTGTATGTTGAATTGTGTATTTATAAAACAATTTAATTGCATAAACGTCATATTAAGACGTCAGGTCTATGAAATCATTTTTATTCACTCTCCAAGTTCGCCTTGTTTTGAACAGTGACATATACAGGCAACGTATTTACTTCATATTTACTTTTAATTAATTGTTTTTGTCTTACTTTTGTTACATAATTGTTACATCAGTATCAAAATATTAGTATGGTCAATGATATAATGGTCTTGTGTTAAGTATCCAACTTAATTTTGAATAACACTTAGAGTAGTTTTTGGTACGAAAAATTCAGTGGATATATTACACAATGAAAAACTACTCTACCATTGGTAGTACGCACAAAGTATACTTAATGATTCCTTTCGTCTGTCTATGTATTTGAATTCAAATTTATACCCATCCATGCTGTGCCAGGCTGATTATGAAACTGAGTTGCAATTACATAGATTCAATCTTGTCCTGACGTCACCTTATCTCGTTGATGTCACATTTATGTGTGTCAGTGCAAACGTGTATTGCACTCTTGTGTACATATTTTATGATCTGAGATTTGGCGTGATAATATATTGATAATTTCTGCGAATGTCTATGTAAAAATAAAATGCAATTAAAAAGTTAAAATTTAATTTTTGCTTTTCACTTGAACACGGTACGAACGAATATACAAGTGTAAAAGTGGTTGCGCCTTGTATTAATTAAACATTAAACTGAGGCCTTTAATGCAATTACTCATGGGTCAAATGCCTATTTTGTATAAAAAAATGACTAACAAACATTCTTGTAAATTATGATCATCATGTGACGTAAGGAAAGAAAGTTATGGAAAAAGTACACGATTTACTGGGACACCCCTCGTATAATTGTTTATTTTACTAACGTTGAGACTTGTGTATAGAGTAGTCATTTGTATATAGAATTGTATATTAACTTAACTCTATATATAATGCTACTTGTTAATAAAATTGTATTTTGTTATAGGTTTTATAAATGAAGTATCATTGATTATGTATAATTTTCTTTTATACATGAAAGTGTATATTAAATAGAATTAAACATGATATGTAAAATTGCGTTTCTACATGAATTTTGTATATTAGATGTAGACCTTTGTTTTTATATAGAATTACAAATCATGTGTATTATATTGTATATAAAATTGCATAGTGCGCATATAAATGATTAGGCCATGCCATTTCAGAATTTTGTTAATCGCCCGCGTGCGCATAGGTTTTAGAGTCCTCAAGTAAAAAAACAAAGTTGTTGGTGATTTTTTCTTAGATAATTTCGTTGTTCCGGGATTCGATAATGACAATACCGTTAAAACACTAGTCATTTAATAATAAACCTCATGTTTTAAGTCTGTGCTTAAACTTATTTTTTCATAAGTAGTACAGACTATTGTTTCATATGATGATGATGTTTTCCATTGAAACAAGACTATATATAAATTATTGTTTCTGTCGTAAACTATTTGTTGTTTCGTTTTCGATTAAGAAATTAGGGTACATAGGAGTTTCGTTAAGTATTTACAAATTACTACTCTATACATTAGTGACAACGTTAGTAAAATAAACAATTATATATGCAATAAGAAATTTTATATAAAGACACAATTGAACATAAAGTGTACAACTCTATCAAATATACTTTTTAACGTACAATATACATTTATATACAGAATGTACAATGAGGGACTTTAGTCAGTTATCTTTCCCTGATAAAATCTGAAGCAATCCAATTGGTAAGTAGGTCCTTACAATTGGAACCCTCGGATTTTATCCTTGAATTCCTATGTAAGGATAACAAAATATTTCATCCAATATCTTTCATGTAAATGAAGAAATTAACAGAAGTGATGAAATTTAAATAGTTCTTTGCCTTAAAAATACTTATTTTGAATTTCAAACAAATTCAATGATTTACAAAAAAGTTATTAAAGATTTATTTTGGCAAACTGACATTGAAAAGTAAGGGTAAAATCCAAGTAATCCAACTAATTGGACCTACCCATTTGAAGTGTATACAAGGGGAAATAACTGACTAAAGTCCCTTATTCTATAACGATAGAATACAAAATGTATTTGCAGTTCTAAACAATATAATATTGCTTAAATTAATGGGCCCAAGTTTAGGTCGAAGGTTCCATGGTACGAAAACAAACAAGTTCCGTTATAATCAGTACCGAACGGATTGGTTTTATCAGATATTTTTCTATTCGAGCGCTCTTGTGTTTATCAAAACGAACTTTTTTGCTGGCGATCATATCCGAGTTTTTCGAATGGGGATAAAATAATTTCGGTGCGTACTGCGGACCGGCCACACTCCCACCGACTTTAAACATTTGCCTTGGGTCTCTGGCCGATTGATTAAAAAAGTATTCTACACACTTCATAAAAGTATAAATGGAATATAGTCTATTTAATACTTATAAATTCAATGAATTATAGAAAATTACAGCGCATTCTTTACACCAAGAAACTTCTCAAGTACCCCAATTTCCATATTGTAGGAAATTTTTAATTTTTTCAATATTTATGTCCGATGGATAATGGAAATGTGTACAGTATAGGACCATACGTCCGTCTGCTTGCATAGCTTTTATGCTTCTTTATCGATGCAAACCCGGTTTTGTCGTGCATGCATTAACTAGTGGAAATGTGAAGATGTCTTACTGCTTTGATTGAAAGAAAACAATAGCTTTTATAAACCTTTTCTCTGCAGATGACACACCGACTTGCAAAAGACATATGGCAATTTCTCGTTCTTGTGACGAGCCATTTCTTAATTTTTCGGTGTGCATATCAACACACTAATGATTTTCACCAAAACAGACCACGTTGGATATTTGCACGAGAAACACGTGCCCATTACCGTTTTTCAACATATGCACGACAAAACCGGGCTTGCATCAATAAATGATTTATAGCAAAAACAGACCACGTGGGATATTTGCACGAGAAACACGTGCCCATTACCGTTTTTCAACATATGCACGACAAAACCGGGCTTGCATCAATAAATGATTTATAGCAAAAACAGACCACGTGGGATATTTGCACGAGAAACACTTGCACATTTCCGTTAATCAACATATGCACGACAAAACCGGATTTGCATCAATAAATGAGCATAAAAACCATGCAAACAAACGACAGTATGGCCCTATATACATTTCCATTATCGATTATACCATTATACTTAACGAAACTCCTAACTACTCCGATTTCAGTATTGCTGGAAATTTATATTCTAAACATTTATGTCCGATCGACAATGGAAATGTATACTGTCGTTTGTTTGACATGGTTGACATGCTCATTTATTGATGCAAGCCCGGTTTTGTCGTGCATATGTTGAAAAACGGTAATGGGCACGTGTTTCTCGTGCAAATATTTCACGTGGTCTGTTTTGGTGAAAATCATTAGTGTGTTGATATGCACACCGAAAAATTAAGAAATGGCTCGCCACAAGAACGAGAAACTACCATATGTTTTTTGCAAGGCGGTGTGTCACCTGCAGATTTAAGTTTTCTAATAGCTATTGTTATCTTTTAATTAAAGCAATAAGAAATCTTCCTATTTCCACTAGTTAATGCATGTACGACAAAACCGGGTTAGCATCGTTAAAGAAGCATACACGCTATGCAAGCAGACGGCAGTATGGTCCTATACTGTACACATTTCCATTATAGATCGGACATAAATATTTAAAAAAAATAAAAATTTCCTACTACATGTATATGGAAATTGGGGGTACTTGAGAGGTTTCTTGAAGTATAAAAAAATCATTGTAATTTTCTATAATTCATTGCATTTTTAGTAATAAATGGACTATATTCCATATATAATTATATGAAGTGTGTAGGAAACCATTTTCATAATAGGCTAAGGACCCAAGGCAAATATTTAAAGTCGGTGGGAGTGTGGCCGGTCCGCAGTACGCACCGAAATTATTTTATCCCCATTCGAAAAACTCGGATATGATCGCCAGCAAAAAAGTTCGTTTTGATAAACTCAAGAGCGCTCGAATAGAAAAAGTATCTGATAAAATCAATCCGTTCGGTACTGATTATAACGGAATTTGTTTGTTTTCGTACCATGGAACTTTCGACCTAAACTAGGGCCCATTAATTTAAGCAATGGTCTTACGGGCATTTTCATGTCGTTTGTAATTGTGAAACTATTTAAGTGATAATTATATGAACAAGGTATCGACTTGTGTATTGTAAAGACACTTGTGGATATATAATTATATAGTTTAGATAAAAATATGTGTATTTAATAGAACTGTATATTGAATTATTTTAGAAATGCATATTGTATAGAATTGAATAAAATAATTGAAATAACTGTATTGTCTGTATGGAAATGCAGTATGCATATCGAATTGTATATTACAAGTTCTTTAAACTTTATATTGTTTAGAACTGCATATACATTTGTATTCTTTCGTTATAGAATTGTCATAAAACGTATATTTGGTAGAGTTATACACTGTATGTTGAATTGTGTATTTATAAAACAATTTAATTGCATAAACGTCATATTAAGACGTCAGGTCTATGAAATCATTTTTATTCACTCTCCAAGTTCGCCTTGTTTTGAACAGTGACATATACAGGCAACGTATTTACTTCATATTTACTTTTAATTAATTGTTTTTGTCTTACTTTTGTTACATAATTGTTACATCAGTATCAAAATATTAGTATGGTCAATGATATAATGGTCTTGTGTTAAGTATCCAACTTAATTTTGAATAACACTTAGAGTAGTTTTTGGTACGAAAAATTCAGTGGATATATTACACAATGAAAAACTACTCTACCATTGGTAGTACGCACAAAGTATACTTAATGATTCCTTTCGTCTGTCTATGTATTTGAATTCAAATTTATACCCATCCATGCTGTGCCAGGCTGATTATGAAACTGAGTTGCAATTACATAGATTCAATCTTGTCCTGACGTCACCTTATCTCGTTGATGTCACATTTATGTGTGTCAGTGCAAACGTGTATTGCACTCTTGTGTACATATTTTATGATCTGAGATTTGGCGTGATAATATATTGATAATTTCTGCGAATGTCTATGTAAAAATAAAATGCAATTAAAAAGTTAAAATTTAATTTTTGCTTTTCACTTGAACACGGTACGAACGAATATACAAGTGTAAAAGTGGTTGCGCCTTGTATTAATTAAACATTAAACTGAGACCTTTAATGCAATTACTCATGGGTCAAATGCCTATTTTGTATAAAAAAATGACTAACAAACATTCTTGTAAATTATGATCATCATGTGACGTAAGGAAAGAAAGTTATGGAAAAAGTACACGATTTACTGGGACACCCCTCGTATAATTGTTTATTTTACTAACGTTGAGACTTGTGTATAGAGTAGTCATTTGTATATAGAATTGTATATTAACTTAACTCTATATATAATGCTACTTGTTAATAAAATTGTATTTTGTTATAGGTTTTATAAATGAAGTATCATTGATTATGTATAATTTTCTTTTATACATGAAAGTGTATATTAAATAGAATTAAACATGATATGTAAAATTGCGTTTCTACATGAATTTTGTATATTAGATGTAGACCTTTGTTTTTATATAGAATTACAAATCATGTGTATTATATTGTACATGTATATAAAATTGTGTAGTGCGCATATAAATGATTAGGCCATGCCATTTCAGAATTTTGTTAATCGCCCGCGTGCGCATAGGTTTTAGAGTCCTCAAGTAAAAAAACAAAGTTGTTGGTGATTTTTTCTTAGATAATTTCGTTGTTCCGGGATTCGATAATGACAATACCGTTAAAACACTAGTCATTTAATAATAAACCTCATGTTTTAAGTCTGTGCTTAAACTTATTTTTTCATAAGTAGTACAGACTATTGTTTCATATGATGATGATGTTTTCCATTGAAACAAGACTATATATAAATTATTGTTTCTGTCGTAAACTATTTGTTGTTTCGTTTTCGATTAAGAAATTAGGGTACATAGGAGTTTCGTTAAGTATTTACAAATTACTACTCTATACATTAGTGACAACGTTAGTAAAATAAACAATTATATATGCAATAAGAAATTTTATATAAAGACACAATTGAACATAAAGTGTACAACTCTATCAAATATACTTTTTAACGTACAATATACATTTATATACAGAATGTACAATGAGGGACTTTAGTCAGTTATCTTTCCCTGATAAAATCTGAAGCAATCCAATTGGTAAGTAGGTCCTTACAATTGGAACCCTCGGATTTTATCCTTGAATTCCTATGTAAGGATAACAAAATATTTCATCCAATATCTTTCATGTAAATGAAGAAATTAACAGAAGTGATGAAATTTAAATAGTTCTTTGCCTTAAAAATACTTATTTTGAATTTCAAACAAATTCAATGATTTACAAAAAAGTTATTAAAGATTTATTTTGGCAAACTGACATTGAAAAGTAAGGGTAAAATCCAAGTAATCCAACTAATTGGACCTACCCATTTGAAGTGTATACAAGGGGAAATAACTGACTAAAGTCCCTTATTCTATAACGATAGAATACAAAATGTATTTGCAGTTCTAAACAATATAATATTGCTTAAATTAATGGGCCCAAGTTTAGGTCGAAGGTTCCATGGTACGAAAACAAACAAGTTCCGTTATAATCAGTACCGAACGGATTGATTTTATCAGATACTTCTATTCGAGCGCTCTTGTGTTTATCAAAACGAACTTTTTTGCTGGCGATCATATCCGAGGTTTTCGAATGGGGATAAAATAATTTCGGTGCGTACTGCGGACCGGCCACACTCCCACCGACTTTAAACATTTGCCTTGGGTCTCTGGCCGATTGATTAAAAAAGTATTCTACACACTTCATATAAGTATAAATGGAATATAGTCTATTTAATACTTATAAATTCAATGAATTATAGAAAATTACAGCGCATTTTTTACACCAAGAAACTTCTCAAGTACCCCAATTTCCATATTGTAGGAAATTTTTAATTTTTTCAATATTTATGTCCGATGGATAATGGAAATGTGTACAGTATAGGACCATACGTCCGTCTGCTTGCATAGCTTTTATGCTTCTTTATCGATGCAAACCCGGTTTTGTCGTGCATGCATTAACTAGTGGAAATGTGAAGATGTCTTACTGCTTTGATTGAAAGAAAACAATAGCTTTTATAAACCTTTTCTCTGCAGATGACACACCGACTTGCGAAAGACATATGGCAATTTCTCGTTCTTGTGACGAGCCATTTCTTAATTTTTCGGTGTGCATATCAACACACTAATGATTTTCACCAAAACAGACCACGTTGGATATTTGCACGAGAAACACGTGCCCATTACCGTTTTTCAACATATGCACGACAAAACCGGGCTTGCATCAATAAATGATTTATAGCAAAAACAGAACACGTGGGATATTTGCACGAGAAACACGTGCCCATTACCGTTTTTCAACATATGCACGACAAAACCGGGCTTGCATCAATAAATGATTTATAGCAAAAACAGACCACGTGGGATATTTGCACGAGAAACACTTGCACATTTCCGTTAATCAACATATGCACGACAAAACCGGATTTGCATCAATAAATGAGCATAAAAACCATGCAAACAAACGACAGTATGGCCCTATATACATTTCCATTATCGATTATACCATTATACTTAACGAAACTCCTAACTACTCCGATTTCAGTATTGCTGGAAATTTATATTCTAAACATTTATGTCCGATCGACAATGGAAATGTATACTGTCGTTTGTTTGACATGGTTGACATGCTCATTTATTGATGCAAGCCCGGTTTTGTCGTGCATATGTTGTAAAACGGTAATGGGCACGTGTTTCTCGTGCAAATATTTCACGTGGTCTGTTTTGGTGAAAATCATTAGTGTGTTGATATGCACACCGAAAAATTAAGAAATGGCTCGCCACAAGAACGAGAAACTACCATATGTTTTTTGCAAGGCGGTGTGTCACCTGCAGATTTAAGTTTTCTAATAGCTATTGTTATCTTTTAATTAAAGCAATAAGAAATCTTCCTATTTCCACTAGTTAATGCATGTACGACAAAACCGGGTTAGCATCGTTAAAGAAGCATACACGCTATGCAAGCAGACGGCAGTATGGTCCTATACTGTACACATTTCCATTATAGATCGGAAATAAATATTGAAAAAAATAAAAATTTCCTACTACATGTATTTGGAAATTGGGGTACTTGAGAGGTTTCTTGAAGTATAAAAAAATCATTGTAATTTTCTATAATTCATTGCATTTTAGTAATGAATGGACTATATTCCATATATAATTATATGAAGTGTGTAGGAAACCATTTTCATAATAGGCTAAGGACCCAAGGCAAATATTTAAAGTCGGTGGGAGTGTGGCCGGTCCGCAGTACGCACCGAAATTATTTTATCCCCATTCGAAAAACTCGGATATGATCGCCAGCAAAAAAGTTCGTTTTGATAAACTCAAGAGCGCTCGAATAGAAAAAGTATCTGATAAAATCAATCCGTTCGGTACTGATTATAACGGAATTTGTTTGTTTTCGTACCATGGAACTTTCGACCTAAACTAGGGCCCATTAATTTAAGCAATGGTCTTACGGACATTTTCATGTCGTTTGTAATTGTGAAACTATTTAAGTGATAATTATATGAACAAGGTATCGACTTGTGTATTGTAAAGACACTTGTGGATATATAATTATATAGTTTAGATAAAAATATGTGTATTTAATAGAACTGTATATTGAATTATTTTAGAAATGCATATTGTATAGAATTGAATAAAATAATTGAAATAACTGTATTGTCTGTATGGAAATGCAGTATGCATATCGAATTGTATATTACAAGTTCTTTAAACTTTATATTGTTTAGAACTGCATATACATTTGTATTCTTTCGTTATAGAATTGTCATAAAACGTATATTTGGTAGAGTTATACACTGTATGTTGAATTGTGTATTTATAAAACAATTTAATTGCATAAACGTCATATTAAGACGTCAGGTCTATGAAATCATTTTTATTCACTCTCCAAGTTCGCCTTGTTTTGAACAGTGACATATACAGGCAACGTATTTACTTCATATTTACTTTTAATTAATTGTTTTTGTCTTACTTTTGTTACATAATTGTTACATCAGTATCAAAATATTAGTATGGTCAATGATATAATGGTCTTGTGTTAAGTATCCAACTTAATTTTGAATAACACTTAGAGTAGTTTTTGGTACGAAAAATTCAGTGGATATATTACACAATGAAAAACTACTCTACCATTGGTAGTACGCACAAAGTATACTTAATGATTCCTTTCGTCTGTCTATGTATTTGAATTCAAATTTATACCCATCCATGCTGTGCCAGGCTGATTATGAAACTGAGTTGCAATTACATAGATTCAATCTTGTCCTGACGTCACCTTATCTCGTTGATGTCACATTTATGTGTGTCAGTGCAAACGTGTATTGCACTCTTGTGTGCATATTTTATGATCTGAGATTTGGCGTGATAATATATTGATAATTTCTGCGAATGTCTATGTAAAAATAAAATGCAATTAAAAAGTTAAAATTTAATTTTTGCTTTTCACTTGAACACGGTACGAACGAATATACAAGTGTAAAAGTGGTTGCGCCTTGTATTAATTAAACATTAAACTGAGGCCTTTAATGCAATTACTCATGGGTCAAATGCCTATTTTGTATAAAAAATGACTAACAAACATTCTTGTAAATTATAATCATCATGTGACGTAAGGAAAGAAAGTTATGGAAAAAGTACACGATTTACTGGGACACCCCTCGTATAATTGTTTATTTTACTAACGTTGAGACTTGTGTATAGAGTAGTCATTTGTATATAGAATTGTATATTAACTTAACTCTATATATAATGCTACTTGTTAATAAAATTGTATTTTGTTATAGGTTTTATAAATGAAGTATCATTGATTATGTATAATTTTCTTTTATACATGAAAGTGTATATTAAATAGAATTAAACATGATATGTAAAATTGCGTTTCTACATGAATTTTGTATATTAGATGTAGACCTTTGTTTTTATATAGAATTACAAATCATGTGTATTATATTGTATATAAAATTGTGTAGTGCGCATATAAATGATTAGGCCATGCCATTTCAGAATTTTGTTAATCGCCCGCGTGCGCATAGGTTTTAGAGTCCTCAAGTAAAAAAACAAAGTTGTTGGTGATTTTTTCTTAGATAATTTCGTTGTTCCGGGATTCGATAATGACAATACCATTAAAACACTAGTCATTTAATAATAAACCTCATGTTTTAAGTCTGTGCTTAAACTTATTTTTTCATAAGTAGTACAGACTATTGTTTCATATGATGATGATGTTTTCCATTAAAACAAGACTATATATAAATTATTGTTTCTGTCGTAAACTATTTGTAGTTTCGTTTTCGATTAAGAAATTAGGGTACCTAGGAGTTTCGTTAAGTATTTACAAATTACTACTCTTTACATTAGTGACAACGTTAGTAAAATAAACAATTATATATGCAATAACAAATTTTATATAAAGACACAATTGAACATAAAGTGTACAACTCTATCAAATATACTTTTTAACGTACAATATACATTTATATACAGAATGTACAATTCTATAACGATAGAATACAAAATGTATTTGCAGTTCTAAACAATATGATATTGCTTAAATTCATGGGCCCAAGTTTAGGTCGAAGGTTCCATGGTACGAAAACAAACAAGTTCCGTTATAATCAGTACCGATCGGATTGATTTTATCAGATACTTTTTCTATTCGAGCGCTCTTGAGTTTATCAAAACGAACTTTTTTGCTGGCGATCATATCCGAGTTTTCCGAATGGGGATAAAATAATTTCGGTGCGTACTGCGGACCGGCCACACTCCCACCGACATTAAACATTTGCCTTGGGTCTCTGGCCGATTGATTAAAAAAGTATTCTACACACTTCATATAAGTACAAATGGAATATAGTCTATTTAATACTTATAAATTCAATGAATTATAGAAAATTACAGCGCATTTTTTACACCAAGAAACTTCTCAAGTACCCCAATTTCCATATTGTAGGAAATTTTTAATTTTTTCAATATTTATGTCCGATGGATAATGGAAATGTGTACAGTATAGGACCATACGTCCGTCTGCTTGCATAGCTTTTATGCTTCTTTATCGATGCAAACCCGGTTTTGTCGTGCATGCATTAACTAGTGGAAATGTAAAGATGTCTTACTGCTTTGATTGAAAGAAAACAATAGCTTTTATAAACCTTTTCTCTGCAGATGACACACCGACTTGCAAAAGACATATGGCAATTTCTCGTTCTTGTGACGAGCCATTTCTTAATTTTTCGGTGTGCATATCAACACACTAATGATTTTCATCAAAACAGACCACGTTGGATATTTGCACGAGAAACACGTGCCCATTACCGTTTTTCAACATATGCACGACAAAACCGGGCTTGCATCAATAAATGATTTATAGCAAAAACAGACCACGTGGGATATTTGCACGAGAAACACGTGCCCATTACCGTTTTTCAACATATGCACGACAAAACCGGGCTTGCATCAATAAATGATTTATAGCAAAAACAGACCACGTGGGATATTTGCACGAGAAACACTTGCACATTTCCGTTAATCAACATATGCACGACAAAACCGGATTTGCATCAATAAATGAGCATAAAAACCATGCCAACAAACGACAGTATGGCCCTATATACATTTCCATTATCGATTATACCATTATACTTAACGAAACTCCTAACTACTCCGATTTCAGTATTGATGGAAATTTATATTCTAAACATTTATGTCCGATCGACAATGGAAATGTATACTGTCGTTTGTTTGACATGGTTGACATGCTCATTTATTGATGCAAGCCCGGTTTTGTCGTGCATATGTTGAAAAACTGTAATGGGCACGTGTTTCTCGTGCAAATATTTCACGTGGTCTGTTTTGGTGAAAATCATTAGTGTGTTGATATGCACACCGAAAAATTAAGAAATGGCTCGCCACAAGAACGAGAAACTACCATATGTTTTTTGCAAGGCGGTGTGTCACCTGCAGATTTAAGTTTTCTAATAGCTATTGTTATCTTTTAATTAAAGTAATAAGAAATCTTCCTATTTCCACTAGTTAATGCATGTACGACAAAACCGGGTTTGCATCGATAAAGAAGCATACACGCTATGCAAGCAGACGGCAGTATGGTCCTATACTGTACACATTTCCATTATAGATCGGACATAAATATTGAAAAAATAAAAATTTCCTACTATATGTATATGGAAATTGGGGTACTTGAGAGGTTTCTTGAAGTATAAAAAAACATTGTAATTTTCTATAATTCATTGCATTTTTAGTAATAAATGGACTATATTCCATATATAATTATATGAAGTGTGTAGGAAACCATTTTCATAATAGGCTAAGGACCCAAGGCAAATATTTAAAGTCGGTGGGCGTGTGGCCGGTCCGCAGTACGCACCGAAATTATTTTATCCCCATTCGAAAAACACGGATATGATCGCCAGCAAAAAAGTTCGTTTTGATAAACTCAAGAGCGCTCGAATAGAAAAAGTATCTGATAAAATCAATCCGTTCGGTACTGATTATAACGGAATTTGTTTGTTTTCGTACCATGGAACTTTCGACCTAAACTAGGGCCCATTAATTTAAGCAATGGTCTTACGGGCATTTTCATGTCGTTTGTAATTGTGAAACTATTTAAGTGATAATTATATGAACAAGGTATCGACTTGTGTATTGTAAAGACACTTTGTATAATGCATTACGAGTTTTATACTCCTGTATATATAATTGAATACTTTTTAGAATTGTATATATCATATTTAGAGTTGAATTGTGGATATATAATTATATAGTTTAGATAAAAATACGTGTATTTAATAGAACTGTATATTGAATTATTTTAGAAATGCATATTGTATAGAATTGAATAAAATAATTGAAATAACTGTATTGTCTGTATGGAAATGCAGTATGCATATCGAATTGTATATTACAAGTTCTTTAAACTTTATATTGTTTAGAACTGCATATACATTTGTATTCTTTCGTTATAGAATTGTCATAAAACGTATATTTGGTAGAGTTATACACTGTATGTTGAATTGTGTATTTATAAAACAATTTAATTGCATAAACGTCATATTAAGACGTCAGGTCTATGAAATCATTTTTATTCACTCTCCAAGTTCGCCTTGTTTTGAACAGTGACATATACAGGCAACGTATTTACTTCATATTTACTTTTAATTAATTGTTTTTGTCTTACTTTTGTTACATAATTGTTACATCAGTCTCAAAATATTAGTATGGTCAATGATATAATGGTCTTGTGTTAAGTATCCCACTTAATTTTGAATAACACTTAGAGTAGTTTTTGGTACGAAAAATTCAGTGGATATATTACACAATGAAAAACTACTCTACCATTGGTAGTACGCACAAAGTATACTTAATGATTCCTTTCGTCTGTCTATGTATTTGAATTAAAAATTATACCCATCCATGCTGTGCCAGGCTGATTATGAAACTGAGTTGCAATTACATAGATTCAATCTTGTCCTGACGTCACCTTATCTCGTTGATGTCACATTTATGTGTGTCAGTGCAAACGTGTATTGCACTCTTGTGTACATATTTTATGATCTGAGATTTGGCGTGATAATATATTGATAATTTCTGCGAATGTCTATGTAAAAATAAAATGCAATTAAAAAGTTAAAATTTAATTTTTGCTTTTCACTTGAACACGGTACGAACGAATATACAAGTGTAAAAGTGATTGCGCCTTGTATTAATTAAACATTAAACTGAGTCCTTTAATGCAATTACTCATGGGTCAAATGCCTATTTTGTATAAAAAATGACTAACAAACATTCTTGTAAATTATGATCATCATGTGACGTAAGGAAAGAAAGTTATAGAAAAAGTACACGATTTACTGGGACACCCCTCGTATAATTGTTTATTTTACTAACGTTGAGACTTGTGTATAGAGTAGTCATTTGTATATAGAATTGTATATTAACTTAACTCTATATATAATGCTACTTGTTAATAAAATTGTATTTTGTTATAGGTTTTATAAATGAAGTATCATTGATTATGTATAATTTTCTTTTATACATGAAAGTGTATATTAAATAGAATTACACATGATATGTAAAATTGCGTTTCTACATGAATTTTGTATATTAGATGTAGACCTTTGTTTTTATATAGAATTACAAATCATGTGTATTATATTGTATATAAAATTGTGTAGTGCGCATATAAATGATTAGGCCATGCCATTTCAGAATTTTGTTAATCGCCCGCGTGCGCATAGGTTTTAGAGTCCTCAAGTAAAAAAACAAAGTTGTTGGTGATTTTTTCTTAGATAATTTCGTTGTTCCGGGATTCGATAATGACAATACCGTTAAAACACTAGTCATTTAATAATAAACCTCATGTTTTAAGTCTGTGCTTAAACTTATTTTTTCATAAGTAGTACAGACTATTGTTTCATATGATGATGATGTTTTCCATTAAAACAAGACTATATATAAATTATTGTTTCTGTCGTAAACTATTTGTAGTTTCGTTTTATATTAAGAAATTAGGGTACATAGGAGTTTTACGTTAGTAAAATAAACAATTTATATGCAATAAGAAATTTTATATAAAGACACAATTGAACATAAAGTGTACAACTCTATCAAATATACTTTTTAACGTACAATATACATTTATATACAGAATGTACAATTCTATAACGATAGAATACAAAATGTATTTGCAGTTCTAAACAATATAATATTGCTAAAATTAATGGGCCCAAGTTTAGGTCGAAGGTTCCATGGTACGAAAACAAACAAGTTCCGTTATAATCAGTACCGAACGGATTGATTTTATCAGATACTTTTTCTATTCGAGCGCTCTTGAGTTTATTAAAACGAACTTTTTTGCTGGCGATCATATCCGAGTTTTTCGAATGGGGATAAAATAATTTCGGTGTGTACTGCGGACCGGCCACACTCCCACCGACTTTAAATATTTGCCTTCAATCTCTCATACAGAGTTGTCGATCCTTACAGTGATCTTTATCTCTGTTAACGTCTCGAAAGTAGTCCCAAGCACGTGATCGTTTAAAACGATCATGTGACAATTTTTGAATGTTTTCCAAATGCAACAGACAGACTAACTAACAGATCACCTTTCTTGTCTTGTAGGTGTTCAAAGGCTTGTCGTTGACAGTCCCTTAGCACTAAATTTTTGTCATAATTTTTAGCAATATCATCTTTTGTTGACATTTTTAGCGGATGAGTAAAAAATCCAAATTACTCAGAATAGGAAGACGTTTCACAAGAAAATAGTTCTTGTAAACATAACTCTTTCAAAATTGGATTTCGCCTATAATAAAATTCTATTTCACGTAAAACTTTAAGATAATATATATAAAAGACGAATTACGCTTTCGATACAAAATCTAAGTTGTATTACTATTTTACAAGAATCTTGTAAAACCCGAGACGTTTACAGAGATATAGATCACTGTAAGGATCGACAACTCTGTATGAGAGATTGATTTGCCTTGTGTCTTTGGCCGATTGATTAAAAAAGTATTCTACACACTCCATATAAGTATAAATGGAATCAATCTGCGTAAACACATATCCAGTAGACCACGGTCGTACTGGATCTGTACTTTTCCCTTTGAGGTCACGTCGAGATGAACTTTGTGTCGACCAATCAATGCGTAGCTTTCATCTAGACGAAAACACTATTAATCACATTTTGATTTCGTAATTTCTATTTTTAGACCAAGTTTTGCTTGCTATTTTAACCGCGATAATATTCACAGGCTGCGATTGGGCGGCTCATTTCAAATTTCGTGACGTAGTCGATGTAAACAAGTTACGTATCATAACAATTTCGTCATGAATATTATGATGAGAAAAGGTCACCTGAACGTGACCTTCGTTTGGAAAAGGCCAGATCTACATTAGCGAGTATGCTAGATTGTAGATCGGGTTTTAATTAGATTGAAATGGAATATAGTCTATTTATAAGAAAATTTTAATTTAATGAGTTTAGCATCATTTCATCCATTCCAGTTTTTTTTAAAGTGCTCAGATTTGCAACTTCGACATGTGAAAATTCAAAAAAAGATCTATATCGTCGGTAGGGGGGATACCCCTACCGAACCCGGTTGTTTTTAAAATCGTTTTTTTAATCGTTGAATTTTATTTTAGATCAATTTGAGTTTTAAATACTTGTATTCTATATGAATTTCCTTAGGAACCAAAACTGTGATTTTTCCACACATCGGCGGATTTTCGTGCTTTGAATCGTCTAATCAACCATTTTTGTAAATCCACTAAAAACTGCCGAAAAAAAAAACTTACAATAAAGCTAGCTTTCAAAGTCGTTAAATGATGTCACTTTACTTATAAAACGTGTCTAAATTTGACAATTTTCCGAGGTAATATCGGAAAAAAATCTCCATACATTTGGCGATTTAATACAAATTACCATTTATAATTTTTCTAAACGAAAGATTATTAGTTTTTGTAAAATTAATAAGATTATATCAAACCAACAAATTTAACACGAACATTAAAATTTCATGCGTGCGTAAAAAAGATTTTTAGCGCTCAATTTCATCCTTTATGTGTGTCCAAAAGTGCTCAAATTTGCTTCGTGACAACATTGTTTACATCGGGAGGAGATACCTCTCCCAAACTACCCCTACCAAAAACTCAATGGTTCCAACTATCCTTAATGGGGATAGATTTTTAATTTCACCGAAAACACTGGGACTGAGCAAGATGTAAAGGTGATACTAATGACAGAACACAACCGGCTTAATGGGCATGTGCATAAAAAGGTGAAGCTGTTACCTACAGCTTCATGCAGTGAGGAACTACGTATCACATCATTCAAACTTGCAAAAGACACCACCAAGCATGACTAGCAACATGACCGACTGAGACAACTCTACTAGAAAGTACAATTCATTTATAAGACTAGTCTGACTGTGTCTCATTTCATCTGTTTAGTGTGTTTAAAAGTGCTCAGACTTGTACCTTTGACATGTGAAAATTCAAAAATTGTCCGTACCGTAGGGAGGGGGTACCCCACCCGAACCCACCCATTCGGGACCCCCACTTAGGGCCCGTCCGGATCCGGTCCTTTTATTATATTTTTATTCGTTTGCAGTTGCTGTCTTATGCTTGATACCACGAGTATTCGTAAACCATTGATTATTCTTCTGTTACAGCTAGGAGATTATGTGGGATATGCATGTGGATCTGGGGAAGTTCCAATTACACTAACACTGAAGCACAGGCGATCGGCACGGTCCCGGATGAAAAAGACTATATATAGTGTTTTGATAAGGGACCGTGTCGGCCACCTGTGCACAGAAGCAAATGAAGTTCTTGTGGGGGGTTAGTTGGGCTCTGTCGTAACCTGAAAGTTCCGATTGCACTAAATTTTGTTTATGTCAAATGTATGCAAATATAACGAGCGAAACATTGATTATTTTACTAAATACAATGCAAATTACAGAATTTGAAACTCATCATACATGTATCAATAGCCTAGCTCAATTACTTGGAAAGATTCATAGATTCGAGCGTAAATATAACTCTTTGTCCAGAAAAAAACTATTTCTAAAACAATTATTTTACAAAACTAATGAGATTGAAAAAAAGTCTTGTACTATATAATTCTCATATATAATAATGCTTTAATGTACCTTAGTATAACCTTGGACTTATTTTCAACTAAAAATTTTGGCTAGCCAAAGTAGCCAAATGGCCACTTGGACTATTTGGTCTAATTTGGCTACTTTCGGCGACGTGAAAGGTTGACGATTTGTATTAACACACGTGTACATACATAATCATTTACTGAAGAGCGGAACTGTACCACATAGCCCCTGTGTTCGGGTCGTGTGCAATTAGACCTGAATTTTACGGCGCATTGGATGCAAGACAGATACTATGGTTGAACAAAACTAGTATATACTATTATTAAGCAGAAGTGTTAAATTCAAGTTGTATATTAAGTTTTTTTGACACGCAGACTAATTAAACAATATAAGAGTCATATTGTCACAGTACATAACTTTGACTAATTACAACAGTAATCATAGTAATAAGTAAATTCAATCGTCGTTCATTATTTTAAAGGCAGTGGCTAGAGTTACGGTACCGTAACTCTAGACCCAGGTTCTAGAGTTACGGAAGTTCCGTAACTGTAGACAACCCTGTCAGGGTTGTCTAGAGTTACGGAAGTCAAATAACATGCGTATGTTTCAACTTTTTAACATCGAAAAACTTGATTATATTCAATATCACTCGAAATAAACAAATATTTACCGACGTGACGTATCCAATTGTTATTACACCCGCCATTTTGGATACGACTAATAAACTTACCGGATGTTTAATATACGGCGATATGTCGTTGTCGTCTTCAAAGTGTCACATAATAAGTTTACTTGAGCGAGAAGTTAGAGTGTGAATATAATTTGGACCGAATATGTATAATTGTGTACGGAATTTAAAGGAAATATTTATAGGAAATAGTCGATTCTTAGAGTAATTTTAATTGTGAATAATTTGCAAGTGTCTAGTAAGAATTTAGCTTGATAAAAAGAGCTTAGTACTGAAAAACGTTAAATGAATAGTTAAGAAGTCGATGTTTTTGTAAAAAAATCCAGCTTGTCATTCCTCACCAAATCTTTAAAATTTTAACGAAAATATAAACGATCTCGTTAAAAAATACCCATTCATATTCATAACCAAAAGTCAGCAATTTTACTAAAAACTCGGCAGTTATCCAGTAAAAAAATCGCGTTTTTTATCTTTTCAATTAAATTCGCTAATTCCACCAAAAAAACTCAGTATACTTATCGTACAATATACATGTAAGTAATTAAACGCCTTGATTCTTTAGTATGCAAATCTTGGGGAAAATTGCCGAGATTTTTAAATTCAATGAATTGGTCAATGTTTTAGGTAAAGATCGCCGCTTTTAAACGTGACAATGTAAAAATATACCATTTATCAACATTTTTTATCAAATTGAAGACATTTTGCTTTGGATTCTGTCCAAAAATATGGTCGATTTGCATTCGAAAATCGCCGTTTTTTCTTACAGGAAAATGAAAAATACTAAAGAATCGTTAATTTAATAAAAATATATTAATTCTGTCCAAATTAGACATATTCGGTCCAAATTATAATCCAACTCTATATAACAAATCGCTCTTGAAAAGTAAACTAAGTATGTGACACTTTGAAGACGACAACGTCATATCGCCGTATGTTTAACATCCGGTAATTTCATTAGTCATATCCAAAATGGCGGATGAAATAACAATTGGATACGTCACGTCGGTAAATATTTGTTTATTTTGAGTAATAATGAATATAAACAAGTTTTTCGATGTTAAAAAGTTGAATCATACGCATGTTATTTCACTTCCGTAACTCTAGACAACCCTGACAGGGTTGTCTACAGTTACGGAACTTCCGTAACTCTAGAACCTGGGTCTAGAGTTACGGTACCGTAACTCTAGCCACTGCCTATTTTAAATGACTCAAGCAGATTTTTATTGTGAAGAGCGTATAAAAAAACATGTAATCAACACCATTAATAATTTCTACAGCCATTCTGCCTCTTGCCACTGATTCTAAATCATATCAATGCAGTAATCAGTCACTGACGAAGTATGCACCTAGTAGTTTGTTAACAGCTAAATCCAGAGTTAAAGCCTCTCCAGGAACAGTGAGTAGATGGACTGACCGCTGTGATATAACCTATATACGGTGTTGCTAGAGCGTAAACCCCAACAAAACGGGATGCGTTTTTTCGTAAACAGTTGGTACAAGTCGAGTGGTAAAGAGTTGGTGTATATCAGCATGAGAGGCTGTTTTATAGATTTTCGCAAGGAAATATTAATTAAATTATAAAATGGTGGATTTAAACCCGGAAATGTTCATTTTCAGGTTACATACCACTAAATGGTAACCGGAAGTAGGCATTTACCGGAAGTAGAAAGTGTGACATGGTCCTTATTTATTTTTTGAGAGTGCATGGATACCTCATTTGTGGTGCTTTTTTATATTGAAGAGTATGTATGTCTTTGACAATGCTTTTCCTATGAAAGTATGCAAAAATTCAATGGATCTGGTTAGTTTAGTCGCGAAAACTGGTTAAAAGGGGAGATGACTCTGTACGGCTGGTGAAGAGTTAAAAACCAGGACATTTTCAGGGTAGGAACTTTCAATCGAAATTTATTTTCTTATAAGTAACGTAACTTTTTTTCTAATACTGATCATTTTGAGGGGAATAGATAGATCTTTCAGCCTATATATGGTTTGGGGTATCTCACACCCCTGGGTCATAGTGTAATTTGTCATTGAAAATGAGACTTTTTATATACAACAAAGAAGGATTTTATTTAGTGGTATGTAACCTTTCAGGAAAATTTTTATCCTCAAAAATAGAACTATTTATATAATGTCCTTTGGCTTAGTGAACACCCACAAGAAATCAATACGCCACAATAAAAGGTTACGGTTTAGCACTACGAATTAGGGACAAAACGGACCATGAGACGAAACGGACCATGCCAAAACGGACCAAAGTAGGGACGAAACGGACCATATTTTTGGGACAAAACGGACCATAGTCGGGACAAAACGGACCATTGTCGGGACAAAACGGACCATAAGAAAAAAATATAATCATTATTATTATAAATTATTCTGTGCGTGATTAATAGCATCATATATATCTTTTATGTCTTAGTATAATTAAATTGTGTGTAAATAGTAATTAAAATAGCCTCAATAGTGATTAACAGTTTTCGTGTTGTTTGTGCGTTGTTTTTAAGCTATACTCTGTCCTTCTCGGGACAAAACGGACCATTGTCGGGACAAAACGGACCATAAGAAAAAATATAACCATTATTATTATAAATCATTATGTGTGTGATTAATAACATCATATATAGTTTATGTCTTAGTGTAATTAAATTGTGTGTAAATAGTAATTAAATAGGCTCAATTGTGATTGACAGTTTGTGTGTTGTTTGTGCGTTGTTTTTAAGCTTTTCTGTGCCGTTTCTTTGAGCTAATTAGCTAATACATCAGAGTGATTTAACTTGTTCCAGATAGCTATTCTGTGTCCTCATCGGCGTTTCCTTCAGCTAAGTAGCTAATAGATCAGAGCGATTTAATTTGAAGTTGCTTTTATATAGTCCAGCACAGGTTCCTTCCTATGTACTGTACGCCTCATATAACTCTGGGAAATGATTATATGATGACAAACTTGTTCCAGATAAATTATAATTACTAATACGCACAGTTACACAGATCATTCTCGTACCCAGAGGTTGTCATGATTCTATATAGTTTTTAAAATTCTTATAGCTGCTGGGAACAATAATGACTCGTGATAAGAATAAAAAAAAATAAAAAAAAGGAACTGTTAAAATGATATACTTTATTATAAATTCACCATCAATAATATAACAAAACATACTTATACTGACACTTTTACATATGTAGCACATAATTAAAAATATACTTAGTCAATCATCTGCATTTTACGGGGCTGAACTATGGTCGAATATATCAACGCTAACTATGCTACGTCTAGAAAGATATAAACGCCTGGCTGTCAATCGAATATAACATCTACCAAAATCAACTAGAACAGACATGGCTTTAAGTCTAATTGGTTGGCAGCCAATAGAAATTGATAAAAATAAGCAAAAAACGTATGTTCTTACAAAAACTGTGTTCTATGCCTTCGTCAATACTCTGTAGTCAAATATTTAATTATAGACTTAATCTCTTAATTTAGCAATTATCACAGTTTTTCACTTTGAAGTTAATAATTATCATCAGTTTGGTGTCAATGAAACAAACACACGAACAATGATGTTCAATTATGATCTACTAATTTGTATTGAATGTAAGGATTTCAGTTTGAAAGCAATATTTATCATCGGTTTGGTGTTAATTGAAGATTAATTTGTCAATGAAAGAAACAAACAAACAATTTTATTCAATTGGGTATCATTAATTATCAAATGTAAGGATATCACATTGAAGTCAATTATTGTCCTAAGTTTGATGTTATTTAAAAAAAAACAATGAAATAAACTAACAAAAAATATTTTTCCATTCTAGTCAATAATTTTCATCAGTTTAATTTGGTGTTATTTAAGATAAGAAGTTTTCCATGAAAAAACAAACAAACAAAAAATAACACAATTACTCAATAGTTATTATTGTAATTGTTTGCAAGGGTGAAATAAAGATATGTTGTGTTTTGTTATGAAAAATATCAATATTTTTACTCTTTACTACTTCAACTTTTATTTCATTAAATCAATATATTTTTGTTTAGTAATAAAATATATTTTTTCTTATGGTCCGTTTTGTCCCGACAATGGTCCGTTTTGTCCCGACTATGGTCCGTTTTGTCCCACAAATATGGTCCGTTTCGTCCCTACTTTGGTCCGTTTTGGCATGGTCCGTTTCGTCTCATGGTCCGTTTTGTCCCGGTACCTAGCACTACAAAGTACGCTTCTATATTAATCACCTTTTGAGAATTATTGTTCCTTTTTTTCATTGATTTCGATTGAAAAGACTTAGATGTTGTTTTGTTCAGTGAGAATTTACTTTATTCATGTACGATTACATTTACGAATTTAACCAAAATCAGAGACGATCATGTTTTTGTAACTTCGCTCTAGAGTTGTCAATTAAAACGGAAGTTCCGTTACTCTAGCCTTTCTATTGATGTGTCTAGGATAATGGAAGCTCCGTAACCCTAGCCTTGCTACATAGACTTGTCTAGGATAACGGAAGTTGCATAACTCTAGATAGTCCTGCTATATAGAGCTGTCTAGGATAACGGGAGTTCCGTTTCTCTAGTCCAGCTATATAGATCTGTCTAGGATAATGGAAGTTCCGTTACTCTAGTCTAGCTATATAGATCTGTCTAGGATAATGGAAGTTCCGTTACTCTAGTCTAGCTATATAGATCTGTCTAGGTTAATGGAAGTTCCGTTACTCTAGTCTAGCTATATAGATCTGTCTAGGATAATGGAAGTTCCGTTCTCTAGTCCAGCTATATAGATCTGTCTAGGATAATGGAAGTTCCGTTACTCTAGTCTAGCTATATAGACTTATCGAGGATAACGGAAGACCCGTTTCTTAAGCTTTGCTTTGGTGTTGTCTAGGATAATTGAAGTTCCGTTACTCTAGCCTTGCTATATAGACTTATCGAGGGCAACGGAAGTTCCATTCCTCTACCCAAGCTGGGATAATCGAAGTTATGTTACTCTAGCTTTGCTATAGAGTTGACTAGGAAAATGGAAGTTCTGTTACTGTAGCCTTGCTACATAGACTCGTATATGATAACGGGAACTCAGTTACTCTAGCCTCGCTATATAGAGTTGTCTAGGAAAGTGGAAGTTTTGTAACTTTAGCCAGGCTATAGAGTTGTCAAGGATAATGGAAGCTCCGTTACTCTATCCTTGCTATAGAGTTGTCAAGGCTAATGGAAGCTTCGTTACTCTAGCCTCGCTATAGAGTTGTCTGGGATAATGGAAGTTCTGTTACTTGAGCCTTGCTATATAGAGTTGTTAAGGATAATGGAATTTCCGTTATTCTAGGGTTGCTATATAGACTAATCGAGGATAACGGAAGTTCCGTTACTCTAGCCTTACTGCTGGGTTTTCTTGGATAATGAGAGTTCCGTTACTCTAGGCTTGCTATAAAGACTTATAGCGGATAACGGAAGTTCCGTTACTCTAGCCTTGTTGCTGAGTTGTCTAGGGTAATGGAAGTTTTGTTACTCTAGCCTTGCTAGTTAAACTTTTCTAGCATAACGGAAATTCTGGTACTCAAGCCTTGCTAAAGAGTTGTCTAGGATTATGGAAATTTTTACTTTAGCCTTGCTACATAGACTCGTCTAGGGTAATGGAAATTCTGTCACTCTAGCCTTGCTATATAAACTTATCGAGAAAACGGATAACGGAAGCTCCGTTACTCTAGCATGTTATGTAGATCTGTCAAGGATAACGGAAGTTCCATAACTCTAGTCCTGCTATATAGATCTGTCTAGGATAACGGAACTTCTGTAACTATAGTCCTGCTTTACAGAGCTGTCTAGGATAACGCAAGTTCCGTAACTCTAGTCCTGCTATATAGAACTGTCTAGGATTACGGAAATTCGGTAACTCTAGTCCTGCTATATAGAGCTGACTATGATAACGGAAGTTCCGTTTCTCTAGTCCAGCAATATAGATCTGTCTAGGAAAACAGAAATTCCGTAACTCTAGTCCTGCTATATAGAGCGGACTAGATCAATAACTCCGTATCTCTAGTCCTGCTATATAGATCTGTCTAGGATGACGGAAGTTTCGTAACTCTAGTCCTGATATATAGATCTGTCTAGGATAACGGAAGTTCCGTAACTCTAGTCCTGCTATCATGAGCTGTCTAGGTCAACGTAAATTCCGTTACTTTAGTCCTGCTATATAGAGCTGTCTAGGATAACGGAAGTTCTGTTTCTCTAGTCCTGCTATATAGATATGTCTAGGATAACAGAAGTTCCGTAACTCTATGCATGCCATACAATTTTGTCTAGGATAACGGAAGTTCCGTTTCTCTAGTCCTGCTATATAGAGCTGACTAGGATAACAAATTCCGTAACTCTAGTCCTGCTATATAGATCTGTCTAGGATTACGGAAGTTCCGTAACTCTAATTCTGCTATATAGAGCTGACTAGGATAACGGAAGTTCCGTTTCTCTAGTCCTGCTATATAGAGCTGACTAGGATAACAAAAATTCCGTAACTCTAGTCCTGCTATATAGATTTGTCTAGGATTACGGAAGTTCCGTTACTCTAGTCCTGCTATATATAGCTGACTAGGATAACGGAAGTTCCGTTTCTTTAGTCCAGCTATAAAGAGTTGTCTAGGATAACTGAAGTTCCGTAACTCTAGTCCTGCTATCTAGGATAACCCTAGTCCTGCTATATATAGCTGACTAGGATAACGGAAGTTCCGTTTCTCTAGTCCTGCTATATAGAGCTGACTAGGATAACAAAAATTCCGTAACTCTAGTCCTGCTATATAGATCTGTCTAGGGTAACGGAAGTTCCGTTTCTCTAGTCCTGCTATATAGAGCTGACTAGGATAACGAAAATTCCGTAACTCTAGTCCTGCTGTATAGGACTGTCTAGGATAACGGAAATTCCGTAACTCTAGTCCTGCTATATAGAGCTGACTAGGATAACGGAAGTTCCGTTTCTCTAGTCCAGCTATAAAGAGTTGTCTAGGATAACTGAAGTTCCGTAACTCTAGTCCTGCTATCTAGGATAACCCTAGTCCTGCTATATATAGCTGACTAGGATAACGGAAGTTCCGTTTCTCTAGTCCTGCTATATAGAGCTGACTAGGATAACAAAAATTCCGTAACTCTAGTCCTGCTATATAGATCTGTCTAGGGTAACGGAAGTTCCGTTTCTCTAGTCCTGCTATATAGAGCTGACTAGGATAACGAAAATTCCGTAACTCTAGTCCTGCTGTATAGGACTGTCTAGGATAACGGAAATTCCGTAACTCTAGTCCTGCTATATAGAGCTGACTAGGATAACGGAAGTTCCGTTTCTATAGTCCAGCTATAAAGAGTTGTCTAGGATAACTGAAGTTCCGTAACTCTAGTCCTGCTATCTAGGATAACGGAAGTTCCGTTACTCTAGTCCTGCTTTATATAACTGACCAGGATAACGGAAGTTCCGTTTCTCTAGTCCTGCTATATAGAGCTGACTAGGATAACAAAAATTCCGTAACTCTAGTCCTACTATATAGATCTGTCTAGGATTACGGAAGTTCCGTAACTCTAATTCTGCTATATAGAGCTGACTAGGATAACGGAAGTTCCGTTTATCTAGTCCAGCTATAAAGAGTTGTCTAGGATAACTGAAGTTCCGTAACTCTAGTCCTGCTATCTAGGATAACGGAAGTTCCGTTACTCTAGTGCTGCTTTATATAGCTGACCAGGATAACGGAAGTTCCGTTTCTCTAGTCCTGCTATATAGAGCTGACTAGGATAACAAAAATTCCGTAACTCTAGTCCTGCTATATAGATTTGTCTAGGATTACGGAAGTTCCGTTACTCTAGTCCTGCTATATATTGCTGACTAGGAAAACGGAAGTTCCGTTTCTTTAGTCCAGCTATAAAGAGTTGTCTAGGATAACTGAAGTTCCGTAACTCTAGTCCTGCTATCTAGGATAACCCTAGTCCTGCTATATATAGCTGACTAGGATAACGGAAGTTCCGTTTCTCTAGTCCTGCTATATAGAGCTGACTAGGATAACAAAAATTCCGTAACTCTAGTCCTGCTATATAGATCTGTCTAGGGTAACGGAAGTTCCGTTTCTCTAGTCCTGCTATATAGAGCTGACTAGGATAACGAAAATTCCGTAACTCTAGTCCTGCTGTATAGGACTGTCTAGGATAACGGAAATTCCGAAACTCTAGTCCTGCTATATAGAGGTGACTAGGATAACGGAAGTTCCGTTTCTCTAGTCCATCTATAAAGAGTTGTCTAGGATAACTGAAGTTCCGTAACTCTAGTCCTGCTATCTAGGATAACGGAAGTTCCGTTACTCTAGTCCTGCTTTATATAGCTGACCAGGATAACGGAAGTTCCGTTTCTCTAGTCCTGCTATATAGAGCTGACTAGGATAACAAAAATTCCGTAACTCTAGTCCTGCTATATAGATCTGTCTAGGATTACGGAAGTTCCGTTACTCTAGTCCTGCTATATATAGCTGACTAGGATAACGGAAGTTCCGTTTCTTTAGTCCAGCTATAAAGAGTTGTCTAGGATAACTGAAGTTCCGTTACTCTAGTCCTGCTATCTAGGATAACCCTAGTCCTGCTATATATAGCTGACTAGGATAACGGAAGTTCCGTTTCTCTAGTCCTGCTATATAGAGCTGACTAGGATAACAAAAATTCCGTAACTCTAGTCCTGCTATATAGATCTGTCTAGGGTAACGGAAGTTCCGTTTCTCTAGTCCTGCTATATAGAGCTGACTAGGATAACGAAAATTCCGTAACTCTAGTCCTGCTGTATAGGACTGTCTAGGTTAACGGAAATTCCGTAACTCTAGTCCTGCTATATAGAGCTGACTAGAATAACGGAAGTTCCGTTTCCCTAGTCCAGCTATAAAGAGTTGTCTAGGATAACTGAAGTTCCGTAACTCTAGTCCTGCTATCTAGGATAACGGAAGTTCCGTTACTCTAGTCCTGATTTATATAGCTGACCAGGATAACGGAAGTTCCGTTTCTCTAGTCCTGCTATATAGAGCTGACTAGGATAACAAAAATTCCGTAACTCTAGTCCTGCTATATAGATCTGTCTAGGATTACGGAAGTTCCGTTACTCTAGTCCTACTATATATAGCTGACTAGGATAACGGAAGTTCCGTTTCTCTAGTCCTGCTATATAGAGCTGACTAGGATAACAAAAATTCCGTAACTCTAGTCCTGCTATATAGATTTGTCTAGGATTACGGAAGTTCCGTTACTCTAGTCCTGCTATAGGATAACGAAAATTCCGTAACTCTAGTCCTGCTGTATAGGACTGTCTAGGATAACGGAAATTCCGTAACTCTAGTCCTGCTATATAGAGCTGACTAGGATAACGGAAGTTCCGTTTCTATAGTCCAGCTAAAAAAGTTGTCTAGGATAACTGAAGTTCCGTAACTCTAGTCCTGCTATCTACGATAACGGAAGTTCCGTTACTCTAGTCCTGCTTTATATAGCTGACCAGGATAACGGAAGTTCCGTTTCTCTAGTCCTGCTATATAGAGCTGAATAGGATAACAAAAATTCCGTAACTCTAGTCCTGCTATATAGATCTGTCTAGGATTACGGAAGTTCCGTTACTCTAGTCCTGCTATATATAGCTGACTAGGATAACGGAAGTTCCGTTTCTCTAGTCCTGCTATATAGAGCTGACTAGGATAACAAAAATTCCGTAACTCTAGTCCTGCTATATAGATCTGTCTAGGATTACGGAAGTTCCGTTACTCTAGTCCTGCTATATATAGCTGACTAGGATAACGGAAGTTCCGTTTCTTAAGTCCAGCTATAAAGAGTTGTCTAGGATAACTGAAGTTCCGTAACTCTAGTCCTGCTATCTAGGATAACCCTAGTCCTGCTATATATAGCTGACTAGGATAACGGAAGTTCCGTTTCTCTAGTCCTGCTATATAGAGCTGACTAGGATAACAAAAATTCCGTAACTCTAGTCCTGCTATATAGAGCTGACTAGGATAACAAAAATTCCGTAACTCTAGTCCTGCTATATAGAGCTGACTAGGATAACAAAAATTCCGTAACTCTAGTCCTTCTATATAGATCTGTCTAGGGTAACGGAAGTTCCGTTTCTCTAGTCCTGCTATATAGAGCTGACTAGGATAACGAAAATTCCGTAACTCTAGTCCTGCTGTATAGAACTGTCTAGGATAACGGAAATTCCGTAACTCTAGTCCTGCGATATAAAGCTGACTAGGATAACGGAAGTTCCGTTTCTCTAGTCCAGCTATAAAGAGTTGTCTAGGATAACTGAAGTTCCGTAACTCTAGTCCTGCTATCTAGGATAACCCTAGTCCTGCTATATATAGCTGACTAGGATAACAAAAATTCCGTAACTCTAGTCCTGCTATATAGATCTGTCTAGGATAACGGAAGTTCCGTTTCTCTAGTCCTGCTATATAGAGCTGACTAGGATAACAAAAATTCCGTAACTCTAGTCCTGCTATATAGATCTGTCTAGGATTACGGAAGTTCCGTGACTCTAATTCTGCTATATAGAGCTGACTAGGATAACGGAAGTTCCGTTTCTCTAGTCCAGCTATAAAGAGTTGTCTAGGATAACTGAAGTTCCGTAACTCTAGTCCTGCTATCTAGGATAACGGAAGTTCCGTTACTCTAGTCCTGCTTTATAAAGCTGACCAGGATACGGAAGTTCCGTTTCTCTAGTCCTGCTATATAGAGCTGACTAGGATAACAAAAATTCCGTAACTCTAGTCCTACTATATAGATTTGTCTAGGATTACGGAAGTTCCGTTACTCTAGTCCTGCTATATATAGCTGACTAGGATAACGGAAGTTCCGTTTCTTTAGTCCAGCTATAAAGAGTTGTCTAGGATAACTGAAGTTCCGTAACTCTAGTCCTGCTATCTAGGATAACCCTAGTCCTGCTATATATAGCTGACTAGGATAACAGAAGTTCCGCTTCTCTAGTCCTGCTATATAGAGCTGACTAGGATAACAAAAATTCCGTAACTCTAGTCCTGCTATATAGATCTGTCTAGGGTAACGGAAGTTCCGTTTCTCTAGTCCTGCTATATAGAGCTGACTAGGATAACGAAAATTCCGTAACTCTAGTCCTGCTGTATAGAACTGTCTAGGATAACGGAAATTCCGTAACTCTAGTCCTGCGATATAGAGCTGACTAGGATAACGGAAGTTCCGTTTCTCTAGTCCAGCTATAAAGAGTTGTCTAGGATAACTGAAGTTCCGTAACTCTAGTCCTGCTATCTAGGATAACCCTAGTCCTGCTATATATAGCTGACTAGGATAACAAAAATTCCGTAACTCTAGTCCTGCTATATAGATCTGTCTAGGGTAACGGAAGTTCCGTTTCTCTAGTCCTGCTATATAGAGCTGACTAGGATAACGAAAATTCCGTAACTCTAGTCCTGCTGTATAGGACTGTCTAGGATAACGGAAATTCCGTAACTCTAGTCCTGCTATATAGAGCTGACTAGGATAACGGAAGTTCCGTTTCTCTAGTCCAGCTATAAAGAGTTGTCTAGGATAACTGAAGTTCCGTAACTCTAGTCCTGCTATCTAGGATAACCCTAGTCCTGCTATATATAGCTGACTAGGATAACGGAAGTTCCGTTTCTCTAGTCCTGCTATATAGAGCTGACTAGGATAACAAAAATTCCGTAACTCTAGTCCTGCTATATAGATCTGTCTAGGGTAACGGAAGTTCCGTTTCTCTAGTCCTGCTATATAGAGCTGACTAGGATAACGAAAATTCCGTAACTCTAGTCCTGCTGTATAGGACTGTCTAGGATAACGGAAATTCCGTAACTCTAGTCCTGCTATATAGAGCTGACTAGGATAACGGAAGTTCCGTTTCTATAGTCCAGCTATAAAGAGTTGTCTAGGATAACTGAAGTTCCGTAACTCTAGTCCTGCTATCTAGGATAACGGAAGTTCCGTTACTCTAGTCCTGCTTTATATAACTGACCAGGATAACGGAAGTTCCGTTTCTCTAGTCCTGCTATATAGAGCTGACTAGGATAACAAAAATTCCGTAACTCTAGTCCTACTATATAGATCTGTCTAGGATTACGGAAGTTCCGTAACTCTAATTCTGCTATATAGAGCTGACTAGGATAACGGAAGTTCCGTTTATCTAGTCCAGCTATAAAGAGTTGTCTAGGATAACTGAAGTTCCGTAACTCTAGTCCTGCTATCTAGGATAACGGAAGTTCCGTTACTCTAGTGCTGCTTTATATAGCTGACCAGGATAACGGAAGTTCCGTTTCTCTAGTCCTGCTATATAGAGCTGACTAGGATAACAAAAATTCCGTAACTCTAGTCCTGCTATATAGATTTGTCTAGGATTACGGAAGTTCCGTTACTCTAGTCCTGCTATATATTGCTGACTAGGAAAACGGAAGTTCCGTTTCTTTAGTCCAGCTATAAAGAGTTGTCTAGGATAACTGAAGTTCCGTAACTCTAGTCCTGCTATCTAGGATAACCCTAGTCCTGCTATATATAGCTGACTAGGATAACGGAAGTTCCGTTTCTCTAGTCCTGCTATATAGAGCTGACTAGGATAACAAAAATTCCGTAACTCTAGTCCTGCTATATAGATCTGTCTAGGGTAACGGAAGTTCCGTTTCTCTAGTCCTGCTATATAGAGCTGACTAGGATAACGAAAATTCCGTAACTCTAGTCCTGCTGTATAGGACTGTCTAGGATAACGGAAATTCCGAAACTCTAGTCCTGCTATATAGAGGTGACTAGGATAACGGAAGTTCCGTTTCTCTAGTCCATCTATAAAGAGTTGTCTAGGATAACTGAAGTTCCGTAACTCTAGTCCTGCTATCTAGGATAACGGAAGTTCCGTTACTCTAGTCCTGCTTTATATAGCTGACCAGGATAACGGAAGTTCCGTTTCTCTAGTCCTGCTATATAGAGCTGACTAGGATAACAAAAATTCCGTAACTCTAGTCCTGCTATATAGATCTGTCTAGGATTACGGAAGTTCCGTTACTCTAGTCCTGCTATATATAGCTGACTAGGATAACGGAAGTTCCGTTTCTCTAGTCCTGCTATATAGAGCTGACTAGGATAACAAAAATTCCGTAACTCTAGTCCTGCTATATAGATTTGTCTAGGATTACGGAAGTTCCGTTACTCTAGTCCTGCTATATATAGCTGACTAGGATAACGGAAGTTCCGTTTCTTTAGTCCAGCTATAAAGAGTTGTCTAGGATAACTGAAGTTCCGTTACTCTAGTCCTGCTATCTAGGATAACCCTAGTCCTGCTATATATAGCTGACTAGGATAACGGAAGTTCCGTTTCTCTAGTCCTGCTATATAGAGCTGACTAGGATAACAAAAATTCCGTAACTCTAGTCCTGCTATATAGATCTGTCTAGGGTAACGGAAGTTCCGTTTCTCTAGTCCTGCTATATAGAGCTGACAAGGATAACGAAAATTCCGTAACTCTAGTCCTGCTGTATAGGACTGTCTAGGTTAACGGAAATTCCGTAACTCTAGTCCTGCTATATAGAGCTGACTAGAATAACGGAAGTTCCGTTTCCCTAGTCCAGCTATAAAGAGTTGTCTAGGATAACTGAAGTTCCGTAACTCTAGTCCTGCTATCTAGGATAACGGAAGTTCCGTTACTCTAGTCCTGATTTATATAGCTGACCAGGATAACGGAAGTTCCGTTTCTCTAGTCCTGCTATATAGAGCTGACTAGGATAACAAAAATTCCGTAACTCTAGTCCTGCTATATAGATCTGTCTAGGATTACGGAAGTTCCGTTACTCTAGTCCTACTATATATAGCTGACTAGGATAACGGAAGTTCCGTTTCTCTAGTCCTGCTATATAGAGCTGACTAGGATAACAAAAATTCCGTAACTCTAGTCCTGCTATATAGATTTGTCTAGGATTACGGAAGTTCCGTTACTCTAGTCCTGCTATAGGATAACGAAAATTCCGTAACTCTAGTCCTGCTGTATAGGACTGTCTTGGATAACGGAAATTCCGTAACTCTAGTCCTGCTATATAGAGCTGACTAGGATAACGGAAGTTCCGTTTCTATAGTCCAGCTAAAAAAGTTGTCTAGGATAACTGAAGTTCCGTAACTCTAGTCCTGCTATCTACGATAACGGAAGTTCCGTTACTCTAGTCCTGCTTTATATAGCTGACCAGGATAACGGAAGTTCCGTTTCTCTAGTCCTGCTATATAGAGCTGAATAGGATAACAAAAATTCCGTAACTCTAGTCCTGCTATATAGATCTGTCTAGGATTACGGAAGTTCCGTTACTCTAGTCCTGCTATATATAGCTGACTAGGATAACGGAAGTTCCGTTTCTCTAGTCCTGCTATATAGAGCTGACTAGGATAACAAAAATTCCGTAACTCTAGTCCTGCTATATAGATCTGTCTAGGATTACGGAAGTTCCGTTACTCTAGTCCTGCTATATATAGCTGACTAGGATAACGGAAGTTCCGTTTCTTAAGTCCAGCTATAAAGAGTTGTCTAGGATAACTGAAGTTCCGTAACTCTAGTCCTGCTATCTAGGATAACCCTAGTCCTGCTATATATAGCTGACTAGGATAACGGAAGTTCCGTTTCTCTAGTCCTGCTATATAGAGCTGACTAGGATAACAAAAATTCCGTAACTCTAGTCCTGCTATATAGAGCTGACTAGGATAACAAAAATTCCGTAACTCTAGTCCTGCTATATAGAGCTGACTAGGATAACAAAAATTCCGTAACTCTAGTCCTTCTATATAGATCTGTCTAGGGTAACGGAAGTTCCGTTTCTCTAGTCGTGCTATATAGAGCTGACTAGGATAACGAAAATTCCGTAACTCTAGTCCTGCTGTATAGAACTGTCTAGGATAACGGAAATTCCGTAACTCTAGTCCTGCGATATAGAGCTGACTAGGATAACGGAAGTTCCGTTTCTCTAGTCCAGCTATAAAGAGTTGTCTAGGATAACTGAAGTTCCGTAACTCTAGTCCTGCTATCTAGGATAACCCTAGTCCTGCTATATATAGCTGACTAGGATAACAAAAATTCCGTAACTCTAGTCCTGCTATATAGATCTGTCTAGGATAACGGAAGTTCCGTTTCTCTAGTCCTGCTATATAGAACTGACTAGGATAACAAAAATTCCGTAACTCTAGTCCTGCTATATAGATCTGTCTAGGGTAACGGAAGTTCCGTTTCTCTAGTCCTGCTATATAGAGCTGACTAGGATAACGAAAATTCCGTAACTCTAGTCCTGCTGTATAGGACTGTCTAGGATAACGGAAATTCCGTAACTCTAGTCCTGCTATATAGAGCTGACTAGGATAACGGAAGTTCCGTTTCTATAGTCCAGCTATAAAGAGTTGTCTAGGATAACTGAAGTTCCGTAACTCTAGTCCTGCTATCTAGGATAACCCTAGTCCTGCTATATATAGCTGACTAGGATAACGGAAGTTCCGTTTCTCTAGTCCTGCTATATAGAGCTGACTAGGATAACAAAAATTCCGTAACTCTAGTCCTGCTAAATAGATCTGTCTAGGGTAACGGAAGTTCCGTTTCTCTAGTCCTGCTATATAGAGCTGACTAGGATAACGAAAATTCCGTAACTCTAGTCCTGCTGTATAGGACTGTCTAGGATATCGGAAATTCCGTAACTCTAGTCCTGCTATATAGAGCTGACTAGAATAACGGAAGTTCCGTTTCTCTAGTCCAGCTATAAAGAGTTGTCTAAGATAACTGAAGTTCCGTAACTCTAGTCCTGCTATCTAGGATAACGGAAGTTCCGTTACTCTAGTCCTGCTTTATTTAGCTGACCAGGATAACGGAAGTTCCGTTTCTCTAGTCCTGCTATATAGAGCTGACTAGGATAACAAAAATTCCGTAACTCTAGTCCTGCTATATAGATCTGTCTAGGATTACGGAAGTTCCGTTACTCTAGTCCTGCTATATATAGCTGACTAGGATAACGGAAGTTCCGTTTCTTTAGTCCAGCTATAAAGAGTTGTCTAGGATAACTGAAGTTCCGTAACTCTAGTCCTGCTATCTAGGATAACCCTAGTCCTGCTATATATAGCTGACTAGGATAACGGAAGTTCCGTTTCTCTAGTCCTGCTATATAGAGCTGACTAGGATAACAAAAATTCCGTAACTCTAGTCCTGCTATATAGAGCTGACTAGGATAACAAAAATTCCGTAACTCTAGTCCTGCTATATAGAGCTGACTAGGATAACAAAAATTCCGTAACTCTAGTCCTTCTATATAGATCTGTCTAGGGTAACGGAAGTTCCGTTTCTCTAGTCCTGCTATATAGAGCTGACTAGGATAACGAAAATTCCGTAACTCTAGTCCTGCTGTATAGAACTGTCTAGGATAACGGAAATTCCGTAACTCTAGTCCTGCTATATAGAGCTGACTAGGATAACGGAAGTTCCGTTTCTCTAGTCCAGCTATAAAGAGTTGTCTAGGATAACTAAAGTTCCGTAACTCTAGTCCTGCTATCTAGGATAACGGAAGTTCCGTTACTCTTGTCCTGCTTTATATAGCTGACCAGGATAACGGAAGTTCCGTTTCTCTAGTCCTGCTATATAGAGCTGACTAGGATAACAATTCCGTAACTCTAGTCCTGCTATATAGATCTGTCTAGGATAACGGAAGTTCCGTTACTCTAGTCCTGCTATTTAGGATAACGAAAATTCTGTTACTCTAGTCCTGCTATATAGAACTGTCTAGGATTACGGAAATTTCGTAACTCTAGTCCTGCTATATAGAGCTGACTATGATAACGGAAGTTCCGTTTCTCTAGTCCAGCTATAAAGAGTTGTCTAGGATAACGGAAGTTCTGAAGCAACTGAAGCGATGTCTCATGTAGTAATGTTGGATGACGGAACTTCCGTAACTAAAACCTCGCCTCAGATGGGCGTGTACGAAAACGGATGTTCAGTAGCTGTAGTCTCGCCTGATATAGTTAACTAGGATTAGAGAATTTCCATAACTCTAGATCCCGCTAGATCAAAGTTACCGAGGCACCAGCTTGCGTCAATTACATTTGGAGCTCCTCGGCTGTTCATTCTTACATTTAATTAACAGTCGAAGTGTTCCGAATGTCACTACTTTTTAAACACAACCAGTAGCATGTTCAATCAAACAAAACGTTACAGAACGTTACATAACGATACATTCAGACATCCTCGGTCATTAATAATCTACTCTGATACACAAATATGCGATCGTTAAGGCAATGAATGATGTTTCAAAATTAATGGATTAAAGACAAAACATCACTCATTCCCTACACGACCATATATTTGTTTAACACCGGTAGTTTCTAAATATAGCGTCTAAATATGGAGATTATTCGCAGCAAATGGCCGTGGAGTTCCGAATGTATCGTTACGGAACGTTCTGTAACGTTCGTGGTAACTGAACTCCCTTCAGATATTGACGAATCGTTCATAGTTAAATTGTATTCAACTGTCGGTAGCGCATACATTTATCCCGAATTCCAATCATTTCTATACTTGCGATAGTTAACAAATAATAAACCGGTAATTAAGAACGAATATTATCGAGTATTTAAATAGGTAGGGTTCATGTATGAGGCTCCGACAGAAAAATAAAATTCAAATATGGACGATGCAAACATCTGTACTCTAAGATGCACAAGTAGTCACAAATATCCGCCGTTTGACTCCGTGCAACAAATGTTGCCAGGGGATATGGTTGTGATACTTATGATTGTGTTCTAAGTAAAACGCAACACCGAAAATTCGAAAATTGTACTTGGACAACAAACATCTCAAGGACAAAATGTCCGAGACGACTTGTTAATTATCAGTGGGCCAAGTTATATCAAGGGCATGAAATTGGGCAACAAACATCTCAAGGACAAAATGTCCGAGACGACTTGTTAGGAAAGAACAGGCCAAATTTTAACATGAAAACGGATCTTGATATTCGTTCGTTCTTCTGCAGCAGTTGACTGAAGACATCGAAATATCTTGACATGTTTCATGAATCTTTGTGTCCATAGCAACAAACCTGAAATTATATATTAAAGTCTCATTAGAATAAGTACTTTTTATACTGGGTTTAAAGCCGTGTCAACACATTTTGGTTACTTTACAGCGTCCAGCGCACCTAACCTAGCTATCCTGGACACTTGTCTATAGCCAGTACTTACACGCCGGAACTTCTCTATATACCTAATGAATGGAGGAAAATTGTCATAACTGTCAAATTATCGCGGAAGGATATAACTTCTCCGAATGAGACTCGAAACAATACCCCTTCGGCACACAGAGATTCCAAATCCCGGTGCGCTACAAGCTGCGCAACCAACCCGGGTTAGAATAAGTATACTATAAGATGCTACTGATAACTGATCAATACCTGTAAATTTACTTCATATGAAGAGTGACGACAATAGTCTAACAACGATATTTTCATTGATATTCATAAACAAAATTATTATTGTTTGATAAAATTTCGGGGAATTTCATAGTACTTACCAGTGGAGCTTATATCATTACGTGATGTTTCCATTTACTCAACCATCCAACTCAAAATGGCCATATTTTGTCTTTTCTTACTCGTCCAGATCCATAGACATTCATCGCAACCTAAAATATAACATACGGGAATAAAAACCATACAGAAATATTTCTCTATGATACATGTACAATTAGAAGCTGAATACAGTATAACCTCTGCAGAGCAAATCTTCTGTGCAACAACAGCTTTCTGCAATCACGTTAGATGCAATTTTAATTGAAGTGAACCTCTGCAGAGCAACAACCTCTGAACAGCAACACATTTTGTTCCTCTCTATGGGTGTTGTTTAAGAGAGGTTGTACTGTATCTATATTAAAATAAATACCAGGCAAAAGTTTCACAAACAAACTGAAGGAGGTACTCAATAACAGACTATAGCGGTTTTTTTTACTATAGATATCGTTTCACTGCAGTTGGAATGACTGTTGTTAGATGATCTTAATAATGAAAATACATAAAATGTTTCAAGATAAAATACCATGGGTTTTTAGTGTGAACTTAAAACAACAAACTCGCATTTCACTTGAGACTAAACTAAACAGTTTTTTAACTGACAGAAATTAAAACAATTGAATTAGATCTTATCCAAACATGTTTGTCAGTTTTATTTTGTATAATATGGTTTAAAAAACCTACTGTATTTGACTTCCTAATGACACATATATTTGTTGTAACGTTGATTACAATAGCAAAATGATTGTCCAAAATAAACTTGAGGACAAAGTCCTTTTTTCGTGAAAGTGTAGATTATTAGAAAATTACCTCGTAGCATTGTCTTGTACACATTTCTTGATCCATACAAATCAGTCAGAATCTGAAATAGACAAAACACGAGAAGAGAAACCCGAAAGAAATATGTATTTTAAACTGGCATGTTTATTATACCAAAGGAAATTAACAAAATATAACAAAAGATGTGCTGAAAAAGAGAAGCAAATTAGCATGGGACACGGAGCATGGACAAGCATGCATAAGGTACAGGGAGGGGCACGGGCAGGGATTTTTACACCATGGGGGTTCACTGGCCTGTTTAGGGCGGTCATTTCCGCTACCATTCCCACCTATTCACTAGGGCTATAGAAAGTCTCTGATCACCATTATTCCAAGATTGCTGACTTGCAATAAAGCTTATTTTACCTAGTTAAGACAAAACTTATCAATATCCAAAAAAGTTTATCCCTAATCCTACAATCTGATTAAAACCTGATCTAAAATTTTCCGCTCGCCTACTCACTAATTTAGATCTGGCCTTTTTCAAACGAAGGTCACGTTCAGGTGACCTTTTCTCATCATAATATTCATGACGAGATTGTTATGATACGTAACTTGTTTACATCGTCTACGTCACGCAATTTGAAATGAGCCGTCCAATCGCAGAATGTGAATAATACCGATGTTAAATTAGCTTGCCAACCTTGGTCTAAAAATAGAAATTACGAAATCAAAATGTGATTAATAGTGTTTTCATCTAGATAAAAGCTACGCATTGATTGGTCGACACAAAGTTCATCTTGACGTGACTTTCCATGGAGACAGTAGAGATCCTGTAGGACAATGCTCTACAGGTTTACGGAGATTGCTAATCCTATACCCACCCAATATGAATCACTGTGTTCTTAGCAATAAACCCTATGTTTCACCCGAGAAATCAATAGTTTTGAAACATTGATAAAACTGCACCAAGACATTCCTCTTAATGTGTATTTTACATAAACTCAAACGAATCAGGACTTAAAGGCCCTTTTTAAACATCCCAAAGTGTCCACCTTACAAGGAGAAATAGATTAAACTCGTCGGAGGGTTTCATGAACTTGATTTTTAACACATTTGGGAATTCAAGTTTTATTCATATTCAATATCCCGGAAAAAATGATAACTTACTTTACGTCTCTTCTTAAGAAAAAGAAATCCACGGGTAACTCATGTACAGTGTGACAAAATCTAACCAGAAACTATACGCTTCTATAAAAATGTTAACGATTATCTTAAACGGTTACTTCTACAACGGCAAGGCGAGAATCGTCAAATCTAAATACAAATGTTCTCGACAGTTCATTTATAGTTTGGAAAACTAGTCAATTCAGTTGATTCGAATGTTAATGCGACAGATCTGAATAATCTTTAATGTACGAAAATCTCAATCACTATTCATTAATTTCAAGGATATCATCTAAAAAACGTATGATGTGATAGCAAAATATTATTTATATAACATTTAATAGATGCAAAAAAGAATGTTTGTTTATCCCTAAATTTGACCATAGAGCAAAAGTAACTCATATTCTGTCATATGACAGGGCAATCTATCAATTATCATTTCAACATTAAATTTTTAACATTTTTAACAATTTTGGGTGAAGTCTAGCTGTACCCATGGCAATAGTACAAAATAAATGGCTTGATTTGGAAATAATGATCTCTTTTCAAACTGTTTTTTTTTTCTAAATTGGTAGTTTAATAGTTTTATATGTTGTCTCATAATGAAAGCACTTTTTTGAATGGTGAGTATTTGTTTGCCATGGTAACCAATTTCAGAACATATTTTAACTTTTATCATATAATAAGTAAATACAGTCCTAGATATGGGATTCCTTTTAAAACAATTGAAACAGCAAAATAATAACATGTATATATGAGCACTGTTTGAGTTTCATGTTGTTGAGGTCGCTTCTAAGGTAACAAAAACAACGCAGTTCTTACTATTACAATCATGCTACTTCTGACTTTAAATGACGGATTTTTTACTTTGCAGTGGGCATTAAAATGTGATATATCAGTATGCATAAAATTTATCATATAATCTGTATCATTCTTGTAGACCTAAGAAGGAGTGGTGGCCGTGAAAACGGAATAAGTGAATACACGCTGAAGCGATGACTGGTATGTGCAGGCAATAACCATTACTATTATTGTTATATAACTGTTATAATCATTATCATCATCAATATAAATATTATATTACAATTATACATTATACAATGTACTCTGGACTATATAAGTTGTGATACATCAATGCGTTCCTGTGGTGGTATGGATGATTATATTGTCAGAGATCGTCTTTGACAAATTATTGACGGTAAGATGCGAAGCAGTTCACCAGTTACTGCATCGACTCCACGTCTAACAAGAATGAACCTACAAGAGCTCCGGTTAGACAATACATTGACGCAGCAAGAAGGAGAAGATCCAACGAAGAATATGTGGAAGATGGTGAAAGAAGAACATCGAACAATGATTTTAGGAGACCTGCAAGGGCGGCGGAATATTTGGAATTAGTGAACGACAGGCCCTTGGACAGATACAGAAACAGAATGGGTAGAGGACACGTTAATTTTGATTATGAAGAATAGAAGTTGCCTTTAAGAGATCTATGGGTAACATACCAAAAACTATGGTATTCAATGAAAATAGTAACTGGTTTGCTTTTATGAGCAGATTTCAATTGTTTGCCAGAAAAAAATATTTCGGAATCCTAACATAGAATTCATGGACTTGGTTGATAAATTAGAAAAAGAGGTTCAATAGTAGAGAAGAAACCGAAACATACAAGGTCGAATTGTTGACTATGCGACAACACCATGGGGAAACTTTAAAAGAGTTTGCGGAAAGAGTTGAAACTTTAGCTGTAAAACCTGAAGAGTTCCATGATGAATTCATAGTTAGGAGGTTCACCCATGGTATTCCCGATAAAGATGCAGCATTATAAGTGTCAAATCTGTATGTTAGATCTATTGATGAAGTCATCAGGAAAATAAAAAGTTACAAACACAATTGGGCAGCTATAAGGGCAACAAGGGACCCAAAGACAAAAAGGGTCATCAGTTGGGTTAAAACCTGATACATCAAGAGTTATTTATATCATCAATATGCCCTCGCCAAATCTAAGCGTAATTGGCGTTGGGTAATTGACATGCAAGAAGTGGTTAAAGTCTATATTGAAGCCTCTTGGATCTTAGAACACATATCACACCGAGACAAGGGAAAGAATAGGGTGCATGTTCCTAAGGTGAAGCCAGTACAGGATTGCCTTCCAACTACTATGTGCCAGGATGTAAGGTTGAGGACCCAAAGTCTCCCGAAGTCTGTGCAAGACGCAGCAACCGGTAGTGGCACACATCAAAGATCCCCACCATATGTAGACCAAGATATATATTCAATATCATCAGGTGAGGAGGAACGACCCCAAGGAGGAAATCTCCAACACATGTTAAGTGAGACCTAAAAGTGAGAAACCCTTGGTGAAACCTACCAATGTGGACTACCATCTGGAATCCCCTACATCAGTTAGGGAAGATCCATCCAAGAGAGAAACCCTTGGTGAGATAAAAAAAAATACTTGCACTCATGGGAAATCTCAGGTTATATCACGGTGCGAAACTGTGACCAGACAGAATGTCAGAGGTCAGTTTGCTTTTTTTGAAGTTTTATCAGCATATTGAACAAATTGTGCAACGTCAATTGGAAACCACATCAATAAAAACTGTTATCAAAATTAGAGCAAAAATCAGTCAGAAAAGATTGGAATAATATAAGAACGTTTTCACTTGAATGTACATGTACCTATAAACTTTAAACAAAACACAGTATTGGATCATTGAACTTACTTAAAGTGCATATAATAGTTAAAGGTCCTCATAATGTTTACTTAAACAAAATATAATTAAATGTACTATGATTTTATGATTAATTACACTGAGTTTATGCACACGTTAACTGGCTATTTCAAATACGTATAACAATATCGTTGCAAATTAATTATGATAACACAACATTTACAAACCTTTCTGAATGTATGATATAATAACAATATCATATCAGTAAATAAAGTCTTTCTAATCATCAGCTATTAAGCATATAGCTCTATACCAATTACCAATGTCAGTTCACAATGCTATTTATAACACAATGCTGGTATTTATAAAAATATCCAAAATGATTCAGTTACCTATAATCTGTAAACCATTCAGTAAAGTTATATACATAAATGAACTATACCAAAATACCTTTCACATCCTTGTTACCAACAACATAATTCATTATACAATGTATAGAGATTGTTTAAAAAAACCAATAAATTCAATGAAACAAAAGGTTGTCGATGTAACATATACACTGGTGTCCAAATATAATATAGAAAACTAAGCAAAATGTGTTTTTTAAAAACGAAAGAGAAAATATTTTAAAAAAAACATGTGTAAAGAAACTTTAGGACACCAGTGTATTTCATTTAAATTTGTTTTAAACATATACATGTAAGCAGCACCCTAGCAAGACTTAGTACTATGAACACTATTTACATTCGACTATATAGTAACTAGTACCTTAAGTATTTGGTACATCATTGCTGTTTTGTTTAAGAGTCTGATCTAGCTATCCTCCCATAGATTGGGTCCTTCACTAGATTACTCTGAACTATGTATTTATTTATAAGTTTAAAAAGTAATTCCGATCTAGTTATCCTCCCGTAAATGGGCCCTTCACTAGATTGCTCAGAATTATCTGTTTTGACTCTATAATTCCGATCTAGCTATCCTCCCATAAAATGGGTCCTTCACTAGACTGCTCAGAATTACGTTTACAAAAAATTCCGATCTAGTTATCCTCCCATAAATGGGCCCTTCACTAGATTGCTCAGAATTATCTGTTTTGACTCTATAATTCCGATCTAGATATCCTCCCATAAAATGGGCCCTTCACTAGATTGCTCAGAATTATGTTTTACATATAATTCCGACCTAGCTATCCCCCAGTAAACTGGGTCCTTCACTAGATTGCTCAGAATTATAGACACTTTTCATTATTTTTTTTTTAATTGAGAGCTATCAAGTTCCTCTCTTATACCTTCATCAAGCCGATTATCGTTTAGTACATCGTTATCAAGCATCATTAATACTAATTACATGTATTTAACTATTGATTTTATATTCTTTTAAGGGTCGAAAACGTTATCAATAACATCTACATACAATGAATATGTTATTAAAAACTGCATGTGAGTGGGTATAAGTATAGATCATTTCTGTACGTTCAAAAAATATCTGACCGTGTAACCATTATACAGAACGTTTATATAGTTAGTATTGTGGCAGACGATTGGTATATTTGGTACAAAGTCAACAGCTTAAAAAACTTAAGTGATTTTAGTAAGACTTTATTTACAAGTGTGCAAAACTCCTATATTCTTATGTATAATCTAAATATCAAATTGTCATTGAATGTAATAAACAATACTTCAATGTATATGATATGCTGAAGTTTGGATTATTTTTATTATCTTAATTTGCATTGAATACAACAATTTTATAAATATATTTTAACGATAGATCCGAACAAATAGTATAATATAAAATGCCTACTGATTTGATTTGAAAAAGATTCAAACATTTCACGGATCTATTTATTTAAGGTAAATATAGTTCTTAAAATTGTCCAATCTTTTACTGATACATTGATAACTATGTAGATATGTGTTGTATTATTTATTAAAAAATCAAATTAATATTACCATTTGTAATTTAACTGCTGAAATGGAAAACTCCCAAATGGGAACACACCATACATTAAGATATTTTACTTAAAGATAGAAATCTACATAGAAATAAGGACAAATTTTAGACAAGTCATAAAAGTGTGTTTAAAATCTTATTAAAAAAACAGACAACCATTTGATATTTACGAGAGAAAGACATGCTAAAGTGTATTAAAGTCATCTTATTCGAAGAATGAAACCTACATGGAAATAAGGATCGAATATGTCATTTTACTTGTTTGATTTCTTTTTATGTCTGAAAATTAGGACAGAACGACATGTTATAGTGCATTTAAGTTATATTATTATAAGATAAGAACCTACAAGACCCTAAGTAATTTATTGTATTAAAGTGTTTGTTTTTTTTCAAAGATATAAACCTGCATAAAATTATGGACCTATGGTGACAATTTGTACGTGTGTTTTATTCTTTTAAGACGGATACCTTTCAAAGAATAAGGACAGAATGATATGCTGTAGTGTATTATAGTTGTCTCTTTATAAAGATATAACCCTACATGTACATTTGGACAGAACGTGTCAATTTGTATGTAAGTTTTCATTTTAAAGACATATACCGAACCAAGAATAAGGGCAGACTGACATGTTGTCGTGTATAAAAGATATCTTATTCAAAGATGAAAACTACATGAAAATAATGACAAATGATACCATTTTGTACGAACTTTTTTTTAAGGACTGATACTTACATGAAAATAAGGACAAAAGGACATGGTTTTGGTTATCAGAATTAACTTATTTAAAGAATGACATGCTGTAGTGTATCATATTTAGCTCTTCATAAAGATAGAAACCTACATGAATAGACAAAAGACGTCCATTTGTATGTAAGGTTGAATTTAAGGCAGAATTACACATGAAAATATGGAAGAAATGACAGTTTTAGTGTATTACTGTTATCTTATTATAAGATAGAAACGTACATGCAAAATTGAATAGATGATAACATAGTGTATGCATATTATCTTTTTTGAAAAAAAATACTTACCTGATAATAAGGACAGGATGTTTCAGAGAATCAAAGTTGTTTTATTTAAAGAAACCATCATGAACATTTCGACAGAAGATAACATAGTGTTTGTATGTTTTCTTTTTTGAGACAGATACTTACCTAATAATAAGGACAGAATGTTTTAGTGAATCAAAGTTGCTTTATTCAAAGAGATAGAAACCTACAAGAACATTTGAACAGAGGATGTCATGGGGTATACATGTGTCTTTTTTCTAAGACAGATTCTTACCAGAAAGCAAGGACAGAATGACATGATGTAGTGTGTTAAAGATTTTTTTCAGAGACAGAAATCTTCATGAACATTTGGACAGAAAATGCAAGTTTTGTTTTGTAAGATAGAAACCTGCTTGAATCCTATCAAAGATAGAAAACTACATGAACATTTTGACAGAGGAAGTCAATTTGTATGAAAACAGATACCTTACCAAGAATAATGACAAAATGCAAAGCTGTAGTATATTTAAGTTTTTTTTTTCATTCAAAGAGAGAAACCTACATGAAAATAAGGACAATAGGTGTTAATTATGTATGTTAGTGATCTTCTTAACACAGATACCTACCTGGGAATAAGGATATAATTTAATGTTTATGTGTATTAAGGAGATCTTATTGTAAGAAAGAAACTTACGTGAACATTTTGAGAGAATATGTCAATATGTATGCATGTTTTCTTTTTAAGACAAATACTTACCTGAGAACATTGACTGAATAACATGTTTTAGTGTTACAATATAGAAACATATATGAACATTAGAACCAAATATGGCATAGTATATGTATGTTTGTTTTTTAAGACAACTGCCTACCTGAGAAGAATGACAAAATGACCTGTTACAGTGAATGAAGGAAAAAACTGCATTTTCGCATATATAAGAAATGATACTAAACTTAACTTCATTAAGTCTATATTGCAATTTACTTAATCTATTGCTATCTATATGATTGTTTTTTGAATGATGATAATTCGCAGTAATAGATGTGGACTTAAAATATGTTATGAGGATGATAAGACATCAAAATGTTTGGAATTGTACAAATCGTTCTTTAGGATTCTGTGGTAGTATTCGTACTGACCCTGATATAACAGAAGAATCAAAGTAAGAATAGCCCATAAGCACAGACCAAATGAGTTGAAAACTAAAAATACAAACGACAAAACAGTAAGGAGCGTATGCAATCAACAAATAGATAACAGAAAGTGCCTTTATCTGAGTTTCATAAATGCAAATCGCAAACTTATGAAAGTAAGAGTAAGTGTCCGTCTTCCAGCATTGGATAACATATAAAGACACGCCATAGGAAAGATAAAAGATGTCATGCTTTAATGATGAACCGAGTTAGCAAGACTACTGAAAACTCGGTCACTGTGTATTCTACCAGCACCCTTAAAGCTGACAATGCTGCATTAGGTTAACTACCATCAGCTAGTACATGTAAGAGAACCATAATGAATAAAATAATTCCAGAATTTCCAAAAGCACCTGAGAATCTAAGACTTCTTACTGCAGAAGGAAAATGGGCCAACAACGTAAATGGTGAACCATTTTTGTTTGATGACAGTGGTGTGGATAGTGAATCAAGGGTGTTAGTTTTTGGAACAAATCAAAATTTAAAATTACTGGGACAGCCAAACTAGAGGCCCATGGACGGTATTTTTGCTAAGGCTCTTTCCCAAGTTAGTCATATATTTGCTATGCATGTTTCTCTAGGTGATTTCACTGTACCACATATATTTGCAATTTTGCAAGATATACGTCATACAACTTGAAACGCTATTTCTAATTATGTCTGAAGCATGTTCTCACATAGGATATCAACCTGGGCCTCTAATTGTGATGGTAAACTTTAAACTAGGTTTTAGAAAGGCTTTATCTGCAGTGTTTGGAAACAGTACTCTTATACAAAGATGTTTTTACCATTTGTCACAAGCCACTTGGCGTAAAATTAGGGAATTAGAACTGACTCTTACTTATAAAGAGAATAATGATTTTAAAAACTTTGTGGGATGGTTGATGCTGTTGCATTTATACCTGTGGATGATGTTTCAAATAAAATTGGAAACACCCAACATTGAAAAACTTACTGATTACTTAAACGCAACTTATGTTTGTGTACTTAAAAGGAACATAGTCAAATATGGGAAGATCATGATTCGAACTCCAACTACATTTCAACCACATGAATGAGATGTTTATGAAGTCACCATACACAATGGACAAAGAAATAACAACAAATATGAAGGCTGAAAAAATAGATTTACACTCCCAGTAGGCTATCCTCATCCTCATGTATGGAAACGTATTAAGTTCTTAAAGTTAGAGGAGAGAATTCGTGCTGGCTGCATCTATTGCACAATTTGAAGTGGGTAACTTTCAAAAACGCAAGAAACAAAAGTCTGTGTTGATTTACAGGCTAGATTTGGACAAAGCTGCTTTGAGATTGAAAATGGTTATCGTGATATGGCAAATTTCTCTTTGCTGTTGGACATTCTATCTGAATTAAAAACTGAATGTGATAACTTGAATGGAAATTTGAAGTAAAATCATTACTTTTAACCACATGGTGGTATTTTGTCTTGATAACTCAGACAATTTTTAAATGTTTGTTTGTTTGGATTTTACATAGCATCAACAATAAAGGTTATATCGCACCCAAAGCAGTTGATAATAACAATGTAAATAACTTTTTAAATGGATAATGATAACTATTTTAGATGAATCTTAATGAGTATGCACTGTTGCATTTCTGGAGTCTTGAAGTCACTTAAAATTACCTGTGTTTGTATTAAATTTATGTATGAAATGTGCTAAGATACAAAACTGATATTAATGTTATGCAAATGGAATCATACGGCTATATTTTAGTTTTCGAAGTTTATTGACATACGGATTTAATTTATATACAAAATGTAATTAAAAAAACATTTTTTCCTGTTTTATTTTGTTTTACATTCAATTATTTATTATAGAATAGCATATATTTTAAGACAGAAGTTCAGTAATAAAAAAAGTTTAACAATTACATTTGACTTGTAGCATCATATACTTTTGGACAATCAAACCCACGAAAGATAGTTGGTAATTTTCAACCTACATTCTAGAGAAACCTATGAGCAAATAAGAATAAAATACTGATTTTTTTATTAAGTATCAATGTAATTTTATCGTACGATAGAAACCTAAATGAAAATAAGGACCGAATATGGCAAAGTGTAAGTATGTTTTCTTTTTTAGGACAGATAACTTCCTGAGAAAAAGAACAAAATATAAGTGCATTTAAGTTATCTTTTTAAAGATATCTACATGCGAATGGACCTTAGATGTCAAATGCCTACCTGAGAATAAGGACAGATTGAAAGTGTATTTAAGTTTCACAATTCAAAGAGAGAAACCTACATGAAAATACAGACAATAGATGTCAATCATGCATATATGTGTTCTTTTTTAAGACAGATACATACCTGTAAATAAGGACATATTGATATGTTTAAGTGTATTTAAGATTTTTCATTTAAATATAAAAACCGACATGAGAAAAAAGGCCGAATGACAAATCATATCGAATGTCTGCTATCTAATTGAAGGACATAATCGTAAAAGAGATTAGGAACATGCGGCGTGCCATAGTGTGAGTCTGTTATTGTATTGAAGGACAGAAACGTACATAATGAATGGGAAAACGGCATGCTTATTGTGTGTCTGTTATCGTTTTCAAGGTCAGAAACGTACATAATGAATGGAAAAACGACATGCTTATTGTGTGTCTGTTATCGTTTTGAAGGTCAGTAATGTACATAATGAATTGGAAAAACGGCATGCTTATTATGTGTCTGTTATCGTTTTCAAGGCACAAAAACGTACATAATGAATAGAAAAAACGACATGCTTATTGTGTGTCTGTTATCGTTTTCAAGGTCAGAAACGTACATAAAGAATGGAAAAAAAGCTTGCTTATTGTGTGTCTGTTATCGCTTTCAAGGTCAGAAACGTTTATAATGAATGGAAAAAAACGGCATGCTTATTGTGAGTCTGTTATCGTTTTCAAGGTCAGAAACGTTCATAATGAATGGAAAAACGGCATGCTTATTGTGTGTCTGTTATCGTTTTGAGGATCAGAAACGTTTATAATGAATGGAAAAACAACGGCTTGCTTATTGTGAGCCTGTATTCGTTTTCTAGGTCAGAAACGTTCATAATGAATGAAACAAACGGAATGCTTATTGTGTGTCTGTTATCGTTTTGAGGATCAGAAACGTTTATAATGATTGGAAAAAAAGAAAAAAGGCATGTTTATTGTGAGTCTGTTATCGTTTTCAAGGTCAGAAACGTTCATAATAAATGGAAAAAACGGCATGCTTGTTGTGTGTCTGTTATCTTTTTGAAGGTCAGAAACGTTCATAATGAATGGAAAAAACGGCATGCTTATTGTGTGTCTGTTATATCGTTCTTAAGGTCAAAAACGTTCATAATGAAAGGAATAAACGGCATGCTTATTGTGTGTCTGTTATCGTTTTCAAGGTCAAAAATGTTCATAATGAATGGAAAAACTGCATGCTTATTGTGTGTCTGTTATCGTTTTGAAGGACAGAAACGTACATAATGAATGGAAAAAACGGCATGCTTATTGTGTGTCTGTTATCGTTTTCAAGGCATAAAAACGTACATAATGAATGGAAAAAACGGCATGCTTATTGTGTGTCTGTTATCGTTTTGAAGGTCAGTAACGTACATAATGAATGGAAAAAACGGCATGCTTATTGTGTGTCTGTTATCGTTTTCAAGGTCAGAAACGTACATAAAAGTAAGAAACAACGTCATGTCTTTTCTGTGTTAGTTTCCTAATTAAGGACATAAACACAACTGTGTCATGGAAAACACAGCAAATCTTATTGTGCGTCTGTTATCGTTTTAAAGGGCAGAAACGTTTATGATTCATAGAATAAAACAGGATGTCTTAGTGTGTGTCTGTTATCTTATTGAAGGACATAAACTATCATGAGCTTAGGAACAACATCAAGTCTTATTGTGGGTCTGTTATCTTATTGAAGGACATAAACTTACATGATTTATAGAAAAATATTCTTATTGTGAGTCTATTATCTTATTGAAGGACAGAAACGTTTATGATTTATAGAAAAAACAGGATGTTTTATTGTGTTTGTTATCTTATTGAAGAACATGAACTTACATGAGCTTAGGAACATCGGTATGTTTTATAGTGAGAAAATATGTCTCATTATTCTATGTTAGTTCATAAACATTGGTCAATAATATGTCCATGTTATTTAATGCTTAAACATGATAATAATTTTGATAAAAATAAAGTACTGCTTGACAGAAATTTGATTCTATGTAAATTAAATGAAATATGCTACTATTTAAATTGCTTTAGTAGTATTTTAGAAGTACTATTTGTATATGAAACAGAGTTGGTCTCGATTTGAGCCTTTTGAAATGATGGTAATTGATTAAGGTTATTTCACGGCAGGCAGAGGACCTTTATTAACAAGGTCAGCTACTTCTCCGTATACATTATCAATGAAGGAAAATTGACATTACATGTATTATAAAATTTCCATGGAAGGGTATAACCACCCGGTCGGGATTCTAGATTTAAACCCCCAGCGCGATAACAACGGGGCTACAGCTCTAGCTTATCGTAATGTATGATAGGATAGACAAACACAAAAGTTCTAAAAAGCGACAATTCGTCATTGTAGTATGTGACAGGCTATGGTGACTATTTGGCAATTGATATGACATACAAAAATTGATGGATGGCAGGCTCAAAGTCGCAACTTAGTTAATATTGTACGCCCATACATGAAGGTGTTTCCTCAGCAACACTAAAGTACATGTGTAAGTTTATATTTGATTACTAAAACTATCCAAATAAATCAGTCAATGCATAAGTATCACACTTAAGGCATTAAGTAAACAAGAGGCAGTGTTGAGAATACTCTCTATTTTGAGCTATGTTAGCTAATTACTAGCCAAAAACTAGGCTTAAAAACGAATAATTATTATTGTCTTAAAATAATATTTTGCTATCACATATTTGGAAACGCAACTATCAGAGCTATTTTTTAAGATCTTAATGAGTAGCACGCAATTCGGTCAACGGTAAATATTTATTCATACCACATCAGTGTCATAATAAAGTCATTTTCCCGATAATTTCCGATACAAAGCTCACTTCTGCATAAATTTACTTGATAAAAACTTCTACTAATGTAACGTGTCCGCCGGGCGCGCGGCCGCCAAGCCGGCGCTCGCGTACGTATTTTAAGTCGATGCTCGTCTTAGCACCGACTGACTAGGCATCCGAGCTCGCTGTAGGGACGGAGACAGAATCAATCCCAAGACACTGACTCGTGTCCCGGGGTTATCAACAATGTTAAGTATATATATATAGTTGGATTTTCCTCAAGCTATTTGGCTTATATGATTAGAAAACAACTAAAATAAAAGCGTATAGTTATACGTACAGGCACAAAGCATAAAACAAAAACACACTCCTGAGACAATACCTCAGAATGAAAACCAATAGAAACAACAAAAGTTATAGACACGATAGAATAAAACTACAGTATAAAACAATATGTACAAACTTAATGTTCCAGACACAGCCTGGAGCAGAGACAAAAGCATCAGCAAAAACTAACAGCTCGGAGACACGACCTCGGGTTATAAACCTTAACTTGTAACCAACAGACCCGAACTCCGACTAGTCGATGTCTCAGACACAACCCGGGACAAAAGCAAATGCAGAAACTAAAACTAATATCCTAAAAACACAACCTCGGGTTGTAAACCTTTGCTTGAAACCGAAAGATTCCGAGCCCGGATAAATCAATGTTCCGGGCACAGCTCGAAGCTAAAGCAAAACCAAAACTCTGAATACAACCTCGAGTTACAAAACGTTTGTTGAAACAAACCGGGTCTGGACAATACAATGTCTCAGGAACAACTCGGAACTAAAACAAAAACCAAAATTAAAACTCCGAACTCAACGTTGAGTTATAAAACGTAAGTTGAAACCAACAGACCCCGAGTCCGGACAAGTCAATGTCTCAGGAACAACTCGGAGCTAAAGCAAAACCAAAACCAAAACTAAAACTATAACTCCGAACACAACCTCGGGTTATAAAACGTATGTTGAAACAAACAGACCCCGAGCCCGGACAAGTCAATGTCTCAGGAACATCTCGGAGCTAAAGCAAAAACCAAAGCCAATACGAACCACTCTCTCGGGTCATTAACTATTGCTTGGAACCAACAGACCTTTAGTCCAAACACTCCTATACTTCAAGAACGACCCGGAGCAGAAAGAAAACCTCAATCGTTGGAGCTTCAACAGTCTGTCTACTAACTAAAAGACAACCTCGGACACGAAAACAAGGGATACCCCAAGATCTAGCACGATTTACCCCGCAGGTTCTGCCACCAATGTCGGCGTGCAAAAGCGCGTCTCTACCTTAGAGACAACTTACTAATCGCAATAATGCTCGTTGTCAGTACAGCAGACAACTCATGCCCAGTATGCAAAGCATCGGTGATTATACCTCGAGAAGGTTAACAAGGGAATAGCCAGGAACCACGATTTACTCCGCAGGTTCTGCCACCAGCGTGCAAAAAGGTGCTTCCATATTAATCAACATACTAATCGCAATGATGCTCTGTTGAATGAACAGCGGAATGCACACACCTTGAACTCAGTCGTCGGCAATTAAACAGTAGATCCACGACTATCTTCCACTCCAGCCATCACCACGAGCAGTCACCAACTTTCTGCTCCCAAATGAAGTCAACACGCGTTTATATACTATTGGACGAGTCAATTTTACAGGACAGTCCATTTCAAATCCGGAAGGTAAAACAAGTTAATTTTTAAAAAGGGAGGTAGTTTACTCATTTTCCCTATCTGACCTAACTCAATACTATAACTAGATTTAAATTAATAAAACAAAGGTATAAATTTCACTTAAAGTTCTAAATAAATAGTTAAAAAGGCTTAATACTACATAGTTTTAGAAAATCAAAACGTATCACAATTCTAAACATGACAGAGAAAGAAGGAAATTCACCAAAACATTCAATTTTAGTAAAGGGAGATAATTTGTCAAAACTATTCAACAAAGAAATTGTTCAAAGGCGATCTTGCTTACAAAGAAAAAATGCTCTCGACAAAGTCGCTGAACAAAACGACAATGCCGGTTTGTTTCACTTAGAGTGAGTTGTTATCTCGCTTTCGTGATGAAAAAATGTAATATATGATTTAAATATAAACGTTTTTAATCTACAATTAGTAGTCATAATACAAGAATTCTTATTAAAATTAAATCAATGTATACATTACAAATACAAATTCTTATAAATTAATGTAAATCCAAAAGTCTTACGCACATTATTACAGAAACATTTGATTAAAACTGTTCGTAAAAAGTACTCTGTAATGTGTATGAAATCAAGCTTTAATGATTATATCAAGTAGGCCCTATTTGTATCTAATACAATCGACTTAGTAATAATGATATCATTAAGATTGTTTGTAAAACATATACATGTATGTCAGAAAAAAACTAATCATGGCCGTTACAAAAACATTTGGATAGAGCCCCCATAGAAATCTATTAACGTCCCCGTTTTACGCAGTAGCATAAAGCGATTAAACCATATAATTACAACAATAATATGATTAATATCCAAATTCAAATCCTTTTCTATGATAGCTATAGCAATTACTCTATTTCTTGAACTAGTATCCGTTTTTTCTCAACTGTCAAAGCTTGAATAATTTCACGGTGACTGAATGCACTGTTTCTGTACTGGTGGCCTAATTGTCATTAAATATATATTGACTAAAACATACCATTGGGCATAAGGAGATTTACTCGATCATAGAACACACTTTTGGAAACTCATGAATGTATCATGGCGATGATTTTGACAAACGCATTCACCGTGAAATTATTCATGTTTTGACAGTTGAGAAAAAATACGAACTAAACCACAAAATAGCCCACCTCAACTCCGCAGAAAAAAACCCAATTATATTCTCCCATTTGCTAAAAAGTTCCAAACTAATTTCCTCTTCGAAGTAGAGTCCTATGCAAACCCTCCCAAAATTAAGTAAGCCCCAACCTACATTACCTATATTAACCCTATCGCCTACCCCCACCTCCCCTATGACATAGCTTTGTCTTAACTAGGTAAAACTGATAGAAAATTCTACAAGCCAGCAAGAATACAAATAATGGTGACCAAAGTATTTCGAACCTCTGGTGCTGGGGGATATGAAGCCAATGACTCTTAAAAACCCCAACAGACCGAACCCTCTCCATGGCGGGGATGGGACAGTTGGGATATGCATGCGGGACCTGAGATATCGGTGCAAATCTCAGATCAGACACGGACGACCTGGAGACCAAAGAAAAACAAAACATAATTGATAATATATTACATGAATCACAGTAAATTAAGCAACAACAATATCTAAAAGTTGACTGAACTAGAAATGTCATTTGTTGATAAACAAAGTAAGTGCTATACACGTACATCAATTGGATAATGAATGAATCAGTTACTGTTCACAAACAAACGCACACTCGCCCGCACATACCCTCACGCATGCTCACTCACACACACACCAACATACCCTGGCTCACACGCGCAAGCACACTTACCCGCATATACCCTCGCAAACGCATGCACGCACGTACACACCCGCACATACCCCACACACGCATGCATGTACTCACACACTACTTATGTTTCTCACCCACCCACACAGCAAGAGAAACTGACTTATTCAATAGCCAATGGAAGAATAATGTACAATTATAAATGAATGAAAATAGATATAAAAAGGGTCCGCCCATTTTATAAGGATGCATCATGGGCAAACACTGGAATGTGACTTCTTTCATAAAAGAGTGATTTAGAGCCTAAATTGAGTCAAATTTTGAAAAATTCCTAATATAATTCATTTTAGGACAATTAATTATTCGCCAAAATATTCTCAATTTTGTTGTTGCCAAAGATGGGTAGTCTACAGATTGCTAACTCAGCACTACTAAGTTTGAGACTTGATCTCGTTGATGAACGATTAACAAATACTTAAGTTCACAAACAAATGACATATCTAGAAGATAAAAAGTAAATTAACACTCACCGATTCCTAGTCGAAATGTCTTCCAGCATGTCAGTCATAACCAAAGTGTTTCATATTTACCTCAAACTTACGGAAATCCTTCAATGGCAGGGGTTTAAATACATGTATACATGTATCAGCTTTCATATTACTTAATACAAAAGCGCCTCAACTGACATTAGCTGAAAAAGAACGAAAAAGTTATTAGTAAAAATTAAAAGTTCAAGTAAAGATGAAAAACTAATAACCTTATATTAGATTAAAGGGATAAGTTGGCAAATGACAATATTTTTTATTCAATCTAGTTACTTAAGTATAAAGAAAACTTGCTAAAAAGTTATGCCGACAAACTACACATTACTGAACTTATCATAACAAAATCGCGCTATGACCTCAACTATTTTTTTCTAACACAAAAATATAAGAACACTTCACTTTATCCACATGGAAGCAACTATAAGGGTCACCTACACGATGATAAACTCGATCCACAGGGTGTCAAGAATATAAAGCCGACTCAATGCGCTTTTCACAAAAATTCTCACGAAAAAAATCTTCGTAAGTCAGTTTCATAAAATTAGCACTTCAAAATCAGACGGATAATAATCATTACAATGGTATAATTTTCAAAAAGTATACGCAATTTTACACAATTTGTATAATATTTAGAATTGATAAGCCAAAAATGAGTGTATTATTAATGTATCTTGCTTTTGACTTACGAACAAACTTATAAACAAAACTTTAACTTTTAACGAGCTCAATGTTAATTATATTAGAAACTATACTTCCTTTGTCAAATTAGTGAGGTCATTTGTCGGTGTCATCTAACCAATCTATATACAAGCAAATAATTTTATCACAGCAGTGTTTCCATATCGTTGATCTAATCCATAAAGTCATACAATCTGAAAACAATAAGTCGTTAAAATAAAACATAAAAGCAATGACATTAGTACTAACGGAGGACACTCACTCATTGATCAGAGAGCCCCAACTTAGGATACTATATTTATTTCATATACAATCAAATTTGTCCGCTGTTGCTTCATTTAGCTGAATAGTGAAAAGCAATCTGATTAAAACCCGATCTAAAATTTCCTTTCGCCTACTCGCTAATTAAGGTCTGGCCTTTTTCAAACGAAGGTCACGTTCAGGTGACCTTTTCTCGTCATAATATTAATAACGAAATTGTTATGATATGTAACTTGTTTACATCGACTTCGAAATCCAAATGCGATTGATAGTGTTTTCGTCTAAATGAAAGCTACGCATTGATTGGTCGACACAAAGTTCATCTTGACGTGACCTTCCATGGAGACAGTAGAGATCCTGTACGACAATACTCTACAGGATTTCCGTTTACGGAGATTGAGTGAAAAGCTACCAGCAACGGAACCTTGAGTATGCCATTGTGGGCTTTAAATTAGCGGAGACGATGTAAACGGCATTTTTTACTCCAGAAGTTGTCAAATCCTTGAGCACATGGAAAGGTAAGCGAGTAAAAGAAACTGCCAAGGAAATATGCCCTATAATGTGCAATTCTTAGGAATTCAACAATCACTAGGCTTGAATAAGTTATTTTAATAAGCTAGCTAGGTTTTCCTATTTTTAATTGAAATTCATTAATCTTGTAAAAATAAAAGAAGAAAGCGTTGCTGTTTAGTCAAATCCTCGTTACCTCACCTTTTGAAAGTGACGTTAGCCGCGGCCGTTGCCATCGCGGGTTCGAGCCCGGTCGCGGTAGGTTATACCCTATACATGTGTTGTCGGCCTCGTGCTAGGGTAATTTAGTACTGGTGATAGAAAAAGTGTCCAGGAAACCTATAGTAGGGGGGGTTAATTTGACTTTTTATGAGACCCTGTTTAAAATATGCTACATGTACTGACGTGTAAGAAAAAGTATATCTTTTTTACAAACTAATTTAACATTAAATCATTTATAGAACATTAAAGTTCATATTCCAATGAAGGTACTCCAATATTTATAACCTTAATAAATGTTAAAACAAAATTAAGGTAAATGAAAAACATTTTGACAGATACAAATGTAATAGGTTTTCACGACCTTGTTTCTACTTTCACTTTAGTTTTTCAATTGCCTTAGTTTTGTTTTAATATACTCAAACGAAAAAGAAATGCAGGGTAAACTTCAGTGGTGATTTAAGGTGAATTATAAGAATGATATTAAAATTGGGATATTGATTTATCAAGAACTATCTTTCGTGAACTAAATTTGGAAATTTTCGTTGGATTTTGACCTTTACTTTTTGTTCCCCGAGGGGAATGTGCCGCTCACCAAGTCATTCGACGCGCCCGACGTGGAGGAGTAAGAGGCAAACCAATGCATGGACGTCTACAACGAAGACCCGCCTCACGTAATCGGTTCCTTACAGTTTGGGAGTGAATACGACGGTTATGATTGCCTACTGTATTGTTAGCAGTTTCAGTGGCAGTAACGTAACGATTACGCAGGTGTGCGAGACGTATAGCCTTGTCCTGACGTCGTGTCGTGACGCGCGGACGCCCTGTCCGAGGCCGGTCGGCAAGCCTTCCAGTTTCCCTAAGTCGACGAACAAGTCGCACTATGGTCGAAACATTCACGCCAAACTGCATAGCCACCTGCTGTTGCGTTTGACCTTGCATTAGCAACGTAATGGCCTGACCCCGCTGAACGTCAGTAAGCCTTGCCATTAACGTAGAAAGTTAAAACAGAGTTTTAATACGGAAAACAGTGTATAAATGTCTAGAGTATTTGATGATATGAAAAGATGTGTTGAAGAAATTATCAAATTTATTCTGCACGAAATTTTTGCATTTCTTCGCTTGTATTACGTGACACTGAACGTTTCATGCTTCAGTAACTTTTCATTATGTGTTGAGTATATAGATGCCTTGATAATAATCTGACCAATTTTCACCATCTTACACAAAGGCGATTAATAGTTATTCCATATCATTTTACCCTGCGTTTCTTTTTCGTTTGGGTATATTTATTGAGGTTATAAATATTGCAGTACCTTCATTGGAATGTGTACTACATGTATAAGGTTCTGTAGAGGAATTATTGTTAAATTTTGTTGTAATAAAATTTTAATGTAAATTAGTATTTTTATTTATGCAGCATCAATTTTGCAAATACATTTTTTGCTAAATATTTTCATCGTAATTGATGATAAGCATCACTTTGTATGTTTCAAAAGAAACATTTTGATGTATAAAACAATACTGTTGGTGGAAATATGACAGAATTAGAGCTATTTCTGTTTTACTATTTTTCTTAGCTAACTAACACTTTACATGAACCGCAAAATGGCGGTAATGTTTTGGCCGTGTTTGATTGGATTTCAGATTGTTGTTGATTTGAATAAGAATAGCCAGAGGTTAAAGTTCATAGGTGACAAACGTAGATAGGTCAAAGGTATAGACGTACTGTATCCTATTCGGCCATTCACTAAGAATGATATTCATTCAATGAATTAACGAAGTGTTCCGAATGACTGTACTCTAAGCAGACGACATGGTTTTTTTTTAATTTCGAGTCTATTGTGTTGCTTAAGCCTCATTCGGAACACCCTCGACCTTTCATGAATGAATATTTTTTTGTAGCGAATGGCCGAGGATGTTCCGAATGGCTTAAGCCTACCATCACGTATCGCTTCGCCTCCAGGTACCCTCGAATTTATATCATTGTTTTGGTGTAAGAAGGGTACCAGGGCAAAAAAGCGCAACGTTGCGATATACTTATAGGCAATAGGTTTTACAATTTCTAAACATTGGTATGCAACCATTCGGAACTCCTCGCTGGGTCGAGGTGTTCCGAATAGTATGTAACCTGGCAACCACCCATGACCGGAAATAAAATCGACCTGAGGACTGCTGAAGTAAACACTCAAGAAAATATAAAAAGTATAAAGATTGCATTATATCTTATATAATATGATTCGGTAAGTCTCGGGCTGAGAAAAATATGCAGCCTGACCGGGACTCGAACCCGGGACCCCTTTTCCATTTACATGGCGATTGCTGTTCTGCCAATGCTTAAGAGTCGTCTTTAAATACTTCTCCATATTGTATTAACAGGTACGTACTGTGACAATATGCCCCAAAATTAGAAAATCGGAATCCCAGACAGTTTAAGGACTATGTAATTTACGAATGTCCTTCATGACTTTAAAATAGGTGTGGTTGCAATTATTGAAATTTACAAATAAGTTTCATAAATTTCAGTTTTCATTTTAATCCTAATGAAATAAATAAGTAAGTTTAATAAAAAAATATCAAAAAAGTGGTTTAATAATATTTATTTTTTATGAAAAAAGTGACTTTAAACATGTAAACTTTTGTGCAAGTTTACATGAAGTACAGTGAAAAAAGTTAAAATAAAATCTTATAATCAGATTGTGTACACCTCCGTACAGATGCACAAAGAGTTAAAAATACAAATTAATTCATACATTGTCTGAAATCAGTACACTAAAATATCTCTATATACTAAAATTTATAAATTTCAACATGTCCAAAATATAACTTTACACAAAAGAAGTAGTACAAACAAAAAGTACGGTGTGCAATAATAGACACAGGTAATGAAAGGTACACACTTAAAATAGGTATAATTCACTAATGTCATTATTGAACGGCCTGTTAGCGGAAAACGTTTCAGGCAAACAGCAAACGGTTTAAGGATATAGTACACGAGTATGAAACAATCTGAAACAAAATAGTTCCAGTATATTGTGCAAATTAGTAACTGCCATTACAACGAAGTCGGCGGTGTTACTCCCGTTGATTTAGATCAATAAATTTACACACACAAAACAAGTAAACAAGAAAACAATTCCTCCTCTCCGAATTCTTCTAATAAATTGAAGTAAAGATTCTCTTGTCCGCTATCTTTAAACGTTCGCGCTTCAACGGATCGTTCATTTACGGTGATTGACTAACGTTAAATGTTGACTGAACACAGGGCTGATAAAGAACTGGGACTGTTTCATAAGAATCTTACGTAAGGTAGCGAAATTTCCGAAGTAACTTACTTACGTTGAACTTACGTTTACGATGAGAGAATTTCAAAGACACACTCGAAACTTAAAATCTTTGCTACAATACGATCTGACTTAAGTCATCGTCAAGTAGTGAAGCCCTCAAATTTTGGTCACATGATTTGTTGTCAACAATACATTATAAACTACAAAACATTTAAAGAATACAATATATTCCACAAACTTCAACGAACAATTTCACAAACGGAGATTAGAAGCTCTCGAAGAAAATGCACGAGGGCTATACCGAGCCACCATACTCTTGATTTTTCAATACACGGCCAATTTAAACAAAGGTAGTATGACACAATAAATGGTAATCTGCTAACAAAACATCGACCAATTTATGACGGAACCGATGGATGTCAAAATAAAGTAATTAGGCACAAAAAAGTTCCCACGTGGTGTCAAATAAATACCTTAAAACAATAAATCATCAAATCTACAGACATATATAGTAATAACTTCATAAAAAATAAACCATTCTTAAGACATTTCATCGAAATCTTGCAATCTTTAGATAAAAGTTCAGTTCGCGTATGTACTATAATTATATTGACAGTCTTTCTATATCAATGTCGCATATCACTGAACAACGCATTCTAATTTGAATTGGATAAATAAATAAATAAAGATTATAAAAACGTACTGTGAAAACACTAAAAACGAACTGTAAAAATTAGATTTTGTCTAAATTTCTCCTTCAATGACTATAACACACGTTATTAAAACACAGGCGTGATTAGAAAATAATACCTGTCATTGAAACTGGTTTTAAACCGATGAGAAGAATTTAAATCTCGTGCGTGTTATATCAACAGTGATAGTGGCATTTAAAGCCCCTATATCAAAAGTAACACTGTTAATTGACTGCAAAGAAAATAGACATTTATCTATTATACATTAATCTGAACACCTCTAATGAACAAGATGTTTTAAATAAATGCAATTGCTCAGATATGTTCATGTTATTTTTTGTATTTCAAAGTTTAAGTAGATCGAAACCGAAAGTAGAATTCGGTTGTCAATACTCGAAACAATAGTTTTGACCAAGCATGTTAAAGATGAAGTCTTATTAGAGAAAAAAACTTACTCCGAATTACATAATTAAGCATTTAAACTATTTTGAATCAGATATATTAAACATCAGCGTACAAATGAATGTAATGTGCTCTTATAAAAGTACTCCGCTTTTTTAAGAATTGAACACTTTGTCAAACTCAAATTTAGAAAGCAGAATGGTTTGGAGTGTTAATTGTGTCTTTAATGCATGTTATATTTTGATAACTTCATGGTTGTAAAACAGTTTTCAAGTCTACTGTTGATGAATATATCTTCATATAGTGGCTTTAAAATTTCCGTGCTTTACACACTCCATTCGGAACTACTCGGCGATTGCTGCGCAACACACTGATCGTCAGTTTACGGAATCACCCGAATGCTTTTCCGAATGTACTAACGTGTCATGATTAACTCCCCTTAATTAACATTTACATTTTTATAAAATACGCAGCATTTATTTGCTTTATCAGTTTTTGCTCATTAACCCTTTCCAATGGATTCATGTTACTTGTACTAAAACATTACTAATATTAGCAATGTAGAATATTCACTTGCAATAAATATCTCTGGGTATAACTCCATAGCAACATACTGTGTATATGGCATATCACGGCGAACAGTCAACCTACTCAGCGTTCCTGGAAAGGCTAAATCTCTGGACTTAGTTGCTAATCAGTTACTAGGCACACAGTTTCGTCAGAGATTGACAACTGCCCTACATTTTTTAGAATTAGAGGTAAAAAGAAGAATTGCCTTTGAAATTTGTTCATGACAAAACTTCACGAACGAATGCGCCGTCCAGAAATCGAACCTAGGACACCTCAATTGGTAGATTTGTGTGCTACAAACTGAGTTACCACTGTGGGCTATGTTTTTAAAGATAACCAGAAAAGTCTGCATCCTGGTTCTATAACACAGTAGGCTGCGTACATAATTTCAAATCTAGCGCCCACACTTATAACTTGTTCTAGTCTCATCAAGTTATACCCTTCAATGAAACGAATATACTTATTACATAAACGATAGGAAGGACAAAATATACTGAACCAAAAAAGAAACTTTCGCAATGTATGTGCCAGTTGTTCAAGGGTACCACTTACATGTACACACATATATACATGTAGTAGCTTGTAAAACTGTTGCTCGTGTCAATAATACAGTATTTACAAAATCATAACGTTGATTTCATCCACGACTGGCCCTCAAAAAGTCCGGATTTGAACCAAATATTGAACATCTTTGGGATAATCTGGATAGACGCGTACGTCGACGTCCGAACCCTCCAAACAACATCAACGACCTTCAAGCTGCATTGCTTGAAGAATGGAATAGCATTCCGCAGGCTGACATTAACAAGCTTGTGCGACGTCGCTGTCAGGCAGTCAGCATCGCCCACGGCGGTCACGCACGCTACTGATTGTTAACTTTAGAAACGACCCCTACCTTATTTTAATTTAAAATTCAACAATTAATCTGATCCTTTCCTCCAAAATGACGATTTTAAAAGAACCACAATACATTTTTATTTACAAAAATGTAAGCTTTCAGCCAAAATAATTTAAACTGTACTAACATATCTACAATCAAACCTGGCGAAAGTTTCTTTTTTGGTTCAGTATATTAAATTAAGCGAAAATCGACACATTTTTATAACATAATGATAAATCTTAATTATCTATACTAGGCGTCAATGAAAACTTACCACTAACATAAACCTTTTCTTTAAAATATGAAAACACATACAATAATGAAAAATTCACATGATATTAAATATTATGTTTGGAAACAGGATTTTTCTTTACAAGTACAGAACTTAAGCATAAACGGATCAATTCCTCAAAACGAGATGACCACCTCGAAAATGAAAGTCACGGACCTCAGTAGCGGGTATGTCCTCCCTCTGCATCGAGCACAGCTTGACATCTACGTCTCATACTCCGTATTAAACGCTGGATTCTGTACTGGGGTATTGCATTCCACTCCTCAGTCAGTGCTTGAATAAGTTGCCGCTGATTATTGACGTGACGTCTGCCGTCACAAACCTTTCGCCCTAGTTGGTCGCAAAGTTGATATATAGGGTTTAAGTCGGGACTGAATGCTGGCCAAGGCAGTGGGTGGACATTTTTTTCCAGCCGGAAATCTTATGTAACGCTAGCAGATTGGGGCCGTTCGTTGTCTTGCTGGAGAATGTTGACGTCAGCGTGGGTCTGAATAAAAGGAAGAACTACTGACCTCAGCACATTATCAAAGTTACGCTTAGCATTAAGTGTTTCAGGCAATACAAAAAGTGGAGTCTTGTGCCTCCAAGAAATTCCTCGCCACACCATGACACTACTACCACCCCAGCGCGCAGCCTGCCGAACGCAAAAATACGTATAACGTTCTCCACCACGTCTCCAAACCTTCTTTCGCCTGTCAAACAAGTCCAGACAAAATCTAGACTCATTCGTGAATACAACACTCTGTCATTGCCTCTTTATCCATCGTCGATGTCTAGTACACCAATCGATGCGCATTTGACGTCGTTGTGGCGTCAAAACGTTACCCCGATATGCACACCGTGATCTCAGGTTCAAAGTTTTCAAACTGTTGACGCACTTATTATGTTGTTAATGATTCTCAAAGTCTTTTTGGCTGCTTTTGTAGCCGATCTGAATCTATCACGGAGATGTTAGATGAGCATTTGACGATCGGTACGTCCTGACGTCACATTTTTACGACCTGGGCGTAGCCTACCTCTCACTGAGCCTGTCTTATCATGTCTCCTTACCAGATTCATGATTGTCTGATTTGAGCAGCTCATGCGACGAGCAATGTCACGAAATGAGAGCCCGGTGTCAGCCATGCCGAGAGCTTAGGAGTATCGTAAACGTCGCATTTGAATAGCAATCGATCCAAGTTTGCCGGTTTTTTCGTAGCCTGTCGACTATCTTTCGTTACAGACAAATGATTGACACAAACTGCTGGACACATGTCGTCTTTACTAAAAAATCTCATTTTGCACGTGCAGTCCGAGACTCGAACATCTTAAATCGATTTTAATCTTTTTTGGCAGCAGTGACAACATGTGTTTGCCATTAATGTGTATGCGTTAAGTTTTTACTACACTTCAATACAATTATCATAAAGCGAGGGTTGGTTGGGTGGTAAGTTTTCATTGACGCCGAGTATATATATTTTATACCTATAGTTTCATTTAGTCAAACCACAAGTGAGGCTTTAGACTTTTTGGCAAGTCAACCAACAAGAATATTAGTAAAAGGATTAGTAAAAGATAATGAAAGTATAAAAAGAAGTATGGTTAATGCAGTTAATTAAAACACAGGACAGGCAGGTTTATTGTGAAACATGCTCAACCTGTGAAACATGCTCAACCTGGCTGATACCCAGACTACTAGGGCTGTGGATCGTTAGGCAAGTGGCGATCCGATCCGAACCACGATCTATTTGTAGCGATTCATGAATCGAACAACGAATCACATATTAATGGAAAAACATACAGGAATTCATGACATAACAAAAAAGAGAAAAATTACAGAAGCTTTTACTAAATGAGAAACCGTGTACTCCAAACATTACTATCAGACGTTTAATGGGCATTTTCAGGGATAACATTTTTTTTCAAATAACAATTTTCACTCAAGATTATCTGGTCCCTACATAAATTAACGTTTTCATCAGTAGTCCGACTCGTTTTCAGTGATAATTAAGCTGGAATGTTCTTTCATTTTTTCTCCAAAAATAGACCGCGATCCGACGATTTGGAACATGACGAATATTCGTACTCGATTTTCTGGTAGAGATCGCGATTGCCCGAGTACTCGGACACTCGCCGCAGCCCTACAGACTACATGTACACTTGAGTTCTAGAGTAGTTTGACAATATTATCCGGGGTAGATCGAAACCATCTTCAATCAGGTGATCTTCTACGTAATATTTTTTTACTTGGTAAGTCAATCTTAAAAAGACTAATCTTACTTTCAAAAACACGAAAGAATTAATGTATTCATAAATATTCCATTAATGCTTATATAAAACAAGTAAGTAATATCTACTCTCTTATCTACTGAGCAACATGTATATACTAAACGATTCATTTTGTTTTACACGAGAATAAAAACCCTGGAACTGCATCACGATATAGTGGACTTACACCTAGTCAATACAATTTTTAGGCTATTTTACGGCTTCTAGCGCACTTAACCTAGCTTTCCTGGATCCTTGTCTACAACCAGTACTCACATACCCTTCCATAAAGCCGGAAACGTTTCCATATACCTTATCAATGGAGGAAAATTGACATCATTGTCAAATTATCGCGGAAGGGTATAACATCCCCAGGTGGGATTCAAACCCGTACCCCCTTCAGGACACTAGATTCGAGATCCAGGCGCGCTACCAACTGCGTTACCGACCGGGTTATTAAAAATACAAAAACATGCCATATTAACAAGATTGTATATTTGTCAACAAAAAATGGAAGATTTCGCGTGATATAAATAAAACACAAATCGTATACACTTTAGCACGTGGTCGTCTAACCCTGTAAAACAAATCTGGTCTATACACATTATATTTTGCTCATTCTACGACTATTTATTAATGCGAAATATATATGTATATTTCCTATAATAAATGGTTAAGTAACAACAATCAAATTAGTAATTAAAGAATAATTAAGAAATATCTTAACTCACCATTCCATTCGGTTGTTTTCCACAGCTACATAACTAAACACAACTTGATTTAGATCATTCAGCTAGTAGGCACACAAAACCCGTGATTCACGCTCTATGTACTCTACTTTGAGTCGTCAATGAATCTATTGTCCGATTTTATTCGGTGAGCCGAGACAGGTTGGACGAGTCTAATCATAACCATGACGATAGGTATAACCAGTGTATACTGCATTGACAATCAATACAAACTATAATATCTCAAGTATATATGCGTGATATAATAATTCAAAATCATTGTTCAAAATAAAATGCATGTACACAGAATCATGTCTTTAAGACAATTTCGAGACAGTTAGTTTAGTCATGACATCCAAGTAATAACTAAACACAAACTCAGGCAAATATGCATATTCTATTATATATACATTTAGCTTGGAGATGCACAGAGATTTCGAGTTGTATGTTTCCATGATGGAAAAAAATGGATGCCAAGCAGAATTTGAACCCAGGGTAACAAAAGCAATGTCTAACAATCCAAATGTCTTACCGCCACGACCACTGAGCCACTTAAATCGATGTCGAAAAATTATAACAAAGACAGTAATCAGTTGGTTGGTTAAACAAGCTGTGTTACCTTTTTGTAGGAATGTTCCAAAAAATCTATAAATACAAAAGTGCAGTCACGGCTCACAGGATAAAATCAGACTATAGTTGAGTTGAATAACTTCAACACACTCGTTCCAACCAATTGGTCACACTTCTTTTTACAATCAAAGCCGTCGCTCAAAATTAGTCTGTTTTTATTTGTAATTTTTTATTCAACTGTCAGTAGCTCATACGTGTGCCCCGCTGCTTTAAATACTCGATTATATATGGTAAAATAGAAATATTATAGCGAGAATTTAAAGAAAAACAAGTATTTGTTTATACCTAATATACTGTTATACTGAAAACGAGCCGCATAACTTACGAACATTTAATAAATTTAATTCAAACAATGTTATCTCTGAAAATGTCCATAATAGAAATGTTTTGAGAGCATGGTTTCCCATATAGTAAAAGCTTCTGTAATTCTTTACAATCTTTTTTTTGTAATTACATGTAAATGAATTCCTGTGTGCTTATCCATTAACAAGTGACTCGTGGGTCGATTCGTGAATCGCTATACATGAATAGTGGTTCGGATCGGATCGCCACTTGCTCAACGATCCAAGGCTCTTAAGGGAAACAATATAACCGTTCATTATATCCATTCTATGTTTGGTTATGCTTCGGTTCTTTTCCTGATTCTTGGTTCCGTACACATAAAAAATATAATTTTCAACCGAGTTAAAATCATTCTGATGAGCATTATAAATTGAGTAAAAATTAAAAATAAATAATAATTTTAACACGTTTGTGTATGATTTGCCAGTATCAATCAGAAATGAATTTGACGCTGAGATACATCGCTGGAAGACAAGATTCAACTCTGAAGAAGCTCCGACTAGGACGTACACTTGCTGTTAGCACTTGTTTGTACCCAAACGCCGCCGAATGTCTGCATGTTCGTCTTTCCATGCCGGTAATCACGCCAACCGCCGAGCGGCCTTTTAGTAACACGCGACGGCTCAAGACATACCTGAAGTCTACAATGACAAGAGAGCGTATGGACGGTTTGGCCCTTATGGCTATTTACAGGGAAATTTCTATTGACAGATAAAGTGATTGATACCTTCGCTTGCAAATAAAAGAGAGACGTCTTGCGCTAATTTTTATGTTTGAATGTTGAGTAGTATTTGACTGTTTATAACAAGGAAATAATGTGTTGATCGAAACCATGATTATTAATGTCATTCATCTGCATACTAAACTTTGCCGGTCTAAGGTTGTTATGTTTGATACAGTTTCTATTGTTTGTAAATGCGATCATGTCAGTGTTATATTAAATTCGAAATGTTCTCTTTAATTTGTCCGTATGGGATTGCAGATTTCATAAAAATAGGATAGAACTAAGGGAATTTTTGCTGTTCAAATAGCATACAACCGGTGGCCAAAATATCGCCATGCATCTTACTCTTAGCCAATGTAGCGAAAAAAATCTGACGGGGGGGTATGCCCCGGACGCCTCTAGCATTTGGGCGTAAACTAAAAACTAATGTCGGTTATCTGTCCCCATTCACATTCGTCCTTGGAAGACCCTTTCCCAAATTGGGGGCCCGATTGTCTTGGGGCGTTTATGACTGGGGACAGATCATTTGGGACGGATCAATGATACACCCCTTTACTGGCACTTAAATTGTTCTTAAAGTCAGGGTACTTACCTGTTCACATTATAGAAAGAAAGATATGCAAGCGGCTGGATAGATAAGTCGAGAAAGCACTTGCCTTGTAAGAGGAGGATCCTGGGTTCTAGTCCCTGTCAGGCTGTTTATTTTTCTAGCCTGTGACATTGAGTTATGTAATGATTGAAGTTATAAATCACATAAGAGATTATTTCATTGACATGTTGGGCCTTTAACACAGCATATTGTGTGTGTGTTGCCAGAGTTCAATTTTCAATGGGAGTAATAGCTATGATACATCATCATCATCTATTATAATGGTAAACATTCAAATTCAATTCTGAATATAATGGCCATGCATTGGAGTTAAAATAAAGAAAATAGAGCTCTAGTCACATACTCAAGTTTTCTGCATATGTTTATTTACAATGACACAATAATAACTTTACCAGTACCACTATGTTTCCTTTTTGATTATAATTAGCTTATACTGTTACAAAAGCAGATGGAATTGCATTACACAGTATATCGAGTAACTTAATGCAAGTGTACCCTACAATAAAAGTCCATGGTCCAAAACTGAGATTCAAACCCACAACCTCTCATATAATAAGTGGACACTACTAGGACGCCATAAAAGCTAATCTCAAGGATCAAAAGTTTTTTGTCCACTGAAAAGACATGAACAAAACTCTTTACAGATTTAACCTCAAAGCTGTAGTTTTTTGCCATTTCAGAATAATTTGAAAAGATTTGCAATTTTCCGTTCAAGTTCGTAAAGAGTTTTTGTATACACTGCATTCGGGTCTTTATTCTGATTCTGTGTACCATTCATATCGATTTTTTCGACCCAGAAAGACTTAAAACTCCAACGATTAAACATATTTTGTTAGATATTTATTTTTTATGCAGTCCTTTCAAGCAGATTTGCAATTTTTCGTTCAAGTTTGTGAAGAGATTTTGTATACACTTTATTCAAGCTCATTAATCTAATATTTGTCTTTTTTTAGAACCAGAGTTCCATAATTATTCTATTTTATGCCAAACGAAAACTCTTTACCAATTTTACTAAAATATTGCAGATTTGCAATTTTCCGTTCAAGTTCGTAAAGAGTTTTTGTATACACTGCATTCGGGGTCTTTCTTCTGATTTTTATACTTAAACTTTATTCAATACCTGCGTACCATTCATATCAATTTTTTCGACCCAGAAAGACTCAAAACTCCAACGATTAAACATATTTTGTTAGATATTTATTTTTTATGCAGTCCTTTCAAACACAATGTCTGTACGATTCTGTATCGAGCTTTTGCATGCGTTTCAACATTGCTCACGAAACAAAACAGATTTTGATTTAGTTGTTGGGTCCTCCGAGTCCCTTGATATTAGTAGACCACATAAATAGGGGCCCGCCGCGGCTTTAACTGAATGACCACCCGAATACACGTTTTATCATTTTGCTATGTCTGTCTATATCATGTTGAGTTCATGTACGTTTGAAAAAAAGTAGACAGATTGTAGGCGGAGCTTAATGCCGGACTACTTGCAATTCGAAAACTCTTTACCAGTCTATTTTGACCAACTGTTTACGAAAAAACGCATCCCCAGATTCTGACGACTCCAATATACCACCGGCCTTCAGGCCGGCTGTAAATAAATCTAAACACAATGAATACCCCAGTACTTTCAGTGCTTTGATTTTTTATCACTTTAAGGATCGACAACTCTGAGATTGACAGTAAGGGCAGGTAATCCAGACTACCCAGAACATAGCAACCTTGCTTCGAACTTCAACTTTTTTCTGTAGATTTTAGCATTTTAACTTTAATAAAAATTTATAAAGTATTTTTCTCCCCTATGGTTAACAATGATATAATGTTATTAGGAAGTAAAACTTGACGACAGTGTAAAAATCCTAAATACGAAACTGCGACAAGTTTCAAAACGAGGCTAAACCAAACATTCCTTTCTGAGTTTTATAGAACGAATAGACAAATAGTAATTTTGTATGATTTCTGGTGACTGACAGGCATTGAAGATGAGTATGCAGTTAAAGCACATGCGTACATTGCTGCCACCACAGGTATTGTGTGTATTTTAATTTGTTTTTTTGGGGAATTTGTTGGTAAATCTAGCTTGTCAAAAATAACAATTATTAATAATGAAAAGCAAGAGTCTATCTGGGAACAAGTAATTTCTCATGTTTCTCCATTAAGTCATTTCCCACCTGGTCATTTCTTCATATTTTTTTGTTCATTTCTCCACTTTTCCTGGTCATTTCTCTTCTTTATTTATAATAGGTGTATTGTTTTAAGGTGATAATTGCAACAAAAGACAGTACCTTTCCCCAAAAGTTGTCTAGTGCCCTGCTTGATGTTGGTAGGGGAGCTATCCGAGGTTCCAATATTTCTTTGAAGAAAGGTGGATGTTGAGTTTGCCTTCTTAGCTGTGATATCAGTCCTAAAAGACCAGACAGACAGACAGAGGCTAGACTATCATGCCTAAAGGTTCATCATTAAAAAATATTTTTAAAGAAAAGGCAGTGGCTAGAGTTATGGTACCGTAACTCTAGACCCAGGTTCTAGAGTTACGGAAGTTCCGTAACTGTAGACAACCCTGCCAGGGTTGTCTAGAGTTACGGAAGTCAAATAACATGCGTATGTTTCAACTTTTTAACATCGAAGAACTTGTTTATATTCTTTATTACTCGAAATAAACAAATATTTACCGACGTGACTTATCCAATTGTTATTACATCTGCCATTTTGAATATGACTAATAAACTTACCGGAAGTTTAACACATGGCGATATGATGTTGTTGTCTTCAAAGTGTCACATACTTAGTTTACTTTTCAAGAGCGTTTTGTTTTATAGAGTTGGATTATAATTTGGACCGAATATGTCTAATTTGGACAGAATGAATATCTTTTTATTAAATTGACGATTCCTTAGTATTTTTCATTAAAATTTTTTATTGTCCTGTAAGAAAAAACGGCGATTTTCGAACGCAAAATCGACCATATTTTTGGACAGAATCAAAAGCAAAATGTCTTCAATCTGATAAAAAAAAATGTTGATAAATGAAATATTTTTACATTGTCGCGTTTAAAAGCGGCGATCTTTACCTAAAACATTGACCAATTCATTGAATTTAAAATCTCGATAATTTTCCCCAAGATTTACATAGTAAAGAATCATGGCGTTTTACTTACATGTATATTGTACGATAAGTATACTGAGCTTTTTTTGTGGAATTAGCGAATTTAATTGAAAAGATAAAAAAACGCGATTTTTTTACAGGATAACTGCCGAGTTTTTAGTAAAATTGCTGACTTTTGGTTATGAATATGAATGGGTATTGTTTAACGAGATCGTTTATATTTTAGTTAAAATTTTAAAGATTTGGTGAGGAATGACAAGCTGGATTTTTTTTTACAAAACATCGACTTTTTAAATATTCATTTAACGTTTTTCCCCAAGTACTAATCTCTTTTTATCAAGCTAAATTCCCATTTTTGTTCACGAAATTTAAATCAATTTAACGTTCGAAAATCGCCGACTTTCTTACTAGACACTTGCAAATTATTCACAATTAAAATTACTCTTAGAATCGACTATTTCCTATAAATTTTTCCTTTAAACGCGGTACAAAATTATACATAATCAGTCCAAATTATAATCACACTATATAACTTATCGCTCAAGTAAACTTATTATGTGACACTTTGAAGACGACAACGTCATATCGCCGTATATTAAACATCCGGTAAGTTTGTTAGTCATATCCAAAATGGCAGATGTAATAACAATTGAATAAGTCACGTTGGTAAATATTTGTTTATTTCGAGTAATATTGAATATAAACAAGTTTTTCAATGTTAAAAAGTTGAAACATACGCATGTTATTTGACCTCCGTAACTCTAGACAACCCTGGCAGGGTTGTCTACAGTTACGGAACTTCCCTAACTCTAGAACCTGGGTCTAGAGTTACGGTACGGTAACTCTAGCCGCTGCCTAAATAATAAGCACTCCATAAACTTGAAAGAAACTCATTCCATAAGTTTCCTCTGCTTCCGTTCCTTATGTGATTATGTTATCATAATTATGCTCTTGTCGGTCTGCCATTTTCATGCGTAATGACGTCACTGGTCTTGCTACACCACCTTTCTTGCAGGTTCAATGAGAACATGCCCTGGACAGTATTCTTGGTTATGTGATCATTTTATTCTCAGTTAGGAACGTAAAGCGCAGTGAATACAAATGCACCTGGTTTACACAGACGCTTGGATATCATACATGTATTTTGTGTTTTCAGTCGTTCATTGAGCAGGAGCAGGAGAAAAAATCGTGGCAGGCTAAAGTAATGATTTTAAAATTGTGGATAATAACAAAGCCTAAAGTGGAATCTGGGCTCATACGACTTTAGATTAGAAACCTAAACATACAAAATTGTCCACGGGGTAGCTGTATGTAAGATTTGCAATGATTCTGTTAAAAACAGTGGAGACACAATGAATCTAAAAGCCCACAATATATCGTGGTATGAATTGAGATATGGTGCTACTGTTTTCATTATATTGCCATACACTTCTGGTGTATTGTGACAACCCTAATGATTATGCTTAGCTCTGATTTAGTACCACTGTCCACTGATGTTATTTAGGTTGTCTTTACCACTGATATGCATTCTGTATAATTGCAATATTGCAAATTTCCAGTACTGTAGCCTTCATATTAAAGAATTTGAAGCTCTTGTTCAGTAAGTATATATACTCTCTATTTCACCCCTTTAAAGTTAGTTGCTTATTTTAATTTTCAGGATGGTGCAGCAAAAGTTTGTGCCCTGGCTTGGTCCCCAAATAACTTGAAAATGGCAGTTTGTACTTCTGACAGAGTGATCCTATTGTTTGATGAGCAAGGTGAAAAAAGAGATAAATTTTCCTTAAAACCAGCAGATGCTAAGGTATATACTTTAATCAATTGTCTCAAAAATTTCCTTCTCAATTGGCAACTGGCCTGCCAGTCATAATTAGGAAGACCTGATTATCATGGTTTACATTTGTTAAAGTGATAAAAGGTCTTGATTATTTAAACAGGATTATGATAATTATTAAACTGTTGACTTCTCTGAAAACCAGTGGTGCTTTTCACAAAAATTCTAACCAAAAAAATCTTCATAAGCCAGTTTCATATATTTAGCACTTCAAAGTCAGACGGATAATAAGCATAACTATGATATGATATTCAAAAGGTATACACAATTCTACACAATTTGTATAATATTTAGAATTGATAAGCAAAAAAGAGCATATTATTAATGTTTCTTGCTTTTGACTTACAAAGACTTTTTTCAAAAGAATTTTTTGAATGAAAAGCACCACAGGTCGGTAGTGCAGTTGGTAGGATTTAAAATCTAGTGTCCTGAAGGGGTTATGGGTTTGAATCCCACCCGGGGATGTTATACACTTCCATGGAAGTTTGACAATAATATTAATTTTTCTACATTAATAAGATATATCACTATATGGAGAAGTTCCAACCTTGTGGAAGGATGGGTGAGTACTGGTACTAGTACTAGACAATGGTCCAGGAAAACTAGGTTGGGTGCACTGGATGCCATAATTAAATGTAAATTTTGCTGACATGGCATTAAACCAAGTAAAACCAGCATTTACCTGAGCATGAATTAACTTTGTTCATAAATACTTTATCAACTTCATACATACATGGTTGTTTTTATATATTCGCTTTTTCATTATTTAATTGTGGCTATATACCACCTGTAATACTAAAAGTAGTAGCATAATATATTGGCTTTAAATTAATTAGAATGTAAGAAAATATAATATTTTTTTTACTCTTTTTGTGATATTATGGTTCTGAGATTATCATGAACTATTCATAGCCAGAACCTATGTTTGAGTAATTGTTTATTGTTAAAATTTGTTTCTTCTGCATATTAGTTTATATTTACTTCTATTATTTAAAATTCTTGTCATATTGTTATTACAGTATGGAAAGAGAAGTTACACTGTAAAGGGGATTGCATTTTCTGGATGTTCGACCAAACTTGCTATTGGACAAACTGATAATATTGTTTATGTCTATAAAATAGGAGATGACTGGTAAATTGTTACAAAAATTGTTTTAACTTATTTTCCATTTCTTTAGATTATAGTTATTCTTGAATTAAATGCACACTTGCATATTTCTTTGAAAAACTTTATTTTTGATATTCATTTATGTATAGTTTTCTTAATAAGAAGTTGTTTTTCGCTGTATACATAAAATAGTAGTTGTTGTGCTCATTGTTTGTTTCTTAACCAGGGTCCGTCCTCTCCTAAGGATGCATTATGTGCAGACCCTGGCCAGAACTAAACTTCTTACTTGAAATTAGCTGTGGCTTGATAATCCATTGACAGAACCTTCCTCTGCTGGTGTTCTTTCAGTTTACAGACTTTGTTGCCTTCTCCATTTCTCAACTATGCTTGGGACCAGCTATGGTTATATTAAAATAAACATTGTGCAACAATATTTTGTCTTGTTTAATACATTTGTCATTTCTCTATAGTACATGCTTTACATGTCATTCTTTACATTGCATTGTGATTTATTTCATTTTAGGGGAGAGAAGAAGGTTATTTGTAATAAATTCATTCAACAGAGTGCTGTCACTTGTCTTATATGGCCACCAGATCAACCTATTGTATTTGGATTAGCTGATGGAAAAGTTAGTATAATATTTATGTATAATTTGTAGTTTCTAGACTAACAAGCTATTGATCAAATCTCTGTGAATTTCAAATTCAAATATTTGCTACAAAATGTCTGGTAATCATTGTTTTAATTTACTAGCCTGAATACTGTGACTAGTTAACATTTTATAAGGCTGGTGAAAATTACTCTATTATACCCCCGCTTCGAAGAAGAGGGGGGTATACTGTTTTACCCTTGTCCGTGCGTGTGTGCGTCCGTCCGTTACAAAATTTCCGTCACAGTTTTCTCAGCAACTATACCATGCAGCAGCCTGAAACTTTGCATATTGCTTCATCCTATAGTCCCATGTGGTGTAAAGCGATTTCATGCTCCTCGCTCATCTACTTCCTGTTTGTCGCATATTTTTAGATTTTGGCGGGGGTATCACTAGTGAGCATTAGCTCACAGATTTACTTGTTTTATATTGTTTAGCGGGTGATAGTCTTGTGCTATATAATATTTATTTCACGCGTTTCAACGAATAGCGTGAAATATTTGTCTACGCGTAACGGATTCTACAGGGTGAATTTAGTTAATATTTGATGATCACGAGATTTTCGTGGGGTTTTGTTATGAATACAGTGTTGTGTAAAGAATTGGTCATTCTAGCGGACGCACTGGACAGGACTACAAGTCTAATTGAAGATACTTATACGTGGCAATTTGATATGGCGATGGAAGATTATTTTAGTTAGAGATGCTTACTAGTTCAAATAAAAAGGAACTTTTGGTTTCTATAGCAAATACATATGAGAAAGATAGTAACAATCAGATAAGTACAGTTTTCTTTATTCAGATAAATAATATTGTTGTCGTTATGAGAATGAACATATATTGTGACAATGACCGATACAATAGCAAGATGTGACGTGAATTGTGACAACTAGTACTACTCATATACAATTTAATTAACTCCAGTCATGCCACTGAGTTACGCTAATTGTCACTGTAAAGAAGCCGTTGTGCTAAACGTAATAGAGATTATATATTTATTTCATAAATACCATGTTCGGTAGAGTTAGATAATAATAGGTCTTCGTTAGAAAACGATTATATTCCGACAATTGTCAAACCTCTGGCTGTAGCTGTCAGCAAAACAGGGAAGCCAAGGCTAGAGCTAGACTGTAAGCATGTTGATTTAGAACTCTATAACTTTAAGAGCTGTCTTGAAGATCGGTTGCTAGACAAATTTTTTCGAAGGTACTTTGCAAATTAGTAATAGAATGTTATTGAGATCTCAGAATATGTTAAATCATATTGTAAAATATTTCACTGATGGTATCACTTTGATTCTTGTGAGAAAGCTTGTCAGTTTATTAGGTCAATTGATATCTATACAGAGCAATATTGGTTGTATTGCGAGATTTAGGAGCAAGGTCATTGTATAATTATGTATCTAGTAGGGCTAGTTGGCACGCTTATGTACAAATAGATTCACGTGCTTTGAGTGAGTTAATATTCTGGAAAGAAAATTTGAAAGATATGAAATCTTGTAGATTTGATCAGATATCAGGCATAGAGCATGCCAGCCTCATAGAGGACGATAATAATGTAGTAAACGTCTTTGTGGACGCCAGTGGAGCTGGATACGGATGGTATACCGAGGGTATTGAAGACAACCAAGTTGTTGGCGGTTGTTCTGAGGTTGGATACCTCGAAAATTTGACTTGGCGAGATCTTGAATGCGCCAGTAGAACTATATTTACCTCATTAAGTATTTTTGAATGCAAAACAGTGGTATTGAATACTGATAATAAAATCTTTTGTTCAATAGTATCTATCAAATAGTAGCAGGAATCCAATATTACAAGATAAGTCTGTAGGATATATGATTTTGTAAACAAAGCAATATTGCTCTTAAACCCAATTGGGTAAAGTTAGGGTTCAAATTTATTATTAATAGTCATTGTTTGGACAGCGATGATTGGGCAGTTTTAGACTGGAAATTTAGATATTTAGAAAATAAATGAGGTCCTTATACTTTTGATCGTTTCGGTATGATTACAATTCCAATATGTAATTTATCTTCTACTGTTTATAGTGTTGTAAATGAGATGATCATCTGTATTCTAGTATTTCGTTTTCGGACTAGAATACTATATGTTGGCCAAGTCATCTACTATGAATATCCATATCCATACATTATCAATATATTTATACTCTATTTAGTTTATGTTGATAGGATATGATACGTAATTTATTTTCTTATATATGTCACATTTATGTATATGTTGACCGCATGGGTCTATGACCTTCCTGTGTGTATATTAATAAACCTGTTATGTGCGTGTATACGTAACAATGTGTATGTGAAGAACAGATATGTATTTGTATGCATATCATATATAGACACATAAACGGGTTGCCATTACTTGCTGATACATTACACATTCATATTCAATTGTATTATTATTAGAAATTTATTTGTTGTATATAAATGAAAATGTATTATGGGCCGGTGGCCTTTTTGTACTAATAAACAGGTATAGTTATAGTATCGGTGTCCAGAGACGACAGGTATTGGTGCATTTAACCATGATTGCTGGGAAAATTAGAACAATTGGCTATTATCGCCCCCTCGTTTGGCCATACGAAGCTTAAATAAGATTAAAACAGAAATGTGAACATGCATAATCGCGGTACCAATGTGACTGTTTGCCCCATTTTGGTCTGTGTTATTTCAAAATGGCATGATTAAGACAGACATAGTGTCAGATTGTTGTTCTTTTAAAACCGGTATGCTAACAAAGCGATGCAGGGGAAAACAGAATATTTGAAGGTAGACCATTAAAGTTTGGTATGATTGCTGTGAGACTTTACAATGGCTTACTATGTTGCTTTGTTATTCAGGTTTGAAGATAGACCAGACAATAGAGCAAGAGCTGATGAAGGCTGACATTGAAGATTTACATTTGAAAGATTTAGCTAGAAAATGGCTAGTCCCCTCACGAAATCTAAAAGTGATATTACAAATCGTAAACACTTAAATTATTTTAAGAAATGGGTAGTGTGTTATAAATCGTAAAGTGTTTCTGCGCTTTCAGCCACTCCCATTTGTGTATCGTTATATATCACTGGCTTGATGGAAGAGAAATATTCTTATCACGTGATCTTAGCAGCTGTTTATGCCATCAATGGGCACATTCGCTGAACAACATGATAGATCCTACTGACAGCATGTTGTAAAAAGTTGGTTTGAAACTACCAAAAGAACTTTGTATTCGCATGTGAACAAGAAAGATCCAGTAACACCAGAAACGTTGATTATTTTTGTGTTATAAGCACATTCATTGTAATGACGTTTTGATTTGAAGATATTTATGTATGATACTCTTAGGGTTCTCTTGCTTTTGTAAGGTATGATGAATTATGACAATTACGTTGTAATGACGTTAATCTCTATAATTGCTATTTTTAATACGCACAAGGAAGATTAAAATTGATAAATACATATTTGTTATTGACATTGTAATTGACATTGTTATTTCTAAGGGCGAGAATATGTGTTGTCCTTTTTTACATGATTGAGCGTTATTTTAACTATTAGTCGTAAGTCGACAATGGATAAAAAGTACATTTTCAGGCCTTGTCGAAGGGTATTAATAATTTGATCTACAAAGACAAACCTTTAAGTTACACATTAGCTAGGGAAACACTTATCAGTCGTTTTAAAAGCTGTAAACAAAATCTAAACTCAGGCATTCATTCTCTTAGTTCAGGTGGCGCAATATTGGCAGCCAACTCGGGTATCAGTGACAGATGTCTTAAGCGTCATGGTCGTTGGAAAAGCGGTGTTAGTAAAGATAATTATACAGCAGATTCCTTAGATACCAGATTAAACGTTTAAAGACTGATATCATTATAATATATATAGATATAATTTCGCAAACGTGCGTTCTTTATTATTGGTTTATGCGCATTTAGACGGAACTAAGCCAACAGTAATTACATTGTCCATACTTGAGCGTTTGTCTTTTGTAGCTACATACGCATAGATAGTTTTTATTGTAATAATTGTAATAAGGTCTCCTTATTTTGATAATCTTTTCCAAATTACTCTTCCAGCCCTTTCTTTTGTATTATGTTTGTCTATGGTCGCCGTCTGCTCATTGCAAATTGGTGTTGCTTTTGTCTTGTGTAAAGTGTAGCGTTAGACTATTAATTTCACGCGTTTCAACGAATAGCGTGAAATATTTGTCTACACGTAACGGATTCTACAGGGTGAATTTAGTTAATATTTGATGATCACGAGATTTTCGTGGGGTTTTGTTATGAATACAGTGTTGTGTAAAGAATTGGTCATTCTAGCGGACGCACTGGACAGGACTACAAGTCTAATTTTAGTTCCGTTTTCACATAGGAAGTTTTTGTCAATGGGGACACATTATATGACTGATAAGCACTGTGAAAATGTATCCACTTCATTTGCATACTTTGTTTCCACGTTTAGTTTGAATTTTGTTAAGATCGGTAAAAGTAATGTTAACTAAAACTATTGTCAAACAGTTTAGTTTTATTGTTATTGTGAAGCTGGCAGATCTAGTAGTGTTTATAAGAAATGTAATATGTATAGATTTGTCGTTTTTTGACAAGTAGATGATTGGATGTGATTATTGTGTACATAAATATGCATTTACATCTGATTTAGGCAATGCAAAGCAAATGAGGTCCAACATTTCGCGATACGACACCTGACAAATGGACACAGGTTTCCAGAGCAACGAGCAATATGTTCTATCTCTGGTTTTTCCTGGGCGAGTCGAATCGCAACTGCATCATTTCATCAACGTTGCCTGTGTATTGTATTGTATCAAATGTATAATGTGCTAAATGTATAAACTCAAAACCTTCTTTGTATGATATAAATGTTATGCATGTTTCATAAAATGTATGTAGAATAAACTCACGTCGTCCTGTCTATGGTCGCCGTCTGCTCATTGCAAATTGGTGTTGCTTTTGTCTTGTGTAAAGTGTAGCGTTAGACCATAATATATCGGCTAGTACTCTAAATCACCAAGGTCTGTAGCGCAGACTTTAAATAGGGACTTTTTAAGGGCCCCTTATATTATATAGCTTATTAAAAATCCTGTGATTTTCTCTTAATATTGAGTTTACCTTTGAACTCCCTTTTTTGCGCGCTATCTAGAATGCAGACCTTTTCCCAAAGTTCTAAAAACAGGAAGTACTTTATTGTGCCATTCTGTGTATTAATTTGTTGATCATTATGCTATATAGAATTTCATGCACTATCTATGTATGATCTATCATTTAAGGTGCGTGCTGCAAACGTGAAGACCAACAAGTCATCAACTATATATGGTACTGATTCTTATGTTGTTTCTTTGGCATCCAAGTGAGTACTTTATTATCTTTAAGATAATATAATTATCTGTACTTTATGAAAGGCTGAAAATTAATAAGGGACTTTAGTCAGTTATTTCCCCTTGCATATTCTTCAAATAGCTTGGTCCAATCAGTTGGATTACTTGGATTTACCCATGTTTTTCAATATCAAATTGACACAAGCAATATTAAATACCTTTTTTTGTAAATCATTTAATTTGTTTGAAAATCAAGCTAAATATTGTTTTGTTGAAAAACTATCTAAGTTTCACCACTCTTGTTAATATCTCAATTAACAAGAAAGATGTTGATGAAATATTTTATTATCCTTACTTAGGACATTAATGATAAAGTTCATGGATATTCCAACTGATAGGACCTACTTGCCTATTGGATCACTTCAGACTTTATCAAGGAAAAATAACTGACTAATATCCCTCATTCTATTTAACATTACCAGTATAAAGAGTTTAAATTCAACATACTTTGAGTAGTAACAGTTTGACACAGCTTTAGTCTATAAAATACTTGTTTGGTATTTGAGATTTAATGTTGATAACTTTATATCATTTACTGAATCCGATCATGTTATTATATTTATTAGGGTAAGTTTCATGTATTATTTAAGAAATAACTTACAGTTGTCTATATTTTATTGTCTAATAAAACATAGTCACGAGTTGTGATGCGCGTATGATTAAATCACGAGTGCTTTAGCACGAGTGATTTAATTAGCGCATCAAACGAGTGCCTATGTTTTATTAGACAATAAAATATAGACAACTGTAAGTTATTTCGATTCTAACATCGCAAAATGCATCCCTAGAAAAGATATACTTATAGAACTATTTTTAACTGTCAAAAATGCCATGCTGTTGAAATCCACCCCCCAGTGCAAAGACCGAAAATAGCCTTTGTTTACGCAGTTCTCGTTGATAATTGTTTCTAATTCCAAACAAATAATACTAAAATCTTAATTGATAAAAAGGAACCCAAAACTAAATACGAATTATCATAGTTGTATTTGTGTATTTTCTTCAAAATAAGCGCCGTGAAATAAACATTCGACCTTGCCCTCAGTGAGTGTCATTTTATATACACATGATGACGCAGCATTTAAGTTTGATGTTTACGACGGAATATTGCAAATACTGCTTAAATAATTGGATGTTTACTGGATAGTAATGTGTTATCAGACATTTCGATGGAGAATTTTTTAAAAGGTTGGATATAAATTGGATTTATGAACGCGTGTCAAGCAAGGACAGATTTTCGGAAAATGATTCGAAATCAGCGCTGCTCTTGTCAGCTTTGATGATTATGAACTTGAAAGAATCCACGTAGCCGTTCCATTATATTATGCTATGCATAGTTTGGCTTTGATTAAATAGTCAATCTTTGTATTTTCGTATAATGGCTGGCATGATCGTCGGATGAAGGGCAGGATGAAATGAGACAGCGGAACCGGGAAATGCTGGGACTTAGAAAACGTCTTGAAGTAGGTCATGTTTATGCTAGAATCGTTTTAAACTCAGTTTATACCATTTTCGGTCAAGTAATAAGGTTAGTACATGTTTTAAATTTACTGACATGTTCCAAGGTTCTGTTAAAGTCAACCCTTTAAACTCGGGCGCTATTTTCGGCTTTGCTCATTTAACGTGGGAAGTAAAATTTCAACAGCCGTCACCAGCTATATTTTGTTGAATAATAAAGCATAGATGACGTCACATTGAATAAAGAGTGAAAGTGCACGTGCCTATGTTAGAATAGTTATTAAACTGTTTTTACTTTACCTGTAAATATTGTGGTGCATTATGTTTAATTTCCTTCATAGTTTAATGTGAAACTCAAATGTTTGTATTTCAGTCCATCTGGTAAAGGCTTTTTGTCTGGACATGCTGATGGGTCAATTGTCAGATTTTTCTTTGATGATGAAGGTAGTGGTGACCAACAGGTATAGTTTATCCTTTGATAATTATGTCATTAACTTTTTCAGCCTTAATTCTCTTCATACATATGATTTATTTATTTTATGAAAGGATGTGAATTTAAAACATTATAAGAGTCTAGTTATTGTTTCAGTCATGGTTTTCATGTTTTCCATGGTAAGTGTGATATTCCATTTCATCTTAGAATTATCACTATTCCTAGTTCCCCCCCCCCCCCCAATGAAGATGAATGCAACAAGTGACTCGATAGTTTTGTGTCTAATTAGCCTGCATGTATGATTGAAATGGCAATTTTTTTATGATCATACTAATAGATACATGTATGTATGAGAAATTTTAACATAAAAAATCATGGATATAGACTTTCAGTTCTAACTTTGTTAGCACTTGAATTTGTTTCTCTTGAACTTAAGTATTAACTTGTGGTCAATGTCTTTATTCATACACCAGAATTTTCTGACTTACACTCTTTATAACAAGAACAATTTATGATTGTTGCAGTTTTTGGTAATGATGGGTTAAATTGCACAGTAAAAGGGGTAATATTCATTTTCTTGGACGTCTAAGGTGAATGTTGTAAATAAAAACTAAAACAAATGTAATGGTTGACTTATTTCAGGGTAAAATCAGCACACATCCATGTCCACCATATGCTTTAGCTTACTCCCAGAATGCAATAGTAGCTGCTGGTTGTGATAAACGTATTATTGCATATGGACGTGAAGGTAGAAGTTTTCAACATTTTGATTACAGTAGAGATGATGAGGAACATGAGTTTACTGTTGCTGTGTGTAGTCCTAGTGGTCAATCTATTGTTGTTGGTAGTTATGACAGGTAAGTCTAGTTTTCACTGTGGGCTGCCGGCACAGTGCAAGTTAAAAATGCTGTATGATTTATACATTTAAGATAATTACTCAAAACTTTAACTTTATTTTAAGTTCAATTTCGGGCAACCTCTGTTATTTATTCTATTTCATAGATTTGTACAGTTCAGCCCCTCATTAGCAACCAGCCCAGGGAAACGGCCAAATTGGCTGCTTAAGCCGGGTGACCCTTTAAGAGGAGGTTGGGTCTGGGGGGGGGGGGTTCTGGAGGTAAAATTTTGATGACATGATCGGTTAACTGTTACACCCCAATCAGTTATGTGTACATGTTTAAATCAAGTGAAATAAAATAAGTTAAAATGGAAAAACTGGTCCCTAATTGAACTTAGTAAATATCTATCATTTAATTAGTAATACACCATGTATATTTAGTGTTATTGACTCAGAACTGTGCCAGCCACCTATGTTTTTTCAATGGGCATTAGCTCGATTGATAACATCAAATGATAATAGGTACAGTTGTCGACTAGGCTGATTTTATGAAATCAATTATTTTCAATGTATAGTATCAATATTCACTTATCTCAGGTTTTAGGTGAGTTGGTTTAAGTGAAGACTGCAGGTAGATCTTTCTTGGCTACAGTTAACATATTTAAGAGTGGATGCTTAAAATGTGTAAAAAATTTAAACATGATTTTTCTCTGGGCTTATGAGCCAAAGACCATTTAGGGACATTTTGAGTTTTTTGCAATGTATCATGAAATAATTCTATGTGATATTTATGCACGTACTTTGGTATTTGGTTGGATTTTCTAATCAAAATATTCACTTATATTTAATAATTCAATTATTAAAAACATGATAATTTTATGTAAGCATCCAGTCTATGTGAATTCTTTGTTCTGTTTCATTCTTAGTTTACTTGGATGACATTACTTCAATTATGATGTATAATGATTATTTCAGGCTGAGAGTTTTAAATTGGAGTCCAAGGAGACAAATGTGGGATGACCCTAAGCTTAAAGAAATTAGAAACCTTTATACTATAACTGCTCTTGCATGGAAAAAAGACGGAGCTAAAGTTACTGCAGTATGTCATAGTTACTTTATTTGTTTTAGATAAGTGTTACTTAAATGCCAATTTCATTGTTTTACTGCTTTTAGTGTTGTTGTTTTTTTTTGCTTTAAACAAATTACATTTTGCATGGATGGTAATTGAAAATACTGAAAACATACATTCAAAATACAGAAATATACAGATTTCATTGATTCTGAAAATACTAAAATCAGTATTATTACTTAAAACGTTCACCCATGATTTTGTGATGTAGAGGTGTTGTTTTTTATCATACCGCTCTTACTTTTTGATATCATTACTCTTTGCAATAGATTTATTTGCTTGAGTACAACAGTAAATATACAAAGAAATATAGAATATTTGCTTGAGTACAACAGTGAATATACAAAGAAATATAGAATATTTGCTTGAGTACAACAGTAAATATACAAAGAAATATAGAATATATGCTTGAGTACAACAGTGAATATACAAAGAAATATAGAATATTTGCTTGAGTACAACAGTAAATATACAAAGAAATATAGAATATTTGCTTGAGTACAACAGTAAATATACAAAGAAATCTAGAATATTTGCTTGAGTACAACAGTAAATATACAAAGAAATATAGAATATTTGCTTGAGTACAACAGTAAATATACAAAGAAATATAGAATATTTGCTTGAGTACAACAGTAAATATACAAAGAAATATAGAATATTTGCTTGAGTACAACAGTAAATATGCATTTTAGAAAGATAGAATATATGCTTGAGTACAACAGTAAATATGCAAAGAAAGATAGAATATATGCTTGAGTACAACAGTAAATATGCAAAGAAATATAGAATATTTGCTTGAGTACAACAGTAAATATACAAAGAAAGATAGAATATTTGCTTGAGTACAACAGTAAATATGCAAAGAAATATAGAATATTTGCTTGAGTACAACAGTAAATATACAAAGAAAGATAGAATATATGCTTGAGTACAACAGTAAATATACAAAGAAAGATAGAATATATGCTTGAGTACAACAGTAAATATACAAAGAAATATAGAATATATGCTTGAGTACAACAGTAAATATACAAAGAAATATAGAATATTTGCTTGAGTACAACAGTAAATATACAAAGAAAGATAGAATATATGCTTGAGTACAACAGTAAATATTCAAAGAAAGATAGAATATATGCTTGAGTACAACAGTAAATATACAAAGAAAGATAGAATATATGCTTGAGTACAACAGTAAATATACAAAGAAAGATAGAATATATTAACTATGAATTTTTTCATATAATTATCATAAAGGCATATACAATGCCATAAAAAATTACCTTTACACTTTTCATCTGTCCATTATATTTTTCTTTAGATTAACTTACACATTAGGATAGCTATAAAAGATTGTAACATTTGGAAGAGGGAGGGGGGGGTGATGTTTATACAATTGTAATTGTTATACATGTAAATGTATCTAAAGAAATGTTTTTAATTTCTCAAGTATTGGTAAAAACATTTTATTAAATCACAAATTTGCAAAAAGTTGAAAGTTATAACAGATGACACTGTATGTAAAAAAGGCAGCAAAATATTGTTTAAGATATGAGGTTTAAATAAAAGCTTACTGTGTTGTTTTACAGGGAACACTCTGTGGTGGTGTAGAACTATTTGATTGTTGTTTGAAGAGAACTATATACAAGAATAAGTTTGAAATGACTCATGTAGGACCCAACCAGGTCATTGTTAAAAACCTGTCCAATAATACACGAGTCATTTTGAAATCCCACTATGGTTATGAGATTGATGAAGTAAGAATTATGGGTAAAGATCGTTACTTGGTGTCACATACATCAGATACTCTTCTATTAGGAGATTTACAGTCAAATAAACTCAGCGAGGTAGGTTTGATCACATTAATTTTCTGTCTTACAAAACTGTTGGTACATTGTATTGTATCATTGAACAATGATTTGTATTCTGGCCAGTGACATTGATATATTATTATAAAATTTGTGTGGTCTTGGTATTTAGTCAGATTTGATGTTTAAACTATTTGATAATTGTAATACATACAAATTTAATTTTGTTTTCAATGCATTCTTTCTTTTTATTATCTCACGTGTACACTCATCATCATCAGACTTTTGATTATCCTGCAGGTGTGGGGGCATTATCCATGTCAGTGGGCCCCCTTCCAGGTAGCTGGCTTGCTGCATGCCTGGCATTTCTCACACCTGATCTCCAGGTGACTCTCTCTTGAGGGTCCATCACCCTCAAGTACTGAAGAAATTAGAAAAGCAACAATAAACTGTAATTCCCTATCAAAGATTATTTTGAGTCTTCATCTTAACAATAAATAACATATTCTTGTCGATTTCAACTTGGGAGTACTTAATTAGAACTGCCCTGCTAGCTAAGTCGTTTGCATACATGTCTGCTATTCCAGGGGTTGGATTCCTGGGCCTGGCTTACTTTCATGGAGCTATGTCATGAAATAATTTCCGTGGGCATTCTCCCTCATACCACTGATTCTTAATCATTTAGAATAGTTGTCAGTCTTAGACGGAGATGTGCACCTAATAGATCTAATCCAGAATTCAAATTTATGGGTTTTTCCGTCCGTGCACAGGCGGTACAAACAAAGTTTTCTACACATTATTGCTAAATAGCAGGAACAATGGATTAAATCCTATTGTTCTTTGTACACATGTTTTCATTGTAACGGTGAAAGTTTGTTTGTACCGGAGGGGAAAACACAAATATTTGAATTCCGGATATAGTCTATTACTGGACAACAGCTAAATACAGAGATTTAGCCTTTCTAGAAACAGTGAGTAGATTGACTGACTGCCATGATATGACTATTTGTTGCTGGAGCATTAAAGCCAACATTAACAGGTGCTTACTTGTTTATAGCTTTGTGGCAATAAATTATGTCTCCATGTAGGTTAGTATACAGGAACCTCAGAAAACCGAACTTACTTTGGCCGGAACAAAGAGGCCATTTTCTGAGGATTTTAGATTTCTGAGGTTTTCAATTTTGATAAATGGCTGCTCTGCAATGTTGTTAAAATGTAGTCTTATGATCATACTTCTGCTTGGTTTGTTTTATCTTTGTTGTTTAGTTGTTAAAATTTTAGGTACAACATTTTTTGTGATCAGGGAGAATATTGTTCACAATGTCAAGAAAATTGAGTTTCACTGTACAAACATTATCTTTGATGTATGTATTTCTATTATTTAGGTACCATGGCAAGGGTCTGGTGGAAATGAGAAATATTACTTTGACAATGAAAGTGTAAGTATTTATGTGTGCTTTGGTGGTTTGTTTAGCTCGACTTTACTAAGTAAATTGAGAGCTCTCCTATTGGCCCTAGCGTTAGCGTCCGCGTCCACATTTTTGATTAAAGTTTTTGTGCAGTAAAATATTTTTTGCTATAACTTTTTTTATTTCTTAAGGTATCAACTTCAAACTTTAAATATATGTTCCTTATTATCAACCACATCTCATGTGACAAAGCTTCATAACTCCAAATACATTTTTTTTTCAAAATTTTTTCTGGTGAACTTTAAAAAAAAAATATTTTTTTTTTTTACTTTAAATTTGTAAAGGTATCATTTTTAAATTTTAAAATTTGTACATTTCTTATCATCAACCACATCTCATGTGACAAATACTTACTAAGTCGAGCATGCTGTCTCCTCTGACAGCTCTTGTTTATAATTATTTTTACTTTTCTTTACTATTTTTGTTTAAGTTTCACTAAACTAAAGATAAACATGTTCTAGTATGATTTTGAATATGTAAATAAACTGTTTTGCTTGATATAAAACAAACATAATTATGATGTTACTTGTTGTGTATAAATTTATTGATTTTAGATGATTGTCAAGTTTTGTCTGTTTAGCTTTGAAATACAAATTTGTAATATTTTTATTTTTAAACAATTTCTTACCAATAAGCCTCAGTGCTGGCAAAATCAATTGTCTGTGTTGTCCCAAGGCAAGTACGGACAAGTGTTGGTTTTTTTCATCATTTTTACTCTATTATCTTCATATTGACAAGTAATTTTTACCAATCCACCAGAGTGGACAAGTGAACAGTTTTAAGATTTTGCTAGCCATGCTCCTAAGTCCACATCCTGGTATTAAAGTTTATTTGAAAATTCTTGCTTTAAGAAGCAACAAAGATGTAAGAAAGTTTTTTTCTACTTATTTAAACTAAATTTAGACTGGGTATTGTTTATGTAACAATATTCATGTATCATTATGTTTTAAGGTATGTATGATATTTAATGCTGGAGAACTGACCATGGTTGAGTATGGAGAGAATGAAATTCTTGGCTGTGTTAGAACAGAATTTATGAATCCACATTTGATTAGTATACGCCTAAATGAGAGAAAACAAAGAAATGTAGAGGATAACAAGAAAATTGCATATCTAATGGATTTAAAAACAATTGCTATAAGTATGATCATTGCATTGGTTTAGTAGTTGATGTAGTAATTTTCAGTCAATATTTGAGTACCAAATTATTATGCAAATAAAAATGCTTGATGTTTGATTGAAGTTTTAAAATAGGCTGAAGTTAATTTTGAAAAATGGTTAAGTTTTTGTTTTTGATACTTGCATACTTGATTATTACATAATCATAGTTATTTCAGATGGACCTTCCTGGCAAAGTTATTTCTACTGTTAGTTAATTATTTTTGTTCCTTATGCTCTCAATGTCCAATGATAAGGATATATAAAAGGAAGTTACGACAAGTTTCTAATGTAAAAGACCATTCTGTAAAGAAGTTGCTGCGTAATGCTTTTTGAAAGCTCTTTATGTAGCGTACAAGTTCTACGGAACCATTTTGCTCCAAGCTAGCAAATCCAAGATGGCAACTACCACAAATAAAAGTTCAGAATTGTAACAAAATGAAATAGAATTACATTAATCAACTATCCCCAAGCTTTTTAACTTTAACTGCCCAGTTGAAATATGTGCATTAAACCAGTCAGTTTACTAAGAAAGAAACCTGCTTTTTAAAAAAACAGAGTTGTTCCAAATGTTTTCAGAGAGTAAGAAAACAACTTGCCACATAGCCCTAGCTGGTGCTTCAATTTGCTTCTTTGTAGCAGACCGTTTCACAGGAAATAGCTATGTTTTGATACAATGCGCTAGTCTTGAGGAACAGGCTTCAGATGCAAATGTAGGTTTCTTTTTCAAATCAGACCATTGGTAACTTAGTCTTAGATAAACTGCAAGGATTGAACTTTTAACATCAAATAATTAATGTATTTGAATAATCATGGGTGCAAGTTTTCAGGCATATGCCTGAAGTTCAGGTTTTTCATAACAAATTAGACAATGTTTTGCTATTAAATTATGAAGAAAAATGGTTTCAAATTACAGTTTTCAGGTTTTTCAAAATTTTCATCTTGCACCCATGAATTATTATTCTCTTATGTTTGTATATATCGATATAAATGTATAAATGTACATACAGTATTTGTAATGTTCTATATTTGATATTTACAGTGGATCTTGCTACTGGAATCAATTGTGGTCAGATTAATCATGAATCAAAGATAGATTGGCTTGAGGTAAGATGTTGAATCTGTTTATAGGCATATTTTATCACAAATATTTTTGTAAACTGTAGCTGTAGTCTATTGGTAGCATGCACACTTGGGGTCTCAGCTTTGAAACCCACCAGAGGCACCGTTGATTACCTTGAGCAAGAAATTTATCACTTCATCCAGGTGTAAATAGATACTTTAGAGAGTGGTATAATTCTGTTGCATGGTGTGTCGACTTCACCGAGTGGAGTAAAAGACTCTTCAAGGAGATTTGATTTGCTCCTTGACCAAGAATAAAAGCTGTAAGAAAGTGATTGTAAATAAGCATGAAACTTAAACTATAAAGTGATATTACTTCTTCACTTTATACATGCTTGTAATAAATTTCTGTTAAAATTTGAAAGTTTATGTATAACTTGTTTTAGCTTATACATTCTTTATTATCATGATGATATTTATGTTTATTACAGTTGAATGAAACTGGAAGAAAATTATTGTTTAGAGACAAGAGACTTAGAGTAAGTTATAATTTATCATAACAAGAGTTGTAGTAATAATATAGGCATTACTTGACTTAGTGATGTCTTATCTTGTCTTCTTCTTTCCATTCACGGCTGCTACACAGTCAGACCAGTCTTGTGGATGAATTGTATGGTCCGTCTGAGTTCAACTATAGTACCATACAGTTTCTCCTGTAAAGTTGTCTCAGTCGGCCATATTGCTAGCCTCTTCTGGTGGTGTCGTTCACAGGTTTGAAGGATGTTTTCTGTGGTTTGGTCATCCTCACCGCGTGAGCATGTAGCTGTCAGTGCCTCTTATCTTGTCTAAGGTTGCAATACTTTAAGCCAGTCACAATACAGTAGACACCAGACCATGTTTTTCAACAAAAGTTAAATTATAATAAATGTTTTTATTTTTAAATTCTTGCCCTTAACTAGTTTTGACTTTGCCGAAAGTAAACCTTTTGCCATTATAAAGCAATGCATCATTTTAACAAATAACAACTACATTCAACTTACCAAGGAGTAGCTTAATGACATAAAATTTATTATTTGCAATAACTATCTTAATATTGTGGCTTTGTAATTTAGTTAGAGCATGTATAAAAAGCTTGTTTCAATACATATAAGTAAAAATTTTGAGTATAAAAAACATTGTTTGGCAGAGAATGAAGCCTCACAAAAAGCAGCAAGAGGCTGTCTCTTAAAGCATAATTTTCATCACCTGCTTAAACTTATTTATTTCCATTTAATTTATACAAGGGCAAGTCAATAAATAACCAGCCTATGACATAAAGTCAGAGACCTTGTATACTTAGATAGGGGAAGTAATAGCACAAGAATTAGGCATTTTACATGGTACCATTTTAACTATATTGCATGATCATTTAGGGATGCGCAAGCTTACAACCTGTTGAGTCCCAAAATTGCTATATAATCGCGGTGGGGCGTCTGGTGTCGTTAACAATTGTGTTAAGGTTTTTTCAGATCTTTATGAAACTTCATACTATGTGATGAACAGAATTGGAAAGTAAGCACAACTCTACCTGGCTTTATTATGGGTTATTTCTCTTTGTAATTTTTGCTAGAAGGTTTTAAATCCAGCTTTAATATGGTTTTCACGTAACATTTCTTGTTTTACAGTTAAACTTGTATGATGTAGAGTCCCAACAACGTACAACTATACTAAATTATTGTTCCTATGTTCAATGGGTACCTAGTAGTGATGTTGTTGTAGCACAAAACAGAGGAAATCTTTGTGTCTGGTATAATATAGATGCACCTGAGAGAGTCACCATGTTTCCATTGAAGGTAAGTTAACTTTCTACAATGTTATTCAGAACTCCACTATATTTATCAATACTACTATAAATTATCCCTTTACTACCTAAATAAGTGAGCCAGAGTATACAGTCACAAGATGTCCAGATTGTAAACAAGCACTTTGAGGGTTGCCCACAAAACTGTAGTAAGTGCACTGCATTAAAGAGTGAGTTACTACAGTCTTGCAGGCAACCCTCAACTTGTATTTTTCAGCAGTCTATAGAAAAGATTCAAATAGCGCATAAAATAACTGTTACACTTGTTTTGTCTAATAATAACAGTATCATCCTGGGAATTGTAATTTTTAACTGGGAATGTTGTGCACAGAGTATTTTTGCACATGACCTAGTTTACGGCTAGTGCCTGATTGTTGTTTTATAATGACATTGGCCTTGTTTACATATGCAATGTTTACATGAACAATGCTGCTACAGGTTGTCCACGTAAACATTGCATATATAAACATAGCCAGTTTCATTTCACACAAATATTTAGGGGTGATTTAATTTTACAAATTTATAGTTTAGTTAGTTTAAACTTATTCTATAAAGACATCATTATATAAAATTTATAATGTGCATATACACTATGTAAAATTAATGATACTTATCAAAGTGGTATGTTTAAATCATTAAAATGCTGTTCATGCATTAGCTTATTCACCTATTTAGTGGGCAAGTCCATAGTTTTAAGTACAAAAACATGCATGACCTAGAATACGACCTGTAAGTATTTTTAACAGTGATGGTTTCAATGGATACGATCATATAGAGACTATATATTACAGGGTGAGATAGTTGACTTAGAAAGAACTGATGGTAAAACTGAGGTTATTGTGAATGAAGGTGTAACTACTATATCCTATACATTAGATGAGGGTCTCATTGAATTTGGTACTGCTATTGATGATGGGGATTTAGAAAGGTTGGTTTTTACATGGGGTTTCCCCATTTTAGTAGTGGACTGTGGTAAATCCACATCAAAATTTGTCGTGGACGATTACATTCGGTTGTGCGCGCGCAAATAAAGGGATAATTACCACTGCAATTAATATAGTCCGCATTACGCGTTAACAAGCAGACGACAAGAAGCATGTGTATATCTTATCTAGTTTATGAAAGGTAAAGGTCCCTTGTATGGCTTCCATGAGTTGTATACAGCCATATACTCTACCAAAACCCCATGTCTGACAGCGCTATCGGCGCTTTGATTTATGTACAATGCATCACACAGTTTGTTTCAAGTTGCATAATAATAAGAATTTTGACTGAATCATTGCCCTTTTCTGCTTAAAAATTTCAATTAATGAAAGTATTCACTTTAAATTTTACGTTTTTAACTCAATAGGATTGTATATCAAATATTGATTTTGTTTACTGCACACAAGCATCCCAAATAGTCTAGTATGCCGTCCATTGACTGTTTTTGTTCTTTCCCAAACTGCTTTATTTCTTTAAAAAAAGTGTTAGTTGATGAAAGAATCATGAAAGCAGAAGTCTTATCTGAATTGAAAACTGATTTTCTTTGGCAGTTCAGACATCTGTTGACTTTTCCAACTATAGAATGTTTTCAGAGTATGATAAATACTATTATTGTATACATATAGAGAGACATTGTTGTAACTACTTTCATTTATCTCTTACTTACAGAGCTGTAGCATTCTTAGAGACTTTAGAAATGTCTGTTGAAACAGAAGCTATGTGGAAAACTTTAAGTAAACTAGCTATGGAGGATAAACAACTTCATATTGCAGAAAGGTAATTTATCATCACAGGAACCACAATGGAAACTTTAATAAGAGATTTACCCCTTTTTTTTGTGTCATCCCAGTATTTATGTGCATGACATATGGCATTTTACATACTGTAATATTCAGCCGGATTTTTCAACAAAAAAAGTTGGCTAATAGTTTGGTGAAACACGGTTGGGCGGGTGGGTGTTCGGTGTCGTTAACAATTGTTTTCAATTTAGCATATATTTCTGCCATTTATTGTCAGGTCTTTATGAAACTTCATACAATGATAACATACCATGTGATGAACAGAATTAGAAAGTAACCACAGCTTGACCTGGCTTTATTATGGATTATTTCCCTTTGTAATTTTTGCGTTAAAGAATTAATGCCGGCTTTAATGTGGTTTCCACATTACATTTCTTTTACCATTTGTTTGCCATGTGTCATGTCATTGTTACCAAAATAAAAGTTTCTATTAAAAGCATAGCTAATATACAAAATAAGTACACTAAAAACTTGTGTATAATACTTGTTGTTTATTAGACTATATCCGGAATTCAAATATTTGGGTTTTCCCCTCCGGTACAAATAAACTTTCACTGTTACAATGAAAACATGTGTAAAATGAACAATAGGATTTAATCCATAGTTCGTTGTGCTGTTTAGCAATAATGTGTAGAAAACTTTGTTTGTACCGCCTGTGCAAAGACGGAAAAACCCATAAATTTGAATTCCGGATTAGGTCTATTGTCCAAGCATGTTTATGTACTTAAATTAAAGAATTGATTTGTCCACTTAATAGGTGAAAAATGTGATGTATGTTCATCATTGTATTGCTTTTAACAGACCACTAGGGCATTCAACATTTCTTTTTAATCGTGCATTTGTTCATAATAAATTGTATATGTTGACAGATGCTATGCAGCTCTTGGTGATGTGGCCAGAGCAAGATTTATGAAAGAAACATTTCGTATTGCTGAGGAGGTAGCTAAAACTTCAGGTGGTGATGGATTTAACAATTACAAGGTGAGAGCTAGACTTGCTATCATGGACAAGAAGTTCAAAGAAGCTGAAAGCATTTTCCTTGAACAGGTATGTGTGATTATACTGTAAATATTAAAGTAAACTAAGTGTTAAATTGTTTCAAAAATGTTTTATTACTCGGTAATTTGTGCATTGAGAAGAAATGTTGAATTGCTTTGCTTTCAGGTTTTCATTGATAAAAATTTAACAAATGGCCTAGAATATTATTTGTAATTTTTTTTTACTTTATGAGGTAGTTCAAAAGAATGTAGGGTTATGATTTAATGGTATTGAATTAAAAGTAATGTGTGGAAATTACTTGCCTTTCTTGGTTATTTCGAGGGTTGCAGACAGGACTATAGTAACTCGTTTTTTAACCAATGCACATACTGCAGTCTTGTGGGCAACTCTGGATTTGTTTCTGGGGTCAAAATCATACCACTGATGCTAAACCAGAAAGATTTTGCTTGTGGGGTTTTCTCTATTGCCTGCAGTACTCACTGAACCTTGTTCTTCTCTTCTTTGCTGTTACTCACACTTGATAGTAATGTGTTTTGTTTCTATTTAGAATCATGTTGATGAAGCTATGGAGATGTATCAAGAAATGCATATGTGGGATGAAGCTATTGAAGTCGCTGAAGCCAAGGTAAGTTAATGAGAATTATAGGTTATTATACAATTTACTGTACAATATGGAAATACATTTGGACGAGTACACAGCTTGAAGAGTCATACTAGACAAATCAATAGGCAAGTCCAATATGACTTTTCAAGCTGTGTACTCGTCCAAATATATTCCATATTGTACAGTAAAATGTATAATAACATTTTTATTATATATCTTTCATTTACTTTGTTAAAAAATTAAAATCAGAAACCAGACTAACATGGTTTAGTGCACATGTACCCAACTTGAAAATAATATATATTTTTTGGATCCAATACAGGAAAATATTGGACAGTCATGTGGTACAAATTCAGATTGTCGATTGGTTAGATTTATTAGATAATTATATAATAATACTGTATATTTGTATTTATAAGAAATCAGAAAATGTCTCAATCTTTGCAGCCTTTAATTTTTTCAATCTGTGTCTGACTTTGATGAACAATTTTATCAAGGCTTTGGTTGATTTATAGTATTTGTTAAACAAAATGGATATGTGGAACCAACTCTTGTAGGACATATTGCTTCAACAGTTTTATATTATTTAACATCAGAGTCATCCAGAACTTGAGACGTTAAGAAGAAATTATTATCAATGGTTGATGGAGACTGGTCAAGAAGAGACAGCTGGTGAAGTAAGTTAATTAACCCTTTAATGGTTAGGATATGGACGAAAAGTAGCCATTTTTTACCTTATGGCATTCAAGATACTTTTTTCTCTACTAATAGACTAACATAGTTGCAACTTGGCCAAGTTATTCCCTGAGTGATTGTTTTTTTAAAAAAGGACATTGAATCCCAATTACAGTGACTATGGAAATGCTGGTGCAGAGCACAATGGGGGGGATTTTGATCTTTTTCAAACATTTCATTTATTTTTATTATCCCAAAATGTAGTCTAAAGTGCTGGTACTGCCAGAAACTGCATTAAATCTTGTCACCTAGGCAGGCCTAGATCTCTAGATCCAAGCTTTTTATCTAGTAGTTAGCATGTACACTTGCCATTAGCTGACAACTGCCCTGATTTATACGGAGCTAAGCAGATATAAAAACTATTGGAAAACAGTGATGACCAAGGTCGATGAAGGTATTTAAGCTACAATCCCTGGATTCATTGTCAGACACACTACAGACCAAGCTAACTGGTAGCCGCCTGGCTAGCTCAGTTGATAGCTCACAAGTCTACTGATCTTGGGTTCAATTACCGGAGGGGCATACTTTCGTGGAGCTTGGTCATGAAATTATTTCTACAGCCATTCTCTCTCCTACCAATGATTCTTAATTATGTAGGGCAGTTGTCAGTTACTGACGAAAGTATGCGCTTAGTAGTTGGTTAACAGCTAAATTCTAAGATTTAGGTTTTCCAGGAACAGTGAGTAGGTTGACTTACCATTATATGACATATACAATGTGTTGCTACAGCATTAAACCCATCAAAAACAAACAATGCTGGTGCCTACATTGTATATTCATTTTTTTACAAGTCTATAATCAAATCTATCAATAATTACCTTTGCATGTTTGTAAATGTGTGATTTAATGTTTTAACAATACTTGAGAAATTTAAAACATATCTCAGGATACATGTAGATATTTAACCATTGTGCATAGTATCATTACTCTTCTTTCAAATCCTACAATCTATTATAACTATCCTAATGCGTAAATATGTTTAAATTTATAAAATTAAATTGTATTAATGAAAAACCAGCTTATTTACTAGTGTAAATGTTTATTTGGATGGCACTGTATATGTAACATATTGTAGTTCATTATTTTGTTCATTTTTAAATGATTCAATAATACTTTGTTCCAGGTAAAAGAAAGGGAAGGTGATTATTTAGCTGCTATCAACTTATATATGAAAGCTGGTTTACCTGCTAGAGCTGCCAGATTAGCTACAAGTAGAGATGTAATTACTATCAGTTTTATACATTGTTATATATTTTATTTAATGACCAACAACAGACCTAATTCAGAAGTCCCAATGTAGGGTTTTTATCAATGTGGTACAATCTTAGTTTATTTGGCACATTATTGTTTTTGTACACATATTTTCATTACAATGGTGATAGTTTGTTTGTACAATAGGAACAACCCAAATATTTGAATTCCGGTTATAGTCTTGCATGTACAATGTTAAGGACCAGTTTTTTCTTTCGTTCTTCAGGTCCACAATTGATTCAATTTTATTGTTAAACTTAAGGGTATTTCAATTATTTTTGTATGAAAGTTTGTTTAAAGTAAGAGTAGCCTTACTTTGATAAATATTTAGTGATATTTTATATTAGCAGTGTTTTATATTGATGGGGTCAATATTTGGTGGTTCCAACATCGACCACCAGAAACGCCTGTATAAAACAGGTGCCAATGTTAAGACATACAGTATAAGACTATATAGACTGTTAAATAGAAGGTTGTTGATACCAATTAGTATCTTTACTATTTGTGATGTACATCTACTTGATTTACTGGTACAAATGATCTTCATTTCTGTCTTTTTAATGAGGAATTTCATATAACTCATACTATAAATGTCACATCCCTCCAGCAATTGTCTATTCAAATGAGTCTTTGACAAAAAGATGTGAAGTTGTTCTTACAAAAAGATGTGTTAATTCTTCTCTGGCTTGTTGTATGAAGATGAACAATGTGTATTAATAACTAAAAATTAATTCTCAATTAATGTTTAATTATTTCAGGAACTAATGTCTAATACTGATTTGATAAGTAGAATAGCTTCTGCTTTGATTAAAGGAGAACTATATGAAAGGGTAAGCTCAATCTTTCATCATACTTTATTATACCCCCGCTTCGAAGAAGAGGGGGGTATACTGTTTTACCCTTGTCCGTGCGTGCGTGCGTCCATTACAAAATTTCCGTCACAGTTTTCTCAGCAACTATAACATGCAGCAGCCTAATACTTTGCATATTGCTTCATCCCATAGTCCCATGTGGTGTAAAGCGATTTCATGCTCCTTGCTCATCTACTTCCTTTTTGTCGCATATTTTTAGATTTTTGCGGGGGTATCACTAGTGAGCATTAGCTCACAGATTTACTTGTTATGTTTGAATTTATTTCAACATAGACACTAGTTTTGATGTGCTTATTTAATAACTTGTGCAAAAGCACTTGATATTAAATTATAGCACACAAAACATGTGCATATGTTTTATTGTTCAACATAATATAGACAACTGTATACTACTGATACTCTGGATGTACTTTTGGAGTTATGACCCTTTGTAACTTTAATATGGTTAATGTTTTTCAAAGTGAAATATCTTCAATATTTGTTTTAACATTTAAGTGAAGGTTTGTATGCTTATTCATCTGTACTTCATCTGAATCAATGTTTGAAAAGCTTTGATTATTTGTTGACTTTGTATAATTTATTTGGAGCCAATAAATTTCCATTTGTGTATTAACATTTGCATTGTTAACTTGCGAAATAGTCATGTTTGTATACTACAGAAATTATTGTTGTATGACATGAAACAAGTTAAAATTGTGTTTTTACAATTTTATATAGGCTGGAGACATGTATGAGAAGATCAGAGATTACACCCAGGCTATGTCTTGTTTCAAGAAGGGTAAAGCTTACAGAAGAGGTAATAATTGTGTAGTGTTTTATTGTCATACTTTAAGTATCATTATAAATGGTAAAACATCTTAGGTTATGTTACTTTTATACTTTATAAGGACTAAGTTTTTTATGTGATATCTTCAATCCAGCCTAAGATTTTTATGTGATACTATCTTCAATCCAGCCTATCTCTGTATCAAGTACGACAGTAGTCTGCAACTGTAGATGGTGTGTGCTTACTACTAGATGAAAAGTTTGGTCTGAAGATCTTGGCATATCCAGAAAATAGAATGACTCAATTTGGCTGAAAATATGTTGAAATATGGCAGACGCCACCATAGATTTCATTTTGTGATGAGGCATTTAATTTTAATATTTTTTATAAAAATGTTATTTTAACTACTCTGTCAACACTTAAGACTATTTTTTTTTATTATTTAGCTGTGGAGTTAGCTAGATATGCATTCCCACAAGAAGTAGTAAGACTGGAAGAAGAATGGGGTGATTATCTGGTTTCACAGAAACAATTGGATGCTGCTATCAACCATTTTATTGAAGCTGGGTTAGTGTTTTGTCTTCAGTGATGGACTGAGCACTGGATTTCTATACTTGTTTAGTACTTGAGTATTTCAAATTTTGTACTTTTACTTATGAGTAATAAGTACTGTTTTTCCCCAGTACTTGAGGAGTACTGTAGTAGTACGTAAGTACTAATGGGTATTTTTGAGTATAATGTTGTTTTGTATGAAAATATAGAAAATATGTAGTAGAAATGAAGAAAGACTGATTTTATTAAATTAATTTGATAAAGCATCAAATCAAGCTTCAAATATATATTTAACAAGACAGTCAAGATGTCAATGTAAACATTTAATATAGTTTTTTTACCACAAAAGTCATTGTTTCAGAGATTATGACATCTTATCATCATTAGTTTTTCAAAAATTATATAATATGGCCAGTAATTAGAAATATTTATGAGTATTGAGTACTGCTGGTTTGTTACTTGAGTTATTACTAGTATGAGTGCATTTTTGTCTTGAGTACCAAGTATAGCAAGTACTGGAAAAATTGGTACTTGACTTCATATACTCATATGAGTACCCTATCCCTGTTTGAAAATTATCATTGTTATTACAAAGTTAAACTTGAACCATGTTGCCTTAGGTGTCCCCTTTGAACATTTCAAAAAGTACTTGTGTAATCCAAGATTTAAGCAACAGTTTGTTTTATAGTACTGTAGTAAATCCTTGTTTTCAGCAATTTCGACCAGTCAATATTGGCCCATGCTAATCTTTAATTATATTAGCTTCTGTGAGTACAGAAGTACTGTACTGATCATCAGTGTTAATGTGTGCGCCACTGACAGTTGAATAAAATTGAACTATACAAGTAATTGATACAAGAAATCTTAAATATGTAGTAAAATGGAAAAAAATAGTCAGCTAAAATTTCAAGAATATATTAATCAATTACAGAGCTATATCTAAAGCTGTTGATGCAGCCATTAACTCGAGACAATGGGCTAAAGCTGTACAGATATTAGAACTTCAAGATTCATCATTGGCATCTAAATACTACAAGAAGATTGCTGATCATTATGCTTCTGTTGGAGAGTATGAGGTATAAACTATAGGTTATATTCTGGTAAAAAGACTGGTTGTATCTTGTGAAAACCCACTACAAGCAGCATGTATACTTTCGCATGTATACTCTACAAAAAATTAAAGTCTTTCTGATGAATTTAGTTGAATTTGTCTATGAGCATGTTTGCTATGTCATCAGAGGTTTCCAGTGTGTTATTTGGAACTGAAATACTTCCTGAAAAATATCTATTGATTAAGATAAGATTGCATTGCTGTCCAGTCAATGTTGTACAACTCTTCCTCCATGTGGTTGTGCCTGTTCTTATCCATAAGAACAAAGTTCCCAACTTCTGTACCAGTGTAAGGATGCATATAGGGATGAAGAATCTCATAACTATATGTTGCAGTCTTCAGGGTTCCATACTGGTCAACATAAACTTCCAAATGATTGCCGTATGACATACCTCCCCAAAACGGAAGAAAGCTTTCACTGCCATGCACTGGTCCTACTCTATGAAAAACAGTTTAACTGTTACATTGATTTAACTGCTTTGTTGCAGTATGTCGGGACTTTTTATGATAAATCATTAAAACCTTAGCCCCATTTGTCAATGCATTTATTTGTACATATTTAATTTACAGATAGACCAATTTATATAATGTAATTTTAATACCATTGTATACTGCCCCGTTTATATTTTGTTGAGTGTATATTAATGATGTATTTTTGTATTTTAGATGGCTGAGAAACTTTATGTTGAAGCAGGTTGTACTAGGGAGGTTGTTGATATGTATAATCAAGCTGGTAAATGGGAACAGGCTCATAAGGTATGTTCAACATGCTATATATATATTTAGTGTTGCTTTACTATTTCATTTCAATAAGAGGATATTTGTTTATTTTAGTGCAAGATCCATTTTTAGCTTGACTTTCAAATAAAATGGGAGTTTATGCTATCACTTTTGCTTTCGTAAAGAAAAAGCAAATTAGTCATACTGATTTGAGTACAATTATTTTAGATATGTCAATGGCTTGGGCATATAGAAAAATGAAATGCTTTCAGTTAAATTCTGAATGCAGGCACTTATGCCTTGATATCGTCTTATTAAAGTAGCCATTTGATATCAGTTGAATAAGCAAGTGTTTATGTGGAACTTGCTATGAGGTTATGTTTTTGTCTTTTTGATTTGGTCGGTATCGCACAAGACTACTGATCAAGGGGTCATAGGTTCGATTCTGGGATGGGGTCTACTTTTATGGAGCTTGGTCACGAAATTATTTCTACGACCATTCTCCCTCCTACCAATGATTCGTAATCTTGTAGGGCAGTTGTCAGTATGTGCCTTGTAGTTGGTTAACAGCTAAATTCACAGATTTAACCTTTCTAGGAACAGTATGTTGACTGACTGCCATTATATGACCTACATGTATACAATGTGTTGCTACGGCATTAAACACCCCCCCCCCCCCAAAAAAAAATAAAAATAAAAATAACCCGTAAATATTTGTTTACTCTAGATGGCATCAACATATATGAAATCCGATGATGTTTCTTCATTGTATATATCTCAAGCTAGACAACTGGAGGAACAAGGCAAATTCAAAGAAGCTGAAAAGTAAGTTACATGTTTTTTTAACAAGTCAAATCATTGACCACTAACCTGAAGTCCAGGACTTGTGAAATGGATTTGTGCTTATGAAATACCTTAATTTAGCTTGTTAGGCTGGTTGAAAGCCCATCTGGCCAGCTCAGTTTGTGCCACACAGGTCTACTGATTGAGGGTCATGGGTTCAATTCCTGGGTGGACATACTTTAGTGGAGTTTGGTAATGAAATCATTTCTTTGACCATTCTCCTTTCACTACTGATTCTTAATTATGTGGGGCAGTTGTCAGTCACTGACGAAAGTATGCGCATAGTAGTTGGTTAACAGCTAAATTCAAAGATTTAGCCTTTCCAGGAACAGTTAGTAGGTTGACTGACCACTGTGATATGACCTATATGATGTGTTGCTATGGCATTAAACCCAATAAAAAAAGGCTAATAAATAGGTTACATTTATTTACAAAATACATCAAATAAATTTTGACAAACAGGTTATAAGAGTATTTACATTCTGTAAAACACAAAAAGTACAAATCATCTTTCAAATTGGTTAAAGCAGCATGTAAATCATCTTTGCATTAAACATTATACACTTATCATGTATGTGACCACTAACAGTCTTAATGTTTATTTATTCATAGAATTCAGTCTTTGATAATACATGTTATCCTATAGATCAGATTAGGGCCTCACATTGGTGTTTTTTCTCAGAACTAAACTTTGTACCAAATGTACCTGTGTGTATACAGAACAATAGGATTTATTTTGTGCTGACTGCCTTTCAACAATAATGAGATGTAAACCAATACTAACATACCTACATGTATTTATGGTTGGAAAAAAAACATTAATGCACATTTCAAATATGAACTATTGGGTTGTTCTACCAGTTTTTATTTGAGGAACTTCAGTTCTGCGTGAGCATCCTTAATATTTAAAGACTTCAAGGCACTTTCTGGCAACAAATTTGCTAATTAACTGACTGATATTTTTATTATTTTAGATTATTTGTGGCAGTTAAAGAACCTGATCTTGCTATATCTATGTATAAGAAACAGAAGATGTACAATGATATGATAAGATTGGTTAAAGTACATCATACAGATCTTGTTCAAGATACATACCTTCATTTGGCAAAGGTAATATATATAACATTTTATGTATAGTGCGACAATATTAACCTGAGCTTGAACTACCTTATAATAATAATTACATGTTCCACTTGTATTAAATCGTGATTTTCTGTATGAGTGTATACGATTGTACACATGTTTATAACAGCCTTTGTGATTATAAATGAATTTTGTAATCATGGCATGTTACTGTACTTTAATTTTGGACACATTTGCTTATGGGGTAACACATAAGTCCATGATATTGTGGCACTGTTTCAGAGTATTCATTTTTATGAAAACAAAAAAATTATTATTCAATGTGTTTATTTTGGCGAAAGCTTCTTATGAGATGCGATTTACAGACGGAACACAAACAGAAAATAAATACTTAGTTAAATATATTTTTGCATAAAGGTCAAGTTTAGGTTAATATTGTTGGACTATACATTAGTAACCATCTTAATTTAGCCACTTGAAACCATCTTGATTTTACTTTCCCTTGAGACTTAGCTATACTATTGCTTTCAAAAATTACCTTTACACATTACACTTTTGTGTTTAAATTTTTACTAATACCTAAAAAATTTAAAATATATCTTCAAATACATGTATACAGTACCCACCAAAAGTTTGGAGACATTTTTCACTCTGTAGGTCTACTGAATAGCTTTTACCTAAAATTTGTTGACTGTTTATTTTTAAATGCTTTTTAGTTTTGCTTTTTTTTGGTTATCATTATTCCTTATAACTGAGACTACAAAAAACAGCTTATTGGCTATGTTATGGAAATAATTACAATAAACATGGTTTGGAGGCTTAATGATGTCAGATGCTGAATATTATAAATGTGCTGCTTTAATGAAATTAGTCTTCGTTATATCACAAACCATACTTAAATATATCAAAAATAATGATTCTACAAAAATAATTATCAAAATTTAAGAATTGTATTCAATTTCTTTTGTCTCCAAACTTTTGGTGGGTACTGTACATACAACAGTTATAATTGTATAAAGTATCATTACCCTTCTTAAAAATCTTACAATTATTTTAACTATCATAATGTGTAAATACATGTACATCTAAAATGAAATTCAATTATTTAATGAAAAAACACCTTTTTTACAAGTGTAAAGGTTATTTTAGATAGCATTGTATAATATAATACTCATTAAATTATGAGTTTAAAAATATAATTAATCTACAGAGGCTCTTTGTTTTAGTTCTTTCTATGTTTGTATCAATATCAATCTTGTGTACCAAAACCCCAATGACAGAGTTTTACAAAATGAACCATAAAGTGGTACATGTATACAGTTTGAAATTTATAAAGATAATTTTTCTGTAATAGCTTTATGTCTGTGGATTGTTGTTCTAATTATTATATTAAATGTAGGAATGTGAGACTGACAACAATTTAAGACAAGCAGAACATTATTATTGTGAAGCTAATGATTGGAAAGCTGCTGTTAATATGTATAGAAGTCAAGATATGTGGGATGAAGCTCATAGGGTAAGATCAATGGTTATATTATTAATCACATGATGCTTTTGCTGATTTTGCAGTTATGAATAAATTAAACTCAAATTTTAGTTGCATTGGGAGGGAGTTAGTTTTGGGCCTTGGTCATAATATGTATTGTGGAATTAACTTGGACCAAAAAATTAAAGTAATGTCTAAATGATATTTTATATATAACTACATATGACAATTCTTCTTGTAAGTATTCTTCAGTTGGAAGCACACAAGTCTGCTGATGAAGAGGGTATATGTTTCAATTCCAGGACAGGGCTTACTCTTGTGTAACTTGATCTTGAAATAATTTCTTTGGCCATTCTCCCTTCACCCATTGATTCTTAATCAATTAAGGCAGTTGTCACTGACAGAAATACATGTAAGCTCCTAGTAACTGGTGAACAGCTATATCCGGAGAGATTTAGCCTTTCCAGGAAAGGTGAGTAGATTGACTTTGGTAGATTACCTGTACAATGTGTTTCTAAATGTGTTGGTGTTAAATCAACTAAATAAATAAATAATTTGATTCTTCTCCTGTACTAAATTATCTTTATCTCATTTTATCATCAGGTTGCTAAAGCCCAGGGTGGTCAAACAGCATCTAAACAAGTTGCTTATTTATGGGCTAAGAGTTTAGGTGGTGATTCTGGTGTGAAACTATTAAACAAGTTTGGTCTTCTAGAGGCAGCTATTGACTATGCTGCTGAAAATTGGTAAATATATTTTATATCATTTTAGTGTCAGTATTTTATTGTTAAACTTTTATATTGTACGAGAGCCACCTGGCTTGCTCAGTTGGTCGCAAACAAGTATGCTGATGTAGGGGTAGGAAAGTTTGTTTTGTAAGTGGGACAATATTTCATGGAGCTAAGACATTAATTAATTTCTACTGCCATGCCCTGTTCTTCCACTAATTATAAATCATGTAGGGCAGTTGTTAGTCACTAGCTAAAATATGTAACTGGTTAACATTTAAATCCTACCAACCAAAGAATACATATTTATATGTGCTATAATTGAAGTGTTTTATTATGCTAATATTATATTTTACAAACCTGGTAAAGTTACATCAAAATTTAAGCAAGCCTATGTTTAACCAACATGTAGTGCATAGGGATTGCTTAATGTTTATTTTTTTGAACGTCGTATTCAACACATATTTAGGTCATATATACAGGGGCCAGCTCTTTCTACTATAGGTTTCCTGGACACTTTTCTAATCACCAGTAAAAGCTTTCATGAGGCTGACATGCAACTCATGTATAAGGTATGACCTACCGCAACGGAGCGTGAACCCCCAATCTCCAGATTCAAGTCAGACATGCTAACCACTACAGCTGTTAATAATTTTTACCATGATATTAGAGTATATTTATTGCTTGTTATGTTCATACATTATCATATCATAAGTATATTGTTAGGACCTAAAGACATCTTGTCATTACATGTTCTTGGCGTAAAGTACAAATTTTAAAAGAATTGTGTTTTTCTTGCAAACCACAAAATTTGTAATTTTTTTTATAAATAATGTTTACTTATGTTTTTCAGTGCTTTTGAATTTGCTTTTGAGTTAGCTCGTATTGCTATGAAGAATAAATTACCAGATATACATTTGAAACATGCTATGTATTTAGAAGATGAAGGCAGATTTCAAGATGCTGAAGCTGAGTTTGTACGTGCTGGTAAACCTAAAGAGGCTGTGCTTATGTAAGTACTACTGTCCTGGTTTACATGTATTGTTTATTTACAAATATGACAAGTTTTATTTTAAATTATTCAGTCATGAATATCTCATGAGATTTTTAAATAATTCTTTGAATGTTCATGTTTTTAGTCTGGACTGCTATTTTCTTTCTGACCTTGCTCATGAAAAATTTCTCTGGCCATTCTCACTCTTACCAATAATTTTAAATCATGTAGGGCAGTTGTCAATTACTGACTTAAGTATGTGTCGCCGACCATCCCAGTTATGGGTCGTGGTTTCAGCATAGAAAAACAACAAGTCTTGTTGGTAGTTACTTGTTTAATATGGTTGGTTGTATTGTAGACGTGGATAATGGTGATAATTTAGTTAAACCAATGAAGTATATAAATATATGAATAAATCAATCTGAAAATAAATACAACAGTGAATTAAAAGGTAGTCAAGAACACGTGGTCATGATATAAAAATGAGTTACAATTTAACAGTCTTAGTAATGAAAGATTTAAAAACAATTTAGATTAAGCTGAAGACGGAAATAATGAAATTAAGTAATACATATTCAATAATTTACAAAAAGAGTGAAAAACAAATAAATATTTAATTATAATTCAAAAGAGTGAAAATCTATTCAAATACCTGGTTTGGTTTAATACAAAACCAGAACAACTGGTTCAAGTGAAGTATAGTGGCAGAGTGACAAAAAGTTTATCGTGCGCGGTTATCGGAAAAAATGGTCACGTGATGGGTGGTACGATAATGAAATGAAATGAAGTGTTAAATATTCGATGTTTTACTATAGTTAATGAGATGGTGATGGAACTACTAACTGACTACAATTACACTACATAGAAAAACTAACGATATAATTCTACCTATGACATATGCACTTAGTAACTGGTAACAGCTCAATTTAGAGATTGAGCCTTCCAGGAACAGTGAGTATGTTGTCTGACTGCCATGATATAACCTATACAATGTAACACTACAGCATGATATCCAGCAAAAAAAATCCAATGCTCCAGTTAGCTACAGTTTACACTAGCAATATGTTATGTAAGATAGTGCTAGCTTTAAGATTGAGAGGTCCCAGGTTTGAACCTCACAAGGGACACTGCTAATTTTCTTGAGCAATTGAATCTATCCGCCCATGTGAAATGAGTGTTGTGAAGGACCACCTTCTTGAAGGTTTCAGTAATCAGGGGTTATCATATAAAATTGTAATGTTGGCTGAACTTGAATGAGGTATTTAGTTATATCATTTTCTCCAATTAGGTATGTTCATAATCAAGATTGGGACTCAGCTCAACGTGTTGCTGAAGCTCATGATGCAGATTCTGTTGGAGATGTACTAGTTGGACAAGCTAGATTTGCTTTTGAAGAAAAAGATTATGCTAAAGCTGAAACTTACTTATTGAGAGCACAGAGACCAGAACTTGCTGTTAAATATTACAGGGTATGAAAATATTCGTTTGTATGTTTAGCTGCTTATGTTTACTATGACTAATCTCATACTTATTGTTGAGCATACTGTCTATGGGCTGGTCTAACTGTGTAAGAAGATTTATTATTATAGGTCTTACATATTGTGGAATGTCCTATCTTATCAGTTTTGTTACTTAAGTCTGTTAATGTTTGCTGGGATTTGAACAGTGCCTATAAATGTGATTATAGATAAGTCTTGTCAAAGGTGTTATGAAATCACTAGAACAAATACGTCTACTAGTATCTAGGTTGTTTTTATGTAGTGAGCTTATATGAGAATGTATACAGGGCATATAGTTACAAGTGGTCAGTTTCCTAAGCAAATGGCTAGCTAGTGCTTTGTTCCCTGATAACCTGGATTTGATATCACATACTTAGAACTTTTGATGTGAGAGGGGTACCAGTGGACAAAGCGCTAGCTAGGGATATGTTTAGGAAACTAGCTTAAGATCCTCAGAATGTAAACAAACTCTTTGTTTTTCATAAAGTTCTTGCACCAGCTGAAAATAAAATTGTGCATAAAATAACTATTACTTTTCTATGTCCTAAAATGCCCATATTAACCTGTTAATTTTGTTAATTCTGAATCATGTGAACAAATTATTTTTGCAAAATTAATGACCTAGTTTAAGCCACAACAAGTTGATCATTTGTTCTACGGATTTTTTTTTTTAAAAATTGGTCGAGCGAGCGAAGAATTTTTTTTTAAAAAAAGTCTTTATTCACTTGCTTTATATAGCGGTTTGACCAAATTTTTATGGGCGAGCGAGGAAATAAAAATATTTTTTTGTAAAAATTGTCAAAATTAAGGTGCGAGCGAATCCATAGAACATATGATCAATTTGTTGTGGCCTTATGGTTCAATTTAAATTTGTGTGAAGGATTTTAAGCTAACTATCAATAATTATGGGACCTATTGGGAAATTTCGTGGAAAGAGGATTTATAGTCATTCAATTATATATCTAGATAGAGAAATCCATGAAAAGAATGTGTAGATCACATGACTATAGATCTTGATATGGTACAGTTAGGGCTGTCACGATATACCGGTATATTACAATATGCAGCTATAGCAATACGTACCACTGTACTAATTTTACATACCGGTATTTAGCGATAATTTTTTATTTTCATTGAAAAATTCTTCCCTTTGCCAAATGAAGGTAGCAAAATGTCTGTTTTCCATGGTTCATTCGATTAAAGCTTAAGTTAAAAGCATTTAACCAATCTGGGCGCGTTTGAAATGTCTCCATAACTATAAAAATGCCCAGTTTTTCTCCAGGCACTTTCCCTACAAAATGCTATAACATACTTCAATACTGAACTGTTGGATAAGTTCTTTAATAGAGAAGTATTATGCAACATGTCTTTTGTTTGCAATCCAAGTTCTAGTGCATCGCAATATACTGTGATACGCTTCTGGTGTATTGTGACAGCCCTATGTACAATGTAATATCGTCAACTATGTATAAGAAAAGCAAGACTTACATGTAGCATCCTGCTTTTTTCTCTACTTCTGCTATTTTTGCTTGTACTCAGACTCTTTCCTTTTCTGACGTTAAGTATACATTCTATTATTAAATAGACAAATGATTTATTTTATAGGATTCTGGAATGTGGCAAGATGCATTACGTGTATGTAAAGAATATGTACCACATAAATTACAACAATTACAAGATGAGTATGATAGAGAAATGACTGATAAATCTACTAGGTTTGTATTGATGTTATATAGTAGATATTATCTATATTTGACTTTGTTTTATCTTCAAATAAAATGTTGCCACTTCATTAGAAAATATTGATAAAACAGGTGTTTGTAAACATAAAGTTGAAACATTCCCAGATGCTGTACCAGTCCGATCAATATCTTATAGATAACATCCAATAAAACGAGATCTCACCAGTGCATAGCACAAGTTATTAATAAATGATGATCGTTTGCTGCTATAAAACATGGACGAATCAAACATGAGATCACTAGATATTTTAAGGTTTAGTTTGCTATTATTTTATTTTTTATTGTTACAGCTACTCTATAACAAGACCCATCTGCCCAGCTAGCTCAGTTGGTAGCACACAAGTCTACTAATTGAGAATTTGTTGGTTCAATTCTTAGGTGGTGCATATTTTCATGATGAGGCTGTAATCCCCCAACCACTGCTTCTAAATCATGTAGGTTAGTTGTCAGTCACTGTCTGCAGTATGTGCATGGTAACTAGTTAAACAGATTCCCAGGTGTAGCATTCTTATGTAGAAATTGTTAGAAATAATTTCTATGAGCTTAGTAACTGGATAACAGCGAAATACAGTGATTAAGCCTTTCCAGGAACGGTGAGTAGGATGACTGACTGCAGTGATGTGACGTATACAATGTGTTGATATGGCTTTAAATGCAACAAAAAGAAAGTAAATAAAATAAGCCCCATTTCCTCAGTCAGAAGTAACCTCATATAAGATTAGAAAATTGGTTATAAAAGATGAAGAACAATGATTGATATAACATTGTTTTATTATTATTTGTACAGAGGTGCTGAGTCAATGTTACAACAAGCAAGAGAATGGGAATCATCTGGTGAATATGCTCGTGCTGTAGAATGTTATCTTAAAATTACAGATCAAATCACTAGTGATAGAGATACTATGATTAAATGTTGGATCAAGGTCAGTAAATGATATTTCTTTCATGCTGTATGGTGAATTGAAGTGTTAACTTCTTTGAAGTTTGTACATTGTATTTTATACTTATTGAATTTTAATTTGTTTCAAGATACAGGAAAGGGACAATAACAATATCTTAGTTTAAAGTATACATTTTAATTATTTCAGAAAAAAAGAAAATTTCATTTCTATCTATTGCATTGTCGACTAAATACTCCTGACTGAATAAATTCGAACATATGACCTGCACATTTTTTAAATTATCAGTGTAAATACCTAAACTTGTTTTTAATTAATTTCTAAAGAGAAAAAAGAAAACCAATAATTTTTACTGGAAATACAGGTAATCATAGCAATGCATATAATTGTTTGTATGTATATCAAGCTGATTTTTACAGAATACATAGAACAGATGTTGACCATGATGTTGATATGATTTTTTACATGTTACCTTGCCTTTTAACAAATTCATAGGAAAATTCTACGAACTTTCCTAACAACCCTCGTGCATGTATAACTAGTATATTAATACATTTATTTATGATCTCTAGGGAGCTGATCTAGCCATCAAATTTCTTGGACAAGAGAAAGCTACACGTGTTGTAGAGATTGTTTGTCCACGTCTTGTTGAACAGAGAAGACATACTTCTGTAAGTAGAATATGGGATTTCTCTGTTTGATTTTATACCTTGAAGTGCACTGATTTTTTTAAAATAACCCATGCCCTCAAGAATTTTGAAAATAATGTGAGGCAAGTAGAAGAAAGTTTATAAAAAGTATTCTGATTATCATCAGCCAGTGTCTATTTAACATTTACTCACTTAAAAAATATTTTCAGAAACACATTTATTTTTCTGACTGCCACAAACATCAATGCCATGTAGACTAACTGCTTTATCATTGTTGTAATTTATTGGGTCATTTTTTCACTGTCTAGCTCTTGGTACATTATTATTATGTATTTGATTGAAGGGAAAAACTAGTTAAAGCTTAATATTTTATTTCTAGCTGAAGTGATTATTATTTTATTTCAACTTAAAATTCTCAACTCTATGCATTCAGCTTTAATTCTTTCTTTTATTTTTGTTTTATTTTGTTTATTTTTCTTGTTCTCGGTTTACAGGACATTAGTGTGGTACTTAAGTATTTTTTTATTTAAAATATTTTGCACGTATTACTCTTCATTCTTCTTTATTCATAGCTTCTGATTTCTTATTTGCAATCTACATAGGTGAAAGTGCGGGCTGTTAAAACCTTTCTAGAAATTTACAATAAATTGTACAAATACAGCACAGTTATGTACTTAGAAATGCTCATAGCCTCAGGCTCATGAGGCTATTGAAACTTCCATCCAAGAAACAGTTCTTGTTGTCTTATAATCGGGGCTCTTTTTTGCTGTAGCATAGTGTCTGTGAATTTGAAAGTGTTTTAGAGCTGTGTATTACTATAGCTATGACAGTAGAGTGGTGCAATATCTTGATAAAATCTACTGAGATATTTAGAGACAATTGTCTGACTCCTATAGTTATAATACCCTTTAGACAAGACAGGAAAGAAATAATTAGTCACATGAGCATTTTGCCAGCCTAAAGAATGGTCATGTGACTAATTATTGTCATGTCATGTGACCATTCTTTACACTGGCAAAATGCTCAAAATTTGTTACTATATTTAGTAACAAATGTATTAAAGCTTTATAGTATACCATGGGCGCGTTGCCTAACGATTTTGCTCCTTATTGCTATGAAAAAGCACTTTCTTGTAGCTCTTCTTCTTAGGAACGGGTTGCTATTTATGTCACAAACCAAGATGGCAGCCTGTGCCGATACACACTTTTGCGCTTATTGCAATTGCATGTTTTGGGGGCGATTTCAAACTAAATAAGTCTCTAAAAAGTATAAAATCATTGCAAAAACATGTTTACATGAACAATTACAAATATTTATTAATTTCAATTCATCTATAGTCAGTCAAACATAAAAACCAAATTGTCAGCAAACAGGAAGTCACATTTAGGGAGGCAGCCGTTTTGATTTGTAACAGCGCTCTCGGGTAGCGAAGATTTTTTATGCTAGCTTTCGCTACATAGCGAAATGAAGCGATATCTTGTAGCAAGATGTTTCCTATTATTTTGCTACGTAGCGATACCTACCGAAATGCTTAGGCAACGCGCCCCTTGTATCACATATAGCTGTACTTTAGTACATCACATAAAGTAGTACTGAACTGTATAAAATTATCTAGTCTGTGTGATTGTCTTCAATAGATATATCTGTTACAACATATGAAGACATGTATTCATTTGATTAGTTATGTATAACCAGATATTATATCTTATCACTTGTCAAGAAAGCTTCATTTCATAGTCTTTATACATAAAAAATCATTGTCAGTATTCAAGGGTAATTGTTTATCTTAATTTTAACTATTTCTGACAAACTGTAAATTTTTAGTGTTTTTGCCAGATACCAGATTAAACTAAAAATACTATAAATACATTATACATGTCAAGAGTTGCCCACAAAACTGTAGTAACTCACTCTTTAACGCAATGCACTACAGTCTTGCGGGCAACCCTTGATGTGTATATTATGCTATATCATTGCATTGCTATGCATTGTGTATATCCTGCTTAAAACTATAATCAGAGATATAATTATTTTTTATTTACATGAACTTCTAGTTTCTTGTTGCAGTGCTTGTTCTTTCTGACTTGACTTTATTTCTTTTACTTTGGTACTAACCTTAAATATCTTATTTTGATCAGTTACTTGATGGTTAACTACACTTCCAGGATGCTTTTAATATTGTCATAAAATGGCTTTCTAAAAGAAGCGTTTATTTTCACTTTAAAGGGTATGTGACAGGGCCGTTTATTGAGCAGAAAATAGCGTCAAAAATGAAATTGAGGAAAAAAACTGTTTCCTTCATTTTCAATTATTTAAGTAACATTCCTTAAACAAATAGTTCAAAAATTTTAAGGACAGAGGAATTTTGCTTCAGGGAAGAGGAAAAAAGCATACTTTTTAGGGAGGAGAGTGGAGTTTAATTTCAGCCCCTAAATGGCCTGAAAAAACACCTGAGAAGTGTTGTCCAATATATGTAACAAGTCTATGTATCACTGTAGGATTTCTCTCTCCTTCTTCTTCTAGTTACTGGGCAAGATCCCTCTCTGGGGTATTGTCGCTCAGGTGTTACAAGCTCTCACTATCTGTCATGTTTTAAGAGTGAACAAATCAGAGAATTCTCTCATTTATTGATTAAGCTTCATGAAAAAACTTATATTTACTGATCAGTGATATTTTTTTGCCTCGAAAAAGGGCCGAAATTATGCCTTTTCACTTAGGAAAAAAGTAGTAAAAAAAAGCAAGTAAAAATGGCCAAAATTTTCACTAAAGATGGCAGATTATTTCTTGAAAGTAAAAAAGTCTAAATGTTTGTGACATGGTCAAAAACATAAATGTGTTTCTGCAGGTTTGCTAAGAGTGAAGACATTGGTTTTAAATCATATAAAATCACTGCTGATGAAAAAATAATTATGAAATACAGAATGGTGTTTCAAAACAATATGATTGTATGTTTCTTTTAAAAATTACATTTTCTTAGATATTGGATTTGATTTTTAGCTCGACTATTCGGAGTATAACTTAGCATGACTTTTGACTGGATTATGGCCCTTTTCTACTTATAAAATGTCTTGTTAGGTGCAACATTTTATCTTAGAAACTTCATTTTGAAACTACTGAAGGGATTCACTTGAAACTTCCCACATGTCTCCAGGGTTATCATTGGAGGTCAAATACCAAGTTGCATAACTCTAGCATGAATTTTGACTGGTTGTTGCTGTTGTTTACAGCAATATACCGAATAGTCAAGCATGCTGTCTGTGGACTGCTCTTGTTTATATTTTATTACTATTGTTTTGTACTCATCTATATTTGTGAATACTAAAGTGAAATAGTGAAAAAAATATTTCTATATTACAGGCTGCTGAACTTTATCTTGGTGTAGATTTAGTTAAAGATGCTATAGATATGTTTATAATGGCTGAAGAATGGAATAAAGCTAGGAAGGTTGCCAAGGAATTAGAACCAAAGTAAATACATGTAGTACAATAGAATATGAGCAATAATAACTCAAATATGTATTTAATTGCTAGCTAACCAAAATGAATGAGTGTTCAGTTTGAACCAACACAACTAGAGAGTTTAAAATACGAGTCACTGATTACTCTGTATAATATGGAGGAATCAGGGATATCATCTTCAAAATATCAGAAAATCTGCTTTACCCGATATAATGGATTATCCAAATTATTCCTTTTCAGTCCTTTTGAATTTGGATTATAGAAATTTAACTGTTTAAAATTGATGTGAAAATAAACAAGATTAAAAAATAATATATTACATTATATATATATGATAATAGTATTAATTAAATTATTGTTTTTTTTTCACAGATATGAGAATTATGTTGAAGATAGATACAAGGAATCATTAAAGAATTCAGGCAAAGCTGATGCTGTATGTACTTTACTTTTTTTAAGTAGCAAAACATTGTATATCTAAGCGGTCAGTCAACCTACCCATTGTTCCTGGAAAGGCTAAATTTCTGGATTTAGCTGTTAAACAGTTACTAGATGCATGCTTCTGTCAGTGACTGACAACTGCCCTACATGATTAGGAAATTATTTCATGACCTAACATAAAAAGTATGTCCTGCCTAGGAATCGAACCCATGACCTCTCGATGAGTTGAATTGTGTGCTATCGACTAAGCTAGTTGGGCTGGCATGTACTTTACTGCATGTATTACTATTTGTAGACTAGAACATCAAAAATTAGCTTAGATAGCTCATTCAGTTGTAGCATATTGTTCAATTTATTTAAGATATTTTAAATAATTTACAGATATTAAAATTAGTTGTATGTTATGTATATCCCATTGCATTAAGATTAAATAAATTATGTGAGACCCTATGTCATTATCAATGGCTTGAAGAAGAAATCAGCTTTTATTTCTTTGCTAAAGAATTCACTTTTTAGGACTTGTATCATTTATCATAAAACAACAGACATTATTTCAAATTTGCCATTGATGCAGTATCAAGGTAGATGTACATGTACTTTATTTTAACATGTTGGATACTATTATGTAAAAACTAAAGTGTGAGTTCTACCATGCATGCATTCATCCATCGGAAAGGGTGATAAACATTAATGTTGTAACTACAACCTTAAAATAATAATCAAAATACTGGTTATAATGATGATGATAATAATGTATGATGATGATGGTTATGGATGATGATGCTGATGATGATGATGATGGTGATGATGATGATGATAATAATAATAATAATAATGGATGATCATGATCATGATGAAGATCATGATGATGGTGATGATGATGATAATAATAATAATAATAATGGATGATCATGATCATGAAGATGAAGAAGATGATGATGATGATATATATAACATAAATATATTTATAATTTACAGCTAGCTAGTGTGGATGTTGTCGGAGCTCTAGATATGTATATAGCTAATGGTGAATGGCAGAAAGCACTAGATACAGCCCAACAACAAAATCCTAAAGTTTTACATAAATATGTGGCTCTTTATGCTACTCATCTTATCAAGGGTGGTGATACATTACCTGCTATGGATTTATATGTAAAATATGGAGCACCTGCTAACCCTCAGGTAATACAATTAAATAAGACTTACTTAGTTAATTAAGTCCATTGTCAGGGTCTATTGTCATGTGATGTACAACAACAAATAAGGTTCACAAGTTCTGGTTTTAGATAAATTTGCTATTATATAGTGCATAAAATAACTACTACCTTTTTTCCTCAAAAATTCCCAGTTGGTCCCATGAATGTTAAATGTAAGCTTAATATTGGCTGCACAAAAATTGAATCGAGCAGTAAACTAGGTCATGTGCAAAAATAATTTGTGCAAAGGATGTAAGTTGACAATTACCATTCACAAGCTATCTGATCCTTTTTTATCAGAATTGTTATACATGTAGTTATTTTTTGCTCTTTTTGAATCCTCTCCCTGTTTTTTTGGCGGGAGCCTGACAACTGGTCCTATGCCATTTTTGATAGGGGTGGACAACTGGTTCCATGTAGTTTTGCCAGGCACCTATTGCAATATTTGTGTTTTTGATTTCAGAATTTCAATATTTATAAAAGAATATTTGCTGATGTTATATCAATGAAAGAATTAAATAAACCAGAAGCATTCCAAACATGGTCTGATCTTAGAGATCTTCTATATGATTTGGTAAGTATTCATTTCTCTTTCATACCTTATGATGAAATGCGATGTTATTATATACGATGAAAATATAAGTTTTATACTTTCATTGTAGTGAAAATTTAGATACAAAATGTCATCACTTTAGAGGATAAATTATGTCATCCAATAGGAAAAATGATGTTGCCTTACATTTATGTTAAATACATCGTAGAGAACATAGATAAACGCATGAAAGAAACAAAAATATTTTTCTGTTTTGGAGTAAAATCTTTTTTTGTCACAGTGTTCTCATTAGGAACCCACTGCTGACCTAAACAGACAATTAGAAAGATTAAAAGGCCTGTTAAAATTGGCAAAAAAGAAACAAAGAAATAGCCCCTGAACTGCCTTAAAAAGCCTATTACATGTACTTTTCTATTTGAGCTTATTCAACAAAATTTTACTGAGAACACTGTGTCAACTTGTGAGCTCAGAAAATGGGTGCCTTCAGGATTCTCCCAGCCGGTACCAAGTAGAATTACCAAGGGTTACTGTACGTTACTGAATGTTACCAAACATACCATTGGTTGCCAATTAATTCTGAACGGACTTTGGTAATATTGGTAATAAATCAAAGTAAATGGTAGCATATTGCTGCCAATGGTAACCAACAGTACATACCTTACATGGTGGAGGATCACAAAAAAACGTGCTATAGCTACTGTTGCAGTATTGCAACAGTAAATGCTAATACTTGTTACTAAAATAGCCTCTACTATGTACTCAAGTAATGATAAACTGCTTTTTATACAGAAAAGAGATTTTGATCCTAGAATAGAGCATTATTATGTCTTAATAATTCCACTGTATTCACTAGATGACTAAGAGTCTATTTAGGCTCACTCCTAACACTTCTTCCGTTATTTGAGAAATCTCCAAGTTATAATGAAGCTACAGGCCCATATGTGAATACAAAAAAGGTGATGCTTATGTTGTTGTGGTACCTTGGTACATAAATATATGAAATTCTTAGTGTTGCCTCCATCATGACTTGAATCAAAACGAGGCTACCAAAGCTACCTCACTTGTAGGGTCGCGGGAGAATTGGTTACCAATTGCCTTGCCTTCGGTATTCCAATTGTTACCAATTGTTACCGATGGTTACCAATGCTACCATCAGTTACCAGTGGTATAACTCTGAATGTACCCATTGACATTAAATATATGACAAAATATATTTTGTGAGCTCCTTTGGTGAAATTAAAATGTATGAGTGAAAGGTTTTGAGATATGGTCTTGATGTACTGGAATTTTAAAATCTATGGAAAAGCTGCTAAAACAATGAATTCTATAATTCTTAATTTTTACCGTAATGAGTGATTATATACTCTGCATAAATACATCTTTTAACAAATGTATTGATAGACATGTATTGATATAGGTGGATACTGTCTATAAATGAAATATAGTAAACTTATCTGTCCATGAAACATTGGTAATATGTTTGATTGGCTGCTGTTTAGAGATAGAAGTGCCTACTTGTAGGAAGGTTAGTCAGCATTGATAAAGAAAAATACAAATGTAATTAAGAATTCAGGAAAGTAATCAAGGTTAGACAGTCAGCACAAGGTTGGGTTTTTTTAACGTTTGTAAATGGTATGAAATGTAATTAAAGATACTTATGAAATAATGAAATGTTTTCATGTTTTACAGACAGAAAATATGAGAAAATCTCCTGATGCTAATGGACCTGATCATGAAGAATTTGAGAAGAATCTTCTTATAGCTCATTATTATGCGACTAGATCATCAGCTATGGCTCATAAATCATTAGATTCTGTAGCTACTAAATTATCTGTATCATTGTTAAGACATACTGATATCATTCCTGCTGATAAAGCTTTCTATGAGGCTGGTATGATGTGTAGGGTAAGTGATGAATATTTATCTGTTAAAATGTTGGTTTATTGAATTAATCCCCAAGGTTAGCTCAGTAATGAATATTAATCTAATTTTGGTGTTGTCCAGCTAGCTCAGTCAGTAGTGCGCAAGTCTACTGATCAAGGAGTAGAAGGTTGATTCTTGGGCAGGCATACTTTCCCTGAGCTTGGTCATTACATAATTTCTATGCCAATTATCCATCTTATCAGTGATTCTTACTTATGAATGTAGGTGTCATTTAATAGTGGATGTATGGGCTTAGTAATTGGTTAACAGCTAAATACAGAGATTTAGCCTTTCTAGGAATCATAGGCAGATCCAAGGGGGGACGGACCCGGCGTAAGCCCCCCCTCAAATTGCCCAAGCAAAGTATTTTTTTCTATCATGAAATATGATATTTAAAAGAAATATATATGTTCATGTCAAAAAATTTCACACGCTATGTGTGCAACATAGCATACATTATGAAACAATACCTTCTCATTATTGTAAGATTTTAACATGACTCAGGGGCTGTTAAAAATTTTATGATAAATCTACATAGTAGATGCTTTATATTGTATACTCTGGAAAAGGATAGTTAACGCTCTGAAAATGTGCCTGAAACCATTAGAATTAATCAAAACTAAGAAATTTCCAGGGTCGCCTGTAACCTGGTCCCCTGGTCAGGGTTTTGCGCTAGACCATTCGAGGCCCTTGCGGCCCCTCGTAACCCCAGTCTGCTTGTTCATTTTACGCCCCCTCTAACAAGAATTTTCTGCCCCCTCTAACCAGAAATCCTGGATCCGCCTATGGGAATGGTGAGTAGATTGACTGACTGTCCTAATATGAACAATACAATGTGTTAAAATATTAAATTTCAATATTATAATATTAGTAAGTTGAAAATGTATATGATTAAAATTATTTGTTATTTATGAAGCTTTATTTTATTTTAGGCTATTGGTTGGGACAATATGGCTTTTGTATTTTTGAACAGATATTTGGATGTGTCTGAGGTATGGACTTTCTATTGGTTTTTCTGCTTTTTTTATTCTAACTCAACTAACATAATGATGATAATAATAGTTTAATTACAACAATCAGATCATTTTTTTGTGTTTATACATTATGATGCTACTTCCTTCTTTATTTATGAACCTCCTGCCTTGTGGAAGGGTAGGTGAGTACTGGACAAGGGTCCAGGAAAGCTAGGTTAGGTGCGCTGGACGCATTATATGACCTATACAATGTGTTGCTATGGCGATAAACCCAACAAAAACAAACAATATTTATGACCTGTAAAATATTATTGACCAAGAAAAAGTCAATGATATTTTACAGGTCCGTAAAATATGTACTTACCATGCTGAAATGTATGAGTTATATAATAATTGTCTAAACAATAAACAAACGATACATATTCAGTTGATAGCACTTAGTTGCTTCTATTTTTGGCTTCCTTATCAAATCTCTATTTTAAGAATTAGATTTATTCTAACAAGCTCATGATGAGGATAAATAAATGATCAGAATGTCTAGTGCTAATAAAAGTTTGTTGTGAAGACTGTATATAGTTGACAGACTACTTTTTCATGTTCATTTACCAATTTCCAGATTTAAACCATTGAATATTTCATAATTTGACACCAAAGTATGTAAATTGAAAATAGAATTATTTAAAAAAGCAAGTGATTACCAACACTTGAATGTTTGGTACATTATACAGATAGTAATGGTTTCTGTTGACATAAAACAATATAACATAATTTCCACAGGTTTGAGAAAAAAATACCATTTAATGCCCCTTTTGCCTGTCAATATCACTTCACCATATAAACTGCTATGACCAATCAGGGTTTCAGTTAGGAATATAATGTTATATAGTGTATTTTTCTATACTGTAGGCTATTGAAGAAGGAACATTAGACATGATAGATCATAGTGATTTCCAGGATACAGATATACCATTTGAAATACCATTACCTGAAAAACCACATCTCTCTGTAAGTAAACTTATATACATTGCTCTCCAAAAGTTCCTGCACACGTTCAAAATTTACATTGTACTACATGGAATTTTAAAAAGTATTAAAAACACTTCATTGTTAAATCATTTTTTTAATTCGCTTATTGAAATCAGTCCATGGGCCCCCTCTTGTGCCATTCTAGATTAAACACTGTACAGGGGGGCATTTGTAAACTTAAATTTCTAGTTTAATGGGTATTTTGAAATTATGTTTGCATATAATACGCAGATAAGTGCTCTATTGAGTGGTTTGCTAGACTTTAAATTCTCTGCAATCTTGTGACTGCAGGTTAAACTTGAGATCGTTATAAGTTTGCAGGTAATTCTAGACTATTGTTTGTATAATGTTGTTTTATTTTAGTCTCAACAACATGAAGATATACGTGAATGGGTATTAGCTGTATCAATGGATCAACAAATAGAACAAATCTTACCTAAAGATGAAAGAGGTTGTTTTGAAGCTTCTCTTGTAGCACCTGATTCTGGTATGAGATCTCTACCATGTGTCATTACAGGTATGGTATTATTTTATATGTCTTTAGGCTGGTTTCTAGACCTATGCCATTACTATGGTTTTATCTTGGGCTCTGTCTTACTTATTTGTCTGTCAAGTGTTCACAGAAAAAATTTGTTGAATAGGCTCAAATAGAAATAGTAGGCTATCAAGGGGGGTCAGGGGGCAATTTCTTTCTTCTTTTTTATTTTTTGCTAACTTTAATTGGCCTTTTTGTCTTTCTAAACGTCCATTTGGGCTGGCAGCCGGTTCTTAGTGAGAACACTGAGTGTTGTAGAACCACATTTTGGTAAAGGTTTTTTGTGTGCAAAATTGCATATACCTTTTAAACCACTGACAGAATATACTTAAAACTTTAAAAGCTTTAAAAGTTATTGTGTTATTATTTACAGGTTATCCTGTGTTACAAAACAAGATGGAATTTAAATCACCTGGTAAAGTAGCTAACAAAGATGATTGGAATAAATATCTGATGGCAACAAAGGTATGAATCAAAACAAATATGTTTACAGCCAACTAAATACCTAACAAGGCTCATTGGAGATTATGTTTAATTGTTATATGTACCTGACTTATAAATGAATTTATTTGGACATTCTCAAGTTAAATGTAGTCAAAAATTATGACATAAATTAATATGGTATACTTATCTTAGCTCAATCCTGAAACAAGTTCTCATAACTTAGATTAATCACTTTCGAGTCCACTTCCTGGTTCCTTAGTACTGAGCTAGTAGGATAATGTTTCTTGCTCAGGGAAACAATGGGGTAGGTTTTGGATGGGATTCATACGGAGCTGGCTATTCAGTGATAACCAGTTCATCGACATAGCTGCTTGGTCATGCCTGCTCCTGAATAAATTAATTATACTTGCAGTTGGCTGACTAAGAAGGTGACTGGCATGTACATGTAAGCCTCATCTCTAAATTAAACAAATTTTCATCCAGTTTTCATCAAACATAGCCAGAATGTTTGTCTGGCAAAGGATAGCTACCATTAATTCAAAATGAGGCAAATCTACTGTATAGTCCAAGCAAGGGCTGAGGCTGTTATTTTTCAATTTCATTGCTTGTTTTGATTTTAATATATTTTGCTCTACACTAATTGCCACCAAAACATCTGGAAAGATTTTCTGTGAAATTTGTTTGGGTCTAAATTATTGAATTTTCCATGTAGACATAAAAAAATTGTCTCATATACAATGTATTATTTAATAAGAATTCAAATATTAGGGCTAGAACAGCCCTTGAAATGTCTGATGGACATATTTTTATAATATTTTGACATGATGTATTTTTATATTTCAGGTATCTCATAGTACAGAGTTACAAGATGTTCTCAAGTTTATTAGTACATGGTGTGGAGCTACTCCTAATCCAAGTTATTCATTTCAATAGAAGATTGGACGTGTGTGTGTACTCATATATGTTCGATTAAAACCTAATTTATTACTGTATTTATTTGTACCTATACAGCTTCTACTGTGATCGTACATATTATAAATTATTTATAGACTTTAATGAACAATAGTCCCAGTGTGTTGATGATGAGTAAAGAGAACTTTATTCACTTATATACATGTATTTGTCTTAGATTGTACATAAGTTGTAACGCTTATAAATTGATTAAAAACTCTGTTACTTTCTCGTTAGATACCATTATTTGAAAACATTTGATCATGTCTGTAGTAATATGAAATGGTTTTATGCTAGAGAAAAAAGCTTTGAGTCTATTTCAAAGTTCTACCAGTAGAGCAATTTGATTCTTGTCTACTTGCTTTTTCTTTTTACTTCTTTAACATCAGTTCATTGAATTATTATGAGGTATGTATCAAGTTACTGATATAAGTTATACTATGTTAAATATAAATGTATATTTATCTGTCAGTAAATATATATGTTTACTTAGAAACTAAGATGTAATTTTATACAAATTTCAACCCAAAATGTTATATTTGCTCAGTTAATTATCCATTAAAGGGACAGAATGTACAACTCAGTTTAGCATACCCTTTTATTGATATTTCGGTGCAAGGGCTTTTTTTAAAACATGAAAATTTGAAATAATTGTCTACTATGTAATGGCATAAAGTCAAAATACATAAACAATATTTGAATGATATCATGGCGTCAAAACATGACATAAAGTTGTGCCAAAATATTTGAGTGGGAATAGTGCAGATCAATGCATGCAGAAAACAGATAATGATACAACAAACTGAGTTGTATAATGTTATAGATATATGTTTAATTATGTTATATTACATATCATCAATTTGTGATAAATTTCCGTCCAATACACATTGAATATTCACATATTCTCAAAAATCTCTATGGTAGGCCTATTTTTTACTGTCTATGAAATGATATATGAAATAAAGATAAAAATAAGTCTTAGTTAGTGTTTTATTTCTTCCTTCCAAGGTGGAAATTTGATAATTTTAGCGTTTTGGGAGGGGGTTTAACACAGCAACAACACATTGTATAGGTAATCACAGTGATCAGTCAAGCTTCCTATCGTTCCTTAAAAGGCTAATTCTGTGAATTAAGCTGGTAACCAGTTACTATGTGCATACTTTCATCAGTGACTGGCAACTACCCTACATGATTTAGAATCAGTGGTATGATGGAGAATGGCTGTAGAAATTATTTCATGACTAAACTCTACGAAAGTATGCCTTGCCTGAGAATCAAACTCACAACCCCTCGATCAGTAGATCTGTGTGCTATCTACTGACCAATCCGAGCTGGCACCAGCAATTTGTATGTACAATAAACTTTTGAGATGGTACTATCAAAGATAATCATGTTCCTGGTGTTTGCTTCAAGAGTTAAAGATATTAAATAATTTATTTATCACTTACATTGTGAATGTATGTATCTATCAGGATTGAAATGCTTCATTGGAGTTACTGTACATTAACTGGAGACTAAGGAGACTTTGAATGTTGGTTATGTAGACTAACTGAATGAAAGTAAGATTAAAATGCTATCTGTGTAATTTATACTATCTCTTAAAGATAGTAAATATTGAACTTATCAGTGTCATTTGGTTTCATGTGTATTGATACCTAGCATTAGCTCAAAACAGTTGTAACTCAACAGGAAAAGAGTGAGTTATGACTGTTTTACGCTAAACCCTTGATATAAAGGTTGATACACAGTTACTAATTGATACAGTTAAGCACTCTGCCTTGTAAGTGTTTTTTTCTGTTTGTTTTAGTTTACACTTAACCTTGATTGTGAAACAAGTTCTTACAACTTAGATTAATCACCTTCGGGTCTGCGCTAATAGGATAAACAATTTTGCTCAAGGAAACAGGGGGGCAGGTTTTGGATTGGAACCAACACTAAACTGGCTAACCAATGCTACCAGTCAAAGATAATATGTATAGTACAATTACTACAGTAAAATGTACTGGGAGGATAAATCTATACATTTGAGTTCTAGAGAAAAGAAATAGATCAATTACAGTAAGGGTGACTTATGGTGGGCCTTGTCCCGACAACAGTCTGCTTTGGCTCAAATTATGGTCCACTTTGTCCCGAAGTATGTTCTGCTTTGTCCTGGTCAGCCTCAACTCATGGTCTGCCTTGTCTCTAATTCTGCCAAACCTATGTTGTATGATGATTAAGTCGGTGCAATAGCTTCAAAGAAACTTATTGTTACCAAAATGTTCATGTTCCATACAATGAAGCTCATGGGAAAGGTATTGTCATCCTTGACAAATTATGTGGTTTGATATGGCTATACAGTAATTCATACATGTTGTTTATGACTGAACTTGTAGGTATGCTACATTATGTATGTCATGTTGTAACATTGTACATCAAAATAAATTTAACTACTAGAAATGTTTGACTGAAAGTTAAGATGTACTTGTTATCAGTACTACATAACTATGAGAACTTAAAACTCTGGATCATTTTTTTATGCCCCTTTATAGAGGAAACTCAGGGGCGGATCCAGGATTTTTTTTTCTAGGGGGGGGGTCCAAACTTTTCTAGGTGGGGTCCGAACTTATCTAGGGGGGGGTCCGAACCTCGAACCACAACCACATTATACTCATTTTGCAGAAAAAATGCGACATATTGATAATAAAAGCTACATAACCATTAAATCTATGTTAAGCTCCGAGAAAAATTGCTTCACACCACTTAAATATGTCTTACAAGCAAGAAATACACTAATGGACATGTACATTTTCCGAATTCTAGGGGGAGTCCGGACCCCCCTGACCCCCCCTGGATCCGCCCATGAAACTTAATAACTTATTCATTATCATTTTCAAATTTGTATAGAAGGATTTGAACTATCTAGCCAAGAATCAAACCTCGTTAACTGTATGACATGAACAAAGTGAGTTGTCCTATAACAGTCAAGTTGTAGTGATAGAGTGATTCTATATATATAAGTTATATATTTTGAAGTGATTATTTTAGTTGATTGGCAGATCTACTAAAACCCGTGACGGGACAGGTGTATTCCACGGACCCACCTATGTTTTTTATATAAAATGAAACGATTACATGGACCCACCCCTTAACTTTCTTAATAATAATATTTCTAATATGAAGGTACCGTTGGAAAGCTGAGACAATGCGCTTTCCAAAAATGTAAACAAAATAAAAATCTGACGGCAAATATATAAATTAAATTAGGTTGAATATGACTCATTTTCATCGATAATTTACCCCTAAAAATATCGCAACGATTCCATGGACCCACCCTTTATCTTTTTTATTTTTCGACATATTTTTAAAAACTTTACATCATTTTAAAGCCAATGTAACATAGTTTTCGTATATGTTTTAAGTTTAAAAATCAGATTATTTAAACGATTTCTACAAACGTTCAAACTTAGTTGCATTTTTTGAAAAAAAATTCGCTTATATTTTTTTGTTAGAGCAAATGGACCCACCTTTATCTTTTTTACTTATAAATGAATATTTAAAAATAATATATCATTTTAAAGCTATGATCATGCCATTTTCAAAAAGATTAAGATGACTAAAATCGGACGAGTAGTTATTTATAAAAGTGCATTTGAACACAACTCTGTCCCGCACGCGTGAACTATCAACTATACATATTGTATGTATTATAACCCATCGATATTTTACACCTCAAAAATCGCAAATATTGCATGGACCCACTCCTTTACTTTGTTAATTTTCATTATATTTCTATAAACTGGACGTCATTTTAAAGGCAATGTTTAGTAGTTTTCGCAAATTTTTTTACTTATTAAAATCAGTTAATTATGTTAGTTATTATAATTCTGTAAGCGTTCAAAGTTTAATGTTTTCTTGATTTTTTGCGCATTTTATTGTTTCTATATTTTCCATTGGAAATGGACCCACCTTTAATTTCCTTATTTACGAATGGATATTTATAAATAATATATCAGTTGAAAGCTATGATAATGCCATTTTCAAAAAGATTAAGATAGATAAAATCGGATATGTACTTATATATATGCATGCATTTTAACACAACTCTGTCCAGCGCACGTGAATTGTCAACTATAGATATTTTAAGTAAGATATCCCACCGAAATATGACCCTTAATATATTTTTGGAGCAAATTGAACCAACGTTAAATTAATTATTTGAGAATGCATTTTTAAATATGATATATCATTTAAAAGCTCTGACAATGCCATTTTCAGATATGTTTATTTCAACAAAATCGGAAGGTCGGTTACTGAAAAGCATGCATTTGAACAAACCCAGAACAATATGGCATTTTTTTGAACATGTCGGAAAATGTACCAACAGATTTATGGCATTGTGCAATTATATTTCATACTAACTGTCTTATACAATTTCATGTATCCAATCCCTGAATTGTTTTTTTTTCTCTACAATTTGTATCCAAACAATATTTGAAAAATCAAGTAATGTAGTTTTCGATTATGTTTTACTCATAAATATACTTTTTTGAAAACTATTTCTTCGTACTTTCTAAGTTAGGGTTTCCATACTATTGAATAATGCTTATTCATATCAATAAATGAATCAATCGCTAATCCAATTACAAGTTAATCCAATTATTCGCTAATCAAGTAAGCTTTTAATCCAATCACAGCCATGTGCGAATGTACATTTTATTGTCTTGTTGATCAGTTGGTATGTCACACTTCAGTTGATAAGAATAACAAAAACTGCTGATAATTGATAGTATAATGTATTCTTCATAAAATTATAAATATATATTTATATAAACATGAATAAATAGTTCATTACAAAAACACTAATACATCTACATGTACCTCAATAAGAAATGACAGGAAAAACTTGTCATTCATTACAGCATAATAATACGTTTATTAACAACAAAAGGAATGATAAAATTTTACTTTCTAGGTACATTAATATATTAAAAAATATATTTCAATGAACACTTGTACAACACAAATGGCATGATGTTATAAGATCAAGGAAAATTCAATGTATTCTTATTATAATTTGTAAATGGAATGTTCATTATATACATCACGGATACGATTATAAACATTTTTGAACATTCTATTTTTATTCAAGACGAGTGTAACTCATAACGTAACTCATTAGTACGAAAATATTGAAAATAGTAGGTATGAATACGGATGGCATTCATAATATTTAGAATAAAGTAAAAAAGTCATACATATGATATCAATACATTTTATTCATATGTCCATGGCGCATACATTAATCCCGCTGATTTAATCAATAGTGAGAACAGAAGTACTGTAATTATATAAATTGCGTTTATGTATGCGTCACGGATATTTAAATTTTAATTTACTACAAGTATATATATCTTAATAATTTTCATGACTACATTGTCATAATGGCACATTGTTACAAAAATAATCAACAATAATAACGTTTTTCTCAAACATTGAAATGTGGAGAATAGTCCGTTTACAAATATTTTTCATGACTACATTGTCATAATGGATTACAAAAATAATCAACAATAATGACGTTTTTCTCAAACATTGAAATGTGGAGAATAGTCCGTTTACAAACAATAGCTTCAGATATAATTAATACCGAATAGACATTGCGCATAAATATTGAATTTACCACGAACAAGCACGGCATAGATAATTTCCTTCAGTTTTCTCAACGCATTGTTCGTGAAACCATTTTGTTCTGCAGGTTTTATTTTCACACTGTATTACATTGTCAACTATATCCGGTAATCTGCACGAACAATACAACTTTAAAATTATTTTTTTTTGGTGCACTCTTTGGCATTTTGGGCATTTTTGTAATTTTTGGGAAAGGTACTATGGCATTATCAGCAAGACACTGCAATAAATGGGATCGCATAAATGATGGATCAAAACGTATACTAGTGATGTCAATATCGAAATTATGATAAACCAATTCTGTCAAAAAAGCAATGGAAAAAACCCCACAGTCTGATGAATTTTGTTGTTTTTGGACACACGGTACGGACACATGGAGAACATTTCCATCTGTTCCATATAATTGAGCGATTTGAATGCGCATGCTAGCATTAAGTGTTTTAGAAGATTTCAGACTATCAATTACATATACTGTCCCATTCGGTTCTACTTGATACGAAAAAAGCCAATGATTATTGCCATTATAGTGTATTTGGACCGCTGGTGCATTTTGTCTTAACCAGTTATTATTTACTTCCCAATTCCCATTGATATCCGAAAAAGACGGTATGAATAAAGTATCCTGCAATCCGTTTACTTTAAATTCTGACTTAATTAACAACATTGATGCGTTTATGATTTTGTCATTTAACCAACCGGAACTATTGCTTATCAATTCTCTATCATTCTCGTCTAAATTTAAGGTAGGTAGCCATTTAGTTTTTTCTTTGTCATCCAGAGGGCAAAAGTCATCTAATTCTTCATTCAAAATTTCTTCGGCTATTGTGCTACAATTATGAACTTGGTCCATTTCAAATTTTATTCTTTTTTTACTAGTTAAAATACTTGAATTTGTTATACTATTATTATCAATGTTTGGCGTGAATTGCAACGGACGTTTTAAGGCGGATTTTTTAACTGACAATTCTGTGTTTGTACTCGGCGTATGGAAACAGTCATCACGATCCTTTTTTATCGATGATTGTAATGATAAAGACGGGAGTTGGCGGAACAACGCCCCTTCCAGGAGTCGAACATATAAATGAATCAGCGGCTGGTATAACTTCAAAATCTGTTTTTTTTGGACGCTTCTGGCCTGTTTTTTTGGCAGCTCGTGGTTTACTATTTTTACGTAATACAGAAAGGTTTCTTACTTTTTTATTGTTGTTTTCAAGATTAAGGGATTTTTTTACAGCGAGTATGTGATAGCACATGCCAGACGACGGACACGAACATTCTTCCGGGAAAAGACGTACATTTCGCCGAGAACCTTTTATACCTTCGACTAAAAAAGTGCCCATGGAAGGAACAAAACGCATCATGTCATTATCAACTATAAAATCTGCTAGCATTGATTGACTTAAATTTTTTTCAGAACCTTTGAGCTCGAACTCATCTTTGTCGTCAATTGTGGTGGCATTTTTGTCTTTTAATAAATTTTCGATAACTTCATTTGTTTGTTGCTTAATTAAAATATCATCAGAATCGGTAGGACAGGTAGGCTCAGTATCAATTTCAGACTTACATTCATATTGGCAATCAGGGGTATTGTTATCTTTGACTCCGGCAAAATTTTCCATATGTTTTTTGGCTTGTATTAAAATATCATTGGGAGTGCCTTTAAATTTTGGGATGTCTATTTCGTTCGGATCCAATTTAGCTTCAAAAAATTCTTGTTTTAATTCATAATTGCCAAAACCACAACGCCCACACTGAATTTCGGTATACATATACTTTTGAAGGAAAAAAAATGTCAAATTGATCATATCCAAAGGCAATTCTTTTCTTTTTTGCAAGGACTTAAAAACATTATTTAAAGACTCGGCCGCGTTGGTGGTTATGCCACTATAAGGGTTATATATCTTCAATTCTTCTAATATCCAACGGCCAGAATTTAAAAGAATTGAAGATTTAATGTACTTATGGAAATATTGGCGAAATTCTGAAGACCATTTTTGTTCTAATTCTTCAATTTTAAGCAGACATGATTCTTCCGAATTAGTTTTAAGAATTGTGGTAACAGTTACAAATATAATCAACTTCCGTCATACAAGTAGAAGTAAGTAATACAGAATTCTTACAATTGTCTTTATGTTTATTTCGTGTCTTGCCTTTACTTGCAGTGGGGACGATCTCAGCTTCTACCTCTTTTACTTCTAGAACAGAGTACTTGTTAGATAAACGTACACTTTCCTCATTAATCACAATATTCTTCTTCTTTACATTCTTTCTTATCTCAACACATTTGACACTTTTCAAATCGGGAACATATTTCATGCTTCTTTGTTCTTCTTTTACATTTGTCTTCCGATTTATCACTTCGTGAACCTTTCCCACCGTGTCCTTGACCTTCACATATCTCAAATTATCAACAACTTTCTCACAACTTTCTGGTATTGTTACTTCATTTACACTATTCTTCACAACATCACTGTATAGCATACAAGATTCTGTGACAGGCGACGGAGTTTCAATATTACATTCACGTTGGAACTTAGTTGAGTTGACGAATGAGTGCGCCAAATGTTTGTTACCAAGTCTGTTGAGATGTAGTCCATCCCTCGATAAGTATTGACGACCATTCTCTGTAACAAAAAGAAAATTCATTAAAAAGAACAAATATAAACAAATACATTATCATTTTATCAACTGGCTGGTATGAATGAAGTATGCTAAGTATTAACGCATATATCATCATCAATATGCAGTGGTGAATCTGTCCAGGATTCATGACTATTTTTTATGTATTAAGTTTTTAAATTTATAGTATAAAAGCACTAGAAAATTGTCATGTTAAAATTAATTAGAACAGCTCAGTGCAGTTTGTATGCTTGTTGGTTGGTTTAACGCCGTAGCAACACATTGTTTAGGTCATAGATCGGCTGTCAGTGACTTATATTGACTGCACGTACTATTCGTAGGAGCAGTGGTCCTTGAGTAGGAAATTTACCTACAATTGTTCCATTCTACCCAGGTGTAAATGAGTACTGTTAGGGATTACAAGATGTACAAGATTAACTTTAACTCATGCAACAGGTATTGATTAAATTAAACTAAAGTATCTAACCGCCATGAAATTATTTATGTTCTACTACACTTAACAATTCATGAGACAAACAACCATTCTGCATCAACCCATTGATAATAACGGCTTCTTTATTCCACTTCTTGAGGTAGTTGCTGCTAATATCACAATTAGGAAACATATTCTGACTTCTGGGTAATATTTCTGACAGAAGGATACGAGCACTGAAATGACAATGAATAAACGGATCATACAGTTTATTTCAACAGCATATCAGTACATAGTACTTATGGCTATATAACATACATACATATAATTTAAATATGATAATATGTAAACATTGTAATAAGCACACATGTATGGTATTTCATATACGATGCAACATACAAACATTAGGCATCATAACTATCTAACTAGTTAGGTTAAAAAGTAAAATAGTCGTTAAATCGACAATTATTATACTCTTTTTATCACGGGGAAGCTATTATGGGCAGTTAATTGCCATGTTGTTATACTGTGAAAAAAGATGACTTAAGCAATTAAAGACTTGTGTAATATACTACCTTGGAGATTGATAATGTAGGGCCTCACAGATTAACATCATATCGTCAAATATATGTTCTGGTGATTTTCTTCCAATATCATTTGCACCGGTCATGACGACAATTGTCTGAAATTAAAAAAAAAGTGAGTAATTGTATGGTTAAATTACGAAAAAATATAAGTACAACGATGGCTAGATTACGAGATTTTTAGTAGCACTGTGAACAAAATGAAAATTTTTGACAAAAAAGAATGAAGTACTAAGAGCTAAAAGCTATCTTATAATTATACTCGAAATTGTAAAATCATTTAAATACTTGGGAGTTTACTTATATAAAAATGGTAAATGGAAGCGCACACAACAACAAATCTCGCAACATGCATCTTTCTCACTACATAAATTATTTACAGTGTATAACCAATTAGATTTATCTATAACTGAAAAAATGACTTTATTTGACTCACTAGTTGCACCAACATTAAACTACGGAGCTGAGATCTTTGGGGTACACCCATGACTATTAGTTGTAACCACTGTCTAATACCATGTTTTTCATTATATGTTTATCCATGTATGTTTGGTATAAACATTGTTATTGCTTAATTCAATAAAGAATATTGTTTATTATACTAATAAAACCAATTTATATAAAAATTAACGACTTTTCTAAAGTTGTTTCGATATATCAATGTAGGAGCTAATATAATTAATCAATCGATACGCAAAATATCACAAACTGGAATTTAACACGACACGTGTTGATTAATACATTATTATGACACCTTTTTAACTAATATTTGATAAGTGTCATATACGCTGCATATGATTAATAACCTGTGAACGTAAACACTGAAGAATGTAATTAAGGATAGCACACTTGACACGTGGATTAATATTATACAATACATTGCTCAGTACATATTATTTTATTATCTCATTTCATGAAAATCCTTGAAATTATTTAATTTAACATTTAAAGCATAATTGCATAATTCTAGTCACCGATGATACAAGTCTACCGTCATAACTGATTAGCTACAGTCACACTTTGTATGATTAAAAATGATTGAAAACTTCAATTATAGTTTATCCTACATGAGGACTAAGTACTACAAGATTACAAAGCTCAATTTTTGTTATCCCCCGGATAGCTAGTCTTAGACAGGTTGGTGCCTTTTTTTAAATGCCTTACATTAAACACGTTTTTTTCAGATATTCTTTACTTTTTATAATAAATAGATACTTATATACAAATGCATTTTATACATGTACAACCGATCCAATGGATCTATAAGTCAATTAACAATCGAAATAATTATATACAATGATCAACACATGTTAAACGAATATATTAAATTACTATTAAATTTATGAATATTTTGGAAAAAATATCATTACGAATCGAACGATAGAAATGACAGGCTAATAGATCATGGTATACGCTTTCTTTTGCTTTAATATTGCATTTTGAACAAAGACGCCTTGTTGAAATTCGACATTTCTATGTCTACCAAAATCAGAACATATTTTACTATAAAAGTATGTGAATCAAGTTAAGAACTCTAATACATTGTCTTTAACAACTGTCAAGATGTCATATCAATTAAAATTGTAGTTAGTATCATCGCGTAATTTAATCCTATTATCAAATGTATAGCAAATTTAACTGTCTTATCAAAACAATGCATAAATACACTGATTAAATCAAGGCAATAAGGTCGTTGAATTAATCAACTCGACACAATAACATGACAACGATAAATAACATTCCATAAAATATTCAGCCTTAGGTCATCAAATATGCTACTGTTTCGAATTAGAATACTCAGATAAGAATCGACATGACATGTATTTAATCCATTTGAATTTTGTCTTTAAACAACTACAATAATAATTTTAAAGTCGTAATTCACCCAAATGTTGCAACTTATCAAAATGTTATTATTTATAAAATCAGGGTTTTTTTTATATCTATGTCTCTGATAAAATGTATCCTGCTCGGAATGTCTTACGGCTTATGGAAATTCGTGCGTAAAAATAAAATTGATCAAAACTGTTAAGCAAACCTTGATAAATGTAATAAATTTACTTATACTTACTGAAAAATACGGTGCAACCTCAAAAATTGGATCCTTGTCTAGGAACTGTAGTGTTCGTGCTCCAGGGTATGAAAACACTAAAAACTTATCACTGCTTAAGTAATCACTTAGATATTTGGTCTGACTGTGACCTATAATAAGAGCCATAATTCCAGATATTTTCACTTAGTGTAAAAAAAAATCTTTATAAAACACAGTTAAATCGCAATAATAATGAAATATCAATCAATCACATATATCAATAAAAATCCATTTATCACATATATCACCTATCATAAAACAACTTAAGTTGTCAGGCATCAAGGCTTAGATTATGACTTTTGAAATATTCACAAAAAGCTGGAATTATATATTGTGGTCATCTTTTTGGTTGTTTATTACATGTTGAAAATTTCACTGATTTTTAATTGTAGATAATTGATTGTTTGGTTATACGGGTATTGTAAGCATTAATAATATCAATTGTTATTTTGTAGTTTATGATTAGCATGTAATTATTTTAATTGATACATGACACTTTGATGTCGATAATTGAGATACTACCAGCGTTACAATCAAATAAAAGTTGGTTCTTTAATGTGTAACCGATCTGTACAAACTGCGAAAAATTCACTTAAAATAAAGTGCTGAGCCAATTGAATAAGACAATTAATTAATTGCCCTGATACATCTTCCGTGCTATTATATCAGAAAAATGTACATTACTCATGTAATCAATATGTACTTGAATTGAATTTACCTCTGATTCCATGACAAATATAATGTTTTTAAAAATGCAAAATTTGATAGTTTCATAAATTACCCAGCTTCATTTTATGTTACATTAATTTGACTTGACCCCCATCCTATAAGTTTATGTAAAGATCATTAAAAGTCCATGTGATTGTGATTGACGGCAACTTGTCAATATTGTATGTATTGAAATGTATACAACTCCATGAGTAGTTGTCCGATTTTGTTCATCGTAATATTTCTGAAAAATTCTTTCTCATATCTTTTAAATGATATATTACTTCTAAACATGCATTTCTAAGTAATAGAATAAAAGATGGGTCCATTTACTCCAACAAAAAATATGCGCGAAAAAAATAGGAATTATACACTAACTTTAAACAAGCCTAGTTTTTGTTTTAATTATCTGATTTTAAAATTTAAAACATATGGGAAAACCTCATTATCTAAGCTTTGAAATGTTAATAAGTCTTATGAAATAAATTGAGTAACAAAAAAGTTACGGGGTGGGTCCATGGAATCCTTACGATATTTTTTGGGTTAAATATCTGTGTATGGGAATATATAACGACCAATACACTTACATTGGACGTAGCTGTGTTCAAATGCATGCGTATCAGTAATCTACCGTCCGATTTTGTTCAACTTACCTTTTCTGAAAATGGCATATTCATAGCTTTCAAATGATATATAAATTATGAATATCCATTCAAAAATGAAATTTTTAAAGGTGGGTCCATTTGCTCCAACATCAAAACTATACGCGCGAAAATTAACAAAGATAACACCAAACTTTGAATGCTCATATAATTCGTTTTAATAATCAGATTTTAAAAAGTAAAACATATTTGAAAACTACATTACCTTAGCATTCAAATAATGTAAAAAAAATAAAAATAGGTTGAGAAATAAAAAAGTTAAAGGGTGGGTCCATGGAATCTTTGCGATATTTTTTGGGTAAAATATCGCTGAAAAATGAGTCATATTCAACTTGAATAGATATATCTTTATCACCATCAGATTTTTATTTTGTTTACATTTTCAGAAAGTATATTGTCTCATCTTTCCAACGGTACCTTCATCTTAGAAATATATTCATTATTAAGAAAGTTAAGGGGTGGGTCCATGTAATCGTTCCCAAATTCGTTAAATGTATAGGTGGGTCCATGGAATACACCTGTCCCCCGTGACGGCCGTGACGACCGTGACGGTATCATCGCGGATTTTGTTGTTTATGTCACGGCAATGTCGCGGGATTTATAAAGTTGGTCAAACTGAGATTTTATTGAAATAAAAATATTTATTTTAAAAAGAATGTTTATTATTAGATCAACTTGTAAAATTGATCGATGTTGAATTTAAGTGTCAGAGGTTAGTACATACATTCAGGAATTCTATATATCACTGATACATTCAACAATAATGTTGAATATTTGTTGGGAATAGACTTTTACCAGTTTAAACTACTCAACATATAGATCATTTGCCGTGATTTGGTATCTGTTGAACGAAGTAGTCAGAATCAACCTCTGTCACGGACTTAAGAATATGATATAGCCATATCGTCACGGAGAATTGCTAGTGTCAACAACAAAGATTTAGATAAATTATATACAAAAAGTAGTAATTTTATATTTTTACATACATAAATGCACAAATACAAATTATATTTTAGACATGCAAATTTTATATTTATATATTTTAATACAGTCCTACATTTTTATGTTATTTTTTACAGTTTGGATCCAATGTCTGATATATAATCTTAGAAAGAATCTAGGCTAAAGCAGTTTGCTTTATTATAGTTTATAAAGTGACAGAAGCATGGAGCTTCTATGAAGTGACCAAGTCGACCCAAAACTAATTAAACTGATTAAAACGGTCCTACTAAATACCACTAAGACACTACTAAGCACTACTAAGACACCGCAAACACCACTAAGACACTACTAAGCACTAAGTACTAAGACAGGATTTTAGGTGTTTTAATTGTATAAAATGTTATTATATGTTGATTTAAATACTAAATACGACATTTTCAGATGGTTTTGAAAAGAAAAAAACAGTTAAAAATGATATTTTATCACAAACAGTTAAGTGAATAGATGAAAAAATGAAATCTCATTTCAACTCTAAAACTCGAATAAAATACATAAGTACTTTATCTTGAACAAAATATTGTTAAAAAATTAAACATCTATTAGATTTTGTTAAAAAAACAACTATTTTTTAGGACGTCGCTGAAGTTAGCAATTTTTTTTTGCTAGCAAAATTGGCCACAAAGTGCTATTTTTGCTAGCAATTTTTTTACTGGGATAATGGTGTATACCATGTTAGAGGTCTGACTCAGGGTTATCTCGTTGGCATAGTGGCTACCCTTAGAGAATTCCGTGGATTGGACCAGAAATAACAAAATTTCGGTACTTTACGTTTTGTGTATAAAATCAGCACTAAGATGGGCCATGTTTCAGGGCTCGAATCTCATGTTAAAGCGATTTGGCCGGATACGGCGGATACCACGCGTGAGGTCTGATCTAGGGCTATCACTTGGACATAGTGGCTTCTCTGGGAAAATTCCATGGGCTTGAACCAAAGACCACTTAAAGTCAGCACTTAGAATGGCAATGTTTCAGGGCTCGAACGTCGAGTTAAAGCGATTTTGCCGGGTACTGGCGCATTCCAGGCAAGAGGTCCGACCTAAGGCTATCACGTGGGCACAGTGGCCATCCTGTGAAAATTCCTTGGGCTTGGGCCAGAGACCACTAAAAGTCGGTACTTTACGTTTTGTGGATAAAACAGATTTCAGATGGGCCATGTTTCATGGCTCGAATCCAGAGTTAAAGTGATTAAGCCGGGTACTGGCGTATACAAGGCGAGAGGTTATACCTAGGGCTATCACGTGGGCATAGTGGCCACCCTTAGAAAATTCCGTCGACTCAGGCAAGAGACCACTAAAAGTCGGTACTTACGTTATGTGGATAAAATCAGCACTCAAACGGGCAATGTTTCAGGGCTCGAATCTCATGTTAAAGCGATTTCGCCGGGTACTGGCGTATACAAGGAATGAGGACAGACCAAGAGCTATCACGTGGGCACAAAGGCCAGTCTGGGAAAATTCCGTGGGCTCGGGCAAGAGACCACTAAGTGTCGGTACTTTACGTTTTGTGTATAAAATCAGCACTCGGATGGGCCATGTTTCAGGGCTCGAACGTCGAGTTTAAGCGATTTCGTCCGGTACTGGCGTATACCAGGCGAGAGGTCCGACCTAGGGCTATCACGTGGGCACAGTGGCCACCCTGGGAAAATTCCGTGGGCTCGGGCCAGAGACCACTAAGTGTCGGTACTTTACGTTTTGTGTATAAAATCAGCACTCGGATGGGCCATGTTTCAGGGCTCGAACGTCGAGTTTAAGCGATTTCACCCGGTACTGGCGTATACCAAGCGTGAGGTCCGACCAAGGGCTATCGCAAGGGCACAATGGCCACCCTGGGAAAATTCCGTGGGCTCGGGCCAGAGACCACTAAGTGTCGGTACTTTACGTTTTGTGTATAAAATCAGCACATGGATGGGCCATGTTTGAGGGCTCGAACGTCGAGTTAAAGCGATTTCGCCCGGTACTGGCGTATACCAGGCGAGATGTCCGACCTAGGGCTATCACGTGGGCACAGTGGCCACCCTGGGAAATTTCCGTGGACTCGGGCCAGAGACCACTAAGTGTTGGTACTTTACGTTTTGTGTATAAAATCAGCACTCGGATGGGCCATGTTTCAGGGCTCGAACGTCGAGTTTAAGCGATTTCGCCCGGTACTGGCGTATACCAGACGAGAGGTCCGACCTAGGGCTATCACGTGAGCACATTGGCCACCCTGGGAAAATTCCGTGGGCTCGGGACAGATACCACTAAATGTCAGTACTTTACGTTTGGTGTATAAAATCAGCACTCGGATGGGCCATGTTTCAGGGCTCGAACGTAGAGTTTAAGCGATTTCGCCGGGTACTGGCGTATACCAGGCGAGAGGTCTGACCTAGGGCTTTCAATGGGGCACAGTGGCCACCCTGGGAAAATTCCGTGGGCTCGGGCCAGAGACCACTAAGTGTCGGTACTTTACGTTTTGTGTATAAAATCAGCACTCGGATGGGCCATGTTTCAGGGCTCGAACGTCGAGTTTAAGCGATTTCGCCCGGTACTGGCGTATACCAGGCGAGAAGACAGACCTAGGGCTATCACGTGGGCAGAGTGGCCACCCTGGGAAAATTCCGTGGGCTCGGGCCAGAGACCACTAAGTGTTGGTACTTTACGTTTTGTGTATAAAATCAGCACTCGGATGGGCCATGTTTCAGGGCTCGAACGTCGAGTTTAAGCGATTTCGCCCGGTACTTCCGTATACCAGGCGAGAGGTCCGACCTAGGGCTATCACATGGGCACATTGGCCACCCTGGGAAAATTCCGTGGGCTCGGGCCAGATACCACTAAGTGTCAGTACTTTACGTTTGGTGTATTAAAATCAGCACTCGGATGGGCCATGTTTCAGGGCTCGAACGTCGAGTTTAAGCGATTTCGCCCGTTACTGGCGTATACCAGGCGAGAGGACCGACCTAGGGCTATCACGTGGGCACAGTGGCCACCCTGGGAAAATTCCGTGGGCTCGCGCCAGAGACCACTAAGTGTCGGTACTTTACGTTTTGTGTATAAAATCAGCACTCGGATGGGCCATGTTTCAGGGCTCGAACGTCGAGTTTAAGCGATTTCACCCGGTACTGGCGTATACCAGGCGAGAGGTCCGACCTAGGGCTATCACGTGGGCACAGTGGCCACCCTGGGAAAATTCCGTGGGCTCGGGCCAGAGACCACTAAGTGTCGGTACTTTACGTTTTGTGTAAAAAATCAGCACTCGGATGGGACATGTTTCAGGGCTCGAACGTCGAGTTTAAGCGATTTCGCCCGGTACTGGCGTATACCAGGCGAGAGGTCCGACCTAGGGCTATCACGTGGGCACAGTGGCCACCCTCGGAAAATTCCGTTGGCACGGGCCAGAGACCACTAAATGTCGGTACTTTACGTTTTGTGTAAAAAAATCAGCACTCGGATGGGCCATGTTTGAGGGCTCGAACGTCGAGTTTAAGCGATTTCGCCCGGTACTGGCGTATACCAGGCGAGAGGTCCGACCTAGGGCTATCACGTAGGCACAGTGGCCATTCTAGGAAAATTCCGTGGGCTCGGGCCAGAGACCACTAATTGTCGGTACTTTACGTTTTGTGTAAAAAATCAGCACTCGGATGGGCCATGTTTCAGAGCTCGAACGTCGAGTAAAAGCGATTTTGCCCGGTACTGGCGTATACCAAGCGAGAGGTCCCACCTAGGGCTATCACGTAGGCACAGTGGCCACCCTGGGTAAATTCCGTAGGCTGGGGCCAGAGACCACTAAGTGTCGGTACTTTACGTTTTGTGTATAAAATCAGCACTCAGACGGGCCATGTTTCAGGGCACAAATCTCGTGTTAACGCGATTTTGCCGGGTATTGGCGTATACCAGGCGAGAGGTCCGGTCTAGGGCTATCACGTTGGCACAGTGACTACCCTGGGGAATTTTCATGGGCATTGGCGCGAGACCACTTAATGTGGTTAGGGTATAAAATATAGGGTGTATTAAATCAACATTTCGATGGGCTGTTTGAAGGCGATTACAGACCGAGTACAGGCCTATTTCAGGCATAAGTTCTGACCCACGGCCATCGCGTTACCACAGTGTCTATCTCGAAAAGATGTGAAGACATGGGTCTTAAACCTTTAATTGCTTGTACCTTGCGTATACTTCTTAAATCAGCACTTAGATGGTTCCAATTTTAGGGCTTATGTCTTGCCTTGACGTAATTCATTTCCGTACAGGTCATATCACAGCGGTCAGTCCCCCTACTCACGTAACCTCTGGATTTAGCTGTTAACAAACTACTTGGTGCATACGTTGTCAGTCACTGACTACTGCCCTACATGATTGAGAATCAGTGGCAGGAGGAAGAATGGCCGGAGTTATCAAATGTGTCGATTACATGTTTTGTCATTCTCTCTTCACAATAAAAAATCTGCCTGGGTCATTTAACAATAAAGACCGATTGAATTTACTTATTACTATGATTACTGTTGTAATTAGTCAATGTTATGTACTGTGACAATATGACTCTCATATTGTTTAATTAGTCTGCGTGTCAAAAAAACTCCAATTATACAACTTGAATTTTACACTTAAGCTTAATAATAGTATATAATAGTTTTGTACAACCAAGATGCTGAGATGGCTTGGTCACAAGCTGGACCTCCCAAGTGAGAAATTTGAAGATCACAGCACACCATGGCCAAGGTTGATCAGATTTAACCTGGGAAGACCTGGAAGAGCGTGATCGATTGTAACTTAAAATGTATGACACCAACCATCAGGACCACCAGATATGAAGAGGAACACTTCTACACAAGAAAGACAAACCTCACCCTTGCCGAAAGAATAATCAACGGCTTGTACTAAACTTAAAACCGGATGTTGATTAGGATGACGACGATGATGATGATAAATCTAAGGTAGGAGAAAAACGGACTTACCAATTGTGACGCTTCACACAACATATTAACAAGTATATTAGCATAATAGACAAATCACATTATCTAAATTATTCTAGTGAAAATACTTCAATGTCACATTATTATTCATACATGTAGCAACATCTACTTTTCAGAATGAGTGATAAGGTGTCTGTAATCTGATGTCCTTACCAATCAAATTCATGTTTTAAAAAGTCATAGGGTATAAAATGGATTGTGTTCCTAAAATTATAGTCATAAGACGCATTTTATAAAAACATAAGTCATTACATGTGTATTATTAGATGCAGTAATGATGTAGTAAAACGGTTCACTCTTCTTACAAAATAAGATCTTTTGAAATATGATTTAAAATTTAAAACAGTATAATACGTGCTCACAAATACAACAACACTGGTGTTATGTTTCTATTTCTCATTCAATGTAAATAGTACACATGTTCATGATCAATCACAATCAAACAAGCCAGCACAGTAAGTGCCAAATTAATGTAGATTTATGACTGTGCTAATTGCTTGTGGTCAATAAAACGATTATAGTTTCCCTGATAAGCCCCATCATCCATTGGATGCTCTCAACTGGTGTAAGACGTAGGACTGATACCGTTATGTCCAGAACCACTATGAAAACATTATCTGGCCACTTCAGTCAATTTAACAGCGGATGAACCATTAATCTGTCATTTCAATCTGATAAGCCTAGTATCTAAATAAACACGTATTGTTTATTTTGCTTTAGTATTCATATGTATAGCACTTCAAGACAGAAGACTTTGTAGTATAACATTTATTAATTCAATTACCATCAGGTTAAAAAAGAAATATAATTATTATTATTATTCGTTTAATATTTAGTCAAAATCATATTAGCAATTATAGTAACATAATAATTGATTTCATGAATGTGACTTGAAACGGTTGTTTAAAAGCATACAGTAAGTTTAATATGAGTTAATTAGAGAATGTTTTTTCTATAATCATTTTTAAGTTAAGCGCTTGTTGAACATGAAATCATTTAAAACAAACTGTTCCAAACTTTTCGTTTTATACTGGGCACGTTTCACAAGGCGAGTGCTAATATGCTACTCAAAATTGGCTGGCTAGCTAGCCTTCAAAAAAGCGCTAGCTAGCGACAGACATGAAGTTGTTAAACATGCCCCTTGATATGAATACCCGCAAGGATATCGAACTATTTTTCTATGACGTCACTCAATCCACGGAGATGAACGAAGTAACCGGAAAGAGTCAAACTTTATTAAGATTGAAATTATTGGAGGTAATTAGACGAGATGACCGCCATGCATTCGATCGCGATTGATTTGAATATCATCATAAAAGTATTACACTGATTTTAAAGCGTATGATCCCATGAAAATTTGACAATAATGTCGATTTTCCCCATTGATTAGGTAATATGGAAAAGTTTCCGGCCCAGTGGAAGGATGGGTGAGTAATAGTTATAGACAATGGTCCATGAAAGCTAGGTTAGGAGCGCTGGATGCCGTGAAATGACCTAAATTGTGTTGATACGGCGTTAACTCCAATAAATAAATTAAAGCGTTTGATCATGTATGCATGGCTTATTAGAGATGTATACGCGGACAGCTTAGACGGAGAGCGGATGACTGAATACGTACAAATCGAAGGAATTTTCTCAAAGCAATTTTCAATCAAATTGTTAGGCCAAGCAAAATAAATGAACTTGATTTTCTAAGTGTTTTTGCATTTCCATATGACTTACCACTGAAATGATCATGATACGTGTATAGTAAAGTTTAGATACAGTATAAAACAATAAGATAGTTATAGACAATGCAGGCCTGATGAGATATGTGGAATCAGGATTTTTTTGGCCATCAAAATGACGCGCACCTGTATATGCTTATGAATCAAATCGGTTCAGCAGCACTGCCATTTCCTGAAAACTGCGTTCTTTTAAAGCCGACAAAATATACCCAAATGGTCATCCACTCGCAACACCTAACAATACGCGTCAGCTTCGTACTAAACAAGGTCACGAGCGACGAAAACGTTTAAAAATTTTCAATCGTTATCATTCATGGTACAGAATTTTCGTTCAGCACACAGCTAATAGTAAAATCTACAAATGCATATGTTCCGTATGACGACATCCCAGAGAATTGTTATCTGTAGTTGTTTGGATATGTGCTGCCAAGGAAGTGCGAAGAAAACATTTAGGAATAATTTATAAAGGGAGATGAAGAGGTAAGCGAGTACTGGTAAAGTTAAACATGTCCAGGAAAGTTGGTTAGGTGAGCTGGCCTCAGTAAATAATCAAATAAAACGTGTTGATAAAATTCAAATAAAAAAATTAAAAACAAACGTTTTAAAAAATAACTGGGTTTGGGTTGGGTCGGATGAAAGCTGTATGACCTTTGAAGTAAAAAGAGTAGACATCGCAGACGCTTGACAATTAAGGATGATCCTTAAAATACTATCCTTTTTAAAGAACGTATCAAATTAAACGTGCTACTTCATTTTACTGACTTATGACTGAAATATTGTGCTAGTATTCATGTTACAGTTTAAAAACGTACCAATAAAAGACGGCAAAAAATCTTACACAGAATATTGTTTATTTTCTTATCATGAAAATTATTATTTTGAGATCGACACCATATTTTATCGATACTCTGCTTTACGTTCTAGTAACATTTGAAGAATATCTAATTATAACAATTGTAAAGAAACGTGTGGACCCAATTGTACATTGATAGTAATAATCCAGAGTTATAAATATTAAGCACAGACATGTAAATATATCCCACCCTCATACTGATACTTCAATTTAATTGCTATATTTTATGATTTAAGAATCAGAAGTTATTTTATAGTCAAATAGATATGATAATAGGACTTTGCAGATGTGTACAGACTCATGCATGGTTACAAAGGCTGTAGAGCTTAATAAAAAATGCAATGGCATTTTATAGTCGGAGTTTTTATGTTACGCACTTTTACCGACTTTACAGCTATTATTCCTGCTCGTCGGGCTACTGGTATATTTCTATCAGTCTCCCTATTACGCCGCTTATTAGTGCAGCTGACAAATTGGTGCAAATTATACCCAGGTACCCATTTACACGTGGGTGGAAACAATCGCTGGTTAATTTCTTGCTCATGGAAACTAGCAATGCCCATTGTGGGATTCGAAACAAGGGCCGATCGATCCTTAAGCAATAGATTACTGCTCCCACTGTGACAATCTCGTAGCATTATATGTATTGAAACCGCACAAATCTTCCAGCTACGGCTTACTACGGCTTAAATTAACTGTAGTTCATTTGCCAGTTCAAACGAACTTTAACCACAGCATGAATTAAGAAATGAGTGTTGGGCTCTGAAAATCTTTATCCAGATTAAAAAACAATAACCATTATCATAAAAGACCTTATTAAGTTATTCCAAGAAAAAAAACTGTTTAAGAATTAATTAAAATACTAATCTATGTTTAAGAGTTTCAGACTCCTAAGATTTACATCGAAATCTGTTGATTATGGTCTATGGTGAAATTAGAATAATATATTTATAATATGGCAGTCTTCGCTGCCTACCATACCCGACTAGATCTATGTATTCCCAACTTGTCAATTGTTTCATTATCATTACCTCTAAAAGGGGACAAATTTGATAATTTCACCACAATTGCTTTTTGCAGTAATTTAAACAAAAACAGCTTAAATGCAGTTACTTGATTTTTTAGCCGCCGCGTCGAATTAACCAGGGTCAAAATTAAAATTCAAGATTTTTTTGCATTTCAAGTGCATTTTTGTAGTTTAAAATGTTTTTGATTGCTATATTTAAAGTATCAACGGCAAGTATTGCATTTTGGTTTTTCATTGAAATTGGTTTTCAAAATATTGACACAAATACACAAAAACACCTGTCAGAAGCGAATTTAGCGGTTTGCCGAGCTAAAAAAAATGCAAATTAAAAGCCATAAAGCCATTATGACAACAATCTGTGTAATGTTTTGTAATGGTGAATTATCGACGGAGTTCATACTACTTGGTTACGCCAATTTTCTCTTGAAACTAAGTCTTACTTAAAGGAATCTTAAAAAAACCCGATAGAACGAGGGTCAAGTGGAATTTTATCAGGATAGCCAATTCTCCCAGGTGACAGGCCTAGGTCTGATCTCTGGCATGGAATACGCCATAACAAGGCCAAATCACTTTACAGCAACGTTCGAGCCATGAAACTTATCTGAGTGCTGATTATATACACAAAACGTAAAGTACCGACAATCAGTGGTCTCTGGCTCATGCCCACGGAATTTTCCCAGGGTAGCTACTGTGCCCACGTGATAGCCCTAGGTCGAACCTCTCGCCTAGTATACGCCAGTACCGGGCGAAATCGCTTTAACTCGACGTTCGAGCCCTGATCATGGCCCGTCTGAGTGCTGATTTTATACACAAAACGTAAAGTACCGACACTTAGTGGTCTCTGGCCCGAGCCCAAGGAATTTTCTCAGGGTGGCCACTGTGCCCAAGTGATAGCCCTAGGTCGGACCTCTCACCTGGTGTACGCCAGTACCCAGCGAAATCGATTTAACTCCACGTTAGAGCCCTGCAATACAGCCCATCTGGGTGCTTATTTTATTCACAAAACGTAAAGTACCGACACTAAGTGGCCTCTTTCCTAAGTCTACGGAATTTTCTCCGGGAGGCCACTGTGACCACGTGATAGCCCTTAATCGAACCTCTCGCCTTGTGTACACCAGTACCTGGTGGAATCACTTGAACTCGACGTTCGAGCCCTGAAACATGGCCCATCTGAGTGCTGATTTTATACACAAAAAGTAACGTACCGACATTAAGTGGTCTGTGGCCCGAGCCCACGGAATTTTGCCCAGGGTGGCCACTGTGTCCACGTGATAGCCCTAGCTAGGACCTCTCGCCTGGTATACGCCAGGACCGGGCGAAATCGCTTTAGCTCGACGTCCGAGTCCTGAAACATGGCCTATCTGAGTGCTGATTTTTTACACAAAACGTAAAGTACCGACACAACGTTGTCTCTGGCCCAAGCCCACGGAATTTTCCCAAGGTGGCCACTGTGCCCACGTGATAGCCCTAGGTCGAACCGCTCGCCTGGAATACACCAGTACCGGTCGAAATCGCTTTAGCTCGACGTCCGAGTCCTGAAACAAGGCCCATCTGAGTGCTGATTTTATACACAAAACGTAAAGTACCGACATTTAGTGGTCTCTGGCCCGAGCCCACGGAATTTTTCCAGGGTGGCCACTGTGCCCCGTGATAGCCCTAGGTCGGACCTCTCGCCTGGTATACGCCAGTACCCTGCGAAATCGCTTTAACTCGACGATCGAGCCCTGAAACATGGCCCATCTGAGTGCTGATTTTATACACAAAAAGTAACGTACCGACATTAAGTGGTCTGTGGCCCGAGCCCACGGAATTTTGCCCAGGGTGGCCACTGTGCCCACGTGATAGCCCTAGCTAGGACCTCTCGCCTGGTATACGCCAGGACCGGGCGAAATCGCTTTAACTCGACGTTCGAGCCCTGAAACATGGGCCATCTGAGTTTTGATTTTATACACAAAATGTAAAGTACCGACACTTAGTGGTCTCTTGCCCGAGCCCACGGAAATTTCCCAAGGTGGCCACTGTGCCCACGTGATAGCCCTAGGTCGAACCCCTCGCCTGGTATACCCCAGTACCGGGCGAAATCGCTTTAGCTCGACGTTCGAGTCCTGAAACATGGCCCTTCTGAGTCTGATTTTATACACAAAAAGAAAAGTACCGACATTTAGTGGTCTCTGGCCCGAGCCCACAGAATTTTCCCAGGGTGGCCTCTGTGCCCACGTGATAGCCCTAGGACGGACCTGTCGCCTGGTATACGCCAGTAAAGGGCGAAATTGCTTTAACTCGACGTTCGAGCCCTGAAACATGGCCCATCTAAGTGCTGATTATAAACACAAAACGTAAAGTACCGACACTTAGTGGTCTTTAGCCCGAGCCTACGAAATTTTCCCAGGCTGGCCATTGTGCCCACGTGATAGCCCTAGCATGGACCTCTCGCCTGGTATACGCCAGTACTTGGCGAAATCGCTGAAACTCGAGGTTCGAGCCCCGAAACATGGCCCATCTGAGTGCTTATTTTATACACAAAACGTTAAGTACCGACAATTAGTGGTCTCTGGCCCGAGCCCACGGAATTTTCCCAGGGTGGCTACTGTGCCCACGTGATAGCCCAATGTCGAACCTCTCGCCTGGTATACGCCAGTACCGGGCGAAATCGCTTAAACTCGACGCATGAGCCCTGAAACATGGCCCATCCGAGTGCTGATTTTAATACACCAAACGTAAAGTACTGACACTTAGTGGTATCTGGCCCGAGCCCACGGAATATTCCCAGGGTGGCCAATGTGCCCATGTGATACCCTAGGTCGGACCTCTCGCCTGGTATACGCCAGTACCGGGCGAAATCGCGAGCCCTGAAACATGGCCCCTCTGAGTGTTAATTTTATACACAATTCGTAAAGTACCGACAATTAGTGGTCGCTGGCCCGAACCCACGGAATTTTCCCAGGGTGGCTACTGTGCCCACGTGATAGCCCAAGGTCGGACCTCTCGCCTGGTATACGCCAGTACCGGGCGAAATCGCTTAAACTCGACGTTCGAGCCCTGAAACATGGCCCATCCGAGTGCTGATTTTATACACTAAACGTAAAGTACCGACATTAAGTGGTCTCTTGCCCGAGCTCACGGAATTTTCCCAGGCTGGCCACTGTGCCCACGTGATAGCCCTAGCTTGGTCCTATCGCCTGGTATACGCCAGTACCGGGGGAAATCTCTTTAACTCGACGTTCCAGCCCTGAAACATGGCCCGTCTGAGTGCTGATTTTATACACAAAACGTAAAGTACCGACAATTAGTGGTCTCTGGCCCGAGCCCACGGAATTTTCCCAGGGTGGCCACAGTGCCCACGTGATAGCCCTAGGTCGGATCTATCGCCTGGTATACGCCAGTACCGGGCGAAATTGCTTTAACTCGACGTTCGAGCCCTGAAACATGGCCAATCTGAGTGCTGATTTTTTACACAAAACGTAAAGTACCGACAGTTAGTGGTCTCTGCCCCGAGCCCACAGAAATTTCCCAGGCTGGCCACTAGGCCAACAGGATAGCCCTACGTCAGACCTCTCGCCTGGTATGCGCCAGTATCGGGCTAAATCTCTTTAACACGACGTTCGAGCCCTGAAACATGGCCCATCTGAGTGCTGATTTTATACACAAAACGAAAAGTACCGACACTTAGTGGTCTCTAGCCCGAGCCTACGAAATTTTCCCAGGCTGGACACAGTGCCCACGTGATAGCCCTAGCTTGGACCTCTCGCCTGGTATACGCCAGTACTTGGCGAAATCGCTTAAACTCGAAGTTCGAGCCCTGAAACATGGCCAATCTGAGTGCTTATTTTATACACTAAACGTAAAGTACCGACACTTAGTGGTCTCTAGCCCGAGCCTACGAAATTTTCCCAGGCTGGCCATTGTGCCCACATGATAGCCCTAGGTCGGACTTATGGCCTGGTATACGCCAGTACCGGGCGAAATCGCTTAAACTCGACGTTCGAGCCCTGAAACATGGCCCATCTGAGTGCTTATTTTATACACTAAACGTAAAGTACCGACATTTAGTGGTCTTTGGCCCGAGCCAACGGAATTTTCCGAGGGTGGCCACTGTGCCCACGTGATAGCCCTAGGTCGGACCTCTCGCCTGGTATACGCCAGTACCGGGCGAAATCGCTTTAACTCGACGTTCGAGCCCTGAAACATAGCCCATCTGAGTTCTGATTTTATACACAAAATGTAAAGTACTGACACTTAGTGGTCTCTTGCCCGAGCCCACGGAATTTTTCCAGGGTGGCCATTGTGCCCACGTGATAGCCCTAAGTCGGACCTATCGCCTGGTATACGCCAGTACCGGGCGAAATTGCTTTAACTCGACGTTCGAGCCCTGAAACATGGCCCATCTGAGTGCTTATTTTATACACTAAACGTAAAGTACCGACATTAAGTGGTCGCTGGCCCGAGCCCACGGAATTTTCCCAGGCTGGCCTCTGTGCCCACGTGATAGCCCTACCTTGGACCTATCGCCTGGTATACGCCAGTACCGGGCGAAATCACTTTAACTCGACGTTCGAGCCCTGAAACATAGCCCATCTGAGTTCTGATTTTATACACAAAATGTAAAGTACTGACAATTAGTGGTCTCTTGCCAGAGCCCACGGAATTTTCCCAGGGTGGCCACTATGCCCACGTGATAGCCCTAGGTCGGGTCTATCGCCTGGTATACGCCAGTACCGGGCAAAATTGCTTTAACTCGACGTTCGAGCCCTGAAACATGGCCAATCTGAGTGCTGATTTTTTACACAAAACGTAAAGTACCGACATTTAGTGGTCTCTGGCCCGAGCCCACAGAATTTTCCCAGGCTGGCCACTAGGCCAACAGGATAGCCCTAGGTCAGACCTCTCGCCTGGTATGCGCCAGTATCGGACGAAATCGCTTTAAACCGACGTTCGAGCCCTGAAACATGGCCCATCTGAGTGCTGATTTTATACACAAAACGAAAAGTACCGACACTCAGTGGTCTCTAGCCCGAGCCCACGTAATTTTCCCAGGGTGGCCACTGTGCCCACATGATAGCCCTAGGTCGGACCTCTCGCCTGGTTGAGCCATTACCGGGCCAAATTGCTTTAACTCGACGTTCGAGTCCTGAAACATGGCCCATCTGAGTGCTGATTTTATACACAAAACGTAAAGTACCGACACTTAGTGGTCTTTGGCCCGAGCCCACGGAATTTTCCCAGGCTGGCCACTGTGCCCACGTGATAGCCCAAGGTCGGACCTCATGCCTTGTATACGCAAGTACCCGGCGAAATCAGTGGGTAGCACTACCCATGTCTATAAAAATGGTAACATAACCCATAGGAGTTGTTTAGTAACTAGTTAGAGGCATCAGGCCCGACAAACGGACTTGCCATGTTTTATAACTGGTTATGGTACCTGGTTTTAGCACTAAATTAATATTTCACTATTCACATAAAAAAAATTTTGCTAGCAAAAATAGCAACTTGTGGCCACTTTTGCTAGCAAAAAAATTTTGCTAACTTCAGCGACGTCTTTATGCGTGGTGATTTAGGAATCGAGTGTCATTGTCCGTTTTTTTCTCAACTGTCAAAGCTTGAATTATTTCACTGTGACTGAATGAATTGTTTTTGTACTGGCGGCCTAATTGTTATTAAAAATATACTGACTAAAACATTTCATACGGAATAAGAAGCTTTACTCAATAATAATACACACTTTCGGAAACTCACGGGTGTATTACAACAATAATTTTTACAAACGCATTCACCGTGAAATTATTCATGTTTTGACAGTTGAAAAAAAACGAACAATAATGAAGAAGCAATAAAAAGAAGTAATAAAAAAGTGAAAAATTACTGAATAATCATTGTGCGACAATATTAAACTGAGCTTAAACTACCTAATTATGATAATTACATACATATACAGTTATGCACGCGTTCATAACTTATACGACTATGAATCAATTTGTAAAAGTGGCACGCTGCTGTACTTAAATCTTGGACACATTAGTCTTTTTTGGGGGGGGGGTTATATTGTGACACTGTTCCAAAGCATTTGTTTATTTATGAAATCAAAATTAATCGTAAAACACCTGTATTTTGCCGAACGCTTCCGATTTACTAATGAAGACAAAAATAGACCCAGTACCGAGTTTAATAAATTCTTGCATTAAGGTCAAGCTCAGGTTAGTATTGTCGGTCTACACCATATGGAATGCCATGTACTTCAAACATTTCTATTACCAGACGTTTAATAGGCATTTTGTTGTTTGCTGTTCGTAACCATAAAAAGTTCGGGATGAAAGTTCTTGGAACGAATCTTTGAATACATAACGATTCATCCTTTAACTTTTCGTAACCAGGAAGTTGAAGACGAAATTTCTGGGGACGAATCTTGCATACTATTGATTCGTGCTCAACTTTTTGTTACCAGTACATGTTGGGTACGAAATGTCTGGAGATGAATTGATTTATAAATCGGTTCATCCCCAAATTTTTCATAACAAGAAAAGTTGGTTACGAAATTTCTAGAAACTAATCCGATTTTAATTCGACTCGTCCCTTAACTTATCCTAACCAGAAATAAGATAGGTACGAAATTTCTAAGGACGAATTTCGACGTTTCCAAACTTTTTGAAAGATGAGTTAGAGGACAAATTTTAACATTTTGTTTCGTCCCAATACTTTTCATAACAAAAAGTTGAGAAAGTCAATTTCGGGACAAATCTGTTTACATTTCGATTCGTCCCCATTTTTTCGAAACTTTGAAAAGGTAAAGTACGAAAGTCCATGGGACAAATCTTATATTTCGATTCATCCCCAATTTTTCGAAACAAAAGTTGGGAATGAAAGTTCTGGGTACGAACCTTGCATACATTTCAATTCGCCCCCAAACTTTGAAACAAAAAGTTGAATACGAAATTTCTGGAAACGAATAAATTGTGTTTTACGGCGTATTAACCCTAAGGTTATATCACGCCAAAAACAGTAGACAATTTCTTGGGCACTTAAGTCTAACCATTTTAATTTGTCCCTTAACTTTTCGTAACCAGAAAAGTTCTGGTACGAAAGTTCTGAGGACGAACCTTAAAATTTTAATTTCGATTTGTCCCCCAACTTTTCGTAAAATGAAAAGCTTGGAGACTTGTTCGCCAAAAACTTCGTAACAATATATACGACCTATTTACATTCCGGTCCACAGACTTCAAAACCAGAGAATAGGTAAATAAAGTTCTGGGGACTTTTTTGTGACCATTTCGATTCGTCAGTCAACTTATCGTACCAGAAAGTCATGTACAAAAGTTCCGAGGGCGAATCTTAAGTTTACATTATCAAGATTCGCCCCCCTTTTAACTTTCGTACTCACTTGTCATGGACCGAAAATATTGAGGGATGTATGCTTACATTTGGATTAGTTTCCAGGAATTTCAGTACACATATCTAGGTACGAAAATATTAGGGAACGAGATAGTTTAAATTTGGATTCGTCCAAGGAAACTTCATACTAATCTTTATGTACGAAAATATTTGGGGACGAACATAAGTTAACATTCCATTCGGAACTACCTCAGCGATTTTTCACGCAAATAAACCTCGGATATCACGAGGAGCGAAAGTTTCATCATGGAATCTAGCCTCGTTCCCGACGTTTGGAACGCTGGCACACACCAAAAGTGACGGACGATTATGGGCAGTTACAGCTCTTCAATGCCTGCAACTGATATTCACTCAAATCAAAGTTGATCCTCGAACATTTTGTGTACTCGATACTTTCTGCAAAATGATCTGCCATGTCGATTGTTTACATCGGCACTTAATCGCCTGACCTCACAACTTAGTTGTATTTCTACTACGATTAATATCCGAGGTGCATCTTTGTAGTTGATCGCCGAGCTAGTTCCGAATGTTAACATTCGTATTCGTTCCCTGAGAAATTTTAGTAAACTATTTTAGGGACGAAAACCTCATTAGACGAATTATCAACATTTTGTCGCCTCACTCTAACAATGCTCGAACTACCATATTTTTATTTCCAGGAAATCGAGTTCAAAAGTTCATATCTTAATTGTTTCATTATGTATAGACATTAGACTTGGCAGGCACATTAACAATGCATAGAGGCAAGAAAATCTTTTTAGAACAATGTCATACTAGTAGCTTTGGATGTATCTCATTTGTTTTTCATGAATGGAGATAGAACATTGTTAGAGAGAGCCGACGATTTTGATTCGTCTACAATTTTGTATTGTTCGTTTTTTCTAATCTGTCAAAGTTTGAATAATTTCACGGAGAATGATTACACACTATCAAAAAGCACGAACTCCGTAAAATTATTCATGTTTTGACAGTTCAGAAAAAACGAACAATACTTACTATTAGGTATGAAGGTATCAAGGGACCATCCATCCCGAATAGTGTAACCAACTATTAAACCATTATAAATGATAAAACAACACAAGTTAATCAATTTACTTGGACAACAAGGATCTCAAGGACAAAGAGTCCGAGTTCACTTGTTAAATATCAGCAGGCCAAATTAAATCAAGTACAGGACATTGGGCAACAAACATCTCAAGGACAAAACGTCCGAGATGACTTGTTGGAAAAGAAGGACCAATTGTACATGAAATTCATTGGGTTGATTCTTCTACAGCAGCGGTTACTTGTTTCACATTCACCAGTTAGATGTGCTACATCAGTACTTCTGCTCATTACGATCTGAAATAAAACAAACAAGTTACTTTATTTTAAATAAAGTGCAATATTTGACCGACTAAAGTAGACCTACAGTGTCTAACAAAACATTAAACACATTTACTGCTCAATCATCATTGATTTGTTCAGTCCAATTAAAAACTCGTAATTATGAAAATTTACAAAGTAGACAGCTCAGGGCTAGTTCCAAAATTTCAAATAAATAAGGGACTTAAGTCATTATTTCCCCACATGTGTATACACTTAAAATAAGTAGGTCCTATTAGTTGGAATACTTGAATTTTACCCTTACTCTTTAATGTCAATTTGCCAAAATTATTATAACTTTTTTGTAAACTGTTTATTTTGTTTGATATTTAAGCTAAGTATTTGTTGGGTAAAGAACTATCTAAAGTTCATCACTTCTGATAATATCTCAATTAACAAGAAATATATTAGATGAAATATTTTGTTATCCTTACATAAAACTTCAATGATAAAATCCGAGGATTCCAACTGTAAGGACCTACTTACCAATTGGATAGCTTCAGATTTTATCAAGATAACTGACTAAAGTCCCTAATTAAGTAGCCGCCTGTCTAGCACAGTTGGTAGCATGCAAGTTTACTGATTGAGGGGTTGTGGACTTTATTCCTGGAAAGCGCATACTTTCGTGGAGCTTAGTCATGAAACTTTCCTACTGCCATTCTCCCTCCTACCAATGATTCTTAATGATGTAGGGAAGTTATCAGTCACTAACAAAAGTGTTCGACTAGTGGTTGGTTTAGCCTTTCCAGGAACAGCGAGTCTAGGAGGACTGACCACCTAAATATGACCTATACTATATGTTACTATGGTGTTAAACTTAACATAAAAATAAAATAAATTGAGAATACAATAAAAGCACTCATATTCAATAAATTAACCAAAGAATTGTTTCAACTAACTACCCCTTGTAAATTAATTATAGCAAGTTTATTCAAAGCGCAATGTAAAACCATCCTTCAAACACTGTTGAGTATGGTAACAAGCAACAACATTTTACTTTAGATTATCATGTTTTGATTTATTGTTTTCATTTGTAATATTACACCGCCCTCCAAAAGTTTTGGACAAATAAAATTTTGAGAAAAAATGATCATGCATAACACAAATTAACTATCATTAGGCTTTATTGATGTAATATTGTTTTAATCATATGTTCATAAAGTAATCAATGCTGACTTAAGAATTTGCTCAGATGACTCTTTCTTCCTTATATTCATGAATAAAGATTAATCAGTTTATCTTAAATCCAAGATTTTGTTCAAGAATTTTTGGAGGGCGCTGTATTTTAAATCGGCATCACAAATCCTCAGTGAACATTCAACTACAAATGTACTTTTCTAAGGAATAATAAATTCAGCATGGATAGTGGAATTCAAACTAGGACAATGACTTTATTCACCAATTTAGACAACTTTTGCAAATTCAAATGACAAAGTCATAATCTTTATGCCCCTATGCTTGAGTAACTAGGTTTAATCTTTAAAATTTGAATAATTTCATGTTTTATAAATACTATTAGAAATGCTAACTTATCTTGATAAAATTCTCAGCCATAGCAACATATTGTAATGGTCATATAATGGCGGCCAGTCAACCTACTCACTGTTCCTGGAAAGGTTATATCGACGGATTTAGCTGTTAACAAACTACTAATCACATACTTTTATCAAAGACTGACATCTGCCCTACATAATTAAGAATCATTGGTAGGAGGGAGAATGGCTGTACCAAGCTCCATGAAAGTATGCCCCACCTAGGAATCAAATCTGACATTGTCATGACAGATTGTCATATAATAACATATTTAATAGTTCAACTTGACTATCTATATCCCTATCATAACTATTTTCATTTTTACTGAAAGTTGGAATAATACAACCACCATCTTCATAAGTTTACTGCTGAGCTACTAAACTTTCTAGCAGTAAAGTTACAGTTGTACTGCTGTATTGCTGACTTGGCACATTCAAATCTTCCAATATTTAACTTAGTAACACGGGTATATTTATTTATACTAAAGAAACTAGCCACTAATTGCATTTGGGTATAAAACAACCTTCAATTGATTAATATACTTTTTGTGTACAGGACCAATCAAAATTTAAGAGACAAGAAAATAAACAGCTAAATTCTTTAACTTCAATAATTGTTTTGTAGAAACATTATTTTAAGTACATTTTGCATGGTTGGTGATAAATAAAAACTTAATAAATGCATCACTTTTATAAGAATCAGCATCTGACATAGAAAAAGCCTCAAAACCATGATCAATGTAATGCTTTTGTTGACTTATCTATAACTACAACTACAAGTAACAATAATGATTTTCAAAAGTTCAATGAAAGCTATTTAGAAGACCTACAAAGTTAAATTGTCACAAAACATTTGGTTGCCACTGAGAATTCACTGTTTTCACTGCATATCAATCATGTCACAATTGGACAAAAGTGGATCAGGACAACTCAGTTTGAAAACAACTCAACTCAAGACAGCTTATGCTGTGGGTAGGGACCACTCAACACGTAGACAACTCAGACCATAAACAACTTCCGTTAGGCATATTATCTGGATGGCGATATGTGAAAGGGAACTAACCCTCAAAAACCTTGTTAAGAGAAAATCACATTTTAGTCTTTTCTACGTGCCCCCAAAAATGATTTATTTTTCACTACATGTTATCTGAGTTTTAAATTCAAACAGTTTAAAGCATTAATAAACAGTTTGGTTTTAACTTATACTATCTACTGCTTTTTAAAAACAAACGTTTTGTGGGATAACTTATTAAGGGAAAAATGTGGATTAGTACATAATAACAATAACTTAGGTTGTAGGCATGCTATACACGCCTCAACTAGACAGAATTGATGCTGAGAGTTTGGAGATCTTTATGGGACAGATAACTTGGTTTTTTTCCAAAATGAGGGTTAGTTCACTTTAACAAATCACCATTCATCTATTTAATGGAAAATAATGATAAAACAATGATTTTAAATTAAAATTAATTTTATATTTATATGTATGATACAGGATGAGTTGTCCACAGGTTGAGTTGTCTCATCCTAGGGGTTAAGTTGTCCCTACTTAGGGTTGAGCTGATCATCCTTGGAGTTGTAACTGACCCTGACATATCTCATTCTATATGATATAGATAAAGGAATAAAAGTACCTGCTTAGTTCTGGTAATGGGGGTCTGAAGAGTAGAGATTCATGGTTTTATTGTTACCATATCCATTTATAACCTCACAAAAAACATTCTAGTTCTGAAATAACAAAGGGAGATAACCATTTATAGCATCACTAATTACATTCTAGTTCTGAAATAACAAAGGGAGATAACCATTAATAACTTCACTAAATACATTCTAGTACTGAAATAACAAAGGGAGATAACCATTTATAACTTCACTAAATACTGTCTAGATCTGAAATAAGAAAGGGAGGTAACTATCAATGTAATGAAAAACAAAAGTGGGCATTTTTCAAAGTACATGTAATGCTCAATTTGTCGGTAGCGCATACATTAACTTCCCTTATTTAAATCTATCAATCAAGAGTACTGTAGTACTTTAGTGAATATTCAAATCAAAGGGGCTAATTTACGGCCACTAAAAACTGAATAAAATTGAACAAGAGTTTCTAATTCTATGTTTTTACAGTTTGATCCGAAATCTGTCAAAGCATGAATAATTTCACAATGACTAAATCGGATAATTTTATATATTTGCTCTTGTTTATTTATTTATTGGATTTAACGCCGTGTCAACACAATTTAGGTTATTATACGACGTCCAGCACACCTAACCTAGCTTTCCTGGACCATTGTCTATAACCAGTACTCACCTACCCTTCCACAAGGCTAGAAACTTCTCCATATTTCTAATCAATGGAGAAAAATCGACATTATTGTCAAATTTTCATGGAAGGGTATAACCTCCATGGGTGGGATTCGAACCCGCACCCCCTTGGGCACGAGATTCCAAATCCTGGTGCACTACCAACTGCGCTATCAACCTGGGTTTATTTGCCCATGGCCTAACTGAAATATCATAGCAAAAAGCTTATTCTACAACACAAAAATTTCAATCACAATATGAAACACACCATTGATAAATCACAAATGTAAGGAGATGACAATAATTTAACATACATGAAGTCACCATAAAATTATTGATGTTTTGAATAACCCATAATGCTATTTTACAGTTATGAATATTTTTTCAAAATCATGATAAATTATTACAAAACATAATATTTTTCATTCATTACATCATGATAATAAAAAAGCATGAATTAGATTCATCAAACAAAATTCTGTAGAAAAGTTATTGATAAAAACTTTAATCCAAGTGAAAAATTATCTCCCTTTGATATGAAAATTGTGTTATTTTAAAATTCCAAATACTACAGTTTCGACAAGAAAAAGTAAAGAATTTGCCTCGATTTAAAGAGCTGTTAATATTCTAATTTAGTCAAATTTCAATGATACCTATGCAAGACTAAGTAGTAGAAATTGCGTACTATTTGCTTGTCTAGTTTCCAGACGTACTTTGACAGGTAAAAGTATGTCAGGCAAACCATGATCATGGCCGTGTCATATGATATGTAATGAATTAGGTATTGGATAATTATGTTTTCAAATGACCAAACAGAACGCTGCGCACGCATATTTATATTTACTTCCGGGATCCGCTAAACTAGATGTGTCCCTATATGTTTTACAAATGTTTTATTTTAATGTTTATCATGCTTGCTATATCTAGTACATAAATATTTTGTGAGGCTCACAGGGAAGATTGGGCTTTGCCTAGCAGTGTTGCCTCTATAAATAAAGTCTTTATTATTATTATCATTAAATTAATATTCATTGTTTTCATTTCATTAATACTTTCACAACATGATAAAGCTTACACTTTTAAAATCAAATGAGAGCTAAAAGGTGGTTTTTTAAACTAAAAAATAACTATTTTTTTTTAATTAGATTTAACGCTGTTTCAACACATTTCAGGTCATTTTACAGAGTCCAGCGCACCTAACCTAACTTTCCTGGACCATTGTCTATAACCGGTACTCACCTACCCTTTCACAAAGCTGTAAACTTCTCAATATTATCTGATCAATGGAGGAAAATTGACATTATTGTCTAATTTTCATGGAAGGGTATAACCTCCCGCAGTAGGATTCGAACCCGTACCCCCTTCAGGACACGAGATTCCATATCCCGGCAAGCTACCAACTGCGCTATTGACCCGGGTTTGCACCTAACCTAGCTTTCCTGGACCCTTGTCTATAACCAGAACTTACCTACCCTTCCACAAGGCCAGAAACTTCTTCATATTATCTTATCAATGGAGGAAAATTGACATTATAGTCTAATTTTCATGGAAGGGTATACCCCCCCCCCTTTCGGGACACGAGATTCCGAATCCCAATGCGCTTTCAACTGCACTATAGACCGGGGTTTAAAAAATTTCTAATAAAACATAACAGTGATCTTTAAAAAGTTAATTAGAACTCATTTTTCATTGAATTCTAACAGCAGCCCAACAATAGAGAAGTTCAAATAGCACATAAAATGAATTACATTTTTATGTCCAAAAATGCTAATGTTGGCCTGTGAATAGTAATTATTAACTTCAAGTTGGTTGCATAAGTTTTGAATTTTGCAAATAACGTAGTTTATTGTCTGTTCGATGTCGTACTAACGATTTTTAACTGGCTATCAATATCTATGAGATTAACTGGGGAATTCGGAGGAAATATTGTCTAGAAGGAGAAATCGGTGAAAAACATGATTTTTTATGAGTTTACATCTGTATCTTTTTCTAGTTCGAATGAGAAATTACTAATATATTTTATGTGTATCATGTTTAAAATCAATTGTAACAATGGTTATGAGAAACGTCCTTTATTGTCTGATTCTAAAATAAAAAATACTCTGTTTTCGTACAGTTGTATTCGTAAGCATTTTAAAAATAAACAATGTCGAACAAGCAACAAGCACATATATTGATGGCATAGGTCGGTTACATAACAAAACAGAACATTTTTATGACAGAACCATTATTTGTCTCAGTTTACACAAAAAACATGAGAACAAATGAATAACAAACACAACAAGACCGTAAATTATCAATTTCGTGCCAGCTACTTAAATGACAAGTTAACACGCTATTCAATTAAGCATAAGGGATTTATCTTCAAATTCCCCTAGTTATTGCTGTAGATTGCATGACTACAGACCCTGTATACTAAGGGTTGAGTTGTTCACATGAAGAATTGTCCCTACTTACACATTCAGCAGTATCTAGTTTGGGTTGAGTTGTCCATGAATTGACTCAAACCAGAACAGCAGAGAAATCTAACATTTCATGATCTATCAGTTAAAACAACTACATGTATAATAACCAAAATATACCTTTACGTGTCTTTCTATTTTGTCACATGACACATGCATGATCCTGGATGTTTTTGTTTACAGTTTCACTATAGTCTAAGCTCAGTGATACACTATATGCAGTGGACCTTCCAGGGTGATTCTGTAAAAAAAAGACAAACAAAAAGGTAAAGAACTCAGTGATTCACTTTCTTTTTTAAACATGGACACTTTAGTTAAATTTTATTCAACTGTGAGTGGTGAATACATTAACCCTGCCCAAGGGTTAGATAAAATGTTGCACAAAAAAACTTAACCAAGAAATTTTATAAGTATAAAAGGGCCATAATCCAGTCAAGAGTAAATCAAGAGTTATGCAGCTTGGTAGTTGACCTTCAATAGTTTCAAAGATAAAATGTTGCACCAAAAAACCAACAAATTTATAAGTATAAAAGGGCCATGATTCAGTCCAAATTCATCCTAGAGTTATGTAACTTGGTATCTGAACATCAATGGTACCACGTAGACATGTGTGAAGTTTAAAGTGAATCCCTTCAGTAGTTGCAAAGATAAAATGTTACACCTAAAAACTTAACCAAGAAATTTCTAAGTATATAAGGCCATAATTCAGTCCAAATTCATCCAAGAGTTAGGTAACTTGGTATTTGAACTTACAGGATAACCCCGTGAACACAAATAAAGTTTTAAGTGAATCCCTCCAGTACTTGCAAAGATATAAAAGAAACAAAAATGTTGCACCTAAAAACTTAACCAAGAAGTGTTAAGCTGAAGCCGACGCCTCCGCCCACCTGAGTAGGAAAGCCCACTATTCGAAAAAACTACCAAATTTTTTTGAAATGTTATCATGGGATAAGCATAAAATACATTTTTGCAGGCCACAAGGATGCAGTATATTTTTTTAGCTAATGAAATGTTGCCAATAACTTTACCGCATTTTATCCAATTCTGTATCTTTCGGATACACAGAAAAGTTTAACAACAGTTACCTCAATTGTGGCCCTTGAAACATGACACCATTATAAGTTGGAGTTGTAGCAATAGATCTTAGATCTGAAAACTCTATGACTGAATGTAAGCATATTTATAACCAGCTACATCTTCACCACTCATTATGACAAACTTTATCTAACTACTTCATCCAATAAATGTCATTATCTGCTCTCCAGTAACCTACAATATGAGATAAATATTAAACTTATTTCATTCATAGTGTGTGTCATAAGATAGTACAATAACTATTGTCTATTTGGCCCATAAAAAAGGATATAGATAGTTTGCATTTATCCTGGAACTCCCAAAACATGTAATGATCTATATGACTACAACATATATTTAGCTAAGATTTTACACACAGTCTTTTTCCAACTTTCCTTCTTGAATTAAGATTTTTTTGAAAATTTAACAAATAAATAAAAAAAAATCCATATGGTGAAATGCAAAATATTTGCATTTTTATCAAAAATTCAGAGAGGATAAACAACTGTTCAGATTATTAACATTGTCATACCTCCATTGTTTTTATACAAAAGCTCTTTTAAAACTCACAGTGGATTTGATGCCAAAATAAACAGTTGACAGTCTGCTTAAGCCTAGGGCTGTCTTTTTTATTATACTTGTAATAAAACATGCATTAAATTTTAAATTAATGTACAGTTTAAATTAATTGGATGTCAATCAATTTAGTGTCGGGACCTCATATTTAGCTATAACTTAACATCTCTTGTTATATGGCTGTTCTGATTATGGCACATACCCCTTAAACAAAATTCTGGTATTTTGGATTCAAGAAGGAAAACGCTAGTTATGATCACATATAAATATCAGTTAATTCCATCTGATAGTCATTGAGATATTTTATGTTTCAAGTGTCCCAGTTTAACACTAACTACCTATACATCACCCATGTGACAATGTTATTCTGTGTCAGAACTTTGTGTTTATTACACCCATATTGAACATTGTTTCATGAACGTTTTATTCCTTCAGTGTTTATTGCTGCCTATAACATATTTGTAAACTATATAAGACAAGATATGGTTCACTTCTAAAAAAAACATGGTAAAAAAACAATGATGATAATGATATTTCAAAAAGATTCCAGTGTTTGACTCTAACAGTGTCCCGGGATTTAAAGGATCCCAAAAACTTGGGGAGTCCTAGTAATCCTTAGCTTGGGATTCTATCAAGATCCCTGAAAATAGCCATGAATTGGTTACTGCAATTAGTGACTGCAAATCTGTACCAAAATTTGGGGTTTTTTATTAGAGGAATCCTAAACATTAAGGAGGAATCCCTGTATTACTGAATTGGGGTTCCTTTGGGATTTCTGATAAAAACATTTATAGAGTCAAACCTTGGAATAATTCTAATCATAGTAGAGCTTGTTGTCAAGAGATGACTTACCCAGTGCAACATACCCTCAGTCACAGCACCTCATTTTCTATGTCAAAGAGGAGTCCTAAACTGATAGGCATTCAGTTGATGATAATAACTGATGATCATAGGTTCTTAATCAAATGACAAAACCATCTAACAATGACTTATAGATCTTGCTTTAGTTGTTCCAGAATAAGTTTCCTGCCAGTACACATTGTGTCAACAGAGCCTGAAGAGAACAGTATATTTTTCATCAATAAGATATAAAGGTTTTTTTTAACTGAACCCAGTCACTGCAAAACTCAACAGTTAATTACTGTACAGTAAGGTCCTGTGAAGATCAAAATTTTACAAGGAATTAACCAAGTCTTACAGGACTGGAAACATTTTAAATGTTTTGATGCATTAAAGCTATGCAGATGAGGTCAATTATCCCCTGGAAAATGGGTCCTGTTAATCTGAAGATCTACATGGACCTTTTAATCTTTTACAAGATTTGTCCATCGGTCATGTTTTGCAGACGGTGACTAACTGAACCAGTGCAATAGTTGTCCCATTTGTATATTTTTCAACTTTAGCTTAAATACCATAAGTAAAATATATAAGGTGCAAATTTGAACCTAAACAATTTTTGCATAATAGAACAATTTCTGACATTCATGCACTTTAGAGATAAAACTAAGCCTTGCTCTCACTTAAACTAGTCTTATCCATTGGGTCATTTGCCTGACATAACAGCTGAAATCAAAACCCAATGACTTTTCAATTACAGTCTACATTATTAGGATATGAAAATGGTTGTCCAAACATATTGTTTTAGTAGAGAGCTATATATCTCGTTTGTTGATTTTTGATTGCCCAAGAGAAAGTTTTGGTTGTCCCAGCAACCAGACACCCACTAATCATAGACTACAATTTTACAATATATTTGCAAGTATTTTTACAATAAAATGATATTTGATATGGTTGGCACACAGGTGCCAGACACAATTTTCCTTCTTATTGTATATAAAGAGACTCACTAGATGCACAATTAGTAGGAAAATTGTAACCGGCACCTGCGAGATGGCATTTAAAATTTAACAAGAAATGTAATGTTGAATCCACATTAAAGCCGTATTTAAAAACTTTATCGCAAAAATTACGAAGGGCAATAATCCATAATAAAGCTAGGTAGAGTTGTGGTTACTGTCTTATTCTGTTGATCCCATGGTATGTTATAGTGTTAAGTTTCATAAAGATCTGAAATAAATGGCAGAGATATATGCTAAATTGAAAACTTTAACTTAATTGTTAATTACACTGGACATCCGCCAACCCCCCAACCGCCCACCCCACCCGTGTTTTGCCAAACTATTAGTCAAAATCCTGCTAAAAATCCAGGAGAACAAGATTTTAGCATACTTTACATAGCAAAATTAAATTTCTAAGGTTAAAAATTATGTGACCTTGGTACCAGCACTAAAAACTGAACCCTTGAATTGAAGTTAAACGAAAGATATTTTTAAACTTTGGTGAACTATTGATTTCCCTCAAATGAGAATGCTCAGAAACTATAATTCTTTTTAAGTGACTTCAATATTAACAAGTTTGAGCAGGCCGGTAATGCAAGCAGTAAGATGAAAACTACAGCCTACAGCAATAAGTTTTATTTATTTATTTATTGGAGTTAACGCCGTATCAACACAATTTAGGTCATTTCACGGCGTCCAGCGCACCTAACCTAGCTTTCCTGGACCATTGTCTATAACCAGTACTCACCTACCCTTCCACAAGGCCGGAAACTTCTCCATATTGTCTAATCAATGGAGGAAAATCGACATTATTGTCAAATTTTCATGGAAGGGTATAACCTCCCCGGGTGGGATTCAAACCCGCACCCCCTCGGGCACGAGTATCCAAATCCTGGCGCGCTACCAACTGCGCTATCGACCCGTACAGCAATAAGATCCATCTTACTGTTATTGAGTTTTTGTCCTAATACTGTTGACTGTTTTTTTCAAATTATCTTGTTTCTTCCAAATAGACATTGGTATCTCATAAGCGATGATTTCAACCTGAAATAAATAAAAAAAAACAGAAAAAAGAAACCCAAAAGAAGTTACGAGTATGTACATCATGTGTAGATTTTGTTTGTTATAGTGGCATGTTTGTGTACAAGTAAAATGATTTTGTTGAGCCTACAACTGTTCTATAGTGTTGTTAAAGTGAATACATATGTGTCTTCGCTGTGTGAGTCAAACACTTGCTTGTAAAAAGCTAACTAAGATAGTGTGCTGGTCAAAACAGCTTCTCTTGACATAGGGCAAGGTAGGGCATGGCTTGGTTCAAGTAGTGTATGTAAGCAAAGAAGCTATTTATGGCTGAAAGAAAAACTGAAGTTGTATTATATTCAGAATAAACCATTTGTACACCAGTCACATGTGTGTAAGAAAAGATGTAATATAATATAATTCCATTTAAAGATATCTGTATCACTAAGGATAAGAGTAAGTATAAATCACAATGAATTATATCTGACATATATTCCATAGACAAAGAAACAGTGACATGTATTGGGTATGTTCATTAATGTATAGTACACTAGATGTTACAAAAAGGAGGTGGGGCATGGCTTACAATCAGAACTATTATCAAGATAAAAATATATTTCCACCAAAATGAACATTTTGTGGGGCAAATGATCTGATTTGATGCTGGCTTTGTTGCTTGCAATGACGTAATGCCATAGTAGAACATTTGACAAGAGTGCCAAGATGGTTTGATATTGGTCACCAAAGTTCAAACAATAATTTAGGTAACTGGTGTTAAAACAAAAAAGATGCTGACCAAGCCTTTTGAAGGGATAAGTATAATAGAAAATGGACATACTTTAAGCCAAATGGTTATTAACCATGAAACCTTTGAATTTCTTATTGATATACACTCAAAAATAAAATTTAATTTAATTAAGCATAAAAACTTCTAACTTAATATAAAAAAATAGAATGCATGTACATGCTTATCAGAAACAACGTTCCTAGAAATTTTGCCAACGAACTTAAGGATACAAGAAATAAGAAGTGGATGTGCCAATTACTTAGTCTAAATAAATCGCACATTAATGTAAATCTATTGACAAATTATGATGACAAATTAAACTTTACATCTTTAGAGTTCAAAACAAAAACAAAATGTAAGTGCTTGACAAGAGATGTCAACCTACTGTGCAGTATCTAAATGCACTGTACAGTAACCAGTACCGTCTTAGGCATTGCCTAGCCATGATGTGTCAACATGTCCGTGCAATGTATATCACTTACAAAACCTTCCACTAAAAATCAAGAAAGAATTCGTTACTAAGATATCAAATTGCGTCATAAAGAAACAGTTAATACACTTAAATGTACCAATATATTAATTATACTAGTAAAATGCAATCAAATAAGCCTAAAAGTCTATGTTATATAACTTGGCTCTAATTTAAATCTATTGAGAGAAATTTTAATAGATTAAATATTAACCTATGTTTTTTAGGTCTCAAAACAGAAACAAAATGACTTTGTAAGTGATTGACAAGACAAGTTAACGAGTACTGTCTTAGCCATTGCTGACAGGCAAACAATATACCTCCACATTACCGAAATGAGCAACAAGAAGGCATAAGACCTACTGACCACTCCTAAAAAATGAGTGACCAGAACAATGACAGGTGCTTTCCTCGCCGTAATTTGTCATGTGCAATGTCTTTCACATACAAAACCTTACACTTAAAACAATTAAATACTAAGTTAGATACTATTATCATAAAAAATTGCTACTTTAAGTGAAACAATTCATTCTTGAAAAAAAACTCTTGCTTAAAAAATATACTAAAAAAAGTTAAGAAACATACAAACATCAATACTTTATCGTACAAAAAAACCTTACATCAGTTGTAAGAAATAACTTACCAGCGAAATTTTAAAAGATTAAATATTAACCTATGTATCTTTAGTGCTCAAAACAAATATAAAATGACTTTGTAAGTGATTGACAAGACAAGTTAACGAGTACTGTCTTAGCCATTGCTGACCAGCAAACAATATACCTCCACATTACCCAAATGAGCAACAAGAAGGCATAAGACCTACTGACCACTCCTAAAAAAATGAGTGACCAGAACAATGACAGGTGCTTTCCTCGCCCGTAATTTGTCATGTGCAATGTCTTTCACATACAAAACCTTACACTTAAAACAATTAAATACTAAGTTAGATACTAACTTTAATCATAAAAATAATTACTACTTTAAGTGAAACAATTTATTCTTGAAAAAAAAACTCTTGTTTAAAAAATATACTAAAAAAATTAAGAAACATACAGACATCAATACTTAATCATACAAAAAATACCTTACATCAGTTGTAAGAAATAACTTACCAGCGAAATTTTAATAAATTAACCTATGTATCTTTAGTGCTCAAAACAAAAATAAAATGACTTTGTAAGTGATTGACAAGACAAGTTAACGAGTACTGTCTTAGCCATTGCTGACCGGCAAACAATATACCTCCACATTACCCAAATGAGCAACAAGAAGGCATAAGACCTACTGACCACTCCTAAAAAAATGAGTGACCAGAACAATGACAGGTGCTTTCCTCGCCCGTAATTTGTCATGTGCAATGTCTTTCACATACAAAACCTTACACTTAAAACAATTAAATACTAAGTTAGATACTAACTTTAATCATAAAAATAATTACTACTTTAAGTGTAACAATTTATTCTTGAAAAAAAACTTGCTTAAAAAATATACTAAAAAAATCTAAGAAACATACAGACATCAATACTTTATCGTACAAAAAAAACCTTACATCAGTTGTAAGAAATAATTTACCAGCGAAATTTTAATAAATTAACCTATGTATCTTTAGTGCTCAAAACAAAAATAAAATGACTTTGTAAGTGATTGACAAGACAAGTTAACGAGTACTGTCTTAGCCATTGCTGACCGGCAAACAATATACCTCCACATTACCCAAATGAGCAACAAGAAGGCATAAGACCTACTGACCACTCCTAAAAAAATGAGTGACCAGAACAATGACAGGTGCTTTCCTCGCCCGTAATTTGTCATGTGCAATGTCTTTCACATACAAAACCTTACACTTAAAACAATTAAATACTAAGTTAGATACTAACTTAAATCATAAAAATAATTACTACTTTAAGTGTAACAATTTATTCTTGAAAAAAAAAAACTTGCTTAAAAAAATACTCAAAAAAGTTAAGAAACATACAGACATCAATACTTTATTGTACAAAAAAATACCTTCCATCAGTTGTAAGAAATAACTTACCAGCGAAATTTTAATAGATTAAATATTAACCTATGTATCTTTAGTGCTCAAAACAAAAATAAAATGACTTTGTAAGTGATTGACAAGACAAGTTAACGAGTACTGTCTTAGCCATTGCTGACCGGCAAACAATATACCTCCACATTACCCAAATGAGCAACAAGAAGGCATAAGACCTACTGACCACTCCTAAAAAAATGAGTGACCAGAACAATGACAGGTGCTTTCCTCGCCCGTAATTTGTCATGTGCAATGTCTTTCACATACAAAACCTTACACTTAAAACAATTAAATACTAAGTTAGATACTAACTTTAATCATAAAAATAATTACTACTTTAAGTGTAACAATTTATTCTTGAAAAAAAACTTGCTTAAAAAATATACTAAAAAAATCTAAGAAACATACAGACATCAATACTTTATTGTACAAAAAAACCCTTACATCAGTTGTAAGAAATAACTTACCAGCGAAATTTTAATAAATTAACCTATGTATCTTTAGTGCTCAAAACAAAAATAAAATGACTTTGTAAGTGATTGACAAGACAAGTTAACGAGTACTGTCTTAGCCATTGCTGACCGGCAAACAATATACCTCCACATTACCCAAATGAGCAACAAGAAGGCATAAGACCTACTGACCACTCCTAAAAAAATGAGTGACCAGAACAATGACAGGTGCTTTCCTCGCCCGTAATTTGTCATGTGCAATGTCTTTCACATACAAAACCTAACACTTGTACAAAAATACCTTACATCAGTTGTAAGAAATAACTTACCAGCAAAAATCTTAAGATAAAAAAATAACCTACAAGCAAAATTTGAAGTTAAAAATGAAAAAGTCAAAATTTTAACTTTATATAGAAAATAAACATGCAAATACATCACAGACTCCATATATTTCAATCAATTTTCATTTGAACAAAGCCTACTGTCCATCGCATGAAAAAAAAACTTTCGTAAAACATTTTAAATAAATAACCAAAATCAAATGCAAAAAGCTAACCTACGAGCAAAATTCTAAGATTGATAAAATAAACTACCAGAAAAAAATTGTTTAATAGGGAATAAAAGAAAATAAAGAAAAAACATGCGAACACATCATGAACTCCATAAATATTAATTGGAGAGGTAAGACTCAGTGACCAAGTGATATCGACCATCTCCATTTGTGAAATTGTGATAATTAAAGTCTTCTATCGTTAGACTAACACCCCAGGTAAAATATTTGCTGAAACCATATGAAATGCAAATTGCTTTCCATGCATTGAATGTTTACAGTAGACTTACCAATGACAAGATAGAAAAATAGGAAAATATACAAAGAAAAAAGTAAGAATGGGTATGTGTATTTGAAAGATTTAATGTGTAGTGCACACTACAACATGCATTTCTATATTAATAATAGGTTTGTGTATACTAAAGCATGAAAAGATAGAAAAAGATTCAAAGAAACAGAAAGAGATGGTACATTTTAAGACAGATTGAATGTGCATAACACCACATGAACTGCATATCACCACGATGCAATATTACAATATACATGTACGTCCAAGGTTTGTCAAGACTTGAGTATTGTTTTTGTTACATTTAGGGTATAATGTGTCATACAGCAACAAATATAGAAGTGATTTTACCATGTGTTATTTTCAGTTATATAAGTTATATAAGGCACACACAATCAGAATGATTTTATCATGATTTATTTTCATGTATAAAATGCATACACAATGGAAATATGTCATACAGTGACAAAGAAAGAAGCAATTTTATCATGTATTATTTCCAGTTTCCTGGTATATAATTCATACACAATGAAAATGTGTCATACAGCAACAAAGAAAGAAGCAATTTTATCATGTGTTATTTTCAGTTATATCATGCATACACAATGAATATGTGTCATACAGCGACAAAGAAAGAAGCAATTTTATCATGTGTTATTTTCAGTTATATAATGCATACACAATGGAAATGTGTCATACAGCTACAAAGAAAGAATCAATTTTATCATGTGTTATTTACAGTTATATAATGCATACACAATGAAAATGTGTCATACAGCGACAAAGAAAGAATCAATTTTATCATGTGCTATTTTCAGTTATATAATGCATACACAATGAAAATGTGTCATACAGCGACAAAAAAGGAGCAATTTTATCATGTGTTATTTTCAGTTATATTATGTATACACAATGAAAATGTGGCATACAGAGACAAAGAAAGAAGCAATTTTCCATGCATCATACAATGCACACACAATATAAATAGGCCATACAGCAACAAAGAAAGAAGTGATTCTACCTTGTGTTTTTTATTTCAGTTGTAAAATGCATGCACAATAAAAATGTGTCATACAGCGACAAAGAAAGAAGTGATTTTATCATGTGGTTTTTTTCAGTTATATAATGCATGCACAATAAAATGTGTCATACAGCGACAAAGAAAGAAGCAATTTTTCCATACATTATTTTTCAGTTATAAAATGCATACACAATAAAAATGTGTCATACAGCGACAAAGAAAGAAGTAATTCTACCATGTGTTATTTTCAGTTGTATAATACAAGCACAATAAAAATGTGTCATACAGCGACAAAGAAAGAAGACATTTTCCATACATTATTTTTCAGTTATATAATGCATACACAATAAAAATATGTCATACAGCGACAAAGAAAGAAGCGATTTTCCATACATTATTTTTCAGTTATATAATGCATACACAATATAAATGTGTCATATGGTGACAAAGAAAGAAGTGATTTTACCAAGTGTTTTTTTTTTCAGTTGTAAAATGCTTACACAACAAGAGTACCGCTAGGCGGAGCATTACATGCCTGATAGTTTTTTTTTGGTTAAGATGATGCATTTGTAAGACATGAGAATATTCATATATACTGTGGGCCAAATGGAACTTAAGTTATGCTCTGAAAACTGTTTTCAGTTTTACGGTAATAGTGACCTTGACCTTTGACACCCCAAAATCAATAGGGGTCTTTTACCGGATACAGGGGCGGCGAAATCAAACGTCCATAAGTTGGTTAAGATGAAGCATTTGTAAGACATGAGAATATTTGATATGAATATCATCTTATGATAATTGTTGAAAACTAAGTAGAGAAAAAAGATACCATGGACAATTCTCCCTTGAAAATTGAATACTGTGGGCCAAATGAAACGTAAATTTGTATTATAGAATGCTAACACAGATATTATGCGTCGGATAGTGACAGTGACTTTGACCTTGTGACCCCAAAATCAGCAGGGGTCTTCTACCCGAGATGGACAATCATCCTATGAAGTTTGAATATTGTGGGTCAAATGGAACTTCAGTTATGCTCCAGAAACCAAATTGCTAACGGACGGACGGACGCCAGGGGGTATAACACAATATGTCCAAAAATCTTTCGGGCATATAATTATGAAAATGAAGCTTAAAATAAAACACTTACTCACTCTGTTTTACAATCAAGCTTCAAAAGAGTTATAAAATAATTATTTGAAAAAATAATAAAATAACTGCACTTATCTTTTTTTTTCTGATGACCATAAATTTCTTGTTCATAATCATCTAAAACAATCATCCACACAGTTATATTGTATATCTGAAATGATAAATCAAACTTGAAAGAACAGACTGGGTAATGATAATGAAATTGTAAAAGGCTGATCATGGCCCAACTCTTTTTTAACAAAAAACAACACAAAAACACATAAGAGCAGTCAAAGGACAATGCAGTCAACTTTGTGAGTGTTTTGTACGTGGCAAGGCCTATCTTTAAGCTTAAGTGCTTTCAGGACTAAGTTTTTCAAAGGCAATAAATCAGTCAAAAAGTTATCAAATTCATACAGTATAACCTCTGCTAACGGCACCTCTAACGAGCGGCAACCTCCGACGAGCGGCATATTAGAATTCCCCCCGTCGATTTTGCACTATGATTTACCTCTAATGAACGACACCTCCGCAGAGCGGTAAACGGCCGTTGAGATAAATTCCCATTGTTATTCTTTACCTCTGTACAGCGACACTAAGTCTAGCAAGGTTAATATCAATTATCGATAATTATCTATGACCGGATTATTTAAACAATAAGCGATACCCTCAATCGTATAATACTATCCTAAAGTGTCATGTTGTTAAATCATTTGACTAACAGGGGTTAATATACAAGTGACATATGGTTTCCATGACACCAACGAACGGATCTAAAATGAGGAGCGCTTTGTTTGGTAGGCTAACGTCATCAAGTATCAGTTGTACATACGTCCAGCTAGTTAACGATACTAAATGAAACTTATTTGTTATTGTACTTATTATTAAAAGCTTCGATGGCATGAATTCAGTTTTAAAGTTATTTGAGGTTTAAGAGTCGAATCAGATAGTTACTCCCGAAAAGACGACGATAATCCATGCTAAATATTATTCGCCATTAGACAGGTATAAAAACAATTATGACGATAAAAGAAACGATTTCGCTGGTGTATTGCTTTCTTGAGCGTAAAACTAACCATCATGCTAGGAATTTCTAACGGTGATAATGATTAATTAAAAAAAATTGTAATCATATTAAAACGTTTTACTTTTGCCGATCAGCGCCCGATGATAACTGTATTTAAATTACGGAACGGATAACGACCAGTTTTCCGTGCCGAAACGGCCGTTTTTCGTGATCGGTAGAAAAAGTTTACCTCTGCAGAGCGGCAGTTTTTTCAAACTCCGCCGAAAGTCGCTCTGCAGAGGTTACACTGTATTTGTAAAAAAAGAAAGGGGTAAAACTTCAAAAACAAACATTATAGTAACAAATACTACATTGAGATGTGGTATGAATGAATAAGCAAACTAACTTCTGCGATATTAACTTCAAATAAAACAAGTTTATACATTAAATATTACAGCATAAAAGGGCATAACTCAAAAAATAATCCATGAAGAGTTCTATCCCTTAAAATTTGTGTGGATGTGGTACCAATGAATAAGTGTACCACCATACAGTTACGTACCTTGATTAGCACAAAAAATATTTCAGTTTAAACATTTTAACTTTAATTAGTTAGAAGTTAAAAAAGAGGCACAACTGCAAAAATAATTCTTCCACAGTTACATCCTTTGTATGCCGCATAGATATAGTACTGACAATATACAGTTATTTCATATGTGATTTGGGAACAGTTAAACTGGTGGCCCGAGGTGGAGGGAATAGTGTTTTGATCTGTTTCCCGAGGCCGTAGGCCGAGGGAAACAGTTTAAAGCACTATTCCTGACATTGAGGGACAACCGTTTGACTGTTCCCATATCACATATAAAATAACTGTGTTATTACCTGATCAATTACTATTTTAACAGTACTTGACATATTTAAAGCCTCTGGTAAAGTCTAAAATCCCATAGCAGTTACTTCCCTTTATACAAGTACAGTAACAGTTCGTGACGTAAGAGCACGCGCAGGAAACTGTCAAAACTATTGACCGGTCAACAGTTCACTCAGAAAACAGTTAAAAATATTGAATTACACTTGTATAAGCATTCAGGTAATAATAAGTTTATGCCCTTTCACAGTATGGTTGATATAGTCCATTGAATAAGTATACTAACTTCCAATAAAATATCTACAATAGTGTTGAAGATATAAAGCTTTAAAAAAGGTCTCATTTTCTTCAAATAGTCAAACTAAAATTTTTTTATCTATTTTATTTTTATTGGATTTAATGCCGTGTCAACACAATTTAGGTCATTTTACGTCATCCAGCGCACCTAACCTAGCTTTCCTGGACCCTTGTCAATAACCAGTACTCAACTACGCTTCCACAAGGCCGGAAACTTCCCCATATTATTATATAATTAGTGGAGGAAAATTTACATTACTGTCAAATTTTCTTGTAAGGGTATAACCTCCCCAGGTGGGATTCAAACCTGCACCCCCTTTGAGGCACAAGAATCGGAATCCCGGCGTGCTACCAACTGCACTATCGATCTGGGTTAAACTAAAAGGGTTTTGGGTTTTTATAGGATAGTGTGGTTTTTACAGGTTTGTTCTGTAAATCGTGCTTCTCTAATTGCCAATTGATGATAATTTTATTGTTTTCTACAGCCTACTTTTAAAACGTAATTAAACTGAGGAAGCCAGGCCCCTTCCCCATATACTGAAAACTGTCCTGATGTAGAACTTTTCAACAATTAGATTTTAACACTAGTTATAGTAAGCATCTATCACAGACAAATGGATGGCCCTACGCTACAGTGAACTAAGCCACAAATGTATGATTTTGAGAAAATGGCATTTAAAGAGTTTGCATGTTCCCAAGAGTTAATTCAAATTTCAATATAACGAAATTGTATACATAGTCTAGAACACATTTAAAGCAATGAAAAAAAATAGAGTTAATGAAGAATTCAATTTTAACTTTTTTTAAAACTCAGCTTTTGTGGGGTAGTTCACTATTGCGTGACTTTGTTTTGTATGTAGAGAGAAATCATGTTAAAGTGAACTATCCCCACTGATGATTGTTTTTAAAAGAATGAAGCACAATTAATGCTAAAAATCATTTCAAAACACACTTTTATTTTAAACTTGATGTTTATGTATATTTACATGGTCTCAATGTCTTACTCATTTTAATTTTGTACAAACATTAAAATGTATTATGAAATGCTTAAAAAGTGTTTATATATGTTACAGGCAATTTGTAAATTTAGGCAATTTGTAAAATGCCTGAATTTTTTGGCATTTTCTAAATAGCCTGGCATCTTTAAGCATTTTGTAAAATGTCTAAAATTCTTTGGCATTTTACAAAATGCCTATAAAATTAGCTCAATATTTTACAAATTGCCAAAATAGTAAATATAGTGTATGGTCTGAAATTTTTGGATTCCAATCCTTGTTTGATTAAGGTGATTTGTTCCTTTGTTTACATAAAAATGTCTTTTGGACTCTGGACCACTTTCAGCAGCAAATGACATAGTAACCCAAAGGCAAAGAAACCTTCAAATAAGAAGGTTAACAAACAAAATGATGTACTTTTGCTGTCACATTTTCAGTTCATTTTGACTCCATCAGCTACAAAATTTTAGACTTGACAAAATGTATGGTCATTTCGTAGCAATTTGACTCTGTGTATTGCATCTGATATAAATCACAGAAATAATTCATACCAAATGTATACGATTCATTATACAAAGAGCCAATGTCTGCATTTTTGGTCAAATGACGACAGATTCAAATGCTAAATAAGTGATAAAGTTTCATAAAGAAGTACGGGTAATGACAAATTCATTTTGTGCATCAACAGTGCACAATACATTATATGAGCTCTATGGAATGCCAAAATGTTGTTGTTGTTGTATGTGGCAAGTTGTACAAATTGTATCTGTTCTTCAACTAATTCTCAACATACAAATGTATTAAATATGACACAGTTTGCCATGATCAATGTCATTTATACATGTAAGACATCAACAGACCTGTTAAATTATCAGTTTTTGATAGCAATACAGTATGTGTGGTTTTCTCCAATTATCATGTATGACTTGATTGACATTATTTTCCATACTAGGAATTATAATTTCAATCTAAAAATGTTTTGCAATCATTATTTACAAAGCTTTACATTTAAACTAATGTATTTTTTACCCGAAATTTCAGGCAATTTGTAAAAAACGTTCTTAAATTTCAGACATTTTGTGAAATGGCTAGATTTTTTAGGCATTTTATAAATTGCCTGACACGTTCAGGCCATTTATAAAATGCCTAAATTTTTAGGCATTTTAAAAATTGCCTAAATTTACAAATTGCCTATAACATATACATTACATCAATATGTGTCAAATCAAACTTCCCACACCAAAATAACTGATTCTGATAATTGAACAAAATAACGCCTAAAAAATGTTAGTCACTGTCTAACGAGACAGAGTCATAATAACATCCAATATGGCATTTTGTTACACATATCTGTTTGATGGCTGCAAATGAAACCATCATATATTTTTATAAGGAACATAAAATCGTCACCAAAATTAATATTTTTTAACTCGTCAAAGAATTCAAACCGTGCAGACTACCACTGGGTGAAAACTTGAAAACACAAAGACAAGTACTGCTTAATAAACATGATAAAAGTTCCTCACATTCCATTGGGCTCAAGTAAACAGTCCTTTCAATATTCAGCTCCAAAAGCCCTTGTAAAAACTGTGGTAGAAGTATATAGGATTTTTGTTGTGGATCCTCAGATAGGGGACAAATTTAATAATTAATATGTTTAATCTGGCATGTCCCTGTAGACTTTCTAATTCCTTGAAGTCAAGAAAGCCACACCCACTTATGTTTAATACCTTCAGATTATTTAGATTCTTAACAAAGTACAATGAACACTGTCTCTAACAAAATATTGTTTTGAAGATTCAATTTTGTAAGATTTTGACATTTTGAAATGTTATTGTTAAATTGAGTAAGTTCGCATTTATCAAATGTACCTGGGTGATTTCTATACACCAATTTCTTTAAACCATTGCTGTGTCTTGTAAGGACCATATCAGAGAACTTGTCGAGGCTCTGGCAATATTTGTTTCTAAGAAAATTTCCTTAAAATTTCATATTTTAATCATGACAACAATGTGAGATCATTCTTCATATGAAATAACTAAACGCATTGACTTCGATAAAAATAAATTTGTTCGAAGTTTTACAGGCGCTTTTCCTTCCGTTTTTCTTTAGAAACTACAGGCGAAACTGACGTTATGACGCTGCTTTATAACATGCACATATACACTGCCCTCCAAAAGTTTCTTCACAAATTCATAATTTATATTGTACCAAATAGAATTTCAAAATGTTGTAAAAACTTTACTGTTACGTGATTTTCAATTGAGCTTTTTCTAATCAGAAAATTTGTCTTATGGATATCTCAAACTTGATAACGGTTCACTGAGATACATTGACCATAGTTTTGGAGGCTGATAGATAACTTAGGCTGCAACTCAAAAAATAGAATGTATCAATAGAAATTCCATTTCCATAGCATGAATAATGGATGAAACCAACAATGATATGATAATACTTCAAACTAGAACTGAAAAATTGTAGCAATTTAATTAATTGTACTGTGAAGAAACTTTTGGAGGGAAGTGTATAAAAATATGTATTGGTTATATAACATGGAAAACAGACAATGTCTTTGAACTTGAATTACATGTACATGTAATTAAAATACCAAATGTATAGAACTAATTGGAAATTTGATAGATTTTATAGATATTTAACTGAAATGCTATAAATACCGAACGACAATAATGCATTTAATTGTTAAAACTAAGATCTTTGGGGTTAGTTCACTTTTGCATAATCACTGGAATGTACTAACCAGCTTAGTTCACTATAGCGTGAAATAGGCTATATTAAATATAGGTGTGGGTTAGTACACCCTATAAATAACTTTTGATCTAAGAATGCTATCTGAAGTCTACTAGACCAAATGAAAGCTCATGGTTTGAAGAACACAAAGGGACAGATAACTCAATTTTGACCAACTTGTGGGTTAGTTCACTTTAGCGTAGGACCATCCAAATAAACTAATTACTATTTTATTCTAATAAGTAAACAAATTTGAGAGGAAAGGGAGACAATTGGATTGTAATTATATGTATTACTAAAAAAGAAACCAATTTCCAAAGGGAGCTGCCATTTTGAAAAACAGAGGGATTCTGACTGATATGGCGAGGAGTGGTGCAATTTGCTACTTTGTTGCAGACGGTTCTTTATTAAATCACTACGTATGGATACATAAGGCTAGCGTTGCAGAACAGGCTCAATGTACCAAGTTTATTACTTTAACCGAATACAAGTAATGATCCAGAATTAACCAGACTGGTAACCTTGAGTCAACAATTTTTACCAAATATAAACTAGAACTGCCACCAGTGGCGAAAATACCCCCGCAACAGCAACATTTCAAGATAAAAGCAGTCAACATTGTGGAAGTCCAAAAGGGTAAATGTTGTAAGAAGCATAAAAACCATAGAAAGAATAGGATGCAAATATCAAATTGGAAATAAACAGCAAATTACAGTGTAATTCACTATAGATTTATGAAAAAGCAAAATGAACAGAGTTGTCATATGTCAAATGATTTTTTACATGAAAATGAACACCATTTGGTCATTATGAATGTAAAGTGGAACAACAGACAAAGAGTGATCACATTTAAACTCATCATGAGTATGTTGTAACCAGAAGAGCAAAATGTAGAATGTGTTTGTAATTTTTTTATAAATAAGTAAAAAATAAGGCAATTGTAAAAATAGTAGTCAGCAATGTACACAATATAAATCAAACAATTAGTATTAACAATATCTTGTATCAAGAATTTCACAAATACCCCATAAGAAAGCTTAAATTACTGATCATTATTTTCACAGTAGTAAAGTTAAAATAATATCTAAAATCTCATGTCGCTATAACGAAATAAGATGTTTCCTTCACAACATTACAGAAAAGTTCAAGGTGGCTATTAGTTGGTCCATTGAAATACATAAAAAATAAATACATATAAAAATTTCATCAACAAGAATTTGTCAGCACAATTTTATCAAAATGAGGTGAGAAAAAAGATGTTTGCTGTACAAGATATTAGAAAATTCAACATGGCTGCCAGTCAGCCATTTTGAATTCCACTTAAGAAAATGCCAAGCACATTAACTTAAACAATTGCTAACTTTCTCAAAGTCTGTACAAAAATTATCAAATCATTTGCTTTTTGAAAAGAAAAACTCAGAATGGCTGCCAATCAGCCATTATGAATTTGATAAAATATCAATACATCAAAAAAAAGTTCAACAATAAGAATTTGATAAATATAGCAGTACATAATAGACTTCAGCAAGTCAAAATGGCAAACAATGTGGAATAATGCTATATCTAATAAGTTACATGACATAAAGCCATAAACCCTTGATTCGTCTTCGTCAATAATTTTTGCTAATCAATGAGATAAATAGTTACTACGAGATGTAGAATTGGTCATACTATATTAACACATTCATACCTCCTCAAAAGAAAGAAAGAACATTTTAAAGTTAACTCACAGAACTTTTTGAGTCAGTACCATCATATTTTCTAATCGCCGAGATCAAATAGTGATTTCTCGATGTAGAATTGGTCATACCAGTTTAACACATTCATACCTTCTCAAAAGAGAGGAAGCACCTAAATATATACCCTGTGATGAGCATTTCTATGTCAAACACGTTCTCCTTGACTGTCAGGATCTTAAAGACATCCGTGACAAACATTTTAAAGTTAACTCACTTAAAGAACTTTTTGAGTCTGTACCATCATATGCGATACTTAACTTTTTGAAGGAAATAAATGTATATAATAAGATATAGAGCTTTACATCATTAATATCGTTTTAATAAATAGTATCATTGAATGCTTTCGAAGCGATATGACCTTTTTGTGTTGGTGCGCCGTAAAACCAAAACAAAACCAAACAATACTTGAAGGAAATAAATGTTTATCATAAAATATAGGACGTTAAATCTTCATTATTTATTGCAGTAATAGTATCATCAATTGTTTTGGCGTAATATGACCTTTTTGCATTAAAAAGCCGAAAAATCCAATTAATCAAACTATAAATCAATCAGACTTCAGCAAGAAGAAATTGGTAATGAAATAAGCTTACTATACAGTTATTTAAACAAAGTCAAAATGGCTGCCAGTCTGCCATAATGAATTTGTATCCAGAGTAAATCCATGTACAAGTCAACTACATCAATAAAGACTTTGAAGCGAAATTTGGCTAAAATTGAGTAAAAAAAACACATACATGTACTATACAGTAATTTAAATAAAAATTCAAGATGGCTGCCAGTCAGCCATATTGAATATAAATTGATGAAGAATAGTCATCCTGATCAACTGTATTAGTGAGACCTTGTATGCAATTTCTTTTCAAAATATGTATGGTAATAAGTCAATATAAGACTGTATTAAATTTGAAAAAAGGATGACAGCCAGTTCGCCATTTTGAATTGGAATTGAGTTAAAGTGTATGTACACATCAACTGTGAACCCCTGTGCAAAATTCTATCTAAATTAGTGAAGAAAAAAATCTGTTGAGAAATAAGCATACAGTAATTAAACTTAATCAAAAAGAATTCAAGATGGCCGCAAATCGGCCATTTTGAATTTGGAATTGATATAAAGTGTATATACACATCAACTGTAAACGCCTGTGCAAAATTCTATAAAATAAAAAAATAAAAAATCTGTTGAGAAATAAGCATGCAGTTATTAAATTAAATTTTAAAAAATCAAGATGGCCGCAAGTCGGCCATTTTGAATTGGAATTGATATAACATGCATATAAACATCAACTGTAAACGCCTGTGCAAATTCTATAAAATAAGATAAGAAAAAAAATTTTTTGAGAAAAAAGCATACTATACAGTTATCAAATTAGATTTAAAATATATAACGCAATTAAATATTTTAAACAAGTGAGATATGTTTCCATAGTTACATGAGTTTTGTATACACCATTAAATCATGGTATATAACAGCATCTATTCAAATACATTAAGAAATAAACATACTACAGTTGTATTAGTTTTTTTGGGACAGACCACATATCCAACCAACCAACCAACCAACCAACCAACCAACCAACCAACCAACCAACAAACCAACCAACCAACCAACCAACCAACCAACCACCAGGGTGATTCCAGTATACCCCCGAAAACTTCGTTTGCGGGGGTATAATAATTTATGCGTCAAAAGAAAGAGCAATCATTTTCAATTTAATACTCAAAATACAAAACAGAAATTTTTGTGCCGAGGATTCGAAGCAAATGATCAATGATTTATAGTGAATCAATTCAGAATGGGACAAAGAAGGTAGAGGTTATCTAATGTGCTTCATGGTGTCAATCTAGTATTTATCTAGAAAGAGAAATTGATGAAGCAAGGTCTGGTTACCTTATATGTGACTGCTATAGATTACATTAGTCCCAAAGGGGTACTGGTTCGAATTCCACCTGGGGAGGTTATACCCTTCCATAAAAATTTGCCAATATTAAATATCAATTTTCTTTCATTAACAATATGGTATATGGAGAAGTTTCCGGGCTTGTTGAAGGGTACTGGTTACAGCAAAGGGTCATAGAAAGCTAGGTTATGTGCCCTGGACACTGTAAAATAACCTAAAACATGTGAAACAAGAGCTCCGCTGGGCGGGGCATGCTGTGTTCTATCTCATATGAAGTCCCTGTGACCTTGACCAATGACCCTGGGATCTCAGAATAGGTCCCATCCTTAACTGGAGGGCTATCCAAAGCAAAGATTTTGAGAACCTAGGTACAGCCATGGTTGAGTTATCACCGACACAAAGTTTTCCCATACAAACTTCCAGTGATCTTGACCCTGGGGCCTAAGAACCAAAAGTTCTTGCCCTTGACCCAAAGAGTATTGATACATAAAATTTGGTGATCTCAGGTAAAGTTGGTTGTTGGACAAGGTTTTTCCTCATGATTTTTCTTGTGACTTTGACCTTTAACCCAGGGACCTAAAACCAAAGGGGCATATGCTAGACATTAAGGCTCCCCTTAAATAAAATTTGGAAAACCTACAATGTAGGTACAATCATTATTGAGTTACTGTCCCGAAAATGTTTCAATATGAATTAAGTCCCTGTGACCTTGACTTTTGACCCTGGGGTCTCCAAATC